>CM053785.1:123371326-125771326 GCA_028749045.1 Cupressus sempervirens | reverse complement strand
ATATTAATAATTCTGTAAATTCTACGAAGAGGGTCGTGAAGGAGATTATTAAAGTTGGAATTGAAAATCATTAACAACTTTTTCTATATGTATGCAACAATTATGTTTACTAGTGAAAATCTGAAATGTTTACTGTTAAGAGTTGTTTTCCATTCTTGATTCTTGAATAGTAGGGTTCTTGGTATTCATTGATTAGGAAAGCCTTCTTGAAAACCACACAACGTAAATGGTTGATGAATGTTAACATGATTTAGAATTTTGTATTTGATGTTCCAACTTGATTGAATTTGAATTAACCATGCAGCTTATCGATAACATAGATCACATTCTTTTTAAAGCTTCAATTTTTTACATTTGACAGGAAGTGGTGAAGTATACTCATTTGGACAAGGTACATTTGGGGCCCTTGGGTCTGACAACAGGGAAAGCAGTAGTACTCCAATCCATATTGATGAGCTATGGGGTTTGGGGATAATTCAGGTGACAAAAATTCTTCAACAATTTATCTGCCTTATTTCTGCTAATTGTTATTTTTAGATTCTAGGGAGTTTCCTTGTCTCAGATATGATGGTTTGAAAAAGTGTCTTATTTTTCATTTGAAACTGGACAAAAAAGGCATCAATCTTGTTAAATTCACTTATTCGGCACCTCCAGTCTTATGTGCATCTTGAAAAGTCTAAACATCTATGAGTGCACTGGAAGTGTCTTGGAAGACATTGGTTATAATAATTTGAAACAATTTCTTCCCATGTAGCAGTTCTTATCTTATTCTGATAGGAAATCAACAAATTTCAGAGTATCATGGAGAGAATTTGTAAAAACCCCTGCTGGTTCTAACTCCAATTTCAGTGTTGACATTTTACCAAACACTTATTATGCGAGCTCTGATACCACTGTAAGCAGCCCTGATGGCTCACTCTGACACTATGCTGAAGAATTCACTTTTGTTTTTGAAGGTTTGTAATTTTTTTTTTAAAAGATACGGTTTTTCTTTTTTCAAAGAGATAGAAATGCTTGGAAATTCAAATACAACTCACTGAAATTCAGAACACCTTATTGCTATCTTCTATTATGCAAAACATTTACAAATGCAATACATATATATGCAGCAAACTCAATTTATGAAGAACCTGATTGCTGGAGATTAACATTGAATGCCAAAGAATAGCTGTTGGAGTATAATTAACACCCAACTTAATCCCACAGCCCTTAATGGAATTTTTGGCAGCAGTGATCTTGCAACACTGCTATACTAGGAACACAGGTTATCAAACATAGATCGAAGCCTTGTATTGCCCTCAAATGGCATTAAATATCATGGGTTTCGCACAATTGGATGCCCAAGTGAGGCTGCCACTTATCCCATAAGCAGACAAGATATTTTTTAATTCTCATCCCAGTGCTTCTTTATCAGTGATAGAATTGCAAAAATATCTCAAGAATACATGCATAGTTACATTGTGAATTTAATTTGATGCATTTCTTGCGACGTGGATTGATTGTTGGGATGTGCGAGGACATATTTTTGGTCTTAGTCCTTCCTCCTATGAGCATTTAATGATTGTTGTAAGCTAACTTGAGGCATAATGTATTTATTGTGTGTTCTAGAATGTTCTATTTGTAAAGGCTGACTTGTGGCTGTATTGCATAAAAGGAGGGTTTAGGTAGATTGTAGAGAAGAGATTGGGGCAGTTGGTAGTTAGCTGGGGAAAAGCCGCGAAGTTAGTAGTTGGCAGATTTAGTAGCTGAGTGTGGGCTTAGGAACAAGAAGGTTGCTTGGTGGCTTGTGAGCACAAGTTTAGATTCTTTTTGGGGTTTCTACCAGATTGCTATGGTGTTACAAATTTGGGCCAGCTAGGGTTTACTCGGATCCTGCGAGATCTTGCTCAACTATTGTTGTGTCTGCTGATGTATTGGCCGTAACTTGGAAGGCCTTACATCTTGGCATGTTGCATGTACTCGGTTATTGAAGGAATAAAGTTGAATTGCTGTTATATCTTGTGTTGTGTTGTGCTTCCGTTGAGATTGATTAGCATCTTGGCTGGATAGTCTGTTTTCAGACTCTCCAACCTAGCGCATGCTGCTTCAAGAGCTTGGAACCAGGATTGCACGAGAGGCTACTCAGAAACACCTACTCAGATTACTCACAAAGTCAGAGGAGGTAGCAACCATAGCATGAGAGAGGCCCACGACCATTCTAGGAGAGGCACTGAAGGCCCAAACTGGTAGGATCTGTCCCTGTAGTGCAAGTCAAGTCTCAACTATGGTCATCAAGGGGAGTTTGAAGGTCCCTTGTGTGAGCATTGAAGTCCCCTAAAATGATGATGTCACCCATAGCTGCAAATTTGGAGATGCACTCATTGTAATGTCCCCTTTTTTGGCAAGCTTCCATAGTTGATTGAGTCAACTCATTATAGATACCCTCGTGAATTGACAAGATGATTAGGGGATCTTAGTTGCGGGCTTACTATTTTTAGTAAGTCTATTTTTGGAAGCTGCCATTTTTGGTAGTTCAGTGGGTGGCTCTGGCAGTTGGTCATCACCTATAGCGGATGTGGTTGTTATTTGAGTGAGCTCTTTTTTATTAATTAATTATTAAAGTTATGCTATTTTAATGATAATATTTTATTAAATAATGTCATTAAGGGATATTACTAAAAAAGTTGTGTTGGAAAGTTTGAAGAGCCAAGTTCTTTTGGGAAACTCTATAGTTTTTGGATTTGAGTTCTGTTGGGAAACTTTTTCCAATAAGGAATTATAAATATGAGCTCATTTCATTGGAAAAGGCATCCGATTATTTTATTATCTTATTTGCTTTGTTGTCTTTGTGATATTTTTGAGATTCAAATTTTTAATGCACTTGCTCAAGTATAAGGGTTTGAAGGTGAGAGGGACCTGGTAATTCACAGCTAAGATATTGTGAATTAAGTCTAAGAATTTGTTTTGTCTTCCTGCTGTTCTTACTGTTGCCTGAAGAAATTATTTATATTTGTTTGTTTCTGGCCGAGGGTTTGAAATCTGAGAATTTCATTGGGATTTGAGCTTCAAATTATTGCTGTGGTATAATCATTTGCTTTTGCTTCTTCATTGTTTCTTACTATACTTGAAAACTGATTAATGCTGAAAAAGTTGCTAGAGTTTGGGAGGAATTGTGGTTACAGTCAATTAATTATACCTGCGGTGGGCATTGAGGAAGTTATCATTGTATTTGTGAGGCTGCTGGTAATCTTTTTTAGCAGCGTTTGGTTTCCTTTATGCACTTGCGATCATCCTATAAGGGTCTGTCACCAATTTTATGCTTGCAGTTAGGTTTGGACACATTGTGTTTTTCTATTGGAGCCTACAATTTACTTCCAGCGATTTGTATTCCACTTGTTTGCCCTGTGGTGTCATTTCTGGGCCTGCATTTTATAGATTGGGCTTTGTTTTCAAACATAGCAGCCAACATTTGCAAGGAGAAGACTGCTGTTTCATATTTACAAGCCTACGGTTGCTGTAAAGATGATCTGGTTATTATTCTAGGAGTTGGGGTCTGCAACTGGTGACAAGAGCTAGGCGTTTAAGGCTGAAAGAATATTTACATAGGTACAAATTGAATATTGTGAGCTTGAAGAGAGTTGGGAAAAATCTACTACCACATATCCAAGCTATTACTTACAGGTTCTTCCATTGCATTGTACTTTGCTATCAAACAATAAATTATTATTTCAGAGTTTGAACAGTTTGGAGTTTATTGCTGTTACTTTCCAACTCTGTTATCTTAAAAAATTTGCATATATTTGTTGCACGGTTTAATGAAAAAGACTAGGAACAATTCAAAACAAAAAAGAACATCATTGCATATGTCAATTTGACTAGTTATATCATGTTTTCCAAGTGTTTGACGAATGTTAAACAACTATTTCACATAGAAATTGGTGTTTGTCTAAGCTATAACCGGCAAGGGTTATACAGTGGTATCAGAGCAGTTTCCTGCCAGCTTGTACGAATTGGGCTTAGTTATCAGATTGACTCAGTTTTTATGGATGGTGATAGGAGATTCATTCCGGGTAAACATTATATTCGTAGAGGGTGCACTTCACAACCTAGGGATGAAGAACCTGTGATACAGTCTGGTATTTTGAAACAATTGAATGTGTTAGTAAATGAGTTGAATCAAAATCTCAAACAAATGACCCAACTGAATTCAAATCTGAGATTTGAGCAGAGAGTGATATCACTTTTTCAAAGAGTGAAATGTGATGATACAGTGGTGGCTATAGATGTGCTGGACATTTCTTACGAAGCACCGAATGAGTTAGACAGTGGATGTGGAGTATGATGGAAATTCATGTCAGGTTGAGTTAGATGATACAATTGTTGACATGAGCCCCCAGGATTGTGTGTTTGATGGTGATGCAGTGATAGTGGAGGTAGGAGCATGCAAGGATATTGTCATATCAGCAGCCACTTTTGTGTCGGTTGAGCCATCTGCCAAGGAGTTTAGCCGTATGGATGATGACGTCAGTGATGTAGAGACAGAGATAGGTTATACTAGTGATCAATGATGGGTGTGCATTTGTGTCTCTTTTTATATGTGTCTTATGCATATTTTTATCATATTTCAAGCCTTCCTACTCCTTTTCATGCCATTAATCATTAGGGAAATATAGTATATTTGATAAAGTATAAGATAGAAGATAATTTCTGAAATAGTTCATTAAGTGTAGAAATTGACAATAATTTGGATTGTTTCTACTACAAGAACTAAATGAGGACGAATGTGTGGCCACAACATCTTCTAAATGGTTGAACTAAGTAGATAAGGGCATCGTAGTTCTGTTTTATGATTTAGAAGTTGTGGCCAGTGGCCAAAACATAACTTGTATAATTTAGGATAATGGCCTACGGCCATAATCATCCAATCCAACTCTATTCTGGAGTTTTTGAGACTATATAAGATCATGCATGTTCATAAGACTTTAAGTTGATAGAGATATATTAAAAACTCCATTATAGATCATTCTGTGTGTTGGCATATCAGTTAGAATTGGATCAATTATAGTAGCTGCATGATTAAGTTCTTTAGTCACCACAAGAACCAGAGGCAGGGCCCCCTCTCGGGAATCTTGGTGAGTTCATTCATTATCTGTACATTTTATTCGTGTGATCTCCTTTGTACTCTATTTTCATGTTTGTGTGATTGTTGGTGAATGGTTTTATTTATCTTACTTGATTCCATTGCTCTGGTTTGAATAACAATTTCATTTTTGCGTCTGTGATTTCATGTTTGTGATTTTCGCGTCTGGGATTTTTGCATTTGTGATTTCGTGTCTGTGATTTTGCGTCTGTACTGGGTTTCGCATCTGTGTTTTCTCTTTGCTGGTGCTTCATGCTGTAAGGGTTTTGTTCTATCTAAGACGCCTTCGCGTGATGACCATTTCCTGTGCGACCGTCTACGCGACCATCTGCGTAACCATCTCCCATGCAACTTTCTCCTCTGTGGCCTCTTCTCATGCATCTCATGGCCTTCTGTGATTCGCATTTGTGCATTTGCGTCTATGCTAGGTTTCATGTCTGTGTGTTTTCTCTGTGCTCGTAGATGATTGTTCCAGTATCGTGGCTCACGGTTTTGTTCCAGATTATTGTAGCTCGAGGTTTCCTTTTTTTCTTCTCGTTGTGTGTTGTATCTACAACTTGTGCTGGGTGTTTGAAATTGATTGTATTATTATTATTATTTGTGGGGGTTTGTGTTTGATTGGTTGCTGGTGCTTCATGCCGTAATCACGAAAGTGTTTTCTCTGCCGTGATTGGTACTAGGGTTTTGACGACAGTGGGTCTACGATTTGTTGCTCCCCTTAGGAACTTCAATAGTTTGCTCATCCTTGCTGTGACTGTGATCTTCATAAGTTTGTGAGTTGGCATTTTCCTTTTTATTGCTATTTCTTGCTGTTTATAATGGCAGTTATGATGATTACAGGAGATAACTAGAATCAAACCATCATATACCAGCGTTTATGTGATCACGTTTTGAAGCTGGAGAATGATAACATCTTGCTGACGGAACAGGTTTTTGAATTGATAGCAGAAATTGCAAACCTTAAATAGTCCATGGAATCAAACACCTTGAATATTCAACATTTTTTAGACACTTTCATCTCTGAAACGACAGGGTTAAAATTCAGTATAGAGGTTGTCATTGAATAGTTAGACGGATTGGACAAAATTAAAGAACAACGGATTGAAATGGCAACAATACACTCTTCTTTGATTGCAGAACTGAAAATAAGGTGAAATCATGGGCTTCTCTTTGTACCAATACAGATATTACTACCCCCAGGCTGAGTATAGACAAGATTGTCTAAGGCAAGATTGACGACGAGTGGGTGAGGCATGCACGTGAGCTCAACTTGTGTGTTTGTGTTCTTACACTGACTTCTAGTCCTGCTACTACTGGACATTCCTTTCTCTCTGATCAACTTGGTATCTCGGATATTGCCTTGGATAAATGCTGGTTTGAGGGACACCCTATTCATCAGATTCTTTTCTTTTTCAGATAGGCTTCGTGCCCTTAGAGCAAAGAGAAAGTTGTTTTATCTCCCCTCTAAAATTTATTTGGATGAAGATCTTACTAAGGCACAGGTTACAAAACTCAAACATGCTCGGGGAATTGTGGTAGATGCTAGGCGTGTTGGGAAATGGGCTATTATTAGGAATCTTAGAGCAGTGGTTTGTCATACTCCTACTGGTTGGGTAGAGAGGACAACCTCCAAAGCGGTATGATGGTTCCAACAACAACTTGACAAGAGGAAGCCCCCTTCTCTTCTTGTCAATTGCTGGAATGGGAATGGCTCTTTATGGTCATTACTCGATCTTTTTCAGGATGTGGTGGGGTCAATAGATATTTTGGTCGTTACTGAGACTCATGAGAGCCCTATGCGCCCTCTTCCTGGTTATCCTAGTTATTAGTGGCTGTCAGTTTGTAGAGATGAGGTCTAGACTTCTGGTGGGGTCTGTGGGTCTCGGGGGGTTGCTTGCTTGATTCATGATGATATTTTCAGCTTCACTTCAATTGTTCACTCTGACGCCTTTGCCAGATTTATGTGGGTCCAGATTGGTCATCGAAACTACCGACAGAGAGATTTTTATTGCTGTTTGTTATTTTCCATTGACCTCTCCTCCTAGTATTCATGACCCCAAGAATGGAGATCCTTTCTATGACCTTCAGGAGAGCATTTCACAGTTTGAGGTTTTAGGTGATATTATTATTCTTGGAGACTTCAATGCTCGAACCCGAGATCTTCAGACTCCTTTGCATGATCGTGGTTCTGATTCAAACTGCACTTCTGAGTTAGATCGAACTAGTATGGGACTTCAGTGCACCTCGGAGGATGTTTGTGGACCGCTCTCAGGTTATGGCCGTCAACTCCTCCAGGTCTGTTAGTCTTTTGGGTTGTTGATTCTGAACGGTTTATCTTTCCTGGATCGGACCTCTTTACCTGCTGGCCGCATTGTGGTAGTGTGAGTGTTGTTGACTATATTATTTCCTCTCATTCCTTCATTTCTTCTATCCACAGTTTCACCATTTCGCATCTCCCCTTGGTCGATCAGCTCTTAGCATTTCTATTTGCGTTTCACCCCACCCGTTGCACTCCTTCCAATCTTCTCAATGCCTAGCTGATACTGTCTCCTTTCCTACTCACTTTCATTACCAAGAAAGTGATGTTGAGCTTTTTATTTACCACCTTAGGAGACTTCTAACGCCTGCTAGTTTTAGTGAGTCGCTTGTTGCCTCTGATATGTTTGATTCACTTGCCTCTGCTATCTGGGATTCTGGTCTCCTTTCTATTCCTTACCCTTCCCCTCCCTTTCTCAGAGCCAAGCATCGGAATACTTGTCCTATGAATAAATGGTTTGATACTAATTGCAAAGCTTTCCATCACTTTATTCACGTCGCCTTTGAGACTCAGTCTCCTACCTTCACCCATTTGTGCCTTTCATACCTTCGTTTTTTTCGCCACAAAAAATGTTTTTTTGCCTCTTTTCAGTGCATAACTCTTTGCTCCACGTGTATATAGAATCCCCAGATCTTTTGGCATACCCTTTTCCTTTGGCACTCCCCCCTATCCTCCACTCTCAACTACCACTCGCTAACCTCCCATATCATTATGCTTTACGACATTCTTGGGCATCCACCTCTTCACTCCACTCCACCTCCATTTTGCCATTTGTTCACCTACTCTAGTATTATTGAGGCCATTAGATCTTTGAGATGCAACAGAGCAACAGATGAAGAGGGTTTCCAGGCAGAACTTTTCAAACTTGGTGCTTTGGTTCTTGGATCTTACCTTCCTGCACTCTTTAATAGAGTGGTTTGCACTGGGTTTCTTGAGTCCTGGTATAGACATGCGGTTTACCCTATTCACAAGTCTGGGCCTACTTCTCATTTGGGTAACTATAGAACTATTATGATCGGACATACTTTTGCCAAACTTTATGCCACTACTTTGAACACTATGTTATCTAGTGTGCTTGATAGAAGGGGTTGTAGAGCTAAAGGGCAGGCTGGTTTTCGGGAAAACTATCAGACTATGGATCATGTATTCATGTTACGGGCTATCATTGAGGAGGCTAGACACCGCTCTCAAAAGGTATAATTTTGTTTTGTGGACTTTATTAAGGCTTTCGATTTTGTTCCTAGGTTGGCCTTATTTCAGAGACTTCATGAGATTGGGATCTCAGATATGTTGCATATTGCTATTATGAGGCTTTATGAGAGGGTAACTGATAGGCTTAGGACTCTGGAGGGTTTCTCTATTCCGATTCAGAGCACCATTGGGGTGAAGCAATGTTGTCCTCTTTCTCCTACACTGTTTGGTTTGTATATTGATGAGTTGGAGGATTTTCTTGTGAACTCCTCTCAAATTTTAGAGATGGCTGCTATTTACATTAGGTTTTGATCTCATTTTTCTTTTTGTTGATGATGTGGTTCTCTTGGCCTCTTCTCTTGATAGCTTGTAGAGACTCCTTGATGGTCTGACTTCTTTTTGTGTTCAGCGGCAGCTTGTGGTAAATTTGTCTAAGACTTGGGTTATGGTCTTTAACTGTTTAAAGACCTCTCATCTTCATTTCTTCTTTCAGGGTCAGGAGGTTGAGATCACTTCCTCTTACATGTATTTCGGTGTGAAGTTCTTGGGGCCGCGCTTTAGCTTGAGATCAACTATGCAGTCCAACGTTAGTAAGGGCATGGGCTTCTTGGCTTTGCTGGAAAGATAGTGCTTCAGACATCATTTCCAAGATATTTCGTCCAAGTTGTCCCTGTTCGATTCCTTGGTTTGTCAGACAGTTCTCTATGGCTCAGTGGTTTGGGGGCCTTATCTTATTGCTTCAGATTGGGGTTCTATAGAGAGGGTTCAGACATTGATGCTACGATGTATCATAAGATGTCACAAACTCACCTCTCATAGCATTGTTTTAGCTGAGTTTGGAGCTCATCCTTTCAAACTTGCTGCCATTTTCGACTTGAATTGATTTCTTCATCGACTTTCTGGTTTTATGGAGTCAGGTGTTGATTGACACAGATATTCTCATCTGGCATACTGTTCCTCTGTCGAGATTATGAGATTTGACACCTCTACTAGGTCCTGCTGTTGGTATGCTGAGGCCACCTCTTTGTTGGGTTCCATTGGTATTGAGATAGATCGTCTTCCTCCCTACCAGTTTTTACTTGATGCTCTAGCTCATCTTCTCCCCTCATGTCAGGAGTTGAACGAGCATGTCAGACAGGATATTTACAGACAATACATTACCATTACTTGGAGTAATCCCCCAAGAGGTTTGAGACTTAGGATGACCTTTTATGCTAAGCATTTTCTTGAGATTCAGGATGGTATTATTGTTCGCCCTGCTTATCTCTATCGGTGTTGGAATCATGCCTTACGGTTTTCTTTAGGCTCATTCAAAGTTGGTTCTCACTGCCTTAGGGCTCAGACCGACCACCATATGAATCGGGCTGATCGGATATGTCAGTTGTGTACTTTAGTAGAGGTTGAGATTGAGATCCACTTCATTTTTCGATGTCCTCTTTACTATGAGATCAGAGGGAGATTTTACTGCTTTTTTGGAGATTGTTCTTCTCTTTCGATGTTCTTCAGTTATATTGATCGGCGGTGTCTTGCACTTTATCTTCAGGAGGCCACCCATCTTCGAGAGATTACCCTGCCACATCCACAATATAGTTCTCTCTATAATGAAGGTATATATCAATTTGTTCCTTTATAACGATATAATTTGACGTATGCTCTAATACCTATCTGATTTATACTAGTCCAATGGATATTTATTTTTCATACTCAATTGTGAAGAGTTGTTTGGAGTATGGTGAGTGTCAATCTAAAATACTTTCAAAACATGCAACATCATTCTTGATTCAGACCTATGCATGCAATTGATTCCCTTACGAGGCTATTGCTTGACAATTGAGTGAGGATCGATAGCTGGTTTGCAGTATTTCCTCCAGTTGAGATCATGGAATGTTGTTACTATAAAGAGGGAGTTTCTAGAGTGTAGTTCCAGATAAGACAAAAATACTTATGTTTTGAATCTTGATTTATAAACATAGACTTAGCAATATTCAATTTTTGTCGAAGTGGATTTTCCTTTTTCTTCTTTAATCTTAGTCTTGTATATATATCAATGCCTTCTACTCCCAAGGAATGATGAGAGGGATCCTTTATACCTGCGTTCTTAAGTAAGGATCATATTTTATGGGACATTTCCTTTCGAACTGGCTTAGTCGTCCCCCTTGTAAACTACTAACCATTCTAATGGTTGTTTCTCCTCTTGGTAACTTTCAGGATGCAACGAGGCTTGTGTCGGGTGCTAGTCCCACTTAATCAAACTATTTAGGAGAGACCGAGGGTGATACAACTGAACAATTGCTTGCATGAGTCCATCGTGCCTTCTTCTGAATCGCTTTGTTCCTGTTGACATCTAGATCAATGGGCTCTACCGATTTATTTCTGAGATGTAATAGTCGAAATAGATAAACACTTGCCAGCGTGTACAGGTTGTCATTTTGTATCAGTTATTGTAACAACTTGCCTTGTTCTGTTATTTTAATG
This sequence comes from Cupressus sempervirens, assembly GCA_028749045.1. Lineage (NCBI taxonomy): Eukaryota > Viridiplantae > Streptophyta > Pinopsida > Cupressales > Cupressaceae > Cupressus > Cupressus sempervirens. The sequence continues at coordinate 125,760,224 of CM053785.1, read as the reverse complement.
TCTATTTCTTCCTGTAATTTTGTCAAACAATTGTCTTGCAACTAAATTTCTTATAGTTTTCAGCTTGATGTTGATCAATGGTTTCTCAAGATTGTTTGTGTTTCATATGAGATGCAAATAGGAGGCAACATAGAACCATATGCAACTAATAACAATGACCATTCATTTATTTCTTGTTTTAGATTATTAGAAAATTACAACTACCATAACAATCATATCTTCTCATTAAACTCAACGCATTATATCAACTATAAAGTTCAATGATGGTCCATACCCATTGCGGTTACAGCAGTGTTAATAGTTTTGAAATTGCTACAGTAACTTGCAACTACAATGATCCGGACTGCGACAGTAACTTGCTGCTACAGTACTGCACTACAGTGATTCGGGCTGCTACAATAACTCGTTGCTATAGTACAGTGCGACAGGAACTTGCTGTTACTATGTTGAATCTCAAGACCATATCTTTCAATGGCGTCAAGCTTTCCAGCTTGAAGGGATTTCATCTTTCAAACTATTGAGATATAATCTCCAGAATATTACCCAATTTCTTTGATATTTCCAAGCATACTTAAAAGAAGCTCTTCCATTCTTTTATAGTGTTCTCACAAGAGCTCCATCCTTCGTTTTCTCAATGTGGGATAAAACATAACTCCATTTATGTAACTTATGTCTCCAATGTGTTAGAAAATAAAGGGGACTCTTTTAATATAAATATTTTCCACAAACTATAGTTTATGCATTAATAAAGTTAAATATTTAAATTTAACTTTATAAAATAGCTTTATCAATGCATAACAAATCTTATCAATGATAAACAAGTTTTCTTGTCGATTTTAAACAATTACCATCAACATACCGTTGCCACTAGATGTCCGACCATGTCCAAGATGACTTACTATAAATAGTAAGTATGCCCAAAGTTGCCTCAAAACCCCTCAGAAAGACCTGTAATTGAAACTATCTAGGCCAAATGGCCTCTAAGCCCCTTTAATGTCTTGGTTAGCCTACGGGACCGTGGGGAAATAGGCTAACGACAACATCATGCTATGAATGCTAAAAAGGGGACATTACAGTCCGCCCTTCCCAAAATTGCTTGTCCTCAAGCAATTTCAACTTTGGATGCTGTAATATCTGCTCATTTTCCCAAGTAGCATCCTCCATTGGTAGATTCCTCCACTTGACCAAGTACTCCTTGATGATCCGCTTGCGAAGCATCCTCTCCCTGGAGTCAAGTATAGCCTCGGGAACCAAGATAAGTTTTCCCTCATCATCAAGAGGTGGCGATACTACTGAAGGCACCACATTGTGGCCCAATGCCTTCTTAAGGCATGACACATGGAACACATTATGCACTTTACTGTCTACAGACAACTCCAACTCATAAGCTACTTCGCCCACTCTCCTGATTACTTTGAATGGTCCATAGTAGCGGGGTTTCAATTTCTCTGCTCCACTCTTCTTGAGAGAGGACTGTCTATACCGTTGTAACATGAGCTACACCATGTCTGCTACCTCAAAAGACCTCTCAACCCTGTGCTGATCAGCATATTGCTTCTGCTGATTTTGTGCCTTTTGCAAATTTTCCTTCAAGGATTGCATAATGTCCTGACACTCATGCAAAATATCCTTGGCCTTAGGCACCCTACTGTCCCCAAATAACAAATCCAGAAAATTAGGAGCATCATACCTGTACAGTGCCATGAAAGGGGACATTTGAATAGACATATGGAAAGTGGTATTATAGCAGTACTCCCCTAGATGTAGCCACTTCACCCAAACCTTCTGCTCTCCTGCAATGTAGTTTCAAAGGTACCCCTCAACCCATTTATTCACTATCTCTGTCTGCCCATCAGTTTGGGGGTGGTAATTGGTACTCGTAGTTAGCTCTGTTCCACACAACCTGAACAACTCCTGCCAAAAGTGGCTCATAAACCTACTATCCCTGTCCCTGACTATGCTCCGTGGCATCCCATGTAATCTAAATACCTCTCGAAAGAATAGCTCTGCTGTCTGTACTACTGAATATGTGGACGAAATCGCAAAGAAATGTGCAAATTTCGTCAATTTGTCTACCACAACAAAAATACAATCTCAACCCTGTGTCTTTGGAAGGCCTATGATAAAATCCATGGAAATGCTATCCCACTTCTTCTCTGGTATAGGTAGGGGCTGTAGTAAACCGCTTGGAAAAGAATGTTTGTGTTTGTTCTGCTGACACACTGAGCACTCCCTAACGAACTGTAGCACTTCTGACTTAAGCTCCTTCCAAGTGAAGCGCTCTCTCACCTACCGATATGTCTTAAAAAATCTTGGATGTCCAGCTAATGGTGAATCATGAAATGCTCTCAAGATCTTTTGCTTCATGGCAGACCCAGGTACCAAATAAATCCTTCCCTTTGAAATGATCAAATCATTTACAACAGTGTATCGACTATCCTGAATAGTTCCTTCACTAACACTAGATGCCCAACTATCCTTGGCATACTCTACCAAGATCAACTCTCTCCAATCATCCATGACTATCCCAACAACAAGCAAATGAGGCCTTCTGGATAAAGCATCTGCGACAATATTTTTCTTCCCTTTGACATAGACTATGTCAAAATCATAAGCTATAACTTACTCACCCATTTCTGTTGCTTGTCATTAAGATTCTTCTGTCCAAGGAAATGTGTCAAGCTGTTATGATCTGTATTTATTGTGAATCAGCTCCTTGCTAAGTATTGCCTGAACTTAGCGCGTGCATGATTGCTAGCATTTCTTTGTCAGAGATGCTGTAAGTTTTCTCAACACCTTGTAATTTCCTGCTCTCATATGCGATGAGATGTTTGTCCTACATGAGGACAGCTCCTACGCCCTCTCCCGAGGCATCACACTGTAGCTCAAAACGCCTGGTGAAATTTGGAATGGCTAAAACAGGACATGTACTCATCAGCTCCTTGAACCTGTCAAAACAATCTTGAGCCCTCTTTGACCACTTGAAATTGTCTCTCCGTGTCAAATCTGTAAGTGGTGCTGCTATCTGTGAAAATCCCTTCACAAATCTGCGGTAGAACCCGCAAAGCCCAAGAAATCCCTTGAGTTGTGAAGTGTTCCTCGGCGGGGCCAATCCAGAATGGCCCTGATCTTGTCTGGGTCAACCTGAACACTTCCTGCACTAATAATATGCCCTAGATAGAGCAACTCTGTCATCCCGAACATGCATTTACTCATCTTGGCATATAATGACTCCCTCTCTAGAATGTTGAGCATTGCATGAATATGCTTCAAATGTTCCTCCCAAGTATGACTGTATATCAGTATATCATAAAAAAAAATCAACACAAACTTCCTCAACTGATCTCTGAATACTCTATTCATACAGGACTGGAAAGTGGCCGAGGCATTAGTCAACCCAAAGGGCATGACTAAGAACTCAAAATGTCCGTAGTGGCATTTAAAAGCTGTCTTCTCCACATCCACCTCTCTAACCCGTATCTGGTGGTAGCTAGATCTCAAATCAATCTTAGAGAAGTAGCATGCACCGTGCAATTCATTGATAAGCTCATCGATGTGCGGAATAGCGTAGCGGTTCTTGATTGTCTTCTTGTTTAGCTCCCTATAATCAATGCACATCCTCATTGTACCATCCTTCTTCACCAATACTACTGAAGAAGTGAAAGGACTCTTGCTTGGCCGCATGTGCCCCATGTCAATCAACTCCTTGATTGCCTTTTCTATTTCATCCTTATATCTCTTTGGATGGCGGTAGGGTGTGATGATGACTGGCTTAGCCCCTTCCTCTAACTCAATAACATGCTCGATTCCCCTATCCGGGGGTGTCCCTGGAGGTATCTCACCAAACACCTTAATATGTTTGGTTATTATTTTTTGTACATCAAGTGGATACTCCCGTTTATGCTGCTCTGTCACCTCAGGCATTACTCTGAACTCTACTGTCCACTGCACCTGGTCGTGTCTGAAGAAACTCTGCATCCACTTGAGTGACACCACTCGAAGTCTCCCAGAAGTCTCCCATCTGACAGACCTCTGAGCACTATCTTCTTACCATTTGCCTCAAACCTCATTTCCATTTTTTAGAGGTTAAATGTAAACTCTTCCAGAGATTTCATCCAATTCATCCCAAGCACCATATCTTGATTACCAATGTTGACCACAAAGAAATCTCCCACCATGTCATAATCTCCCAAACGAAGCTGCAAGTTGGAGATTTTCTTGGTACAGTCGATTTTGAAGCCATCGACAACCATCACCTTAAATCCCCTATGCTCCTCTGTATGTAGCCCTCTGCATGACACAAACTTCTCATCAATGAAGTTATGTGTTGCCCCTGTATCAGTGAATGCCACAAATCTCTGTCCATCCAAAGTTCCCCTAACTTTGAAAGTGACGACCTCCTGTATACTGGACAGCTGAGCTATCGTGCTATCACTGCGTGCTTCTTCATGTGAAGAATTATCATCATCTCCATCTGATTCTAATGACTGCTCTGAATCTCCATCCACTGACTCTTCGGCTGAAAAAGTACTCCATCTGCTTAGCTTTTTCTTTCACTGGACACTTATGTGACAAATCCCAAGGCTCCCTGCAATGAAAACAAAGCTTCTTCTTCCTAAGATCATTAAGTGTCTCATTGTCCAACCTCTTACTTTCCTCCTTAGGTGGCTGAGCCTCTCTATGAAAAGGTTTACTGTCCTTATCTTTCCTCGAAGGACTATCCTTATCTTTCCTCGAAGGGAAACTCTTTGCGTGGAATTTATTTTTAGAAGCTGAAGAGGAATCCATGTCACGAGCTTTCTTAATGGCTTCCTGCAAAGTGGGAGGGTTGAGAGCTTTAATCCACCCTCTCGACAAATCAGCTAACCCATCCATAAATAGAACCAGTATCTTCCGTTCAGATACATCTGTTACTAACACTGCAAGTTTCAGAAATTCTGAAATGTATGTTTCCAATGATCCCCATTGTTTAAGCTGAGCTAACTCCTTCAAATGGAGTTCTGGATCCTTCCTATCAAAACGTTCAATCAGTCTCTCCGTAAACTCCACATATGAGGTAATGTGTGCATGACCCATAGTGACCATACCATGATGCCACCACTCGTGTGCTAACCCATCCAGATGAATTGCTGCATACTTAATAGCTTCTTCCTTAAGCATAGGGTTCAATTGAAAGTATGTGTCAAGCTTTTGAACCCAAGCTCTTGCTGTAGACTTCCCCGAGCCGTCATAATATGATAACTGAAGTTTCCTTACTTTCTTCCGTAGCTCATAGCTCTGGTTCCTGTCATGTTCACGTGGCATATGTTTCATCCGCATATCCATATACTTCCTAAAGGTAATTGCAGTAGTAAAATCTGGACCTCCAGGTTCCCAATCTCTCCTCAATTGGTCTTGTATATCAGTGATATGGGGCTCTGGTATAGGCTGCTCTAGGGCTTTAGGAGGAAATGTGGGAATCATGGGCCTTGAACTCACTTTCCTAGCTTGCTGGGGTGGATGACCGAAATTGTTCCCAACTTGTTCACCTCCATTATGTGTCCCATCCTGATTATTCCCATTCTGATTGTTACCATTTTGATTATTACCATTCTAATTATTTTCTCCACCCATGTTAGCATTCAACCCCATTTGACGAGCCATCATTTGCATCATAAGCTCCAATCTTTGATTTTGTTCCTGTGCCCTCTGTTCTGCTAATCGCTATCCCTGTGCCAAGTTCTCTAATAACTGTAAGAATCTTTCCTCGCCAAGATCCCGAGTGTTCCTGTCCCCCATATTGCCAATAACCTGTTCACCTGTATCAATACGATCCTCTAGATTTCCCTGTTCCTCTTGTCTTATGTTTAGACGAGCCTTGGTTCTTCTTAAATTATAGTGATGAGTTAAAGGTTGAACACTCCAATCTGTCATATCACCACCTGTTCATTGTGTTTGTACCCACTAGGATGGCAGGATAAACAAGCTCTGATACCACTGTAACAACCTGCCTTGTTTTGTTATTTTAATGTCTATTTCTTCCTGTAATTTTGTCAAACAATTGTCTTGCAACTAAATTTTTTATAGTTTTCAGCTTGATGTTGATCAATGGTTTCTCAAGATTGTTTGTGTTTCATATGAGATGCAAATAGGAAGCAACATAGAACCATATGCAGCTAATAACAATGACCATTCATTTATTTCTTGTTTCAGATTATCAGGAAATTACAACTACCATAACAATCGTATCTTCTCATTAAACTCAACGCATTATATCAACTATAAAGTTCAATGATGGTCCATACCCATTGCAGTTACAGCAGTGTTAATAGTTCTGAAATTGCTACAGTAATTTGTAGCTACAGTGATCCGCACTGCAACAGTAACTTGCTGCTACAGTAACTCGCTACTACAGTAACTCGCTGCTACAGTGATTCGGGCTGTTACAGTGATTCGGATTGCTACAGTAACTCGCTGCTACAGTGATTCTGACTGCTACAGTACTGCGCGACAGGAACTTGCTGTTACCATGTTGAATCTCAAGACCATATCTTTCAATGGTGTCGAGATTTCCAGCTTGAAGGGATTTCGTCCTTCAAACTATTGAGATATAATCTCCAGAATATTACCCAATTTCTTTGATATTTTTAAGTATACTTAAAAGAAGCTCTTCCATTTCTTTTATAGTGTTCTCACAAGAGCTCCATCCTTCGTTTTCTCAATGTGGGATAAAACATAACTCCCTTTATGTAACTTATGTCTCCAATGTGTTATAAAATAAAGGGGATTCTTTTAATTTAAATATTTCCCACAAACTATAGTCTATGCATTAATAAAGTTAAATATTTAAATTTAACTTTATAAAATAGCTTTATCAATGTATAACAAATCTTATCAATGATAAACAAGTTTTCTTGTCGATTTTAAACAATTACCATTTACATACCGTTGCCACTGGATGTCCGACCATGTCCAAGATGACTTACTATAAATAGTAAGTATGCCGAAAGTTGCCTCAAAACCCTTAGAAAGACTTGCAACTGAAACTATGTAGGCCAAATGGCCTCTGAGCCCCTTTAATGTCCTGGTTAGCCTACGGAACCGTGGGGAAATAGGCTAACGACAACATCATGCTATGAATGCTAAAAAGGGGACATTACAATTACTTGTTGTTACCATAATAGTTTCATAAAGATAGATTGATTAGACTTACCACTCCTCCGTCTCTATTCTTCAAGCATGATAATATGTCTTTGTAGAATCAGGATTGATGTTCACGCCAATGGCCCATTTATTATTTAATACATGTTTATTATAACTCATCTATCCATCTTATTATTATTATTAGTATTTCATATTATTATTTATATGTCAATTTCGGAATATGTTATTTATAATAGAAGATTTATAGTATAGTATATTTATTAAATATATTATCTTGTTATTATTAACGCAACAATATATTCAATTTGATAATTAGTTACATTATACTTTTCTATCAATTATTATAAATTTAATTATTATTATTATTTAAATCTTATTTGAGAGATAGGGACACGACATAGAGCATTTAAAGAATGATTTTCAGTATTGATATTTAATTGATTGAATGTGATTATTAATGGTGATTTTTAATATTGATATTTAATTGAGTTGGTGTGATTAGTATTTGTGATTGTTGCTTTTGGTAATTGGTTAATATGATGATATTATATTCCAGTAATTGATTGGATCCAAGTGTGAAGGTAGATTTCATTTTGCAAGTGTGAATTCTTTTATGAAAGAGAGTTTTATTCTTTGGAGTGTGCATTTCGATTCATTAGTTAAAAGCTTTTAATTTGATTCCTTATCGTGTGAATTAGATTGCGTTGATAACCACTTGGCCTACTATCTTCATCCCTTGAGCACATAGCCACTATATCTCTCATCGGCTTATGAGCTCTGGATCGACACTCGACTCTACATTTTTGGCACTACTACTAGGGAGAGATATTAAAGGTGCGAAATCATAGTAAGTGAAGTTAGGAACAATGTGTCTTTGGGAGGTGTTTGATATAGTGTCAACCTTGCCTAGTCCGGTACCTTAAGTTTGTGCTGCAATAAATCATTTAGGTGCATGAATAGACCCAGATGGTCAAGGAAGGTTCGTTAAGAAAGAATTAGGAGGTAGTTCAGAAACTCAGAAAACACAAAAAAGAAAAAGGGCCATTAAATAAAAAAACAAGAACCAAAGCAGAAAAGGGAAAACCAAACCTAACTCATCCAGTTTTGACTACCATTCCCACAGAGTTTCCTCATCAATTAAAAGAATCTTTTGAGACTAGGTGTAGTAAACCTTCAAAACCTCCAAAAAAACTATTTAAACTTACTATACAACTTGGGCAACAAAAGTCTTGGAGAAGATCATGGTTGACAACACAAAAAATGTGGTAGGAGGTAATAATGGTGGAAACAATTGCAATGCACTGGTCCAACACGATAATAATCTTATGACCTTTGACTTTCCAATCCAACCTCTTGAGGATAATGCCCCTATGAAGAATATACCTCACTCAGCAGTGCCTATATTTAGTGGAGCAACTATTGAAGATCTTGATATGTTCCTATTTGAGTTTGATGTCCTCTGTAATAGCTATGATTATCAAAGTGATGCACAAAAACTGAAACTATTCCCAGCCACATTAAAAGATGCTGCATTCCAATGGTTCATGAGCCTGAGAGACATTAGGACATGGGATTAACTGAAAGAAGCTTTTCTAGCAAAACATTAGGAATATTGCAAAACCAAGGAAGTATGGGATGAAATCTTTCGCATGAACCAACGAGAAGATCTTGTAGAGGATTTCCTAGATCATTTCACCTTTAGCTTACAATGTTAAAGAGACCCTGATTTAACCACTGATACTATCAAAATGCTCTTCCTTAGGGGAATTCGAGATGAGACCATGGATGCCTTGAACCTAATTGGAAAAGGTGACATTTCTAAACTACCTTTTGAAGACATTTGTGATATTTACATGAACTATTCTATATCCTAACGGTCCGTGTGAGGATATTCAGGTAAGTATACTTCTTTGGGCAATGCATTAGGTATGACAAAAAGAGAAATTGGTAATTTATTAGATGATATTAAAACCGATCTTTTAAATCATATGGGCAAACAAATTGATACACTTTATTCTTGCTGGAAACAAGAGGAGGCGGAGCGTGCTTAGGCAATATTTTGTCCTACATGTAGAAAGAAGTATGGTAGTGAGGAATGTCCCTATAACAGGACTAACATCTCCCTCTCTTGAAGAAGCTAGTAAATTCTCTAGTCTGAAACCTTTCCTTGTAGGAACCCCCGGTATTGAGTATTTTGAAGAACTTGTGTACTTCGTGGCACCTAGACATCCCTTTTCCCGTCCCCCACATCCTAATATGCAAAATGATTACTCCATGGGACAACAATAATCAATGTCCTTTTTCAACCAATCTGGGGGATATGGGGGTTGGCAACAATCCTGACAATCAACACAATGGCAGCCACTTTCTCGATATTGACAGTGGATACCACAACCCCTAGTTGCACAACAACTTTGGCAGCAGGCATGGAGGCCACAACCACCACAATCATTCTATCCACCCACACAACTATGTTCTTTTCCATAATACTAGTCACCTCTAGTAATAACCCTATATTATCCACCACAACAACTATTACCATCAATTCCACCACCTCCCTATCAACCATATAGTTCTCAACCACCTAAATCAACACCTATGCCAGCACAACCAACACCAAATCCTAACAATAAAGTGAACCAACTTGTATACAATAATGAGGTGGCTGGTTATCCTATGTATCCAGTAAATTCTCTTGCAGTCGATGGAGTTCAACTTCGGTTTGGTAAGGCTCTTGAAGGCCCAACTATTATAGAGATTGAGGATTCATTCGCTGATATTGTTGAGCCTGACAATCATAAACAAGAACCTAAAGAGCCTCCTTTTCCTGAAAGACTTAATGAACAACCAACAAAGCCTTTGAAGTCAATGTCTGCATTTGATTTCATGGAAGAATTAAAGAATGTTAATATTCAAATTCCTTTGCTGCAGGCAATTCAGGATCTACTAGTCTATGTGAAAGCGATCAAGGAACTATGTGGGAAGAAGCAAAAGAAGAAAGATCCTAAAACTGTCCAAGTCATAGGACAACTTGTGGATCTAATGGTAGGGAAGATTGCTATTCCAAAATACACAGATCTAGGGAGTCCAATGATTAAGGTGCGTATTGGTGATTTGATTATTCCTAATACGCTTGTGGATCTTGGGGCAGCAATAAATGTAATGACTAATGAAACCAAGGAGAAATTAGACTTAAAAGGTCTTTAGACCTACTCCCACGGTCTTGCAAATGGCTGATCGTTCTTTGGTAAAACCAGAAGGTATGATTGAAGATGTTATCATTTCTATTGAATCTTGGGAGTATCCAACTGATTTTATGATATTGCAACCTAAAATTAGGTTGGGGGGATGCCCCTCATTCTAGGAAGACCTTGGTTGGCTGCTGCTAATGCGTTTATTAATTGTAGGTCTGGAAACATGGTGACTTCAAATGGGGAACATATGAAAGAGTTAATCTTGTATCTTCCAACACAATCTTTAGCAGAAGTAGAAGAACCCTTGTGGGTTGATAGTGATTTGAAGGATTCTTTGCCTATTTTGACCATCAACCAAAGTAGAGAGTTGGAAGGTACTTTTGAGGACATTGTCATTAACCATTTGTTGCAAAATTGTTATGAGGCTGATGATGTTTTCGAGTCAATGCTTTTTCTTAATAATGCCAATAACACTTGCCCATTTGGGGAATTTCCGCTAGTAGGTGACTCATCGTCCATTCAACATTTTATTACTCTACACAACTTGTTATGTCAGTATAGTCCATTCTTGTTTTCCAGTTCTAGTTTACAGCTTCATGCCATAGAAGCTCCTACACAGTCTTGTGCCACTGAAATTCTCCCTGGGAAAACACTTAACCTTAACCCAAATCTAAGAGAATCCCAAAGTAAGAAATTGATTGAAATGCTATGCAATTATAAAGAAGCCTTTTCTTGGGATTATCAATACATGCATGGTAGACATCCCTTTACCTGTACTCATCATATATATATAGATGAAGGAAGTAAACCAGTAAGACAACTGCAAAGGAGATTAAATCTGGCCTTCTGAGAAGTTGTGAAAGAGGAACTTCAAAAACCCCTCAATGTCAAATTTATTTATCCAGTATCCGATAGTCAATGGGTATATCCTCTTGTAGTTGTACCTAAGAAGAATGGTAAATGGCAAATATGTGTCGATTATAGAGCGCTTAACAAAGCCACAAAGAAGGATCATTTCCCATTACTTTTATTGATCAGGTTTTGGACACTTTAGCTGGTAAATTTTTTCTCTTTTCTAGGTGGCTTTAGTTGATATAACCAGATTCGAATCGCCCCAAAAGACCAAGACAAAACTACTTCCACATGTCCTTGGGGTACATTCACCTATAATGTTTTACCATTTGGTCTGTGTAATGCCCCAACGACCTTTCAATGAGTTGTATTGAGTATTTTTGCTGATCTGATTCATGATTGTGTAGAAGTATATATGGACGATTTTACCGTGTATGGTGACACTTATGAAGAAGCAAAGGTCAATCTTGAAACGATGCTTGAATGATGTATTGATACTGACACCTCTCTTAGTCATAAAAAATGTCATTTGTTAATGACTGAAAGCATTGTTTTGGGTCACCATATCTCCTCTCAAGGAATTGAAGTTCATCCTAAAAAGATTCAAATCATTTAGGATCTTCCTTTACCTACTTGTCCCAAAGCAGTTCCTAGTTTCTTAGGGCATGCCGGTTATTATCGTTGATTCATTCAAAATTTTAGTAAAATCGCCTCACCTCTCTTTGAGCTGTTAGGAAAAAATGTAGATTTCTTGTGGACATTAAATGCCAACAAGCCATTGAAGACATTGAAGGTAAGCTCATTTCTACTCTAGTGTTATGAGTGCCAAATTGGGAATCACCTTTTAGTATCCACACGGATGCATCTGGCACTTCTATGGGAGCTGTCCTCGAGCAAAGAGAAGATAATCTTTTCTAATCCATTTATTACATTAATAAGAATTTTACTGGGGCTGAGGTAAATTATACAGTTACTGAAAATGAATTCTTGGCTGTTGTATACACAATTAATAAGTTTTGCATTATATCACTGGTTATAAATTTTTTGTACATACATATCATTTTGCTATCTGATTCTTGATGAATAAACCAATGGTAACTGGCTGACTAATTCGATGATTACTTCATTTGCAAGAATTCGATATTACCATACTTGATAAACCAGGATGTGAAAATGTTGTCGCCGACTTCCTATCATGGTTACAAAATGTAGATGAACCCCATCTCGTTGATGATGCTTTTCTTGATAAACACCTATTTGCGATTTCAGTTTAAAGTACATGGTTTGCTGATATTGCTAATTATCTTGTTGCAAATTTCCACGTCACTTTTCTCCTAGAGAAAGGGGAAAACTTATTGGGCTTAGTAGTCAATATACTTGGATTAACGGTTTACTTTTTCGTACATGTATTGACAATGTTATGCATCGTTGTGTAGTTGAAGATGATGTTTTTGATATTCTCTGGGCTTGTGACTCTGAACCTTCTGGGGTTCAGTTTGTAACCCAACATATCGCTAACAAAGTTTTGAGTGTAGGATATTATTGGTCTATATTGGATAAGGATTGTAAAAGGTTTGTTCAACATTGTGACAAATGCCAACAGATGGGTCTTGCTACTTGTTCTAATGAAACACTTCTACACCCTTAGTTATCTATTGATCCATTCGAAACATGGGGGTTAGATTTTGTAGGACATATTAATCCTTCTCAAAATAAAGAATATATTTTGGTATGCATAGATTATGTTACAAAATGGGTAGAAGTGGTAGCTTTGAAACATGCTAGAGATACAAAAGTTGCTAACTTCTTGTACTCAGAATTTTTTACAAAGTATGGCACTCCATGCGAGATTGTCATTGATCAAGGGGCACAGTTCATTTCCAATTTAAACAATGCCTTGGTCCATGAATATGAATTCAAGCATTGCAAGTAATTACCATCCACAAGCCTTGAAGAATGTTTTGACAAAGATAGTAGCCTTGTATAAGAAAGGCTAGGTTGGTTGTCTTCTTGTGGCTATATGGGCCTACCATACCACCTAGAAACTACCATTGGGCTCACTCCATATGAGCTTGTTTATGGCAAGAAACCTGTTCTACCCATTGAATTTGAGATCAAGACTCTTCATACCACTCTTGAACTTGGGACGAGTCTTCGTGAAGCTCGAAAGGTTCGATTGGCTCAACTTCACTTGCTTAATGAAATGCGCCAAGAAGCTCTTCATCATACATAAATGGTCCAACAACAACGCAAGCAGTGGCATTGTTGTTTCATCTGGCCTCACACTTTCTAACCTGGTGATTGGCGTTACACTATGACTCTCGATTCTAGGACTTCCAAGGAAAGTTCCATACTAGATGGCTTGGGCCATATGAGATTCAAATAGTTTATGGTAATGAAGCTGTTTGCTTGTGTACTGTGGACTCCCAACATTGAGCTCCTCTTGTGAATGACCATCGTCTGAAGCTATATAGGCATCCTCTTTCTAAAGAGACCTTTGTTGATATAGTGAAGGAACTCACTGTTGTTCCTTTTGGCATGCATTGTGAAAACTGGTTCCCAGTGCAATCAGGCAACAAAAGGAAGAAAATTGACTTTTTCGGTGGCCTTGTGTCGTGATCAAAATTCTCAAAATAAAAAAAGTAGAAAAAAATAAAAATGAAGTTGTACATCCCCAACGACAACACAATTATAGGGCTCACCCATTGACTTTTGGTGTGACAAGAAGTATCACTTGTGAACAAATATATTCAAGAGCAAAAATAAGTAGATGAAGAAGTTGGTAATGCACATGTCTATCATTTGTAAAAGTTAATAAGTAAAACCCATAAAATATCTATGGCTTCAGTTTTCACTTTAATGAACTCCCTGAAGAGAGCCATCCATTCTTGCTTGTTCCTTAAGAACCAACTACAAATAAGAGAGTAAAGGGGCCCTTGGAAATGTCATTTCAGAATAAAGCTAGAGACATTGCTGAACAAGACATAGCGAGATGCATCTATGCAAACGGATTGGTATTTAATGTTGTTCGCTCATAGTATTAGCAAAAAATGGTGAGATCGATTAATGAAGCTTTAAAGGGGTTCAAGGGCCTGCGATATGAGAAGGTGTACACCACTTTATTGGACAAGAGATGAACCATGAGTGTCTTCCATGCAGCCCATTAAGGTTTCATGGACCAAAGCAAGTATGTTTATAGTATTGGACGGATGGAAAGATGCAAGAATCACCCTTTGTTTGATGTTATTGTAGTGCCCACAAGAGGTGCAATGTTTATTGAAGCTATGGATTTTGAAGCGGAGGTGAAGATGGTCTATTCGTTGCAAACATTCTCATCCAAGCCATTCAGCAAGTTGGCCTTAAAATGTTGTTTAGGTAATAATTGACAATGCCAGAAATTGTAGAGCTGTTGGGTTATTGGTTGAGGAGTGCTTCAAGCACATTTTTTGGACATTTGGTGCTGTCCACTCACTCAACCTAATGCTGCGAAAAATTGGCAATAAAATTGAGTGGATAAAGAAAATGTATGAAGATGCACATGAGATCCAAATGTTTATTAGAAACCACCATATGATGCAAGCCATACTTACACAATTCTCAAAATTGAAGCTCTTGAAGGTAAGTTAAATTGTTAAAATTTAAATATGTTCCAGACTTTAGTAAACTTATTTGAGATCACTTCTTCTTATATGTATTTGGGAGTGAAGCTTTCTGCCTGAGTTAGTAAGGGTATGGGTTCTCTTGTTATGCTGTAGAAACAATGTTTTAGACACCATTTCTAGGATACCTCGTCCAAGTTATCCCTCTTGGACTCCCTTATTCGGTCGACTATTCTTTATGGCTCAATGTTTTGAGGGCCTTCTCTTCTTGGCTTTGATTGGGCCTCAATCGAGCAGGTTTAGACATTCCTATTACGACGCATCATTAGATGTCACAAGTTCACTCCTCATAGTATCATTCTTGCTGAGTTTGGTGCTCATCCCTTCAGTCTTGCGGCAATTTTTAGTTTGATTTGGTTCCTTCATCGCCTGCTTGGTTTTGCGGATTTGGTTGGTGAACGTGATAGATATTCCTAACTGGCATATTGTTCTTCTATTGCTGTTGCGAGTTCTGATACTATCTTTCTTGCTTGTTGCTGGTATGCACAGGGATCTTCTCTGCTGAGCTCGATTGGGATTGATATGATCGCTTCCATCCTTAACAGTTCTCATTGAATGCCCCTCCTCATCTCCTCCCCTCTCGACAGGAGTTAAATGAGCATATTAGACTTGATATCTATAGACAGTATATTATTACTACCTGGATTAACCTTCATGGTGGTTTACGTTCAAGGTTGGCCTTCTAGGCGGAACACTTTCTGGAGATCAGTGATGGGATTATTGTCCATCCTGGTTACTTTTCTTGATGGTGGAGTCATGCCCTTCATATCTTTCTGGGGTCTTTCAAAGTTGTTTCTCATCGTCTTCGAGCTCAGACTGACCATCATATTGATAGAGGAGAACGAATCTTTAAGCTGTATACTTTAGCGGAGTTTGAGATGAAGACTCACTTTATTTTTCGTTGCCCTATCTTTTATCAGATCAGAGGGGGATTTTATTGCCTATTCCGGTACTGCTTTTCTCTTTCAGCTTTTTTAGTTATAGTGACCAGCGGTGTCTAGCACTGTATCTTCAGGAGGCCACTCTGCTCCGTGTAGTACTTTACAGTCACTACTTCCTCACTGACATACCTTTGATCAGCTTATTGCTACTTTTTTCGCACCCTTATCTCCTTTACGTGGTGTGAAAAGGCTGTTTAGTTCTACCAGTTCTACTGGTCATTTCAGATTTGTCAGACCTCACAGTGGTTTCTTGCATCAGTAACACTCCATGAATTCATAGAGTCAGTTCAGGGCTCTTGTCCACTCGCAATCTTATCCTTCTATGACTGATTTCTTTTTGCCTAGGAAGTTCTCCTAGTCTTTTCCTTGGCCTCTCTCTTCTTATTTGTTTTTCTTAGACATCGTTTGGTGCTCCTGCTATTGTTAGCTGTCTGGTTGTAATCTCTTAGTCCCATAGACCGTTTGTGGTCATTTGTTGGACATTATTAATTTTATCTTATCTATGTTTTAAAACTTATATTTATATTTATTTTCTTTTGAGCTTGAAATAGGTTGCTGAAACCCGTTTTGCCTTCAACAATTGTTTTGAGATGCCTTGTGAAGGTTAAAGAGGTATTGTCTAGAATGGTAATCAATGGTAATTTGAGCATATGGACGCAATCTAGTAGTACAAGGGAAGCTTTCTTTAAGGCAATGATATTAGATGACTTGGTGGGATTGTGATGAGTGCCTATTGAGGTTCATTGAGCATGATCCAAAACACTAACATGGATAGGTCTTGCTTGGGTGAGGTATATGATGCCATAGACTCAATGATTGAGGATATTAATAAGATCATATATGAGAAAGATTAAGTTCCTCTAGAAACATTCTTCAAGGATCTATATAAAATCATGGTGAAGAAATGGAGCAATACTATTACCCCTTTCCATCTCCTTGCCCTCTGCATTGAACCCTGAGTACTATATTTGTTCGGTCCTCAAGGAGAGTACGACTTGAGTTGCCCACTACAAAGATCTTGAAGTTGCGCATATTGACTCTATATCAATCACATATGTCCTGTCGTGATGTTTGAATTCATGATTTTTGCAAGCACTGATGATTGTAGTCATGAGGCTCTTGAAGACAAGAACAATGTTGATGCTAATAAATGAGGCTCTTGAAGACAAGAACAATGTTGATGCTAATAAATGGTGTTAATTCCATGGCGAAATTTACTAGTACCTACAACTCATTGCCATCAAAATTTATCTTAAATTCTTAACTTCTAAGATTCTAATTTTTAAATTATTGTTGATGATAATCGAATTTATATTTTTAAAAATCTTTATTCAAAACTTTGAACTCTTAATTCCAAAATAGAAAATCTTGATAGGTTGCTAGTTAATCATCATTTGAGAGGAATGTAATATCCCCGTCAAAAAAATAGATTATTAATCAAAGTTTTGTTAATAGGCCGATTAGTTCAATATATCTCGAACCCATTTTTGTTTTATTTCCATAGTTTGTGTTGCTGTCGGCTATCTTTGTACACCCTCAGAAAGTTTTCCCCGACGGGTATTTAAGCACGGCTTGTAGGTAGTCTTTATGTATGCATTTTGATTTATTTCTTTGTACTGCGAATTCTTGTTCGAGTTCTAGATTGTTCGCCATTTCGGAAGTGAAAGATCTTCC
Source organism: Cupressus sempervirens (assembly GCA_028749045.1). Taxonomy (NCBI): domain Eukaryota; kingdom Viridiplantae; phylum Streptophyta; class Pinopsida; order Cupressales; family Cupressaceae; genus Cupressus; species Cupressus sempervirens. Next base: position 125,742,761 of record CM053785.1, on the reverse strand, counting down.
CTCTTTGGCTCGCACGGTTTCGGTGGGATTCAACCTTCACCCTATTTCGTTATTGTATGTAATTCTTTGCTCGGATCTGGCAAATTGGAGCACCATCTTTTGACAAATACTAATTGAAGGTTACTTGTGTTCTGATTTCCATTATTATTTGATTTTATCTGATAAATTTGGATCTCTAAGTTTAGATTGCATCATTATGTTTTCCTTCCATCCGCAAACCATTCATCTTTTGATACTTGAGGAGAATAGTCAAACATAACAATACATTACTATATGACAATGAAATGATGCATCATTGTACGACATCCTTGTGTTCCATACGACCTTCCTGTTGCATAATATAATTGACCGTACAACCCTCTTGTTGCATGGTATCTTGACCGTATGACCTTCTTGTTGCACATCCATCCATTCAAGCTGTACATCTTCTCCACCACCCCCACCATATAGCCATCGTATGACCTAATTGTTTCACCATCGTACGGCCTCTTGGTTGTCACTTTTGTAGTGTTGCCCTACCGCACGACCACCATAGCCTCCTCATCGTACGACTAGTTTGCACGCTGTATGACATTGACCCCAATCCATCGTATGACCTTCAGCCACTCCACCCTGTCTATCACCGTACTGTCATTGAGCAACCATACGGCTTCCTCCACCCTTCAATACTGTACGACCTACAGTTTAGCTACATCGTGCAGTCATACTGTATGTGCATACCATACAATCTTATTGGCTTGAGGTAAGTCGAGTCACCACACGGAGGTCAGGAACATTACAGTGGTATCAGAGCTTCGATCCTGCCAGCCTATGGACAGTGAATGAGAGTTTATAGTCGGAAGAGAAGAACCCATTTTGTTGATAGAATGGCTGCTGAACCAGATCCCACAGTTGCTGAACTCGTGGCACTACTAAGAGAAATTGCAAGGAATCAAGCACAAATCAATGATACTCGATAACTTATGGAAGAAACTCTCAAGAAGTTGGCAGACAATAAAATATCCGGTGAACAAAATGGTCATAGCGTAGACTTGGTGTTGGGTAAAGCAAACCCTCATCTGACATGCTCTCGACCTTCCATGCCATCTTTTCCACCACAAATGAAGGCACCACCCGAAGGGAAGCAACCAACCTTTGAAGAAATGCAGAAACAACTGAGAGAAGATTGGAAGAATGTGAATTTGGAGAAAGATATATCCTACAAAGATTACACAGATCTGAGAATGAGATATTCGAGAGGCGGAAACAAAGGATATTTTAAGGATGATCTAATGAGGAAGTTGAGTAAGGTAAATTTCTCTCCATTTGATCGATCTAGATCCATATCTGCACAAGCATGGATATTCAAGGCCGATACTTACTTCTAGCTTAATCGTATGTCAGAAGAAGTAATTAAGTTTGTGGCATTACACTTGGAGGGAGTTGCGCATGAATGGTGGCATCATGACACCATCACATTGGGGCATGATCAAATAAACACCTATGCAAAATTCAGTGAGAGATTGATGGATTGACTTGATGGTAAAGATCCAAAACTTAATTTCAAAGATTTGGTATAGCTAAGGCAAACTGGATCGGTTGACCAATACATTGCAGAATTGCAAAAGCTCTCTGTTTTGGTCACAGACATTTTTGAAAGAAGACGGATAGTGCTCTTTATAGACGAACTAACAAAACTACTAAAAGGTTGGGTAAAAGGGTTCAATCTTGCCACCCTGTCGGAGGCCATTAAGGCATGAAGTATGGCATCATCATTGGTGTCATCCTCTCGGGGTTGCTCACACTTCAAACTGTTTATGTTTTCAAGGGACAAAGATAATAAACCTCCACTGAGGAAGTCATTGTTGGACGAAGCTACTAGTAGGAGCTCTGAAGGAAGAAACTATGTGTCAACTGGAAGAGACAATGGGAGGCACAGATGCCTCGGGAAATGAAAGATCCATTACATTGAGGTCGTGTTTGATGATGAGGACAAATAGGAAGAAATACCCTCCAAAGACAACCAACATTACGACGACACCAACATGGTTAGTTTTGAATCGTACTGAAAGAATTGCAGCATTGGTACGACGCGGAGGAACTATCGCCCTAACTAATAGTCCCAGGTGCACAGTGTTTCCTGTATGGGGAACCCTTCAGGGACAAAGGGTGATGGTGATGCTCGATAGCGGAGCTACTCTTAACTTCATAAACTCATCTCTGGTGAAACGAAGAGGTCTACCTATAGAGACGCATGCAAGATTTTAGGTCAAGGTTGTCGGAGGGACTCTTGTAATGACCCTCTCTATAAAGGCCACTGAAACCCTCAAACTGAACTTAGGAATTTTGTCAAACACTTGGCATGTAATGAATAATAACAGTAACAATATTCAGAATATGGCAATTTCAGATTTGATACTTTCAGAATATAATCGCAGAATTACAATATATATAACGCCTTTGAACGATATTTCAATTACAATGCAATAAATTCTGAAATTGTTTTATTACCAATTCTGGACTGATTATTACAATGACTGTATGACAGCAAATTTACCCAAAAATTGACATATATTTCAGAATGCAAGAACCTGGTTTGAAGAACTATGGAAGAACACCACGTTCTGATGCAAATAGTTGATGAAGACCTCCAACCGCACCCCCAAGCTGTCCTTAATTTGCAGCTGCTGCCCAAACTAGCAGGGCCGTACCCGGCCGTACCTGTACGGCTGCTAGATAAAAATAATACCAGGGTTTTGGGACCCCCAAATGCAAGGAAAATGGGCGCCTAGGGTTAGGTAGTAACCCTGTAAAACCATAAAAAATAACTCCAAGAGGTTGAGGAGATATGAGCAATTATGTGGTTCCGAACCCTGCTTTGCCAATTCTGAAAATGCACCTATTCTGTCTCCAAACTCTTGTCAAATGCTTCTCCAATGATAGGGCAAATCTGAAATCCTTATTCCAACCAAAACAAACCCTAACAACGAATTCTCAATAAGCTCCAATGAGATGGCTGAATACCAACTCCAATTATGCAACAATTCAGGTGATATTTCACACCCTCAAAGTCGCCAATCCAAGGGAGTGATTCGTTCCCAAAGATCGAATAATAATTTGCAGATCCAAAGTCCACAAATGTCTTCACAATGAAGAAGTAGAAGAGTTCTCAAATCCAAGCATGTCCAAATGAGAGGCCCAACCCTCTATTTATTCACTTTTCTAAGAAGTTGCTAGAATTTCTAGAAACATCCTTTATAAATTCTCATTATAATGCACTTTTTATAATAAAGTAATTTTATAAAATAAAAAAAGTGCAACTCAAATTAAATTATAACATGTGGGCCCCAATATCACATAATGATAAAATATAACCTCTTAACACCTCTTCAAGAGCAAGATATGACTATCTGATCCGCAGAATTGACTCTCTTTCCACACCATTTGCCTACGAGAGTCTGGAATAGGCAAATCCATGATCAATGCCATGTCGAACTAAAGAGGGGACATTACAGTCCGCCCCTCCTGAAATTGCTTGGCCTCAAGCAATCTCAACGCTGGGTGCTGCAAAATAGCCTCCCCCTCCCAAGTAGCATCCTCAACAGGTAAATCTTTCCACTTAACCAAGTATTCTCTGATCACCCTTCTACGAAGCTGCTTTTCTCTGCTCTCCAGGATGGATTCTGGTACTAAAATCAATTTTCCCTCATCGTCTAAAGGAGGTAATACTGCAGAAGGCACCACATTCTGACCCAACGCCTTCTTGAGGCGTGACACATGAAACACATTGTGCACTCTGCTGTCTGCGGGAAGCTCCAACTCATAAGCCACTTCACCAACTCGCCTGATAATCCTGAATGGTCCATAATAGCGTGGCTTAAGTTTCTCTGCACCACTCTTCTTAAGAGTAGATTGCCTGTATGGCTGCAACATGAGGTAAACCATATCATCTACCTCAAAACTACGCTCAGTTCTCTTCTGGTCTGCATACTGCTTCTGCTGGTTCTGAGCTCTTGCAATATTGTCTTTGAGGGTAGCAACTATATCCTTACTCTCCTGTAATAATTCACCTGCACTGGGTACCCGGCTGTCGCTCAACAACAAATCCAAGAAACTAGGTGCTTCATAACCGTAAAGTGCCATGAAGGGTGTCATCTGTATAGTCATATGATATGTAGTATTGTAACAATACTCGCAGAGATATATCCATCTGACCCAAGCTCGCTGCTGAGCTGCCACATAATTCCTTAAATACCCTTCCACCCATTTGTTCACAATTTCTGTCTGACCATCGGTTTGTGGGTGATAGCTAGTGCTGGGTGTAAGCTCCGTGCCACATAACCGGAATACCTCCTGCCAAAAGTGACTCATGAAACGGCTATCCCTATCACTCACAATGTTCTGAGGCAAGCCGTGCAATCTGAAAACCTCCCGAAAGAAAACCTCTGCCACCTGAGCTGCTGAATGTGTAGTGGTGATAGGAAAGAAATGAACATATTTCGTTAATCTATCTACCACCACATAAATACAATCTCGTCCTTGTACCTTGGGCAAACTTGTGATAAAGTCCATGGAGATGCATTCCCACTTCCTGTCGGGAACCGGAAGTGGCTGTAGGAGCCCTGCCGGATAGCTGTGTTCTTGTTTGTTTTGCTGGCAAACATGACACTCTCGAACATACTGCAAAACATCAGCTTTCAGCCCCTTCCAAGTGAACCGCTCTCGAACCGACTTGTAAGTCTTGAAGTACCCGGGATGGCCTGCTGTCGGTGAGTCGTGAAGTGCTCTCATAATCAGTTGCTTAACCTTTGATCCTGGGACTAGGTAAATCCTGTTCTTGTAAATGATCAAATCATCTACAATTGTGTATCTGGTATCAATCACTGTTCCCTCTACTATATCGGAGGCCCATGTATCCCTGGCATACTCTGCTATAATCAAGTGTCGCCAATCCTCTGATATCTGAACCATAAGAGTGAGGTGTGGCCTTCGAGATAGAGCATCTGCAACAACATTCTGAGTTCCCTTGACATATGAGATGTCAAAATCATATGCCTGCAACTTACTTACCCACTTTTGTTGGCGATCATTCAGGTCCTGCTGTCCCAAGAAATGCCTCAGACTGTTATGATCAGTTTTAATGCAAAACTTGCTACCCACAAGATATTGTCTGAATTTGGCCAAAGCATGCATGATCGCCAACATCTCCTTATCATATATACTGAATGAACGCTCAGGGCCTCTGAGCTTCCTGCTCTCATAAGCTATGGGGTGCTTATTCTGCATAAGTACAGCACCTACTCCCTCTCCAGATGCATCACATTGAAGCTCAAATGGCTTCGTGAAATCAGGTAATGTTAGAACTGGGCACGTAGTCATTATCTCCTTAAATCTCATAAAACAGTCCTGTGCCTTCTGAGTCCACACAAATTCCCCTTTTTTCAGTAAATCTGTCATGGGAGCTGCATGTCGTGAGTAGCCACTGACAAACCTGCGATAAAAACCACATAAACCAAGGAACCCCCTCAACTGTGTAAGGTTCTCTGGTGGAGGCCAATCAACAATAGCGCGAATCTTTTCAGGATCCATCCGCACTCCCTCTGCACTAATGATGTGTCCTAAATATAACAGCTCGGTCATCCCTAAGTCACATTTGGACTCCTTTGCATACAAGGACTCCTTCTGTAGAATGCTCAACACTGTCTCCAAATGCTCTAGATGCTCCTGCCATGATCGGCTATAGATCAAAATGTCATCAAAAAACACCAGCATGAATTTCCTCAACTGATGGTGGAAAACTCTGTTCATAGTGGACTGGAAAGTGGCAGGTGCATTGGTCAGGCCGAAAGGCATGACTACAAACTCAAAGTGCCCACAATGACATCTGAAAGCAGTTTTCTCAATATCCTGTTCACGGACTCTGATCTGGTGATATCCTGATCTCAAATCAATTTTCGTGAAATAACAGGCCCCATGCAATTCATCTATCAACTCATCAATGCGAAGAATAGGATACCTGTTCTTAATGGTTCTCTTATTTAATGCCCTGTAATCAATACACATCCGAAGCGTTCCATCCTTCTTTTTTACCAAAACAACAGAAGATGCAAAAGGTGACTTACTGAGTCGGATATGCCCCATCGCTAGCAACTCCTCAATGGTCCTTTCGATCTCATCCTTGAGTCGCTTTGGATGTCGATATGGTGTGACCATGATAGGTTTAGCACCTTCCTCCAGCTCAATAATATGCTCAATGCCTCTGTCCGGTGGCCTGCCTGGTGGAATCTCACTGAATACCTTTTCGTACTTAATCCTCAACTTCTGAATATCAGGATGATATTCCGCCTTATGTTGCTCCTCCTGTGTAGGTATCAAAGTACAAACTGCTGCCCACTCTATATCATTATGCCTAGTTAATCTCTCCAGCCGCCTAAATGAGATAGTCCTGATGTCTCCATTACGGATAGCCTTTAGCACATGAGTCCTACCATTCATTTCGAATTGTATCTCCATATCCTCTAATCTTAGGGTGACCACCTTCAATGAATGTAGCCACTGCATTCCAAGTACTATGTCCATGTCACCCATGTTGACCACATGATAGTCCGCCTTAAACTCATAGTTGTTCAAGCGCAAAGGTAAGTCTCGTACCATCCTGTCACAACGAAGAGTGTATCCATCAGCTACCTTGACTCTTAGTCCCTCGAATTCCTCAGTAATGAGTCCACGCTTCTCTACGAATCGTGCATCAATGAAATTATGCGTGGCACCTGTGTCCAACAATGTAATAACCTTTTGCCCAGCCAAGACCCCCCGAAGTCTGAAAGATTCCTCTCTCTAGATACTAGACAGTCGTGCTTCCTGTAAATGTAGCTCTGTTTCCTGCTTTTGCCCTGCACTGTCTATCTCCTGCTCTCCCTCTGCTTCATCAGGATCCTCATCATGATGTTCTGAACCATCTGAATCTGAGCCTTCGTAATAAGCCCACATTGCCCGGTAGGCCTTCCCTTTTGGCCTCATAGGACAGTCATGGCCGTACTCATACGGGCCTTTGCAATAGAAGCATAGCTTCTTCCTATGCAAGTCATTAAGTGTCTCCTTGTCCAGCCTCTTACTTTCTTCCTTAGGTAGCTGTGCCTCTCTATGAAAGGGTTTCCTGTCCTTATCTTTTCCTGAAGGGAAACTCTTTGCTTGAAATTTGTTTTTTGAAGCTGAAGAGGAATCCATGTCACGAGCTTTCTTAATGGCTTCTTGCAAAGTGGGAGGGTTGAGAGCTTTAATCCACCCTCTCAACGGATCAACTAACCCATCCATAAATAGAACCAATAGCCTTCGTTCAGATACATCTGTTACTAACACTGCAAGTTTCTGAAACTCTGAAATGTATGTTTCCAATGATCCCCACTGTTTAAGCTGGGCTAATTCCTTGAAATGGAGTTCTGGATCTTTCTTATCAAAACGTTCAATCAGTCTCTCCGTAAACTCCACATGTGAGGTAATGTGTGCATGACCCATAGTGATCATACCATGATGCCACCATTCGTGTGCTAACCCATCCAGGTGAATTGCTGCATACTTAATAGCTTCTTCCTCAGACATAGGGTTCAATTGAAAGTATGTGTCAAGCTTTTGAACCCAAGCTCTTGCTGTAGACTTCCCCGAGCCATCATAATATGGTAACTGTAGTTTGCCTACTTTCTTTCGTAGCTCATAGTTCTGAGTCCTGTCTTGTCCACGGGGCATATGCTTCATCCGCACATCCATATACTCTCTAAAGGTGATTGCAGCTGTAAAATCTGGACCTCCTGCTTCCCAATCTCTCCTTAGCTGATCCTGTATGTCAGTGATTTGGGGTTCTGGTACCGGCTGCTCTGGAGCTCTAGGAAGGAACGTAGGAATCATAGGCCTCGAACTCACTGTCCTAGCTTGCTGGGGGGCATGACCGAAATTGTTCCCAATTTGTTCGCCTCCATTATGTATCTCATCCTGATTATTCCCATTCTGATTATTTCCTCCACCTATGTTAGCGTTCAACCCCATTTGTCGAGCCATCATCTGCATCATAAGCTCCATTCTCTGGTTCTGTTCCTGTGCTCTCTGTTCTGCTAATCGCTGTCCCTGTGCCAAAGTGTCTAATAACTGTAAAAATCTCTCCTCTCGCTGATCTGGACCAATATTCCCACCTCTATCCATATTGTAGTCGTAGTCTTGATCAAAGAATACCTCCCCTGTGTCAGTATGACTGGATTCTATGTCCACCTGGATAGATGAGCTAGACTGTTCGCTCTGCAGGTCTGAAATCCTATCTTGTCTTGCTTTGGTATTGCGGAAATTATAAGGCCCCTGTCGCATGCTCTGATTTTAGTGTTTTGACATTTCGTCAAACACTTCTCCAGCTGTTCCAAATTCCCTACAGGATGGCAGGACTTTGGCTCTGATACCACTGTAATGACCCTCTCTATAAAGGCCACTGAAACCCTCAAACTGAACTTAGGAATTTTGTCAAACACTTGGCATGTAATGAATAATAACAGTAACAATATTCAGAATATGGCAATTTCAGATTTGATACTTTCAGAATATAATCGCAGAATTACAATATATATAAAGCCTTTGAACGATATTTCAATTACAATGCAATAAATTCTGAAATTGTTTTATTACCAATTCTGGACTGATTATTACAATGACTGTATGACAGCAAATTTACCCAAAAATTGACATATATTTCAGAATGCAAGAACCTGGTTTGAAGAACTATGGAAGAACACCACGTTCTGATGCAAATAGTTGATGAAGACCTCCAACCGCACCCCCAAGCTGTCCTTAATTTGCAGCTGCTGCCCAAACTAGCAGGGCCGTACCCGGCCGTACCTGTACGGCTGCTAGATAAAAATAATACCAGGGTTTTGGGACCCCCAAATGCAAGGAAAATGGGCGCCTAGGGTTAGGTAGTAACCCTGTAAAACCATAAAAAATAACTCCAAGAGGTTGAGGAGATATGAGCAATTATGTGGTTCCGAACCCTGCTTTGCCAATTCTGAAAATGCACCTATTCTGTCTCCAAACTCTTGTCAAATGCTTCTCCAATGATAGGGCAAATCTGAAATCCTTATTCCAACCAAAACAAACCCTAACAACGAATTCTCAATAAGCTCCAATGAGATGGCTGAATACCAACTCCAATTATGCAACAATTCAGGTGATATTTCACACCCTCAAAGTCGCCAATCCAAGGGAGTGATTCGTTCCCAAAGATCGAATAATAATTTGCAGATCCAAAGTCCACAAATGTCTTCACAATGAAGAAGTAGAAGAGTTCTCAAATCCAAGCATGTCCAAATGAGAGGCCCAACCCTCTATTTATTCACTTTTATAAGAAGTTGCTAGAACTTCTAGAAACATCCTTTATAAATTCTCATTATAATGCACTTTTTATAATAAAGTAATTTTATAAAATAAAAAAAGTGCAACTCAAATTAAATTATAACATGTGGGCCCCAATATCACATAATGATAAAATATAACCTCTTAACACCTCTTCAAGAGCAAGATATGACTATCTGATCCGCAGAATTGACTCTCTTTCCACACCATTTGCCTACGAGAGTCTGGAATAGGCAAATCCATGATCAATGCCATGTCGAACTAAAGAGGGGACATTACAACTCTTCTACCCTGCACACCCCTCGTTCCTCAGCTAAATATCACAATGGTGAACTACATGGTGACAAAGGATTTCTTCATAGTGGACCTTGATGATATGGAGGTTATTTTGGGCATACAGTGGATGGCGACACTTGATGAATACACTAAGAGCATGAATCGAATGGACTTCACTTTTGTTGTTGATGAAAAGAAGGTTCTTTGTAGAATGGCAAATGAGGGTCTAAAGGAAGTTTTTGCACATCGGATGGAGGCAATTTTTCGGTGTGATGATGTTGCTTGGGCTACACATTGTTTTGTCTTAGCAGAACTTATAAAAGGGCAATAGACACCTCCCACAGATGATGATCTCCAAAATATTTTGAGTCAACATGATAAAGTTTTTATAGACATTCCTCTTAGCATACCGCCTCATCGAGGGTTTGAACATACTATTGAGTTGGAAACAGGAGCCAAGCCGGTCATAACCACACCATACCCCCATCCCAAGAAATTCAAAGATGAGATTGAAAAGACGATTTAGGAATTGCTAGAGAAAGGATGGATCCGTCCCAATTCTAGCCCCTTTGTGTCATCAGTGGTATTGGTAAAGAAGAAGGATGGGATGATGCGCATGTGTGTGGACTACCGTGCATTGAACAAAAAAAGAAGAATAGATATCCCATTCCTAGGATAGATGAGTTGCTGGATGAATTGCATGGCGCAGTCTATTATTTGAAAATATATCTCCGTTCCAAATACCATTAGACCCACATGAGGGAGGAAGACGTGGAAAAGACGGCCTTTCATTGTCACTATGGGCATTATGAGTTCTTGGTCATGTTCGGATTAACAAATGCACCTGCTACATTCCAATCATGCACGAATCACATCTTCAACAAACAATTGCGTTAAGTACTTACTGGTATTTTTTGATGATATTCTTATTTACAGCAGGACATGGGAAGAACACCTGAAGCATCTGGATGAAATCCTAAGGATCATGAAGGATCGGTCTTTGTTCACCAAGCAATCCAAGTGTGAATTTAGTATGACAGAAATATTGTACCTCGGGCATGTTGTTAGTAAATATGGAGTTCAAGTTCATCAGGAGAAGATTTAAGCTATCCTTGATTGGCCTCCCCCAAAATCACTTACGGAATTGCGAGGGTTTTTCGGACTGTGTAGTTATTATCGAAGGTTCGTTAAAGGATTCTCTCATCTCAGTGTACTATTAATGGGTCTGACAGGGAAAGGTTCTTTCCAGTGGAACTAAAAGGTTTAACTCACTTTTGATAAGCTGAAAGAGACAATGAGTAGTTGTCCGGTACTTGCATTGCCTAATTTCGCTCGACTGTACGTTCTGGAGTGACGCATCTGGAGAAGGCATTGGCATAGTACTGATGTAGGATAGACACCCCATAGCCTATTAGAGCAGGAAGCTTGCGCAAACAAAATGCTTATATTCCATCTATGACAAAGAGATCTTAGCCTTCGTACATGCACTAACCAAGTTCTGACAGTATTTGGTGGGTGCCAAGTTTGTTGTTCTTACGGATCACAATAGTTTGCGATATTTTCTAGAGCAAGGGGACTTGAACGAGAGGCAACAAAAATCGGTAAGCAAAGATCAGGCTTTTGATTTTGACATTGAATATGTGAAAGGAAAGAACAATGTGGTTGTAGATGCTTTGTCTAGGAAACCCGCCATCAACTTACTAACCCAGATTTTAGCTGATTGGAAAGCACATTTGTTGGTAGAATATTGAAAAACACATTTGCTTATGAGCTAATGGATGCCAACACCCAGGATGATCATTACAAAGTGGTGGATGACATCATTTACTATAAGAATAAGATATTTTTAGTGCCGGAATCCAAATTGAAGTAGAAAATCTTGAAGGAGGTACATAACTCACCCTTGGCAGGACACTCGGGCTTCCTTAAAACATATAGACGTCTCAAGGAGAGGTTTTCATGGAAAGGACTTAAAAGAGATGTATTGTAGTATGTAAGAGAGTGTGCGGTCTGCCAATAGAACAAATCCAAACATACTCTATCTATCGGGTTACTGCAATCTCTGCCAATTTCAAAACATAAGTGGGAAAGTATCTCGATGGATTTCATAACTGGACTTACCAAGGTTAACGGAAATGATTGTATCTTCGTGGTGGTTGACAGATTGACAAAGTATGCACATTTCTTTGCCTTCCCTTCAAAATTTTAGGCCGCAAAAGTTGCTGATCTGTTTTTTAAAGAAGTCTTTTGTCTACATGGGTTACCCCGAAACATTGACAGTGATTGGGATAGACGATTCATCAGTATCTTCTGGACAAAGCTGTTTTGGTTGGTAGGGATAGAATTGTCACCAAGTACTAGTGACCACCCTCAAAAAGATGGACAAAAGGAGATTGTGAACAAGAGACTCGAAGGTTACCTCCGGAACTACGTTTTGGCACAACAATGAGTGTGGGTCAAATGGATACACTTAGGGGAATATTGTTACAATACCATGTACCACATGTCCATCGGGATGACACCATTCAAAACTCTATACAGGTACGAACCCCTTTTCTTCATCGACACAGTTCTGCGAGACAGTCGCACACCAAAGGCGAAGAACTCTCTTCAGGAGGGACAGGGCATCCTAAGATACCTGAAGGAAAAATTACAACCGGCACAGAATCAACAAAAGATGTACACCAAAAACCACCGAATAGAGAAAAGTTTCGAAGTAGGAGACTTAGTCTATCTCAGGCTCCAACCATAACGACAATCCTCATTGGAAGAAAAGGGAAAAGAAAAATTGAAATTACGATTTTATGACCCTTATCATATAGTGTGCTGCATTGGTGAAGTCGACTACGAGCTGGAACTTCCAGAGGGGAGCCGTATTCATAATGTTTTTCACGTTTCTTGCCTGAAGAAAGCTATGGGACAAAACATCGTGGTAGCTATAGACCTTTCGCCGCTCAATAAATAAGGAAAACTCATATTAGAACCAACAGAGATTATTGAAGTACGTGAGAAGACCTTGCGGAACCAAACGGTGAAGGAATATTTGGTATGTTGGAAACACTTGCGGGTGGACGACGCAACCTGGGAAGTCAAGCACATTCTACAGCATCCGACATTGTGTTTGCTTGAGGACAAGCAAATTTTGGGACGGGATGATTGTAGTATCTCCGCCAAAAAAATGGATTATTAATCAAACTTTTGTTAATGGGCCAATTGATTTAAATATATCTCGGATCCATTTTTGTTTTGTTTCCATAGTTTATGTGGATGTTGGCTATCTTTGTACACCCTCAGAAAGTTTTCCCTAATGAGTATTTAAGCACGACTTCTAGGTAGTCTTTATGTATGCATTTTAATTTATTCCTTTGTACTGCGAATTCCTGTTGGAGTTTTGGATTGTTTGTCATTTCGGAAGTGAAAGATCTTCCCTATTTGGCTTTCTTGGTTTTGGTGGGATTCAACTCTCACGCTATTCCGTTATTGCATGTAATACTTGGCTCAGATCTGGCAAATTCGAGTACCATCTTTTGGCAAATACTAATTGAAGGTTACTTCTGTTCTAATTTTCATTATTATTTGATTCTATCTGATAAATTTGGATCTCTAAGTTTAGATTGCATTATTGAGTTTTCCTTCCATTTGCACACCATTCATCTTTCCGTACTCCAGGAGAATAGTCAAACAGAAGAATACGTTATTTTATGGTGAGGAAACAATACATCACTGTATGACATTCTTGTGTTCCATACGACCTTCCTGTTGCATAATATAATTGACTGTACGACCCTCCTGTTGCATGGTATCTTGACCGTACGGTCTTCCTGTTGCACATCCATCCATTCAAACTGTACTTCTTCTCCACTACCCCCACCGTACAACAAATTGCTCCACCATATGACCTAATTTTTACACCACCCTAGGGCCTTGTGGCTGTCACTTCTATAGTGGCCCCCTATCGCATGGCCACCATAGCCTCCTCACCATATGGCTACTTTGCACACCAAATGACATTGACCCCAATCCACCGTACGACCTTTTGCCAATCCATCTTATCTATCACTGTACTGTCATTGAACAACCGTACAACTTCCTCCACCCTTCAATACCGTACAACCCATAGTTCAGCTACACCGTGCAGTCATACTGTATGTGCATACCATACAATCCTATTGGCTTGAGGTTAGTCGAGTCACCACACGGAGGTTAGGAAAATTACAAGGAACTAGACCACATACTCCATCGATTCAATACAATGCAATAAACTACATTTCAAGAAGGGAAAAGACTTTGTTTATGTGTATTCAAACATAAGACTCGCAACACACAAAGACAATGCCTACAAAAAGGGGAGGCAAAGCATTGGATGTTGAACCTGAGCATGCAGAGTTGGAAGATTCGATAGCCTACCTTGATACACTTGTAATTGATGATGATGATCACGAGTTAGCTAGTGACGCTGAGACCGCTCTTAAGGCTGACATTGCCATTACTGATGCTAGTGGCACTATTTGTGACATTGCTACTACTAATGCTAGTGGCACTATTTGTACTTCTAATTTCAATAGTCAAATGATGATGATGATTTGTTTGATGATATTTGGTCTGTGATGACTGATTATTAATGTTGACTTGATTATTTATGAACTGAAACATTGATAGAGCAGTGTATTTTGGCATTTTTTCTATGTCATTTGGGCTAAAACGTCAATATATATGGTGGTGTATTTTAGCATGTTTTTTAACAGCTGTCCTTGCTTAATGCTTTTCTATTGGTTTAAGTGATACCTTTGAGCTAAGGTTGCACATCAGGAGTAACTATGAGGAGTAAAGAATGCTTGTGAAAGCAACTGGTTAGAATATTCTGTCATGGATGAGTTTTAAAACAATGGGCCAAGATGAGTACAAATTCAGGATCTTAATTAGGGGAGAATTCAATATAGATGTAGTTGTCTCAGCTGTCTTGTCCTTTCATTTCTTCTCGTAGTGAGGAGGGTGAGCCTTCATTTACCATGTATTGTTGTTTAAATGACATAGACAATCATACATCTTAGGTATGGATCTGTACAATTGTCGAATGTTTGTTACTTTTCTGCCTCCTGATCTCTTTATTTTTTACCAATTTAATTATCCTTAGCTTATGGTGAGTAGCGAATGAAATCAATATTAAATATTGTTATCCGTGGGTTGCCCATCAGTCAAGGATAGGGCTTACATTTCTTGTTGGCGATGATCTTGTTTTGTCATTTTATAAGGTCTCGGATTGGATTATGATCTTCTTCAATAACAACCTGCATCACAATGATGACTTGTAGCTTTTCCAGCCAATGTTTGTGACCTATATTGTTATAATGCTCGAGTAAACTAAAAGCATTATTCAAACAAATAATAATCAAACACCAGCTCCCTGAAAATAATTGCATAATTGCTTTGATGCATATTTTCCAAATGACTTATTAGTCATGAGATTTTCTTTCAGTTGGATTTTGTTCGTATCAAAAAGAACTTGCATCTTCTGCAATACATGTATGCACTGTTGATGTTTTTCTTACCTTAATCTATTTTCTCTTGGATCCTTGAATACAATATTCCTATTTTATCTCACTTGCACATCCTTCTTGATATTTTGTTTTCCAAGTTCCTTGCTTATGTACAATCACGTCAGTTTCGTAGTGGATGTTACTCACTACATGAATGCTAATTATAATTTGGCTTAAATCTCTGTACGATTTATTATGTTTGATGATTTTGTCCTTTTCTTTCTATTTCTTATGCTTTGACGTTGAATTATCTTTCTATCAGATAGCATGCGGGGAGAACCACAGTGCTGCATTGTCAGTTGATGGACAGGTTGGTGATTTCTATACGTATGATTCAGTGATTGAAGATAGATTTGTTTAGTCATTACTGTGATCCATAACCAATTTGCAGTCACTCAAGTTTGATTCATATCAAGCCTTTTTTTTAAATACACAAGCAATTTGTATGCCCTAGACATATATCTGCATGTGGACTACTTGAAACTTATATTTTGGCGGGAAAGGCTTTTTTCATAGTCATTTTTTGCAGTCCACAATGTATTCATTTTTATGAACCTCTTCTTTGGTAGAAGTGATTAGGTTTTTTGAGCGTGAATCTTGATTGTGATCTAATGTATTTGAACTTGTGAGATAAGAATCTGTCTGATTGATATGTAAGGAACAGACTGATATATGGAATGCATCCTAGATTCTTAACTTAGTGAAGTCCAAACTCAGTGGAATTGTCTAAATGTTGATAAGCATTTTACTGGATTCGTCTATGCTCAAAGGTTTTCACCTGGGGAAGAGGTAAATATGGGCAACTGGGACATGGTTCTATTGAAAATGAGTTTAAACCTGTACAAGTGAAAGGGCTGGCTGATCAAATGATTGTGCAAGTTATATGTGGAGGTGACCATACCATGGCTATCAACAATGAAGGAAGACTCTTTTCTGTAAGTATTTAATTTAAGTTTAGAATATCTGTTTTATATTTGGATTTATGAATCACTATGAACTGAACTCAATTAGGTTCTAAGAATCGAAGGCAGGCACCAAGGTTTCTGTGGTATTCATGATGCACGTACTGCTCTTGTTACAAGCATTGCTTTTATCTTACAAGTAAAAATGAATTTCAGGAATGGAGATTTATTTTGTTAGCAGGTTAGCTTTGTGCTTTTATGTAATTAATAATTGTCATATTATTGCCATGCAATGCCTTTAGATACTGTAGATATGATGACATTCCTCTCTTTTTGGGGCCTTTTCTGTCAACCTTATATAAATGTACTTAAATGGTGGAGAATTTAGTAAAACATATTTCATTCTTTGCTTTTGGAAAACAGTAAAGGTAATGACAAAAATATGAAACTGTACTTTTATATGTGAAGGTAGACAGTTTTTTGAATTATTTTTTCAATTTTAATTAATGAATATCTCTAGTAAGACTTGTAAAGCAAAATCCTAACTCTACGTATCATTATAACTTTGAACAGTTGAACTTAACATCAAGGGTAGGCACCAAGATTTTTGTGGTGCTCATGATGCACTTATTGTCCTTGATAACAAGTATTTCTTTTAGCTTATAAGTACAAATGAATTTCATGAATGGAAGTTTATTTTGTTTGCAGGTTAGCTAGAGCAAAATAATTAATGTATAAAGTCCGTTTTCATTTTTGGAATGAATGTCCTTTTTTATTGTTTTTATGTAATTATAATTTGTAATTCCCAGTTTCTTTTAAACCAATCAAATGGGAATTTCCTCCTCTTTAAACTATAACTGACCTAAGTATATTTTAACTGCACCATGCTAGTACCTTTTCCATGTTTTAATCCTAGTGAAAACTTTTCTGCTAACCTTAACAGTGGGGACGAGGTCAGTGGGGTCAAACTGGTCTGGGAACTATGGAAGATATGCTTGTTCCAATGCAAGTGAAGGTCCTTGAGCGTATACAGGTTATTCAAGGTTCTGCAGGAACTCGACACTCTATTGCGATAACAAAGGAAGGAAATGTATATGGTTGGGGAGATGGAGAACAGAACCAACTTGGTAAAACTACTGGGTAAACCTCTCTTGCCGAATCCTGATTAGGATTAGTGCCTATCTCTCATTTTTGGATTCTATCACAATGGTATTTGTTTGACATGACTTTTTATTTTCAAATGAAATGATCTTTATTTCTTCTTAACCCATCTTTCACAGAAAAGTGCAGCTCGAGCCAGTGCTTCTATCTTATATTGAAAGAGAAGGCTGCCAGCTTCTGTATGCTGTGGCAGCTGGGGAGCACACACTGGCAGTTTATCGCCCATCTGAAGTGGACTCTTTTACACCTGTAGACCAGAGGTTCAGAAAATTCAATAGCTATATGGAATGTTATTTGATTATTTTTTGATTTGACAAGAACAGATGGATGTAGTCTAAAGTACTAGTGATCATTCCCACTGCAATTCTGTTTGTTCTGTATACAGATGCTCAGAATTAATAAGCACAAAGTATAAGCAAGAGGATGGCAAGAAGATCACTCCAATTAGAAATTCTGTTGATGAGATCCTGTCAAGTGAAGATGTAAACTTTCAAGTAACTTCAATTGCAGGACCTTACGTGAACATGGAAGAACATATTGAAATTACAGAGCCTATGAAACTTCCTGAGGCTTCGTGTATTATAGGTGTACATGGAAATGGTCTCAAGCCCATAAGGCTGCCATTTTTGCTGAAAATGCTTGAGGTGAGTTATTATCTGATAAGAATGTATGTTATTTAGCAACGAGCACAGAGCAAACCAATTTTTTTGTATTTTTATTTTTGAAAGAAACATCAAATTTGTAAATATTATACAGATTTAAGCAAGTACACACAACTTAATTGTAAGAGTCTAAGCAAAGAAAACAATTTCTGTGAAATCTCATGCAGGACTATCATAGGAAATATGTGGTAGCCAATACCTTTCTGCAATCATTTAATCTTAATATATACCAATATACCAAGAAACTAGCGACACTAAAAGTTCAAAGACAATAATTTAATAAAGGGAAATGTTCGTCTGAAAAATTGAAGCTGAAGGAGTTAATATGAAACAATCAACAGCTGCAAAAAACAGTTAGTCAGTTTTTGGTTTTCTCAATGACAGGGATGGTTTTCTATGAGAACTAGAAGAAAATGCTGTTTATAAATAGATGTAAATGTATATCTTAGGATAGGAGTTAGAACAAAACGAATGGAATTTAAAGAAATGCCAGTATGGGCAACACATGAGAAATTGAGGCATTTTTTTCCTGCTTTTCTGAGGATGAGTCTACTCTGTCTATTGGTTAAAAAGGGAAATGCCACTTTTAAATGGAGCCAAGTGGATAGAGACAAAGGCATTAGTAACATAAGCTAGACAAGTAGTATTAAATGCCTCAAAGAGCAGAAGAAAGGGAATTATTTTTACAGCCAAATCTATATCTCCAATTCTATTATTGGCCTGCCATTGCTTACATATTATGAGAACAGTAAAATACATTGAATTCTTCAAAAATAAGTAGGAGATAATTTCCACAGCAGGTCAAATTGTGATATTGCTATCAGGATTTAACTGTGTAGATTTTCAGTCAAACTTATTGATCCATATTTCATGAGGAGTGTTTCAACACAAATCCATCTCTCATGAGAATAAATGAAACACTTAGCACTCAATGGATCTAGGTGATGCTCACAGGGGTGAAGCGCCGGGACTTCCCAGGAGGCCATCCATCCCAGTACTACTCCAGCTTGAGTGCACTTAACTATGGAGTTTCCTCCATGGTTAAACCCACTTTACTTGCAACCTCATGAGCATCACCTTGATCCAGTGAGTTCTAAGTGTTCCATTTCTTCTCATGAGAGATGAATTTGTGTTGAATCACTACTCATGAAATATGGGTCAATGAGTTTGACTCAAAAACTACACGGTTAAATACTGATAGCAATATCCCAATTCTTCAAAAATGTCAAAATAGAGGTGGAAGAATATATAACTGAACACAGTAAATTTTAATCATCTTTGCCAACCTAAAACAAAATAGAGTTGAGTTAAATGTCTGATAAACATGCATCAAACAGTTGAACTGATTAAGCAGGCAATATTTTTCAGCAGGAATTGCTTCCCTTTGTTTTCCTGGTAGCAGTTGAGAGATATTTATTTTAGTCTTAGAACATGACATTATAGAAGAAAATATCACCCTTTACCCATCATCTATCTCATCCTCTTTCCCTTCCTATTTGAATCCACCTCCATTATCCAAAGTAGTAAGAATCTTTTCATACCAACCGATGGTTGGATGGACATGGCCTCCTCAGAACTCTCCATTGAATTCCAAATATCAGATCGGTAGTCTCAAATAAGACAAACTAATTTTGTAAAGAGGATCCTTAGCATTTCATTGAGTGTCATGTTTTAAAAGTTATCATTGGGTCTTCTTTCCCCAAAAATAAAGAAAATGACTACTACCTTGTTTACCACATAGATTAATTGATTAATGCACACAAACAATGAACAAGAACAGCAACAGCAGTACTCCTTTTATTATTCGCATATGCCAAGACAATACATTATGCTTGATAAGATGCTTTACCATGATCCTAGAGAGGGTATAAATACTTTCCGCCGAACCTTCCTGAAGGGGTCCGTCGGCTACAAAACAATCCTAATCTACTCGTCGGCTACAAAATCTTTACCGATGACATGAACCCGTCGGCCTGTCGGCTACAAAATCTTTACCGACGACAAGACCCTGTCGGCTACAGTTTCTACTGACGACATCATCCCCCCCAAAAGAAAAAGTTGTCTCCGGATGACAATTACAATATACAATTACAACATATCCAGGACAGATTAACAAAATAGAATAAACTAACTAGTCTCCAAAATATGTTGCATCCGTAGCCTCTGCGAACACAAGAGTGTCTCCTTTAGTCAAGCTAACCTTGATAGCCACCTGTGCTGCCAACTTTGGGTACACTGAGCCAAGTGTCACTATACTGCCTTCAACTGGATGATCAACTCCTCCTGAGCTCTCTATACATCCAACAAGATAGTCTCATGTCCAACACCTACTCCAAGTGACTCAAAGCGTAACATCCCTCTCAAAAGGCTTGCTGATCTCTCCACCTCTGACACACTATGCCTGCAGCAGGTCCAGGTCTCATCAATTGGTCACACTTTCCACGACTGATAACCGCAATTACTGGGGGTCTAGGGGGCATCGCTCCCGGCGGGGTCGAGGGGCAGCACCCCGGGCACGCTCCCTGTCGTGATACAGGGTGGGGTCGAGGGGCAGCACCCCTCGCCGCCAAGACCAAATTAGTACTCTCAAACCCACACAAAACTCCATGGAACACACTATTTCAGTCATTTTCTTTCGATTCCACACTCTTTCTAGCAACTGCTTATGTTTCCTCCCTGTTTATGTCTTTCTCTTCCCCTTGGCATCATACATTATTCATTCTGAACATTTTTGATTTGTTGACTTTTTAAAAAAATAAAATAAAATTTGATAACTATTCAATTTTCCCTCTTGACTTTGCCAACGTGCGACGACGAGGGAGGCGTTCGGACATGGCCATTTTGCGATGATGACGAACTCTTCCTGTGCATGGTACATCTTGAGTTTGCACCCGTTCACTGCCTGAGGCACTTCTTGCCCGTCCAAGGTTTGCAATTTTATTGCTCCATTGTCACCTACCTCCTGAATCTGGTATGGTCTGACCCATCTAACCTTAAACTTTCCTTGTTTAATTTCATCCCGTTGGTTATACTTCAGCACCAACTGCTCCGGCTGAAACTCGTTCACTTCTAGGTGCTTATCATGCCACGTTTTGCGTCTGTTCTGTGTCACCTCCGTGGCCCATTGTGTCTGTGGTCATTGCTCATCTAGATTATTTCTTTGCTATCAACACCCTTCAACTAATTTTATGGTGCGGCGTATTCTTTTCTTTCTGTGCGGTCCATTCACCATGTATCAGATAGTGGGATCTTTCTTTTTTCTGGGTTCGGACTGTATATTTTTCCCCTTAGCTTCAGGCGTAAACGCCTTTCCTTCTTCCACTTTTCTGTATTCCTTTGGACATTTATTTTCCTGTGTTTTCTCACCTTCATCGACCCTTAACATATTACAACTTCGAAACAATTCGTAGTCTTCTATCTGCTAGTGGAAAAGGCCATTCACCGAGTCTAGGTCGTCGTCATTCGATCCTCCTTCAAGTCTCAATACTCCTTCGTCCGGTTCCATTCTCCTCTTTCCTTCGTCATCACTTTCGACTTCACCTTCTAAGTCTGACGACGTTGCCTCCTCTCCTACCATTTGTGTGTGCAGGTCAATTATGAATCTTTTGCCTCTGCACTCCATTGATAGGGTATTTCGTTTCCAATCATGTTTTACTTTTGCTTGCACTAACCAATTCCATCCCAGAATAGCACCATATCCTTTTCTTTTCAATGGAATGACCACGAAGTCCAATAAAAATGGTTGAGTTCCAATAGTTACTAGTTGTGCCCTTAAGGTTCCCAACGGTTTGATCCTGTGCTGGTCTGCCATGAGCAATTGGAATGTAGGTGGCCACAACGTTGGCTTTCCCAACTTCTTCCAGGTATCCTCTGGTAACACATTCACGCCGGACCCTCCGTCAACAATTGTGTTTGTCAGAACATTTGTCAAAATCTCCATCTCGACGACTGCCGGATGCCTTCCGTTGTGAGTGCCAGAAGCATTGGGTCTGTTGCTGTCGTTCCACTACTATCCCTTCCGGTTTCTTCCGTTGCTTTTAGAAGCGGTGTAGAATTCAGAATGGCCGTCCATAACTAGGGCATTGTGAGACGGTCGCTTAATTTGATCGAGACTTCCATTTGCATCACTTGCTTTATTATGTTTTGCTCGACGCAGTTCCTTGTTGAGTTGTCGATGGTGTCCTTCAACTGAGATGTCTCTGCCTGTGATGCCTTTTCAATTTCCGCTCGCGCTTCCCCCAATTTCCTTTTTTCTTCTGTCGGGTTCGGGTACACCTTTGCTTGCCTCCGTGTAATTGCCAAAACCTCCTCTTCGTCTGTTTTGACAGTGATCAAATTTACTCCGGATTTTGGGGCATCTTCATGGTTGCTGGGTCCGCACCATCTGCATAATAATTTCGGTGTGTTTGCTGTTGTACAATCCCATGCAAAATGACCCTACAAATTACATGCTCGGCATTGAACGATCGGCCGTCCGTTTGCATCATACTGGTTTCAACTTCGGTTGCCATTGTTATTGATATTGTTTGCATTGTTATTGTTGTTTTGGCCTCTGCTATTATTCTTGTACCCACACAAAGTGACACCATCACTGTTTGCATTTCCGTTCCCTCCTGATGTGGAAGCTGCTTGTGCCAAGAGCACTTGTTGATGTCCTCTAGTTTTCATATTGAAGGGGCATTCTTTTGTGGAATGTCCCATGATCTGGCAAATCTTACAAAATTGGTTCTTTGGACAGGACCCTTTAGTATGACCTTTCGTCTTACATTCTATGCACCACAGCTCGCTTTCCTTTGTCTCCTTCTGGATGTTTTTAAATTCCTTCACCATACGGATCATGTCCTTCTGTAGGGCGCAGACATTCTTGCTAATGTTTTCATCATCACTGCTATCCTCTCTCGAGGACGCGTCATCATTTTAGTCGGAGGAACTATTCTTCTTCTTCCTTTTCATCCTCTGCTCGCTTTCCAAGTTCATCGCTTTGTTGTATGCTTCTGCGTATGACGATGGTGGCACAATTTTCATCTTCTTCCGCAACTTCGACAATAGGCCTTCCACGAACCATCTTTTCTGCAGTCCGTTCGTCGGCTTATTTTCCATTTTACTTATCAAATCTTTTAATTTCCTGACGTAGACGTGGACAGCTTCATTCTTCCCTTGCTTCATATTGTATATCTCTGCGACAATTTCGTTGTCGTCGTGCAACAGTTGAAATTCGATAGTAAACTCCTTAAGGTTGTCCCAAGTGGTCAAGTTCTGGGGATCTGCATAGGCGAACCAATCAATTGCAACACCCCGTAGGGTTGTCAGAAACTGCTGCACCCATTCGTTTGTATTTGTTATGCCATTTGCCCTCCAAATCATTTCGCATGTTTTACAATGTTGGATCGGATCGGCCGTACCATCACCATCAAACTTGGGTAACTTTTCCTTTGGTCCTGCCATCACTACTAGGTTTTGTGCACAGGTGTTGTTTGGTCCTGCAAGATTGGCACTGTTCACTCCCACATTGTGGCTTTGCACTCCCACACCGGCGATCTGCAATCCCACAAAGCGGCTTGCACTCCCACACTAGCGGTCTGCACTCCGGCGGTTTGCTCTCCCACACTGGTGGTCTGCACTCCCACACCAATGGTCTGCTCACCCACATCGGCTATCTGCACTTCGGTGGTCTGCTCTCCCACACCGACGGTCTGCATTCCCACACCGACGGTCTCAACAGCTGCGAACCTTGGTGAAGGAGGATCTTCTGAAGTTGTCCCTTTTGGAAGTGTATCGTGGACAAAGAGTTCACTCCACGCTTGTGCTCGCTCGGCACTCTGAACCGTGCGAGTCAATTCTCTTCTGTCTAGACTCTCTTCCCTCGGCGAAGACAAATTCAAAAACTTCTCCCTTGCTTCCTCCACCAATTTCATCCGCTATCGAGTCTCCTCCAACAATTTTTCCGCACTTCTGTGTCTGTCGGTAATCTTCTGGAGCCTCCTCCGTTCGGCTTGCTGTGCCAAAATTAAATTTTCTTGTGCAGTACGTATGCCGTCTTTCTCCTTTATCTTATTTTGATCCTTGTTAAGCTGATTTGGCATTAAGCTTCATTCCTTCCTCCTTCCAGGTTCATAGGGCAACGACGCCAAATGTTTACCGCATAGATTAATTGATTAATGCACACAGACAATGAACAAGAACAGCAACAACAGTACTCCTTTTATTATTCGCATATGCCAAGACATTACATTATGCTTGATAAGATACTTTACAATGATCCCAGACGGGGTATAAATAATTTCCACTGAACCTTCCCGAAGGGGTCCATTTGCTACAAAACAATCCTAATCTACCCGTCGGCTACAAAATCTTTATCGATGACATGAACCTGTCGGCCCATTAGCGACAAAATCTTTACTGACGACAAGACCCTGTCGGCTATAGTTTCTACCGACGACATACCTTAGGACAGAAGATCTCCTAAAAGTGAAGTTTGATAGGGATGAAATGAAAAGAAAATATAAAATAAGGGCCATTAAGTAAAACTTTCATGTATGCAAATCCAAATGGTCTTTATTAGGATCCAAAATTCTTGATATGACACTAATAGGCTTCGTGGACATATTGATGATGCTAGAGGGCCACTACATGATGGAAATCTCCTCTTTGAGGTAAGAAAAGGGTTTAAAATTCTAGGGAGGACCTTTAGTTCTTTAAATATGCTCTTTAGGGTAATCTGATATTGTTTGATATTTCCATAAATAAATTTTCTTAAATAAAAATTGGCAATGCCTAGGCACTCAATCAAGAATATTGCCCAAGCATTTTACTTTGATTGGTATATTTTCTTTGATTGGTCAGTTGAAGGATAACTAACTCATGAGTCTTTGGGGTGCAAATGGTAGCCTGTGTTAATTCTATGCAACTTTGATAATCGTAACTGGTCTGAACTATAGATCGTCAGATCTAGTAAAGTATGGAGATCCTTAGAAAGGATCACTCTCTTAAATACCTTATTTGCATAACCTAATCAACGTCTTTAATGGGAGCACTCATTATGTTCTATTTGCATAGTATAGTTAGTATATTTACTAACTAATCATAATATCCTTGAGATGTCGATCTTGGCAAGATTATTGTGAGTTTATATAGAGGGCCAACTTGGAAAGAGTCATGTCCTTTCTAAGGACATGCCTCTTGGTTGCCATATAAATAAAGGGGTAAGGGTGTGGATAAAGGACACATGAAAAACATAAGGTCTACTCCTTTAGCATTACTGTCCTATACGATTTGTACCAAGTAAAAAACATTTGAGAATAATTATTATACTCCAAATAACACTGTAAAGACCCCTACCAAATAGGCCTTTAAAACCTCTAATGCTGGACCAAGAAATTTCGTCAATCACTTGGTATACTACTGCTGAAAATCAAATGTTGAACATAGGAAAATGTTGTGCAACAAATCCAACCTACTATCCGATGTAAAATGATGCAAAAATGCACTAACTAAACCAAGACAATTTCACAAACACTTGGCTAGCAAAGTAGAGATTAAGTTGGAACAATGTACTCAAAATTAAAAAATAGTTCTAATGCTCAAAGGGATGATTTATTAATTCTTCTTCAAGTTCGAACATTATATCATATGCTATCTTTCAGCCAATATGCAAACCCTTAGCCTTCAGTTCCTTCAACTCAGCAAAAAGATACTTAGCAAATATAACTGTAAGTTCCGTTCTCCTATTCAAATGATTTTGCAAATTACCAACAATAAGAACCTAAAATCGAATTGGCAAAGTTGGACTGAAAGTTTCTTGAAGAGACTAGATGTTGATGTTGGGCCGTATAGGCCTGAGAATGTAGCCCCCACTTACGATTTTGGCACTGCTTGGGAAGTGACAAAATAGCCCAGAACTGAGCCGCCAATAACCAGGGATTCCTGCGATTTGTTGTAGAAATTTT
Organism: Cupressus sempervirens; assembly: GCA_028749045.1. NCBI lineage: Eukaryota > Viridiplantae > Streptophyta > Pinopsida > Cupressales > Cupressaceae > Cupressus > Cupressus sempervirens. Next base: position 125,716,911 of record CM053785.1, on the reverse strand, counting down.
AATATTTTTTATGCTGATCGAAACTGCCAGGAAACTGTGACGTAGGTATAGCATGGACTGGCAGAAATTAAAACCCTGTTGAAACTCCTTAAAAAATGACGCCAATAATTTGCTAAATATTCCTGGTTAAAAATCGAAACCTTTGCTTGCAAAAACTTGATAACTCTCCTTGCCAAAAAGATGAATTTCTGAGTACTCCAGGCTGAGAGCAAACAACTGAAAATACTTCTAATTTAGCACAACTTGAAATCGCTGAGTGTCACTTCCAAAGAGCAACCCTTCAAAGGATCTTTCACCCCCTTAGTTATGCAATCACTTGGGAGGTATCATTCCCAATGATTAAGCTGAATACTTGTAGATCGTCAAGCTCCACAAATGCTCAAGTAGACACAATAGAGAAAATAGACTTGGATGATCAAATGAAAGACCCATAGGGTCTATTTATTCACCTTTTTTTTTAGAAACTTCCTCTAGAACCCACTTAACTTTCTAGAGACATCCAAAATATTCTTATGAAGTCCATTTGCACTTTTTAGATAAAAGGTAACTTTATAAAAATAAAAGTGCAACTCAATTGAAAAAATATAACATTTTGGCCCCATATAAAAAGTAATGATAAAATATAATAAAAATAATATCTCCAAGAGCATAATAAGCCATCCAATCCCCAAATAAACGCTAAAAATGACTCTCTCATCAAAACCATTTGCTTACGAGAGTTTGTAATAGGCAAATCCACGGAAAATATCATGTCGAATTAAAGAGGGGACATGACAGCCTGCCTCTCCTGAAATTGCTTGGCCTCAAGCAATCTCAATGCTGGATGCTACAAAATCGCTTCTCCCTCCCAAGTAGCATCTTCAACAGGCAAATCTTTCCATTTAACCAGATACTTTTTGATTACTCTCCTGCGAAACTGCTTCTCTCTGCTATCCATAATGGATTCTTGCATTAAGATCAATTTCCCCTCATCATCCAAGGGAGGTAATACTGCAGAAGGCACCACATTCTGACCCAACGCCTTTTTGAGGTGTGACACATGAAACACATTGTGCACTCTACTGTCTGCGGGAAGCTCCAACTCATAAGCCACCTCACCAACTCGCTTGACAATCTTGAATGGTCCATAATAATGTGGCTTGAGTTTCTCTGCACCACTCTTCTTGAGAGTGGACTGCCTATATGGCTGCAACATGAGGTAAGCCATATCATCTACCTCAAACTATGCTCAGTCCTCATACTGCATACTGCTTTCGCTAGTTCTGAGCTCTAGCAATGTTGTCCCTGAGAGTAGCAACTATATCCTTACTCTCTTGTAATAGTTCACCTGCACGGGGTACCCAGCTGTCACCCAACAACAAATCTAAGAAATTGGGCGTCTCATAGCCGTAAAGTGCCATGAAGGGTGTCATTTGTATAGTCATTTGGTATGTAGTATTGTAGCAATACTCACAGAGATATATCCATCTGACCCAAGCTCACTGCTGAGCTGCCACATAATTCCTCGAATACCCTTCCACCTATTTGTTCACAATCTCCGTTTGACCATCGATCTGTGGGTGATGACTGGTGCTAGGTGTAAGCTTAGTGCCACACAACCGGAATACCTCCTGCTAGAAGTGACTCATGAAGTGGCTGCCCCTGTCACTCATAATGTTCCGAGGCAAACCATGTAATCTGAAAACCTCATTGAAGAAGACCTCTACCACCTGATCTGCTGAGTATGTAGTAGTGATAGGGAAGAAGTGAGCATATTTTGTTAGCCTATCCACCACCACATAGATACAATCGTGCCCCTGGGCCTTGGGCAAGCCCGTGATAAAATCCATGGAGATGCACTCCCACTTCCTGTTAGGGATAGGAATTGGCTGTAGGAGCCCTGTTGGATAAGTGTGCTCTTGTTTGTTTTGTTGGCAAACAAGACACTCACACACATATTGAAAACATCAGCCTTAAGCCCCTTCCAAGTGAACCCCTCCCGAACTAACCTGTAAGTCTTGAAATACTCGGGATGGCCTACTGTAGGTGAATCATGGAGTGCTGTCAAAATCAACTGCTTCACTTTCGATCCTGGGACTAAGTAAATCTTGTTCTTGTAAATGATCAAATCATCTACAAGAGTGTACCTGGTGTTGGTTGTTGTTCCCTCCACTATATCAGAGGCCCATGTGTCTTTGGCATATTTTGCAACAATCAAGTGTCGCCAATCCTCTGATATCTGAATCATAGAAGTGAGGTGTGGCTTGCGAGATAAAGCATTTGCAACAACATTCTGTGTCCCCTTAACATATGTGATATCAAAATCCTAGGCCTATAACTTACCCACTTCTGCTGACGATCATTCAGGTCCTGCTGACCCAAAAAGTGCCTCAAATTGTTATGATCAGTTTTAATACAAAATTTGCTGCCCACAAGATACTGTCTGAATTTGGCCAAGGCATGCATGATGGCCAACATCTCCTTATCATATATGCTGAATGATCTCTCCGGCCCTCTGAGTTTCCTGCTCTCATAAGCTATAGAATGCTTGTCCTGCATGAGTACAACACCAACTCCCTCTCCAGAAGCATCACATTGAAGCTCAAATGGCTTCGTGAAATCAGGCAATGCTAATACTGGGCATGTAGTCATTATTTCCTTGAACCGCATGAAACAGTCCTGTGCCTCCCAAGTCCACACAAATGTCCCTTTCTTCAACAAATTTGTCATAGGTGCTACGTGCCATGAGTAGCCATTGACAAACCTGTGATAGAATCCACATAGACCAAGGAACCCCTCAACTGTGTAAGGTTCTTTGGTGGTGGCCAATCAACAATAGTGCAAATCTTTTCAGGATCCATCCACACTCCCTTCGCACTAATGATGTGTCCAAGATACAACAGCTCTGTTATCCCCAAATCACATTTGGACTCCTTGGCATACAAGGACTCCCTCTGTAAAATGCTCAATACTGTCTCCACGTGTTCTAAATGTTCCTACCATGTCCTGCTATAGATTGAAATATCATCAAAGAACACCAGCACAAATTTCCTTAATTGATGGTGGAAGACCCTGTTCATAGTGGACTGAAAAGTGGCAGGTGCATTAGTCAAACCAAAAGGCATGACTACAAACTCGAAGTGCCCACAATGACATCTGAAAGCAGTTTTCTCAATATCCTGCTCACGAACTCTAATTTGGTGATAGCCTGATCTCAAATCAATTTTTGTGAAATAACAAGCCCCATGCAATTCATCTATCAACTCATCGATGCGTGGGATGGGATACCTGTTCTTTATAGTTCTCTTATTCAACACCCTGTAATCAATACGCATTCGTAGAGTACCATGCTACTTTTTTACAAAAACAACAGAAGATGCTAAAGGTGACTTACTTGGTCAGATGTGTCCCATTGTTAGCAACTCCTTGATGGTCCTCTCGATCTCATCCTTGAGTCGTTTTGGGTGCCGGAATGGTGTGATCATGATAGGCTTAGCGCCTTCCTCCAGCTCGATAATGTGCTCAATGCCTTTGTTTGGTGGAATCTCGCTAAATACCTTCTCATACTTGATTCTCAATTTCTGAATATCCGGATGATATTCAGTCTTATGCTGCTTCTCCTAGGTAGGCATCAAGGTGCATATTGCCACCCACTCTATATCATCATGCTTGGCTAATCTCTCCATCCGTCTAAAAGAGATAGTCCTGACATCACCATTACGGATAGCCTTTAGCACATGAGTCCTGCCATCCAACTTGAATCGTATCTCCATATCCTTCAATTTTAGGGTAACCTCCTCCAAAGAATGTAGCCACTACATCTCAAGTACTATGTTCATGTCACCCATGTTGACCACATGATAGTCCACCTTGAACTCATAGTTGTTCAGGCGCAAAGGTAGATCTTGCACCATCCTGTCACAACGAAGAGTATATCCATCAGCTACCTTGATTCTCAATTCCTCGAACTCCTCAGTAATGAGTCCACGCCTCTCCACAAATCGTGCATCAATGAAATTATGCGTGGCACCTATATCCAATAGAATAATAACCTTCTATCCAGCCAAGACTCCTCGAAGCCTGAAAGATCCCTCTCTCTGAATACTAGACAGACGTGCCTCCTGTAAATGTAGCTCTAGAGCCTCTTTTTTCTCAGCATTATCTAGCTTCTGTTCACCCTCTGCCTCATCAGGATCCTTATCATGGTGCTCTGAACTATCTGAATCTGAACCCTCATAATAAGCCCACATCACCTAGTTAGCCTTCCCCTTAGGCCTCATAGGACAATCATGACCAAACTCATAGGGACCTTTGCAAAAGAAGGATAGCTTCTTCTTATGTAGGTCATTAAGCGTCTCCTTATCCAAAGGTGCAGCTGACTTGCCTTTTGAGTCACTAACCTTCTCTTTACCCTTGCTGAATCCCCCTTTGTTATCTCTAAATGATGAAGAACCCTTCAAACTAAACCGGTTTGCCGGAGCTGAAAGTTTTATACTGCGGGCTTTCTTCATGGCTTCCTATAATGTAGGAGGATCAAAGGCCTTTACCCACCCCTTGAGTGGTTCAATCAATCCTTCTGTGAATAAAATGACTAGCCTCCATTCTAAAATGTCTGGCACCATCACTGCAAGCTTCTGGAAGTCATTGATAAATTGTTCTAAGCCTTCTGATTGTCTCAATTGAGCTAACTCCCAGAAATAAACTTTAGGATCCTTTATATCAAACCTTTCTATCAATCTATCCACGAACTCCTGATAAGTGGTTACCTAATTGTGTTGCAATGTGATCATGCCATGTGTCCACCAATCATGAGCTGCCCCGTCTAAGTGTAAAGTGGCATACTCGAGTGCTTCAAATTTTGTCATAGTCTTCAAAGATAGGAAAGTATCCACCTTATGAATCCAAGCACGAGTAGTCATTTTCCCACTGCCATCAAATGTGGGTAATGCCAACTTGTTGGTGATCTGTTGCAATTCACTGTGTTTATCTACCTGCTTCTGCCTAGCAGCTCTGTAGTTCAGGTACCTGTCAAATGTTCATCCGTCTTGTACATATGGTGGTAATGAATCCCACTCATTCCTCGCTTGTCGAAGTTTATCTGCAATATCTATTACTATAGCATTACGTGTGAGTACTGGAGTTTGTTCCTTGAATGTAGGACATGTGGGTCTGTCAGCTGTCCCAGACTGTGTCCTATGTTGTGATCTTGCTATGCTCCTGTCATCCTGGTCATTATTATGATTATTTCTCCTGTTTTCCCAAATCAAATGTTGCATCATAGCCATCATTGCCTGTGTGCTTGCCTCTATTGACTGTAGAAGCCTATCCTGACATTGTAAAGCCTCATCATCTCTCATAATTCTGGGTGGGCTTTGAGAATGTCTATCAACCATGTTCTTAGTTGTGCTGGTTCCCTGTGTAAATAGAGCCCTTTTGTTTTTGCTTTTGTAAACTAAATTGAATGGTGGCTACATAAACCTTGTCAGGCTGGTAGGAAACCGCTCTGATACCACTGTAAAGACCCCTACCAAATAGGCATTTTAAACCTCTAATGCTGGACTGAGAAATTTCGTCAAACACTTGGTATACTACTGCTGAAAATCAAGTGTTGAACATTGGAAAATGTTGTACAACAAATCCAAACTACTATCTGATTTAAAATGATGCAAAAATGCACTAACTGAACCAAGACAATTTCACAAACACTTGGCTAGCAAAGTAGAGATTAAGCTGGAACAATGTACTCAGAATTGCAAAATAGTTCTAATGCTGAAAGGAATTATTTATTAATTCTTCTTCAAGTTTGAACATTATATCATATGCTATCTTTCAACCAATATGCAAACCCTTAGCCTTTAGTTCCTTCAACTAGCAAATATAACTGTAAGTTCCTTTCTCCTATTCAAATGATTTTGCAAATTACCAACAATAAGAACCTGGAATTGAACTGGCAGAGTTGGACTGAAAATTTCTTGAAGAGACTAGATGTTGATGCTGGGCCCGTACAGGCTTGAGAATGTAGCCCCCACTTACGATTTTGGCACTGCCTGGGAAGTGACGAAATAGCCCAGAACTGAGCTGCCAATAACCAGGGATCCCTGTGATTCCTTGTAGAAATTTTAATATTTTTTATGCTGATCGAAACTGCCAAGAAACTGTGACACAGGTACAGTACGGACTGGTAGGTATAGTACAAACTGGCAGAAATTAAAACCCTGCTGAAACTCTTCCAAAAATGATGCCAATAATTTGCTAAATATTCCTGGTTAAAATTCGAACCCTTTGCTTGCAAAAACTTGATTCCTCTCCTTGCCAAAAAGATGAATTTTTGAGTACTCCATGCTGAGAGCAAACGCACAACTTGAAATGGTTGAGTGCCACTTCCAAAGAGTAACCCTTCAGAGGATCTTTCACCCCTCAGTTATGCAACCACTTGGCAGGTATTGTTCCCAATGATTAAGCTGAACACTTGCAGACCGTCAAGCTCCACAAATGCTCAAGTAGACACAATAGAGAAAATAGACTTGGATGATCAAATGAAAAACCCATAGGGTCTATTTATTAACCTTTTTTTTTTAGAAACTTCCTCTAGAAGCCACTTAACTTTCTAGAGACATCCAAAATATTCTTATGAAGTCCATTTGCACTTTTTAGATAAAAGGTAACTTTATAAAAATAAAAGTGCAACTCAACTGAAAAAATATGACATTTTGGCCCCATATAAAAAGTAATGATAAAATATAATAAAAATAATATCTCCAAGAGCATAATAAGCCATCCAATCCCCAAATAAACGCCAAAAATGACTCTCATCAAAACCATCTGCCTACAAGAGTCTGTAATAGGCAAATCCACGGAAAATATCATGTCGAACTAAAGAGGGGACATGACAAACACTTCATATATAGGTTTGATATATTCAAGATCATCTTCAACAAGTAAAGAAAGACATTATATTAGTTCACTTAAAGGAGATTGCCTTCAAGAAAAAATCTAGGAAACTTAAGAAAGGAGGAAAATAGAAAACTGAAGATGAAAAACTTCATGTTTTCAACTCAAATTCCTATAAATGTAAGAAGAAGCACTTCAAGGAGGAGAAGGGTAATCAAAGAAATGACAAACCTAAGAGAGATCTATCCAAAATAAAATGCTTCAAATGTGAAAAATTTGGACACTATAGATCTGAATCTAATTGCCCTGAGAATACAAAGCAACAAGTAAACTGTACAAACATTACTAGGAAAGAAGAAAACTATGATTCTGAGAAACGTGTATTGTATTCTGAACTATCAAATGAAGTATCAAGCAAAGCATGGGTAATTGATAGTGGATCATCTCGACACATTACAAGATATAAAGAAGTACTAGAGTCAATATTAGAAGAAGTTAATGGGGAAGTTACCATAGGTGATAATTCCACTCATTCAGTCAAAGGAACTGGGAACTCCACCTTGAAACTGAAGTCAGGTACTTCTCTCCATCTCAAAAGAGTACTCTATGTGTTAGGAATAAAGAGGAATCTAATCTTTGTTACAACACATGAAGATGATGGACATAATGTTGCATTCATGGATGGTAAAGTAATAACCTGGTCTAAGAACTCTTCATTTAAGAAATCAAAATTAATTGGTCAAAGAAAGGGATACTTGTATGAATTAAACATAGAACGTATTCAAGCCTTAATTCATGAAGCTGCTAATATAAACGAAATGTGGCATAGAAGGTTAGCACATCTAAACTTTAAAGCCTTATCCACTATGAGAAGATGGTTATTGGTTTACCTAAGTTGAATAAAGATCATTCAAGCATATGCAAAGAATGCACTCTAGGTAAGAACACCAAAAGTTCATTTCAAGAGAGCACTAGAAAAACTAACAATGTTTTGGAATTTGTCCACTTAGATTTATGTGGACCTATGTTTGCTCCTCCTCTTGGAGGATTCTGGTACTATATACTTTTTATAGATGATTTCTTTAGGAAAACATGGATTTACTTTTTAAAATGTAAAGAATTAGAAGAAATCCTTAAGGGATTTAAAGAACTCAAAACCTTAATTGAAAACTTGTCAGGACACAAAATTTAAACTCTTAAGACTGATAATGAAGGGGGATATACTTCAGATTGAATTAAGAGGGAGTATACTGTTCCTTATAACCCACAACAAAACGATGTAGCAGAAAGGAAGAATAAAACAATTATAGAAGCAACAAGAGCTATGATATTTTGATCAAAATTTAGAATATTATCTTTGGGCAGAAGCCTCATGAACTGCTATCTATATTCAAAACAAAATTTCTCACTCCCACCTTAGAGATAAAACTCCTGAAGAAGTCTTTTCTAAGGTTAAACCAAATATAAGCTAACTTAGGATATTTGGGTGCTCAGTATTCATACATGTTTCAAAAGAAAAGAGAACTAAGTTAGAACCTGTCGTCGGTAGAAATTGTGTATCGGCCGATGGGTCCCTTCGGAAAGGAAATTGTGTATCAGCCGACGGGTCCCTTCGGGAAAGTTCTTGTTATGTAGCCGACGGTGAATAGTTTGTAGCGGACATGATGTATCTGGCCGACGGATACCTTCGGGAAGGTTCGTCGGAAAGTATTTATAACCCCTTTGGGAAGCATTGTAATCATCATTATCATAGGAGATCATGATATCCTACCATCGAAGTGTAATGTACTGTTGGCATATGCGAATAATAATAGAAGTTCTGCTATTTGCTGTTCGGTGTTCGTATTGATTTCCTGTGTGCATTGCTTAAGTAATCCATACGGTAAACATTTGGCGCCGTCGCCCGATGGATCTGGCACGCAGGCAGGCGGAGATGAATTAAATGCCGAATCAGTTGAACAGAGACAAGAGTAAGCTAAAGGAAAAAGATGACATACGCGTTGCGCAGGAAAATTTAATTTTGGCTCAGCAGATAGAGCGTCGAAGGAGGTTTCAGAAGATTTCCGATGGAAGCAAGAGTGCGGAAGGATTGTTGAAGGAGACTCGACAACGGCTTGATTTGGTGGAAGAAGCGAGGGAGGAGTTTCTGAACCTGCATACGCCACGGGAAGAGAATCCTGACGGAAGTAGATCAACTCGCACGGCTCGGAGTGCAGAAGGAGCACGAGCGTGGAGTGACCTCTTCCTCCGAGATATACTTTCGGAACGGACAGCTACGGTTGACAAACCCTCTTCTTCACCAAACAGCGCGGAAGTAGAAAACAGCGCGGGTGTTGAAAACAGCGCGGAAGCAGAAAACAGCGCGGGTGTGCAAAACAGCGCGGGTGTTCAGAACAGCACGGGTGCACAGAACAGCGCGGGTGTACAGAATAGTGCGGGTGTCCAGAACAGCGCGGGTGCTCAAAACAGCGCGGGAGTGCAAAATAGTGCAGGTACACAACAAAACCCTCGACATACAGTAATAATGGCAGGTCCGAAGGAAAAATTGCTTAAATTTGATGGTGATGAAGCAACTGATCCCATTCGACATTGTAAAACATGTGAAACGATCTGGAGGGCGAATGGCATAACAGATACAAACGAATGGATCCGACAATTTCTCGCAACCCTACGGGGTGTTGCCATTGATTGGTTTACTGATGCTGATCCACAGAAATTGAATAGTTGGGATAACATTAAGAAGGAGTTCATCGCAGAATTTCAACTTTTGCGTGATGACAATGAAATTGTCGCAGAGATATTCAATACCAAGCAAAAGAAGAATGAAACTGTACGGGTCTTTGCCAGGAGGTTGAAGGACTTAATCAGTAAGATGGAGAATAAGCCAGCTGACGGGTTACAGAAACGATGGTTCATTGAAGGCCTTCACCCGAAGCTGCGGAAGAAGATGAAGATCGTGCCACCATCGACATACATCGAAGCTTACAACCGAGCAATGAACCTCGAAAGTGACCAGAAGACAAAGAAGAAGAAGAAGACCAGCTCGTCGGATTCGGATGACGATGAGCCTTCAGGAGAAGATAGCAGCGACGATGACGAGGGAAGCAGCAAGAAAGTCCGTGCTCTCCAGAAGGACATGATGTGGATGATGAAAGAATTCAAAAACATGAACAAGGAAACTAAGGGCAGTGACCTATGGTGCACAGAATATAAGAAAGAAGGCCATACGAAGGGATCCTGCCCGAAAGATCAATTTTGTGAAATTTGTCAGATCCTGGGACACTCGGTAAAGGAGTGCCCTTTCAATTTGAAAACAAGAACACCGCAGCAAGTGTTCCTGACACAGGAGGCCTCTCCGTCCGGAGGGAACGGGAACACCAGTACGGAAGGTGCCACATCGGGTGGATACAGAAACAACCGGCACGGTCAAAATAACAACAATACCAGCAACAACAATAATGGCAGAAGGAGTCGAATTCAGTATGATGCGAATGGTCGGCCGATAGTTCAATGTCGCGCATGCAATCTGTGGGGTCACTTCGCCCGAGAGTGTACAACACCGAACACACCGAAGTTGTTATGCAGATGGTGTGGACCTGGTGATCATGAAGATGCTAGGTGTCTGAAGTCGGGAGTAAACTTGATCACTATTGGGACGAACGAAGAAGAGGTTTTGGCCATCACACGGAAGCAAGCAAAAGTGTACCCCGACCCGGCGGAAGAAAAGAAGACACTGGAAGAAGCACGGGTAGCGATCCAGAAAGCAACACAGGCAGAAACGACACACCTGAAGGACACGCCGAGTACTTCCGTACGGAACTACGCAGAACAGAACATTGTCCGGCAAATTTTGCAAGCCGAGATACCTGTCAGGATAAGTGATCTGTTGCTCACTATGCCTCAGCTCCGATCGGCACTCACAAACATTGTTCCCGCTGCTCAACTACCAGGAGAACATGGAAGGAAGCAAGAAAGTGGAGCAAGTACAGTGCACAAAAAGAAGGAAAGTGGCGCAAGTGCAGAAGATCCGATGTTGTTAGCCCTCTCATCCGGACGCCATCTAGCAGTCGTCGAAATGGGAATTCTCGGGACTGTATTGACGGAAACAATTGTGGACGGAGGGTCCGGTGTCAATGTGTTGCCTGAAGACACTTGGAAAAAGTTGGGACAGCCGACGTTATGGCCGCCTACATTCCAGCTGCTAACGACCGATCAACATGGAATCAAGCCATTGGGAGTCCTGACAGCACAACCAGTGATGATTGGAACACAACCGTTCCTGTTGGACTTTGTCGTGATCCCACTGAAGCGGAGAGGATATGATGCCATTCTGGGCCGGGGGTGGTTGATACAAGCCAAGGTAAAACACGATTGGAAGAAAAATACTTTATCACTTGAAAGCAAAGGCCGGAAGTATGTCATTGATCTACACACTCAGATGGTTGGAGAAGAAGCTCTATCGTCGGATTCCGAAGGAGAAGATGATGAGAGGAGGCAGAATATAGAACCCGATCAGGAGGGAGTCCTACGATTGGAAGGAGATGATGATCTGGATTCAGTAAATGGTCTTTACCACTGGCAGATAGAGGATTATGAGCTCTTTCCAAGTTGTAATATGCTAAGGATCGACGAAGGTAAGAAAGGAGGAAATGAATGTCCGAAGGAACACAGAGAAGCCGACGGAGGAAATGAATGTCTGAAGGAACATGGCGAAGCCGAAGGAAGAAATGAATGTTCGAAGCAACATAGAGAAGCCGAAGAAAGAAACGCGGGTATGACTGAAGCTGAAGAACAGAACATACAGTACGAACCCAAGAGAAGGAAAGATTCTATTGTACGACTGCGCAGGAAGAAAGTATTATGTCAAACCACAAATATAGCGGAAAGGTACCAGCAGCAAGGAAGGCACACGATACGGTCTGTACAGGAAACAAAGCGGAAGGGTCTAATAAAAGTTGCAGCAGTACGGAGTGGACGTGTTATTGGCGGCCAGAAGGGGCAGTTGACGGAGTCCATGGTACGGAGCTTTGGGAACAAACTGGGTGATATGGAGATGACACAGAATAGGTGTAGCAGGTTTCAACTCGGACAGTGGGTGTTGAAGTACGACGATCGGAATGAGATCAAACCAGGCAAGTTCAAAATTCAATGGGTTGGACTATACCAGATGCGGGAAGTAAGCAATAACGGAGCAATAAAACAGTGGATACTAGACCGAAAGGAAGTATTCGATGTAGTGAAGAGGTCGAAGTTGAATGTCTGCAATGAAAGAAGTAACGCACCCCCGTGGACGAATAACTGAGAGAAGACTGTAAGTACTGTATATATGTAAATATTGTACATAATTGTTCTAGAAGTGAGATTTTCAAAAAAAAAAAAAAAAGTAAAGTAAAGCACCGTACGGTTTCTGGAAAGCACCATACGGATTTTGAAGCACCGTACGGTTTTTCACAAGTAAAGTACAGATTTTGAAGTACCGTACGATTTTCCATAAGTGTAGTGCGGATTTTGAAGCACCGTACGGTTTTTATAAGTAAAGTACGGATTTTGAAGTACCGTACAGTTTTTCATAAGTGAAGTACGGATTTTGAAGCACCGTACGGTTTTCCATAAGCCAGGTACGGATTTTATAGTGCCGTACGATTTTTCATAAGCAAGGTACGGATTTCATAATGCCGTACGGTTTTTCATTGGCAAGGTATGGATTTCTCAGCATCATACGGTTTTTCATTTGTAAGGTACGGATTGCATAGTACCGTATGGGTTTTCATTGTTAAAAGTACAGATTTTACGGATTTCACAGTAAAGGGCATTGTACGGTATGCAATATATGCAGGAAGGAGCACCGCCGTACGGATTTCACAATAAAGGAGGAATACCGTACTGTTTTAACATCTAAAGAATGGTGTACGGTTTGTGTAGTACGGTTTTTCCAGACAAGGTACGGGTTTCAATTTGAAGTACGGTTTTAAGGCAATGTACGGTTTCCACCTTCAAAGTACAGACGGTGGGATGTTGCAGTACGGTTTTTTTAAGCAGATTGGAATCTAGATTGTGTCAAGTTGGAAGCCGTATGGATTTCATCACAGAAGGATGACAGGAGGTTTTCTTAAAAAAAAAAAAAAAAAAACGACGACAGAATCAAGTTGTTCAAAATGAGTGACAAATGATGCCAAAGGGAAGGGGATGTATTCGTGGTTGCCAGAAAGAGTGCAGAATCGGCAGATAATGACAAAAATGGTGTGTTCCGTGCATTTCTGTGTGGGTTACGAAGGGCTAATTTGGTCTTGGCGACGAGGGGCGTTGCCCCCTGGACCCCCAGTCGTTGCGGATATCAGTCGTGGGAGTCTGACCAGTTGAGAAGAATTGAAGTTGCTACAGGCATGGACTTTCTGTGTACCAGAGACAGTGGGAGCAGGTGTTGGCTGTGAGGCTATCTTGGTGGATGTGTAGAGAGCTCGGGAGGAGCTAATCATCCAGTTGGAGGCAGTGCAGCGACACTTGGCTCGGGGTACTGAGGAGTTGGAAGCAGAGAAAGCAGCACAGGTGGCTATCAAGGTCAGCTTGAAGAGTCAGTATTGTGTTAGCAAAGGCTATAGATGCAACGGGATGAATGTGAAAGTAATATGGCAGATCAATATTGTTGTATTAGTTGTTTGAGTTTTGTTTTGTAGTCGTCAGGAGACGACTTTTCTTTTTTGGGGGGAATGATGTCGTCGGTAGAAATTGTGTATCGGCCGACGGGTCCCTTCGGAAGGAAATTGTGTATCGGCCGACGGGTCCCTTCGGGAAAGTTCTTGTTATGTAGCCGACGGTGAATAGTTTGTAGCAGACATGATGTATCTGGCCGACGGGTACCTTCGGGAAGGTTCGTCGGAAAGTATTTATAACCCCTTCGGGAAGCATTGTATTGATCATTATCATATGCTATCATATGAGAAAAGCATGATGTACTATTGGCATATGCGAATAATAATAGAAGTTCTACTATTGCTGTTCAGTGCTCGTGTCTATTTCCTGTGTGTGTTGCTTAATTAATCCATACGGTAAACAGAACCCTCTGGGAGGAAAGTTATTTTTGTTGGGTATAGTGAAACATCTAAAGCATATAGAGTTTTCATACCTGGTCAGAAAAACATTGAACTTAGTAGGGATGTAATATTTAAAGAAGATTTAACATTCAAAAGAGCCCTTAGTTCTGAAGATCCTACACATATACCTAGTTCTAAAGAAAATCATGAATATGAGTTTTAGAGAGAGAACATTGAAGATGAAGTTCAAAATCTTAATCGTGAGGAAACTCAAAATCCTAATAAAAGACCACTTTGGGCTATTAAGACTGTAGAGGAAGCACAGGACTTCGCTGCACCATCTGGAACCTTCAGAGAAGGCAAAAGACCCAAAAGATTTTTTAGTTATATAGCAAACATGAGTGATTTATCTAAATCATAACCAACCAATGTTTCAAATGCTGTTAAACATACAGCTTCGAAGGATGCTATGACGGAAGAATACCAATCCATTATTAAGAATGATGTTTGGGAAATTGTTCGAAGGTCTGAAGGAAAATCTGTCGTTTCTTCTAAATGGATATTTAAAATCAAGCATGTTGTTGATAGTAGCATTGAAAAATATGAAGCCAGATTCGTAGCCAGAGGATTCTCTCGGAAGGAGGGAATTGTTTATGAAGAAACCTTTGCTCCAGTTGCTAGATACACCTTTCTAAGAGCAATCCTAGCTATTGCAGCATCGGAGGGATGGAAAGTACATTAGATGGATGTGAAAACAACATTTTTGAATGAAAAGACTACAAAAAAGGTATATTTGGAACAATATGAAGGATTTTAAACTCATAACCTAAAGTCTTTGTTTGTAGGCTCAAGAAAGCTCTCTATGGGCTTAAATAGGCTCCAAGGGCAGGGAATGAAATAATTGATAAGTATCTCTCTAGTTTAGGATTCTCCAAGAATGAAGTTGATCCAAATCTCTATTATAAAAAGGATAAGGATGATATGATAATTTTGATACTATATGTTGATGATTTACTAATAACAGGTGATGATCATCTTATAGATCAATGCAAGAAAGATCTAACAGAGAATTTGAAATGAAAGATTTAAGATACGTTCATTATTTCCTAGGACTGGAAGTATGGTAGAACTTTGATAGCATCACACTTAATCAAGGAAAGTATACATTAGACATCTTGAAGAGATTTGGAATTTGGAACTACAGACCTATGTCTTCTCCAATGGAGACTAATTTACACAAACTTAAGGAAGCATCTACAGAATCATCCTCTATAGATTCTGCTTTTTACAGACAGATGATTGGGTATCATATGTACTTGGTAAATTCAAGACCTAATATTTGCTATGTTGTTAATGCCTTAAGTTAGTATATGTGTGAGCCAAAGGAGATTCACCTGGTTGCTGTCAAACACATCATGAGATACTTACAAGGCACTCTTAACCTTGGGCTCAAGTATGAGAAAGTTGACTTGGACTTACATGGGTATATAGACTCAGATTGGGCTGGAATTGTTACTAATAGGAAAAACAGTTCAAAATGTTGTTTTAGTTTAGGCTTAGCGATGATATCTTTGATATGCAGAAAGAAGGCATTAGTAGTACAGAGTTCCATAGAAGCAAAATACATTGCCATAGCAATGGCCTCTCGGGAGGCAGTTTGGCTTAGAAAGTTACTTGTGGGATTATTTTGTCAACCCATGAATCTTACTATTATTCATTGTGATAATCAGAGTTCCATCAAGCTTTTTGTGAATCCATTTTTTCATGATAGGTCCAAGCATATTCAAATTCTTTACCATTATGTAAGAGATATGGTAGATAGGAACACTGTAAAATTAGAGTACATTTGCACTGCAGATTAGACAATAGATATTCGTACCAAACCTCTCTCTCGAGTGAAGATAGATAACTTCAGGAAAAGACTTGGTATGGTTGAATTATAATACATTTGTATTCTTTAATTATTAATGAAATAATTTTGAGTTAAAATTATTATTGTCAGGCTATTGACTGTTATGGGCTTGACCATTTGTATTCATTATCTAAGAGGTGACGATCTTTGAGATAATGAACACTTGTATAAAAGACATTATGAGAGATGATGATCTCTAAGATAATGTATTGAACAGTAGAGAACTACTACTGTTAGATCTGAATGAGTTCAAGATCATATTGTGATGTAGACATTTCTATGCCTATGAGTCACAATTTGGATAAAGGCAAAATTTAATCATTCTCCGGATTTTATCCTGTGCACTGGTAGATCTTAACTCAAGATCATATTGTGATATAGGTCTGCCAGTACCTATGAGTCACAACTTAGATAAAGGAAGAATTTATTCATTCTTCAGATTTTATCCTGTATGTTGCATTCCATGCAATACTGTTATCACTAGTATAAGTGATAAGTCATATCACAGGGATAGTAATATGACATATGGCATAGTATCATGTGTTCAATGATACCACATGCTTAGAAGATTCAGATAGATATAGAGTATCAATCTATGCTTATTCATCTTGATTGATGGTGCTAGATATGTTATCTCTTAGTATGATTATCAAGTTAAGAGGGAGTGTCAATTCTATGTAACTCTGATAATCGTAACTGTTTTGAACTATAGCTCGTCAGATATAGTAAAGTATGGATTTCCTTAGAAAGAATTGGTCTCTTAAATACCTTATTTGCATAACCTAATCAGCGTCTTCAACGGGAGCACTTATTATGTTCTATTTGCATAGTAAGTATATTTACTAACTAATCATAATATCCTTGAGACGCTGATCTTGGCAAGATTATTGTGAGTTTATATAGAGGGCCGACCTGGAAAGAGTCACGTCCTTTCTATGAACATGCCTCTTGGTTGCCATATAAATGAAGGGGTAAGCATGTGGATAAAGGACACACGGAAAACATAAGGTCTGCTCCTTTAGCATCACTGCCCTATACGATTTGTAGCAAGTATAAAACATTTGCAGAATAATTATTATACTCCAAATAACACTTCATATACAGGTCTGATATATTCAAGGTCATCTTCAGCAAGTAAAGAAAGGCATTGTATCAGTTTGGTTGTTCAGAATTTGCAGAACTTTACAGCCTGGTCCATAGAAATGCATAAAATGTATTTTTTCAATCACACTTTCACATTATGATTAATGCAACAACAAGAACAAACCTAGTGGTTCTTGGGAGAATTAAAATGAGGTCTTCATTGTGGCAGCCCCATCTAAGAATCTCAAATGTGGATGGTACTTGGCTGATTGAACTTTTTGAAAAAATTGGACTCAGCAAAAACTTAGGTGGAGGAGTGGGTTACTGTCAACAAATTTTCTGAATGCTCAAAACACATAAATTCCTATAAATGTTTTCTTTTCAGACGTGCATATTGCTCAACATAAGGACCATGTTACTGATAAATTACATGTATAGATCAAAATTGCAGTTATGCATCACTGACCGAAAGATAAGTTGTTCATAAGTTTCAATTCGTTTCTCTGACCAAAGATCATGAAGTCTACAGCAGCTGTGGATGTCCTTAAACTGGATGGTATTGCTTTAATTGCTGCATAATAGCTGAATAAGCACTAATAAGAGCGACAATTTGTTGCTCCCCAATGCCTGGAAACTAAACTCTCATACTCCAAAACAATGCAAAATGACCTTTTCCGTGTAAATTTTAGTCATGAAACTGCAGGTGAGATTTTGTACAGAACCCCCTAAATTCTTGATGAGTAGTCGACAAGTTTTGTGATTTAAAAAAAAATAATGTTAGTTACACCTTAATTACTTGACTATGAGTTATGAACTAGTTTGACTTGTGAGTTTTATGACTAATTGGTGGGTTTCTCAATTATGATGGTAATTCTCTATTTATAACTACCCAATGCTGCCTGCTGGATTTTGCTTGATGTTTTCGTTGGACAAATGGTTGTTGATGTCTACTATGGACAAGAAGGAAATAAATATCAAAGCATACTACATATCCAAGGAACGAGATATGAAAAATATTGATATCACATCTATTAATGACAACATACTAGGAAAGGCAAGGTATGAACAAAGATATGAATGTAGATACGAAAGTTTAAATCATAGATTTTAACTTATTAGTTTTGGCCGTCTCCCATACAGAAGACATGACTGTGCTTCTATGACTATTGATTGGCAATGACTTGATTTACGCAATTTTAGTGAGAGTAACTCCTCACCCTACTCTGCTTTTCTCTTGGTTCGAGATTCTTTAATTTGAAGTGCTATCATTATTTAATTTGAATTATTTCTGTGTTGCTAGCATTTTGTCAATTATCAGTATAAGACCTATTCTTGTGTAAAGTTGCATAATTTATTTGTTATTGGATATAGAAGACCATTTCCACAGAGCCCTCATGAAGGCATTAACTCATTTGCATACATTGTCACCATACATACCATATGCATAGAGACACAACATTAGGAGTGGCAGTCTTATGTCTGTCCAAACCAGTGTGTTCGCTATGGTGAGCCCTAGCTGTAGTGCCATACAAACATACTTACAACATACAATCCTATCATTCAACTAAACAGTACAGATCATAGTTCCAAGAATCATGGCAATTCACGCAATTCACGCGATTTGGTGATTCGATTCAAGCCAAACGATTTTTTGTGAATCGGTGAATTGAATCAGCGATAAAGGGTCTATGAAATAAGTTACTAAATTTCAAGGGTTTTTTAAATTTTCTGATTCATGGCCGATTTGATTCCGATTCACAGTGGATTAACGATTCGATTTGGCCTTGCCGATTCGGATCCGATTTTGATTCTTGTTACTTTGGTACAGATACATCACTCCATACGTGCATGACACTGAATTGTTGGTGTAACTAAACCAAGTGGGTGATAGAATCTCTGTACAACTCAGTCATGTTACCTAATTGCCAGAGAACCTAGTAACTACTTGAACAAGGACCCATACCGCATGAAGCAAAGAGAGTAAGGGTTTATGTGTTGAACCACACTATATGGTAAGAACTCTGACACCGTACATCAAGTTTAGTAACACCATAGACATAGAACATCAGGGTTGTACAATATATTTTGGGAAGTACCGTACGAGAATTGAGGTTGCCATCAAGAGCGAGTAGTACCTAATGTTGGGCTTGGAAAGCGTGCACGAAGAACATGACAACTTCATCATACGACACCCGTTGGGAACATTACACAAAATTTAGAGTTGAAATTGTTATTGAGGTTAGTGCCTCATATTGGAGGGGTTGGTGCTCAAAAATTGGAGAAATTGGAGTTTCTTACAAGTTGATACCTATAAGATTTGTCAAAACAAGATTTATAAAATCAATATTTTTGCTGTCCCACAAGGGTTTCCATGTAAAATTTGCTGCAATTGTGTTCTTCATCATCTGATTTTACATATGTGCTAAGGCTAATTAATTCTTGAAGTGATTAAATATTTTTAATTAAAAAAAAGGTTTTCTTTCATTCCTCAATTTTCGGTTCTCTATGCTGCAATGGTTTAAGATAAACTCTCTCTTCATTTATTCTCCTATCATATAGAGATTCATGATCCCAATAGATACCTTAGACACATCTTGATGTGAGGTGATTACAATCTACAAAGGTTTATGGTAATCACTTTCCATTTTTTCCAACATTGCAAAAAGGATCATTACATTTCTCTTTGGGCAAAGAGAATTAACTGACTTTACTTGAAAATATCCTTTAATTTTGACTTGGATAAATCTTCCATTTGGTCTAGATCCTTTATATATTTATTTTTCATTTTCTTTTATTTTTTCTTTGTTTGGAAAGTTCAATTCTATTTGATAATGATTCTTTAAAAAACATCTCAATTTGAGGCATATGATTTACTTTTACTAGTCAAAACTTCAAAACTCTTTGTGCTACCTATCATACGTTAATAGCAAAGCAAAACAAAATTTGTCTGATAAATAGATTGGTTACATGAGGTGGGGGTGCTTGGAGATCTAGAGACTGTTAGTGGTACTAGTACGACTAATTCTCCAAAATAGGAGTTGGATTGCTCGGAGGCGCCATATTTTTGTAAAGCTTCTAATAATTTCTAGGAAATATCATGACATAGAACTTTGAAAACAAGAGTAGTGGTAAAGTTTGATAATAACTTTGAATCTAAATACACAAAATGTCAAATGTCATTGTGTTAAAGAGTTCGACATGTGACACTACACAGTCCATGTCATCATTTCATTTTGAAATTAAAAAATATTGATAGTTTGATGTCGATACTTAGCAAAGGATATGCGATACCTAGTCATGAGATTGGTAGTGGTACCGACTAGGAGATGGGGGTGCTTGGAGATCTAGAGACTGGTAGTGGTACTAGTATGACTAATTATAAAAAATAGGAGATGGGATGCTTGGAGGTGCCATATTTTTGTAAAAATTCTAATATTTTCTAGGAAATATCATGACATAGAACTTTGATAATAAGAGTAGCGCTCAAGATTGATAATAACTTTGAATTTAAATACACAATGTCAAATGTCATTGTGTCAAAGAGTTCGACATGTGACACTACACAATTCATGTCATCATTTCATTTTGAAATTTAAAATTTATTGATAGTTTGATGTCGATACTTAGCAAAGGATATGAGATACCTAGTCATGAAAGATTTTGTAATGTGGTTTTGAGAGTGGAGAGGGTTTGCATGGATCTGTTGCTAGAAGATATTTGACCAAGTTATCGGGTTTGTACCCATAGGCCTTGTACTGGGTCTGGGTACACTCTCAAATGGGTATGTCTACGGGTACTTCCTGGGTTAGTCGAGGTTACTTATATGATTTTTTGAATATTTTACATTGTTAATTGGCATTTAATATTTATCCTGTGGCATTTAGCATTGATCAATGATCCAGTACTATACTATGAAATGATATAGTTTTAGAATTCGGTATATTTCTTCTTTTTTTATATCTATATATAGCATAGTTACGAGACTTGGACTCACCTCTGACTCGGAAAGTCAAAATCTGACTTGGACTCGGACTTGGCGATCAGACTCGGCTAGGACTCGACAAGGACTCGGAAAATCTAAAAACCCATGAAATTCAAAGATTTTTAAGGATTTAATGATTTTCAGAATTAATATACACTGAAAAAAACACCTTCCAAAAATCTTTATCTTTTTAAATTTTGAAAAAAAAAATTTTAATTTAAATTTTTTTTTTTTTTTTGGAGAGTCCTGGGCTCAGGACTCAGTGAGTCCACGTGGACTTTGCCAGGCCTCAGCCAAGTCAGAGTCCAGAGGCCATTTGCCTCGGAAAGGCTACCTTTGCCTTAGACTTGCAGAGTCCTGCTTGGACTCGTAGAGTCCTGTTACGGGAGTCTAGACACACATACATGTACTCATATGTACCCAAACTCCTTAAAAATTTCACATACCCATGTACCGAGTTCTTGTACCTACACCTGTCCCTATACCCAAATGGTTAACTTAGATATTTGAGAAGGTTGGAGATATTTAGTGGCTTATGTTATCTGGAACAATTGAATTGATGTTACATAATGATCAGTTATTACCATTCTGGTGATCTCTTCAAAAGAACAATGGTTAGTAAATCATGACACTACAAGAAAAGTGAATAATATGATTGACAAGTCTTCCTAGAGAGGTAATTGAGCAGATTGATTAGAATACTATAGTGGCTATCATTATCTTTATTAATAGATAAGTTATAATGCATTTCCAAGGGCCATGATAGAGGATAAGAATTGGATTCTATTGTAACACCTTATACCCTAAGTTTTATGGTGGGAGATGCTGATTTGTAGTTGGGAGGTAATGCTAATTACATCTTTATAAAAGACAAGACTCGAGGCATGTCTCTAGCAAAAATCCCAAAAACATTAGATAATATTTAAGATAAATAGTTCTAATCAAATATTAAGAAGGTTGGGTTAGGGATGCTTCTGCAACCACCCAGGTTAGTTCACAAATCGACTACAACAATATCAAATGACAACTACCATCCAATACCGCTATATCAAAATCCAATGACGATTATTATTAAGTACCACTATATCAATTAGGGCATCACATACAACTGTATCAATTAGGGCATCGATTACCATTGGATCATTTAGGGCATTAGATACCACTGTATCACTTAGGGCTTCAAATACCACTGTATCAATTAGGGCATCGACTATATCACTTAGGGCTTCAGATACCACTGTATCACTTAGGGCTTCCGATACAACTACATCATTCCTTTCCTTCTAATTTGCTAAACTGTGGCATTAACATAAGATTAGAAGATATGCTCATAATCATTATTCTTATATATGAAAAACTGAATAACAATCCTATAGATATATTCCATATTCAGTTAGAAGATCAACCAATCTAACTGGTTGCCAATTAAATTATCAATAAGAATTGCTTTCATTTAAAGAAATAACTGTAACAATGATACAACTCAATTAATCTTACCTTCTACTTGAACATACATCATAATAGTAAAAATACCCGTTTCCATCAATTGTTTGAATTGCTCAACTTATCTTTATCTGATGCGCGTCCGATATTTTGTGGAGAGGGGAAACATTGCGAGGGGCTTAACCACCCAACCTCGAACCATAACTTATCCCCACACAATCTCTAACGAGAAAGACGCTCCCTACCCGGAATAGACATGGAGCACCTTGTCATCCATTGAGCATCCTGGTTTCTAATCACATCACTCGACTTGGTAGCAGGAGAATACAATAAACATGATCAAGCATGAGCTATTAAGTAAAATTATTTAATTTATTTAATCATATCTGATTTCCACTTCCGTGTTCTTGCAGTTTTTATCTCACCTCTTCACCTTTACATGGTTATACAGTCAGTGAGTCCCTGGTGTTTGGAACTTCTGAGCAATCTGCTCTTCGCATAAATTCTAAAAGGATTCATTGATTAGTAAATCTTATCACAAACTGTGACTTGGAAGAATATGTTCTTGAGACCAGTTGAAAATATATTGAATTCTGATTTTCAAATAGAATATTTTATTAAGGTTTTATTGCATTTAGAAAGGTCTCTTTTAAGAGGTTCTATTTGACTTTATCTATGATGATTCTGGCTGTTATGAAAGTTAAAATAAATTAATAACAAATGACATGGAACATTCAATAAAGCTTATAATGTAACGTGAGTTAAATCTGAAAAGGGAAGAAGAGTTTGAGCCTAGCTGGCCGCTATGGAAAACAATTTAAAACATTGGAATAACACAATCTAGAATGATTAATGCATGACCTGATATAAATTTGGAACTGTCTGAAGTTTGCAAGTCATTTTGTAATCAGCTTCTTTCCAGTTGCTTGTAGACATCACCACAATGTATAAAAACTTATACCCTCAGCAAGAAGACCATATACAACAGAGAGTATAGAATGGTGCTGCTATGATCAAGGTTCTTAATGACATTGCAGGTATCTGCTATGTCTATTGCAGAGAATCGACTAGAAAAATGAATCGAAAAAACAAGGAAGAAATGCGATATTAAAAGGAAGAAGCGGAAAAGAGTGCTTTCTTGCCACTTTGTCTCTCCCAATTCATGATATAAAAAGGTTTAAAGAGACTCTTTGGCTTCCGTAACTTAAAGAATATTTGTCAATTTAATACGCCAAGTGTTTAACCGGTTACAAACAAGGAAAAGAATAAAAGATGGAAAAAGAGTTGGAAGGTTATAATTTGAATATTATTATAAATTATATTTATATATGTTCATGTAAATACATTGGTGAAGTGGCATCATTTTATTATAATAAAATAATATTATGGTGTCACTTCATTTTTATATCTATGTGTACGTACATAGATATATTTATTATAATAATAAGGTGAAAGATCATTTAAAACCTTTTGAGGTACGCATTATATTTTAATTAAATTATT
This sequence comes from Cupressus sempervirens, assembly GCA_028749045.1. NCBI lineage: Eukaryota > Viridiplantae > Streptophyta > Pinopsida > Cupressales > Cupressaceae > Cupressus > Cupressus sempervirens. The sequence goes on along the minus strand of CM053785.1, from coordinate 125,693,087 downwards.
TTAGTTAAATTATTTATTTAATAGCTCATGCGGTTTCATCGATTGTATCCTGATGTTCAAGTTGCTAGGTCCTCAACCTTTTTGCCCAGGGATGGTGATGCTCCTGTGCCCAATTCTTTTTTGACAATGCTTCCACCCCTCCGACGTGCTTCCTACAAGGAAATTCTCCGCAGTTAAATCATATTACGATTACAAGTTATTTAATCATAAATAATCATAACAGCTAACTGCCTATTCAATTCCAAGAATTCGTGATAATTAATCAACTTAGCATGTTATCTTCACATGAAATTATAACGACTAACCATCTTACCATTTCGCAGGATTATAACAAATTTAATTGTCAACTGACTTCATGTGAACCACAACGGCGATATTTTAATTTAGGTCAAAAATTGGGATGTAACACTTAATCACTTTTAAGGTTGAAGTTCCTTGGATGGCCTGTATACCCTTTCTCATTTTATTGGTGCCTTAGTTCTCTGGGAAGAGATGCAAGCTTCTGTATCCATGGGCATTAACCCTTTTTTTATTATTGTTGTGGTTAGATGGTTGAATAAGATGTTATGGATAAATCATCTTGTGCTTGGAGCTGCTTGTGAGCCCACTCACAATATTATGGGTCAGTAGTGATTGTAAGTGATAAGGTTGATATGAGTGTTGTACGGTGTCTTGATCAGAACTTTCCTAAGATAGTGTTCCTCCAAGGAGTCACAATATGAAACTTGGTGGTTGGGTGCACGTCTTTGGTTCATGATCACATTTTTTTGCCAAGCTTATCTTTTCTGCATATGATTCTTTTTCCTTCAGATCTGCTGTTGATCGAGTTGTCGAACATAATAGCATCATTTAATATTAAATGAGATAACGTGTTTTTTGATTTCTACTTGTTCATTCTTTAGTTAATGATCATAACTTTTGACCGTTTGTATCTTCATGCCAATATAACATCTGTGTAGGTCATACTTCCCTTCATATTCTTGACCTATTTGATGAATTTATAAGTACTGGATTTCCAGTTTTATCTGATGGTACACTTACACAAACAAGAAGAAGCAAATGCAATGTAAACATCTCCAGTCAAACTTTTTATCATCTTTGGCCGCTTATGATGTCATTTAAGATGTTGTTTTATATACTATCAATCTAAATTTTAGATTATTTAAAATGTTTAATTGCTGGAATTCAACTTCTTTTACTTTTCTTGCATGGAATGCTCGGTTTGGGTTTGCACATTGGTCTACTCTATAGAATGGATATGTTATATTGCAGTAGGATCTATAATGTTGTTTTCTGTATTGTGTTTATAGGAAGCAGTGGAATCTCCAAGGAGTATGGCAATCTTTGTACATGCAATGGAGGACATTTTTTCTTCTGTTAGATTTCTCACTTTATCATTTAAGTTTCAACCTTCACATTGGTATGGATATGAAGTTTGGAATAACAGCTCAACCAAAGATTCTACTGGTATGAACCTTTTTAATTTAGATGTCTATGGATGCTTCATTTCCTTTTGTAATTGTGAGAGCTATTCAAAATCTCATCATTTCTGTGATTCTAGGCTTTGGTGGAATTTCAAGCAAGTAAATGAACATAAGTAAATTCCAACCTATTTATATTCCATTTGGCTGTGAAACAGTGTCACTAATACTGTTTTGTTTTATTATTATAACTTTTTAAAAATCTTAGCTGCCAGCTTTGGCATCTAATAAGGTGAAAAGCTATTCCCTTTGACAACTTCTGGATATTATGTTGTATAATTGACGCTGTAGTCTCATTTTTTTAAATTAAAAACTTTGTTACCTAATTTGAAGTGAAAACCCCGCTTCCATTTGGATTTCCAAGCCACTAGAGGTAGTTGAACTCTTGGCATAGTTTGGACATGAGGTTGAAACACAAGTTTAAAAGTTTGAGTAATAAATGGACTGAGTGGATATGTATCCCTTTGTGGCGCAGGAGCACTTAAGGGTTCTATGTGGGGGACCCTCAAATTTTGATGTGTAAGATCCTACAAGGATCATGGTGTGAATAAAGACCATCTAAAAATCCATTAGGTGTGTTTGAAAAGGTTTGTTGGGGGTTGTGTGTCATTGCCAAGGTTGGGCAAAGTTTGTCATGGAGTTAGCCAAGAATTGTCGTGTAAGCCCAAATTTGGCATAATAGGTGAAATGAACCCAAAATAGCATAAGAGGTCATGGTAGGCATGTTTCATGACGGAAATGAATCCATTTTGCATCAATAGAATGCCAAGATGTGGCAAAGAATGTAAAGTTGCATGACAACATTTTGCAAGAAATTGCATTTCACCTAAAAAATGTTATGTGTTCAAAACCAATAGTGGAGACATGATGAGAGGGCTTATTCAAGCCCTTCCATGACATTGTACAAAGGTTGGATAGTTTTCAAAAAGTTTGAACCATAGTAATATAGTGACAGTTCTGGCAAATATTTCAGTGTTATTGCAATTGGGTCATTTTCAGATCAATGGATTGAATGATCTAATCTAGCATTGTAATTAGTTAGAATAGGTTTTTTACTTGCATTTTGTGCTTTGGAGTTAGTTTTTGTACAATTTAGATTGGCAAAATAAAATTCCATCTATTGAACATAGTTGTTGGGCTCAATAAAATGACTCTATCCTAAAACCTCCCCATGGGATCTTCACAACCATTTGAGGTTTGGGAGCAGGGTTAGTATACAGTCTATCTTTCTGCAAGAGGCTAGAAAGTCATGTTTACTATTTTTAACTTTTTGCCCTAGGCGAGCTCTTCCATAGCCTGACTAGGGAAGAAGAGTAACAGAGATTGAGTACTTACAGGAGTCGATTGGTTTTGTGTATCCAATGTTTTGAGGAGCATATTGGGGTCTAATGAGCGTTTGATGATAAGCTGAAGTGCCAATGAATCCATTTGAAGGAGTTTTCAATTTCAAGATTGCTGATAAGACTAATACCTTTGTAAACTACCCACATTAGGGTTTGGTGCTGTATGGACAAGCTTGTAACCTAAAACCTCCAAAATCCCTGAGTTTGCCCAAAAGGGTATCTTGAATGATGGTTTGTTCATAGGATCATTTGGCAGGAATTTGAAATAGAAGCTGAAAACTAGATTTGGAGGGCTAATTGAGGCCTAATAGGGTTAGTAGGCTTAAAATTAAGGAACCTTGAGATCGGTAAGAGAAAGATCCTGAGATCCAACAAAATGAGGCAGTTCTTGATGGAATCAATTGATTTGATGGTTAAAGACTCTTGTAAGGTGATAGTGAAAGGAGCAAGTGAATGGTAGGTGAGCTTACCCTTGTGAACTCAAAGAAGAGGAGCGTGCACTTTTCCTTGGTAGTGGAGCTCTAGGAAAGAGTAGATGTAATAACCCCAACCAGTTATAACTTCAACAAACACCAAATTTTATTATAATTCAATTGTTTGACATTTTGTCAAACACTTGGCCATCAATCTTAATAGCCCAAAAATGAGTCATAACCAATCCAACCCTATGTAGATAATTTGCAAAATGTATAGATCTTCCTTTTTGCTTATGCTTATTGGTTTTTCACAAAAATGAATAAATGTGAATGAGAGCTATGCTAAATTCGAACAACAAGCTAAAGACGAAGAATGAACAATTAACAAATTCTTATTCAAATTTCACTACCACATGTACAAGAAAATTGGAGTGACCTGAATCTGTAATCATGGACTTGTAAACAATGGTGTCTAGCTTCAAATCGCAGCCCAAGGAAAGTTGTAGATAACTGTATGTCAAGGACTTTACTGAACTACCTTGGTTAGCGTCCAATATTGTCAAACTGAAATGCTGCCGAAATGTGTTGCAGGAGTTGACATAGGTGACCAAAAATGGTGTCTATAGGTGTTGAATTCACACTCCCAGAATTTGTAGAACATTGTGGATAGGACTTGCAAGTGCCGTACTAAATATAGGTACATAAGCATCATGGACACTGTCAGGGAAAACTCAAGCTTCCTTCCCTGCAACCTCGATGTCAGCCTTCTAAAGGTGGAAACCATATACCTTGTTGCCCTCTCAACTATCGTTGGATCCGATAAGCTCTCCACCAACCTTTGTTGATGAAGCTTCAGTTTCTCCAAACTCTCCTGCAAAGCATTCATTTTTACGCTAACTTCCTCATTACTCCACCGATTTCTAGAACTGCCAGTCCTATGTTTGTCCATAGTTGGAGAAATTAAAGTATTGGTCACTCTAGAAATCAGATCTGAAAATCTTCAAAGTCAGCACCGAACAAAATAAAAACTGAGCACAATTCCTGCAGGCTGGCAGGAAACCGCTTTGATACCACTGTAAAAACCCTCTCTTAGCTATAACTTGAATTACTCCAAATTCCCCAATTTATCACACCAATCAGATAGTTAGCTATCTTGTCAAACACTTGGCAAGCTTCCCAACATCAAACTAGAGAATGCAAGAGAAGTGCTTACCAACCTTTAGGCCAATTTTGTTTTAATTTTTGCATAAAGAAATACCAAATACAATTCTGCACCATGAACTTGCATAAAATCTAATGCATTATCAAATAAATTCTGATACAATATCCAACTCTGCAAATATATCATAAACTAAAAATTTCATCATTTTGTTAATTAAGAACTTGGTAATATGAATTTTCTTTGACTCACACTTAAATTGCAACCTTCGGATATTAATCAAATCTTCATAACTATGCAAGAATTCACTATATTTGCAGAGGCTGGAAATGACAAACACAACTTCAGAGCTGATTGGAGATTCTTCTAACGCAATTTCTAGAACTCCCAAATCATTTTCAGCCTACAAGAATTAATGCCAACCTCCTGTGGACAGATGCAGCCCAGAATTAATACTACTGCCACCTTAACACCTGACGCTGCTCTCCAAATTTAAATGGCAGACCATATGGATTGATTGCAGACCCTCCAGCATAAGTCATGGCTCCAAGACAATTGTGCAGACCCAGCAAATGTGATCGCAGGTCTATAGGAGATCAAATGCAGCCTTATCTTCCAATTCGCAGGTCTTAGTAATAGACACCCAAACCCCTAGCTGCAGCCTCCAATTCTGATTGCCAACAAGAATAACTGGTAGGTGATGTACAAATTCAAACTGTTGCCTCACAATGATTACGACAGTCACACAGGCGTCTCCAAATAATTTAATGCAAAATCGCAGGTTTGGATAATTAATCACAGAATCAATCTCCTCCAAATTGGATTGTTCCTTACATACAAACCAACCGTCCAGTAAATCACAGGTGTGCCCAGTCACCACAAATTAAAAGAACACTCCACAGTTGTGCATATCGAACTCTCAGTAGGCTTGCATATGGAAATGCATTAAATTTCCAAACAAGAAGTACCTCCCAGCAACAGTAAAGGCAGTAGGGAAGATTTAACAAAACCCAAATTCTATTATAATTCAATTGTTTGACATTTTGTCAAACACTTTGATGAGAGCCATTTATAACCTATTTAATGCCCTATTTTAATCCATTTCATGCACTTTCCTACTCGCTTTCCTATCACATTTCCATTCCATTTCATCTCATTATTACCTTTTTAATGTTGCATTTGGTTTAATATAAATAAGTAGTATTTGTTTACCACATAGCTTAATTAAGAAATGCACACTGATAATGAACACGAACAGTAGAACTCCTTAGATTATTCACATATACCAGAACATTACATTATGCTTCATAAAATGATTTACAATGATCCCAGATGGGGTATAAATACTATCTGCCGAACCTTCTTGAAGGAGTCCGTCGGCCACAAACATTATGTCCGCTACAAACTATTTACCCGTCGGCTACAAAATCTTTACTGACGACGTCGACTATAGAATACAAAAATACCGACGACAATCAAATCGGCTGACATAGTTTCTACCAACGACATCAACCTGTTGGGTACACAATATTTACCGACAATAGTATCTAATATTGTTTTGGGATTAAAATATGGAAAATTAATCATTAATTGCTTTTTACTAATGTTTATTATTACAACATGTTGATTTGTGGAACAAAACTTCTTGTCGCATTTGGAAAACCAAATCTTCAATTAAGTATCATAACTCTTTTCAAACTACGAGTGTATCTATGTGCCACATGGAGAAATTGGCATGGGCATCATCAATTTGTCCCTTTGATATGCATTGCATAATCACAGCCTAAATCTCTTTATTGGGTGATGGATACTATGGCATGGTTGCTGACTGTACACTATTGGTTACCCTCCTTCGGCTCTTTTTGCTGATATTTTACTCACGTTGGTTTCTCTTCCTCGTACTCATTATGGACAATGCAAACTTGTGCAAACTGCATTCTCTAACTGCATAACGACCTTCAGTTTTCATTTGCTGGTATTTATGTGACCCAATATCATATTGTATCGCATGGACCAAAATCTGCTATACCACGAATCAGCAACGAATGAGGACAATATCATTCTAATTGCCTATTCTTGGCGCAGAATATATTTATGTTCTATGCCATATATATATTCAACCTGTACCTGCAGCAAACTACGTGGATACATGCTGGAAAAAACTTGTGGTTCTATACATTCTGTTACAACCAAATTTCTTATTGGTTATGGGTCAAAATAAAATCACAACTTAATTAAATATGAGGAATAGAGTATTCTGTTGAAACAAAATGCCTATTATCTGCAAACAGTAGATTTCTTAAATAAATTTGTTATGTAAAGCCAGTATAATGCTGCATCTATATAAGCAGCATGAGAAAGAGGATATACACAGGTTTCACAGAACACATAGCATTGTAATAGATCATTATCATTTGGAAATATTAAATTTATATTTGCATGATTATGGAGACTTAAGACTACTACTTGGTTTCATCACCAGGCGGTTGAGGAGGAAGGGCCCACTTCAAAGCTACCTGGTGATCTCGTTTTATTTCTGTATAAAGTGCATTTGAGTTAGTTTCCATTTGTATTTTAATTAGCTTAGCATTACACAATATATATTCAATCATAGTATATTAGTTTATATATTCAATATCCATATTTGATTAGATAATAATATTTCATATTAATTAGATTATGAGATGATGATTTATTAAGAGTTGTAATTATTTTTATTACAAATTAGATTTATTGAGTTATTTATGTTTTTGATGTTCCTATCACCAGGAAGTGATAGTTCCTATCGCTAGGATTATTTCATTTCTCATATATTCAATTCAGTGTGTTGTAGCTGCATTCATCATCCCTCATTTCACAACTATCATCCCTTGATAGCATATGCTCGGACACCTTTTGCAAGCTTACGCTCTCGGATTGACACATATAGACCAACCGAACTTCATCATAAAATTGTTAATTCTTTATTATTATTTGCCCCAGTGTTGGCCTATCACACTTGGCCATCAATCTTAATACCCTAGAAATGAGCCATGACCAATCCAACCCTTTGTAGATAATTTGCAAAATGTATATATCTTCATGTTTGCTTATACTTGTTAGCCGACTGGATAGTTCCGACAGTATTTTCTAGTCTGTAGCCGACGGTCCGGCGGTGTTTTGTATTTTGTAGCCGACGGTTTGGCAATGTTTCGGTATTCTGTAGCCGACGGTCCGGTGGTAAATAATTTGTAGCGGATAGAATAATTGTGGCCGACGGACTCCTTCGGGAAGGTTCGGTGGTAGTATTTATAACTCGTCTGGGATCATTGTAAATCATGATTCATCTACTATTGCGAATAATAATATAAGTTCTGCTATTCATGTTCTATTGTTTGTATGCATTCATTTTCTTTACCTCTACGGTAAACATTTGGCGCCGTTGCCTTATGAATCTGGAAGGTGGGAGGAATGAAGATTAATGCCAAATCAGCTTAACAAGGATCGGAATAAGGCGAAGGCAAAAGATGGAATCCGTATTGCGCAAGAGAATTTAATTCTGGCACAGCAAGCCGAACGTCGACGAAGATTTCAGAAGATTGCCGACGGGAACTGAAGTTGGAGGAGACTCGGCAACGGGTGGAATTGGTGGAAGAAGCACGGGAGGAGTTCTTGAATTTGTGTTCGCCGAGGGAAGAAAATTCAGACGGGAGAGCATCAACTCGCACGGCTCGTAGTGCCGACGGAGCACGAGCGTGGAGTGACCTCTTCGTCTAGGATAGACTTCTGCGGGAAACAATTTCGGAAGATCCTTTGTTTTCACCAAGGGTTGCAGCTGTCGACACCTCCAGTGAGGGAGTGCAGATCGCCGGTGTGAAAGTGCAAACCTCCGGTGTGGGAGACCAGTCCTCCGGTGTGGGAGTACAAACTGTCGGTGTGGGAGTTCAGACTGCCGGTGTGGGAGTGCCGACCACTGTAGGAGTGCAAACCTCCAGAGTTATGGCGGGACCCAAAGAAAAGCTGCCGAAATTTGAAGGCGATGGTACAGCCGACCCCCTCCGACATTGTAAGACATGTGAGACGATTTGGCGGGCAAATGGAATCACAGATGCCGACGAATGGGCCAGGAAATTTTCGGCAACCCTACGGGGTGTCGCGATTGATTGGTTTTCAGATATGGATCCGCAGAAGCTGGATACCTGGGATAAGATTAAAAAGGAGTTCTTGGCGGAGTTTAAACTCTTGCGGGATGATAATGAAATCGTAGCGAAAATTTTCAATACCAAGTAAGGGAAGCACGAAACTATCCGTGTCTATGCCAGGAGATTAAAAGACTTAATAAACAAAATGGAAAGCAAGCCAGCAGATGGATTGTAGAAAAGATGGTTTGTGGACGGCCTACGCTTGAAGTTGCATAGGAAAATGAAAATTGTGCCATCGTCATCATATGCCGATGCTTATAACAGAGCACTGGACCTTGAAAGTGCGCAGAAGACAAAGAAGAAGAAAACCAGCTCCTCTGACTCTGATGATGACGAATCTGCTGGAGATGATAGTAGCGACGACGAAGGTAGTAACAAAAAGGTTCGTGCCTTATAGAAGGATATGGTTCAAATGATGGAGTTTAAAAATATGCAGAAAGAGCCAAAAGATAGTGAATTGTGGTGCACGGAATGTAAGACCGATGGTCATACTAAAGGATCGTGTCTGAAGAACCAATTCTGTGACATCTGTCAGATCATGGAACATTCGACAAAAGACTGCCCCTTTAACATGAAAACAAGAGGATCTCCGCAGGTGCTTCTCACACAGGAAGCCTCCTCGTCAGGTGGTAACGGAAACATGAATGCCGCCGGCGCTACATCTGGAGGATACAGGAATAATTGGCGTGGACAAAATAACAACAATAACAATACCAATACGAGCAGAAGCCGGATTCAGTATGATGCAAACGGACGACCGATTATTCAGTGCCGAGCATGTAACTTGTGGGGACATTTTGCGCGGGAATGTCCAACAGCAAATACACCTCAACTATTGTGCCAATGGTGCGGACTCGGCGATCATGACGACTCAAAATGTCCAAAATCTGGAGTGAACTTGATCACTGTTGGAGCGGATGAGGAAGAAGTTCTGGCGATTACGCGGCAACAAGCAAAAGAATACCTGGACCCCGCTGAAGAAAAGAAGATATTTGCGGCAGCACGGGCGGAGGTTGGAAAAGTATCTCAATCAGTAACACCTCCGGACACCGCCGCCACTTCAGCAAGAAATTCCGCAGAACAAAACATAGTGGGACAAATTTTGCAAACGGAGGTGCAAGTAAAGGTAAGTGATTTGCTTCTCACCATGCCCCAACTTCGTTCTGCTCTTTCAAATATGGCAGGGGAATCAAGCCTCGAGAAGGAAAAGTCACCGGGTGAACCAAGTTGACGAAAAGAAAAGGGAATTTTTACGGGAGGAGAAGATTAGATGTTGTTGGCGCTGACATTCGGACGACACCCTGCAGTTGTCGAGATGGGGATACTTGGACATGTTCTCACAGACACCATAGTGGACGGAGGGTCCAGCATAAATGTATTGCCAGAAGAAACTTGGAGGAAACTTGGACAGCTGACATTGTGGCCTCCAAGGTTTCAGCTACTGACTTCTGATCAACATGGAATTAAACCACTGGGTATTCTCATGGCACAGCCGGTAACCATTGGCACCCAGCCGTTCCTCATGGATTTCGTGGTGATTCCATTGAAAAGGAAAGGCTATGATGCCATCTTGGGCCGCGGGTGGCTTATCGAAGCAAGAGCTCGACACGACTGGAAGAACACTTTATCCCTGGAAAGTAAAGGCCGCCGATTCGTCATTGATTTGCATACCCAAATGGCAGGGGAAGAGGCTCTGTCGTCAGATTTTGAGGGAGAGGAGGATGGAGGTAGACGACGGATGGAACTGGATCAGGAGGGCATCCTCCGATTGGACGGGGAAACAATGGATGACGACTTGGATTTCGTCAACGGTCTCTACCACTGGCAAATGGGGGACTATGAATTATTTCACAGCTGTAATGTTCTGTCAATTGAGGATGAATATCCAAAGGAGTTTACTGAAGTAAAGGAGGGGGAGGCACTGTTGGATGTTACACCCGCCCATGCATTCAGTAAAGGACAGACAATCAAGTACAACGAAGCTCCACTGCAAACAATGAATTTGGGGGACGAGGCAGAGCCGAAGAACATACTAGTCGGAGATAATTGGGATCCAGTACTCAAGGCTGCGGCATTCAAGATATTTATGGACTACAAGGATTTGTTTGCATGGACATACAAGGACCTCAAAGGAGTACCGCCGAAACTGTGTGTGCACCGCATCCCGCTGGTGGACGAAGCTGTACCTGTACAGAAGCGACTCTACAGGATGAATAAGAACTATGCCGCACGGGTTACGGAGGAAATCAACCGGATGCTGGAAGCCGGCATTATCTTCAAGGTACAAATTGGGTGTCACCAATAGTCATTTCCTTGAAGAAGGATACCATTCAGATCCGGATATGTGTTGATTTTAGATGCCTGAATGCAGTAACGATCAAAGATCCTTTTCCGATTCCATTCACAGATAGCATTCTGGAGGAGGTCGCGGGACATGAAATCTACTCTTTTATGGACGGGTTCTCTGGATATAATCAGATTTCTATAGCAGAGGAGGATAAGTTGAAGACAACGTTTGTTGTTGAAGATGGGGTCTACGCGTACAACCGGATGCCTTTTGGGTTGTGTAATTCACCGACCACATTCCAGCGGATTATACTGCATATCTTCGACAAGATGTCTGTGGGAAATTTCAAAGCCTTCTTGGATGATTGGTCAATATTTAGCACGGAGGACGGACACCTGGCAACACTTGGTGAGTGTATGGAGAGATGTCGCAGGGCTCGGCTAGCATTGAATCCCAAAAAGTGCAGATTTATGGTTCCGCACGGCAGATTGCTCGAACACATTGTCTGTAAGGAAGGATTAAAGACGGATCCCAACAAGGTGAGAGTCATTCTCGAAATGCAGCCATCTACTAATGTAACGGAGGTAAAATCTTTTCTCGGGCATATAGGTTATTATCGGAGATTTATTAAAATTTTTGCCAAGGTGTCCCAATCGTTAGATAAGCTAACATGCAAGGAAGAATCATTTAGATGGGAGAAAGAGCAGGATGAGGCATTTGAAGGGCTGAAGGTACGACTGGCTACGGCACCCATCCTGGCATATCCGGACTGGAATAAAGAATTTCATGTTCATGTGGATGCCTCCAATTATGCGATCAACGCAACCCTGACACAGACTAGTAATCACGGACTGGATCATCCAATATACTTTGCCAGCCGGTTGCTATCAAAGGCCGAGCAGAACTACAGCATGACTGAAAGAGAAGCCTTGGGAATGGTTTATGCTGTGCAAAAATTCCGTCATTATTTGCTTGCTACACCGTTTGTGTTTTATGTTGATCACCAGGCCCTATTGTACATGATTAACAAACCCGTCATCCAAGGGAGGATCAGTTGATGGTTGCTACTGTTGCAGGAATTTACTTTCAAAATCATTGTCCGGCCAGGAAAGAAACACGTCAGTGCCAACCACCTGTCACGGATCAAAATAGGGGAACCAGCGGATGGTGTGAATGACGACTTCCCTGACGCACAACTGTTTCAGATTGGGGTACTGCTAGAATGGTACAAAAGTATTGGTGAATACCTCTCAACAGGACAGTTTCCCACGGGGATGTCACCAAATGATAGGCGCAAGTTGATAATCAGGAGTCATACATTTCAATTAATCAATGGGTTGCTCTACAAAATGGGGCTAGATCATATTCTTCGGCGGTGTGTGTTGAAGAAGAGATACCGCATGTGTTAAAAGAAGCACATGAGGGTCCTGCAGGAGGACACATGGGGCGTGACACCACTGCACGGAAGATATTACTCGCAGGACTCTGGTGGCCGATGGTGTACAATGATGCACGGGAATGGGTCGTCGGATGTGACACTTGCCAACGGGCTGGGAAACCACTGAAGAGAGATTTCATGCCACTTCAACCCTCTCATGCGCAGGAACTTTTTGAGCGATGGGGACTAGATTTCATTGGACCACTGAGGGTGAGCAAGACTTGAAGGTGTCGCTACATCATTGTTGCAACGGAGTACTTGACCAAGTGGGTAGAGGCCCGTGCGCTACCAGATAACTCGGCTGTCAATACTGTGAAATTTATTTATGAACAGATCATCACAAGGTATGGAATCCCGTTACAATTAACAAGTGATAGGGGAGGTCATTTTGTTAATCATGTTATTCGACTGCTCACCACTAAGTTCAAATTTTATCATTCACTGTCAAGTCCGTACTATCCAACAGCAAACGGGCAGGCAGAGGCCACCAATAAAATTCTGGTATCCATCATCTACAAAACCTGTGCGGTGGAAGGTGCCGATTGGGAGGAGAACTTACCCGCTACCTTTTGGGCGTACCGCACGGCATACAAAGTGACGACCGGGCACACACCATTCCAGTTAATGTTTGGACAGGAAGCAGTGGTCCCAGCAGAATTCATGATTCCGAGTCTTCGAATAGCGTTGGAAAACAAACTCGATGATGATGGAAGTTTACAAGAGCGATTAAATAATTTGAATAAATTGGAGGAGAAACGGTTGTTGGCATAGTGGGCAACGGAAGTGGCACAAAGCAGACGCAAACTCTGACATGATAAGCATCTGAAACGTAGCAGATTCCAACCGGGACAGTTAGTACTGAAGTATGACGGCCGTAATGAAATCAAGCCGAGCAAATTCAAAGTGCGATGGGTTGGACCATATAAGATTCGAGAAATTGGCGAGAATGGGGTAATCAAACTGGCAACCTTGGACGGACAGGAGATGACTCAGTCAGTTAACGGATCCAAGTTGAAACCATATCGTGCAAGGCAGTTCTCGCCGTCATTAAATCCACCATCGTCGTCAGTACAAAACTTCCTGGCGGCGACGTCATCGTGGAGGTACTGCTCTTATTTGATGTATTCGAATTTCTAAAAAAAAAAAAAAAAAGAAGGTCGTGGACAGAAAGGCCCGCGAGCAGCTGCTGTCCGCGGGTAGAGAAAGCCCCGCGAGCAGGGAACCAGACTGTCCGCGGGTTATTAAAAGCCCCGCGGGCAGATGTCCGCGGGCTTAACATTTTATAAATCCTCGCCCAGTTAGCCGCCGGCGAAAGAATGGGCCGCGGGTAGAAACAGAAAGGCCACGGGGAGGACAGGAAGGCCGCGGGTGAGGACAGAAAGGCCGCGGGGAGGACAAGAAGGCCGCGGGTGAGGACAGAAAGGCCGTGGGTGAGGAGAAGAAAGGCTGTGGATAGGACGCGGGTTAAGACAAAAGATTCAGTCCGCCAGTCAGAGTTTCTCCTCCGCCGATAATAACCTATATCGACTGTTTATCGTGAAGGGAAGGAGTGGAGCACGGTTCGGAATGCAAGTGATGCGGTTGCAAGAATTCAAATACTAGAAAAAGGAGGGACAATCACACACAGCTGTTGGCAAGTATTGGTTTAATTGGCAGCACTGTTGATTAAGATTTGTCTTCTCCTCTTCCGCGGGCTGAGATTTTTTTTATAACGGACGGAGGAAACAAAATAAGAAGAAATAAGTCATTTTTGCATGGAGTCAGCAGGCAAGCGGAAGCCGTGGAAGAGTCTGTTGGCGGCAAATATGGAGAAGAATTCAAGAGTTTTGGCATCAGGGATTCGAGTTGCAGGCCCTTCCGGTTCTAGTAGCAAGAAACAGAAAACCAAGGAGGAACTCACCTATCTCACTGTCTAGTTTGAGAGTCTTAGTGGAAGCGAATGCCGGAAGTGGTGGCAGGAGACCCCCGAGGCAGACCAAATTAAACAGATTTTGCAGCGGGCATAGGTACATTGGGCTATTCAGCTTCCCACTTTTTCCATTCGGTTGTTTGAATCAGTATTGCGCACTATGATAAAGACATATAGCGCCCGGAGCAGAACAAGTACATTCTTGTACAAAGAACATCAGATGTCAGTATCTTTTAAACCGAGGGATTTCACTAGAGTTTTCAGCATCCCTGGCCCCGATGGGAGGAAAGTGGAAATCAGGAATCATAAACTGTCACGGGAACAGAAGGAGCATTGGATAGCTCTAGTATGCAGGGATCTTACACCCGTGGAGAGGGAGACAGTAGTTCAGGAGACAAAGTGCAGAGGGCTTCGCAGAGACTTTATTCGAGAGGGTCATTGGCGTTGTATCATGGATGTTATCAAGAGCAGGTTGACAGGTGCCACTCGGGCCTCAAATATTGCATTGCCGTAGATTGTGTTTATGAATGGTATCATGCAGGGAGTGGTATATGATTGGGCCTCAGTACTTGTCGACAGGATGGAGGAATTCATGACGCTTCAGCACCGAACATTTTTCATGCCGCACCATGCCATCGGGTTGTTTCTAGAGGCTGCAGCTAGCCAGATTCCAATGGATGGCTTTGAGGCTCCTCCAAGGGGCAAGTTGGCAGACGGGGAGCCTCCCATATTCTACTGGCGACACTTAGATACAGGAGGGTTAGCAGCAGGTCACAAGAAAGTACTCCGCGAATTGGCCCCTTCCGGGGAGACAGATAGCGGACGGGAGGGCACTTCGATGAGTGACGGGGCTGAATCCGTGGAAGAAGAGGAGAGCACATCGGCTGGAGTTGACGGTGAGACAGCGGGTGGTGGGCCCACATTCTTTACCCCGCCGCAGCTGTCAACTTTAGCGCACTTAACTACCTCTTCGACAGTCATTCCGGTGTTTGGTCAATGTCATGCCCCGGTTCTTATGACTCCTCTAGCGGAGGCAGATGTCCCACGGACAGTGACGGAGGTGGTTCCACAGACAGTGACGGATGCCGTCCCACGGATAGTTGCCGAGTCATTGCCGATTGCTGTAGCGGAGGTGATTCCAGTTGCACCAGCAGATGTTACCGTCGCAGTCACACCGAGAGCGCAGTCGCCACCGCCACAATCTAAGCCGCAGGTTCGGTTGGAGGTCATTGATTGTGATGCAGTGGTCACCGTTTCATCATCCTTTTTAGCAGAGGCCGAGTCAGCCCAGCCAGTACCGGAGATGAACATGGAGCTTGCACAGGTCGACCAACTGGAGGTGATGGATAGAGCTAGTGAGTTTCTGAGGCAGCAGTTCCGACTCACTCCTGCCAAGCGGGGTCCGTCCATTCAGTCTCCTAGGCGTTCAGGAACATGGCCAGCGGTACCAAAGCCTCAGCTTCAGGAGGAGGGAATGCCACATGCCGTGGTTGCGCCAACAACAGAGATGGCGACACCGGATGTGGGCATGGCTCCTGCTGATGAGGAGGAAAACAGTGATGCGGAATGGTCATTGGAGGCCTTCGCCAAGGAGGACTATGGGTCAGATGAGGACAGGTGCCGAGATTACCTCAGGACTATGAAATCTGCATTAAAGAAGGGCCATGATGTGGCAATTCAAGCCCTGACTCGGCGGAGGGAGTGGCACTTGATCAGAGCATATATGTGTGGGATTTGTCCTCGGCGATTTCAGACTTGCTTTATAGACAGGGGCTGGCCGGCAACAGAGACAACTGAGATGTTGGCAAATTGGGCCACTGAGCCGGAGTTGGGACCCATTGACACCCCTATGATGAAGCTGACACATGAGATTGTGGGACTGTACAAAGATGTTTATTACGGTCGTCAGCATGCGGAGGCGAATAGGGTTGCAGCAGAGAGATCATTGGCAGCAGAGACTGAGGCTAGATAGAAGCTAGCCGCCGACTTGGCCGACCAGTAGGCAGCATGGGCCACAGAGCGGGCAACACTACTGGCAAATTTGGCAGTAGCGGTGCAGGAGAGGGATGTGGCTAAGCAAGGTACGGAGGCAGCGGTTCGAGATAAGGATGCGGCTGAGCACGAGATGCAGTTAGCCAGGACGCAGGCCATGGACGCGACACTTCTTCTAAAGGAGGCCGTCGAAGTCAATTCTCAGATTCAGACAGATCTCTGCATTAGGACAGAGCAGGTCTATGAGTTACGTCGCCAGCAGCACACTTCTGGGACGCCCCCTTCTCTCTAGTTTCTTCTGTGGTCTGTAAGTTCTCCTAATTTTGTTAGTCGTCAGGAGACGACTATTTTTTTTGGGGGGGATGGTGTTAGCTGACTAGATAGTTCCGGCAGTATTTTCTAGTCTGTAGCCGACGGTCCGGCGGTGTTTTGTATTTTGTAGCCGACGGTCCGGCAGTGTTTCGGTATTCTGTAGCCGACGGTCCGGCGGTAAATAAGTTGTAGTGGATAGAATAATTGTGGCCGATGGACTCCTTCGGGAAGGTTCGGCGGTAGTATTTATAGCCTGTCTGGGATCATTGTAAATCATAATTCATCTACTATTGCGAATAATAATATAAGTTCTGCTGTTCATGTTCTATTTTTTGTATGCGTTCATTTTCTTTACCTGTACGGTAAACAATACTTATTGATTTTTCACAAAAATGAATACATGTGAATGAGAGCTATGCTAAATTCGAACAAGAAGCTAAAGACAAAGGAATGAACAATTAGCAAATTCTTATTCAAATTTCACAACCACATGTACAAGGAAATTGGAGTTATAATTACATTTAATTATAAAATGGCTATGGCTTATTAATTGTGAATGTGAAATTATTATTATTACTTATTATTGGCAGTAGTTCTCACTAGTGGCTATATGACATATTTCCACCTGGCATTGTTCTCATCCTTGCTAACTTTGATTGGATGTTGCCATATCTTTCGTTGCGTTTTTTCTACGTCATCTTTCTCTCTTAGTTGTTTAAATCTGCTCCCGCACAAGGTTATCCTTGTACCTTCTTGTCCTTGAAAGGTTTTTTCGGATCACTTCATATCTTTCTATTTATTGCTATAATGATTATTTCTTCCCATCTCACATGCTTCCTCCTTTATATTGCATTCCATATTCCTTTTGCTTCTTGAAAATTCCCTTTGGCTCTCCTTGTGTGTTAAGCATGGCTTTGTACACTAATGAATTTCGGCCTTTTAATCTTCGTATCCATCTTCGGCCTCCTCAGCCTGAAATTCCCTTGCAGACCTCTGTGAACAATGAATGCCTTTCATTACTGCTATTGATCCCATCTTGAAGCAGGCCGACCAATTATGGAGCTTGCTATTTTTTTCTCCACCATCTTAGTTTGGTCTTGGAGGGTGATCTGCTATATCTATTGCTTCTTTTTCTCTATGATGTTTGGTTTTTTGTCTCCTAACATGCAGGTTTTGGTTCACCTTCTGCTGCTAGTTCGATATGCGGCTTGGTGTTTCTCAGCTATCTTCTCTTTTTGGACATGCTGATTATTAGTTTGTTTACTGTTATGATCCCTTTGGGATTTCATGTATCACTTGGCATTTTGTATAATTATGATGTAAATCGGGTTTTTGGTGCTTATTATTTCTCTCATGCCATCCTTGGCACATATATTGTAATTGAGTTTGGCCTGCCAACTCTCTTCTTGGGTAGCTCTAGGTATACTATATTTTTGTAATGGGTTATGAACATAGTTTTCTTTCCAGGTTCTTTCTCCGGGAGCCCCTTTTGAACCAGTTGATTATATTAATATAAATCAAAGTAACGAGAATCGGAATCGTATCGGAATCGGCACGGCCGAATCGAATCGTGAATCGGGGGTGAATCGCCGGTGAATTGGCAAATTTGAAAAGACTTTTTAAATGTAGAGATTTTAACAATTTAAGACTTATTTCATGCACCCTTTATTGAATATAACTTAAACACACTATAACATCATCAAATAGAAGTTGAAACTTAACATATATAAACATGGAAGTTTGTGTTTACCACATGGGGTAAAGAGTTTTTATAAGACAGCTTCACATCCAACACCTACTCCAAGTGTTTCAAAGCATATCACCCCTCTCGAAAGGCTTGCTCTATTGTTCTCTCCACCACAGACACTCCATGCCTGCAACAGCTTCAGGTCTCATCAACTGGTGAGACTTTCCACGACTGATAACCGTAGCGACTGGGGGTCTAGGGGGCAACGCCCCCAGTGGGGTCGAGGGGCAGCGCCCCCGTCGCCAAAACCAAATTTGCACTCTGAAACCCACACAGAACTATATGGAACACAATGTTTTTGTGATTTTCTTCTGATCCCACACTCTTTCTGGGAACCACTGATGTTTTACTACCTGATTATGTCTTTCCCTACTCTTGGGCATCATCCGTTATGCATTCTAAACATTTTTTATTTGTCGTTGTTTTTTTTCTTTTTTTTTTTTATAACCTATGGTTCTTCTTTTCTCTTCTCCTCTCTTCTAGTCATGCTTAACAATTAGAAGGCCCTTTAGGGTTATAACAAAGAGAAAAGGTAAAAAAGAAAGCAAAAAACATAAGTGATTTTTTTATTATTTCCAACTAAACATGCATGCTATTGCCAGCCGATTTTTGGCGATTTCTAATGGCGATTCAGGCAATTTTTTGAGTGAATCGCCGATACATGCGATTCAGGCGATTCACCCGATGAAATCGCCGATCACAATTTCCGACTCCAAAAAAATCGGGGTGCATGAATCAGATCGCTGAATCGGCGATTCACGCGATTTCAGCGCGATTCTCGTTACTTTGATATAAATCAAGGTTGCACGGGTACATGGGTACAGGAACGGGAACGGGTACGAAAACGGGTACGGGTACGCATATTTTTCAAAATAGGGGACGGGGGTACGTGTGTAGGCCTAATTTTTTTCTATATAATTAATATTTTATAGAAAATATAAAAATCAAAATATATGTCATGAGTCATGACATTGGGCATTCAAAACAAGAAATTTGAAAATATGAGCCATAAGTCAAATTATAATATATATATATATATACACACACACATATGCTATTGCTGAATGTTTAATGTTTAAAGTATTTTTCATAATAGGGGACAGAGGTACTTAGGTATGTCAAACTTATTTTAAAAATATACTTTTGTATTTATAAAAAATCTGAAATTATGAGTCATGGCAATGGTTTTTCAAAACAAGAACAGTGATAAAGTTTGCAAATGTAATGTATTGTTTTCAGTTTCAGATTTGCTATATGTTTGAAATAATAATATATGATAAATGCTTAGATGCATAACAAAGAAGGCAGACTTTAAACATGAACAAAAAGATCCTAAATCATATGACAATGACATATTGCAAATGATAAACTTATGACTTGAACAATGATAAAGTTTATTGTTAATGAGTATCAAAGTTTCAAACTGATTTGGTATTGAATTAAGGTTGATAAACAACAAGCTAATACAAAAATTAAAAAACCAAAAAAAAAAATCAGAATCTTAATCAAGGTCCTTAGCTATGATGCTCTCCACCGAGTACCCGGTACGTGGGATACGTGTACCCGGTACTTGGGTACGTGGGTACGAGTACCAGGGGTGTGGGTACGAGTACCCATGCAACCTTGATATAAATACAAAGTTTTGACCAAAAAAAATAAAATCATGGACTTGTAATCAATGGTGTCTAGCTTCAAATCGCAGCCCAAGGAAAGTTGCATATAATTGTATGTCGAGGACTTCACTGAACTACCCAGGTTAGCGTCCAATATTGCCATACTGAAATGCTACTCAAATGTATTGCAGGAGTTGACGTAGGTGACCAAAAATGGTGTCTACAGGTGCTGAATTCACATTCCCAGAATTTGAAGAACATGCACTTTATTCCCACTCTGACCAGGGACTTCCTAGACGCCCAAAATATAAATAATGTTGCAGCCTGAAGGTGCCAGCAATGGTGCCAAAAGCAGCTGAGATATAACAGACCCACGGTGGTAGTTTCTGATCACACAATATCCTGGCAAAACCACATGATGTGTAGCCCCTGAATGCAGATAATCAGACACCAAAGAAATGCCAACAATGCAGATCCACACCATTTTTCCCAACACAAATATCGCCTTCTTAGCACAGAGAAATAAGGAGACACTCTAAGTCAGAGTTAATATATGATTCAATTCAACATACATCAGCATTGAACTGAATGCAACTTCCAATATCAAACCTTCAATGCTTATCACTTCTCAGCTACAGTGATGAATAGTAGAGAAGCTAGGCAATCTTAGCTATACCTCAGTAGCTAAATTGCAAATGGAATTCTCAGAATTTCCAAACCCTTTTGTTGCCAAAATGTAACTTCACTCAAGAAGCTTCACCACACAACATTAATTAGAGGCTTCCTCTAGATTCTTTCACTTGACTTGGCTTAACCAATTAATAAATGAGACTTTCCAATGATAACTTAACTCTCAATTTAAGTGAAATTATAACTTTATAATAAGCCATTTAATAATTAATAATAATCTGGCCACAAACAATATAATAACTCCCAAAATACTCATCATTTAAATATGTTATCTGAAATAGGAGTCATATCTATTATTTCTTGATGTGACCAAATGCACTTTAAAAAAAGGAAAGGGTCCATCTCAATCAACACTCGACTTACCACAAATAGTAAGTACACCAAACTAAGCGCAGATGAAGTCCAATCTGAGCGAAACGAAGACCAAATAGTAGCTTACTGAATTGTAGAGAAGACAAGACCCTTCCAAGCGAAGCCACTACGTTAGAAGACCCTCTATACACAAAAATTAGCCTACGAGGATCACAATAATAGGCTAATCTCTCAAACTTTGGTACTGACAAAAAATGAGGACATTACAGTAGGGGTAAAGATTGTGGAATCCTCCTAACAAGAAGGGCTTGGTGAATAGGAGAAACCCTAAGAGGTCTTGGAAGTGACCTAGAATAGAGCCAAGAGTTGCTCTTTAGAGAATCTCCCTACCACTTTCGAGGCTTCCCAACATGAATTTGCTTATGCAAAATTGGGATTTGTCTTGATCATGTCACAAAAAGAAACTTTTATCCTTTTACCTCCTTTGTATAGGCCAAAGTATATCAATTTCTGTTTATTCACTCTTACAAATAGGTTGAGTCAAATCAACTCTTCATTATTATAGCATTTTGTAACTAGGTAATTTATTTTAACAAAAGTTTAAATCCACAAGTTCATTTTCAATTGTTTTGCTGAATATGTTTGCGAGATGGTGTAACTCGTTCCCTACTTTACATGTTTGGATTTTACCACATTCAAGTCACAACCCAGGCATGTTTGTTGACCTTTGTGTGATGCCATCAATTGTGCATCATTGTGAGTTTTTAAGAATACTTCAAGCTTTATTTCAATTGAGATTTTTAGCAACCATTGTCTGACTCATTCATTTTTCCACTAGTTGTAGAAAGTTGTGAACGAACAGAAACCACATGCTTAGGTGCTGGTGCATGCTTGAAGTCATACAATGAGGTTATTGTGTTGACAATATTGGAATCCTAGCGGACCAAGTTGTTTTAACAAAAACGATGAATGACTGGTGTTCATTGGGAGGTTGATTAGGGATTTAGATCAAAATACTGAGCTTTCATGAGCAGCTAGGACTCGAACCAAGGACCTTCCATTTGTTGTTAGAGTGGTCTACTAATTGAGCTTTTGGTCCTACTGGACCACTCAATCTTTTGTTCGGATGTGTCTTATAACTAACACCTCCCCTTAAGCCACATTAGGTGCTAGTGGCTCCTAGCTTGGCCTGGCTCCGATACCCTGCTGACCTTTCATGGATCAACTAGGACTCAAAACTAGGACCTTCCATTTGCTACTGGAGTTCTTAACTAGCTTATCTACTAGGCCTAATAGGACCTAAAGAGCACTTAGTTATACTCGGAGAGTGATTAATCAGTAGAGCGGCGATTTTTTACTTTTTCAAAACTTAATTAATCACAATAGTAATGTTTCAAAACATAATCATCCATATTAATAAGTCAATAACACACATGCAAGATCTAATAATAAGGAACCCAAGATGAACATCCAACTATCAGATTTATGGGAAACCCCTGTGCGAGAAAACCACAAAAAAGTATTGCTATATAAATGTTTTTCTGGGCACCACCTTACTTCATTGACAAAGCTTGTTTCTCGGGCACCAATCCACAAGAGACCAATCCCCTACAACTGGGCACCAACCCGGCAAGAGACCAATCTCTTTCAACAAGAGGCACCGACCTTCTGATCTCTGTAAATAGTTGGCACCAACCTTCAAGAGAGCAATAAGATAGATGTTTGGGAACTTGTTCTAGTTTCCGCCCTAAGTCAAGCTCAGATAATGCTCACTAAATCACCGATATCCACCTTTAAACATCTACTCATAGATCTGCAATATATCTACAAACAAACCTGCAATTTGATGTTTAATAATTTTTAAAAAAAATCTGCCATTTAGCTGCTCCAAAACTCTGGTTTTTCTGCTCTTAACTCTGCTATGAAATCTAAAAGTACATCGATTAATTGCTTTCTTTAAAACATTTTGCAACCATAGTTTATATCTTCATAAAGGGTCCAACATCATGAAAGGATATCTTATTTTTAAAGGATGGAACTTTTGTTCTTAAACCAATTTTTTCAATTAACCTTGATCACTGCAATAGGGGCCGGATCCTCTAAATTATATTTATAATTCAAATTGAAAAACTCGAAAACAGGTTGTCACACTGGGGAGGGTCAGCCTCAGCATATAAACATTTATTTACAATTTTTAGTTTACTCTAAAGAGGGTGCCAAACTGCCAAGGATTGGCCTAGACGAATTTATTCAAGTGCAAAGAGAATAAAAGATAAATATGGCTTGTGAAGAGCACATTTAAAATGTGGGGGCTGGGGAGAGTTGGGGGGTGAATTTTTATTTTAGAAAGTTTAAACACATGAAACGACATAAACTAGAGATAGGAAAGATAGAGGAAACATCAATACGGAGAACACCAATTTTCACATGGTAAACCCTTTCTGGTAGAAACCCAAAGTAGATCAATAGCTTTCATTAAACAAATGGGTACCGACCTAGATTACATAAGTGAGCACCGACCCTCTTTGCAGCACCAACTTCAGTTTTCATACAAACTCAAAGAATGCACTGAAAGAGTTCTTGATTGATTATCTGCAACATGTTGAAAAAGACAACCAAAGTATATCCCACATAAAAAATGAAGACAGCAATTAACAGCAGAAAATCTTGAAAAGCTTAACATGCAGCATACATGCTTGTCTCCATAACCTCTAACTAAGGAACGGCTGAGGTATTTATCAATTGCTTCAAAAGTGGATCTTTGATTTCAATATTACACAACCGTCGTCAGGAATAAGCCACCTAATTCACAGTCAACAAAATAATTTGAAACTGTCGCTCAGAAAGGATAAATAAATTAATGAGCCACCAAGAATCAATGTCTGAAACTGTCAGAGAACATGGACACCTGCAACTACCATGAACCAAGAATAATACCATATTGCCTCACTAAACTATCATGTCCAGCAGGTGATATTTATTTCACCAAACAATAGCATAGATAAAATACTAAGCTACCGATTTGGGTTTGGGGACGGATTTGGGTTTGGGGTTCGGGTTCATGGGTTTGGGCAATTTTTTTCCCCCATTTGGGTTCGTGGGTGGGTTCGTGAGTGTGTGTGTGTGTGTGTGTGTGTGTGTGTGTGTGTATATGTGCAAAAAAAAAAAAAAGAAACTCGCATAGTTGTAAAACTAAGTCATTTCATAGTATGAATATATCAATGTTACTTGGTTATTGATCAATGCCAAATGTCAAAGATAAACATTAAATACCCACTCATTAATCTATGTTAATGTTGTAAATAAAATCATACATTGAATTACTTAAAAGCAAAATAGAATTTCAAAACATAGACTACTTCATCAGATTGATAGATAATAAATTACAATTTAGTAAAGTTTGAAACATGGTGATAAATCATAAATGAGTCAATGACAAATGTTTAAACATAGTTTATCGATGATCATAGACTCATAGTATCAAAGATGCAAATGCCCTTCAAGGGTTAAATAGTGCATCAAAATATGAGGGATCAATGGCTTCATCCTCGTCTATATCATTTTCCTTATCATTGGAACCCAAACTGGTTCCACTAGCCTCAGATGCAACCACATTCTCCTCCTTGTCCTCAACATCTAGCAAGGCAATTTTAGATATATCCTGGATAGTCATATCCAAGTCATAAGTCTCGGGTAGTACATCCCACAACTTCTCTGGTCCTTTCTTATATTCTAGATCCTTTCGTGATATGAGGCGCCAGTTGTGAAGAATAAATACCAAGTCCGCTGCTTGCTTCGAACCCAACCGGTCACGCTTCACTGAGTGGATAAAGGAGTATGTGCTCCAATTCTGCTAAGCAACAGAAGAGCTCGCAACCTAGATAGACAACCAACACAATTTAAAAAAATTAGAAATTGTAATTTTACAATATGATAGGAATTTAAGAGTGCTAATTCGACAAGCTAAGTGGCCATAAGAAAAGGAAAAAAAAGCTTAAACACATACTTGTGACAAGACCTCAATGGCAGGAGGTTGGAGGTATATGTAACTTTGCCCATGTAAGTACCACCATCCAATGGCGTCCATTCTACTTTAGTCATTGATTGCATCAAGGTTTGCATTTTTGCCTGAGACAAAATCTACAAACTCTCTCCTTACATTCGATGCCACATCAGGATCACTAAAGAGCCTGCTAAATGCCCTCTTATACCCAGTAGCAACTTCAGGATCTCTGTATGGTGCCACTTTTCCAAGAATAGAAAGTATCTCACCGCTATAATATCTGGGAGAAAGTGCATATACCAGGAGGTGTAAAGGTGTAGTCATCTTGTTCCAACAATGTAGAACAATTTTCTTCACCTTATTATACAAGGTATCCTCAGGATCCTGCTCTCTTCTCTGAATGACCTGGGATGTCAAATGATGTAGATGTAAGTTATCTTGATGTAGTGTTAATAACTTAAATAAAATAAAAAATCAAAATCTCTTAATAAACAAGGATAAAGTATTGTATAAAAATTTTAACTCACCAATTTCATTCTTTCTACCATGGAGTCCATGGCATCATATATGTCCCTCAAACAAGGCTCATCAGTGTCAGCATATCGAAGTATAGACATGATGGGCTCGGTGAGTTCTAATGCATATTCCAACCTATTTCGAAAATCATCACTCAAGATCATATCCTTTACAGTTTTAGCCCTTTTCATATCGGCTTGCTTCAATCCACCCCATTTGTTGCTAATAACCATTTGACACAATGCTTCTTTCACCCTCACAAGTCGTCTAAGGATGATTGTGTGTGAAGCAAACCTTGTTTCAACAACCTATTACCATGTTAATTCAAATTGTAAGTTAATATAATAACACATTTCAAATATCAAATATGTAAACAACACAAAAATTAAAAAATATGTATTCAATTATGTAAAGTATGACGCAAAAATTAAAATGATAAATGAAGCTAAATAAAGTTTAAAATTTACCTTAAATAATTCCAAGCGGGAGAAAGTTTTAAAAATTGCTTGTGACATATGGTGGTTTGTCACAAACATTTGGATTTTCTCACCCTTCTCATACACTTTTTTCACCCATTCAATTTGGGTACCAATTTCTTTCATCACCAAGTTCAAGGAGTGGATAGTGAATGGTGTCCAAAAGATATGCTCATATCATGCTTCTACCAAAACACCTGCAACTTTACAAACTTTAGCATTGTCCGTTATTACTTGGACAACATTGTCAACTCCCACGAACTCTATGGATTCAATCCGAAGTTTGGCAATAAAATTTGCATCCTTTACCTGCCCTTCACAATTAATCGGCCTAAAAAACATTGCCACCTTGGGGCAAACAACAATCACATTTATTAATGGACGATTTTTGCAATATTTTCCATCCATCAGAGGCAATGCTCAACCTCGTTTGGATCCAAGAATCTCTTATTGGTTTGAAGAGGTTTTCTACATTCTTTCTCTCATTATGCAATATGGTGGTTCTCAACTTTTCATATCTAGGGGCTCGATAACCACGAGGTGCTTCATTTATTGCTTGCACCAACTCTCTCCATTAAGGTGATCTCACTAGATTGAATGAAACACCATTCATAATGAGTCTTTATGTCAGCAATTTCTCTCTTTTCATTTTCAAATGCCTTATCTAATGGGCCTCTCTTGTGGGATGGGGTGTTTCTATTTCATCTTCATCCGTAGATGGGGTAGGTAGGAAGGGATGTGGTCTAGTGGTTGTTTGAGAGGGTGGTGTTGATGGTTTTTGCTTTGATTTATCTTTTTTCGCCTTTGACACTAACCTATCAGCCTCTTGTTGTTCTTTTAACATGCCTGCTATTTGAGAAGCCGGCACCCCCTTTTTTACCTCCCTCCGGGGGCCCCTCACACATGCTAATCCCTTGACCTGGTGGGCCTATCAAATGATGTTTAACTCGGTAATATGAGCTTCTATATTGGTTTTGGCAAAAATTGCATTTCCATATATACCCTCCCCTTCCAACACATTGCTCAATTCTTCTTGTATACTTCCACAAAGGAGAGCTTTTATCAATTTTAAATCTTTGGGATCCCACCCCACCCACTGAACCCTACCTACTCATTCTATGATTCTTGTAATCTATTAAAAAAATAAAAAATAAAAAATTCAAAACTTATGCAAAAAAGTTGATAAAAAATTAGAACAATAAAAATACTAAAAACAAACTATGAAAGAAGAAAAAGGAGGACCAAATACATACCTGGAACACTTGGCACTAATTATTTGAAGGATTTGAGACTCCACAAACAATCTCTACAACCTTCTCTTCAAATTTGCAAAATGGCCACACCAAAATGAGAGAGCAAAATGAGAAAGCAAATGAGAGATTAGATGAATGAAGAGTATCTAACATGCCTTCCTTCAGGGTTTGAAAAAAAAACAATAAAAAAACTCATTTTAAAACTTTTTATGACCACTTTATGGCCCCACATGTTGTGGGTCCTCTCGGATTCGCCCGGGTCTGTGGCAGGTCCGAGCAAGGTCTGGGCAGGGTCCTTGTTTGGGCTTGTTGGTCCACCTGGGTCCACGCACAGGTCCGCACACAGGTCTGCCAAGGTCTATGCAAGCGCTAACCCAGGCAGATCCACAGGCCCAAACACGGACCCTGCCTAGATCCGTAGTGGACCTGGGCTCGAATCCGGACCCAAACCCTAGCTTCAGGGTCCGAACCCAGCAACTCAGATAAAATATGATTGTCACTAATTAAGACAATCATTGTTTACCACATAGATTAATTGATTAATGCACATAGACAATGAACACGGGCAACAAAACTCTTTTTATTATTTGCATATGCCAAGAGATTACATGCAGATGCATAAGATAAGATCAGATGATTTACAATGATCCCAGACAGGATATAAATACTTCCCGCCGAACCTTCCCAAAGGGGTCCATTGGCTACATAACAATCCTAATCTACCCGTCGGCTACAAAATCTTTACCCACACATGAGCCCGTCGGTTACACAGTTTCTACCGATGACATCATCCCCCCAAAAGAAAAGGTTGTCTCCAGACGACAGTTACAAAATATCCGAGCAAATTAAGAAACAAAATACAGTAACTAACTATTACAACAAGATAGATCACTTCCACATTTGTCCTGTGCCTGTACAAAACTGGCCACCAACCCACGATGCATCTGTAGCCTTTGCTAACACAATACTATCTCCTTAGTCAAGCTAACCTTGATAGCCACCTATTGTTGCTTTCTCTGCTTCCACTTTTGGGGTACTCTGCACCAAGTGTCATTGTACTGTCTTCAACTGGATGATCAGCTCCTCCCGAGCTCTCTATTCATCCACCAAGACAGCTTCACGTCCAACACCTATTCCAAGTGCCTTAAAATGTAACATCCGTCTCAAAAGGCTTGCTCCAGTGCTCTCTCCACCTCTGGCACACTATGCCTGCAGCAGCTCCAGGTCTCATCAACTGGTCACACTTCCCACGACTGATAACCGCAATAACTGGAGGTCTAGGGGGCAACGCCCCCAATGGGGTGCCGCCAAGACCAAATTAGCACTTAGAGACCCACACAAAACTACATGGAACACACTATTTTTGTGATTTTCTTCCGATTCCACTCTTTCTGGCAACTGCTTCTGTTTTCCCTTCCCTTTGGCATCATGTGTTACTCGTTCCAAACTGCTTCAATCTATAGTCGTTTTTTTTTGCTCCTTCACTTTTGACTGCTTCCTTCTGCCTTCACTCCTGGCAAGATGCCTGATTGCAACAATTTACTAACCTCTACGGGAACATCAGCCACATGAATTCATTCCACGGAAGAATAAAACACCCCGAAATCATAAACACCTTCGCTGAGATAGCACCGTCCGTAGAAGAGGGGTTCTACAAGAATGAAGTCTGTGGAAGAAAAGACTTAGCGGTGGGCAGAAGATATCCACGGAAGTCAGTCCATAGAAAGACATAAAATATCCATGGGAAGACGAAGAAAACGTCCGCGAGAAGAGGAAAGCACATCCGCGGGAGAATAGAAGGCATCCGTAAACAAAATAAAGGTAGCCGCGGGAGAACATACGCCGTCAGAGAAGAGTTAGGTTGTGGAAGAAAGATGATGCACCATGGGAGAACTAAAGACATCCGCGGGGAAACATTACTCAAGGCAACCCACAATCACCATGCCACCCACGGACAAAAAAGCAAGCACGCGGAAATAAAAGGAAACCCACGGGAGAAGGAATGCCACTATGGGTGAAGAAAACAAGGGCGCAGGATAAGAAAGGCAACCCGTGAGAGCACAAGTCTTGCCGCGAGGGAATACAACCATCCGTGGGATCAAAAGACTGACCGCAGACAATCTAAGACTGTCCCCGATAATGGCGCCAAATGTTTACCGCATAGATTAATTGATTAATGCACACAAACAATGAACATGAACAACAAAATTCCTTTTATTATTCGCATATGCCAAGAGATTACATGAAGATGCATAAGATAAGATTAGATGATTTACAATGATCCTAGATGGGGTATAAATACTTCTCGCCGAACCTTCTCGAAGGAGTACGTCGGCTACATAACAATCCTAATCTACCTGTCAACTACAAAATCTTTACTGACACATGAGCCCGTCGGCTACATAGTTTCTACCGACGACAATCACTACCTTTGACATTAATGAAAAAATATTTAATAGGTTGGCCTAGGTAGGAAACTATGATAAATATTTATGCAATTTAATATTTAAATTGCCTCATCTATTTGTGTGCCAAGATAAATTAGTACTTGAGTTGGCCCTTTGACATCAATGACAATAACTCAATAAGACTAACCCGTCTTTGGCTAGATGTGACATATTGCCAAAACAATAGTGATCTGTGATCTAAATTGTGGCTAATACGACATAAATTTGAGTAATGTGGCTTGTGGAATTAATGATCATAGAATTTGCAAATATATAATTATGGAATTTGCAAATAAATAATATATGAATGTTATCATGAAAATAGTTAACGTAAAGTGGGCAACATAGCTCTTTAAGGGAGAATAAATTGACCCTCATATTTTAATGTTAGTATGTCAAACTAACACCATGGATAATGATAGAAACCCTATAATGTCAATATTAGAGATTGTTATGGTCTCATTTGGCCAACATGACTAGGATTAGTATAATCTCCATTTGCCATAATATTCTAATGATGCCAACATATGCATATGTGATTGGGCTTGGATAGAGGATGTCTTCTCCAAGAAGAACCTTAAGAGGTGCACTCCAAAGAAGACAATGGAATAACAAAAGGTTAAGAAACCTGATCTGGAGAAGTTCTTAAGGTTTGGGTTAGAATAGTATAATTAGAATTGTTATTGTTTTGTTTTGATATTTATTTTGTAGGTTGTGATTCATCTTAAGATAACTCTAGTATAGGGGACATTACAGTGGTATCGGAGCATAATCTTGCCATCCTATGGAATTTTGTTGGATTGCACAAAATTATCAACACATCTAGAGAACTATGGCAAAGCAATTAGCCCAAGAGTTGAGAAGCTTCATGGTATAGATAAATGAAAGGTTTGAAAGAACCAATGAAAAATTTGAGAGCTCCAACAAAATAGTACGGGAAGTTATACAAAAACTAAGAAACAACAATCACAGTGAAATATCCAACCCAAATATGAGGAGGGATTCTCATTTTAATCATGAGGAAAATGAACCCTCGTCACAAAGTTCAATTCCTCAAGTGTAACATACGGATTTTCATATCTAAATCAAAGAGGGTTTAAACTAAAATCTCCCAGTATTTTTAAATAGACAACTGAATCCTTTTCACATGACATTAACTGCTTTTATCAATTAACTGAAAATAACTGAGATCACATTCAATTGAAATAACTAGATCAACGATTAACTATTCACAACTGTATTCATGTTCAATTGAAATAAATAGATTAACGATTAACTAGCATAACTATATTCATGATCAACTGTAATAACTAGATTAATGATGAACTATTCATAACTGTATTCATGATCAGCTGAAATAACTAGATTAATGACTAACTAACATAACTGTATTCATGATCACCTAAAATAACTAAATTAATGATTAAGGAAACATAGCTGTATACAAGTAAAGTAAATGCTTAACAAGAAAAGGAGTGGAACATATAAGTATCATCGGAGGATCTTTAGCTGGTTGTGCAAGCTTCGGCTTTGGTGAGAGGAGAAGCATTGACATAGGCTTAACCTCCCAACCTTGGACCATACTTATCCCCACACGTTCTATCATATCAGAATGGCCTTCCCTACCTCGAGATTGGGCTTGTGATGTTCTTTAGTCCAACCATTTGAGCATCGTGGTATTATGAATGTTCGCTCAGTTATGAAACGAACATGCTTACATAACTGGTGTTACTGGCGTCAAGTGATCATTAGATGGCACACATGCCTATAAACTACCTTGGCCAAGGATTTCCGATGGGTTCAATGAACCAATCACCACCGCTTGACTTGACAACAGGATTCATTATAGAGATGAGCATGAGCTATTAAGTATATTTCATTTAAGGTATTCTTGTTTGATTTCTCTTTTGTTTTCTTGCAGATTATTTCCACCTCTTCACCATACTTGGCTACACAGTTGGTGATTCCCAGATGTATTAAAATTATGAGCACTCTGCCCTTTTACATCTCTTCAACATATCATGACTATCGTGCCGGTGATTCCTAGGTGTTTTGGAAAGGTTATGAGCAATCTGCTCTTAATATCTTTTATCATAATTTGAGATAACATCAAACTTATTATTGAAATCACTAATCAGTAACTTCATAAAGGTTTTTACTACATTTTGAAACTCCTTTTAAGAGGTACTACTCGACTTCTTTAAAGATGGTTCTGGATACAATGAAATAAAAAGAAAAAGCTCAATGTATATCACAGGGAATGTTCAACAACTTAAATAGTATGATCATAGTTATAGAGAAGGAGACTCCTAAACTTAGCCAGCTGCAATGAAATATGTTTTCAAAAACATTGAAAGGTAATTCATGACCTGATATGTATTGCTTGAGGAACTGGCAAACTGATCGGCTCCCTCTCGTTACTTAAAAACGTCACTTCCAGTGCTTATATCTCTGTATTCCAGCTGGAATACTTGCTCGTCTATGGTGAAATCGCACTATCGGAACAAGGTTGTAACAATAATACATTGCAGACGTAACAATGGCAGATTGCAGACGTAACAATGGTATATTGCAGACGTATCAATGGCAAATTGCAGACTTAACAATGCAGGGTTGAATTGGTTAATGAGACAAGGAAAAACTGGAACTTAGCAAGGTAGAAAGAAGTTCGGGCACCAAGGAAAAGGTGATCCTGTCTCTCCCTCACGGCTTCCATATATGGAGAGTGATCATGACTCCTTGGCTTTTGTCGGTTTCAAAAGATTATAGCCAATTCAAAATTCCAAGTATTAAATTGATTATGAAAAGAGAGGGAAAGAAAAATAAAAAAAATAAGAGTTGGAAAGATTATAATTTAAATTGTTATTATAATATATACTTATATACGTTCATGTAAGTATATCAATGGGGCGACATCATTAAATTACGTTATTATAATTTATTGGTGCCATTTCATTTTTATATTTATATGTACGTATGCAAGTATTTATTATAAAATTATGATGAAGATTAATAAAAAATCTCTTGAGGTATGTTTTATATTTTAATTAGATTATTTTATGTTTCCTTAGATTATTTTCTTAATAGCTCATGCAGATCCCATAAATGTATCTTGTGATCAAGTCGTTGCATCCTTTCCAAAGAAGTTTAAGGTCATACTTGCCGATCCTGATGACTGAACTAAGCGAACATCCCATTCCGATGATCCCGTTTAGCAATGCTTCCCCCCTCTACATCTTCTCCTGCAATCACCCATGAAAACACTTATGCCATAATAATAATTCTATAATAATTTCATATAAACATAATAATCATTATTTTAAATCTAGCAACTACTAATCATCTAATAACAATTAATGGTTAACGACTATCTTCATTAACAGTTAATAAAATGAATAAAAATAACTACCTATTTCACATGATCATGAAAGAATAATCTATTAAATCCAACGGTTATGAACAAGTTTAAAATTAGGTCAAAATTTTGAGATGTAACATCAAGATACCTTTCCTTCGTTCATTCAAAGTGAAGAACCATTCATAAAAGAAGAAACAACTGCAAACAATGTGGAAGAAATTGCACAAATGTATGCAAATATGGAGCCAAACATTAGGCAACTTATTCCCTTTAAGGAGTACTATAAAACCAAAACCATGGCAAACAAAATGAAAAATCATATTGACAAAGACCTTAACAAGAAGATAAGTAAGGTATTACTACCATGTTTAAATGGGTCAGGGAGGAAACTGCTCAATCAGGGGTCCAAAAATTGGATAAATATCTATCCCTTAGCCCCATGACCGAAGAAGGTGCCATTAAGTTCTCCATACCCACTTAAGAGGGTCAGCCCACAAATAGTGGCATCACGGTCTCACTTTCCTAGGCCACAAAAAGATCACTACCTATGGTGAGTTTACTCAAAGATCGATGAGTAGGATTGACTAAAGAGTCCCTGAGTGGTACTTCCAAGAGCTAACTCGCCTCAAACAAATAGGACCAACAGAGGAATTTGCCAATCAATTTTAAAACCTATCTGTAATGGTCCCAAATCTGCCCCAAGTACCCCGTGAACCCCAAAACTTAGAGGAAGCCATCAAAAAAGAAAAAGAGGTTGAGTCTAATGCACCCAAAGAAAGACCCAAAAATGCCTCATCGAAAATACCTTATCGGAATGATGCAATCGGGAGAGATCAACAAGAGATACTATGCATTATTTGCAAAAAAACTTGGAGCAAGGAACATCGATGTCAAGAAAAGGAGTTGATTTAGAAAAATCTATGCTTTAAATGTAAGAAATCTTGGGCGCGTGGCCTGTCAGCCGACTGGATGGTCTCGGCGATGTTTCTGTAGCCGACAGAATGATTGTCGTCAGTGTTTTGTATTTTGTAGCCGACGGGTAAATAGTTTGTAGTGGATATAATGTTTGTGGTCGACGGACTCCTTCAGGAAGGTTTGGCGGATAGTATTTATATCCCATCTAGGATCAAATAGTTTGTAGCGGATATAATGTTTGTGGCTGACGGACTCCTTCGGGAAGGTTCAGCGGATAGTATTTATATCCCGTCTAGGATCATTGTAAAGAATAATTATCTTCTACTATTATTCGTCTGATGAAGCATAATGTAATGTCTGGCATATGCGAATATAATTCTGCTATTTCTGTTCCATTGTTTGTATGCGTTCATTTATTTTACTTGTACGGTAAACATGGCCATCACTGTAAAAGGGGGCAAATGAACAAGATAAAAGAAACATGCGAAGGAAAGGACCCCAACAAAAAGGCACGGGAATGAGAATAGAACCTTTCCGAGAGGTCACCCATCCCAGCACTACTCCAGCTTGAGCATGCTTAACTACAAAGTTTCGTCCATGGTTAAACCCACTCTGCTTGCAACCCCATTTGTGAAACCTTCACCAAGTGTTATGCATTATGAACCATTCGTTAGAAAGTCCCTTAAGCTCATCAGTTGATAAGTAGGAGATAATTTCGACAACAAGTCAAATTGTGATATTGCTATCAGGATTTAACTCTACTATCACATTTGAGTAGCCTTCAGTGCTTATGTGTTTCTAATGTTCTTGTTAGTTATACTGAGTTTCTGGATTAGATTGTGTAAAGATTTTGATGAAAAAAAATCTTTACACAATCTAATCTAGAATCTCAGTATAACTATCATGGATTGTGGGAATCTGATCGCATTAATGTTCTTGTTAGATGAGGGTTGTAAATGTTCAATCAAATGAGAGGGGAATGCACATCCACTCCATTTGAGAGGCTTTTAATTAGGGTGATCATAAGTAAAACAACAGCAAAGGCTTTTTTGCTGCTGGAAATAAGATGACTACAATATGATATAGATAAATAATAGGATCAACTGACAAGAACTATTAGATAAATGAATCCTGTGTTATTCCATTCTTTCAATGAACTTTCCTTTTTAAGCATATTTGTGCACTGAACTTTTCCAAGGATCTTACTTATGTAACTAATGAATGCAGAACTGGATGGCCCTGGGTTGGATGTTCTTTTAATTAGGGATGTCTACCACCGTATCCTCCAACTATATAATCCAGAGGTGGATGACTGATATAAACCATCATAAATTTTGTTTTATTATAAATTTGCATGATCAAAATCTTTTTGTTATATGTGCAACCTCTAACATATGATTTCTCTATTTCTTCAGATATTAACAAAGCTATGCAAATCTATTATGCACTTGTTAAGTGGGATTGAGAAACATGTTAGCAGCGTTCCAGATTCTCGCTGGAGTAGGGTATGTGGGCTTTAATTATTTCATAGGGAAGCTGGTTACTGTAGTTAATATTATTGCACATTCTGGTTTTAGTATAATAGATATATCCAGCTGTTTTTAGGGGTTTCATTAGTGCACTATAGAGGTAGTGTGGTTTATAAATGACAGAATCCAATGCAATTCTATGGAATGCCATTTGCTTTGACATACATAAGCTCTGTTTTTTAAAATTTGAGTTGAAGGGTTAAACTTCATTTTGATTAGAAGGGCCACATCAAAATGTCAGTCCAGAGATAGAATGCTTTGTGCTTTCCTTGCATCATATTATGATTATAAACAATAAATTTGAGACTTGGTTTTTTCAAAAGTCAAATATGAAATGACCCTGCTGAAATCTATGTTTACATTGTCATGTCCCCATTTTAAGATAGAATTTAAATACTAATTCGATGATACGATATAATTAAATAAATAATGACAATAAAATCATATATTAGTAGTGATATAAAAATATACATAAGAAATAATGATAAGATATTATTATAATAGAAATAATAATATATATAATCTATTATCAATAGATAAATTTTAAAATAAGATTTAAAATAATTAAATAACAATAAAACAACAAGAATGAATAAATAAATAAAATTAACTACAAGAGAATATTGTAGAAAGTATATTACCTTTCTAAATAGGATTTTAATAACAATTGAAAATAAATATCAAATAAATAAGTAAATAAATAATATAAATTAAATAAATCCAATGAAAAGTCGAGAGATTTAGTAAAGAGATGTGACTCCTTCAAATTAAGATATAAAAGATAGGAGAGTTAATTTGAAACGGGAAGAAGAGGAGGAAAAGAGAGGCGTTAAAGAAGGATTAATTGAAGAGGAAAGGAATGTGAAGAAAATAAGAAAGTGGATTTCTAAAAGATAATAATGATGAAAGGATGTGACTTTTGGAAAGGGTTGTAATTATGAAGGGTTGTGAATTTTTGAATGAATTATGGTCATAAAAGAAAATATAAATATAATGGGATTTCTTCAAAAGGAGGAGGAAATGAAGAACCTTATATGATTCTAAGATATATTATATCTATATGATACACATATATTATTAGTTTTGATCATATATCAATGAGTCTAACTATTGTAGTATTAGTAATGAGATTGTAATATCAATTATAATAGTGAAATCAGAAATATATATCCTCATTTTAATCGTACTACTATTTGGCAAATAAAGGATGACTGAAGTGTGGCCAACAAGGGGTTGTAAATTCAAAACAATAGATCTTTTTCCCAAGATAAGGTAGGGGTCAGCATTTTGTAGGCCTTTGGGATACCAACTTGAACCTGTAAACTTTGAGGGAACCCATTGATAGTGGTTTCTAGACAACTTGGTTAACACCCACTACTTCCATCATGACCTAGCATACTAATAGGGTTGTACAAGAAGCGTCACAAATAACTTTAGGAGTATGGTGTTACCACGGAGGGGCCTGTATAAATCTAAGCTAATGGATCATATCCCAATAGAGAGTAGGGGTCAACAATCTGTAAGCCTTCAGGATGTGGACTTGAGTACCACAAGTTGTCTAAGGGCTCAGACTTTGATGCCACTTTACTCAAGAATTACCCTGGCCACGACTTGGGTTTCGAGAAACTTGCAAGACTCCTCAAAACTCTGAAATGCTGCCAATCTGCTTCAAAAGTTAACACTTGTTGTCTTTATGATCAGAGTTAATAAAAATGCAAATTTTAAATTAATTCACAAAGTGCACAGTATGTACCCTGACAAAACCTTGCAATGTGAAGGTGAAAAACGCAACACTAGTAGTATATCACTGCCCTCTAGTCTGTATATTGTTCTTGTGTAAACGGTGGTATCTGAATGACTTGTGAACCACTTTATATATCCCCCTTAATGTCAGAGATGTCACTTGGGATGTGTCTTATGCAATATGGAGATACACCCTTCCAAGTGATTGATGGTTACTAACTCATACCTCTTTGTTATGGTAACTGCTGCTTGAGTTTATGTTTATTTAACTGTAATTATACATTTGTTTGTTAGCTCATGGCTTTTAATATTCTGGTCTCATTAAGTCCACACCACTGTAATCAAACAATATATGATTAATTAATTAATTGCTGAAAGTATTTTATAGTTAAATATGGTCTCAAGTGATGTGATGCATCACTTGAGACAATTAGATAGTTTAAGATATCCTCTTGATGCTAATGAACAACACTCCCTCTTAGCTATGGAGGATGTACTCAAATATTTGAGTTTAAAGAGTAATGTCTATGATGAGGGTTGATACCTCAATTTTTCTGTCTCAAAGAAATGCATTACAAGGGCTAAAGACTCCAATTTCTCCATCTTAGAGAAACACACTACAATGGTTGACACCTCAAGTTTCCCGTCTAAAGTAAATTGCTCTACGAGGGCTAACACCTCAAATTTCTTCGTCTCAAAGAAATTGCACTATGAGGGGTAACATCTCCAATTTCTTTGTCTCAAAGAAATTGGCATTACGAGGGCTGACATCTCAAATTTCTCTGTCATAGAGATAATGCACTTTAAGGGTTGTCACCTCAAAATTCTTCATCTCAGAGAAATCGTACTATAGTACATCTTAAGGAATCATTGATGTTGAGCCTCCCTCTCAGCCAGTGCTTTATTCTCCACAATTCCAAGTTTGTCTCAAGAGTGCACAAACTTCAATCTGGCAAGTGGCTTGGTGAGAATATCAATAGTCTGGTCATCAGTGCTAATGTACTTCAAATGGATAGCATTCCTTTGTACCATATCTCTAATATAGTGATATTTGATCTCTACATGCTTTGTTCTATCATGAAACACATGATTGACATAAAGCTTCACACAACTTTGAGTATCACAATGAATAACTTTAGGATCCAATGATTTTCCAAACAATCCTGCAAGGATCTTTTGAAGCCATACTGCTACACTGGTTGCAACATATTCAACTTCGGTTGTACTTTGGGCAATATAAGACTGTTTCCTGTTGCACCCAAAAATCATAGCAGATCCCAAATTAAAACAACCACTAGAGGCGCTCTTTCGATCAGTGACACTTCCTGCTCAATTAGAATCTCTATAGCCTTGGAAGTCGAAGTCCACACTAGAAGAGTTCTTCAAGTCATATCCAACTATGCCATCTAAGTATCTCAAGATATGTTTAGCTATTACTAGATTTATCTGTTTGGTTTCACACATGAACTGGCTAAGTGCAGTCACTGCATAGCAAATATGTACTCTATTAACTAGATACATAAAGAACCCAATGCACTGTTTGCAGAGAGTAGGATCTGCAAGATTTGACTAAGTTGCTGATTTACTCAACTTTTTCAAATTGGTTTCCATCGGTGTGGACATAGATTTACAATCTAACCTCCAAAATCTATTTAAGATGTCAATGGTGTATTTTCCTTGGCCTAGGGTAAAACCATCAGGTCTTTTTCATACTTCCAGTCCTAGAAAGAAGTGCATAGGTTTTAGATCCGTCATCTCCATTTCTGAAGTTGGCTTCTGCTTGCATCTAGAGATGAGATGTTCTTTCTTTGCAAGAAATAAATCATCAACATATAGTACCAATATTAAGGCTTCACTATTGAGTACTTTGAAGTAAAGATTCATATCAACATTATTCTTACAGAATCCCAAACTCCTTAGGTTTTTTTCTATTGTTTAATACCATGCTTGAGGAGCCCGGTTAGGACCATATAAGGCTTTCTTTAACTTACACACATGAGACTCTTTCTCATTAATCACAAAGCCTTCAAGTTGGTCAATATAGACTTCTTCAATAACACCATTGTGAAAACCTCTCTTCACACCCATCTGATGTAGCTTTCATCCTTTAGTTGCTGCAATGGCAAATCATTCTAATGGAAGTGTATCGAGCAATTGGAGAAAAGGTTTCTTCATAGTATATTCCCTTTTTCTAAAGAAACCTTGTACAACAAATCTGGCTTTGTATTTTTCAATGCTTCCATCAGCTGCATGCTTGATCTTGAATAGCCATTTGGAAGATACAACTGACTTCCCTTCAGGTCTAGGTACAATATCTTAAAAATTGTTCTTAGTAATGGATTGATATTCTTTATCCATAGCATCTTTCCAGACTTGTTGTTTAGAGACTTCCTCAACACTGGAAGGTCTAGTCTGAATGATATTACACATCAATGCAACATAGCTAGAGAATCTATGTGGCCTTTTACTTCCTCTAAAAATGCCTCGAGGGAACTGCAAACTTTTCTGCCTCTTGCATATTTTTCCTTACCCATAGAGGTCTCTTTTATTTGCAATGATATCTCTAGGCCCATCAGTAGGATCCAAAGGATCAATTGAATCATCAGTATTATCCGGTTCAGTGAACTCCCTCCGAAACTCAGGAGTGCGATCAAGGTCCATGTTGTAATGCCCCCGGGATGGGAGCTGACTTAATTTACTCTTTAATGGTCATATGAAGATTTGGGTTTCCCTTGAAAAGGGTGACTTGTCATCCCTCTTAATAGTTCTCAAATATAATATCCTATAAATTGGTATTGTTAACTGACTTATTCGCAGCAATATATATTATTCACCAATTTTTGCCTCTTCCTGACAAGAGTATTAAGTGAGTACATTTATTATTTATGATCCATTGATTATTACTCAGCTATCCTCCTTATCCCTAATTACATATATGGTTTTAAATAATATCTCATATATTATTATTAATTTATATTTTGATATAATAAATATTAAGGAATCTCCCTTGACCCTTTTCTTGTCACCCGATTCAAATCTCTCAATCTGTCCTAAGGGTCCACTGAT
Organism: Cupressus sempervirens; assembly: GCA_028749045.1. Lineage (NCBI taxonomy): Eukaryota > Viridiplantae > Streptophyta > Pinopsida > Cupressales > Cupressaceae > Cupressus > Cupressus sempervirens. Next base: position 125,652,901 of record CM053785.1, on the reverse strand, counting down.
GATGTGTATATGGAAGAAGATATTATTAAGTGTAATGGGCCGTTATCATCTTTCTTTATCCAACTGTGCTTGGTAATTGAAACTTTGATTATGGTAATTCTTTCCATCGTGACCAAAGTAACTATGTTCAGGTATATGATCTATAATCCCCTAACTGCTACCTCCATCTTATTCTTCAGCTTCTTTATCTTCACATCCAGGCTAGTCCAAGTGATCAAGGTGACATATTATTGGAAACTCTAATAAGCGATTCTTTAATTCAAATACCCTATGGGATTTCCTTGGTTGACACCCAAGTGTATGATGCTTTGCTATTTCAGCTTATCTCTCCCGATATCCCTTGTTAAATATCACTACTTTATAATATATTTCCTGGTGTCTTTTACATACTTAACTCTGCTCTTTTTCCTTTGGTTTAATTCGTCTGATTTAATTTGTTTCTATCTTTAATGGTCTAATTCTTCTTTGATGAGCTCTCCTTTAGATCTTATTCAATGATTTTTGGCGCTTCTCTGTTCTAATTGCCTGAAACTTCCTACTGGATGCTGAGTAGGATTATATGAATATTTATTCCCTTTACTGAATAATATGTATTGTTTTGGTTCATATCTATTTTTCTATGTTGGATATATCTCCCAATTCTATGTGAATTTCTTATTTCTGTTTTCCTCTCTTTTTCACTGATTAGGATACCTGTCTCTGTATTTCTCTTACCCTGTTATTTGCTGCATTCCCTGTTCGTTCATTTCTCCTCCTCCACAGATCCACTTAAAGATAAAATGATGATATGTCCCATTTTGAGAAATTTGGGCAGCCTTCTTGTACCCTGCATTTGGAATGACTACTCAGGGTTGAAGAGATGTGACTTCTCACTTTGGTCAATATCCCTTTGACCGCTGATTAACAAATAATAGTGTAGCCTTAATTAATTTGTGCCAGCTATTGATGATTGATCAATCAAAGGCCTGCATCATAACATTATGACCTGATACTATATCATTGTCATAATTGTTATTCATTTTATCTATTGTTACCCTCTAATCAAACATATGCAAATCATGGTATTTGTTGCTTATTAATCACCGTATATGTTAAGGTGAATGCTGTTAAGATTATAGATTCATTTGGATTGGAATTGTCAGATGATTACTATAGTTATATATATATGCAATTAAGAAATAATATACATACATACATACATACATACATAAACATACATACATACATACATACATACATACATACATACATACATACATACATATATATATATATATATATATATATATATATATACATACATACATACATACATATATATATATATATATATATATATATGTATGTATGTATATATATATATATATATTTGAATTAGTCTAATCGTAATTATTTTGATGAAATTGCATGACTGTTTAGACTAACCGATAGTCCAAGATCGTTGTGTATAATTACTTTAGTCAAGCCACAGAGGGCCATGACTCTGCATGGCATATGCCACGGGAGAGTCATGCCCCTCCGTGGACATTGACTCTTCATGCAATATATATACCCTCATGCTATCGGTGACTGTAACAATCAGAATCATCTACAAGGCATAGTATATGACATTAGTATAGTATAGCGATTACTACAGTCACTTGATACTGTCATCACCATTATATATACATTCTGATCTGAACGTGGTTCATGTCTAGATAAATAAATACATTGATATTTCTCTATAAAGATCCAGTTTCCTTTTCATGGTATTAGAGCCTCGTTAGAGGAAACTCAATTTGAAACCTTATTATTACAGACGGGTTTAGAGATGGGTTTGGATTATCCATTAGAAACATATCGGTATAAGATTTTGTTATATCAGTTAGAATAAAATTGTGAACGGGATCAAAGTAGAAGATAGACTGGAAGGGGCTGGAAACTTCTCTTCATGGAAAATATGGATTATTGCCTTACTTGAAGAACTTGAGTTAGAACCCTTCATAGAAAAAGATCCAAACATGCCTAAAGAAGAACCTGAAAGAACTACTCGGAACAGACAAAACAGAAAAGCCAAGAAAGTTATAATTGATGCTGTTAGAGATTATATTCTCCCTTCAATAGCAAGATTGAAAACAGCCTATGAAGTATTTAAAACTATAAAAGATACATTTGAAATAAACAATGCAAGCAGAGTATTGACCTTAAAGCAACAACTCATGAATATAAAAATAAACAGAGGAGAGGCAATAACAACTTACTTCCTAAGGATCTTTGAAATAAAGGATCAACTTGCTACCATTAGAAACAATGTAGAGGACTCAAAGCTTTTACTAATTTCTCTAAGAGGACTACCTATGTCATGGGAATCATTCATTCAATTTGTAAGTTGACCTTCCAAAATTTGATCAACTAAAGAAGGAATGTACTCAAGAGGAGTCACGGCTAATATAAAGAGGAATTTGCACAAATAAGGAAGGAGAGATCGAAGCACTACATACAAACTCTAGGAACAAGGGAAACAAGAGAAAATTCAAACCCAAGAGAGGAAATAACTCTCAAAATACAAAGAAAGAGATCTATCCAAAGTACAGTGCTATTGATGTGATAAGTTCGGTCACATCGGAAGATTTTGTCCAGAAAGGAAGTAAAATCAAGTTACTCTAGCTGAGTCTCATGAAGTTGAAAATCCTCTATTCTATTTAGCCTTGTCAAGTGATTTAAATACTATTAATAAGACTTGGATAATAGATAGCAGAGCTTCAAGACATATAACTGGATTTAGAAATCAGTTTGAAAGATTCAGAGGGTACTGCATAGAAGAAGTCACAATTGGAGATAATTCTACTTACCCAGTAAAAGGAATTGGGACCTGCTCCTTACAAATAACAATAGGAGAAACTCTTAATTTAAAAGATGTGCTATTTGTTCCACGGATAAAAAGAAACCTAATCTCCATTTCAAATCTAGCCAATCAAGGATATTGTGTCACCTTCAATGAGGATAAAGTGTTACTATGGCTTAAAAACTCTAACATAAAGAACGACATTAGTATAGGATCAAGAGGTGGAAGCCTGTAAAAATTAAGTATTAAAGCAAAACCTCAAGCACTAAATCATGAAGTCCATAAATCAAATGAACTTTGGCATAGAAGATTAGGGCACTTTGGCTTTAGTGCCCTTCCTAGCATAGGGAAAATCACTACAAGCATACCTAATCTCAAATTAGATCACATTAGTATTTGTAAAGGGTGTGCCCTAGGAAAAATAAAAAAAGATGGACCCATGTCAACACCTTCACTAGCGGGATTATTGTACTATGACTTCATTGATGATTACTCTAAAAAAACGTGGATATACTTTCTTAAATTTAAATAATCTAATGAAGTTTTATAAAAATTCAAAGAATTTAAAGCCCTAGTGGAAAATCACACTGGAATGAAAATAAAAACATTAACGTCAGATAACGAAGGGGAGTACACATCTGACATCTTCAAAAAAATTTGTATTTCTGTTGGGATTAAAAGGGAGACTACAGCACCTTATAATCCTTAACAAAATGGGGTTGCAAAAATGAAAAATAGAACTATCATAGAAGGCAACAAAAGCCATGATTCACAACCAAAATCTCCCTATGTCTTTTTGGGCCGAAGTAGCAAGTACAACGGTATACATTCAAAATAGAAGTCCTTGTGCAACATTAGAAAATGTAACTCCTGAAGAAGCCTTCACAAGTAACAAGCCATATCTTAGTCATTTGAAAATTTTCGGTTGTCCAATCTACATTTACATTCCCAAAGAGAAAAGGTCTAAATTAGAACCTTCTGGAAAGAAAGGCATATTTGTTGGCTATAGTGAAACAACTAAGGGATACAAAGTATATATTTTGGGACAAAAGTCTGTTGAAATTAGTAGGGATGTTAAGTTTGACAAAGATATTGCTTTCAAAACACCCTTAAACAAAGAAGACGAGGAAATTGAGAATCAGAGGGAGTTCATCATGGTAGATGATCATAATACTGAGAATCAGAGGGAGAATACTACAAAAGATAATTCAGTTGGAACTCTGAGCGAGAGTTTTCCCAAAGAATGAAACATATATGCATCTAATGCTGAGAATGATGAAGTTTTAAATCACAAGAAAATACCACTATGGGCCAGAAAAATGATTGAAGATAACAATATAGAATCAGATGAGATTTCTAGAGAAAATAAGAAAATAAGAAATAAAAAATGCTATGTTGCCTTAATAACAAAACTCACAAAAATAGAACCAACTAATGTTGAGGAGGCTTTAAAAACTCAAGCATGGAAAGATGCAATGGTAGAGGAATATCAATCCATTCTATTAAATGATGTTTAGGATATTGATGAAGACACAGAGCACAACCAGAAAGAATGCAACAGGGGAAAAGGGGAATATTATTATTAGTAAAAATATCCTACTACATTCAGTATATATAAATAGACCCAAATACATGCCCTATGGGCTTACAATGGTCAGATCCTGGAGAAAAATCCTCCTTACAGTACCTTATCTCAAACTCCACGAAGAATTGCCTTTACAATGCCAGAAATGTTCTTAAATAAACCCCAATTAGGTTTAGGGTTAGGAATACATTCTAGAATATGCCATTTGGAATCCACTGCCAAAACAAAAGGTTCTAGAAATCACGTTAGAAGCCGGTGTAAAATTAGAAGAATCCAGAATTGGTAGTCCAACTTCTGGGAGGCATAACTTTTGATTCGGGACTCCAATTGACGAATCGTTTACATTTCTTAAAAGATCTCAAAGCACTCTATAGCCATATAGACATGCTTTGCTTGTCCCCCATTTTTCAGGCCCGTACGAGGTCGTTTAATGCCTCAAATCTGACTTGGAAGCACTCTTATGAGGTCTCCAGGCAACTTTAAACTAAAATAACTTTCAAACCGTAAAGCCTTTTGACTTGATTCTTTTTTTCTGGAGTGTTCTAAATTACAAATATAATCATCCCTCCTACTTACACCCTCTCATCATAATTATGGCTCAATTACAAAATAACTCATTTTCTGCATTGACACGTATCCCAAGGTGCTCAAAAGGTCTAACCCAAAAAACCGATAGTGGAACTATGAGAGTTGGAATCTTTATTTGACCCAAATGGGTATCCAGAAATAAAAGCACTTTAAACAGAAACTAATACTAAGCATATTTTTGGGTGATACAGGATTGCCCTTACACCACTGGATGCTTCGTCATCAAATATTGTCCCTAGACTTAAAGACAAATCATTTGTATCTTCAAAATCGTTATTTCAAATCAAGTATGCACCTGACAGAAGCATTGAAAAACTCAAAGCCAGATTTTTTGCAAGGGGTTTTTCTCAAAAGGTCGCAATTGATTATGAAAAAACATTTGCTCCAGTTGCACGTTACACTTTTGTAAGAACGATAATTGCCATTGTTGCATCCAAAAGATGGAAAATACATTGGGTGGATGTAAAGAAAACCTTCTTAAACGACATCATTGAAGAGGACGTATATATAGAATAACCTGAAGGGTTCACCACACATGAAAGGAAGCATTATGTATGCAAACTAAAGAAAGCTCTCTATGGCCTTAAGCAAGCTCCCAGAGCTTGGTATGAGAGGATAGACAACTATCTCTCCAAGTTAGGATACTTTAAAAATGAAGTTGATCCTAACATATATTTCAAATTATCTAACAATGACATGTTAATTATTGTTCTTTATGTTGATGAATTATTGATAACAGATAGAGACCACCTTGTAGCTAAATGCAAACAAGACCTCATTGAAAGATCCCTGATGGATCTCTTCTGCTGATCTGCTATAAATTATTATTTTTAAATTTGTTTTCCATATTTATTAAAATTTTCTTGCAAAGCTAGACGAAAGTTACAGAAGGGTTTGATTGTTTTATGTTTTTGATGATTTTGCAATAAGTAATAACAGAAGTATAATAACATGAACCAGTTTTGAAAATTTATTTCAAATACAACCAAAGCAATTTCGCTTCAAGGAGATTTTTGAATATAAAGCCTAATTTGTAACCAGATGAAGATTTACAATAATATGTAATGGGCACCCCTGAATGTCCCAAAAAACTAAACCAAATTACTGAAAGGAATTATGTCAAATAGTTTGCATTCAACCTCTTATTTCTCCTTTTAATGTTTTAAACCCTTTATAACTCCGGAAATCAAACGCTTATTTGTTTTTTGTGTTTTGTGCATGGAATTGGTATCATACAACATAAACAAGAAAGAAACTACAATAATATGCAAAGTGGAAATGAACTGTTGCCAATAAAATGTTATTTTCAGAATTCATAAAACCAAATACATGGCAGATTTATCAACTCACTAATTACTTCAGCATTATTAACATAATACTCCAGCCCATGCTTTCGAACTTGCTGCTACAGTATCGCGTGAATAGTGTTGCGTGAATAGTGCCGCATGAACAGTGCTGCTACAGTACTTTGTCCTTCAATCAGTCCACTACCTTCGTAATATCATTCCCTCAAAGCGGCATAAGCGTCGGACAAGTAGTGAAGAAGATATGAGCAAAATACCAAATTTGCCTGTAGCTGAAAATGCAACTAAAATGCCTGATAATGAAGCCGATAACAAAGAATTCCAAAGGCCAAACCCCAAGGGAATGACGTCTAGAATGTTACAAGAGAGGATAAACGTCCTCAAATGCCAAGAACGGAGCTGCAACTCACACACCAATTTCTTCTCATATTCAATCTGTCTAATGAAGCCACAAATGCTTCCTTTTATTCTATTTCCAAGGGTCCGCTCAACTCATATGGGCAATGTGGGATAAAAGATGTGTAATATATAAAACATATATTAAAGTACCCCTTATGTCTCCCTTGGCTACACATCCCCATAAAATAAATATTAAAGTAACACTTTAATATTTTACAATTAAATTAGACGTTACTTTAATAAAACTTCAGGCATTAAAATGTATTAGCAACCGGACTCCGAATAATGCGAGTGATAGCTCATCGGAAAGCTCTCACCGAGGAGTATCAAATCCAATCACCAAAATTGACCTGCACTGTGTCCTGCCGACTTACTAAAAATAGTAAGTATGCCTGAAACTGAGTAAATCAATTTCGTTTTGGCCCAAATTGGAAACGACTAGGCCAAAATACTCCAGGATCCCATTAAACCCTTCGTTAGCCCTCGGGACCATGTAGAACAAGGCTAACGCACACACACTTGGTCAACTGCTAAGATGGGGACATTACGGTTTGCCCTGCTTGAAATTGCTTGTCCTCAAGCAATCTCAGTCCAGCCTGTTGAATAACCTGCTCACTCTCCCATGTAGAATCTTCCTCCGGCAGGTCTTTCCATCTGACTAAGTACTCCTTCACTATCCTGTTTCTAAGCTTCCTCTCTCTGGTTTCCAGAATAGCCTCGGGTACTAACACAAGCTTCCCCTCCTCATCCAAATGGCTTTCTTAAGCCTAGACACATGAAACACATTGTGCACTTGATTGCCCTCTGGAAGCTCAAGCTCATAGGCGACTTTGCCCACTTTGCGAATCACCTTGTAGGGACCATAAAATCTAGGTTTCAACTTTTCAGCTCCGCTCTTCTTGAGCGATGACTGTCTATATGGTTATACCCTCAAGTAAACCATATCCCCTACCTCGAAGCTACGCTCTATTCGCTGCTGATCAACATACAATTTCTGTTGATTCTGGGCCTGTTGTATATTCTCTTTGAGCACTTTCAAGATGTCCTGACTATCCTGCAATAAGTTTTTGGCTTTGGGCACTCTACTGTGCCCCAAAACTAAATCCATGAATCTAGGTGCTTCATAACCATAGAGTGCCATGAAAGGAGTCATCTTGATGGACATATGATAAGTGGTGTTATAACAATACTCTCCCATATGCAACCATCTGATCTAAGCCTTTTGTTGTGCAGTTACATAGTTCCTCAAATATCCTTCCACCCATTTATTCACAATCTCTGTTTGCCCATCTGTTTGTGGATGATAACTAGTGCTAGGTGTAAGATCTGTACCACACAACCTAAAGAACTCTTGCCAAAAAAAACTCATAAACTTACTATCCCGGTCGCTGACAATGAACCTGAGCAGCCCATGTAACCTGAATATCTCTCTAAAGAAAAGATCTGCCACCTGTGCTGCTGTGTAAGTGGACGGAATAGCAAAGAAGTGAGCAAACTTCGTCAAGCGGTCCACCACCACATAGATGCAATTCCTTCCCTGCACTCGTGGTAAACCAGTGATGAAGTCCATCGAAATACTTTCCCATTTCCTATCAGGAATGAGCAAGGGCTGTAATAAACCTGCGGGAAATGTGTGCTCTCCCTTATTCTGTTGACAAACCACACACTCCCTGAGATACCTCTGAACATCATCCTTGAGCCCTTTCCATGAAAACCGCTCTCGGATCTGCCTGTAGGTCTTGAAGACCCCCGGATGTCCAGTTGTGGGTGCATCATGAAATGCCTTCAGTATCGCCTCTCTCAAATGTGATGACAAAATCAAATAAACCCTGTCCTAAACTCTGATCAATCCATTTATCACCTCATAGCGATCATCCTGTATGGTACCTGAAATCAATCCAGAAGCCCAAGCATCTTCGACATACTCTGCTATAATCCGATCTCTCCAATCTCCTGAAATCTCTGCCAGAGCACATAAGTGAGGTCTCCGAGATAAGGTATCAGCCACCACATTTTTCTTACCTTTGACAAACTCTATGTCAAAGTCATAAGCCTGCAATTTAGTCACCCATTTTTGTTGCCGGTCATTAAGATCACGCTGGCTCATGAAATATTTAATACTATTGTGATCAGTCTTGATCACAAAACGTCCACCTACCAAATATGATCGAAATTTGGCCAATGCATGCATTATGGCCAACATCTCCCGGTCATAGATAGAATAACTCTTCTCAACTCCCCAGAGCTTCCTACTCTCGAATGCAATAGGATGCTTCTCCTGCATCAATACTGCTCCAATCCCATCACTTGATCCATCACAATGAAGCTCAAAAGGCTTCGTGAAATGCGGTAGAGCTAGAACTGGACATGAAGACATTTCCTGCTTGAAATGCTCAAAACACATCTGTGCTGCTCCTGTCCACACGAAGGCTCCTTTCCTGGTAAGATCTGTCAAGGGTGTAGCAATCTGTGAGAATCTCTTAACAAACCTCCTATAAAAACCATATAAACCAAAGAATCTCTTAAGCTGCTTAAGGTTTGTGGGAGTAGGCCACTCTACAATAGCTCTAATCTTTTCGGGATCAACCCGAACAACATCTGCACTAATGATATGCCCAAGGTAAAGGAGCTCAGTCATGCCAAACTCACATTTAGATTCCTTGGCATATAATGACTCTCTCTCCAGAATAGATAACACCTCCTCTAGATGATGTAAGTGCTCCTCCCAAGTCTTACTGAAGATCAAGATGTCATCAAAGAAGATCAAGACAAATCTCCTCAGCTACTTCTTGAATACCTGGTTCATACAACTTTGAAATGTAGCAGGTGCATTGGTTAGACCAAATGGCATAACCATGAACTCAAAGTGGCCATAGTGACATCGGAAGGCTGTTTTCTCAATGTCCTTTGCTCTCATCCTAATTTGATGGTATCCGGATCGCAAATCAATTTTGGTGAAGAAGCATGCCCCATGCAACTCATCAATCAACTCATCAATACTAGGAATGGGATACCTGTTTTTAATTGTTTTCTTATTCAGTGCCTTGTAATCGATGCACATGCGCATCGTCCCATCCTTCTTCTTTACCAATACTACGGCTGAAGCAAAGGGGCTCTTACTGGGCCTGATATGCCCCATCTCCAACAAATCCTTAATCGCCTTCTTTATCTCATCCTTGTGTTTCTTAGGATGACGATAGGGAGTAATCATAACTGGTTTGGCTCCCTCCTCGAGCTCAATAACATGTTCCATCCCTCTGTCAGGAGGAACCCCATGAGGAATATCGCTAAATACTTTAGTGTGTCTATCAAGTATCTTCTGGATATCTGGTGGATGACTCTTTTCTTGTGGCTCTGGTGAAGTTGGCATAATGTAGCACTTTGCCGCCCGCTCTATGTCATCATGACGAAAAAGTCTCTGCATTCTCCTCAAGGACACTACTTTGCAACCTCCATCTGAAAGTCCTCTAAGTACCACAATTTTGCCCTCATGCTGGAATCTCATCTCCAATTTCACTAGGTTGAGTGTGAAGTCAACTAGTGAAGCCATCCATGTCATGCAGAGGATGACATCATAATCTCCCATGTCCACAACATAGAACTCATCCTCCAACTCGTAGCCATCTCCAAACCTGATGCGAAGATTAGATATCTTCCGAGTGCATAATAATTTATCACCGTTAGCCACCATGACTTTGAAAATTTATCTCGATCACCCATATTGTTGTCCTGATCAAAGAATATCTCCTCTGTGTCTGTATGGCTGGATTCAATGTCCACCTGCACGGATGTACTAGACTGTTTGCTCTGCAAGTTTGAAATCCTATTTTGTCTTGCTCTGGTATCGTGGAAATTATAAGGCCCCTGTCAAATGCTCAAAAATAAATGCTTAGCTTGTGTTTTTATTTATTTATTTCTGATTTTAGTGTTTTGACATTTCGTCAAACACTTTTCCCTCTATCCTGCTGTTCCAAATTCCCTATAAGACCTCCACAGGATGGCATGACTTATAGCTCTGATACCACTGTAATGGGCACCCCTGAATGTCCCAAAAAACTAAACCAAATTGCTGAAAGGAATTATGTCAAACAGTTTGCATTCAACCTCTTATTTCTCCGTTTAATGTTTTAAACCCCTTATAACTCCGAAAATGAAACGTTTATTTGTTTGTTGTGTTTTGTGCATGGAATTGGTATCATACAACAGAAACAAGAAAAAAACTACAATAATATGCAAAGTGGAAATGAACTGCTGCGAATAAAATGTTATTTTCAGAATTCATAAAACCAAATACATGGTAGATTTATCAACTCACTATTTACTTCAGCATTATTAACATAATACTCCAGCCCATGCTTTCGAACTTGCTGCTACAGTGTCGCGTGAATAGTGCCGCGTGAATAGTGTCGCGTGAATAGTGTTGCGTGAATAGTGCCGCATGAACAGTGCTGCTACAGTACTTTGTCCTTCAATCAGTCCACTACCTTCATAGTATCATTCCCTCAAAGCGGCATAAGCGTCGGACAAGTAGTAAGAAGATATGAGCAAAATACCAAATCTGCCTGTAGCTGGAAATGCAACTAAACTGCCTGATAATGAAGCCAATAACAAAGAATTCCAAAGGCCAAACCCCAAGGGAATGATGTCTAGAATGTTACAAGAGAGGATAAACGTCCTCAAATGCCAAGAACGGAGGTGCAACTCACACACCAATTTCTTCTCATATCCAACCTGTTTAATGAAGCCACAAATGCTTCCTTTTATTCTATTTCCAAGGGTCCGCTTAACTCATATGGGCAATGTGGGATAAAAGATGTGTAATATATAAAACATATATTAAAATACCCTTTATGTCTCCCTTGGGTACACATCCCCATAAAATAAATATTAAAGTAACACTTTAATATTTTACAATTAAATTAGACATTACTTTAATAAAACTTCAGGCATTAAAATGTATTAGCAATCGGACTCCGAATAATGCGAGTGATAGCTCATCGAAAAGCTCTCACCGAGGAGTATCAAATCCAATCACCAAAATTGACCTGCACTGTGTCCTGTCGACTTACTAAAAATAGTAAGTATGCCTGAAACTGAGGCAATCAACTTCGTTTTGTCCCAAACTGGAAATGACTAGGCCAAAACACTCCAGGATCCCATTAAACCCTTCGTTAGCCCTCGGGACCATGTAGAACAAGGCTAACGCACAAACACTTGGTCAATTGCTAAAATGGGGACATTACATAATATCGAGTTGATTACAACCAAGGATAAACCTAACTTAAAGGTGTGAAGAAGAAATATGATCCTAAAAGGAAGCTACGACCAGTTTTCAGCTCTCCAATGTTGTGCGTGGGAAAGAATATGGCTGCCAGGTGCTGCTGTACAATTGCAAAGTGCCCACACATGGATAGAATGCCCAAACCCAAGCTAAAACTTTGACTCAATACTGCATTCCCCAGAAGAAACAATGCACAATCTCCAAGATGCTTATGACTGCAATGAATCCAAACCACTATTTTGGGGCTACGTTCCAAACAGGCAAGCAAGTGGGGTTGGCGTCCCAAGTGCTGAAAGCTCAATCAGAGCCCAAATCACAAATCGAAGATTAATATGTCAATAATGCCTTAGAACTTTGTCTTTACCTCCTTATAACCCACCATACTTAGCTCGAACCCTAAAAGTGTCTCCATGTGGCATTGGGTTATAAAATAATATATTTCTCATTTTTTAAGTGGTCAAGTATCCAAAAAATGACCTTCCCAATAGAAAAAAATCCGTTCACCGAAATGCTTTGAGTCAAAAGAGAAATATTTAGAAAAGTTCAAGACCTTTCCAACGAGCTATTATACCAAGGTATATGCATCCAGATGAGGCCAAAAACCCCTTATTATGCCAAAATGGCTATAACTTAGCCTTATTTAATTATTAAACGCTAACTTAGGAAATACTAAAAATATAACCTAAGTAGCTACAAAATGCTCCAATGACACCACAAACCATGAAATCATCCTGTCACCTGTCTGTGACTAAAGTCGGAAATCAAGGATCCACTTGCAATCTCATCCCTAAAATCTAGGGATGCTCCTAAAACTCAGGAAACAAACTCTATTCCTCTGAAACTGAACTCAGGGAATCATCTCATAGAGATCCAACCTTGAGCATGATCATCCATCCTAAAAAGTAGGAATAACCCCATAATTTTAGGAACTGCCTCCTAAAAACAAGGAACATCTCCAAACAGAACAACAACTGCTGGAACACCAAATTCCCAACACTGTATAACCATACTGGGTCTCTATCCAACCCTATCAGCCTACAAGACCCCATAATAAGATGACTCACAAGTCTTTGCTAGACTGAGTTAAAGAGGGAATATGACACTCATAGCTGAATTGGATATGAAGGTCTAGGTCTAGAAGTGTGACAGAAAGAGAACTATATTCTCTTAAATAAAAGTACACTACTGATATATTGACTAGATTCCGGATGATGGACTGTAAGCCTCTTTCAACTCCAATGGAAACTAACCTTCGTAAGCTTAAAAGTGAAGCTGTAGATTTAGAACCTGTAGACCCTACTCATTATCGTCAAATTGTTGGGTCTTTTATGTACCTAGTAAATACAAGACCAAACATCTGCTATGCTACGAATGTGTTAAGTCATTTCATGTGCGATCCCAAGAAGATCCACCTAATGGCTGCCAAGCATATTTTACGATATTTACAAGGAACTATTGGACTTGGACTGAAGTATATGAATACTGAGTTACAACTTCAAGGGTATTCCAATTCAGATTGGGCAGGAAATTCTATTGATCATAAGAGTACCACAAGATGCTTTTTTAGTCTTGGATCTACCATGATATCCTAGTTTAGTAGAAAACAGTCAGCAGTTGCTCAGAGCTCCACTGAAGCTGAATATATGGCTGCCTCTATGGAAGCACGTGAAGGAGTATGGCTAAGGAGAATTCTATATGGACTATTTGGAAAACCACTAAAGCCCACTATAATCCACTGTGACAAGCAGAGCTATATTATATTATCAGTTAATCCAGTTTTCCATAATAGATCCAAGCACATAGAAATTCCTTATCACTATATAAGGGATATGGTTGACAGAGATGTTATCAAGTTGATTTATATGAGCGCTGAAGAACAAAATGCAGACATTTTCACTAAGCCTCTTGCAAAGTTGAAAATTGAATACTTCAAAACCAAACTTGGTATGACTAAATTGTAACTCGATATTAGAATCTCGTATTATGGAATTTATTCATGAATATTAGATAAAATCAATATTGCAATATTGTGGATGTGTTGTGGCATGAAAGATGATGATCTTTTATGCGGATATGGTCGTTGTTGTAAGGTGATGATCTTATCAATAGCTTTACCTGTTATCATGTGTCACTATATTGGTTAAAGCACTTGATAATGGATGTATCAAGATTGACTACATTAAGTTGAAGTCATAGATTGTGTTGGATATCTTGATATAAGTGTTATATCACTGGATCTAGCTCCAAACTAGTCTAGAATTGTGATAATGGTTGTATCATAATTATGATGGACTGAAGACTTCATTATCCTCATCATCTAAATTTGATACTTGTGCATTCATGAGTTGAATGATATCAATCCTCCTTTCTCTAAGAGGAAGTGTTAAGATTATAGATTCATTCGAATTGGAATTATCAGATTATTACAATAGTTATATATATATGCAATTAAGAAATATATATATATAACAAAAATGTGGTTGCAAATAGGAAAGAATGTATCTATTATCAAAGCAGCAAAAGCCATCATGCATGATCAAGACCTTCAAACTTTCTTATGGGCAGAAGCCTCCAGAACTGCAGTCCATGTTCAGAATAAATGCCCTCATCAAATATTGTAGAATATGACTCCAGAGGAAGCTTTTTCAGGAGTTAAGCCTGATATTAGTCAATTTCAAATATTTGATTGTCCAGTGTATGTCCACGTACCTAAAGACAAAAGAACCAAACTGGAACACTCCGGTGAGAAAGGGATATCTGTGGTTTACAGTGAAAATCCCAAAGCATACAGGATTTATATTGCCAGTCAGAAACAAATACAAGTAAGCAGAGATGACACTTTTAAGGAAGATAATGCTTTTAGAAAATCTAAAGGTACATGCATGGAAATAAATGAAGATCAAGAATCTCCTCAAGACCTGCGTAATGTCCCCTCTCCTGGGGAATTTAATAAATATCTCAGAATATTAAACTATTAAATACAAGACAATAATAAAATACATAAATGACTAATATTACATAATAATTTTATTGACAATTAGATAAGTTCAAATTAATATTTAAATATATATGTTTATTAACATAATTAGTACCAATAAAAATTAAATAGCAATATAGAGCTATTAAATAAAGAAATAAGTAAATACGAGCTTATTGTGGGTTATATATTTTCACTGTTGCAATTTAGGTAGATGTAACTTGATGCCATTTCCTTCTTTGGACGTTGATCACTGCCTTTCTGGATGAGTGCTTATGCTCCTTGGTTTGATGTTGCTTGATTGATGCCTTGAGGTATGGGTGAGTGATGATTGATTAGTCCCCTTCAATGCTTGGAGTGAACTCTGCTTTATTGGTGGAAGGTTCACCACCTTTCTCAAGAACTGAGTCACCACTTTTTATTGTTGTCTGAGTATAGTATATTATTCTGCAAATCGATCTCCCTTTTTTATGCTCTTAAATGAAATCTTCTCCCCTATATAGCCTTAAATGTGAGGGAGAGCCATATGTCTTCATAAGGGTCTCTTTAACAATTACCACCCTTCAATAGGGTCACAACCCTTCATTATTGCTGCCTGTTTGAAGAGCCACTTCCTTATCTTCTTCCATTATCCTTTGCTCCATTCTTTCTTCTTTTCTCCATATATCCCCTTTCAAATGAAGTTCTCTCTCTTTTATATTTCATGTAGGAGGAAGTCACAACTTTTCATTTTGTGCCTTTTGACCATTCATTGAACTTAGCTACATTTTAATTATATTAAGTTTAATTTTCATTCTTTTGTATTTTTATGTATTATTAAAATTAATTAATAAATGTTATTTCAACAAGGGGATATTACAGTCTACACTGTTGGAAATGTTGCCATTTGTGTCAAGCGTACATAAACAATTAGTTGTTATTGATGACAATGATGTATAAAGTTATGAATGTCAAAATAATGTGAATGAGATTGTTGATAAAGATATATTGTTGTCATAAGTGTATGGAGAACATATTGACAAAGGACAAAGGCCAAAGATAACAGACCACATACAATTAAGGAGCCATGGTGATTAGTGTATGCAGTTTTCATTAGAAGACAAAAATCAATGTTCTATAAATAGCAATTCAAAGGTGGTGATTGAAGGAAATAGTATAGTACATCAGTGATAAGATTTCTGATAGAAGAAGCCCTTGAAGTCTTTATCTAAGAAATCAGTGTATTCACTAATTCTCATTGGCCACATTCTAAATTGCACAAGTTATGACTAAGGAAGCAGTTAAAGATGATAAACAATCATACAATACATGAACAATGGAAGTGATTATATTGATTGAAAAGCTGATAATTGTAAGGTGGATCGACTTCCTATAAAGGAGATTGAATAGTGACAATTCTGAACTTGCAGAAGTTGTGGCTTTCATAGTCGCTCAAATTAAAAATTTGGCATACATGGCTGTGGCATCTTTCTCATTAGCACGAGTATTATGAAGGGATCGACTGGCATAAACTAAATAGAGAGGGAATCAACTATAAAGAATTGTCTCAAATAAAAGGAATAATATGCAGCAACTGCTACGTGCCAATAGCACCAATAAGAAAACATGTATGTGAAAGAAATTATCCCAATTTACGTTGACATTTTAAGATACATAGAGATGTCTTTATGATGTTAAAGTAGTGCTAAGATTAACAAACATTACTTGGCAATTAAATTATGATTGAAAAGTGATCACATGAACAGGTTGCTAATGATATACGTGGTAGTAATGAAGATATTCTACAGAAGTCATGGTGATTTGTTTAAGAACTATACACAGCAACTGGTAAACTTCATCATATATCTTTATAAATGATATGCTTGATAAGGTTGACATGTTGACCAGCAGATTCATTAGAAACAGTGGTCAAATCAATATGATTACAATTTTGAATGAGCAGTGACCTTTTTGAGAAGCAGCAGTGCTCGTGAAGTAGCAGATGGAGGAGCAATCAAAAAACTAAACAAAGATGAAACTTGTGATGCGATTGTCTTAGAATGTATAGTGTAATTATGAGCAGTGATTTCGAATATGTGAAATATTTTCCTTCATAGCCATAGCTCAACAACTACACTTGAAACAAATTGTGAAACTTTGAGGTTATATAAAACCTAACAGAGACTAAAGACATCTTGAAGCTCTTATAATGTTTCACCAAATTTAATCAAGTTGTATCTGATGACCAATAAATATGTGTGGTTCCACAACCCCAAAAAGAATGTCCTATAATGTTATTCCTGATAGCTAAAACTCAACAACTATGCAAATTGTTAAGACTTAGAACTTACATATAACCTAACAGAGAGTAAAGCAATCTCAAAGCTTTTATAATGTTTCACAAAATGTAAATATGTGTGATTCCACTCTCCCCAAAAAGAATGTCCCATAATGTTTTTCCTGTTATTTCTGGAAAGTACAAGTCTTATTTTGTTGATTTCTGTTTTCTAATTTTTGTATACGATTCTGTCTGTTGCTAATATTTGTAGCAATCCTATGCTGTGCAATCAAACAAAATTAGAGATGCAGTTTTGTTTGGTCATTAAAGTCTTTTATCTGCTCAGGAGAAGCTTGAATACTTATATGTTCTTTAGTGTCACTCATTCGCCAGTTGCTTCCTCTGTCTGAACTTCTTAGCTAAAAAAGGATTGAAGATTAGTACATTGATATTCATTCTCAGAAATTTCCTTATAGTTTCCATCTCTTCCATGGGTTTTGTAACTGGCTATATTAATTGTTCATTTCCTCAAAGAATCCTTGTATTCTTTTCTTATATTGACGTTGTCTCTTTTTGTGAGCCTGCACAAATGTCATATGGTTCTACAATGTTGTAAAAAACATGTGATAACACGTTTTCACTTTGAAACAGGTATTGCTGATTACTCTTCAGAGTCCACTCATAGGAGAACAAGGGTAAACACTGTTTTATGCTCTCTTTAATTTTTCAGCAAACTATGTTATAACATGGTTTGACCCCAATGCAAATAACAGAGTGTACTTGTGGTATGCATGAATTCATGCAATTCATTAGTATCTTAGTGTTTATCAGATAAAACTTCTTATGAAAGTAATAATATAATTTTTTTTCTTCGAATGTGTGAAATTGACTTTAGTAATCTTTATGTTTGAACTTTCCTTATAATTTACTCTTTTAAGTATTTTAAAGTTGATATTCAAGATTCAAGATGACTAATTTCTATTGCAATATTTGATTTATAAATTTGAGGACTTACTAAAAAATAATATAAATATTTTTGGTCTATTTGTAACAGATTTCCACAATCCATGCTATTCTGATTTATGCTTCTGGTGAGATGCTCATAAACTGACACACAATCTCACCAGAAGCATAAATCAGAATATTTTTAGTCTGTTTAGGAATAGCCAGGAGTAATTATTGCAGTACCTGGTTTTACAGTAAGGGTTAAAAAGCCACGGAGTGTGCCTTGAGATATAGCACTCTTTCAAGAGTATTCTTTTAATAATTTCATTATACTGTAGTAGAGACCAAGCATATATTGTGTACCTGATACCATGCAAATGAATTTTTTTTATTTTTAACAGGCTGGGGGATAAGGTTTCAACACAGCTCTTTTCCTTGTTTGACTCTATTCCATCATCTGTAAAGAGT
Organism: Cupressus sempervirens; assembly: GCA_028749045.1. NCBI lineage: Eukaryota > Viridiplantae > Streptophyta > Pinopsida > Cupressales > Cupressaceae > Cupressus > Cupressus sempervirens. Next base: position 125,634,273 of record CM053785.1, on the reverse strand, counting down.
GTAAGTGAATTCTTGTAAACTAAATCTTGCAAGTATGTTGACTTTACATTTTTCAATAAGTGCATTAAGGATTCCTTTATTTATGCACAACACCAGCTTTCTTGCTACTAACTAGAATAATAAATGGAAAGGTAGAAGTAAACTTACAAGAATGGCTTATGGATCCAAGAAACACTAAACAAATGGTATAACAGACATAAAATTGGAAGGAGAAAACAGGAAGTAGATCATGAGTGATTATATCCTAAAATTGATGGACTGTAGATACATTAGTATGGATCATATTGTGAGATTCAACATGTGTGGAGCAATCACTAAATCATTCTTGAAATCTGTTGAAGTTTGATCAGATTTGTATGTAGAAGGAATTGTATTTTAATCTCAGATCTATGTATGTATCTTCAACATTGATGGTTTAATTCTTCACAATATCACAATGATGATTCTTATATACCAATCACTATTTAATATCAATCAGCTCTAATATTAGTGCAGATATAAATCTGAGAGATCTAATCTCAATATCGATTCCTATAATCTGTAATTAAACAGATGTAATATGATCTTAATGAATAGCGATGTCTGATTTAATCTTAATTAGATTACTCTCAATCTGAATATGTTCTTATTGCATGGATCAATCTGCTGGTATCGATCTCTTATGGAAACCAGATCTCTTTATTAATGATGCTATTTGAGATAGTATGAATCACTGTAATGATACTTGCTTTTTGCACAAGTGTTTTTTGTGAGACATGTCTCCCGTAGAGGCATGTCTCTATGTGGAACATGTTTCACATAGAGACATGTCTCTACATGAGACATGCTCTCACTGAGTCATATTCGGCCTGTTTAATGATGCCATTTCATACGCTAATATAAAATGATCATTTAGTAATGGCATCAATTAAGTTTGCCATTTTATATGTAATTAATATTGGTACTCAATATCGCTCGTAATCATGATTTAATAATTTTTAACCATAATCATGTATATATATTTAATAGTATATATAAATATATTATTAAATATATATACATGATCATTATTTTATAATTATGCTTGATTAATTTATGATTAACATAATTAAAGCAACTAATCAGATCAATTGATATCAAATGCTTAAGGCTTATAGGTCAATTGAGCATTTGATTTCATTGGTTAGACTAATTTGACCAAAGCTACAATGCATTAACACTCCCTCTCAGCTAGGGAGAATTAATTCTATCCCAGAAATCAAACACAATAGATCCATTTCTTGTGTAGAAGAAAGATATCTCCTCACCGTGATATTTGGAGTGGTGGCATGTCCACGAATATCATGTCAAATGATATTTGACCATGACTCCCAAAGATATATCCACAACTATGGTATGTGCACTAGCATCATGTCACATGATACCTACCTTAAGGATATCAGATTATGGCATATCCATGAACATTGAGTCACATAATATCCACCATGACTATCTCATGAATATCATTATGGCTTATCTGTTGATATCAAGTCTCATGATATCCACCATAATGTCTTAAGAGATATTAAGTATCGTGAGATGTCCACCGATATCAAGTCTCATTATATCCATCATGATAGTGAGGTCAACCATTGTAAAGTCATCGCTAGTACAATATCAACCAAATACAAGTGTTCATCATTGAAAAGCCATCAACTTTCAAAGATGTTCCATAGGGGCCGATGCAGTCACAAAGTCACACACATGGCAATAAAAGAGTTTGCACATTATACATCTTTAGAATTATTAGTACAATGGATTTAAATAATTGAGACTCAATCTCAAATTAAGTTATATTTTGAACCATACCAAGTTTATCCCAAAAGTATTCAAGCTTTGCTTTGGAGAGAGGTTTGGTGAAAATGTCTATTATCTGTTCACTTGTACTAACATATTTCAATTAAATCAGATTCCTTTCTACCATGTCTCTAACATAGTGGTAAGGAATCTCTATATGCTTTGATCTGTCATGGAACATTGGATTCACTGAAAATTTTATGCAACTCTGGTTGTCACAATGGATGGTAGTAGGATCCAAGGATTGATCAAACAATCCTACAAGAAGTTTCCTTAGCCATACAACTTCTCTAGCTCCCATGGAGGCTCCAATGTACTTAGCTTCTGTAGGGCTTTGTGCGATTGAGGATTGTTTCCTACTAATCCAGGAGATCATAGTTGATCGTAAGCTGAAGCAACACCCTGATGTGCTTTTCCTCTTGACACTTCCAGTCCAATCTGAATAAGTGTATCCATGTAGATCTAGGTCTACATTATTGTATTTAAGACTATATCCAATAGTGCCATGCAGGTATTTCAGAATGTTCTTTGCTGCAACTAGATGTGTCTGATTCGGCTCACACGTAAATTGACTAAGTGCATTTACTGCACAACAAATGTCTGGTCTTGTGTTGACCAAATATATCAAGGGCCCAATTATCTACCTGTATAGAGTGGGATTTGCAAATTCTGACTTTGCTGCTGCTTCCTTTAACTTTTGCAAGCTTGTTTCCATGGGTTTACTCTCCATCATACCAAACCTTTTCAGAATGTCAGTAGTGTACTTTCCTTGATTTAGAGTGATACCATAAGCATGCTGCCATACTTTTAAACTTAGGAAATAATTTAAAGGGCCCAAATCTTTCATGTCAAACTGCAAAGCTAGATCTTGCTTACATTTGGTAATTAGGTGATCTTCTCTTGTAATTAATATGTCATCAACATATAGAATAAGATTCAACATTTCACCATTAATTACCTTGAACTATAGATTTAGATCTGCATCATTCTTGGAGAAATTCAAGCCCAAAAGATATTGATCTATTCTTTCATACCAAGCTTGAGGGGCCTGTTTAAGCCCGTATAGTGCCTTCTTTAATCTACAAACATGTGAACCATTTTCATGTATGACAAATCCTTCAGGTTGCTCCAGGTTTACTTCTATTATCCATTCAAGAAGGCAGTCCTTAAATCCATCTGACACATCTTCCATCCTTTAAATGCAACAATGGCAATTACAACCGTAATAGAAGTTTATCTAGCAATTGGAGTAAATGTTTCTTCATAATCAATCCCTTTTGAGAGAAACTTTTGGCAACAAATCGTGCTTTGTATTTTTCAATACTGTCATCTGCAACATGACTTTGAAGAGCCATTTTGATGAAATCACTGGCTTTCCTTTTGGCTTGGGTATGATAGCCCAAACACCATTCTTAATAATAGATTGGTACTCTTCTATCATATCATCTTTCTGCACTTGAAGTTTGATGGCTTCTTTACCACTGGAAGGTTCTAATTTGATGATCTCACTCATCAAGGCAAGATAGCCGGAGTATATGTGCAATCTTGTCCTTTCCCTGAAGGTTACTTTTGGTGCTGCAAAATTTTCATCTTCTTGAATCATCTTCCTTTCCCAAAGTAGTGTCTTTAGATTCACATTAGGTGTTTCTAGGTTCATTGGCAAGATCCATGTATTCACTTTGATCTTTATTTTCCATCACTTCATGAGTCTCCCTTTGAATCTTAGAAGCACTGTCCTCTTCCATATGCTCAGAAGGCTCTTGATCTTCTACCTCATGAATGCTTTGGGATCTTTTGAAAACAACATCTTCCTCAAAGATAACATACCTTCTTAGTTCAATTAATCTTTGTTTAGGTATGTAGATCCTATAGGCTTTAGATGTTTCACTATAGCCTACACATATCCAGTTTGTGCCTGAGTGTTCTAACTTAGATCTGTTTTCTTTAGGTACATGAATGTAAACTGGACAGCCAAAGATTCTCAAGTGACTTATGTTAGGTTTAATCCCAATGAATGCTTCTTCAGTAGTTTTTTTTATCTAGAAGGTAATGAGGGCATCTATTCTAGATGTAGACATAAGTCCTGGAGGCTTCAACCCAAAAAGAAGTTTCTCGGTTTTGATCATACATCATAGATTTAGCAGCTTCAACAATAGTCCCATTCTTCCGTTTTGCAACCCCATTTTGCTGAGGGTTATAAGGAATTGTAAATCCTTCCTAATCCTCGCATTAATACAAATGTTTTTGAAACATATTTCACCCATTATCTTTCCTTAAGGTTTGATTCTTTTCCTAGACATGTTTTCTACTAGAGCTTTGAATTCCTTAAACCTCATAAGGATTTCTTCAGACTCTATACATTTAAAAAAATATATCCATGTCTCCCTTGAGTAATCATCTACAAAGATAACATAATACAAGAATCCTCCTAAAGAGGTTACAGTCATAGGTCCACATAAATTAGAATTAATAAGTTCTAGTACTTTTTTGGATTTACTATCATTATTGTGAAAAGTGCCCTTAGTGTTCCTTTCCAAAGAAAACCCTTTGTATGTTGCTTCATGTTCTTGTTTAAGCTTAGGTAGGCATATCACCATGTTCTCTATTGAAGACTAAGCATGAAAATGGAGACTCTCTAATCTTTTGTGCCAAATTTTGCATGTATTTGTTGATTCATGTATTAGGGCTTGAGAAGAAGTATGAAGTTTATATAGGCATCCATGTCTCACTTCTATAGTGTGAGCCTTCTTTTGTTTGAGTTCTTGACAATTTTGAAACATTTTTACGTGTTGTACCAACTATGACCTTCCAAGGTATGAATTGATTACAAACTCTTTTAAGAGGGTCAATAAGACCTTATTTATTACTTGTCAAAACACAAAAGTTTCATATTTTTCCTCATAGAGGCATGGTGATACCTTGGATAAGAGTTGTTGTGGAATACCTTTAGTACACTCATTTAGACCCAACCACTAGCCGTTTATTGCTTGCAAGTGCACCTTGCATGGTCAAATGACATAAAATCACAAACTTAACTTCAATTAGTGCTTGCTCATTAATTTGCATCTATATGATGGAGTTGGTGAAATGGTATTGATTTGAACATCTTTCGAGTATGCCTTAGAAGATTGCACTAGGTGGTTTGAGTTAACAAGACTACACCTAGTAGAGTTACAAAGATAGCATTAAGTTCTTGCATCCTAGGATAGTGGGAAGTAATTTAGAATTGTAAAGTTCATAGCAAGTTGAAGGTTGTTATATTTTCGTGGCACATTGTGTAGTCAAGCCATTCGAAATCAAGTTGGCAAAGTCCTAGTAAACTAGCATAAGTCCCCCTCTAATACCGAAATATCACATCATTACTACTGAGTGCATATCCATCATTTGTAGGAACCTTGGACACGCTACTTTGTAATCGTTAGCATATGAAGTGTCTTTGTTCAAGAGAGAGTTGAAGATATCCATTTGGTATATTGAGTGCTCAGTTTTGCATATCGTGCTGGAAAAAAAATCTCATCAATAGGGTAGTAGGCCCTAACAACATTATTCATCATGGTTTTAATCATAGTTATGAGACTTGGACTTGCCTTTGATTCGAAAAGTCAAAATCCGACTCGGACTCGGACTTGGCGACTGGACTTGGCCAAGACTCGGCAAGGACTCAGAAAATTGAAAAATCCACGAAATTCAAAGATTTTTAAGGATTGAAAGATTTTTTTCATGCATCATTTAGTCAATTGACATCAAATACACAATAATTGAGATAAATAGAAGCTACTTAACACTCATACACAATTTTGCATAGATCACATAAGTATAACAGCAAATTTCTGATGGAAAAAAACTGAATAACATAATATAAATTTAAACATAGTGTCATTGTTAAATGTCTACAATACATGAAATCAATGGAATCAAAAGTTAAAAACATATATCAAAATATCAGCAAGAGAGTAGAAGACTAAGGTTCATAGTTGCCTATGCCCTCCTACGAATATGCCTAAGATTAGTCATGGAAGACTCAGATATTGAGAAATATGTTTGTTACAACTTCTGTGCACATTGTAGACAACAAAAGGGCTCTCAAGTATGTCTATCAATTTGCTTGGTGAAACACAACCTTTAACGGTAAAAGTCTTTTAATAACAATTATAGTTGGCTTACAAATTTTTGCCAAGAAAATGATCAAGGACATAACCAGCAACACATATACACGTAAGTTTGAAAGTTTATAACTTTATGCACAACACTAGAGAGTTCTAACATTCATAAACATGTAAGTCTAAAAAAAAAAAAAAAACCCTCATATACATCATTATAGAATTCTAACACAAATATATGTAAATCTGAAAATATCTATACAACATTACTGAACTCTACAATGCTGAAAGTGACTTCTTCATAATGAAACTCAGATAGTAACCAATATTGGCAGAGAGCCCCACAATCATTTTCAAAATTAATATACATTGAAATAAAAACACCTTCCAAAAATCTCTATCTTTAAAAAAAAAATAGAGAAAAAAATAAAACAAAAAAAAGAAGTTTTGGGAGAGTCTTGGGCTCGGGACTTGGCAAGTCCTTGGACTCTGCCAGGACTTGGCGAGTCCCTAGACTTTGCTAGGACTTGGCCGAGTCCGAGTCCAGAGGCCATTTTCCTCGGAAAGGCTACCTCTGCCTCAGACTCGTAGAGTCCTGGAATGTTGGTTTTAATCCCTTCTTTGGTATCTACGTGAAATTTGGCATACTGTCTCTGATATGTGGTGGATCCTTTTAAGTTTTCATTTTGGTGCTTTTCAATTTCAGTTTTGTGTTAAAATTAATTTATCAAAATTGGATTGAAATGTTATTTACTTCTGATCCTCTCCCCATCTCAGTAGTAAATTTCTGTTCTTCAAAGACAACAGTTTTGATAAGTGGAATAGTTATTTGCTATATATTTTTTCCCCTGCAATATGAAATATAACACAATTTAGAAGCAAGAACTTGCTGTACCAGATTTTTATCAGCAAATGCAATGGATTGCTACAGTATGAGTTGAAGCCTGAATTGAACAATTCCTTTCTTTTTATGAATACTTTGATATGCTTCTGGAAGCAACTGGGCGAGTTTTATTTGTGTGGGTGATCACTAAGTGGATTTTGCAGATGTCTGGTTTTAAACTCAATTTGTCATCAGAGCTTCTTTATTGTTTCTAGGGCAAAGTATATTTTTCCAAGGTTGCATGGAGACGGAGGTACTTGGAGACTAGTATTGGTACTAGTATGGCTATTTAGTAGATGGGTGTACTAGGAGACACTGCTAGTGTTTCCAATATAATTTAATTATTTATAGAAAATCTAAAAATACAGTAGAAGTAATGATATTTAGAGACTATAACATGAAAATTCCCTACTAACACTGAACTGCCCACTCATTTACATTGTTGGAATTGCTCTTAAGTTTGTAAAACTCAAAATGATGTCCAAAACCATTAGATCTTTCACTGGTAAAGAAGAAAAGTCTCATGGAAGTGTCTAGTACGGGAGACATGTCCCAGTCTTTGGTACACATCTTGGTGGATTGGGGACTCATCTCCGTGCAACTATGTACATTTTACTAAATGGAAAACAAAGCATGAAGCATGGATTAGGGCATGTTGCCCTTAGTGGATATCAACTCTTTCTTATCTATTGTATATCTTACTATGGGTGTAACCATTGAACTTTTTTTGGGTGCTATTCTACGTACCCCAGGGACATGTCCCCGCCTAAAAAACGAAGGTTTCCAAAATGAGGACGTCCCCGGGATGGAAAGACGGGTATGGGATGTCCCCCCACCGTCCCCAAATAGGCAAAAATTGCAGGAGACATCCCTGCTACTTGGGGATGTTTGAGAGAAAGGAGGCGACAAGCTGTCCTCATTACGGAAAGAGACTTCCAAACATCCCCCGACCATACCAAGGACGGTCGGTTGTCCCTAATTTTTGCAAAGCAAAAGCAAAAAAAAGTAAACAAAAAAACTTGAACATGATGATGAAACTTTATGGCTGCCCTCTAGCCTTTGGGCATATTTAGTCTTTCAGATTTTTATGATATTTTTCACTTTTGTGCACATATCTAGATGGCTTTCAAATGGTGTATGTTAAGGTTCTTCAATGTTTAGTTGACATGCTTTGTGCTTAGTTTCATATGAATGACATGTATATGTGCAAAATTTAGTGTATACTTTAAAATTTTCCTATATATATATATATATTCCCCCCTTCCCTAAAATCGCTAAAACATTTTGCCATCCCAGAAACCCATCCTGAAAACTTGGGGGAACATAGGTGCTATTAGATATCCGTAAGTGTTGTCTTTCTGTGATTACAGATGTGTGAATATAAAAACATGATGTTTAGAATCCAATTTGCATCACAACTGTTGCACGGCAGTCCTTGACAATGTAGACTTGTACATGTCAGACCTCAGGAGTACGAATAATATTCATTGTGATGAGAGCAGTTGTTTGCCTTTGTCTTATGCGCTTGCCAAGCATGTTTCTTATATTTATTTAGTACTTGCTTCCTGCTATTCACTTTTCATATCATTGATGTACTTATTTGAGATTCTTCCTCTAAGAATATGTATTGTGATCTGAAAGTTGCACCTCAGAAGTCTCCTGGCCAATATCTGTTATGGAGTATATATATGTTTTGTAAATTGTTATGTACTTCGCAAAATTTACATTGTACATGAAACACTGCAGAACATTGTACAATGGTTAAGGACTTATCCAAAAGATATCTTTGGTGGGCGGTTTGTGAGGGGTGTTCAGAAATATATCTCTAACAGGTTTTTCAATTCCTATTTGACAGTTGTTTCATGATTTCATCCTTTGACTGTATTTTATTTGCAATATTCTGCTGTGTAAATTAATGCCTTTTCAGGAAGGAGGCATTGGGTGTAAGGGCAGAAATACCTCGTGATATTGCTTCAGCAGCAAAGGTTGGATTACTTCAAAAATCCACAAATTTATACTAAGTGTTTTTGTACTGAATGTACATTATATGTCGAATTCACTTTTAACAAGAAAAAGTTGTAGGTGTTGTCAATTTTGAATGAAGCCAACAATCTGGAGAATTTGATACCTTTTAAGGAGTTCTATAATCATGCTGTGTGTGATAATACAAGTTTGAAGGTATAATCTTCTCCAACATTTACTATTGCATTGAAATTTCTTTAATCATTGCTTTATCTCATATAGAGAAAGCTAAACTTTATCTTATTCAATTATTGAATTACATTCTGATAGTTTACACATGTATACAAATGCAAGCGGTTTGTGACATCAGATTTCCTTATTCATTTAATATTCTGTGTACTTCTGTTGCTGCTTAATAAATATGATTCACTGGCAATATTTGACATGAATTTTCTCTTGACTATACACACTATAACTGAATTCTCTGTTACGGAATATCAAATAATGTTTCTCCTTTTATTGTATATTTAAACCTGCATAAGCGCCGACATTATAGGATAATGGTTGAAAGGGATGGAATAGATTCAGAACAATTGATGGACACTGGGAATAATGTTTTCTGCACCAGGATCTTTGACAAGGATGATCACATAGCTAGGGTATATCCTTCTTTATAGTCAGAAGAAACCAAAGAGCACAAAGCTGATTCCAAATTTCAGCCCAAACACTAGGATGAAGGGACACCTATTCAACCTGCAGAAAGAAAGGGTGGATTAAAGCCAAGTTCCCAAATTACAAGTTTGCATCTGAATCAATTTCCCACCTCATTACTCAATGTTCAAATCCATGGACAAGGGATATAGTATTTGCAGATGGGCAAGGGTGATCTGCTATGTGACAACAAACTAGTGGATGTGTAATGTCCCATTATATTCCTGAAGGCTAATATGGTGCAAAAAGGAATTAAAATTAATTATCTACTATAATTACCAAAAATTGAATTAAAAGGTAATATTATTAATAATCAATTAAAAGCGACTTTAGTTAAAGAGAATAACTAGAAGTCGCTAACAAATAGCTTTGCAGGGAATGAGAAAAACTGAAAATAATTATTATATAAGAGACTGGGAATTGGAAGAAGGCATGATTTTGGATTAATAATTTATTATATTCATTTTGGTGTTTTCTCAAAATTATTCTTGAGATGGATACACGAGGATACCATTTTCAGCAGTGAAAGACCCACTCTAAACGGACTTGAAGGAATCATTCAGATTTCTCTGTTGGTTAGTAACAGAAGTTTTGCAAAAAATCATGAAGCCTTGAATGAAGGCGAATTTCAGAGACTGATGATTCACTATTGAGAATAAGCTATTTTTGGAGGTATTTTGTTACTCTTCAAAAAACATTTAATTGGACATAGGTTTTCAGAATAATATTATGACGACTCCAAATCAGGCATTTATTTGTGGGAGTAATGCCTGAATAAAGAAAATAAAATATTATTTTTCCTCAAAAACAAGAGTCCCTTATGAAATCCAAAATTATTAACTCATTTTATGTAGATTATTATGGTTTAATATTCAATTTTGGATATCATAATCATGGGTTTACTTTGGAGGTTTTGGTGACTATATATACTATAAAGTGGACAGGTTATTTGATATTGGAATTGGTTTGTTGAGTTTGGGTAGAGTTGCTGGCTATATAAATAATAATTGTCTCACTTTATTCGATTACGGAAACAACTACCTTTTAACAAATTGATAATATTTGCCTTGCAATCAACATTTTAAACATTATGAGTGGTCGGTGCAAAAAATATGTTCACAGCAGAGTTTTTCTCTCATGCAATTTGAAGCCTCTTAATCGAATGCTATTTCGGTGCTTTGTTGAGTCATGCTCTTGAGTCAATACTACTACTCATGAGCTACTTCCCCCAAATGCAGTATAAGATTTTTGATGGCCTACTCTTCAAGCATGGGCAAATAGCAACATATATCCACTTTTTGTAGCCATGACCTTGCTGTTACGCTGCTCAGTCCATCAAATTGGGCAGTGCGATCTTCCTCAAGTGGTGCTGGATATCTTTTCTATCATGCCCTTTCCTCGGATGATCTATTGCTTTCTTCATTTCATAATAGTGCCTTAAAGTCAACTCTGGATGGATATCAGGAATTAGGTTGAAATGTGTGATATCATTTGGCTTCATCTTCCTCAGACTTATGCTGCTCCTTATCCCAAGTTAATTTTGGTATCCTTGTCCAGGAATTTAGCGCTGAAGATCCTTGAGCTAGCTGAAATTGGGCTCTTTACTTCCCTATAGGTCCATCCTTATTTGAGAAACTTCCACCCTTGTTCTGATCAAACTTTCAAGAAGTTGCACCATCTTTCCCATGAATCTCTGATTTCTTTCATATACTCTTAGGGATGTTCCTTCTCCTTATCCCCCTTAGTGGTTGTCTTCCTTCTTTCATGCTGCTGGCAGTGTTGTTTTCTGACATTAATAATGAACCCAGAGCCAGGCAGGTCAGAGGATTCTTAGATCACTTAAAGTTGCAGATTCAAATTTAGCTAAAATATTGTACAACTGAATTATTATTGCCCAACAAGGTAAATTTCATGATTAGAAATACTAGATATAGTTTCTCAGTTCCAAAAATCAATATTCAAATATAGAACGCTTGAATTGAACAGAGATAATGATTACATTCAGAAAATTGAAATAATTTAGTGATTATTCTTCTGCAGACACTGACAATATGTTTACCTGCCTAGATTGTATAGAGTTGTAGGCTTCACCAGGTTCAGGATTGATTTTATTTGGTCTGGGAGAGTGCCTGGCAATCAATACCCCTCTTACTTTGCAGTTGTTGAAGACACACCGCAAGGTAATGGTGCACTGTCTCTAACCTTTCTCAACCCTTCTGATTTTGAGCTGCTGTCTAAAATCCTGAATTGAGTCTTGGCAATTACCCCTTACTTTGCAGGTATTGAAGACAAACAAGGAGGTAAGGCTGCACCCTGTCTCTGAACTTTCTCTACCCTTCTGATTTTTGAGCCCGTCTCTAAAATCCTGGATTGAGTAATGGGATAGGATGCATTATTTCCAGATTGCTCCTGATATAGGCACACAGAAGTGGCATCATTTCTCCAAGAGTTGGCACAATCTGAGCTGTTACCACAGGTGCTTGAACTGATCAATAGTTACCCTTCGATGCTTGTGAACCCTGTTATCTTCTATTGAATCCTTTTGCAAATTATTTAAGCAAAATCGTGGATAAGTGAACATGTGAAATTCTTAGAAAATTGACGTACAAGTGAAGGGGTTGTGTTAATGGCCTTGATTTTGATTTTCCAACAATCCTTCGTGCACAGCAGCAAATTTCCAAATCCTTCAAGAATTCTTGTTCCAAATGGAAGAACTCCTTACACAGGCATTACATGCTAAGTTAAGAGAATAATTGACCTCAAGTTGGCTAACGAAAACAATCAAAACAAAAATAACTTTAAACTAACTGCCAAAACCAAGCAGGTCAGTCTAACAATGATTTAGGAAGTAATTGTATTTATTTTAATTTTCCAATTCATTAATCTAAAAACAAGCACACGTGGGGTTCAATAAAACACTAGACAAGACTGACTTCCTCAATTCAAATCAGAGTTGTGACAGTTTTTTCCATTTTGGCTACCTTCTCTGGAAACGACAAGAATCTATGCTTTATCTTATCTTTGGCATGGTTTATTCAATGCAATTAATTCGGAAATTATGCTCATATCTTTAAGTCACTTTTCTTTACTTGGAAAATCTTGTTAGTACTAGGAAATGCAAAGTGGGGATGATGGCTGGGGGAGGGGGAGCTGTGAATCAGTGTTGCCACAGATTTAAACAATTTCACTACCAATCTGCTTATTTTGAAACATGCAAATGAAATAACCATGTACTAACAAAGTAATTCAAACATTCATACATGCAACACTTGACACGAGTATTTTTCACATGGAAACCCTTGGTTAGAGGGAAAAACCATAGTGGGAATTGTCACCCACAAATCTTCACTACTACAGTAATCAAGTTGCCCTATTAAGAGCTAATACATCCATCCGGTTAGGGTTTCAACTAGATAAGTGTTTACTGTACTGGGTAAAGAAATCAATGCGTACAAACAATAGATGAGAACAACAGAACTTCTTCCTTTATTCGCATATGCCAGAACATTACATTATGCTTGAGTGATGATTTACAATGACCCAAGAGGGTGTATAAATACTTTCTGAAGAACCTTCCCGAAGGGGTCCGTCGGTTACATGACAATTACCGAAGGGCTTGTCGGCTACATAACAAGAACCTTCTCGAAGGGACCCATCGGCTACACAATATCTACTGACAACTTCATCCCCCCCAAAAGAAAACGTCGTCTCCAAATGACAATTACAAAATATCTGAGATGATTAACAAACAAAATACATTAACTAACTAACTACAACAAGATAAATCTGCTTCAGTCACATCACTTTCACATTTGTCTCGTGCCTGCACCAAACTGGTCTCTAACCCACGTTCCATCTGCAGCATCTGCTAACACAATACTGTCTCCTTAGTTGACCTTGATAGCCATCCGTGTCGCTTTCTCTGTTTCCAACTCCTGGGTACCTTGAGCCAAGCGTCGCTATACTGCCTCCAACTGGATGATCAGCTCCTCTTGAGCTCTCTATGCATCCACCAAGACAGCCTCACGTCCAACACCTACTCCAAGTGCCTTTGGTACACAGACACTCCATGCCTACAGCAGCTCCAGGTCTCATCAACTGGTCACACTTCCCACGACTAATATCCGCAACGACTGGATGTCTGTGGGGCATCGCCCCTAGCGGGGTCGAGGGGCAGTGCCCCCATGGGGACCAAATCAGCACTCCGAAACCCACACAAAACTGAATGGAACACACTATTTTTGTGATTTTCTGCTGATCCCACACTATTTCTGGCAACCTCTGATGTTTTCCCCTCCCTTTGGCATCATCTGTTACGACCTCTCTTACTAGAGTACGGAATGCCTCAGATGTTTTTGAAGAAAGCCGTACGGTGCTCACAGAGGATTTAACCTTCGAATCCGTATAGCAGCAACATAAAACTTTAACCTTTGAATCCGTATTGAAACAAAGCCGTATGGTAGCACACAGGCAACTAATTCTTCAAAATCCATATGGTGTCCAATTAGCCTTCAAAGTCTGTACGCCACTCAGAGGGAAAAATTTGTACACCAAGCTATACCAATCAATTCGTACATCAAGTTCACCGTACGGTGTCCTTCAGGACACCACAAGCTGCCGTACGGTGCCAGCTAGAAGATGCACCTTTCAAAATCTGTATGGATCAAATAGTTAACTTGAAAATCCGTACAACAAATTGCAAAATCTGTACAACAACCTGGAAAATTTGTACAATAGACTGGAAAGTCCGTACGTCAAGCTGGGAAATCCATAAATTTGCAAAATTTCAAATCCATACGCTACCTCCTTCCTTGTAATTTCTGTACGGTGCTTGCCATTTTTAAAACTTGCCATGTACTTGGAAGGTCCTACGATGAATGAACTTAAAAGCCGTATGGTGACTTTCACTCTTTTTTTTTTCTTTTTTTTCCCTTTTCGATTAACTCTGTCCTTACTTATCTTACATATGTACAGTATTTACACTTGGAAGGCCATACAGTGAATGAACTTAAAAGCCGTACGGTGACTCTTTCACTCTTTTTTTCTTTTTTCTTTTTTTGGGGTAAAGAAATTAAGGCGTACAGATAATAGAAACAGAAACAGCATAACTTCTTCCTTTATTCGCATATGCCAAGACGTTACATACAGATCAAGTCCCCGGCAATGACGCCACATGTTTACTGTACTAGGTAAAGAAATCAATGCGTACAAACAATAGATGAGAACAACAAAACTTCTTCCTTTATTCGCATATGCCAAAACATTACATTATGCTTGAGTGATGATTTACAATGACCCAAGAGGGTGTATAAATACTTTCCGAAGAACCTTCTCGAAGGGGTCCGTCAGTTACATGACAATTACCGAAGGGCCTGTCGGCTACATAACAAGAACCTTCCCAAAGGAACCCATCGGCTACACAATATCTACTGACGACAATAAGAGTGTTAAGCCTTGTTAGAATCTTTACAATTGAAATCTGTTAGGATCTACCCTGTTAAGGGATTTAGAATCACCTGGTTAAAGGATTTCTACTTAAGACCTGTTAAGGGCGACCTTGTTAAAGGGTTTTGCTTGTCAACCTATTAGAATCAACAAGTGTAATTTGATCTGAATGTTGCACCTATTGCATGACAGATCCTTTATGCTCTTGATCAATTCTGTCCTCTAGATCAATGTAAACACATTGTACTGCAATTTTATTTCACAATTTTCGCATCTCAACACTTCAACTCTCCTCGAACATTGGTCTAACATCACCTTTGTATTGTTCTTTGAGGTGGTGGAAAACCCCTTAATGTGTTTCCATAAGCTAGCCAAAAAATCAATTGAAATCTTATGAGCGAGAACTAATACCTTTAATTTTGTGCCTTCATGTCTGCCTCTTCAGACTTATCCATTCACTTTATCGATTTCATTCATAAACTATATCGGTTTACCAAATCATTCCAAGTAAACTATGTTAGTTTATTGTCTTCCACTCTATTACCTGTAAACCTTAAGAAATCCTTCCTTCCTATCCGTACTTAGTAAATATTATCCCATAATCACCTTTAAACATCTCTAATAATCATATCCTGCAAGTCATTTCTCATAATTGATCAAAACATTCATTTGTGCATCCAAAATACTCTAATTGACCTTCTTTACCCAACTCATCCAATACTTAACTGTTCCAAGTCTTTGATCAATCCCGTCACTACTATAACTAATTTGATGCTTGTAGATCACTAGGTTGCTAACAATGACAACACACAAATGGTGATCTAACCAAAACTCCTATCTAAACTTACTATAAATCATCATCATCATGCCAATAATCTCCCCCTTTGGCATTGTTAACAACACTTGAGAAAATTTGACTAAGTGTATGAATTACTGATCCAAAATGTCACTTTCATTATTTTTCCTTAACACACTATGCCTATTGAGGCTTAATACTCCCCCTTATACTACCTGGTATACAATCTCTTAGTAACAAGATTTCCTTTTTTTTCCTACTCCCCTTTTGACAACAATGAAAAAGGTGTATATGACTTGTGAAATTTTCAAAAATGCTTTATCAATGGGGGTTCAAAACCTCTTGAGTACCCCAACAAATTTAGTCTTCAACACCTGTAAATCAAAGTCCCATGCCTTCTTCAGTTTTTCTACTATTCATATATGACTCTTGATTTATATGCCAACTCTAGCAATTCTAAGACATTTTCTGGTTCCTTAAGTCCTCTTTGCAGAATATCTGCCTTTCGAATAAGTTGACTTTGCAAATCAATTAGATTGCTGATACTCTTTTCTTACTCGCTAAAAAGTGTTTTGAGCTTATGATTTATCAAACTTACTAATGCTCCAAAATTGCTTGCCAATTGTTTCATAGAATGAGAACTTGTTACTAATTGCCTAAGCTCCTATTGAACTTCATGCCTTGTCTTGTCAATATCTCTTACCATGTTTGTGTAGTCACTAACAATAGTTAGTATTATACATCTTTTCTTAAATGCTTCCTTCAAGTTGTTAACTCCAAGAGTCAATGCTCGCTTATCCGTTACAATTTTCTAAGCTAACATATGAGAGCTACTCTTCTCATACTTTCTTTGAAGACTTTGATTTGTAGCTTTGTCTTAGCTTTTCATTTTCTCTCCTATGATTGCCACCAATGACCTAATTGTTCATTAGGTGTTGCTCTCTCATCAATATCCACATTTTGTACAATATATGCAAGTATGCCCCTTGCCAACTAAATGATTTGTTGCTCGCCCTTCCTTTGATCTCTTTTAGATTTGGACTTGATAGCCATTGCCATGTGCATCATTTCTTTTGGCATCTATATTGATGAGCTCAAGGTGTTTCTTAGGGACTCCTCGCTCCCTGAAGATGACTGCTACTTGCACCAAGTTTTGATCTCCATCCTCTTCATTGATGATAGAGTTCTTATGACCTCTCATAATGTCCTTTAGAGACTTCTTGACAGTCTTGTGCTAGCTTGTTGTGAACTCGAGTAAGACTCGGGTCATGGTCTTCAATTGTTTGGAGACATCGCATCTCCATTTCTCCTTTTAGGGCTAGGAGATTGAGATTACTTCCTCATATACTTATCTTGGGATCAAGTTTTTTGGTCCCTATTTTAGTGTGAGATCTGCGATTTAGCCCAGGGTTAGCAAAAGGCTTGGAACCCTTGCCATGTTGGGGAGATAGTGCTTTAGACACCACTTTTAGGACACTTCTTCTAAGTTGTCCCTTCGAGGCTCCCTAGTTAGACCTGCAGTGCTTTATGGTTCTATGGTGTGGTGTCCCTCCCTCTAGAACTCAGATTGGGCCTTGATTGAGTGTATTTAGACGCTTTTCCTTCAAAGTATTATCAGATGTCATTGGTCCACCCCACAGTATTATCTTTGCTATGTTTGGTGCACATCCCTTCAGGCTTAGGGTTATCTTTGATTTGATCTGGTTTCTTCACCGTCTTCGTGGTTTTGCGGACTTTGCGGATGGTCGTCACCGTTACTTCTATCTAGCCTATTGCTCATCTGTTGTTGTTGCCAACTCCAACACTACCACCAGAGCTTACCATTGGTATGCTCAGGCTACTACACTGTTGAGATCGATTAAAATCGATATTTGACCTTATCCCCCCCCTTTGGTTCTCGTTGGATGCTCCCGGGAGCTCACATCCTTTCCACACAACAAGAGTTGATCAAGCATGTTAGACTGGACATCTGCAGATGTTATATTCACACGACCTGGAGTAACTTCCCTAGAGGGTTACATCCACGGATGGCCTTCTATGTTGAACACGTTTAGATATCCACGATGAGATTTTCTCGCACCCAGGCTATTTCTTTCACCATTGGAGAAATGCCTTGCGTATCTCCCTAGGTTTCTTCCATGTCGGTTCTCATAGGCTGCAGATTCAGACTGATCAACACCTTGATAGAGAGGACCAGACGTGTCATTTATGAACTTTCTGCTAAGGTGGAAATAGAGACCCACTTCATATTTTAGTGCCACATACACTATAAGATCAGAGAGAGATTCTACAATTTTTTCAAAGAGTGCTGGTCCCTCTCCACTTTTTTAGTTACACGGATCAGTGGTGCCTTGCGCTTTACCTTTGGGGGGTGTCGCAAATCCGCAACCACACTTTGCAGCTCTTTTTCCCGAAGAACCAGGCTCCTAATCAGCTTATCACGACATTCTTCTCGCCCTTGCCTCTTGCTTAGGGTAAGAAGCAATCACGTTGTAATCCTACCACTTGTCACTCCAGGTTTATTAGAGTCCATAGCGAGTACACTTGGCATTGTTACTCTTCCAATGGTTTTCAAAGATAGACTAGGCCCTTAGTTTCCCTAGCTTGTACTCTTCGATTTTTGACTTCTTTCCACTGAGGAAGGATTCCTAGTCCTTGCCTCATTGGTCTTCTCCTCTTCTACTTTCTTTCATGTCTTTAGCTTGCTCTTCTCTAGACACCGTTTGATGCTCTTGTTCTTTGATGTCTCCTTGGTTGTTAGCTTTGAGTCCCTTAGACCCTTTTGTGGTCTCTTGATGGACTTTAATATATTTATCTTATCTTATCTGGAGTCATTTGGCTCAAACCAATTGTCCATTTGATCTCCAAAAGGTTTTCATCATCAATGTTATATTTCAAAGTAGACAATCCCTTTACTACTTGTTCCTTTCCAATGTCACCTGTATCCTTCTTTGCCTCACTTTCCTCTTGTTTGGCCTTTTCTCCTCTCATTTCCTCTGCTTGAACTAGCACTTCTTGCCTGATCATCCTTTTTTCTTTCTTTATTGGTTGCCTCTTGATTTGTATCTATTGTTTGTTCCCTGACAACCATATTAATAGTTGCGTCAAGCTCTTTCATAACTTGATCAATTCTAGCCATATCAAGAACTTCCATAGGTTCCTCGTATACCTATTGAGTGCCATCCTCATCTACTGTTACCTTTACACCACCAACATCCCAACCAAATTCAACATGCGTAACCTTAGTAGGTGTTTGTTCTAACAAGTCGTCTTCATCTTCCTCCTCCTCTAATTACTCATCCTTAACTTGCACTTGCACTACATCTTCTTCCTCTATCTTGAAAAACTCCTTTGTTTCCTCTTTAACTGATCTTGTGTTACCATAAAGAAGTCTGTTTAACCACTTCTTAGTCTTCAATAGTGGCCTTGTTCGCCCAAGTATTTCCTCCGTCTCCTCAAAGGGTAACTTCAGTTGGAGATTCACTAGTACATACTCTATTGATTCTATCTCTTTTTTTGCTCCTCTCCATCTATCTTCCAATTCATCATAAAAAGTATTTGGTATTTGACCTTGCATCTTAATTAATGCCTTTCTTAAATTGTTCATACTAAAGACTACTACATCTTCTAGCCTTTTATACTCATCTTCTTTGAAAGAATTGTAAAGCCTTTTAAGATTTACATGTATTTCCCATTTCCCAACTTAATTAACAATTTTGCCTACAAGGTTATACTTACCAATTTCTGCTTTTATCTCCTTTATAGTTGGTGATCCAACTACTCTTGATTGTCTTCACTAGCTCTCCTCTTTTGTTGTTCTACCTTAGATTTAATGACATCTTCTTTGTCTGATTCAACAACTTTCTCCCTTTGTGCTTTTACTTTCTTCCTTGGTGTAGTTGCTTTTGTTTGTTATCTTTCCTTTCTTTTCTTAGTGGGCTCAAACTTATTAGACTTAGCATCCTTGCTTCTTCTATTTGTGTACACCTTCATTGGTCTCCTTTTCTTTCCTTAGAGTTTCACTCCTTGTTTGTCTCCTGGTAGATGCTTTCCTGGTATAGACAAATTCTTCTTTCTCAACTCTTGTAGTACCTAAAGTACTGGCCTCTTTTGTTGCATGTTTTGCTCAGGTCTTAACTATTGCTTCATCTATGAAACCATGCTTTAGAGTAAATTGAATGACCTTCCTGATTTCTTCTCCATTATTGGCTTAGTAAGCATCCTATGTACTTCCATATCTTTTTCATTAAATGTTGCAGACCACGGTGTGTTTGGATCTCTTAGTTGAGATGGCACATAATTGTAATGTTTTAAGGGAAAACTCTATTTGGAGGTAAACTCCATAGTTTGTAGACTTGGACTCAAAGAATACTTGACAAGCCCAAAATTTTGAACTCAGAAAAAAATCGGCATATACTGGACAAAAACTCAGGGAAAACTCGACAACTCAGATAGTACAAAAATTTAAAATCTCTTAAAGAAACATATATTATTTTGTAGAATACAATTACAAAATGTATTAAATTAGTAATTGACATTTCAATAGAGAAAATGTGTAGTGTAATACCACTAAAATGATGTGAAAAATGCATCTAATCCAATGTTTTCCTTGCATCAACATTTTTACCTACATTCTTTTATATCTATAAATACGCAAGAGTTAAACATGAGAGACTTACCTAGCAAAAAAACTTGGGAGTACTCGGCAACTGTGAGAGTACTCAGAGAGTTTGCAAACTATGGTAAACTTTGTCCAGAGATGATTTCTGTCCCTAGTTGTTTCTGTCTAGAGGTGATTTTTTCTCGAGGTGTTTTGTGTCTGGAGGTGATTTCTATCCGGAGGAAATTTCTAACTGGAGGTCTTTTCTGTTTGGAGGTGATTTTTGTTCAAAGATACTTTTCATCTAGAGGTGTTTCTATTTAGAGGTGAATGGACTTGTGCGTGTACGGTTTATGGATTTGTTATGCATGTACGGTCTGAAAAAAGGGTACATATGATGACTAAATTTGGGTGTACAGTGCACAATATGGTTTGTACAATGCCTAGAATGTAATCTCTGTACAATGATAATGAGGGTTGTGTAGTACGGAGATGAGATTGGAGGTCGAGTGGTGGGCACTAAAGCATATTGTGCGCTTGTACAAATGATCAAGACTTCACCCAATCTCCAAGTAGCTCAATGCCCAAAGTGCAGCTTTACCAAGCAATTTTAACAATCACCAAAAATAAGAGAGAGAGAGAGAGAGAGAGAGAGAGAGAGAGAGAGAGAGAGAGAGAGAGAGAGAGAATTAATTTTGTCACAAATATTCCTCCAATTTGTAATAAAATGATGGTGCTACAATTTGCCAGATCCAAGTGAAGTAATCCAAAGAATGGAATAGGGCGAGGGTTGAGTCCCAAGTAAACTGGAATAGCCAAGTAGGGAAGACCTTTCACTTCTAAAAAGACGAAAAAACACAGAATTCCAATAGGAATTTGCAATACAAAGAAAAAATCCAAATCACATACCTAAACAAGTCAACCTCACGGACGTAAATACCCCATCGAGGGAGAAACTTAGTACTGATAGGAGGCATGACCAATACCTACCCAAAAAATTAAACAAAAATGGTTATGAGATATGCTAAATCAATCGACCCATAAAGGTTTTAATAATTTTTTTATTTTACGACAGGAACATTACAATCCTCCAGTGCCAAAGTTTGCCTGTCCTCAAGCAAATGCAACGCTGAATGCTCAAGAATGTTTTCACCCTCCCAAGTGGCATCATTGAGTGGTAAGTTCTTCCCCATAAATCAATGATTTCGGTAGGTTTTGACATAAGTTTCCCGTCTTCATTAAGAGGTGGAAGATCTGCGGTTACGGTGATGTTCTGTAACACAACTTTCTTCAAGCAGGATACATGATAGACGTTGTGGATGTGGCTTCCCTTTGGTAGTTGAAGCTCATAGACAATTTCACTAATGCAGGGAGTTACACGATAAGGACCATAAAAATGCAGCCTCAATTATTCCTTTCCTTTTTCCTTAAAGATGATTGTTTGTAACTTTGTATGGCTACAGTCTTGTTGAGTGGATATTTTGCAACCTAGAGTTTGGTTAAAATCCAATCGCAAAAGAGGTAGACCTGGCATAGCCTATGAGACCAAGTCTCTCCTAGATTAAATGGAAGGCTCCCCCTTCTCATCGTTCCTTGGATCAACTCAAGGTAAGCAGGAAGTTGAGAGATTTTCCAAAGGGTGTTACCAATATTATTTCCTCTTAGTTTTCAAGAAATTATCTAGTTACCCGCAGAGTGAGTAATGGGCAAGATTAAATCTCTAAACTACACTTCTATCTTATAGTTAGAAACGGTGATACCGATAAATCAACACCAACTTAGAGGTTGGTTGAAAGTGTACAAATTTGGCTCTAAGTCCTGTTTGTCTAATTTGTAAGAAAAATCACTACTATTGGGGCACAAAGACTTCTAAAAATAGATGATTTCTATTCTATAACTTATTTTCAATTCTAATCTATTGTATAAGGAAAAACCTCTACCACTGGGGCACAAAGACTTCCAGAAGTAGGGAAATTCTAATTATGTTTTGTGAATTTGAGAAGGTTATAGATGCTACAATCAAAGCTCCTAGTCCATGTATCACCACAATCACTCTCAATCAAAGCTTCGGCTCCAATTGCTTCTTACTTCACTATGCTCTATTATTGAACACACAATAATAACATGAATTAAAGACAATAGGCACAAATTACAACTAAAGCTTCTAGTTTGCTCCATCACAATCGGTTCCAGTCAAAGCTTCGGATGCAATTGCTTCTTTTATACACTTTTCTCTCAAATTCGAACTACACAATCAAAGTTATGCTTGCACAAGTTTGGTAGAGCTTTTTTGCATACAACAAAAGATGATTTTTACAATGAGGGGGCATTCCTTTATAGAGGCAAAGGAGTTGAGAAAAGATGGAGGAAAAAGTGGGAGCAACTCAACCAACTTTGACCTTTTCTAACTAAACGAGACAAATTATTGGATTACATGTCATAATGACATGTAAATTAAATTACTTGTTTTTATGCAATTCATTCTCTCCAACTATAAACATCGAAACTAAAGAAGGAAGAAGACGGAAGAGAACTAAAACAATCTTAGGGATTGTTTGGAAAGGTGTTGTACTTGATGATGCAATCTTAGATGATTATAGAATTGGAGTTTCTGTATTTTTCGTGCCACTGCATTAACCTTGATAATCATGGTGTTGCAACTTTTGATAGCCTTTGACTTTCTTTGATGAATTGTCCATTGTCATTTTAAAACTTGATGTGATCAAGCTTTTTTTTGTTCGAGAGTTGTTGTGAACTCTCCTTTGAAGATTGACACATTCTGGAATCTCTAACACTTTGAAACTTTATCAATGGTCTTCGAATGTAAACTCAAAACAACTTTCCATTAGCACAATCCTTTTTTTCTGAAGCAAAGTGATTGGCACATTCCCACACAAGCTCAGGTTATCAGATGACCCTTGGGAAAATGGAGACCAAATGAATTACTACTTTCTAAGGATCAAAGCATGTCTTCTTGACGAGATGTCTTTGTTCTTTGAAGAAGTTTTGACATATCTTGAAGAGTGCAGGGCAACATGAAGATGAAAACATCTTCGAATGAAAACAACTTTGAGATTTGAGTTATAATGATGAAGCCATGAGGGATGAATGCTAAAGTATGGATTAGATACTTATGGAACACATATGAGGGCTGGAAATGAACCGGAAAGCATATGTATTTGAGTGAAAAAGGTCAAAATCAAACTCTCAAGGGTGAAATTTATGTGGGCAAAGATGGGCTTTTGTGGGTATGGCCAAGAATGCAAGTTAGTATGCATATGGATGTGTGCAAGTGGCGACTTTGGTGTTTAAGAAGTGACCTTCTACCAAAGTGGATGCTCTGGATGCAATTACATGTAATCATGACTTTGATGTCATGTAATTAGGTTCGAAGGATGAGATTACATGTAATTGGGTTTGGAAAATGGATTTATATGTAAGTGCATATGAAGGATGAAATTATATGTAATTGAGGATGGAGAATGAGATTACATGTAATTACTCTCAATATGTAATTGCATATCAAGGAAATGGACGCAATATGTTTTGACACGAATTTGTGGGATACAGAAAGATGTGATGCATATGCATGGAAAGGTGGAAAGTGAAATGGATGCAATATGCACTTGCATTCTTGGGAAAAATTCTTCAACTTTCTTCAAAAACAAGCAAGGAAACAAACAATCAAAACAAAAACATACCCCTTGCTTTGACTCAAACTTCACAAAATATCAAGTTGCTCTTCTGTATGCAATTTTGAAATTGGAATTTGGGGAAATTCCAAACATGTTGAAATGAAGGTTTTCATCTTATTTAAAGGAAAAGTGCACTTTTCATGGCATGTCTTTGGACAAATGTGAAATAACAAGCCATAATATGCAACAAAATAGCAAAATAAGCATGAATTAATGAGCAAGATTGAAAATGTCCACTTACTTGGAGATCAAAGAGCCAAAATAGCAAGATTTATAAATTTGAAGACCAATTCTGCTCCAAATCCGGATCCACAATTAACTAACTTGACTCTTTCAATCTTGCAAGTGATGGATATTGATGAGCACTGTATGAAACATTTTTGTATGCAAATGCCAAAAATATGATCTTTAAACCCCCAAATGCAAAATGTTTTTGATGAAATACATCTACTAGGACTTTTTTGGGCAAAAAGGTGCCCCCCAAGTGTATGTAAATGGGTCACTTTTGACAAGAAATGGAAAAAACGTGATTTGCAAATGGATATGCATGAATCAAAACTCAAAAATGGCCCTTCCTAATGCATATTTATGGGATGGAAATGTTGATTTCTGGGCATTTTTTAATCAAAAGCGTGCCCTTTTCAAGCAAAAATCTGGGTCGTTTTTGCAAAACGTGGCTCATATATACATATATATTGGTCATTTTTTACTTGTGAATGCAAAAACTTCCCCAATTGATAAAACATGGATCCAAAAGCCAAAACATTAAAGAAAAATGCAAAAAATGTGGATGAAAAATGCAAATTTCTGGGCATTCTTAGCAAAAACGTGGTAAAAAATTGGATTTATATGAAGATTTTTTGAATTAGGAAAGTTAAAAAAGGGTTCCTCACATGCATTTGCATGTGGTGGAATGCAAAATTGGGGTCTATAGATGCATTTGCATGTTTTAAGTACATTCATATGATGGCTGGGAGTGCAAATTGTACTCTCAAGGCCTCATTACATACTTAAATATGTAATACATGACATGTGATTGGACGTTTTTGGCTTTGGAGTGCTAATACAAGGTGTTGAAGGGTGATTGTATGAGTTTTGAATTCAAAATTGGATTCTCCAAGACACATGATATATGAAATCCATTGGTTGGAAGTGCATTTACATGTAAATGGACCCTTAGAAGTCCATTACATATTTCAAATATGCATTTACATGTTTAAAATCAGACTCTAAACATGCATATTCTATTTACTTGTTCTAGTGCAAATCACATTCTAGAAGGGCATTTGCATGTTTTAAAATGCATGGGACTTGGTCTCTTATGCAAATCACACTCTAGAAGTGCCTTGGCATATTTTAAAAACTTGTCAAATTAAGCCTTTAGAACAAAATCATAGTCTCTGCAGGTCATTGCATATTCTAAAAAGACTCAAATATGCAACTCCCACTATAGAACGCCCATGGCATATTTCAAGTTACATGAATTTACAATGTACATGTATAATGTTTTTTAAAAATGCCTTTTAAGTGCAAAATCGTGGTCTCTAGAGGCATTTGCATATTTACATGTAAATGGGTTGAAAGACATGTAAATACACAACTTAAGTGATCAATTAAGCACATGTCTAATTGATTCTTGAGGAAATATCACTTAATTGGGTCAAAAATAACATTTGCATAATAAAATTAACATATTATGACAAAATATCATTTCAAAAAGTAATATTTAACTTTTATGTTTTAAATAAAACATAAAGTTACTGCAAAAATAAATAAAACTATATAGTTAATATAGTCACTTAAGTGAAAAATTTAACAACAACTCAACTTAAAAATATAACATAAAGTTCTCTATAGTTACTTTAAGTGATAAATTTAAATGATGAAGTAACTAAAAAACATAACATAAAGTGATTTTATATTATATTTTTCAAAAAGTTAATGTCCACATTAAAATATAACATGATTTATTAAATCATGCACTTGCACCTTGAGAGTCCACTTTTAGTGTACTAAAATGATCATATCTTTTGATTGCCAACTTTGATTAAGCCCTAAAATAGATCGAATCAAAGGGAAAAAGCAAAACCAAATGACTAAAAACTAACAAACACACACTAAACAATGAGAAAAAAGATGTTTAGGGCTTCAAAAATCAAACATAGGACCAACAAATTAAAAAGACTTGATGAAAGCCTTCAGTAAACGATTTCATTATATCAATTGGAGTCGATTGGTTAATCAATGTTATCCAATTAAATAATGAGCTTATTCAGAGAAATGCAAAACTAAGTTGAAATTTTTTTGTACCTATTAGCTACATTTTGTGGTGACAGAATGCAAGACAACAAGTCTGAGATAGACTAGGTCGCCCATAGATCTTTTGCCGATTTTACACCCTCTGCAAATTTTACTTCAAGAATCTCATGATGTCCTATCCTTCCTGTAGCCAGTTGCCCTAGGTGCCCAACTGTCGATCAAAATCATGTCCACAAATGAAAAGGGCTCATACCCATAGAGGCTTTTGAGAGGAGCCATCCCACTCGACATGTGATACGTTGTATAATAACAATATTCTCTGAGATGCAGCCATTTGATCTACATCGTTTCCTGTACTGAAACATAGTTCCGGAGGTAACCTTCCAACCATTTGTTCACAATCTTGTTTGTCTATTACTCTGATAGTTGTAGCCAGTACTTGGTAATAATTTTGTTCTCGCCAACTGAAATAATGCCATCCAAAAGGTATTGAGAAATCAACCATCTCTGTCACTAACAATGTTTTGGGGTAACTCATACAGGCGGAAAACTTCTTTGAAAGATAAGTTGGGCACTTGTGTGGCTTGGAAATTTGAGATGGCAAAAAAGTATGTATACTTTGTCAACCGATCAACTACCACAAAGATACAATCCCTTCTATTTACCTTTGGAAGTCCAATGATGAAACCCATAGAGATGCTATCTCACTTTTGTTTCGGAATTGGCAAGGGTTGTAATAATCCAGCGGGTAAGGTGTGTTTGGATTTGTTTTGCTGGCATATTGCACATTCCCACACGTATTGCAAGACATCATCTTTAAGTCCCTTCCATGAGAACTCTACCTGAATTGTGTATATGTCTAGCTTGTCCTACCAATGGTGAGGCATGCATTTCCTTCAGGATTCTCTGCTTCAATTTGGACTTGAGCACTAAATATATCCGATCCTTGTAGTAGATGATGTCATCAACCACATTATATCGGTCATCCCGAGTGTCACCATCCATTTGCTTGGATGCAAATGTGTTTTTAGAGTATTCCACTAGTAAGTGTGCTTTCTAATCGGCTGAAATATGAGATAATAAACAAATGGCAGGTTTTCTCGGCAGAACATTGACTACCACATTATTCTTTTCTTTCACATATTCAATGTCGA
Organism: Cupressus sempervirens; assembly: GCA_028749045.1. Taxonomy (NCBI): domain Eukaryota; kingdom Viridiplantae; phylum Streptophyta; class Pinopsida; order Cupressales; family Cupressaceae; genus Cupressus; species Cupressus sempervirens. Next base: position 125,606,853 of record CM053785.1, on the reverse strand, counting down.
AATCAAAAGCATGAATCTTACCCATTTTTGTTGACTCTCCTATGTTGTGACAACAAGGGATGCTTGAGGGACACACAAACACCCCCCTCAATATTCTGGGAATGTTGGAACGTCACTGCATTTCCCACGGTGAGAGCAAAATATGGTGGCACCACTAGGGAAGCCAAAACTCCATCGCTACATCCCATGTGCTTCTCCATTCCGGGCATCCTGAAAATTTAGTGGGCACATGTCCTTAGGGTACACTGATTATATATCTAACCACAATTTTCTCTTTGTTTAGTTTTGATTTCATGAATTTGGGACAAAATATACCATGATCCTACAAAGGGACATTACATAAACTTGAACTCCCCGAAGGCAGTAGTCAAGCCGATGAACTGTATTCTTATGTCAGTAAACACTATATTGTAGCCAACGGGATTGTAGTTAGTATCCGAAAGGTTACGTGACGGTTGAGTCACCCCTTCGAGAAGTATATTTACATCGTCCAAATGGATTTATCAATCATCATTGTAATTGGAATTGCATATCGGCTTATATGAATAAAGGATCTTGTTTTGTGTTACATTCTAGTCTCTTACTGTGATAAACATCCGTTTACCTTGTATGGTAAGCATTTGGCGCCAATGATGTTGTTAGTAAAAACTATATTGCAGCCAACGGGATTAGAGTTAGTATCTGAAAGGTTGCGTGATGGTTGAGTCACCCCTTCTAGAAGTATACATACATCATCCGAATGGATTTATGAAACATCATTGTAATTGGAATTGCATATCGGCTTATATGACTGAAGTATCTTGCTCTGTGTTACATTCTAGTCTCTTAATGAGATAAACATCTGTTTACCCTGTACGGTAAACATTTGGCCCCGTTGCAAGTTGAACCTGGTATAAAAGAGGTGTTATAAAGATTAATTTCGAATTTGCTCAATAAGGATAGGAATAAAATAAAAGACAAGGATGAGATACACACAACATGGGAAACATTAATCCTCACACAACAGGCGAAGCGAAGGCAGAAGTTTCAACAGCTCACCAATGGGCACCGAATTGGTGGAGCATGGACTGAGGGAGTGCATTCGCCTAGCAAACCGAGGAGTGCCGAGGACTTGCTTGAGGAAACATGACAGAGATTAAATTTGGTAGAAGAGACAAGGGAGGAGTTCCTAAACATGTATACATCAAGGGTAGAGAATCTGAATGGAAGGGAAGGAACCCGTACGGCTCGAGGTGCCAAAGGAGCATGAGCGTGGGGTGAACTCTTCGTTCCCAATACACCTGACGGACAAATACAAGTTGAGAATTGAACAACTTCACTTGTAGAAGACCTCTTCACACCACAAAGTAACACGGTTGTCTGAAGTAGCACGATTGTGCAGAACAACACGGGTGCACAACAAGAACCACAAATATAGAAGAAGTTAATAATGGTAGGACCAAAGGAAAAATTGCCAAAATTTAATGGCGATGGGACAACCGATCCATTTAGACATTGTAAAACATGTGAAACATTTTGGATTGTGAATGGTGTAATAGATCAGGATGATTGGGTCCAATAGTTTCCAGCTACCCGAAAGGGTGTAGTGATCAATTGGTTTTTAGACACCCATCTAAAGAAGTTAACTACACAGCTAGATGTCAAGAAATAATGTATAGTAGAGTTCTGGCTACTTCGGGATGATAATGAGATATTAGCAGAAATCTACAGTACCAAACAAGGAAAGAATGAAATAGTCCGCATATACACGAGGAGGCTAAAGGAGCTGGTAGGAAAAATCAAAAGCCAGCTAGCGGATGGGTTGAAGAAAAGATGGTTCGTCGAAGGGCTACAACCAATACTCAGTAAGAAGATGAAAATTGTACCTCCAACATCATGCGTTGATGCATATAACCGTGTGATGGACTTAGAAAGTGAATAAAAAATAGGCAAAAAGAAGAAAGATAGATCATCAAACTCAGAAGATGCATCCTCTGAAAGTAGCAATGAGGAATCAAGTAAAGAGGTTCTGGCACTTCAGAAGGACATGCTATATATGATGAAAGAGTTCAAAAACATGAAAAAGAATCTCGGTCAAGTGAGAGAATGGGAATTATGGTGTACGGATTGCAAGAGGCTGAAGGAGCTGGTAGGAAAAATGGAAAGCCAACTAGCAGATGGGTTGAAGAAAAGATGATTCGTCAAAGGGCTACGACCAACATTCAGGAAGAAGATGAAAATTGTACCTCCAACATCATGCATTGATGCATATAACCATGCGATGGACTTAGAAAGTGAACAAAAAAAGGCAACAAGAAGAAAGACAAATCATTGGACTTAGAAGATTCATCCTCCAAAAGCAGTGACAAGGAATCAAGTAAAAGGTTTCGGGCACTACAGAAGGACATGCAATGTATGATGAAAGAGTTCAAAAACATGAAAAAGAATCCCGGTCAAGTGAGAGAAGGGGAATTATGGTGTGCGGATTGCAAGTAGGAGGGCTATACAAAGGGCTCCTGTCCTAAGAACCAATTCTGCAATATCTGCAAAATTGCAGGGCATTCCACCAAGGATGTGAGTTTTACGATCTTAAATAAACTTCATCTCCATCTTTTCAATGTTGAGATAAATATCCACTATAGTGTGCAAACAGTTCATACCAAGAACAACATCAATACCTCCCATGTCCACAATATAAAAATCTCCCTTAAATGCATAATTGTTTAGCTTCATGGGAAGCTAAGTAATCATCTTGTTACACTTAAGAGTGTAACTATCAACTACCTTCTCTCGAATGTACTCGATTTCCTCTATTTGAATGCCCCTCTTGGAGACCAATCGTGAATCAATAAAAATTATGAGTAGCACTGGTATCAAGAAGAAGAACAACTTGCTGCCTTGCCAAGAGACCATCTAACTTGATATCTTCCTTTCTCATGCTAGAAAGGTACACTACCTTAAGATTGGAATCATCAATACCTTGAGCACTATTAATTGCTCCCTCGTGTCTCTTCCTCATTATTTGCTGGCTGCTCTAAAAAATTAGAACTCTCCTTGTCATCATAGAACCACTCCATCATCCTATTTTTACCCTTAGGCTTCAAGGGGCAATCATGCTTTTATCATAAGAACCCCTACAATAAAGACAAAGTGTCCTCCTCCTTAGATCATTAAGAGTCTCTTGATATAAACGGGCTGCTATAGGTCTTTTAGAATCAGATTTATCATCCTTCTTAGGGGCTACCTTATTGACATATGATGAAGTAGAAGGTTTGGAATCGAACTTGCATTGTGGGGTAGACATCTCTGAGGTCCTTGCCTTTTTCATAGCTTCTTGTAACGTAGGTGAATCTAGAGACTTAACCCACCCTCTAAGAAGCTCAACTAGTTCCTCAACAAATAGCACCATCTGTCTTCTCTCTAAAATGTCATACACATTCACAGATAAGCGCTAAAACTTGTGGATGAATGCCTGAAGACCTCGAGTCTATCTCAACTGTGTCAACTCACGAAAATAAGTCTCAGGGTCTTTCCTACCAAATCTATGTACTAGTCTATCTACAAACTCTTGGTCGGAGACAATCTACTCATGGGTCAATGATACTAACCCATGGTACCCCTAGTCATGGGCTATCCCATCCAAGTGCAACACAATAAAGGGAATGGTGTCCTCCTCTGTCATGGGAGTCAAGGTCATCTTGTTGGTAGCTTGCTTCAAGTCATTTTGTCTAGGCCTCTTTCTCATGTCAAGTCCATGGTTACCTTTAGTATCCTCTCTCTTTTGTGTTAGGAATCCAAAAAAATTCAAATTCTGCCTAGTGGCTTGTGGTAAAGCATCTCACTTAGAATTATGGGCCACCACATCATCAAACAATGGTATAGCCTTAGTTTTAGTACTCACCGCATCCAACTCAATTTTTAGAAAAGTAGGTCGCCATGGCCTATCATATGTACTTGTATGATCAACCCTATCATCTACTTTAGACCTGTGAAAGCTAACTGAAACGCTCTTGATACCTCTATCTCGACTACGTTCTCTAGGGAGAGAAATGTGCTACAAAGTCTCCGATAATTGTTACAAAAGATTAGCAACATGGTGCTGGCGATGTGCAAAATCTCTTAGTGTCTCCCTAACCTCTCTATCAATGTTAGAATTTGTTCAAGCATCCCTGTAATTACCTCAACCACCAGAACCACTAGCATCTCTGTTACCTATAGTACCAAATTGAATATCCTAATCACCCTCACTTAGTGGTGAAGTCCTCCCCCTGTGAGTGTAATAAACTCTAGGTCTAAAACACTTTGCCACAATGAACCTAGTACCCTATAGGATGGTAGAGAACTGGTCTGATACCACTGTAAAAAGTTGTACTGGCTCACTTCAATTTACATTGTAGAATATATTTTTTTGTGTTTTTAAGTTTTGCAATTTCTTGGTTTTTTGAGGATATATGCTTTCTTTTTTCTTTTTTAGAAAGTTAAATGCTAAACTTAAATGCAAGAAACAAATAACAAGTCATTCCACTTAATCTGCAATTAAACAAAGAAAAACATTTACAATGCTTTGGCAACATGCAATGAATTGAATAATTGAAAGAACCTAGAATTGATGGGTGACATTGAAATGACAATTTGCCGCAAATATATGTAATTCCACACCACCTTGTAACCAAGCACAGCTCCTAGTGTTAAAACTCTGCCAGCATATGGTGAATCACAGCTAGTAGTTGGGAAAATGCTGCTAGGAATCTAGTCACCGCTCTCAAACAAAATGTGGATCATTAACAATGATTGCATTATGTAATGTCCAGCTCCCAATACATGTAAAACCACAGCGACAAAGTCGCCTTGATGGCTGTAGGAAAATTCAAAGCTAAGGGGCAATTTGGTATCCAAACTCTTGTTGGGAAAACATCCAGACAGCCTTTTGAATTTTCAGATTGATTCCCAGTTCAATGCTCACCAAATAAGGATCGAATTGCAGATAGTCGATATACAATTCATTGGCAATTTGAGCCAATTCAGAGTGCAATAAGTTTAGAGGAAAATTCAGGCTTCCTCAAAGCTTACACCAAAACTATCAGTCTCCAATTTTCATAAAAACAAATGCAATAAGTTATGGTTCGATGTCCTTCATGAATGCATTATATAACAATTTTAAAAGCCAAAGCTTCTTCCAAACACAAGACACCATTTAGCTTCTTGGAGACACTTTTCACTAATAGAGCTTCAACATCACATCATCAAATTATAACAAGGAACTCATAAAGCTATTCATTTAGTTTTACTTAAGTAATAACTTGTAATATTCAACTCATTAATGAAGCCCTATCAAAGTGCTCAGGGAGCTTGGACTTAGGGTGGCACAACTGCACCACCAAAAATAGAACCTCTGGTCATCTGACATACTACAAATAGCAAGTCGCTTCAATTGAGACCCTCAAATCTAAGTGTCAGCTCACAAGGGCCGTGCAATGATGAACTGACATCGCCAAGCCTACTGGAACCTACTAAATCAGGGACATTACATTGTAACCTAAACAAATCTCTTTGATTGGGTTGGCCCTCGGGTGTTACACTGATTATATCCCAAAAGCCTATATGTAAATGTAGAACTAGAACTTTTCTCTTTGTGTAAAAGGATGTTAATTTAGTAAATTTTGTATTAATATTTATATTACTAAGGAACTAGTAAAATTGTTTACTTCTAAAGCAAAATCTACCTTTATTTTTGTTGTCTTGGTGTGAATAAATGCAAATGGAGATAAGCCTATAAGATGTATGAGATGATATTTCTATCTATTTCTGTTTTTTTAATGTTACCATAGGGTTTAAAAGAATTATCTCATAATTAAATAATAACTGTCCACACCACACGTTTCTGTGTGTAAATTGCATTCTGTCTACCAATCCAAAAGATTTGTCTTTCTTGCCCTAGTGTTTTTTTGAGATTCTTGCTTCAAAATAATTTACCTGGCTTAACTACATTTTCCTTATGTACTTTCCATGCTCATAACCAGTCAATCATAATTTAATAAAAAGATTAAAAGCTTAATGTTATTTCTTTAGATATGCATAGTGAATGAGATCTATTGAACAAAATTCGTGTGAATGTATATACTGCTTTTGTAAACATAAATAAATAATAATCTTTGTTTAATTATTAAGAATATTAGAGATGGTTCATTAAAGACTGCTGATTTTAAAATACTCTCGAGCAATTTTAAATATACTTATATTTTTTTTGTGTTCACTAATAGATATGGCAAGGGGAGTTTATGAAGTGGGTTACCAATGAGAAAGAAAAAAAACTCATTTCGTTGTGTCAGGTAAACCTTTGAGAATTTTTTGATTAAATTTTATCTTGGACTTAAAGTAGGTATGGCTATCTGGAGTAATGAAAAAATAGCATACAATTGAAATGACATGCTGGAGTTTAAAATATTGAAATCTAAGTACAATTATTTTCCGCAGAAGAAATCAATTAGTTTGAACCAATTCTTGAGTCAGTCAATCTAAACATCAAAATGGATCAGTTAGATAAGAAGAGTACAATAACAATGACAATGTCATATATGTTAGAGTAGGTAAATGTCAGTATACAAAGATCTTATTTCCAAATTAGCAGAAGAAATTCATGTTGAGGCAACACAGATTTAAAACCCATAATGGATTGCATTGAGAGATATTTTCATTCCAAAAACATTGCAGATCCTCCAGTTGTTTCAGGTGACTTCTTTTTTCTATTGATTTGTACTTTACTGGCTACTAACAGCATCCTTTTTTATGAGGCACTACTTCATGTCTGATCCTTATTATGGAATATTTTTCAGTTATCTACAGACATATTCTATCATGCCAGTTAGCTAGCCCATCACAAAATTAAATATGAATTAACTAAATAAATAAATAAAATTTATCCTGACATATGTGTTATAGTTATTCAAGACCATTTGAAAAGCACAAAACTAATTTCCAAATTTTAAAAGAAAATTTAGTACATGTGCTAGCTAAATGCAGCATACCAGTTGACATCAATTAAGAGATTATCTAGAAGGATATTGGGGTTTATTTTGTCTTCACTAAGTTACTAGTTCGAGTTCTATTCAAAATACAAGGTTCGTAGAACCAGTTTGCCAGTACAACAAAATCTTGGAAAGGGTTTTGGGTTGTTTGTACAAAAGCATATATATATATATATGAAGCCCACTAGCATAGAGTATGGTAAAATCATATGATTTAATCATTTAAACAACAAAAACACCATAGGCATAAACTTTAAACACTTAAGTTGTAATCATAGCATCATGAATCAACATCATACCATCATATATTTCAATTTTCAAGTTCAACATCAAGGATAAAAAACATTAAAATTAAATCATGATCCACGAATCATAATAGCAAGTTCAAGTATCATTGTTTCAAGTTCAAGTTTCAACTATCTTAATGTATTAAATTTTAATATTCATCATATTCACATTTTTCTTCTCAAATCATCATCTTCTTCTTCTTCTCCTCGTCCTTTCTCATTAGTTCACTCAGCAATAAAGCTAAGGCCAATGGGATCAGCACCAGCAACAAAAAAAATCTCCAAAGTCTTCAATTGTAAGCCAGGATGCAGAAACATCCAAATCCACCAACTCTGCATCTACATCCCACCTCTTTGTCTCCCCTTCTTTGTATCTTTAGTCTTCTGCGAGAGGAAGCACAAGTTGTAATGCACAAATACCAAGTTCTCCGCTCTTTTTGATTGCAACCTATTGCGCTTCACTAAGTGGATAAAATAATATGTGCTGCATTTTCTCTCTGAAGTAGATGAACTAGCAATCTATGAAAACATGACCATGTAAACAATTAAAATAAAATTTAACTTATGTATCTTGAATCTTAGAATTTCTAGCAATTTATGAAGACAAAGGAAACTAATAACATTTTTAAAAAAATTAAACTTACTTATGATAACACTTTGATTGCAAGGGGCTGCAAAGTTTGGAATCTTTGGCCATGGAGGTACCAATGACTATGAGCATCTTTCCTAAACCGATGACAAAGAGCATCATTACTTAAACTTTTTGCATCCACAAATTGTATGAACTCATCTGTAATCAATTCTCACATTTCATCACCAGGAAAGAGTCTTTGAAATGCTGCCTTGTATCCATCAGTGACTTCTATATCTCTATAGGGTGGTAGTCTTCTTGGTAGATCAGTATATTGTGTGCTATAGTATTTGGGCGTCAATTCATAGGTAAGCAAATGTAGAGGAGTGGTCATTTTGTTCCATCTTTCTAAATTGTTTGAAGGTGGTCTCTTTAGGATCTTGCTCCTTGTCATTTACAAATTGCTTGATCTCCTCAAGCATTGAGTCTATGCCATCATAGATCTCTCCAAGGCAAGACCTATACATGTTTGCATACCTAAACATGATCATAATGGGGTTGGTGAGCTTAATGAGATATTCCACACGTTCCCACCATTGGTCATCCAATATCCTCTTCCTTATTTTGGTTGCCTTCTCACTGTTGCTTTGCCTCCATATAGCCCAATTGTTACTGATTACCATTTTGGTAAGTGCCTCTTTCATTTGCATAAGTCATCTCGAGATGATTACATTTGATGCAAAACGTGTCTCAACAACTTTTAACATAAAATAGAATGAAAACAATACAATTATTAGATACATACGTGATAAAAGAATACACATTACATAATTAAAAAATCAGAAATTGTAAGATACTATTTTTTTAAGAATTAAATAACTAACTTGAGTTCAAGTTTACTTACCTTCAGCAACTCCAAATGTGAGAACATTCTGAATGTCTCTTGAGTCATGTGGTGGTTTGTGATGAACATCTAGATGTCCTCAGCTTCTGTGTACACCTCCCTGATCCACTGAATACTCTTTACAATCTTTTGTAGCATTAGATTGAGTGAATGAACTGCACAAGGTGTCCAAAAAATATGTATGTAACTCTCTTCAAACAACAAACTAGCAGCTCTACAATTCTTTGCGTTTATGACTTGGACAATGTTTCTTGTACCCACATGTTCAATGGCCTCAATTAGGAAATTAGCAATAAATCGCCCATCTTTTACTTGTCCTTCACAATACACTGCCCCTAAAAAATATTGCTCCTTTAGGGAACACCACCAAAACATTGATCAATGGACGATTTCTAGCATCTTTCCACCTGTCTGAAACAACCATTACCCCTGTCTCAATCCATCAATCCTTGATGGGCTTCAATTGCTCATCAATCAACTTGACCCTGTTATCCAACATGGTGGTTCGTACTCTCTGAAAACTGGGACCTGAACACCCTGCAGGTGCTGCATTAGCCGAGTTCACTGGTTGGTATTTTATATGGTCCGGTCCATAAATTGTGGCAATTACTCAGTTATGAATTTTTCACATGGATGAAGACCTTAGTTACAGGCTTCATTTTTGTATATTTTGATGTTATCTTTGACATTGCAGGCTCCATTTATGTTTATTTTGATGTTTATCCTTGATATTGCAGGTTCCCTTTTTGTTGTCTCCAAAAGCTAAAAGCCAAATTCTACAGGTATTCTTGTGTTTTGTGACAGGCATTGCACTTTCCCCTTTATTGTATACCTGTTTTATATACCTAATATTTTTAGAGTTTCATGTTTTTGCGAAGGTAGAAGCTGATATTTATAAGCAAATGTCAGTGGAACGATCAGTTATGGAACAGCTAATTTCACACTCCTTTGCAAACCCTTTTCTGCTGCTGGTGGTATAGGCAGTGTGAACAACATAAGCTTCTTTGTTTATGTACACAGGTTTAATAATGTTTAGCTCTGATCTACTTGAACATTTTTCAAAATTTTCAGGTGCGACGCAGCGACTTGATTGCAGACACTTTGCGTCAGCTTTCTCCACTTCAAAAAACCGAATATAAAAAGCCTTTAAAGGTTTGTTTACCATTAGCTGTATCACTCAGAATCTTTCCATTCTCTATATAGCGATTATCTTTTATATTGAAATATGGAAAATAGTATATCAGTTGTCTTCATAACAAGAAAGAATAAAATGAGATAAATGGACTTCTAGTTGAATAGAGTCTAGACTATATATTGCTGCAATTTTCTATGAATATGCCATCATTCTCCCTGACAAAACATCACCAACACGTGGGCTTGTATTTATTACTAGTTGACAAGGTATGGAATAGCCTATTCTAAGATATATGGTTGTCTTTATATTACATATATTTTTTCTGAATTATTGAGAATGGTGATGTGAGAAAGAAAAAGAAAATAAAAGAAAATAGACATTAAATGTTTTTGAAAGGATGTCTTAGTCTACAAAGTTTGAGAGTTTCAATTGTGTACTTTTCATTTGTGCTAAGGATGGGTTTAACAGTCACCATAGTGAAGCAAACCATATTATTTTCCCAAATAGATTATAATCAAATGGAAGGCTTTGATGTCTAAATGTTCCTACTTAACTATGTTTAGAATCAACAGTGTGAAAACAGATAATGCTAGAACGTATTTTTCCTAAGTTTCTGGTACGGGTAGAGGTATGAGAACCCAGTACGTGGGCACAGGCAATTGTTTTTCATCCTTGAGTACATGGGTTAATGTACAAATGTCTATATGTACATATACAAAAAAATTAAAGAATTATACAAATTTGTAAAATTAATTCATTTGATAGTATGATACCATCATTGCTCAACTCCAAACACCAATTGATAGTTCAGAATTTCAATATTAAGTCATAAGCCTTATCGTATATGTCTAGAATCACAACTCAGATAAAAGTCTTTACAGATGCAAAATGGACAATTAAAAATCAGTTTTTTAAGAAAGCATAAACCTTTAATCTAAGATCTGCATTTAAAGCATGAATTTACTGATCCATAAAACACATAACACCAATATTTTTGATGTGGAAACCTTGTTAAGGAAAAGCACAGTGAGAATCAAACCCACAAGATGATTTACTCTATTAGAAGCACTATAACTTGTTAGGAGTATTACAAAAGAGGATGCACAAGTTTTGAGACACACTGCCTAGAGCTCACTACTCAAATGCAAATAAGGGCAACAACCTTGAGAATTACAATGAAAGGGCTACAACCTTGAGTGGACAACAATCCTCTGTGGACAACAACCCACTGTGGACAAAAGTCCACTTAATCATAAATTGACTGATAGTATTTTCCTTATGCCAATACAACTCCAATGAAGACATAACAAATATGTGCCTTACTTGCAGATTCCACTCATATGTCTTGAGTCTTTTCCCATATCCTGTAAGCACACACCAACACCCATCTCAAATAGATTTTACATCATCACAGTTATACAATTTATCAACCTTGTTTCTACAAGGTTGACTCAATACCTTATTACAAAATATTTAATTAAATGTAGCACATAACCCAATCAATCCATAGCATGTCAGATAAGACATAGTAAGAATCCAAATAAACATCTTCAAGCACGCTTCTGCTCCATAAATATCTCCTTGAAGTTCGCAACATGTTACACCAGCAGGTCCGCCAGGAACAATAAGAAACATCAACATGCCACAAGAAAATCATCCAATCTGATCACACTAATGAATGCAATCCAACAGCACTAATAGGGCATGACCTAGGAACATCAGCAAACACCATGAAATACCACAACCACGAAATTGACCCTGTGATCGAATTCGTTAGTATCTCTGTACTGCTCACTACAAGTGCCAAACAATCATCTCTGTCATTAACGAAAAGTAGCTTGCCAACAACCAAATCATGAACCACTCAAGCTGAGGACAAAAATGCATGTCCGAAACATACAACCAAGTTAGCAACCAGAAATGTTGCATAACCTATCCATACCAATCCCAAAACTGAAACATTGTCTTTTCCTGAACACTCAAATTACCAGTCTCTGATCAATCAACCATAACCAGCTCAAATCATTATCCAAACCTCTGTAAATTGACATGTGCCAACTACAGACATCACGAAACATCCTATTGCTTCCCATTGCTTGATTTTCAACAGTATAGTTGTTACAATCCTCTCTTCTCACTAAACCTATCAAGAACAGTGACAAAAATAAAGGAATACGTGAACATCAAAGATAACATCTCTCAAATATGTGACAGCAATCTCTGAAGCACATGTTTGCATAGTATTTCAACAATCTCCCTTTTTGGCATTGATGACAACATATGATGTGAAAAAACAACTATACACAAAGATCAAATCATAAGCACCAATCAATGAAATGAAGATATTATCTTTCATGGCCTCTCTAACAAATCTCTCCACCTGAGGGCAATCCCTCCCCCTTGATATATTTATTACATACTATTTTCTCTATTAGATAGCTCACTCAATACTATTTTTCACATGGCTTCTCTTGCCCTTTGACATCAATGACAAAGGCACATAATTGCAAAACAATCATTGCTCCCTGATATTGAAACAACAATTTGATAAACCACAAGGCTAGCTACCCCCCTAACTGGTAGCCGCCAAAAATATCAGTTCCAGATGAAAAATAATCTCTGTAATGGTACTGAACAGTTGCATCTCAATGCAACTCTAGCTCTGATCAGGAGGGGCAGTTACGCCAAGCTTACCTCAGAGATGCTCAAAAGTGTCCTTTGGTAAGGGATTTCTAAAGATATCTGCAATTTGTTCTTTAGTAGATACATATTCTATCTTGACTTCCTTTTCAATAACCTTATCCTTCAAGAACTGATATTTGATGGATATATGCTCTCTTTGAATGCAATACATTATTCTTTGAAAATATTCATTGCATTTGAGTTATCACAGTAAATAACAATATGTTCATGGATACTTACTTTGATGTATTTCAACATTTGTTTTATCCATACCACTTGTGTGTGAGTAACAACAACAACAACATATTCAGCTTCAGCAGTAAAATGAGTATGCTAACTATCATATGAATTATGGATCATAAATTATCTCTTGTGGTTAATTTAAATTCATAACATGGTTAATTAAGGTCATCTTTGAGATTTGAGCAGCTTCCTTGCAAGGGACATTAGAGCCAAATGTATCAAGGCAAACTAGTGGCTTGATTCTTATGAAAGGTGGTTATCTTTTCACTAATAAAGTACAAAGGATAATTCACTCCAAGAGTTGACGGATCGCTAAACAATCATTACTCACGAGTCCATCAAAACGAATCATCCATCCATCATTAATCCCTCAAGAAATGAAGAAAACAATCAAACCATAATATGAAGCAAACAATCATCAAATCCAGATCAATCATCACTTCATCTTGGGTTCAAGAAAACGAATATTTCAACAATCGAGCACCAATCTGTCAAAGCAAAATTCATCAATATGTCAAACAACAGTCATTAACTGTCACTCATCAATCATCTAATCAACAATCACTACATCATTACTCAATAATTCCTCAAATCACCAATCAAGGAAGATCAAACACGATCAGCATTAGGATACAGGCTATCTGCATTTCAGGATACAGCCATCTTGTGATATAGTAAATATTTTTGTATGCATTGGGGTAGTATATTTAATACTTATATTTTATATAAGGAATAAAATGAAATGCCATTCCTTATTTTATTTCCCCTAAAACAATCATGTGCAGGTGAGTAAGGAAATACAAGGAGGGAGAGTGGGTACGAAATTCCTGTTTATGTGGGCTACACCATTATGGATGAATAGAGTCTTATCAGATGTAGGCTGAGGGGGAGTGTTCTATCTGTCTCTGGGCTTAGATAAGAGGAATATTATGGGCGCCCTATTGTGGTTTCCTCTTTAACTTTTATGATGGTTTTGTTGGAATTGAATTAAGAGAAGTCACAATTATAGGTGGGTGAATAAGGTGACTTGAATAGGGAAAGTAGAGACAAGCTTCCCCACTAGCTAGGGCATTGGATGGATAGTGTCCTGCCACATGTAGGCCAAGGGAGAGTGTTGTACTTTCTCTTGATTTTAGTGTGAAGAATGCTTTGTGCACCCTATTGGCCTTCCCCCATTTAACCCCTATTATGGTTGAATTCTAAAAACGAATTATAAATATTACATGATTTATCTAAATAGATTAGGATGACAATTAATATACGTGCACATATATGTTACTTGATCCTTAATCGTTGTAGATATATTTGGTCTGAGGAATTATATTCCCAATATTGTCTAACATGATTACAGTAACTAAATGAGAATTTATCTTGCTTAAAATATTTTAATAGGTAAAATTATAACTCTAACTGTATTACATTTCTTGCTTTAATTGAACTTGTGATTTTAGGGCAAGAATTAGGGCAATCCTAAAAGGGGGCATTGCTTTTATAATAGTAGATACAGGAAATAACTCTGTTCATGTGCAAACGGCAGCTAAATTTATTCAATATAAATATTCACACTGAGTCAACACTTCCAGTTCTCTGCTAGATAAACCTCCCAAGTCCCATAACCTGAAATTTTGCCCCAAAATATGCCACTTAAGGTTGACTGAGTTTAAAACTTACCAGATATTTAGTCAGAGAGAAATTGCAATGATCTATAAACAAGAAGCACTCCAAATGCACTTGTCTAATCATCTTGCGGCAACGGCCCCGCTCAATGACCATATAATTTCTGAAAGCCATATCAAGTAGACTTCAAGAATGCCCCTTAATATATAAAAGATATATCAACTCTGAAACAGAATGGTGGCCAGTGGCACACAACAGAAAATATTATTCAATATATATTTATTATTTGCAGATTGCCCCTTTTTGGCAAACTCGGAACTCTGCCCTTTTATGATTTGGTATTAACTGTTACGCCTTATAATGCAAGCAGATTGTACCACTACCCTAAAATAAATCTGCCATCCCTAGCAGAAAGGATCACATGTATGAGCAATAGGAATAGCGATTTTTCTCATTGAAGGCACAAAGGAAGATGCTTTGACAGGTTGCAATGACTTCCAATGCATGTTTTATCTCCATACACCAAACCATATAACCAATCACTATCTAAAGCCTGAAGTCATCTAGCAATAAACATGTGGCTCCATGGTGTCAAAGAAGAATAAACAAGGTATACAAGCTGGCATCCGAGAAACCAGGGTATGTTAACCATTAGTCATTTACTCATGATTAGCGTTGATTAAGCTTGCTTGAAACACCCAATAAAACCAATCTGAAATCTGTCTTTAACGAAGACTACACAGATTTCCAAACCTCAAACTTTGAACCCAACTATGAAATCTGATTGACTCCGCCCAATCACCAAGCAGGGTAGATCTTCCATCACGAAAACTGATTTTCCCAGGAGGGTTTTGATCCTCTTGAGACTTAGATGTACCACTTTTGGTCTTGATGCAAGGGTTTTCTGAATTCAAGAAATATAATAAATTGATTAATCTGTAACATACAAATTGAGCTCTCAAACCCCCATTTATTAGCCTTTTTGGGAACTGTCCAAAACTCCAGTATACAATCACTTTATTAATTAAGCCTTTTATCTCAAAAAAGTAATATTTTAATTTTCAAAACATTTCCAACACTTGGTCACTTTTCAGCATCCCTAGCATTTAAAAATTTCGATTCTCTTTTCAACAAGCTATAAAGCTGAGGTGATTGATAAACCCTTTTAGTTAAAGTGTTGACCTTAGTAAAATCAAATTAGATATAGCTCACTGTTGCTGCTTGGTAGCTTCAGTCAGATAAACTTATGAATGTATATATATAATTATATATGAGATATAAGTCTATTGTTATATAAGATAAATTAATATAATAATATAACAATATATAACACTATGAATATATTTGTTATTATATTAATTATTAATTAATGAATAGACATGTCTCATGAAGGGACATGTCTCTTCATAGTTTATGATTATTATAAATATAAGAGGTCTGTGCCATTTGAAAGACACATCAAAGATTATGGCAGTGCTTAGTACATTTGCAGCAGTCGTCGAAAAATTAACATGGTATCAGAGCCAGGTTAAGGAAGATCTAATTAGATTTGAGATAACAAATTATCTAGACTACAAATTATCTAGACAAGACTTGGGAGATGTTAAGAGACTATTGATGTTCCAAACTTGAACCATCCTTAGTGGGGAAATGATTCAAAAGAGAAGATGTTTCTCAAATAATCTCAATAGGCATTTTTCTTTTCTAATTTGATGTATATGAATCTTCATTGAAGCAACTTGTATCAAGGATGCATAGATAAGTATTTATGATCCTTGAGTATTTCATTTATCTACTCATTGTTGTCTTTTTCTTATTTTTATTTCTATATGTACTATAAAAGCTATTTGCCTTGATCTTTTCCTTTCTCTTTGAAGATGTTCTTGCAGGAAAACGTAAATTGATATCAAATTCAAAGGGACTCTAATACATTCGTCTAAAGGAGTGGATAGAGGATATGTTTTAGTTGATCTTTGAAGATCACAATCATATCAAATTTAGAGGGAGTATGACACTTCAGAGAAGGAAAGTTTGGTTGAGGAGCTTAAATTTGATTTTTAGAGGGATTTTAGAAAGTCCTTTTGTGTGATTATATGACCTGAATGGGCCTACTCCCAGTGTACATCATGAGGAAGTGATAACTTCCAAATGATCATCACTTGTATTTGCAGAAGTTATTGAAAGGTGACAATCTTACAATAACTTAATTTTCTATTATGATGGATATCTTACAATATCTATGTAGATCATGATAGATTATACTTTGCATGGTGGATGTTTATATGGTAAGCATCATGAGAATGGGTGTGCACAAACCTTATAAACATTTTTTGAGTAGATGGTGAATGTTATGCAAATTGAACTTCTGGAAGGCCATTACACAGAGTACTCGGTGAATATCATGCAACTTGATGTTCAGGAGGCAAGAGGCCATTACTCACAGTACTTGGTGAATATCTTTTATCTCAACATTTTGGAAGGTCGTTACTCAAAGTGTATTTGGTGAATATCATTGATATTGTAGAAGACCAATACTCATGATATCAGATGTGATATCAAAACTTTTTGAGTTCTTGGTGAATATCGAATGCCGATATTTTGGGAGACCAGTACTCAGGATATTAGATGTGATATCAAATCTTATTTGAGTACTTGGTGAATATCATGTCTTGATATTCTGGGAGGCCAATACTCATGATATTAGATGTGATATCAAACCTTATAAATATTTGGCGAATATCATGTCTGATATTCTGGAAGGCCAATGCTCATAGTGAAAACCTTCTGATCAAAGGTTTCCTTAATTTGTCATTCCTAATATTACCAATGGTGTAATATTTGTCATGTTTATCCTCCCTAGCTAAGAGGGAGTGTTGATGTTTGGTAGCTTTAGTTGGATAAACCTATATATATGAGATATAAGTTTATTGTTATTTAAGAGAAATTGATATAATAATGAAATATGTGTACATATATATAACACTATGATTATATTTGTTATTATATTAATGATTAATTAACGAATCATGGGACATGGCTCTTCATAGTTTATGATCTTTATAAATATAAGAGGTTGCTGACATTTGAAAGACACATACCAAACATTATGGCAATGCTTAGTACATTTGTAACGGTCCTTGAAAAATCAACACTCACAATTATGCCCACTATTGTCAAAATGCATTGAATTGAAAACTGACTATGTAGGAGTAATACTAATGAGCATCATGATAATTGGACTCAACTGAGTGGCTTACTAAAAATAGACACTCCCTCTGTAATGTTCCTTGTATAATTCCTTAGAATTAAGGGACAACTGCTGGAATCCTTTTTCCTTATTATGAACTACAATCTCTATTCTACTATAAACTTGTGAATTGATAACCAAAAATTCAATCTGACGTCAAATTTCTAACATCAAAGCCACTTACTATATTTAATTTAGACAATGTAATGTCCCCGTTTTCTAATTAGGTTTGAAAGCTATAACCTGCAACCATTTGTCAGTACAATATCGAAAATTGTGTGTAAAACATATTAGCAACATTAGATTTAAGTAAAAACTAATCTAAATACTACCCAAGCTACCCATCCTAATCCTTTGGGAGAAATCCTTTCTCCAATCACCTAAGCCTCTGGTGAGAACTGCGTCTCGATTAGGTAATTGTCATAGAAAGAGCTTCTTCCTTTGGCCTCTTTGGGATCTCTGATAACACTACTTGGTAGACCAAAGTCTCTTATCTCTAACATATGCATATGTTTGACCACTACAATATATATTGCCTCTAAGAGATTCTCTATAAATCTCTCTCTAGATTCCAATTAGGAATCTTGACATTCACAAGGAATGCCCTCTAATATTTGTGAGTTCTCGTAAGAGAGTCACGCCATTCTTACCGAATGCCCTCTACCAAGATCTACTTGGTCTCTATGGGAGTTATAAAGCTCTCCTATTATGTAAGACTATTAGTCCTTGATTAGTAGTCTCTCTGCATAATTTCTTCTTAGGTAATTATCAAAGGATCCATACCTGTGGTAAATTTGTAACTATATGCTCTTCTCTATAAACATTGTCTTTTGTGATTGGGATCTTTCTTATTCCTTTATTTTTTCTATTCTGATTTTTGTATACATGTATTGCCTCTCTGTATCAATTTCTCTAATATTGTAATCTTCAATATAGCTTTGTGTTCGCTAATCCTCAATTTTATTTATTGTTCATTTTCTCCTATAATCCTCTGTTTCGTGTTTTGTCTTAATATTTAACTATTTCTGATTACAATTCTCATATGTTCTCTTACGTTGCTTCTATTTCTAGTTCCAATGAACATTGGCTGTTATGCCAAACATATCTTGTGTGTTGTTGATCCTTCCATACTTCCTCAGTTATAATGATGCTGATTGTACATCTGTAATTGCCTTCCAATGAATATTATCGAAGTTACTTATTCCATTATTCTTCTATTCATAGTTGTGATGTGTGAGCTACTCGTCATACACGTTCCTCCTTGTCTTATAATTATCGAGACTAAGAGGAGTTACCTTGTCACCTTTGTATCTGACTGTGTTCTTGCTCCGGGGTAGAGATTTACGACTGTATGCATATTGGTGACTTTTACCTCTTGTTAGGAATTACTTGTCTTTCCGCTCTAGTTACATCTGCTTAGGAGGAGATAGTATTTCCGACTATGTGATGCTTTGTCTGTAGCGTGGATGCTCCTTACAAGTCGATTTGGAATCCTAACAATTGATCCCCTTGCTTGTTTGTGTTTCTCTTTGTTTAGAATATATACGTATATGACAATCTGGCTCGAGCCTGCCTATTGGTGATTGGATGGATATTGACCACTGTCTGCTTGGCCTTATGATTATGAACTTGTCGATCCTTATTAGCCGTCTGAGCACCGTCAATTCATCTTCTCTTGTTTTTCATGACATGTCCAATAACTTCCTCTGCTTCCCTTTTCATCGCTTGGCTTCACTCAGGGTACTTGGTAATGTTTTCTTTATTCCAAACGTTCTGATGTTTTGCATGCTCGATGTCTTATTCTCTGTTTGTGTTATCCACGCTAGAGAAGTATTTGTCCTTTTGCCCTCCCATGTTACTATATGGGGCCTCCACTACCGAATCTGGTGTCTGCATAACATATGATTTCCAATTAAATTATGCTATGTCTTGTTTGGATTATCTTTCTTGTCTTCTTTGTCCGCTAATTGCTAAGTCGATGCTTCCACTGTTTGCTAAATATGCTACCCGTTTTAAAGTGACGAGCTTGTTCTTTTTTTTTCCCCCTTCATGATCTCTGTCCCCCCTTATATATATTTTACTATTATTGGATTTCCAATCACTGACTAAGGTCATGACCTTTGGTCATGACTTTTGGTCATATGATTAATCATTCTTTGATAAACTTAAAATATATTTTATATAATATTTATTTATCAAGTATTCAATATTTAATATCCACATGTAAGGTTTATATTAATTTAGTTGTTTATACAATTCATTTATTATTTTGCAAATTTTATAAAAGAATTTATTTTGATATTCAATGTTCATCATTGATATTCAATACCATTCACATACTTATTCTAAATATTTCATTAATATGGCTGACTCAAATATTTAGAGGATTAATTATATGTCAATATAGGGTTATGACAGACGATTAGGTGGAACCTTAATGCGATGATCATGAAGATTAATGTAATGGCCATTGTGATCTGCTTCTTACAATTATATCCCCTTGCCTGATGCAGTTGTCAAATATAGACTACAAAGATTATGTATTGCTTTGGGGTGGTTGTATTTGATATAAATATTTGCTCTTGCAACCTTTTTTGTGCCAATAAGACAAGTTCTCAAAGGAGCAGATCCTAATTAGTATAAATTAGGAATGAGTTGTAATCTGAATACCGATCTGAACAGTTTGATAGAAAAACTCCAATGATGCCAAATGGTAAGTGCTTGAACAGGCAAACCCCAATTCTGGATGAATAGAGAATTCTCTCCCAGAAATTGTCCTGTGTAATACCCAGGTATCGCTGTTTATTGCTGTAAATTGCTCTTCGTAGCCTTATTCTGTTTTAAGCTTTCTTTTTATTAATGCTTGTTTAATTTTCTTCCTATGCCTTGTGTCAATGAGGTATGTGTTTCAAATACAGTAGATCTCAAATAAGATGAAGAGAATAAGTTGTAATACTGATGTATTAATAGCGATCGCTCTATGTTCCTTTTATATCTTATTCATTCCATTATTATTATTTTTAGTGCCTGCCTCCGGCAGGAATACTATTGGAATCGTTGAGCACTGAAAACTAATTTGTTTTACCCAATAGAATTTCAGAATTAATATATATCTATAACATTTCCTATAGTTTGTCATTTTTGTTATATTTTTTAAAATTAAAAAATCTTATTTATCTGAACTTCGATTGGCTCCTACCAATAAAGGCAAGGAGAAAAATCGAATTCTTGAACCAAAAAAAGAAAGAAATTAAAAGATCTTTTGCAGCCGTATACTTTTGCATTAAATGTGACATTATCCTTTCCTTTCTAGATTGTCCTATGTTGTTTTGTACCCGTATACTTTTACATTAAATGTGACATTATCCTTTCCTTTCATCTGGATTGTTCCTATGTTGCTTTCATCAAATTTTGTTGGGTCACTGCCATATCCACTGCCATGTCTATGGCACCGCCATGTCTTCATTATGAATTTGCAGGTGATTTAACAGTTCCAAGATCCTGCATTGAAGCACCATGAGTTAAAAACTGAATTTATTTTCAATTTTCTTGGTTTATGAAGATTACGTCTGCGATGTGAGATAATTTTTTTTAATGATTATGACTCTTTCAGGTATGTTTTCTAAAACATTTCAAGCTCATGCTTTGTTTGTTCTACTGTTTTCCCTAAGTGGATTTTATGCTTCTGAAAAGAGATGCGCTTAATTCATATTTTACAAGCTTGCCAATTAAAGAACCAACGATTAATTTTCCACTAACTTATTTTCCCTGTTCATTTCCAGTGCAATTTGAATACAGTTGTGCTCACTTAAGAAAAATATGCTAGACTTATAAATTTTAAATGAATTTCAATAATATCATATTTTCCCATGCCTCCACGCTTCAGTAGATGTAAGTGGTCTAGAATATAGTATCTTAACAGAGTGAATATTGATCGATTTCCAACAGTTTGGGGTTTTACATCCCCACACTCCTTGCACACAGGATGTGATTCTTCTCTGCAAAATTAGTATGTTTTGCCAGCTTTGTCAAATCTCTGCTGCTTCAAGCAATTCTAAACTCCTTCCTCACAGCAGCTAATATTATAATTATTTTCATAAGGGTTTGATAGATTCTTTTTATAAAATCATGGGATTATTTGAAGAGAATTGCAGAAGATTTTTGGTACATAGGGTTTGATAGATTCTTTTCATAAACTATTGCTTGTTTTCAGTATAAATCACACTAATTTTGGAAATTTTCAAATGACTTTTTCGCACAAAATTGTAGGCATTTGGGTTGTTCTTTTGCTTTTTGAGGGATTGTTTTGCTCGATTTTATAAGTTAAAATAGTGGGTCTGTTGTAATTTCTTGCTAATGCGAAGGGTTTGTAAAATCTTGAGTTACTTCTTACATGGATTTTTTGGGGTTTCAGCAATTTATGCCTCCATATTTCAAAAATTGTGGGTTATCATCTACAACTATGGTTTCTGAGCTCAACTTTTCACAGGTATCAGTGTTTCCTAGGGCATTCTCTCTAGCAAAAATCACGTTCAGGAACTGAGAGGGGCCTAACCGCTTGGTAATTTTATCAGTAATCCCTCCAATAATACCAATAACTATGTGGGGGAACAGGGGAGAACAGGGGAGACCTCTGATTCCTTTATCAGTGTTCCATTAATAAAATAAATTGCACAATCAGTGACTTTTAACACAGAATGCTTCAGGCAGGTATGCCTTGCATGGTATTCACAGCCCCTTAATGTCGCCAAGTGTGAAATGATTTGTACCCCTATATTTGGTATGGTGAAACACATCTACCATATAAAATACATGTTTAAAAAATACATGAAAGACATGCACTTCCTATGACAACTATCAACAAGTGCTTGACAGTTTGTTGACAGAAACATATTGGCCAAACATATATTAAACGCACATTTATGTAATGGGCACCCCTAGATGTCCCAAAAAACTAAACCAATTTTCTGAAAGGAATTTTGTCAAACAGTTTGCATTCAACCTCTTATTTCTCTTTTTAATGTTTTAAACTCCTTATAACTCCGGAAATCAAACGTTTATTTGTTTGTTGTGTTTTGTGCATGGAATTGGTATCATACAACATAAACAAGAATGAAACTACAATAATATGTAAAGTGGAAATAAATTGCTGCTAATAAAATGTTAACTTCAGAATTCATAAAACCAAATACATGGCAGATTTATCAACTCACTAATTACTTCAGCAATATTGACATAATACTCCAACCCATGCTTTCGAACTTGCTGCTACAGTGCTTTGTCCTTCAATCAGTCCACTACCTTCGTAATATCATTCCCTCAAAGCGGCATAAGCGTCAGAAAAGTAGTGAAGAAGATATGAGCAAAATACCAAATTTGCCTGTAGCTGGAAATGCAACTAAATTGCTTGATAATGAAGCCAATAACAAAGAATTCCAAAGGCCAAACCCCAAGGGAGTGACGTTTAGAATGTTACAAGAGAGGATAGACGTCCTCAAATGCCAAGAACGGAGCTGCAACTCACACACCAATTTCTTCTCATATTCAACCTATCTAATGAAGCCACAAATGCTTCCTTTTATTCTATTTCCAAGAGTCCTCTCAACTCATATCGGCAATGTGGGATAAAAGATATGTAATATATAAACCATATATTAAAATACCCCTTATGTCTCTCTTGGGTACACATCCCCATAAAATAAATATTAAAGTAACACTTTAATATTTTACAATTAAATTAGGCGTTACTTTAATAAAACTTTAGGCATTAAAATGTATTAACAATCGGACTCCAAATAATGCGAGTGATAGCTCATCAAAAAGCTCTCACCGAGGAGTATCAAATCCAATCACCAAAATTGACCTGCATTGTGTCCTCCTGACTTACCAAAAATAGTAAGTATGCCTGAAACTGAGTAAATCAACTTCGTTTTGGCCCAAACTGGAAATGACTAGGCCAAAACACTCCAGGATCCCATTAAACCCTTCATTAGCCCTCGGGACCATGTAGAACAAGGCTAACGCACACACACTTGGTCAACTGCTAAAATGGGGACATTACAGTCCGCCCCCCTTGAAATTGCTTGTCCTCAAGCAATCTCAGTCCAACCTGCTGAATAACTTGCTCACTCTCCCGTGTAGAATCGTCCTTCGGCAGGTCTCTCCATCTGACCAAATACTTCTTCACTATCCTATTTCTAAGCTTCCTCTCTCTGGTGTCCAGAATAGCCTCGGGTACTAACACAAGCTTCCCCTCCTCATCCAAAGGGGGTAAATCTGCCGAAGGCACTACATTCTGACCAATGGCTTTCTTAAGCCTAGACACATGAAACACATTGCGCACTCGATTGCCCTCTGGAAGCTCAAGCTCATAGGCGACTTTGTCCACTTTGCGAATCACCCTGTAGGGACCATAAAATCTAGGTTTCAACTTTTCAGCTCCGCTCTTCTTGAGCGATGACTGTCTATATGGTTGTAGCCTCAAGTAAACCATATCCCCTACCTCGAAGCTACGCTCTATTCGGTGCTGATCAGCATACAATTTTTGTTGATTCTGGGCCTGTTGCATATTCTCTTTGAGCACTTTCAAGATCTCCTGACTATCTTGCAATAAGTTTTTTGCTTTGGGCACTCTACTGTCCCCCAAAACTAAATCCATGAAGCTAGGTGCTTCATAACCATAGAGTGCCATGAAAGGAGTCATCTTGATGGACATATGATTAGTGGTGTTATAACAATACTTTCCCATATGCAACCATCTGATCCAAGCCTTTTGTTGTGCAATTACATAGTTCCTCAAATATCCTTCCACCCATTTATTCACAATCTCTGTTTGCCCATCTGTTTGTGGATGATAACTAGTGCTAGGTGTAAGATCTGTACCACACAACCTAAAGAACTCTTGCCAAAAAACACTCATAAACTTACTATCCTGGTCGCTGACAATGAATCTGGGCAGTCCATGTAACCTGAATATCTCTCTAAAGAAAAGATATGCCACCTGTGCTGCTGTGTAAGTGGACGGAATAGCAAAGAAGTGAGCAAACTTCGTCAAGCGGTCCACCACCACATAGATGCAATCTCTTCCTTGCACTCGTGGTAAACCAGTGAAAACCTCTGAACATCATCCTTGAGCCCTTTCCATGAAAACTGCTCTCGGATCTACCTCTAGGTCTTGAAGACCCCCGGATGTTCAGTTGTGGGTGCATCATGAAATGCCTTCAGTATCGCCTCTCTCTAATGTGATGACGGAATCAAATAAACCCTGTCCTGAACTCTGATTAATCCATCTATCACCTCATAGGGATCATCCTGTATAGTACCTGAAATCAATCCAGAAGCCCAAGCATCTCCGACATACTCTGCTATAATCCGATCTCTCCAATCTCCTGAAATCTCTGCCAAAGCATATAAGTGAGGTCTCCGAGATAAGGCATCAGTCACCACATTTTTCTTACCTTTGACAAACTCTATGTCAAAGTCATAAGCCTGCAATTTAGTCACCCATTTTTGTTGCCGGTCATTAAGATCACGATGGCTCATGAAGTATTTAATACTGTTGTGATCAGTCTTGATCACAAAACGACCACCTACCAAATATGATCGAAATTTGGCCAATGCATGCATTATGGCCAACATCTCCCGGTCATAGACAGAATAGCTCTTCTCAACTCCCTGGAGCTTCCTACTCTCGAATGCAATGGGATGCTTCTCCTGCATCAATACTGCTCCAATCCCATCACCTGATGCATCACAATGAAGCTCAAAAGGCTTCTTGAAATCTGGTAGAGCTAGAACTGGACATGAAGACATTACCTGCTTGAAATGCTCAAAACACCTCTGTGCTGCCCCTGTCCACACGAAGGCTCCTTTCCTAGTAAGATTTGTCAAGGGTGTAGCAATATGTGAGAATCCCTTAACAAACCTCCTATAAAAATCACATAAACTAAAGAATCCCTTAAGCTGTGTAAGGTTTGTGGGAGTGGGCCACTCTACAATAGCTCTAATCTTTTCGGGATCAACCCGAACGCCATCTGCACTAATGATATGCCCAAGGTAAAGGAGCTCAGTCATGCCAAACTCACATTTAGATTCCTTGGCATACAATGACTCTCTCTCCAGAATAGATAACACCTCCTCCAGATGATGTAACTGCTCCTCCCAGGTCTTACTGAAGACCAAGATGTCATCAAAGAAGATCAAGACAAATCTCCTCAGCTACTTCCTGAATACTTGGTTCATACAACTTTGAAATGTAGTGGGTGCATTGGTTAGACCATATGGCATAACCATGAACTCAAAGTGGCCATAGTGACATCGGAAAGTTATTTTCTCAATGTCCTTTGCTCTCATCCTGATCTGATGGTATCTAGATCGCAAATCAATTTTGGTAAAGAAGCATGCCCCATGCAACTCATCAATCAGCTCATCAATCCTAGGAATGGGATACTTTTTTTAAATTGTTTTCTTATTCAGTGCCCTGTAATCGATGCACATGCTCATCGTCCCATCCTTCTTCTTTACCAATACTACTGATGAAGCAAAGGGGCTCTTACTGGGCCTGATATGCCCCATCTCCAACAAATCCTTAATCGCCTTCTCTATCTCATCCTTGTGTTTCTTAGGATGACGATAGGGAGTAATCATAACTGGTTTGGCTCCCTCCTCGAGCTCAATAACATGTTCCATCCCTCTGTCAGGAGGAACTCCATGAGGAATATCGCTAAATACTTTAACGTGTCTATCAAGTATCTTTTGGATATCTGGTGGATGACTCTTTTCTTGTGGCTCTGGTGAAGTTGGCATAATGTAGCACTCTGGCGCCCACTCTATGTCATCATGATGAAAAAGTCTCTACATTCTCCACAAGGACAGTACTCTGCAACCTCCATCTGAAAGACCTCTAAGTACCACAGTTCTACTCTCATGCTGGAATCTCATCTCCAATTTCGCTAGGTTGAGTGTGAACTCCACTAGTGAAGCCATCCATGTCATGCCAAGGATGACATCATAATCTCCCATGTCCGCAACATAGAACTCATCCTTCAACTCGTAGCCATCTCCAAATCTGATGTGAAGATTAGATATCTTCCGAGTGCATAATAATTTATCACCATTAGCCACCATGACTCTAAACCCATCATGCTCCTCTGTCTGTAACCCTCTCCTGGCTACCAACTGTGAATCTATGAAGTTATGTATAGCCCCAGTGTCAATAAGAGATATCACTTTCTGCCCCTGGATAGTACTCCTGACCTTAAATGTGATTGCCTTTTTGGCCCTTGTCAAGCGTGCCAACGATCTATCATCCTTAGGAATGCTGCTCTCTTCTATAGTGTTACCCTCATCTGTATCGGAGTGCTGATCCTCCCCCTCTGACTCTAACTCTTCTGCTGAAAAATACTCCATTTGATTTGCCTTAGCCTTGAGAGAACATTTATGAGATAAGTAACAAAGCTCTCTATAATGGAAGCACAGCTTCTTCTTTCGAAGTTCATTCAAGGTTTCATTGTCTAGTCGTTTTGATCTTTCTTTGGGTTTGCTATACTCTTTTTGAAACGGTTTTTTGTCTTTGTCCTTGCGGTAGGAAGAATTTGTTGAATGGTTTTTTCCTTTGTATACCGAAGGGGCTAAATCTCGTGCCTTTTTAGTTGCTTCAGCTAAGGTGAGTGGATCATGTCCCTTCACCCAACCTCGTAATGGATCAGCAAGAACATCACAAAGTAACACCACCAATCTCCTAGGAGAGATATCAGTAACAAATACAGACAAGCGATGAAACTCGGCAATGTAAGCATCCACAGAACCTGACTGTTTTAACTGTGCTAGCTCTTTAAAATGTAACTCGGGATCCCTAGTGTCAAATCTCTCAATCAATATTTCGGTGAATTCCTCATAGGATGTAATCTGATTATGCCCCAAAGTCACCATGCCATGATGCCACCATTCATGTGCAACGCCATCCAAGTGCATAGCCGCATACTTGATAGCCTCCTCCTCAGGCATAGGATTTAGCTGCAAGTATGTATCTACCTTCTGCACCCAAGCTCGTGCAGTCATCTTCCCTAAAGCATCATAATAAGGTAAAGAAAGTTTTCCAACTTTCTTTCTCAGCTCAAAGTTTTGATTCCTCCCTCCTGCTCTAGGCATGTGTCTCATCCTCAAGTCCATATAATCTCTGAAGGAAATATCCGCTTGAAACTCTGGTCCACTAGCCTCCCAGTCCCTCCTGAACTGATCCTGTAACTCGGTAATCTGCGGTTCATTTACTGGTTGAACCGGATCTCTGGGTGAGAAAGTGGGTAGAAGAGGTCTCGAACTCGCAGTCCGCGCTAGGTGTGCAACATGTCTAAAGTTATCAGCCTCATTCCCATTGTTGCCATGTCCATTATTACCATTAATGTTATTCTCAAGACCATTGTTGTTGCCTTGGCCTCCATGGTTATTGTTTCCCCCATTGTTATTGTTTCCCTCATTGTTATTGTTTCTGTTGTTGGCATCACCTGGATTAATATTGACACCCATCTGTCTAGCCATGAGCTGCAACATCATGTCCATTCGCCTATTCTGCTCCTGTTGCATACGCTGTCCCTGCTCCAATGTATCCAGTAACTGTCTAAGCATTACCTCCCCCTAATCTGGACTGGCATTCCCGCCTCCGCCTAATCCTGTATTCCTGTCATCTCGATCACCCATATTGTTGTCCTGATCAAAGAATAATTCCTCTGTGTCTGTATGGCTGGATTCAATGTCCACCTGCATGGATGTACTAGATTGTTTGCTTTGCAAGTTTGAAATCCTATTTTTTCTTGCTTTGGTATCACGGAAATTATAAGGCCCCTGTCACATGCTCAAACATAAATGCTTAGCCTGTGTTTTTATTTATTTATTTCTGATTTTAGTGTTTTGACATTTCGTCAAACAATTTTCCCTCTATCCGGCTGTTCTAAATTCCCTATAAGACCTTCATAGGATGGCAGGACTTATAGCTCTGATACCACTGTAATGGGCACCCCTGGATATCCCAAAAAACTAAACCAATTTGCTGAAAGGAATTTTTTCAAACAGTTTGCATTCAACCTCTTATTTCTTCGTTTAATGTTTTAAACCCCTTATAACTCCGAAAATCAAACGTTTATTTGTTTGTTGTGTTTTATGCATGGAATTGGTATCATACAACATAAACAAGAATGAAACTACAATAATATGCAAAGTGGAAATGAACTGCTGTTAATAAAATGTTATTTTCAGAATTCATAAAACGAAATACATGGCAGATTTATTAACTCACTAATTACTTCAGCAGTATTGACATAATACTCCAGCCCATGCTTTCGAACTTGCTGCTATAGTGCTTTGTCCTTCAATCAGTCCACTACCTTCGTAATATCATTCCCTCAAAGCGGCATAAGTGTCGGAAAAGTAGTGAAGAAGATATGAGCAAAATACCAAATCTGCCTGTAGCTGGAAATGCAACTAAATTGCCTGATAATGAAGCCAATAACAAAGAATTCCAAAGGCCAAACCCCGAGGGAATGACGTTTAGAATGTTACAAGAGAGGATAGACGTCCTCAAATGCCAAGAACGGAGCTGCAACTCACACACCAATTTCTTCTCATATTCAACTTGTCTAATGAAGCCACAAATGCTTCCTTTTATTCTATTTCCAAGGGTCCGCTCAACTCATATCGGCAATGTGGGATAAAAGATGTGTAATATATAAAACATATATTAAAATACCCCTTATGTTACACTTTAATATTTTACAATTAAATTAGGTGTTACTTTAATAAAACTTCAAGCATTAAAATGTATTAGCAATCGGACTCCGAATAATGTGAGTGATAGCTCATCAGAAAGCTCTCACCAAGGAGTATCAAATCCAATCACCAAAATTGACCTGCACTGTGTCCTCCTGACTTACTAAAAATAGTAAGTATGCCTGAAATTGAGTAAATCAACTTCGTTTTGGTCCAAACTGGAAATGACTAGGCCAAAACATTCCAGGATCCCATTAAACCCTTCGTTAGCCCTCGGGACCATGTAGAACAAGGCTAACGCACACACACTTGGTCAACTGTTAAAATGGGGACATTACAATTTAACTATTCACCTCGTTCTATGGTGAAATGAAATCCTCATAATTGATTTCATTTTTCAATTACTATACTGTCATTACCAATTCTCTATCAAAATAGCACTCCTCTATTGCATTGTATGCATCATGATTTATATTTCTTATTTAAAACTCATATTTTAATATGTTAATTTAAAATTACAAATAAATGTGGTTGTATAACTGCAATTGGTAATTTTAGATTAAAAGTTGAAAATGTAAAACAAATAATATAAGGTCATTCCACACTATATATTAGTTCATGATATATTTTTTGAAAAAAATGACTTAGGTTGATTGTTCAATTTAGGTGGGGCATACTCATTGGCACGAAGACCATGTATAATTACAACTTTGAGTATATTTTATTTTAAGTATGATTTTAATTTTGAAAATTTTATTTAAAAATTATTCTAATTACATTTATCATTTAAACTAATTTAAAATTTATATTTAATATCTAGTTTATCTTTCTTAATATATTATATATTAATTATATTTTAAAGTGTATATTACTTAAGATATAACTTGTAATAAATTAAAATATTTCTTTTAATTGATTCTTTAATTGATTCTATTTTATTCTTCAATTGATATTTATATTTGAAATTTCTTTCTTTCTCAATCCATCACACCTATTTTCAATTTTATTTTTTCTATCCTTGTCTCGTTGATATCCAATATTACAAATGTCCTAATCTCATTTCATCATTCCATTAAAATGAAATGAAACAAGATTGCCAACCCACCCTTAAATCTATCCAATCTTTGACATAATATTCTTGAACCAATTTCCTAAATTAAATTTACATTCTTCATATGTTCCATGCAACAATAGTATGTTCTCTCACTGAGATTTGGTTGTTTTGAAGAAACATTGTTACTGTGAAAAAGAAATGTCTTGCACAAACATAATATTCTTCAACTAATTTCCTAAATTAAACTTACACTCTTCATATGTTCCATGCAACATACAATATGTTTTCTCTCCGAGATTTGGTTGTTTTAACTTTTAAAGAAATATTATAATTTCAAATAAATAAAACTTCTTAATTTTTAAATTAAAAAATAAAATAAAATTATAACACAATATTGACTTCTATTGATGCACATTTATTAACACTTTCCTCTATATTATGGAAGTCTATGATATAAGTTGATCATGTTTATAAATTAATTTTATGTTCAAGAAACTTATTCTATTAAGTTTGAATAAACTTATCCATTTTCAACATTTAAACTTCTTTGTAATATTGTAAAAACATATGTTAAATAATTTCTAGCAAATAAATAAAAACAACTTGTCTTATTTGTATCGTCATATTCTTCACTCTTCTATCTTTTCTTAACCACACCACAATTTTATTTGATTAGAGGCAGAAACTTTGGCACTTGTGCCCTTGTTTATCACCACCTTCCCTTTTGAATATTCTCTATAAGTATTTTATTCACTTCATCATTTTACTTTTTTACTTCATAAAATCTTCTGATACACGTCCATATCCATATGACTCTCGATATCTTTCTTTTACATATATTTCTGTTCAGATCCTTTAATAAGATTGCCTTGAATCGACTAGTAAATCTGTACTTACTTCGAATGATATGACATTAACCCCTTTCTCAAATCTACACAGGATATTCCCTCTTTAGGTCCGTAAAGGCTGATTAAATAGGAACCTAACCCCTGTCTATTCTCTTATTGTTCTCCACCGATGCGTCAATTTAATCAGAGAAGTCAACAGATATATTTCCTATTTTATATTATATAGCCCCTGTTGAATGATTATACTTGCTGGCTGTAATGCTGATGGGATGCTGAATTGTTTTTTATGACTGTCCATCTCCTACATAATTCTCTTTGTTAGGTAAGAGGGATGCCACTCGTCAAGTCCCGCCTTCTCATATTTGCCCTTTTATAATTATTTATGCATTCATTATTCTATTACAGGTCTTATTTATATATAATTATTATTATTTTAATTATGTATTATATTATATTAGTAAATTAATGGTATATTAGATTATCGTATTGATAATATATCATATTACAACATTAATAATGTACTCTATTATAATATTAATAATAGATTATATGACATTTTTATTTTTTCCTTTAATTATTCTAATTTTATTGTTTATTTAATCATTAATCTCTACATATATATAATATAAAGTAACAAGACTAGCTGTGAGTCGGTGAGTCAAGCAAGGCTTGTTGGGTCAAAATGATTTGTGACTTGGTCTTGACGGGTTAGGTCAGGTGACTTGCCTGACTCGCAGGTACAAGCGTGAGCGGATGACGACAGTCAAGTTCTGGCTAAGACAAACAATTAAAAAATGGTTTAAAAAAAATAAAATAAAAGTGATGGATTTCATGGATCTGGGATACATTTTGATGGGTTTAATGAATTTTATATATCTATATTTTCTATTTCTTTCAGCTACTATTTAGTATTTAGCAATTTATCTTTGTACTTATGTAATCGATGTATGTTTATGTATGTGATCAAATTACCTTCTATTTCATGATGTTATTGTCCTTAAGCTTTATTCAATAATGGGTGTATGGAATGTTCTTTAAATCCTAAAAAATCTCAAAATTTCAAGGGTTGTGTCAATTTGCGCGAGTCTGACTGGATCATGAGTCGAGTTAGCCTTGTCAAATCTGAGTCTCTTTATCTATATATAAATAAATAAAATTCTATTCCAAAATGAGGATGCTTGTCATCCCCCATTTTATAAGTTCTAATAATACATTAAATTAATAGTAGACTAAATAATAATAAATAATAATATAATTTATTATTATATTTTATAAACATAATAAACAAGTTAGTAACATATAGTATATAGTGATCAATATAATCATATCATCTATTATATATGATTATAAATTTATAATATAATTACAGTATAATAAATGATAAATGATAATTAGTTTGATAAAACTAATTATTATATATTTAAGAAATAATAATTATATTAATTAAATATCAGTTAATAACAAAAATTAAAATATATAAATAAACAATAAATATATTCATATGTAATAATGAAAATATATGTAAAAAGGTAACTAACTAATATAATAATTAAGATCCCATCTGTTGTGCCCTTTCAATATAAATCAATCATTACATATTCATACAAGAGCTCTGGTAGAGCTATAGTCCCTGCCTATTGTTTTAGAAACAAATAAATACATTAATTTAAAATTTTGATTATGTAGATTAACATATAAATTAAGTGTATAAAAGAATGTGTGATATTAAGTAATTGAAAATGAATTCAAATCAATTTGAAAGCAACCCAAATAAAAGGCATGTATTGTAAGTAGTAAATTTTGTAATTTGTATTAATTTATAAGATGACTAAGTTTTTTAAATTTGTAATCGTAATTTCTATATTAAATATAATAATACAAATTATAGAAAAAGAGAAATACTATTTTTTTAAATGAAGATTGATGGCTACATTGCTACATGCATACAATCAATGCCATTAAGGAAATTTAAATTGTTTTTATTTTTTGTTTTGTTTTTTCAAACATTGGAATGAAGTTTGCGTATTATTTGCAGAGTATGCAGAATTCAAGTTCGAATTGGGCAACCATAAAATTCGAATCAAGTTCGACATGGATAAAATTTGAGGAAAAAAATTAGATTAAATATGCCTTATATAAATTTTATTTATTTTTAAATGAGTAGTATATCCAATTAATTATCAAAGTAATTAACTTAAAATATTGTCTACTAAAATGTATTTTTCTAACTATGTTTTCATTTAAATTGTATAATTTTATTTTTGACCTTTTTTTGGCCTATTGTTAAAAATTTAAAATGAAAATTCAATATCAGAAAACAGTAACACTTTCAGAACTACTCTTGAGGAATTTTGTATGGGACACCCTATGTATAAACATGGTGTTAACAGTTATGATTTATCAAATTTGATTCATGAGGCTCTTTCAAAATGCAAGAGAGCAAAAAATAGAAAATTTGAAACTAATTGTTTTCTAGCCAATGCTTGGTTTGATAAGGAATGCAAGAGGGCTAGAAAAAACCTAAGGGAGTCAAATAAAACTAACCTTCACATTAAGGCCTACAAACAGATCCTAAAGAAGAAAAAACTGATTTTATGTTCACAAGGAGAGAGGAGTTAATTTTCTTGGGCATAAATAACCCCAAACGTTTTTGGAAAGAACTCCAACCAAGGAGAAAACAAACTGAAAATAATAATATTACTACCACCCAATGGTTTGAATATGCTAAAAAACTTTATGAACAAGAGGGTGGAGTGGGAGAGCCACCTTTGGTCAATGATGATACAAATCTTTTCACTGTGCAAGAGATAGAGGCAGGGATTAAGAAGTTAGGTGGAGGTAAAGCAAAAGACCTTGTTGCGCTCCAAGCAGAATATCTGAAGTGGGGTATGAAAACTCTTGCACCGCACATCACTGAAATTTTCAACAAAATTTGCCAAGAAGGGTTTCCGAAAGATTGGACAATCAGCCTTGCAATACCACTTTTTAAGAGTGGTGATGTTAACAATCCCTCCAACTACAAGACTATAATGATCAATCCCCTCTTTGCTAAACTTTTTGGCAGCATGATAGAAACTAGGATCAGCAAATGGGCAGAAGAAAACCATAAACGTGCTAAAGGGCAAGCTGGTTTTAGGCCAAAGCACTCGACAATGGATCACTGTGTCACTTTGAGACACATTATTGAAAAAGAATGGGAGAAACAGGAAGAGGTATTTTGTTGCTTTGTCGACTTTAAAAAGGCTTTTCACACCGTCCCAAGAGACAAGCTTTGGTTTAGGATGGAAGAATTGGGGATTTCTATGCATCTCAGAGCTGCTGTTCATAGGATGTACGAAAAGGTGAAAGTTAAAATCAGAACTTCAGATGGCATTTCAAAATGTTTTAGGAGCGATATCGGGGTCAAACAGGGCTGCCCTTTATCTCCTACTTTGTTTGGTTTATATATTGACAAACTGGAAGAGTGGTTAAACATGCAAAAGGGTGAAGGCATTTAGCTAGGTGAATTTGTTATAAAGCTGCTCCTATATGCAGACGATCTCATTTTAATTGCCAAATCTGCCTATGGTTTGCAAGATCATCTATCTTCTCTTGAGCGCTTTTGCGAAATGGTGGGGATGCAAGACTAAGGTTATGATTTTCTTTAATAATAAAAAACAACACCAACATGAATTTTATTACAATGGAAGTGTTTTTGAAGAAGTTGCGGAGTATAAATACCTTGGCATCGATTTCAACAAAAAACTAAGCTGGTCTAGCTGCAGTTATAAAAGGATATTAGGTGGGTGGAAGGCTTTTTATGCTCTTCAAAATAGGTGCCATGAAGCAGAGTTGTGGGATTGGAAAACTATTCAAACCTTGTTCGGTCTTCTTGTGCTGCTAGTTGTTCTTTACGAGTGTGAATTATGGGCCAGCAACACTACTATAGCACAATGGAAACAAATCGAAGGAATCCAAAAGCGCTTGATCACAAGCAAGTTTAAAATCAAAAGCACTGTTCCATATGATATCATGCTAAGTGAAATGGGGGCTTCTCCTATTGAGGCACTTGCTATGGTTCGCCTTCTAAGTTATCTAAAAAGAATCGAAAAAATGGAAGAGGATAGATGGCCTAAAGTGGTCTGTAGTGACACACTATGTCAGCGAAAAAGGACCTGGATGCAACAAAACATCAAATGGATGAGTAAATGGAATATTCAATTCAATATGTGCCTCACAAATAATAAAGAAATAAAGGTCTTTGTCATGGAGAAATTCTACAAGAGAAATTGGAGAAGCGAGATCGGAAGGAAGAAATTATATTATATAAATGAGTTCAGCCCCGCTTGTGATCAACTCCAAAAAGCATACATAGGAGCCAACATTTCTTGGAGGGCTAAAATTCTTATTGCTCAGCTGAGAACCAACTCTCACCAACTTCGTTGTGAGACCAGACGTTGGAAGAGGCCAAAGGAGGCTTGGGAAGAAAGAATTTGCAGATTCTGCAATTCTGGGAAAGTGGAAACTGAACAGCACTTTATTTTAGAATGTGAAGCCTACAAGAGTAGTAGAGATAAATTTGCGGACACTATATGTGACAGTTCTTGGCATAACCTATTCAACGAAGAGTACATTGAGCAATTGGGTGGACTCATCATCATCCTACACAAGCAACGAACATTGTTACTTAAGTCTGCTTGAGTTGTCTTGCTGTCCCATAGGCTATTTTTAGCCTCGTGGACGTTAAAATTTTATCTATCTATCTATCTATCTTATGAAACGAATGAATGCATTTCATAGTGAACTTCCTCCACTACAATCACTTACTTTTCAATTGTACTTTAAAACCATCCGGTGAACATATAACAAGTCGGTGCTCCACTTAATACATTGTCATCTATTGCACTTTTTTAAATTTATTTTTCTAACTTCATGATAGGTAGTTCTAGATTCAAATATACAATAAATTCATCCTTATCTCACATTTTCTTTGTTTTTCCAATTTTCTTTGCTTTTCCCAATTTTGCACTGGCGAAATCGAAGGCATTATTTCCCTCACATTCGTCAATCAACATTGAGCCTGCTGCTTTGCACATTTCTTAATTTATTAATTTATTTCGGTGACAGGTGAAGTCGCTGGAATGAGGGTTGGTGTGATTAGGCCTAATTGTGAATTAATTAGGGCTTTAATCTTTTTGTTTTGTTGTGTTTGCCCTTAAATTAAATGGGAGATGTCAACAGGGGTGACTAAAGGAGCGTATTCCCACCTTTGGCACATTTGGTTGAAAAATCTTTGCCTCGGCCTTGACCTAGCTTGCATCTGTTCTATTTTCAATTTTCAATTTTCAGAGAGCTCAAGTTCAATGATGGCGGAGTTGCCGCAGGATTTAGAATGGTGGAGATGTTTCCAGAACAACGTGATGTCATTTTTAGCAATTGTCTGAGTCAAAAATTAATTTTAACCCCTGGGAAAATGGTCAGCAACCAATACGAATTTAATATTTAATGTACAAAAATATATTTTAAAAATAAATCATTCCAAACCTTAGATTAACGATATCTGTTTCTGAAAAAATTAATAAGAGCACGCTAGTGGAAACATTAGTTCCCTGCCTACATAGGCAGGGACTAACAAAGAGAGTTCAATCAAAAAGGGGGAAGGAGGAGAGAAGGATTCAAAGATTGAATTGAAGGGAGAAGGGCATAGAGTGAAGAACTTAGGACGGAGGCACCAAGCATTATACAACGGAGAAAGGAAGTACATCTCAGAAAAAAGATAACCACGTTAGCTTGCATCTATTCTGAAACCTTTGACTTCATACTGTGCAGAGAAGGTAACACAATACCTAGCAATGTTGAATACACAGTTCTGTCAGCAGCAAAGATGATAAACAGACAGAACAAGTAAACAAACAGGGAGTGATGCAGGGATAAGAGAAAATTAAGAGAGAATGACACAGACAAAAATAACAACTGGGAAATGATCACAGTCAGCAAGGACCACAAGTCTGGAGATGAATATTATTAAGACCATCTATTATTTTTGAGGATGTGTTCCCAAAAGTATCCGCTCATTTTAAAGAACCGATATTTGACATTCACTGGCTTCTACGTTATTTATGAAACTTATCAGGTTTCGTTATAGCATACTGATCTGAGATTAATGTAGCTTATTGAGCATGGATGTCTGCCTATACGAATTACTCTGCGTCGAAAAAGGGGATTTCTGACGTTTAAAACAATTCTATCTCTACCACCATGAGCGTTCCATAGTTAGTGGGAAATCTTTGTGGCACTAAGTTTATCCAACACCCGTTACACTTACCGTCCAAGTAATCTCTATTGAACTTAACACTATTATTGGTGTATGATATTTCAGTTTCTTTTGGCGGTATTACAAGGTTAACATGAAGATCAAAATTGTAATAGAATATGCGGCTAATGAGGGACTCAGATATTGTTGAGATAAAATCTTTAGCTATTGCACATTAGGCTTATGACCCAATATATGATTCATAAATCATCAAACATTATCAGCATCGGATAAGAGTGGGGAATGGTGTAAGTCTGATCTCAGTTATAATCATTGCCTTTCTAAGCATTGACAAATAGAAAGCATGAGAGAATTTTGCAAATCCCCAATATTATTAAATATGCTGGGTAGAAGTATATTTTTGGCATAATCACTCTAAAGGATCAACGCACATTTTTTGAATACTACAGTCATACCAAGTGCTGACTAAAAGCTTGATCTATGAACTTTGTGAAGAAAAACGTAAAGTTCGGATTCAACATAATATGGGATATTTCAATGTTTCACCTGCCAAGAATCTTGGTGACCAAATCGGAAGTGAAGAATAACATTTGAAACTTGAAAGTATCGAATAAATCCTCTAAGCCATATGGACTCATTGTTAACAACAAATACCCGCTTTGATTAGGCTGACATACATTTTGAACATGACCATCCATAATGCAATGGAACCTGAAAATGGGGAAATTACAATTGTTTATTTTTCTGTAGAGATTTGTGGCAGTGGTCGAATTTCTCAAGGAAGGCATGAAAACCCCAATGGTTTTCCTGATTGATAAAAACCTGAAAAGAAGTGCCAAAGCTTTGTAGTGGCGATAAAGACCCTCGTTTTGCTATTGGAAAGTTCGTTCAGGGTTCGCTTGTGGGATGAATGTTTGAAGACATAATGTATGGAGCCGAATCAAACTATCTTTTCATTTTTGCAGATGATGAATTTATTGAGATTTGTAATAAATAATCGATACTTAAGGGTTTGTCTGGATGATAAGAAAAATAAATTAAAATCTAAATATATATTTGCATTGGAGAATCTGCCTTACTGTACCAGGGAAATGTTAGTATATTATTGGAAATGATATGGAAATTATTTAAGGCATTAAGAAACCCGTCCTAATGCTTTAGATACTTCTGTGCCATCATTGTACATAGCATGTTAGGATGTAGCTGTTGAAAGAGTAAGTTAGACTAAGGAGTGAAAAGGGTCTTCAAACAGTAATTTGATATGTCTTGCGACTTTTGCTTTATTCTAATGTGGTTGCAACTTCTTTTAAAGGAGATACAAACATGTGTGTGGTCCCACCGTTGAAGGATGTGTCTACCAACTGTCTAGAAACAATGCCTTAACATTGTTTATAATAATATGGATCTTTTAGTAGAAATCATGTTGAGTTATTTTTGAGATTGAGATGGAAATGTAAATAGGTAGAAAAGTTTGACTTTGTTTATAGATTGAGGGGAGAAACATTTTTGTTATTCATCAATTTAAAAGG
This sequence comes from Cupressus sempervirens, assembly GCA_028749045.1. Classification (NCBI taxonomy): domain Eukaryota; kingdom Viridiplantae; phylum Streptophyta; class Pinopsida; order Cupressales; family Cupressaceae; genus Cupressus; species Cupressus sempervirens. The sequence continues at coordinate 125,567,719 of CM053785.1, read as the reverse complement.
ACAATTTTTTTATTTTGTCATTGTTTGATGCAATTATAACATCCTTATTATAATACCACGTTGCTTCTGAGTAGTGAATTGTTTCCCTCTATTGAGTGTAAACTCTTTTTATTTCCATTCTTAACATGTTATTCAAGTTGGTGTTAGCATATAGTTGTCAATAAATCCCAAGTCTACTACAAACAACATTTCTCTAAGCAAATAATTCATTTAAATTAACATCTTCCAGGTGATTTTTGAAGGGGAGGAAGGCGTCGATGAAGGGGGCGTGACTAAAGAATTCTTTCAGATTTTAGTTCGTGATCTCTTTCATGTTGATTATGGTTGGTACTTGATAGTATTATATTCTTACTTTTTATTGTGATATCTTCTGAAGTTCCATGGCAGCAAAAATCTTTTGGGGAAATTGGCAAGTTAAAAGGGTACAAGATTCTTTTAAACTATAGGGATTAAAATGGGAAAGAAACAGGAACCAGATCAGATTTTTAAAAAAATCTTTAAGAAAAGTTGAAAAGAGAAAAAAAAAAACACTTAAATTTTTTTTTTAAAGCCATTCCCATATCATAAAAATATATAGAGAATAAAGCAGAGAGCTTAGCCCATGAATTATTCAACTAAAAAGTTTGTATAATATAGTAGAATGTTGTTTAGCATTGAAGATTTGCTACTAAATGATTCTTTAGTAAGTTCTATTTGAAGTTGATAAAGGTATAGCTAAGTTAACAATAAAATAGTTGAATGATATGTGTTTAGAATCTAGAGCTCTAGTCTTGTTATATGATGTAAGTGGATGGTAAAAAATTTACTCGTTTGCTGAATTTCAAATCATTATTATTAAATTAAAATAATGTTTAACCATAGAGACTGCACTATCATAACAAACTCTGGAGACTGAAAACTTATTAAGACCTCAAAACAACTACTATAACATAGTTAGAAACTCTAGGACATGGTAGGGCGAGGATGTGTCTAGGAAACTGGGACTTGGGGGGAATGTTTCTTGCATTGCCATCACCACCAGGACTCCATCAAGATGCCCTAGGAGTTTCTTGGACCCATAGTTAGAAACTACAATTGAAAAAAGGAAATAGGTAATAAAGCTATGAAAATAAGATTCACAATGAATGTTTGTGAGGAGTTGGCGGCCTTATTTGTGCCTGTTAGGATCTTTGCTCAAGACCACTGCAAGAGGCATTTCCCCTTGTCCCCACTAGGAACTCTGCCCTCAGACTTCCACATGACAACTGCCCCTCTCTCCTGTTGGAGGGTTTTTTCCCAAATCTACACAAGGGGAACTGACCTTTGATCCCAAACCTTCACCCACCATTGTTTTTGTTAATTTAATAATTGCCACATTTCTTATATTTAGTAGTTTAAACTTCAAGCAGTATGCTGAAGTTTCATTTGCAATTTGTAGACTTGTTTCTAGTTTGCTCTTAAAGTTCCAAAAGTTTGCCCACCATTTTTAATGTATTGCTATGTTTTTAATGTTTATTAGTGTAAAGTTTACATAGCATGCCAAAACTTACATTTCTTATACTTAGTCGTTATGCATCTTTTTATAATTAAATTTTGAAAAGGTTACTAATATATGTTGAACAACAGCAATAATCAAATACATTGACTCTTAAGATGATGATAAAACAGAAAACAGTAAAACAGTGCTGGGACAACTACATATGGCACCTTATATATTAAGCAAGTGTGACTATGTTAAGACAAGACTAGTGAGTGTATTTTTGCCATGCAAGCCTTGTATGGTCAATAAATTACAGATATTAAATTGTTTATACTGGTTGGTGTAGAATGGTTCACAACACAAAATGTACACAATAATGTAACATGGATTCAGTTATACCAACATAATATCCATTACTGGTACTAGAATACGAAATGGTGAGGAAATTTTATTTGCTTCATTGATTACCAAAAACATGAGTATATCATCCATATTACAAAGTTCGTATATAATGGTCGGTTGGTTGGGAAAACCAACGGATGGATACCCTCGCTTCCTAACTATCCCACCCAACAAAGCTTAACTATTTCTAATTACAACATTACTTTATTAAGTACTACATATATCCCCCAAGAAAAGAAGTCTTCTAGAGGACTACCCAACAAAAAGAAAATCAGACTTCAAGAAGAAGGTTGTGAAGACATCCTTGAATTCGGGGCCCCACAGAGGCGTAGAAGATCTTGTTCTATCACCTTTTCTTTGGCACGAACTCCTTGCAAAACATGCAATGCCTCCATCTTTTTCACATCTATTGCTGTGAATTTCTCTTCCAGGGCAGCTTTCTCTATCCACCATTTTTCTTTCAGGGCAGTTTTTTCTATCCTCCACTTTTCTGCTAGAGCAGCTTTTTCGGCCTCCCATTTCCTTCCCAATTGTCTTGCCAGTTCCTTTTCCTACTGAAGTTCCAAGTATGTCCTTGTGAAAGCTACTTCCATTTTTGCAAGTGTGTGTAGGAGAGGTAGTTGTTCTTTGGGTAAAGGTATGGTGTATTGGGTTGTCCATTTTGCACTATTTCCTCCTTGTACCCACCCTACAGAATCAACCTTCAATCTACATGGCTGTCCTTCTTCATGAATGCTACCAAGGATTCAATTGCTCTAACTATGGCCCCCAGATTCTAGATTTTAGCCTGCTTTATAATTTCCTTTGTGGTATGTTTCATATCTTGTAATTCTTTGAGAAATCTTTCTGCTTTGTTTTCTAGTGAGAATACCTCCCAAGGTCCCCTGCTTTTACCTTATATTTTTGTTTTGTCTTCCTCTTCTACCTCTAGGGGGGTCAGTCAAGGTATAGGTACCATCCCCTCTTCTTTAAGCAATTTATTTGCCTCTTCTAATACTGTGTCCCCAATTGGTAGCTCTTCATCTGCCATTTTCATATCTTCCTTCTCTTTCTCATTTTGAGCATCCATGTTTCATTTGGGTTGTACGACCAAGGCAATAGGATGTGTTACTTCTGTACCTTGCAGTGTGTGTAGTCTTACTTTGCGGCCACACTTTTTCTAACACCTTGTATCTATCACTTTAGTACGAGTCTGCTGATCTCCAGGAACCAAGTTTGCCACTCCTGGTAACAAAAGTCTTGTTGCCCCCCATTGAGGAACCATCTGCTGTCTGCTGTTGTCTCCTTTTGTACTATTGTTCTCCTCCTCTGTACTGCTACTCTGCATGGTACATATGCCTCCTTCTGTACCTATGGTGATACGTCCATCCTGCATACTCGACATAGTACGAATACCTCCTCCTGTACCACTGGTGGTAAATCCTCCTTCTTGGTGGACCAGTAGGATCCTCTTTCGTACTCTTACCTTTAGCATTCTTAATTTTAGCTTGGTGAATTTGGGCATACCTAGGTCCTTATTTGCACTTCTCTCTTTATTTCTTACCGTGTGCCCAATTCATTCAATTTTCCCATCTATCTCTACCTCACATTGTCCCATCCTTGCACTCCTTTCAGCTTTCTGAATGTCATACGGTGGAAATTGCTTGATGTATAGTACGAAACTACTCCATACACTCGTGCTAATCTCCCTTTGTGCATGCCCTGCCCTCCTTTGTGTGTACGACTGCCTAAATTCGTACAACAAACTTTCTTTGTGTGTGTATGATTGCCTGAATTCTTACGAGAGACTTTCTTTGTACATGTATGCCAAACCCAACTCGTACAACCCTTGTTAGCACTCATACGGTAACACTTGTTTTGTATGCCGCTCTGCCTTATCTTGTCTCCTCTCCAACCATCTCCAACTCGTATCCTAGGCTAACTTCGTACACTCTTTGTTCGGTTTCTGCCCCTAATCTCTTCACCTTGTACATTTCTCTTCCCCTTCTATACGTTGGACTACCACTGCACTACTCTCCCATCGCCCTCTGTGACCTGTATGCCCTCCTTCGAATCTATGTTGTGTACACCATCCTTCTCTTGAACTCCATCTACACTGGATACCTCCTCTTAGGTGTTGCTTCTCTCCCCCTCGTATAAGGTGACTTTGTGGTTGCACTTTAATTTTATTTCGTCCATAGTCCTCCCCTCCATTACTTTTTTTATATTTTCCTTTATTTCTTTTTCATATCTTTTTTCTTTTATGTCTATAGAATAAATAGAAACGACACCCTTCTTTCCTTATAAAGCTTTAATTTTAATCCTCTAAGGAGGTCTTTTAGGGGTTTATTATATAAGGTAGACAACCGTAGTGCCCCATTATCTTTTATTTCTAGGGCCTTGTATGGCTCGAGCCATCTAACCTAAAACTTGCCTGGCTTTATTTCATTTTTTTCCATTGTATTTAAGTATCAACCGTCCTAGTCTAAAATTCTTCCTTTTTAAATGCTTACCATGCCAGAATTTTCTCCTCCTTTGTGCTACCCAGTCGTCCATTGAGCTAGTGTCCCTTTTTCATCCAGTTTTATTAGAGTATCGAGTCTTTCCCTTAAACTAGGGGCTCCCTCCCTATATAGTAAAGGGCCTCTGCATGCAATGGTCCTTTGCATGTATGCACCAACAAGTCTATTCCACTGGGCCTTACACCAGATCCAACGACAACTGTATATGTCGGGACATCACGTTTCGAAACCCTCAAATTTTATGGGCAAATGTTATGGGAATAATCTCCCAATGATTCTAAAGACAGGGCCTCTACTATTCAAATGTAAGAGTAGGAGCAAGGGTAACAAGGATGAAGGTAGAGTAAGCCACATCTCCTAACCTGTATTCAACTTCTATTCTTAGGCTAGGTACTGCATATTCCATTGGCATTGCTGCTTCTTGTCCATGTATCAAGTGAAAATGAGTTTTCCTAGTGGTGGCCTTGTAGGTAGTTCTGTATGCCCACACTACTGTTGGAAGTCATTCCTCCCAATCTCCTTTTGTCCACTCCACAAGTTTTGTACAAAATTGTCACCAAGATTTTATTTGTAGATTCTGCTTGACCATTTGCCCTTGGATAATACAGATTGGAAAAAGAATGGAAGATTTTGTACTCACTTGTCATTGTTCTGATTGCCTGATTGACAAAGTGCACCCCTCTATTACTCATCAATTGCAATAGTATACCGAATTTTGTTACTATTTGCTCATAGAGAAATTTGGCCGTACTGAGGGTTGTGTTTTCAAGTAGTGCTCATACCTCTGACCACTTTGTAAGATTATCTATTGCCACTACTATGTATTTGCATCTATGGTTACCGCTAGTAGGAAAATGCTGTACACAGTTCAGCACCCAACGTTCAAATAATTCTTGTGGTTGTGATGGGAACAATGGCATGAAATCTCTTTTCAGGGGTTTGTCAACTCTTTGACATGTATCACAACTCAAGACCCATTTTCAAGTATTTGCATACAATGTGAGTTGTAGTCTATCCAACAACACTTTTTGAGTTGTCGCATCAGGTCCGATATGGCCTCCTGCCAACCCTTCATGGGATTCTTTTAGAACTCCAGGAATCTCCTCCATGACACATCTTAATACTTCGTCATACTTCGTCCGACCCCCATCTTATACAACAATCTGTTGATCAACTGAAATGTCCTACTTTTGAGTGCAATTTTCCTCCTCTCTATGATCGACATGTCTTTGAGGAAGGTAGCAATTGATAGGTATTGTTTGATCCTTTCGTACCACTAGGGTAGTACGACAATTTGAAATAAATGTGCATCAGGGAAGTCCTCATTTACTCTGCTTCCAGAGACTTTCCCTGACTTGATTCTTGATAGTCGGTCTACAACAATATGACTTTTCCCTTACTGAACTATAATTTTAAAAATAGATTCTTGCAACAGAATCAGCCACCTACTCACTCTTCCTTGAATCACCGACTTGTTCACCAGATACATAAGTGCTCGATGATCAACAAAAAATGTAATGGGAGTAGCTAATAAGTAATGTCTAAATTTATGAATTGCATAAACTACACGTAATGCTTCTCTTTCAGTGGTATCGTAATTCTGCTATGCTTTTGATAGTAGCTTGCTTGCAAAGTACACTAGATGGTCTAGAACTTCCTTGCCAATTTGGGCCAGAGTGGCACCTATTGCATAGTTAGAGGCATCCACGTGGACATGGAATTCTTTGCTCCAAATAGGGTATATGAGAATTGAAGCACCTACGCGTCTGTTATTTAGCTCCTGGAAAGCCTCCTCCTGTTCTTCCTCCCAATAAAACCGTTCTCCTTTTCTGGTTAGTTTTTTTTAAGGTAAAGATACTTCAAAAAATCCTTTTATAAATCTCCTATAGTACCCCACATACTCCAAGAAGGACTCGACCCCAGTTACATTTGATGCAGTGTCTATGTCTAGAATGACCTTGTTCTTGGCCAAATATGTTTTCAACCCTTGCATACTATATGGCCAAGAGGTTTTCCTTGTGGAACCATGAATCTGCATTTCTTGGGATTCAAAGCCAGCCTTGCCCTTCTACATCTATCCATGCATTCGCTAATGACCTTGAGGTGTTGCTCTTTTCCACTGTAGATTGGCCAATCATTAAGGAAGGCCTTGAAGTTCCCTACAGACATCTCGTCGAAGATGTGCAATATGATTCTTTGGAAGGTGGCTGGTGCATTACACAACCCAAACAACATCTTGTTATAGGCATACACTCCATCTTCAACTACAAACGTGGTTTTCAGCATATCCTCCTCAGCAATGTTGATTTGGTTATATCCTGAAAACCCATCCATGAAGGAGTATATTTCATGGCCGGCCACCACTTTTAGGATGCTATCAGTAAAAGGGATTGCGAAAGGACCGTTTATAGTTATCACATTCACACATCTGAAGTCGACACATATTTGAATTGGATTCTCGTCCTTCTTCAGTGATATGACTATAGGGAATACCCACTCATTGGTTTGTACTTTGAATATTATCCTTCACTCAAGCATTTTTGTGATTTCTTCTTGAACCTTGGCTCCATAGTTGCATAGTTCTTATTCATTCAATATGGTTGTTTGCGAACTAGTCCCGCTCTTGGTATTAGTGGTATCTGATGGACACACGGTTTTAGGGGCATTCCTTTCAAGTCCTTGTACGTCCATGTAAAGACATCCATATATTCCAAGAAAATTTTAAAATTTGGTGCCTTCAATGCCAGATACCTATCATCCCCTATGAAAATCTCCTTGGGCTGGTCCTTCTTACCTAGGTTTTTTGTCTGCAACTTAGCCTCCTTGTATTCTACTTCTCAAATATATGTGTTGGTTTATTATTGAGGGTTGTTGTACCCTCTGTGTACTCTATAATGTCCCCATTTTTGTCAAAATTGGAATTTGAGAGATTATCCTATTATTGAGATCTTCGTAGGCTAATTATTGCGAATAGAGGGTCTTCTATGGCAGTGGCTTCACTTGGGAGGGTCTTGTCTTCTCCACAATTTAGTAAGCCACCGGTTGGTCTTCGTTTGGGCTCAGATTGGACTTCGGTTGGGCTTAGTTTTGTGTACTTACTATTTGTGGTAAGGCGGTTGTTGATTAAGATGGACCCTTTCTATTTTTGGAAAGTGCATTTGGTCACATGGAAAAATAATAGGTATGATTGCTATTTCAAATGACATTTAAATGATGAGTATTTAGGGAGTTATTATATTTTTAGTGGCCAAATTATTATTAATATTAATTTATTAAATTGCTTATTATAAAGTTATAATTTAACTTTATAATTTTATTTAAGTTGAGAGTTGAGTTATCATTGGATAGAGCCATTTCTTAATTAGTTAGGCCAAGTCAAGTGCAAGAATCTAATGCATGCTTGGATATTTTATTTTCTTTTGATGCCTTTGTGGCTTTTTTTGAGTTCTGATTTTTGTACCCTTGCTGAAGTATAAGGGTCTGAATTTTGAGTTGTTTCATTGGATCTACAGCTGAAATATTGTAGATTCAAATTTGAGATTTTGTTCTGAGTTTGCATTGGCAATTGTGCTGAGGTATACAATTGGCCATTTCTCGTACTGTTTTACTATGGCTAAGGAGAAGATTAATTGTTCGGCCTCATTATTTTCTAACCTACTGCTGAGGTATAGTAGTTTTGGAATTTGAGTCTTGTGAATTAATTTGGGAGTCTTCTATTTCTGCTCCTACTGTAGCTTGAAAGACAACTATTGCACTAGAAGTTTGTGATAATTCTTATTTGCATTTCAGAGTTTGATCTCACTGAATTTTGGCATCCATCATCCTTGGATCAGCGTGAATGATATCTACAATTAAAAACGCCTAATATCCTTTTTGATTGGCACAATTTTTGTCCTATGTTTGGCAGTCAAATCCCTACTATGAAATGTCGTAAGCTTCAAGTGTGGTTCGATCTGCATATATAAGCTATGTTGGATGCTTCAATATGGAGCGACTTTGGTCTGCTTCTATGGTCTGTTAAATCTACATCCAATAAACACTTGATCTTTTGCTATTGGGCGTCATTTTGAGACTTCTGTAGCATTACATCTTAAGCTGTGATTGCTAGAGAAGTTTGATACTTTGCCAAGTTCACTGTTACATTTTACATCTCATTGTATGGGTGTTTAACTAGTACTATTTATGCCATGAATAAAGAGGATATGTTCATTTAATTGTGTATCATTATTCTAAAATTGTGTATGCGAAGTTTATTTTTTGAATAAGTTGAAGAATTTGGTGTTTGTTAAAGTTATAAGTAGTTGGGGTTATTACATATTCCTTATAGCCTTCTGAGTACCTTTCTTCTCATTCAGCTTCTTTGATTCGCAACTTAGTACATTTTGGCTGGAATACTTCATAGTCTTCCATCTACCAGTGAAACATGCTGTTGAGGGAGCTTGTTTCATCTTCTAAGCACTGCCCCAGTCAAACCACTCCTTATCTGGTTCCACTCCTTCTCCCGCTGCTTCTGAATCGGATGTCAAGTCCTGACTTATAGATTTGTTCCTTAGATCTTTTGTGTACTTTTTCCCATCTACCTCTATGGATAGGGTATTTCTCTTCAAATTATGGGTGGCCTTTGCTGTGATTAGCCATCCTCTCTCCAACAATGCATCATACCCTTTCTTCTCCAGGGTAATCACCAAAAAGTTCAAGAGGAACTATTGTGTACAAATTACTACCTTTTGCCTCATCAAAGTTCCTATTGGCTTAATTCCATGTTGTTCTGCACCTACTAGTTGGAATGTGGGTGGCCAAACTGTAGGTTTCCCTATTCTTCCAAGTCTCCTTAGGTAGAATGTTCACATTGGAACCTCCATCGACGATAGTATTTGATAGTTTAGATCCCATTATTTCCATTTGGACCATTGCAGGTGTCCACTCCATTCCTATGAATAGGGTGTTGGTTTCTTTTCCCGCTTGCACTTCCTCTTTCTTCTCCTCCTTGGAGGGTACTCCTTTGATACTTGCTCCTTGTGTTATTGCTACCTGTAATTGAGGTAGCATTTCTAATAGATCCGCAATATGGGGATGGTGGTCTCTAGTACTTGTTTCATGATGTTTGGTACCAGCTAGGTGTTTGGGAGTTTAGTTGTACTTGCTTTCCCTTCCTCTGTCATGTTATCTCTAATGTCCTTTCTGGCTTCTTGAAATCTTTCTCTTTGTAACTGCATCTGGATATTTAAGTTTCCTGGCCTACATTCTTGTGATAGTTAATACTTCGCTTTTTGGTTTTGCAAATATTGAGCATATTCACCCCCTTTTGTGTAGGGCAATTGGCGTCCTTGTGATTACTTGGTTCATACCATTTACACAACATTCTTCCATTTTCTCCTCCATCGTGCTGGCAGTCTCATGCAAAATCCCCCCATTCGTTGCATCGCCTGCATTGAGTCATGGGTCTTCCTATAGAATCATATTGGATTGCTCTCCTATGTGTGTTGTTATTGTTCTTTTCATTGCTATTGTTATTGCTTCTTTGCCATTGTTTCTATACCCTCCAGGTGAGGCTTCTCTATTTGTGTTTTGTGGAGGGGTGGAAGGCAACGCGGATTGTTCTCCTTTAGTGAAGAATACTTGCGCATTCTGCACCTTTAGATTGTAGGGACAGTCCTTGATTGTGTGGCCTAACACTTGATAGGAGTTACATCAGGCTTTGTGCGGGCATGTTCCTTTTGTGTGCCCTTTTTCACAATCAATGCACCATAGTTCCCTCCTTTCTCTTTTCCCCTCCTTACTTCCTATTACTTCATTAGCCTCATCGTATCTTTCCTTAGAGCTTGGATGGTCTTAGATTCGTCACTGCTCTCTTCAGAACTTTCACTCCCACTTCTATGTGTCTTGGCTTTGGAGGTTTTGTTCACACTTTCTATATCCATTGCGTGGGTGCACACGTTGGCAAAGGATGATAGTGGTACAATTTTCATTTCTTCTTTTTAAGGACAAGCTTAACCCTTCAATAAACCACCTCTTTATCAATCCATTTGTAGGTTTATTGTCCAGCTTCCTTGTCAATTCCTTGAGTCTCTTGCTATATGCTCTAATAGATTCATTTTTCCCTTGTCGTGTATTGTAAATTTCACTGACTATCTCATCATTGTCGCATAGCAACCTAAATTCCTCCTCGAAGGTGTCTCATAGGTTCTTCCATGCGGTCTTCTTCACGGCCTCCAAGTCTGTATACCAGTCAATAGCTATACCTCTTAGCATGGCTAGGAAAGCTTTTAACCATTCATTAACATCATTTCTACATTGACTTGCTATATAGTTATACACATTTTGCAATGACGTATAGGGTCCTTCGATCCTTCCCCATTAAATCTAGGGAGATTTTGTTTATCTAACGACATCCTCCTACCGCTCTTCCCTCCTACCGAGATGCCCACTCCTGATAGGATGCCCATTCCTTCCATGATGCCCCCTCCTGGTGGGCTAGAATCTTGGGTTCATGGTCCAGTATTATCTCCCCCCTTGTGATTCTCCTTCTGTGTGGCTGGAACTTTGTTCCTGGCGATGTTCTCTTCGTGTGGGATTTCAGAATTCTTCCACCCTTCCTTTCTTCCTGATGCTTTCGAAATAGCCAAGTTGGCTATACCTTCTATTGTGTTTTCAGTCAACCTTTCTTCAATCTGATTTGTACTCTAGGGGTGGTTCACCAGCTCCCTTAAGTTGCGACGTCTTTCCTCAAGTTAGTGGAGACAGTTTGTAGGGCAGCTTCTTCCTTGGTTTCTTCCTCAAGCACTCACTTGGGATATTTATTTGGAAGGAGCATAAATTGTTTTAGTGCCTGGTTATCTTCCTTGGATTGTCACGAAATGTTGGAGTACTTGTTGTTTTCTTCATTCTCTTTTCATTTCAACTCTTTCTTCCTCCACACACACACCAAATTTCTTCCCAATAGTTGAGGAATTTGTCCAAGTAGATCGTACACCACTGGTGGTACCGAAAACTCATCCTGTACCATGCTTTCTAGAACTGCTCTCTCTCTGTCTTCCCTTTGCACGTATTGGTCGACTGAAACTTCCCAAGCTACCACTAGATCTTGTATCACTTGATCTTCTCTTGTTATTTCCTCCTCTACTCTGTCTCTATTTTTTACTTTAATATGTGGTAGGAAGGGTCTTCCCATTACTCCATCCTACCTAGTCGACGACCTCCAGGTTCTAACTTAGGCAATGGCTCCAAAATCTAGAATGGTTCACAACACAGAATGTACACAACAATGTAACATGGATTCAATTATACCAACATAATATCCATCACTTGTACTAGAATACCAAATGGCGAGGAGATGTTATATGCTTTATTGATTACCAAAAACATGAGTACATCATCCATATTCCAAAGTACTTGTATAATGGTCGGTTGGTTGGGAAAACGAATGGACACATCCCCTTACTTCCTAACTATCCCACCCAACAAAGCCTAACTTGTTCTAATTACAACATTACTTTATCAAGTACTATAGTTGGCTTCATCAGAAACACAGTGAATGAACACATGGCAATAACATAAAAATGAGTAGTTGTGTTAGATGACTTAGATAAATCAAAAGGAACAGAGATATCCTCTATGTAGAATGGTTACAATACAGTATTCTAATGCATGAATTTAGTGTTACTAGTATCAACATAAGAAAATATTACCAATGATAAGCATACCAAATATTTGCGAGGGATGCATTATTCTTTATTGATTACCAAAAACATCAAGTACATCATTCATGTTCTAATGTTCTTAAATAGTGCTCGGTTGGTTAGGGAGACCAATTGACATAGCCCCTTGCTACCTAACTACCCAAAAGCATTACTAACTATATTTCATTACATTATTGTTTTTCTACGCCCTACATTATCCACGCCCCCTCCCTCCCCCCAAAATAGAAGTTGTCTTCCAAATGACTACCCAACAATTAACCAAAAGAAAACTAGACTCCAAAACGTAAGGTGGGAAGACGTCCCTGAACTGGATGTGCATTGTCGTAGAAGTCGTAGATCTTTGTAATGTCCCCTTTTTTGGCTAGCATCAAGGATTGAGGGATTAGCCTATTATTGTGATCCTCATAGGCTAATTATTGTGGATGGAGGGTCTTCAGATGCAATGGCTTGGCTTGGGAGCATCTTGTCTTCTCCACAATTTAGTAAGTTATTGGTTGGTCTTTGTTTGGGTCAAATCAGACATTATTGGGCTTAGTTTTGTGTACCTATTGTTTGTGGTAAGTCGGATGTTGATTGGGATGAACTTTTTCTATTTCTCGAAAGTGCATTTAATCACATGGAGAAATAATAGGTATCACTCCTATTTTAGACGACATATTTAAATGATGAGTATTTTGTGAGTTATTATATTTTTAGTGGCCAAATTAGTATTAAATCATTAAATGGCTTATTATAAAGCTATAATTGAACTTTATAATTTCACTTAAGTTGAAGGTTGAGTCATCAATGGAAGGGGCCTTGGGCATGATGATTGGGTTGTTGCTGAGGACATACTGAGACACTCTATGGATTTGCCTTCTTGTGACACTTTGGCTTTTACATCATTAGCATAGTTATTGGGTGCTATCTTATTGATTATGTTGTGGTTCTTGATGGTATTGTTGATTTGGCGATGGTTCAATGATGTCAAGGATGTCATGTGCTTCTTCCTATGGGATCCAGGTGTAGGTTGGAGTTCGATGTGTTGCTAGGTTGATTGAGGACAAGCAATCTTGGGGAGGGAGGATTGTAATGTCCCCATTTTTAGCAAATCTTTGCATTTGGGTAGGTCACTTACTCATTGCGACCCTCGTGAGCTGACACTAAGATTTGAGGGTCTCAGTTGTGGACTTACTATTTTTGGTAAGTCTAATTCAAGCAGTTGTCATATTTGGCAGTGCAGATGATGGTGCAGGCAATCGATCATCACCTGCATTGGATGAGGCTGTTTATTGTGTGAGCTCGTATTTATTAAATTATCTATTAGAGTTTTTATTATTATAATGTCATTTTATTATTATTTTTTATAAAGTTATGTATTGATGAAGCTTCTTAATTGGAGTTTTGTTTGGGAAATAAATGCCTTCAGGTGATCATAAATATGAGCTCATTGTGAAGGAAAAGTATCAGATTATCTATTTGCTTTTGTGATCTTGTGAGCATTTATGAAGACGCTGGTTTATGTGCCCTTGCTAAGGTATAAGGGTTGGTTGTCAAGAAGTATTTAATCTACAACTGAGGTGTTGTAGATTAATTACTAGAGATTAGTCAAAGTTGGAATTGTAAGTCTCTTTCTTGTGATTACTGTTGCTAAGAGACTGATTTGGTAGAAAGTGATTTGGCAAATAATCAAGATTTTTAGAGCTGTTTAATGCTCTTATATATCTGTTGGTAGGGCATTGCAAATTTCTGCACTTGTGCGATTTGGTATTGACGAATTCATAGTTCTTTTGGTAATCGTTATTGCTATCAGCTAAGCTTGAAAATAATATTGCAAATCAAACACCTAGAGGGTTGTTGGTTGGCGTTGAATCTTGGAAGGAGCTGGCATTTAGTTTCTTGATTTTAATTGTAATTCACACCTGCACATTGAACGTCTATTGTATAGGGATGGATTTGAAATGTGTTACAGCCTTTGAATGTGATTGACTGTGATTATAGGCCCAATAGATCAGTCCAGACTTGGGAGATTTTATCCTGTGGCCTTTAGACAGTGGCAGCATTGTTTGGATGCCAAGCTTGCCCTATTCTTGGCGTGAGTATTTCTGTTTACAGGTGCCCGAAGTGTCATTTGTCAACGCCAGCTATTCTGACTTTCAGTGTGTTTTGTAGCTGCCAAGGGTGTTCCTTGCCAAGACGGGTATCTACCCTGCTGCTTAATTACCTCACACAACTCGACATGAGTCCAATCCATGGTACAAACTTGGCTGTGTGGTGTTTGACTTGACCCGTTACAACCACTACAAGTTCTTGCATTTAATTCAAAGTTCCCACACTCCAACCCAACTCTTACTCAGCAAGGGCAATTCGACTTGTGACCCGGCTCGAACTTGGTCATGACTCGATAGTGACTTGGCAAAGTGACAAAACCCTTGAAATTTAGAGATTTTTTAGGATTCAAAGAACATTACATGCACCCATTATTGAATAAAGCTTAAAGACACTAACATCTTGAAATATAAAGTAATTTGATGACATACATAAACACACATCAATTACATAAGCACAAAGGTACATTATAGCTGAATGGAATAGCAAACGTAGATATATAAAATTCAAAATTCTACATATTGTCAAATCAAAATGTATATCAAATCCATAAAATTTATCACATCAATAGTCATCATCAAATGTTCCAAACATATGTAAACAAAAGCAATTCTATAGCTATAGCTCCTCCCCATCCTCAGCCTCAGAGTAATCTATATTATGCCTCCTAGTAAGGTGTCTAAGGTAGGTCTTGAATGATAGATTAACCTAGTCATTGCCTGTGAGGGGATCAACTGTAGCTCTCTACTCCTCCACTGCCATAGCCACAACCTTAGCCTCTCTGTCCACTTGGTCAATCCACTATAAGTCTTTATCATCAAAGACAGTATTGGTAGCCTTAGTATCCCACTCAAACTATGGATCAACCTCCTCTTGAGTAATCAAAGAGATATCACTATCCAAAATCTTTGTGGTCTTAAGGCGTAGGTTGTAATGCACAAAGACTAGATTATTCATCCTCTCTACAGACAACTTGTTATGCATTTTCGAGTGGATGTGCTCGAACATGCTCGAATTGCGCTTACATCCAAAAGCGATAGATGGCTGGTTCAATATGTGGATGGCAATTTTTTTATGGTTTTTGGTTGAAACATTTGCCACCATCTATCTAAAAAAAGGAAAAGAAAAAAAATATTAGTCTTCTTTACACCTTTAAAGCTAGAACCTAGATAATAAAACTAAAATGCATAAGAGCAATTTTTTCCTGGCTGCAATTTTGTACGACCTTTGCATATTTTGCTTCCAAAAATGGGCCCTAATGAATTATTATAGGCATCCATCTTAAGCAATGTATTTGTGGCACTAGTGCCCGCCATCTTCCCTATCACAGTATATAGGCCTATAAGAACCCTCTCCTCTGCCTTGAAATCATAATGGAAACAGTATGTCGCATTGAGGTAATAGGTTGTTGCATGGATAGGTCTATGAAGCTGATTTTGCCATCTCCTATCAATTATGTCCCAAATGGGGTCATACTTGTCCTCAACTCCTACATATTTGGCTCTAATGGCCTCCTTGGCCCTATCCATGTCCTCGTATATGTTGCCCATAGTGGACTTCTCCCCATCAACAACTCGTAGGAGTACTACGAGGGACTCAATGATATAAAAAATAGTTATTTACCAAAAAATAATTGAGTGGATGATCATTAAAATAGGAAACTTTGCAAAGTTGCACAATAAAAATAAAACAAGAATATCCATTTAATAATTAATTTATAAATTTTTGCTTTAAGTTTTTAAGTTACCTCCACAATCTCTATACAAGGGTCCCAAAAACCTCCATCAAAAATAATTCTCGCCACATCTATCCCTGTAGGGGTGGTAGCATAGGACGAGGAACTCTAGTTTGGACCAAAATACATGCACCTCAAAGCTAATCTATAATCCAACAAGGATTTTAGCGTGATAAAATCTGAGGCAAATCTTGTAATACGGGGATGAGCCAACTCCTTTTTCCCCGTGTAATCCTTCATAATGCTAAGGACCAATGCATGATTATAGATGAATATGCAAATATTTTTGGCATTATCAACACATGATTTGACTTGTTCAAGCTTGCAAATATCCTCTAACATGAGGTCAAGGCAATGGGCCACACATGGAGTCTAAAAGATTTTTGGGTGTCTCTCCATCAATAGTTTTCCTGCAACAATTTTAAATTAATTAGTAAAAATAGAGATGAAAATTTTCAAAACTCAAGTTAAAAAATTAGAAACTTAAAATTTTACCTACAGCAACATAATTAGGTGCATTATTAGTCACCACCTGCACAACATTCTTTTCGTCCACCTCGTTTATGTCCTCAATAACCTCACATAAGTATGTCGCATTTTTGACACGTGAGAAAGCATCTACAGACAAAACATGGTAGATCCTGAAAGTGAAGAATTTCTTTTTATCATTGACCAATTAATAAATCAAAATTTTAAATTTAAACAAATCAAGATGATTTAAGACATCAATTTTCCACAATCTATCATGTAGCAACAGTTTCTGGAAGAGATTGTGTTGGAGCACACATAGCAACCGTATCAATCATGCCCTGGTAATAAGGAGTCCTTCACATGAAATATTTAAATTAGTAAATTTCAATATGAAGTTATAATTATAAAATTTATTTTCAAAGTTTAATTTAAAAGTTAAAGTTAAAACAATCCAATATAAACTAAATGCCTGTCTGTAATAAATGGAATGTTGCAGAAATACCAGAACATGCAAATTGATTTTCTTCTAGCAATATGGATTTCTTTGTTCCAACCCATGCTTTCAAGTGAGAGTTGTGCACTAGGAGTGGTACGTGGTAAAATATAATTGTCCAACCTAGAAGTAGAAGTAGATTTTTTGACTCTAGGATGAAAGGTAATGCCACTACTACTATCAACAGCAAAACCACTAGCAAGAACATATGTAGAAGCACTAGCACAAGCAGAAGCACTAGGACAAAAGGGAGGAAGGGAAGAACCATCTCCAACACAACCTAGGGGTGTAAAACTAGATATTGATGCAATTGAGGGTGCATGGGAACCAATTTGAGCTAACTGTTTTAATTGTTTTCGTCTTAATTCCTTTTCTTCTTCATATTTTTCTAAGGCAATATAACAAAAGCATTTAGCTATAGCAGGTGCCTCTCTACAAGGTTCAGTATCATGGCCATGTATGCCAACAATATGGTATTTCATTCTATTTATCCCTTGACTATTAATGATCTTACAAAATAAGCATTTTGTTTGATTTCTACCTCTACTCGGGAAGTCTTCGATATAATTCCAACACTCATTTCTTGGATTGGTTTTGTGTTTTTTTGAAGGATCAGCCATTATGATTAGGGGAAAAAAATGTTTTCAAAATGTAAAGGTTGCTTCAATGAGACAATTTTAACCAAAAATTACCTAAGTTACTGGTTGTAATATCCTAGGGAAATAAGACAAACACCTATAAATGTAAAGATGAAAATTCAATTCATTTAAATAAAATAAATTAACGATAAATAATAATGAGTGCCATTTATTTTCGTTGTACTTGAAATACATTTAAAACTATACATACATATATATATTTAATATCCTCTAACCCTTAGATATAGTATTGCATATAATTTATGAAACTTGAATATATTATTAAAATGTTATCTAAGATTTAATTAATCTAATCTCACTTCGTATTTCATATATTATAATCCTCAAACAGCACGACCAGGGAATGAGTGCCTTGACATCGTATATATGGCAGTCGAATAGGAGAGGAGGGGACAGGGGGGAGAGAGAGGAAGAGTGATCGGGTCAGATAGACTCCAAGGAAATCGTGGTAAATAGAAATCGTCCTAGTCCTAATGTAGCAGATCGCATCCAACTCATTGTCACAATCACCTCAAGAAGAGAAGGCCCCGCGGAATACCAAAATTAACTCCAATCCAACTCCATCTAAGATCAAGCCAACCATCAGGTTGTTGCTGTGTAAGAAGATTGTAGCATAGGTGAAAATCCAAAAGTGGACCAAGTCTTTGACCTCGTGATAGGAGTAAGAGGCAGACGCTCTTGGTCCCAATAAATCTTAAGAGAACAAAGGATATACTATACTTGAATAATCCACAAACATCAAATCATCAACTAATAGAGTGGGGAATAAAAATTGAGATTATCCCCTAGAGACAGTTTGGATGAACTGACACTAAGAAACCAACAGAGAACAACTAGAGAATAAGGGCAAAGCAATTATACACAAGTTGGGTATGAGTCTCTTGTGAGGAAGAAGGAACATATCCAATTGGAAGAGTGACTCATTAAAGACAGGGACACAAACATCTCTAGAGGTTAGTAACCCCGAAGAGAAGAACTATGTAAAAGGATGAATAATTCTATAAGGTTATTCATAAGGCTTAGGATGAGCATTGATCTCTCCTAAGAATGATGGATATATCATTATGATTATCCATAAGGCCTTAATGAAGGGAAAATGTGGTGAAAAGATGATGTTTTCTATGTCATATATGATGGATAAAGCCCCAGGAGGCACTCCCTCAGGAACTAAACATATGATCTCCATCTCCCTCTTAAGGAAGAACATTAATTAGCATTCTTTCTCACATAAGTCTTAATTTTTATACATTATTGTAAAATACTAACATGTTTTTTCCACGTTCACAAACTAGACAACGCAGAGGAAGCAAGGAACATTACATCGGTTCGGGTTTGGGTTCGTGGTTATAGGCCAAAAAAAGTTCCCATTTGGATTCGTGGGTGGCTTCATGATAGATATATATATATATATATATATATATATATATATATATATATATACACACACAAAAATAAGAGAAACATGCATAATCGCAAAACTTAGTCACTTCATAGTATGAATATTTGTTGCTTGATCCTTGTTCAATGCCAAATGTCAAACATAAATATTAAATACCCACTCATTAATCTATGTTCATTATTGTAAAGAAAATTAAACATTGAATTACTAAATTGCAAAATGAAATTTCAAAACATAGAGTAGTTCAAATAATTAAGTATGAAACATAATGATAAATGGCAAGTGTTTCATAGTTTATCAATGATCATAGTATCAAATGCTCTTCAAGGTTCAAGTGGGTCATCAAACAATGAGGGATTAATGGCTTTATCGCTAGCTACAACTATATCTAGATCCTCATCGTTGGAACAAACAATCTCTACAACCTTCTCTTAAAACTTGCAAAATGGGCACACCAAAATGAGAGACTAGATGAGTGAAATGTTTTTTATTAGGCTCCTTTTTAGGGTAACGTGAAAAAAATATATTAAAAAATACATTATTTTTAAGTTGTTTTATTTTATTTTTGGACCCTACTATTGTGAGTCCTCTTGGGTTTGCTTGAGTTTGTGCCAGCAAGGGCCCAAACAGACTCACAGTTTAAAATTCGGAACCTGCCCAGACTCGTAGCAAACCTAGACGCAAATTCGAACCTATACAAACTCAGACCCAAATTTGAGGACATGAACCTATTAACACAGAAAATTGTCATGTCCCTTCTTTAGTCTGACAAGTAGAGTTATGTGAGTTAGCCTATCATGAGGGTCTCGTAGGCCAGCAGTTGTGGATAGAGACTCATACATGATATTCAGTGACCGGTCTTGACTTTACAGGCAATTGGGAGCCAATTGGGTGCAGTTCCTTGATTTTAGGGGTTATCCCTACATCTTAGGATGATGTAGCAATTTCTAGATGTGAGGTTCCACAGGACCATTCCATAGTTTCAGTTTCAGGATGATAGGGTGTGTTCCCTAGTCTCTAGGAGCATCCCTAGAATATAGGGAAGGGACTGTCAATTGACCTATCTCGTCCGGTATCAGTCACAGATAAGTGACATGGTCAATTTGACTTTTATTTGGTTGGTTTGGGCTTTCAGAGGCAAAATGGGAAATATTTTAATATATTTAAATATTTCCTAAGTTAGAATTTAATTAATTTATAATAAGGCTATTTATATAGCCATTTCGGAGTAATAAGGGGAATAAGGCTTCATTTGCTCAGACGTGCCCTTGTGTTATAGCTCGTTGGAAAGGTCTTGAATTATTATAAACTATTTTCACTATTCGGAGACCTTTTGGTGCTTTGAGTTATGACATTTTAATAAAGTTAAGTTTTTCCTATAGCATGGATACCTTTATTTGGCAAAATGTTATTTTATTATAAAATGCAAAATGTAATTCTCATTTAAGGTTCAATTTGCACTTGGGAGGAGTTGTAAGGAGATGAAGACCTAATTGTGGAGTATCTTTTGACATTTGAAACTTGTGAAATTGGAAATTGCTCTAGTGGAGCGATTTAGAGGCTTGGTACGAAAGCCCTAAGTCTAGAGTGTTGGGACGCGTATTGGAGTTGGAAGGTATTGTTCTCTATGGTAAAGATTGACATTCTTGATAGCACCATTTATTAGAAGGAAACATCACATTCAGCTAGGCGGCCAACCTATTCCAATTGGGCATTTCTTCTAAAAGCAGCTTGGCTTGTATTGTGAGCGCTATTCATTATTAGCAACCACGTTTTGGAGTTTGGAGATCATACAGGGGTTTATGGTAGCAAGCTCTCCATCTTTTGTGATTGTAAAACCCTCTACAACTGGCATCAGGTTCATTGTAGACAGCAAAAAATCTATTTGATATATATATTTCTTAAAAAATCTGAATATTATGCCTAGTACTATTTGAATCATTTCCAGATTGGTAAGTGTTTTCAATATATGAATGCTACTCATCATTCTTAGTTCAGAGTTATTTGTTATTTGTTACTTGCATATATCTTCAAAAACACCTAAAAACTTGGAAATGAGAAAAAACCAAAAAGAAATCAGAATTCTACAAAGTCTATTCAGAGGTACAAAATTATGGTCAAAGGCTCGAATTTTGAAACAAATATCAATTTCCAAGGTCACCGTGATTGGGGGATCTTTTAGAAAATTATAATTTAAGCATAGTATTTTATGAAGATTTAAACTAAAAGAAAAAACAATAATCAGCAAACCCTTCATTTTTCTATGAAAAACTTGCAAATATTGAGATTATAAAATGCAATGTAGATTTTAAAGTCAAGCATGAAATAAATAACAATACAGTTATAAACAAAAAAAATTAAAAATCCCATAAGCATAGAGAAAAACTTCATGTAAATCCAAAAATCATCAACTCTTACCTCTTTCAAATGACTTGATAAGTGTTGAAAAGAGCTCCTATTAACTCCTTGATGATCTTAATGCAAGTATATAACTACTCCATTGTGCTTTGTGCAAGCTTTTCTCCTCTTCCTTTCAGCTGGTTGCAAAATAATGGCTCTCTCCCTCTCTATCTCTCTCTCTCTCTCTCTAGTTGTCACATAAGAATGTTATGGAAGTTTTAAAAAAAACATTAATTTTTTTATTGTTTTGGGTAGAGGAAATTCTACCATTCGCAGTCGGGTTTTAAGGTGATCCGTGGGTCAAGTGAGTAGGCGAGTAATGATACTTGACTCACCAAGATAGAGTCACGGGTTAGTTTGACCTGGCTTAGGTGAAATGACTCCCAGACTCGCACAACTCGTGGCGAGTCTAGATTCTTTGATTTAATTGTTGTTATTAAAATAATTCGAATATATTCGAAGGATGTTTTGCAATTGAGATTGATATCTTGTAAGAGTGGCAATGACAAATAAATTAAGTCTTAGCATTGGAATTCATTGAAAATTTGGTTTCTTTTATAACTATTATTCCACTAATAATTTCGGTATTTCAAACTGTTGGAAAATTCGGCATATTTGTTTCAAATGCAAAAGAAATATACTCAAAATACAAGGAAACATATCATTAAAGTGGTATGAGAAATCGTTTGCCAAGTGTTTGACAAAATGTCAAACATTATTTAGTTAAGGAATTCGAGATTGTCTGAGCCATAACTAGTAGGGCTCATTACAATCTCCGAGTAAACAATTCGCCTGTTGGCTTTCTTACTTCTATTCATAATTTCATAGATAATGTTTTTATGCATGATTTAAATTACTACTATAGGCCACAAGGCTCCCCTTAAGATTCTTCTTGGACGGGCATCCTCTATCCAAGGCCAACGACATAAGCATATGTTTGACAACATCAAAATATTATGGCACATCGATTATCGACCATGGCAGACAATGGAGATCTTAATATCTCCATGCTCCATGCTTCGATATCAATTCTCAGCCATGGCGGACAATGAAGATCTTAATATCTCACATGCTCCATTCTTCGAGTTCACATTAATATCTATGGTGTTAACCCCCTGAGCTAACACAATATTATCCATTAGTATGGCTCATTAGTATAAATAAATTCATAAACATAATTAAAAAATATAATTCATAAACATACCTTTCTTACCTTCTTCTTTTCCAAGAGTCACACCCTTTCATAATACAAATCTTTTGAAAAATCACAACACTTCATAGTTATAATACTTTCAAAAAGTCACAACACTTCATAACTAAAATCCTTTGGAAAAGTCCCACTACTTTATAATCACAATATTTTTTGAAGAGTCACAACTATTCATAATTATGACCCTTTCGAAGGTTCACATCCTTTGAATATCATTGACACCTTTTCAAAAAGTCACTTCCTTATTTTCTTCATATTACCTCTCTTTTCCATTTTTCCTTTTTGAACTCCTCTCTTCTCCCCCTTTTTTTCCCCTCTCTAAAATAAACTCTCCTCCCTTTTATATCTTAATTTTAAGGAGCCATGTTTATTTGTTAAGCATCTCTTGACTTTTCATTAGATTTAGTTAATTTATATTATTCTATGTTATATTATTTATCTACTTATTTATGTTTATTATTATTTATTATTAAATTCTATTTAGAAAGTTAATATACTTTCTACAATATTATCTCTTGTATTTAATTTAGTTTCTTTATTTACTCATTTAAATTTTATTAATTTTTAATTATTTAAAATATCATACTAAAGATTATTTCATTAATAATATAAATTAAATAATTATTATTTCCTAGAATTATATAACTTTATTATCATTGTTTAATTAATAACATCAAAGTAATTGCATTTACTAAATATTTTAAATTACTCTAGTATGAAAGGATCAAGAAGATGATTATTTAATTTTAATTCTATTTTTTCAACCGAGAAACATAAGATAATCCCAAATGTGTACAGCTTAAGAATGGTACATTATAGAACTTTAGTGAATGAGCTACAGTTTAAAAGAATGATTGAGTCAAATACTGAACGATGATGATATATTAAGCTAATAAACTGACTTGTGTTTCCTTGTAATTTGTATTAGTTCTATTTCAAGTTTTCTCATTTATTTTACAGCTGACAAATATTTATTTGGACTTAGGAATGTTTACATACTGCGAGGATACACGGAATTTTTGGTTTAATCCCAACTCTATGGAATCAGACCACGAATTTTGGCTGGCAAGTTATTGATACTCTAGCTTCTTAATAATTTACATTTCTTGTGTGTAGTAACTTTTAACAAAACTAGAAATGAGTCATATTAACACTTTTGATTGCAATTTTCAGGTTGGAGCAATCTTAGGATTGGCTATATACAATGGTGTTATCTTGGATGTGCATTTCCCTGCAGTGAGTTAATTGCATATACAAACTTAATGTTGCTATAATATCTTGTTTGTGTATTGCCTAATGAAGATTGCATACTGGGAGTAGGTTTTTTAAACTAAGTGCATTGTATGGTTTCAAATGGTAGAACCATCATGTATACTGATGAGTTAGACTTTTTAAAAATGTTTGCAGAAATTCTGAGCATTTAAAGTCTATTAAAATTAAAAAGACTTTCAGTGTGTCATTTTATAGTTTCACAAGATTGTGTTTAGTGTCCACAACCTATGTTAATAGACATGTTCATAGACAGCTGTAAGTGTAATTTAAGTTTTCTTGTAAGTAGGGCTCCATTCTATATGGAGGCTTCTAGTCTCTGACCTCCCATATCATTACGCTTTTCGACATTCCTGGGCAGCCATCTCTCCACTCCACTCCTCCTTTCTGCCACTTGTTCACCTACTCTAGTATTATTGAGGCCATCAGATCTTTGAGATGTAGCAGAACAGCTGATGAAGAGGGTTTCTGGGCAGAACTTTTCAAACACTGTGCTTCAGTTCTTGGATCTTACCTTCCTACACTCTTTAATAGAGTGGTTTGTATTGGGTTTCCTGAATCCTAGTCTAGACATGTGGTTTACCCTATTCACAAGTCTGGCCCTACTTCCAATCCAGGTAACTATAGAACTATTATGATCGGACATACTTTTGCCAAACTTTATGCCATTTCTCTGAACACCATGTTATCTAGTGAGGTTGATAGAAGAGGCTATAGAGCTAAAGGGCGGGCTGGTTTTTCGAGCAAACTATCAAACTATGGATCATGTTTTCACGCTGCGCGCTATCATTGAGGAGGCTAGGCACCGCTCTCAGAAGGTCTATTGTTGTTTTGTGGATGTCCGTAAGGCTTTTGATTATGTTCCTAGGTTGGCCTTATTTCAAAGACTTCATGAGATTGGGATCTCAGATATGTTACAGACTACTATTATGAGGCTTTATGAGAGGGTAATTGGTAGGCTCAGGACTTCGGTGGGCTTTTCGGTTCCGATTCAAAGCACCATTGGGGTGAAGCAGGGTTGTCCTCTTTTGCCTACTCTGTTTAGTTTGTATATTGATGAGTTGGAGGATTTCCTTGTGAACTCCTCTCAACTGGGCGACGAGTGCTATTTGCATTAGGTTTTGATCTCCATTCTCCTTTTTGTTGATGATGTGGTTCTCTTGGCCTCTTCTTTCGACAGCTTGCAGAGACTCCTGGATGGTCTAGCTTTTTTTTGTGATCATTGACAACTTGTGGTCAATTTGTCTAAGACTCAAGTTATGGTCTTTAACTGTTTAAAGACCTCTCATCTTCATTTCTTCTTTCAAAGTTAGGAGGTTGAGGTTACTTCCTCTTATATGTACTTCGGTGTGAAGTTCTCGGGGCTGCACTTTAGCTTGAGGCCAGCTATTTAGTCCAGAGTTAGTAAGGGCATGGGTTCCCTGGCTTTATTGGAAAGACGGTGCTTCAGGCATCATTTCGAGGATATTTCATCGAAGTTGTCGCTTTTGGACTCCTTGGTTCATCTGACAATTCTCTATGGCTCAGTGGTTTGGGGGCCTTCTCTTATTGCTTCTGATTGGGCTTCTATAGAGAGGGTTCAGACATTGATGTTACTGTGTATCATAAGATGTCATAGACTCACCCCTCACAGTATTGTCTTAGTTGAGTTTGAAGCTCATCCTCTCAAACTTGTTGCCATTTTTGACTTAATTTAGTTTCTTCATCGACTTCGTGGTTTTATGGAGTCGGTTGTTGAGCAGCACAAATACTCTCATCTGGCATACTGTTCTTCTACTGAGATTTTGAGATCTGACACCTCTACTAGGTCTCGTTGTTGGTATGGCTGGGGCACCTCTTTGTTGGGTTCAATTGGTATTGAGATAGATCGTCTTCCTCCTTACTAGTTTTCACTTGATGTTCCTGCTCATCTTCTCCCCTCACGTCAGGAGTTGAACGAGCATGTCAAACAGGATATTTACAGATAGTACATTACCACTACTTGGAGTAATTCCCTGGGAGGTTTGTGATCTAGGATGGCTTTCTATGCCGAGCATTTTCTTCAGATCCAAGATGGTATTATTGTTCGCCCTACTTATCTCTACCGGCACCGAAATCATGCCTTATGGTTTTCTTTAGGCTCATTCAGAGTTGGTTCTCACTGCCTCAAGGCTCGGACCGACCACCATATGGATTAGGCTGATTAGATATGTTAGTTGTGTACTTTGGCAAAGGTTGAGACTAAGATCCACTTCATATTTCGATGTCCTCTTTACTATGAGATTAGAGGGAGATTTTATTGCCTTTTCAGAGACTGTTCTTCTCTTTCGATGTTCTTCAGCTATATTGATCAGTGGTGTCTTGCACTTTATCTTCAGGAGGCCACCCATCTTCGAGAGATTACCCTGCAGTCTTTTATACCTCAAGGGCGTACTTCAAACCAACTCATTACTGCCTTTTTCTCTCCCTTGTCTCCTCCACGGATTTGAAAAGGCCTTTCAGTATTTCTCATTCCAGATCGGTCAAACACTACACCTGTCTCTCCAAGCAACGACAGTCCTACAACGGTTCTACACGGCATTCTAAGACTATGGATCGTTCATGGGTTTACCCCTCTATTACTAATTTCTTTGTGGCAAGGAAGGGCCCTTAATCCTTACCTTTTCTTCTTTCTTGTTTTGTTTCTTGCTTTTGTTTCTTCTTAGTCACCATTTGGTGCTTTTGCTTTGGTCGGCTCTTCTATTTGTATCTCAATCCCATAAACCGTGTTGGTTTTCCGTGGACATTAATATTATTATGTTATCTTATCTTAAGACAAGTGGGGCGTCATTCTATATGGAGGCTTCTAGTCAGTGGCCAAGAATTAATTGCACTGGACACACATCAAGACATTCTAAGGCTTGTATATGGGATTTAAGTATTTTAATATGTGTTTAACACACTAGCATTTGTCATTGCCCCCACTATGACTCATTGGAAATTATGTGTTGATCCTTATAAGCTCTGAAGAAGATCACTCAAGGGAGGTATGCCCTTTCTCAATGTGATTAATGCATTAAAATCATAGTTATAGGATTCTCCAAGTCCACGAAAATGACCTAACCCTAGCCTCAAACTTGGCCGAATTAGACTGAGTCAAGACTAACTTGTTGAGTTGGCAAAACTAGGCTGACTTTTTGAGTCCTAAGTTCAGGACTTGATCGGCTGCAACAACACAATATAAAAAATATATACATTAATTTAATTCGTAGTCTTTTGACTTTTTTAGTGTATTGTTTTTTCTTAAAGACAAAAAACAATGTTCTTTCATTTGCAAACACAAGGAAGAGAGGAAAGGAGGGATTAGAGAGATATATTGGAGATTTAGAGCATAGACCAGCAGATCAGTGGGATCTTAGATATTTATTGTGGAATGTTTGTACAATTTAGTAGCTTGCATTCATACATTAAGAGACGTTAAAAGAAAAATTTGAAAGCCTCCACAAATTTCAAGTGCATTTCTTCGTTTTTGGAGCAAATCTGAAGAGGTCGGTCACATTTTTTGTATTGTTTTAGTTTTGTTTCATTTGATGTTGATGGAAAAGTAACTCACTCTATTTGTTTTCTTTATTTTATTATCTCAATTTAATTAGAATCTACAGAATTTTTAGATTGTCACTTTTTTCATTTATGATTCATTGCAATAGCAACATAATGTTTGAGTTTGAGATTAGTGCATCTAAGCCTAAGTGTAACCCTAATGTAGATGCCAAAGGGATAAGGTTTGGAAACATTCCATTCCTAGATTCAAAAAAGAGGTTATATGTTGCATTGAGTAGGTGTCAACTGGTTGAAATATTACTTGCACATATCTTAAGCCATGATGCCAAAACATGCAATGCAACACCTTGTTATATGTGAAATGCAAACTCATTTAACAGAATTTAAAGAGAAACAAGAATTAAAACAGAAGCATATAGTTAATAAGATAAATTTATTAATGTCCATCAAGAGACCGCTAAAGCCTCTAAAGGGCTGAAATAATATGACGAAGGCAACCCCTAAGAACAGGAACACCAAATGGTGACTAGAAAAAGAACAAGCAAGAAAGCAAAAGACCCAACAAAGGAAGACTAGATATTCTTCCGAGGTGGGAAAAAAGTCCAACTGTCATGTCTCCTATTTGTCTCTAATAGAATTTAATAATAAATGTAATAAAATAATAATAAAATTAATATATTAGTTATTATAAATTTTTATTCATTTAACGAAATAAATTTATATACTAATTAATATGATAGAATACTATATATATAAAGAAGTAAAAATATATAATTAATTTGATAAAAGTCCATTTAAGCTTTATTTATATACGTACATATAAATAATATCAAGAATAAATTAAAAAAATGTATGATCCAATATTATTATGAAAAATGTAATATTAAGTTTAAAGACAAATGAATTGAGTCTACTCAATGGTTAAAGCTTAATTAAAATATTCTATTCTAGTATCTATATACTGTGAGAGGACACAACCTTTCAAAAATGTTTCATTCCAAGACATAACAATATATAAGTCTAGGAATAATCGGGGAGGAGGGGAAACATACAGGAAGTATGAATAGATAAAAGGCCATATAACAGTTAGTAAAGAAGACATGAATACAATGATGAGATCCCTGGCAGAGTAAAGAAGAAAATAATAATAATCAAAAGAAGAAGAGAATATCGCAATTGCAAGCAAAGAGGAGTCGTCCAGCCCAGCGTTGGAAGAGCAGACACCAATTCGAGGAGATGACTCAACATCATTCACTGAGCATAGAATGGAAGGAAAAGCAATAAAAAAAATTACAAGCCAACTAGTGATTGACGCATATATGGAGGGAAAAATGATTTGTATCAATTAACGCAAGGCCAGTAGCTTTAGACGGAGAAGAATATATGTATCAGAGGAGAAAGGGCAGGATATCGAAGGTGGAGTCTCAAATTGACTTATACAAAGAGCATCTACATTACAAGCAATCATGGCATCGACAGAATCTGTCTCCCCTTGAAACGGATGTCACTAGAGCAGGAAGATAAGCAACTCATATCAGAAGGCGGGAGTAATAGTCAGTTGGGCAAACCTCTACCTTCGAGAAAGAATCAGTTAAGCAAGGGATGGAGTAGGACTTCTCAGAATCAATAGACATAAAACAAGAGAACTGTCATGACGTGGAGCCTATTCAACACACCCACGAACAGAAGAATGCGTGAATAAATAACATTGAAGATATTCATCAAACTATAGACATAAAATGACATAGTGAGCATCACCATACTGAGGGAGTATAGAAGCATCGGTATGTTCACGATATCTCTGGATAACCATCTGTGTTCATTAGAACTGGAAGTGGAAACAACATAAGAGAATTGAAACAGAGATAGTGGGATAGTGAAGTCTCATTAAACATAGGATTAAAGACACAAATTAATATACAGAATTCTGAGGTATACAAATGCTTATCTTATGATTATTTGATTAATAGGGAAGAGAGCATATTAACTCTCAAGAGAGAGACCAAAAAAAGGGTAAAAGATATTCGTATAATGAATAAAAAATCAACAATAGCTGAAACTTAAATAACAGACAGTTTGTAGCAGAAAATCCAGTTAGTCTGTCCATAAAGCCAACTGTTAGTCTGTCCATAAATAAACACAAAGCCAACATATTAGAAGCATTAATAACTGAAGGCTTTCGTAAGCCAAATAATATCTTTTACACCAAAGAAAGAGAAATAGCTAAGACTCGTGAGGGTCACATAAGGATAATATAAAATCAGTAAGGAAACATACATCAATAAACATAGGAGGTAGTGCCTAGTTCACATAATAAAGATAGAAGACATTACATAGGAATAGAGTCATCTTGTACATCTCGAAACTATTCATTACAAATTCATTCAATATGCAAATATGGTTCCTAGTTAGGGATTATACAATTGACATAATCTAATCCACTTGTAGACCAAAAGATCTACAGTTATAGTATACACATGCCAATATGCAAAAGGGTATATCTTACATTAATAATCCATTATAGTTTAATCCATATACATGTTGGATTCATGAGCCAAAGTCTATTCAAACAAGATAAATCAAATGATTGAGTAAAGCATCAATGTTATCATTGAGAGTGACAATTTTTAATAGGAAGAATTCATCTCTAAATTTAAGGGATAAGAACATTATTCGACAATTCCAAATCATCACAAATAGGGACATTACACCAACACCAAAGGATAAGGTCCAGGACAAGGGTGAGCCCTAGACCATCTTAGAATGCCATTGGAGGTGGAGTGTCGCTACCGAGTGAACCCATTGCAGGGTCTCACAAGCTTGGCGTGGCTTAAAGTAGGAGGGTTGAGTGACCGCTTTGTGCCCTGGGCAAGAGACATCAGTGAGAAAAAGGAGGTGATGAGTTGATCTGAAGTCTATCTCAAAGGGAATAGATCCTGCAAAGTGTGATCACGAAGTCACATGGCCTCCTAGAGGTAAAGAGCAAGACATCGTTGATCAATATATCGAAAGTAAATTGAAAGGGATCTTCTCTCTCTGAATGGGCAATGAAACCTAACCCTGATCTTGTAATAGGTGGGACACTGGAAGATAAAATAAGTCTCAATCTCGGCCTCTGTCAAGGCACAAAGGCAACAAATCCGATTGACTTTGTCAATCTGGTTGTTCCTCTCGATGCAGAAGCCCGTGGGAGTTGACTCTAAAGGAACCCAAGGAGATGCGAAGAGCATGGCTCCAATGCAGTCGCAAGTAGAAATGGCACACAATGACCCCAACCTAAATATCCATAAGGTGCTCAACATAAAAGGCTATCCTCAACTGGAGACTAGCCAGAGAGTTGCTCCAATTCGTAATAATATAGTGTATGTACATGTCAAGTCTAACATTTCCATTGAACTCCTGTTGTGAGGGAAGGAGATGAGCAGTAGCATCCAAAGAGAACTAGAAGGGAGGGAGACAATCAATCTCGATCCTGATCAAGCCCAACAAAGAAGCCTAGGCGTACTACCATCAAACTCTACCATCAAGGTTGGAATCAGTAGTAGCTACAAAAAGAGCAATAGGCCAAGTAAGAGTATTTGTGATGCCCATCAATAAAATCCGTAAAACCCCAAAGATGGTGAAGGAACTAGACCAAGTCAAAGATGGCCTTGAGCCTAAAGGGATGAGCCTCAAACTCGACCAAAATGGCATTGTGAGTAGACCGATGACACATGATGATGTGCTAAAGCTGAAGGGTCTAAACTAGTGTTACGAGACTCAGACTCGCCTTTGACTCGGAAAGTCAAAATCCGACTCACTCAAACTCGGCGACTGGACTCGGCAAGGACTCAGAAAATTGAAATACTCATGAAATTCAAAGATTTTTAAGGATTTTAAGATTGTTTCATGCATCTTTTGGTCAATTAACATCAAATACATAATAATTGAGATAAATAGAAGCTACTTAATACACATACACAATTTTGCGTAGATCACATAAGTATAAAAGCGAATTTTTGAAGGAAAAAAATTGAATAACACAATATAAAGTTATAAACTATAAAATAATAAACATAGTGTCACTCCAGTGTCAAAGATTCAAATGTCTACAATATTCATGGATTACAAAATCCATGGTATCAAATTCAAAAGTTCAAAACATATATCAAAATAACAGCTAGAAGACTAAGGCTCATAGTAGTCTATGACCTCCAACGGGTGGGCCCAAGATAAGTTGTGGAAGACTCTAGAGCCATCCTCTCTCCCTGTGTTTGAGGCTGAGCCTCAAACTCATCCTCATCCTCATCATCATCATCATCCTCATCGTCACCCACATAATCCTCGTCATCAGACTGGGATCCATCACTCCTAGGCTCAAGGTCTTGCACTTTGCCTCCTCGCACTCTAGCCTCCTCAACTGCCATCGCTACTGCCTCAGCCTCTTGATCCACCTGATCTATCTGCTCCACATCTTCATCACTGAAGACAGGATCAGCCATCTCTGTGTTCCACTCTACATGAGGATCAACATTCTCTAATACAATCGGTGCCAAGGATCTGTCTATGGCGAAAGCAAAGATTGTAGTGAACAAAGACAAGATCATTTAATTTTTTCACTTCCAACTTATTGCGCTTCTTTGAGTGTACGTGCTCAAATAGGCTCCAATTACGTTCACATCCTGATGCACTAGATGGCTGGCTTAAGATGCGAATCGCAATCCTTTGTAAATTTGGCACCTTTGTGCCAAACATCTCCCCCATGCATCTGAAACAAGAAAATTTTGAATCATATCAACAACTTTGAATTTATCAAATTAAAATGGTAATACCGTAATAGAATTACTTTTAGAAATTAGGATGTAGAATCAAAGATTTTTAGTATTTACCAGGCATCAATTTTGTCCTATTTTTCTTGCACAACTCCCGTGCAAATAAGTTCTCTTGAGTTTTCTTAAACAACTCAATCTCACGGACTATAATTGTTTCAACTGGTGACATTCTCTCTACAACATCATAGAGGCTGCTCCACACCTCCTCATCAACCTTGAAATGTGAACTGAATTGGTATGCTAGATTAAGGAAGTAGGCCGTTGCATGTATAGGTCTGTGAAGTAGATTGTGCCAACGTCTATCAATAACATCCCATATAGGCCCATACCTATCTCGATTCTATGCAAAATAAGAACGAATGGCCTCCTTCACCCTATCCATGCCCTCATAAATGTAGTCCATTGAGGGCTTCTCTCCATCAGCAGTTCGTAGGAGAACAAGAAGTTGCATTACAAACTGCAATCATTATGAAAGTTAGAAAAGAAATAATTAGCTTTAAGTTTTTTCTTTAAAAAATGAACAATAATTTATAACATAATTTCATAAACAAAATAAAGTTGAAATGAGGACAAAAAGGAAAATTGTTGTCACAATATCAACAATCAGTGTCCAAAAAGAAGCCTCATCAAAAATATGATCAGCTGCAGTAATCCCCGTAGTGGTCTTTACATATGATGATGCAATCCACTCCTCACTAACAAACATGCATCTCAAACCTCCCTTTGAATCAAGCAAAGATTTTAATGTGAGAAAATTGGTTGCAAATCTAGTGACCCTTGGATGAGACTACTCCTTTTGCTCATTGTGTTTCCTCATGAGGTTGAGGACCCATGTATGATTATATATGAATTTGCATACACTCCTTCCTCGCTCTATAACTGTTTTTATCTAAGGGATTTTACCAAGATCCTCTAACATGAGGTCAATGCAATGAGTAGCGCAAGGGGTCCAAAATAAGTGAGGGTGTCTCTCCATAAGAAGCTTTCCTGCAGCAACATAATTTTTTGCATTATCTATAACTATTTGCACCACATTCTCCTCACCCACGTCCTTTCTCACTTCATCCATTATCTCACAAAGATATTAAATTTTTTTTTTTCTTCCTGAGGCATCAATTGATTTCAAAAAAACCGTGGCACTGAAGAAAAAGAAACAAATTAGTATAATGATTAGTCACTTAAGTACAAGTTCTACTTAATCACTTAAGTATAAGTTCCACTTCTAAATTTTTAATATCTAAGACTCTAAGTACAATTACAATTTACCTGATGAGGTGACAAGAAAGTTGAGTGTTCTACTCCTTCTATCAATCCAACCATCAGTCATGATGGTGCAACCTTTCCTCTTCCACACCTCATGCTACTCCTTGATTTCAACTTCTACATCAGCCACCCTTTGGTTCAAAATAGGGCCCCCTAGCTTTTTAGCACTAGGGGCTTTGAACCCAGGACCACAAACAGCAACAGCATCGATTCCAATTTGCCAATAAGGGGACCTAAAATAAATAGAATAAAATTTAAAGTTAAACAAATTAGTATATTATAAATAAATTTGAAAACAAAATACAAAGTAAAATAAACAAAATAAGCATATTATTGTCTCTTGAAAGTTGAAAGTTCAAAGTTGAAACTTTGAAAGCAAGAGAAGA
Organism: Cupressus sempervirens; assembly: GCA_028749045.1. Taxonomy (NCBI): domain Eukaryota; kingdom Viridiplantae; phylum Streptophyta; class Pinopsida; order Cupressales; family Cupressaceae; genus Cupressus; species Cupressus sempervirens. The sequence continues at coordinate 125,533,954 of CM053785.1, read as the reverse complement.
CATAAATTTAAATTTAAATAAATAAGTACCTTGCTGCATTGAATGAAATGTTGTTGTAGACGAAGAAGTCTCCTAGTACCAATTTTGCATAATCATGATTATCCTTGTTCCAACCCATGCCCTCAAGCGATGGTTGTGCACCTGGAGTCATGCATGGAGCAAACATGGAATCAAGTGTAGATCTTTGCTTACGAATGCGAGGCCCAATGGTCATACTCGTAGAAGCAGTGGCATCTGTAGGTGGAGGAGGGGATAATGGAGAGCGAAAACTAGAAGATACCTGTTGGGCTCCAGCTAGTTGTGCCATTTCTTCATGTTGCTTTTTTTTCAATTCTCTTTTCTCCATTTTTTTCTCTATAAGAGTTTGCATGTCTCGCATAACATCTTGGAGTATATCTTTGCATTTTTTAGCATCACGTCTAGGTATATGTGCTAGGTGATACTTCAATCTATTTATTCCTCCCCCATTATATACTACACCGCAATGCCAACATCTAACAACTCTTTTGTTGTGCCCTGGAATGGCATGTTTCCAAGCCCTACCCCTTGCTATTGCACTTGGGTCTGCATTAGGGTTAAATGGAGGCCTAGTTCCACTTCCCTCACCCTGAGATATTATGTCAAATTTCAATGTGTTTGCTGCTAGCCTGCTGCAATATGAATGTAAACAAAATGAGAAGTAAAAAATAGTAGATAGTAGTAGAGACCAAACAAATTTAAACAAAATGAGAAGTAAAAATACTAAAAAATACGAATGTAAAAGTTTAAAACATATTAGAAAACAACACAAAGAAATGCAACTTGTAGCTTACCTCTTCAAATTTGCACAAAGTCAAACAATGAAAATGCAAATTTGTAGAAACCTCCTCCAAATACTCTCTTAAGCTCCTCTCAATGTTTTAATGCAAGCTACAAAGATGCACAAACCATTAGCAATCAATATGGGAGAGCCAACCTGTTTGCTGATTTCTCTCTCAAAACTCCAATATTGTTCTCTAACTCTTTCCTCTCTCTTGTGAGCACAAGCAAATGGTGGAATGACCTTTTTAGGTCAATAACATGTTATAAGAACCAAAAAAGCAAACATAAAACAAAGCATTTTTTATTTTTTTGCCTTGTTCCATCTTGGCCGCCGACAAGAGTCTATGGCTTGAGACTCGGCGAGTCTGGCGAGTCTTTGGACTCAGCGAGTCCAAATGGACTCTGCCAGGACTCGGTCGAGTCTGAGTCCAGAGGCAGATTGCCTCAGAAATCGAGACTCTGCCTCGGACTCACAGAGTCCTGGTCTGACTCGGCAAGTCCAGCAACACTAGTCTGAACTCCCAACTAAATTCCAATTGGTATCTAGGAGAGAGGGCACCCATACAGCATAACCATACATCACAGTCTATCTAAGCAAGGAGTCCAGAGGGGACAACTTAGACATATTGTCTAGAAAATGATGTCCAAAGTATTGTTTCTCCAACATAGCCTGAGGACCAACCCCTTGTTGATCTTAGACTACATGGAAATTCTTAGACTAAAGCATGGTCAAGAGAACTTGACCCCGAGATAAGTGTCTTTGGGCAATTGAAGATCATCACCCAAGTCTTCCCCATGTTCACAACTAACTGTCTCAAGTCACAAAAGGAGGCCAAACCATCAAGAAGTTGTTGAAGATCCTCTCCAAATAAAAGGCCAAAAGAACCACATCATTAAGAGAATGGAGGTTACAACTTGGTGCAAATAACAACAGTCACCATGGAGCCAGGAATCCCAAAGGAAAGCCTCGAGCTCGTCAATGTATATATCGAGTAAGGTGGAAGAGAGAGGAAAGCCCTTCTTCACCACAATGGTATTCTAGATTGGGTCGAAGAACCCCCGCAAAGTTCTAAACCTGCCCACCATAGTCTCATATGATCTCTTAATAGCTTCTAAGAGAGTTGCAAAAATCACAATGTCTCTAAGTCTCTGAAAAAGTGCCACATTGGGAATAGAGTCAAATGCTTTGTGAAAGTCTACAAAGCAGCAGTAGACTCTCACCGAGTGATGTTGAGCCTCAATGATAGTTGGTAATGCCAAAATAGAGTCCATGGTCAGAAAATCGGTGCGGAACCATCCTAACCCCTCACACAATAATGTTTCCTGTTGAGCTCTCTAGATAAAATAGTGTTCAACAGTATAGCTTAGATTTTGGCAAAAGTGTTCCCAACCATGATAGTCTTGTAATTATCAAGGTCTGAAACCCAACCAGCCTTATGAATTAGATAGATAATATGCCTCGACTAAGAGTCAAGAAAACTAGTGTAAACCACTCTATTTAAGAGCATAGAGAGGAAGGAGCCCAAAATTGTCTAACCAAGCTTCAAGAGTTTCCTCTAGAACCCTTCTAAATTCGTTGTCCTGCTTCCACTAATGGATTTGACAGCCTCGCAAATGTTAGGTAACTTGAAGAGATGACAATGGTTTGGGGGAGTAAAGTGGAGGGAGGCCTGGTCGGGGACTTCATAAAGAGTGGATGTGTGAGAGACTAAAGAGCTGCAGTCCGAGGTGGAGGGATGGATGTTATTTTGGGCCTACAATGGCTCCAAACTCTTGGCAAGTATGCTATTGATCCTAACCAGAAGCAGATTAAATGTATGAGAGGAGACTAGTAGGTCATTTTTAGTGATACAGATGGGAAATCCATTAATTGAGGTGCATAGGTGGCATTTTAGAAGTTTGTGGAAAGTTCCTTAAAATGTGTTAGGCATTTATTTACATCATGCATTTAATATTTGTATCTAGGTAGTTATATCTTATCTAGTGGCTACATCTAAGTTATTTTCTTATTGGCCCACACAAGATGTGTTATTTTCTAATTGGCTCACATTGTGGTGCTTAATTGTAATTGGGTGGGAATTTAATATTTGTAGTAAGGTAGTTGTATCTATCTTTTATCCTGCATTGGTTGTATTTGTAATATCCTGGGTGGCAAGCGCCTATATAAACAAGGCATATGAGCATTTGTAAGCAAGTTCTTGGTTCTTGGGGTTTAAGCTCTTAGTTGGGAAGCTTTTAATATGAAGCTTATGGTTTGGAAGCCCGTAGTTTGAAGCTCCCTCATTGTAAACTCTCATATTGGAAGATCGCTTACATTGTAAGAAGTTGGAATTCTCCTGTCTTGGAGAATTTGTGATCTCTCTTCTTGAAGAAGTTATAGCAGTGATATCATCTGGTTGATGTTGTAAGGATTTTCAAGTATTCTGAAAGTATGCTCTGTGAAGCATTTTGTCTTATCTATATCTTCATGTTGTTAAGTCTTTTGTTATGAATTGGTAAGGGTGGTGTGGCCCTTCGTCACTTAGAGCCATGACTGACAAAGGTCCAAGGATTGTCTTAGTTCATAGGATGGAGTTGATATTGAGACATGATATAGAATGGGAAATTGTTGCCCTATTTTAGTCCCAATATTTTCAAGCATTTTTCCCCCTTACTATCCCAAGAAAATTGTTATTACCACACCCCCCCCCCCCCCCCTCCCCCTTCCCCCAAAAAACAAAAACAAGATAAGTCCTAAATTAGGCTTTGGTCTAAGTCGCTTCTCATCAGGATTCCTTTTCTCCCTTTATGCAGGTTTTCGGGATTTTTGTGTGAGAAATCCTCTTTCGCTTGCTTTGTGCGAAAATCACCTAAGTCAGGTTCGTGCGGGAAGTAGTTGTCCTAAGGTATACATCCTTCCCTTAGAAAAGTCATAGGTTTCCTCCCCCTGATGAGAAGAAACGTCTAAGTCCTTTAATATTGCTTAAGTATGTAGAGTTCAAGATTTCCCTTTCCCCACTTACTTTTCGCTCGTAAGAGAAGTGTTTCAATGCGATCCCATAGAACTATAAAATTGCTCCCACAACAAGGTGGATGTCTGAAGTTGGAGGAATTTGCTAGCAGAGATTCTATCAAGGCACATGCTCAGGAAGAACTTATTTCCAATGATCCCCCCATAAGGGGAAAGTGCACGAGATCAATAGTCATGGAAGAGTAGCCAAATGGCTTCTCTAGCGCATCAAGCAAAGTGTTCACATGTGAGAAGCCAGATTACCAAGCCCAACAGAAGCCATCACTTCCCTTAGCACTAAGATAGAGTTGGAAAATCGAAATTTCGCTTCTACCACGTTAATTGCAGGATTTGAGAGAAAGATATGCTTTATGAAGGAAATTTGTATGGATGGGACACTGCTGACATCATTTCTAGTTGTTAATCCCTCGCATTTATTTCAAATTTGATTGTTAACCTCAAAAGGCTCCTCTGGATTCAATGGTTATTACATTTACTCGTGTTTCATGGGAAACTCCAACTAACGATCATAAAGGTGGATCTATAAAGTAAGATTTCGTTGCATTTATTCATCATCTCACTTGCAATGACTGATTTGGATTTCTGTGGCTAAGTTAAGTGCTACAGTTGCTATAAGTCTGCCATGTCCTCAAGGTTTATTGGATACGATAGTTTGAATATGATAGACTATGTTGGTTCCGAAAACCGCAAATTGGAATCCTACGAGCCTTGCCTGCTCAATGCCAGGATATCCAATCGGTTAAGGCCAACTTGATGGGATTGATCGATGCGATTCAAATCCCTTGTGCTTCTAGCTTTGCAAAACCAAGGCGGGTGTATCTAATCCTAAACAAAACACTTGAGCCTAAGATGCTTATAGCAAATTGATTAGAATGCGAAAATAATGAAAACTTTCAAAATGGCAAGAATTATAGAAAGCTTTAAGATAGCAAATTACAAATTAAGAATAATAAATGTGATAATGTTTTAAATAAAGAATGAACACAACAAATGAAAAATAAATTCCTCTATAGAAAGAAATGAAACAGTTGCCGGCATATGGATTACAAATCAAGAGTAATATAAAGACCAGTGCTTAATTAAATGGGCAATCAGAGTCAATATTATAAGTTGACATGTAAATCTTTATAAAGTTCAATGTATCATATCGAACACCTTATTCTGATCGTTCAACACTTTGGACTTCCTGAATATGATATCATATCACCCATTAGTAAAATCTGATCCATTAGTACATATAAAACAATCATCACATGAGATGTGCTTGCCTTTCATCTCCCGCTTAGGATTAGAATTTAAATTTGCCTTATCAATAGGATCTTTTAAAAAGAAATAAGTTTGATTAATTCAAGCACATGATTTCTTACTTCATTGATTTGATTAGTATATATAAAGGAAAAATCCTCAAAAGAAAGATGATGAAAACTTAAAACCATCTCCCTAATCATATTGTTAACAAATATTACCACAGAGTCTTCAAGGATACTTACCTCGGTATGCTGCTTAAACTTCATACCTATATCAAATGCATCATTCTTTTGTGCAATACTTACTGATTGTGCTTCATCCATGCAGTCCTTGGTATCTGATTCTTGTTTAGTCTTTGATACATCTTCAGGTACACTGTGTTGCTAACTATATAGAAAATTCCTTAAGTCACACTCTTGATCATTTATACAAACATCGAGATTAATTTTTTCTACATAACTTGCTTGATCTCCATACAATAGGTGTTTTCCTCATAACAAAAGGCTTTGAAGACTGCTCACAATCAGCAACCATTACTCCTCTTTTATAAAATTTTTGATCAGATATGAGTGTTTGCAAAAATTTTAAAATCACTCTCGTATGATTGTACTTGCTGATCATAAGATGAACTAATACATATTTCATCTTCTAGTTGCATATCATGAGTTTTATCCACTTCAAAACTATCATCAGGCATGCTATCTTCATCATGATGCTGATGGACCTGATTGCAAAGAAAATTCTCTTCAAGAAATGAATTTAAGAACATAGGGACCTTTGGAATATCTTTATGAGAACTTTCATCTGAAACCTCTTCTTATTCATATGTTGTCTCGGATGTATTTTCTTCCTCTTTATGAATGTTCTTATTCTCCTCATTATGTTCTTGTTTTACTTTGGCATTCTTTTCTTCATCTTTAATAGCTTCATCCCATATCTAAAGAAGAAGCTTTACATCAGGGTCCTTTGGCGAGATTCTCAACTTGACAATTCTGTTCAGAAATTCCTTGTAAGGAGGCTTGAGGTTTGATGGAATCTCATGGTAAGCGTTTAGCATCCTCAAAAATAAATGTGCTGAAGTCTCGCCTTCATTCTATATTGAAAAAGGCATCAAGTAGAGACATGTTAGGATTTTCTTCCATGTTGCAGCTTTGGTCTTCATATTGTTCATAATAAATGTCATCTTCCTCGCTTGTATCATGAAATTCATATAAGAACCATTGTTCAAACTCTTTCCAAGACAAGATACACTATGTGGGTAATGATTCGTATGCTTGTCTCACATCGTTCTTTAATGTTCTGGCAAACAATTTTATCACTCGATCTTCCACACAAATCTCATAATCTTCTATAAATGTGTAGAATGCATCCAAATGTCGAATTGCCAATTCATCCCATTCTCCATAGAACTTTGGTACCAGTTGTGAAAGCTTTGGAGATAACTTGCTAGGTTCATAATCAAACTTGCTGAAATCCAATGGCCTAATGCGATCTGGAACAAAAGGCTTTCTTTCAAATAATCGATATATTTGAAAGACCATCTACCATTTCCTTTTGAGTCTACTCCCTCAACAGAGTCACTGATGATTCGAGCATTCCTTTTGTTAAAGTACCAATCAAAATACAATAGAGTCACCACCTCCAAATGGAGGAAATGAATAATCTTCAAGAATATGAGTTCTTCCTTCCAGCAAAGTATACCTTACCAAAGATTGAATCTACAGAAAAAGCTTAAAGAAAAACATGCAATGCTTCTACAAGATCAAATCTTCATAAAGCAATTTAAGATTTATAAAATAATTATGAGAGTTTAAAATCTTCAAGGAAATTAAATGCATTGTAAAAAAAACTTATCAATTCAGATCAAAATAGCAAATCAAATAGAATCTAACTTTTACTAGCCTGCAATCAGAAACTCTTAGGGTTTATTTTGTAACTCTCCCCAGTAGAGTCGCCAATCTGTTGGTTCCCAAAACTACAAATTGGAATCCTACGAGCCTTGCCTGCTCGATACTAGCATATCCAACTAGTTAAGGCCAACTTGATGGGATTGATCGATGTGATCCAAATCCCCTGCGCTTTTGGCTTTGCAAAACCAAGGCGGGTGTACCTAATCCTGAACGAAACACTTGAGCCCAAGATGCTTATAGTAGATTGATTAGAACGTGAACATAATGAAAACATTCAAAATGGCAAGAATTATAGAAAGCTTTAAGATTGCAAATTACAAATTAAGAATAATGAATGTGATAATGTTTTAAATAAAGAATGAACACAAGAAATGAATATATTAATTCCTGAATAGAAAGAAATGAAACAATTGCCAACATATGGATTACGAATCAAGAGTAATATAAAGACCAGTCCTTAATTAAATGGGCAATCAGAGTCAATATTATAAGTTGACACATACAACTATATAAAGTTCAATATATTAAAACTATAAACAAATTAATAATCCAGACGCGACAGATCAATTATATGAACGCAATTTTAAACTAGTATAGGATGCACTTTAACTCCTGTGATATAGAGACAAACTAGACATAAATATGGAAACAATTGAATACTTCACAATATCTACGTTTATGGCAATGACCCAATCCACTTATCCAAACTTTAAAATATTTATAGAAAATAAATAAAAATATTTATAAACACAACTTAATAATAATTTAAAACTCCGAAATTTAAAATATGTAATTATGCCAGAAATAAAATCACAATAAAGACACTCCTTACAGATGATCAATTTATTGCGAATTTATCCAAATTGCACAAAATTCACCCAATAATTCAATCCACGGGCTTTGCTCAAGAATTCATTTCTTCACCAATTGGATAATATAATACATCATAAGTGCATCATAATATATAAAATTTTAAAATGTGGATTTTACATCTATATTTATAAACCATGAAAGGTTACTAAGTTCTCGTTATAACAAGGTGACCCTTCATAACAAATAACTAATTGATAACTCCCTCAATTTTTTGAATAAAAATAAAGTTGGACATGAATTAAGTTATATAAGACAAACAAGGGCTCCTATCATTCGAACTCTCCCTCTTCCATATAGATGTGCACCTCAAGTGTTGAACTTGACGCAACCCAAAATATCACAGTGTGGGAATAACTTGACTGCACATTAATCTTCTTAAACCATTATCATTAATGGCACAGTTCTCCCGCTATCATGCATCCATAAACCTGTGCCAAGAAAAAGAGGTTATTAGGTAATAATTAAAAAATGATTGATAATAAATATCATAGTTTCCCTGCTAACGAAGCCTTGTGAAAGATAGACGTTGAAGTCCCCATTATCATGTGCATGATCCTTTGGAATAGAAAATCTGTGATGTGCCAAACTTCTGACGATGCCTGCTTTTCTCCGAACATTTTTATGCTAGATAAACAATCTAGTTTGTACTGTCGCTACCATATCCCATGTCCCACACACCTGGAACAATATTGTTAACTTGCAACTTACAAACATCAGATGAAATTGGTGTACATCGAGGGGTCCATATGGCTCGAGTCTCTTCTTCCATGATATCTACAAATAATCAAATGCATCTCCTCTTTCAGTGAGTTCTGGAAACAAGACGACCCCCTCAAACATGATAGTTTCTTCCTTATAGATATAGAATAACTTTTCTTTTCTAGAAGAAAAATATATATATCATGTGCATATGAAATCATCAAACCAGTCTTTGTGGCTGGTTATTCCATCGTTGCCCCCTTCTGAGTTTTTTATTGCATAACATTCATATCTGACTCAAATCTTTCCAACTCCTTATATATGCCAATGTGGAATGCAAATTTTACATCTACATATGTAGGAATCCGTAAACAAGCTCTTGTTTGAGGTGAGTAATACTTGTTATGATTTGAAGATGAGACATTGATCTCCAACATCTCTTCACAAATGGAGATTCTAAATTTTGTGAAAATCCAGGCTCCATCAGAGTACACCATGAAAAATCTAAGTAACACCCAACTACAATGTTATGATCTTGGTGACTTGCATAGAAGATTGCAGGTTGATCCTATTCATCCCGTCACGGAGAAGTTGAAGGAAAGTGGCCTAGTTGGGGCTACAGGTTTTTTGGTGGCAATGCAGGAACCATAGTTGATCCTTGAATGTATTACACTTTACGACTTCGATACCCATCAAATTAGGACCCTAGACAACGAGATATTGCTCACTCTCGACCAAGACATCCTACATAAATATTTTTGATTGTTAGCGAGAGAAGTATATAACGATATAAATTTCTGGAATTCAACCTCTCTTTACAACGAGAAGATATGGGCAAGGAGAGGTGACATGATGGCCACCTAGTTCTAGACCCCTCAAAGCCACAAGAGTAAGGTGCCCAAGACTCTCTATGGCACCAATTTAAAGAGGGAAATTGTGGATATTCTTGTCCTCTTGCACAGGCTAAAGGGGAGTGAGAGGACTGTCTTAATTTCATGGAACACTATTTCTACTTGGCTCAAGTAGTATGTGCTGAAGAAGAATACGTAGACTGGGCCCAAATAATGAGTGACAATCTAATTGGTTAACTTCATACTGCGAAAGCCTAGAAGCAATTTTATATATCCTCATACTTCATCTATGTCCTTGCTACTATCCACTTGTGGCTTGGGCTATCGCATGTTGAAGAGTTCAATGAGGGCATTTGGGTGTATGACTTCTACCCATGCCTGTAGTTACACCAGAGCTATGTAGAGTTCATGAAGGTGAATGGCGCCTTCACAATGAGGATTTGCCGAATACTGCAAGGGTGCTCGGAAAGTCGGTTCTCTCCTGAAGGTGTGTAAGGCATGAGTCAGTTTGGAAGTTGTTTCATCTGTTGTCCTGCATTTTGTCACCACAAAATGTTGGTAACAACACGAAACTTTTCAAAGCTAGTTTTCCGTCTAAGTTTAATTTGATATTTGATTGTTTAATGTTGATCGATCGATCAATTTCAATTCGTATATCAAATCAGTTTACTGAAGGCTTTTGTCAAGTCTTTCGTTTTTCTTTTTGTCGAGCCTTAACTTGATTTTTGAAGCTTTCATCATCCTTTTCTTTGCTTTTGAGTTTGCATTTGTTGGTTTTTAGTACTTTGGTTTTGCTCATGTCATGCCTTTCGCTTTTTCCTTCGATTTGGTCTAACCTAGAGCTCAATCAGAGTTGTTAGTCGAGTTATGCCCATTATAGTGCCTCAAAAGTGGACCTTTTTGGTGCAACAACATCACTTAAAAATATCATATTATATTTTTAATTTGACTTTCATTTTTGGAAAAATATAACTTAAATTCACTTTTTGTTATGTTTTTAAGTTACTTTAGCTTTAAATTTTTCAGTTAAATTGACTATAGTGCACTTTATATTATAATTTTAAGTTGAGTTACTTTTTTATTTTTCACTTAAAGTCACTATGTAAATTATATAGTTTCATTTTAATTTTTGATTTTTAAATCAAATGCTCATTTAAATGTTACTTTTTAAATGATATTTATGTGTTGTATCTTTAAATATGATATATAAATATTGTTTAGGTCCCATTTAGTAACATTTTTATAAAATTAAGTTGATTAAATGAATTAAAATTATCAAAAGTGGACGTTTTATATGCAATTACATGTAAAATCCATCAAAAGTAGACATTTTACATGTCACTAAATATAACATTCAACTTGTAAACATAAGTGGACCTTTTTGATGTCATTACATCAAAAGGTAAGTTTTTATGTCTTTGCATCCAAAATGTGAGATATAACTTAAAATGCGCGTTGTTATTGCACATAGGATCTTTGATAGAAATATTGGTAAAAATAATTACAATCTTACCTTTCTTAATGCTGATGTATAAATCTTCAGATTCAATCTTCAATGGCCAATGCTGACAATGCGTACTTTGAAACTGCAGGTTAAAGAACAATCTTGGGATTGCAAATATGTTAGTACTTGATATTGCATTGTCTCCAAATTTGGTGAGCATATATATCATATAGAAGAGACATGCCCCCGTAGGGGCATGACTCTACCTGGCTAAAGGCCACATAGAGTAATGACCCTACGTGGTCATGATTCATACCATAAACTCTGATTAGTTAAGGATAACAAGCCTGATACTTATCGGGTGTGATACAAACATTGTATATATCCAAAATGCACAGCGATTATATTTAGACTTTGTCTACGATCATATACAGCCCAATTCATTATCGGATGCTTGCATGAAGTTAAGACATAGCAAGATTAGTGATAAGAACCCTATCCCTGATCGGTATAACAGCAAGTGTCATCAGCCAACCCAATATGAATTGGAGGCAATCATAAGTCTCAAATATTTATATATATATCTGTGTGTGTGTGTGTGTGTGTGTGCACAGGTACGTATAATCTGATGATTACTTTGACAGATGCTAAACTTCAACATTACCCTCCAAAAGGTCCGATTTGCCTTGTTGATAGTTTTTAAAACATGTTATGTACCCAAAAATGGTCTGATTTTAACTTAAAACATGTTTTAAAATGTGTATTGCCCTTCAAAAAGTCCGATTTTGAAGAAATGCATGCATTTTCCTTCCAAGAACCTGATTTTGATCATTGAGGGAGATTTTCTTGGTGGATTTGTATGAGATTTTCTCCATTGAAGGTGTTTTTGCTTGGCAATGAGTTTTCTTAGATCAAGAATGGATTTAATATGTGGAAAATCGTTTTTAGAAGCTCTTTTCTAGGGCACATTTTTAAAGAAAACTCCAAATACATCCATTTTTATCAATGTTTTTGCTCCAATATGAATCGATTTGGTCTTATTTGGTGATTATATTGCATATTGATGCATGATTTGATGTTTAAACACCAAATTGATTTGCTCATGCTCCTTGGTAAAACACGTTTTTCACCCAAAATGTCCCATGAGCATACATATCCAAAAACGTTGGATTATGGAGCATGAATAGGGCACATTTTGGCATCTTTTAACAAGAACTCCTTGTTTGTTGCCCTCTCCCATTCGAATTTACAAAGTTAGAATAAGTGTTAGCATTTTTGGAGAATTTTTCAACATTGGAGTTTTTCTCCTTCATTTTTTGGCATTTAATCTTCATGTAAGTGGACTTATTCTTTTTCCTATTTAATTTGTGTTTATCTTGTTGATTTTATGCACATAATTGCTTGATGATTGCCACTTGTTGAAATCTATGCCATGGAAAGTGCATTTTTCCTTTAAAAATGAATAATTTGTTCATTTTCATGTTTTTGATTCTTTCCCAAGTTCCAATTTCGAATTTGTATGTTGAAGTGCTTTGCATCTTGGCATGTTTGAGTCACTTTCCAAAGGTACATTTTCTTTGTGTTTTTGTGTTTTGTGCTTGCTTGTAGGTTTTCTCCACGTTGGAGAAGTCACAAATTCTTTCTCAAGAACTTGTTGTTGCTTTACTTCATGTGAAAGCATCATCACATTCTACATTCCATTCCCATGTCACAACATCTCACATCTCATTTGACGAATGTGACTACATGTTTTTCATATCATTCACCATCCGTATATGCATATAATCTCATTTTTCGCTTCCATTTTCACTCATCTCACTTTTCACACTCATTCGCACAACACGTTTACACGAAATTTCATACGTGTAATAGCATCCAAAAGGTTTGATTTTGATTAAAAGTCACTTTTGAAAAGTCAAAATGATGTCATTTTCATCTTTCATGTACTTTGACTTCGTCTTTTCCCCAAAAGTGACTATAAAGCTTATTTTCCCTCTTCCATTTTCCATTTTCATTTCTCCATATGTATTTGCGCCTTGATGAGCAAATACATTTTTCCACGCTTTCCATCTCATCCTCCATTCACACTTGCATGTAAAGTGCATCCTCCATTCGCATTTGCATCTCATCTCACCTTTCATCTCCTATTACATGTTGCACTTAGATGTACTCATTTTTCATGCAATAATGCCTTGAAAACCCTAAGTCACATCTTCATTTGCACGCATTCCCATCCATTCCACCTACACATATTCTCATTTCATTCTGTTTCATTCCATCTTCCATTTTCCACCTTCATAATACTTCATTCCGCATCCCGTTCATTTCATTTTCATCCATTGCATATGCATATGATTTCTTTTTTGACATCATTTCATTGGATCTACCAAGTCTCCAATTTGTTTCCAAATCTTTGGTGATCACAAATCAACTTGTATGGCGATTCCACTTGATGTATTTATGTTTTGGGATTTTTGTGTTGCAATAGAAGCACAAGAAATGTCCTCACCATCAAAATCCAAAGGCAAATTGAAATATCAATATGATAAAGAATTGGCTCATGCAGCTCACTCATCAATCATATCTATTGTTGATAACGTGATGGACACGAAGATTGGTCATGTGGACGTGGCTGATTTTCTGCAAAGAGTTGAAACTTCAGTTGGCCACAAAATGAAGTGTATCAAAAAAAGGTAACATTCACTTGGTGTCTATATTCCTTATGGCGGCCATAGAACTTGATTTCATTCTCAGATGTGCACAGTGTTTTACTCCAAAGGAAGACTATTAAGGACTCTAATGACAAGGTTATCATTAGCCTTGATCCAGAAGTTATTGAGTAGATCTTTAAAGTACCACATAAAGAAAAATGTGTAGATTTGACCAAGGAATCATCTTTCGCATGTTGCAATGGGTAGAAAGGTGATTATCAGAAGTATGTCAAACTATATTGGTTAGACACTAAAAGGTATAACTTCTCTAGATGGGCAAAGACCGTTCATCGATCTAACTTCAAACAAGAATATAAGGGATCTCATCATCCTTCTTAGCTGAATTTGTGGTCTCAAAGATTCTACTGATTTTGAGACATGGATGTATAAGTTCATCTTTCAAATAATGGAAAACAAAGAACACATCATTTGGGGAGAGCTCATCAAACTGTACTTTGCTAGCAAATACTCAATGTGGAACTTTAGTACCATTCTACATGAACTCTTACCTTGTTTACATTACTACTGCCATGGGATCTTTCTCTAGCCTCTAAACCAAGGGAGATCGTCTTCAAGTTCCTATTTGGGATTACTATGACCAAATCACTTTGGTAAATAGTAAATTTCATTACAAAAGAGTCCAAGATGCCTTCTTTGGGCATTTCTAGTGCTTGTTCAATAAACAGTTATTAGTCAAAAGAGTATCTAGTGCGACATAGGAGAAGGTGAACCAATACGGTTATATTTTCATTCAGTTTCCAACTTTCACATACTTAATAGTTGGGTATTTCAAAGGCGAGATGCATACTTTACCTAGGTGTGCTACAAATAAAATCATCTTGATGGAACTAGTGAGACAGCTCATGGATGTGCAGAGTGATCAGCATGCTATGCATAGGCCTGGTTTCGGCATTACCTCAACTAAACCTTTGACTACTGGCAACTATTCGATCAATTTTGTACCTAAAGCGAAGAATATGGAAGCAGTGTTGCAGTTGATCACCTTGAAGAAGTTCAAAGCCAGATTTGACTTTGATTACCGAGAGATTAATTCTCAAATGAAAAGAGCTTATACTCATGTTCATCGCATCGAGGACGTTTGTATTGATATGAGGACAGAGCTTGACATCATGAAGATGGACTACTGCAGATTAATCCTACAGCAAATAATCGATCTTTACGTGTTGGAGATCCCTTCAGATTTCCAAGTTGAAGATGATGGCAACATCCTTGATCCGGAGTTTCATCAAGCCGGTTTTTTTTCGCCTTCATATTTTTTTCTGTAGCCTTGTTTGACTTCTACAATAGAGTTCTTTGAAGGCTACTCTGATACAATTTTGTGAAGGAACATGACTAAATCTCCCAACTTCCCTTGTCTAGAGAAGGTCGTCTTGACTATTCAACTTGACTTCAATCTTGGAAAGGGCTTCGACTTGGGAATCATTAAACACTTAGTTGCATTTTCCTCAATTTTTTCTCGTAATATTTTCCATCAGCTCCTTTATTTGATGATCCTTAAATATCACTCGATCTCATTGCCTTGACAATCTTGTGGCCTCATCTCACCTTTGTTGGGATCTAATGTCATGAATCTCTCAAATCTAATATTTCTAAGGCAACTGTGCCACATTTTTACTATATCAGATAAAATAAATACACAAATTAATAATAGAGATGACAATGCACACCACATATAGGAGTTAAATTTATCTTTAGTCGCAAATGGAATCATTACTAAAGAGGAATCAAATATGGCCAGGCAAGAATCAGATTTGATCAAACTAGAGCATGGTACTTTCCTTGACAGCACATAATCTATTTAAATAACCTGATGGTTGCCAATTGGAATGCAATCATTAATCAATCTATGCTCATAACCACCCAAAGTGACAAAGAATTATTGCATGGTGAGATAACTGATATCAAGGAAACACAATTGTAGGCATTATACATTGACTAGAATTTAGACTTGTTGCTTTAGTTTATTATTTCAATTTTCTGTTTATGAATATCTGTATTGAGATACAATATGGTGGCTTATTGCATTTTGTTTGATATTTCCTCTTCATTAATCACTCAATGTTAAATGTTGAGACTGAGAAAATCAAACTAGATGTCAATGTATTTACAAACTATAGTCGTATGATAGTATGATGAATTTTTAATCTTTTATTTTAATTAAGTATTTGTATTTAGTCATTATAAATAAACTTTAAGACATTATTTTTAAAAGACTTCCGGAATACTAATGTCATAGTGTGATGGTTAAACTATTGGACCATGGTTCTTGCCATCGAAGTTCAAACTCTTACTATGGTGTGATTACTAAGTTTCCATTTAGTCATTATAAATAAACTAAGACATTATTTTTTAAAGACTTCCGGAATACTAATGTCATAGTGTGATGGTTAACTATTGGACCATGGTTCTTTCCATCGAAGTTCAAACCCTTACTATGGTGTGATTACTAAGTTTTCATGGGGATGATATCCCCATAATTAGCCCCTCTATTTCCCAGCTGGTCAAAAACGTTTGCTCCCAATTTTTATTAACTTGAATTTAGGGAAAAATGTTTTCGCCGACCAAAAAGTTTTGTAGGCTATACACCATCCAACACATGCAATGCCAAAGATAACACCTACTCCTATGCCACACAAATGGTAGAAGTTGCAGCATTCCAACCTCGATCATTCTTTGAATAGTGAAGTTGCATTTTGGCTAGCTAAGCTTTAGTTGTTTCTAAGATATTTAAATAATGACTGGGGAATAGGTTTAGGGTTTTAATTTCCTTGGAATCTTTATGGCAATTTGTTCTCTGGAGTAAATTCTAAATTGCATTTTGTGAAAGGATAAGAATTATTTTTAGCTTACTTTGGTTAAGACTATCCTTGTAACCCTTATGTTAGAAGATGTAATTTTTCACTTTCTTGAAGCAATATAAGATACGTTTCTCCCCTCTACCTATATGTTGTTCTATGTTGAAACATGTCCTCCCATATGACGCTCACTTCATTGTCATGGCTTCCTAGCACACAGACAGGAGTAAAGGGGATAGCAAACCTGCATTAACATAGCAAACCTGCATAAACATACATTACATTAGAAAAATAAATCAAAGCATGTCTATTAATAAAATTGCTTACTCAGGCTTCCATAGAAAAAATAATATTGCATAATTATAATTGTCTGTTCAAAATTTGTCAATACTAGACTAGGAAAATGTCAAGTTGATCATGATCAATATCAAAAAATAAGTTATATAATAAAAATTAGATAACATCAATATGTTGATACATGGCAAAACACCTATTATTATGATTGAGTTCATGCAAAGAATTAAAATTTGCATATGTATAGTTTTTAGTCTGGTCACCAAGGTTTAAATAAATGGGCCTGTGTTATTGGAGTCTGGAGAATATGTATTTAAAAGTGTCTGTTGCATTTAGCTTGCAAAACAGATATAACTGATGCTTGGCAGTTGGCAGGTCATCTACAAGAAACTTATGGAATTAAGACCCTGTGTTGGTGACATCAAGGATTTTCAACCAGAGATAGCAAGAAGTTTGCAACAATTGCTTGAGTTTGAGGGTGACGTTGCTAGCACCTTTTGCTTATTTTTCCAGGTAATGTAGGAAACCATTTCTTTATAACAGCTTATTGTAAATATTTGAATATTATTATGTTTATATTATTTGATGCCAGGTTTCCTATGATTACTTTGGAGAGTTGCGCACATATGACCTTTTACCTGATGGGGGTGATATACCTGTCACAAATGAAAACAGACAGAGGTATGCATTTTTGTTTTCAGATGCTTGAAATTTAGTTACATTTTTAGAACTGTCTTTGGAATCGGCCTTATTCAAGGGATTGAAACATGCTTCCTTTTATGCTATGCAATACAGACATCATAAAGCTTTTGGTAGCAAACTTGTGAAGATATTACTTTTGTGCCATTATAATCTGCTCTGCATTTCCAAGATAGCTAATCCAAAGTGTGTAATTTGACTTGTTATGGCTTAGAGCAACAGGACCAGAAAGTTTATTTTGACATTTTCAAGAAGTATTTTTGTCTATAAAAGACATGCATGATTAAGTTCAGGATTATGCATTAGCTTTTTCTATTTCATTCACAGACACTCATTTTCTTTCACATCTTTTTATTCATATGCAACATATGTCGTAGTTGGTTGTCTCTTTACAGCTTTATTATATATTACCCTTACATGTATTGAATGTTGAGCTTCCCGCCAGACCATTTGAGGGAAAATTCTATGTTTAAGTCTCTTTTCCTGAAAAAGGCATGTTAAATGTTTTTACTACAACCTTCTGAATTAAAAATCGAAACTAGACCCCTCCTTGTTTTATATCAACACTATATTCCTTAGGATGTGTAAGACAACCATTATGTATAAAATATTAATAAGATTATGGTACCCATGCAAAAATTATAAAAGAAATGAAAAAAGAAGGCAATCCAATGTAATAGTGTCCAAACTAAAAATAAGCCTAGTTACCCAGGTTCACTGGTTTGCCCTCAAAACCACTTCCGGGTTCGAACTAGTTCAAAATACCGGTCCGGTTTGACCCAAATTTGAGCAGGGTTCCATTTGGAAGGAGGTGGTTCAAACCCGCAGGTCAGAAATTCAAACCCAAGCGAATTTGATGTACCCAGTTCAAATTTGCATCGAACCCAGGCGAATTTCCGGCAACAAACGACTTTTAAGTCATTTATTATAACATATTTGATATTGTTTCGAGTTCCACAGCCCTAAAAAGTGAATGTAAATAGATTATTTTGGCTTCTAACATCATTTGTGGTGTGCAAATAGGTGATTTTGTGAGCAAATAGGTGATTGTGTGAACAATGATACTTGAACTTGTTATGATTCATTGATCATAATTAAATTTTAATGTTTTGAATCTTTGAAATTGAACTTGAAAGTTGAAATATATGATGGTATGATCTTGATTCATGGTGCTATAATTGCAACTTACATGTTTAAAGTTTATGCCATGGTGTTTTTGTTGTTTAAATGATTAAATAATATGATTTTATGATACTCTATGCTTCTAGGCTTCATAAATATGTATATATATAATTTTTTATCATTTTTATATGTTTCTGTACTAACAAACCCAAATGAACCCAAAACCCTTTCCAGAATTTTGCCGTACTAGTGAATTGGTTCTTCGAACCCGTATTTTGAAACGAACTCAAACTAGTAACTAAGAAAATAAGTGATCAGTATTTAATTTAGCCAATGATTGACAACATCAGTCTGTAAGGTTCTTAGTACTATAAATTCGTTAACATAGTAAGGACTTAAAGGAATCTACAAAATGCTTCTCCAAGTATCAAGGAAGGGGGAATGTGGGTATGTGATTTTGGAGACATTAAAAGTTGCCAAATTTTAGGGATTCCAAGGGGTTAGTTGTTCAAATAACTGAAGCAAACTAAATTCCACTTGAATATAAAAATTAAATTGAACCTGTTGAATTTACAATGACAATCCTTTCCCTTTAACGATTTTAGCATTTATTTCCTTAAAAGGTCACCTTTCTCCATTTGTTGTATTGAATAGACTAGGGTGTTCAATTTTCGAGAAGGGGGGTTGTCACCTCCAAGTTTTAAAGTTCACAAGTCATATTTCATAACCCTAGTGACACATCCCCATCGAATGCTAAGTCTACCAAATGTCTTATCTTTATGATCAGACTGCGAGGTGTCAGTTTCTATGTTGCAATTTCATGTGACTAACACAATTGCCAATTTGGGTTCAATTTGAATGACAACTTTAGTTGCTATGTACACAATATCTAAGATGTAGAACCTTTTACCCTATATACAAAAATGCAACATTTGAGTGTTTTTTGGTTTCTCATAATGACCAATTATTTCTTGGCTATTTGACCATCTATTATATTTCTTGTGCAAGAAATTTTGTTTACAATGAATTTCCATACAATCATTTTGGTGGATGTTTCCCATTTTTTTGGATTGTCTCTAAGTGTTGCAAAGCATTTCTTGGCCATTTGAAGACATTTGTGTTATTTCTTGGCCATCTGAAGGCATCTGTGTTATTTCTTGGTCCTCGTTTCATATCAACACCATAGTACTTAGGATGTGTAATACAACCATCATATATAAAACGTTAATAAGATTATGGTAGCCATGCAAAACTTATAAAAGAAATGAATAAAGATAAGATAATAGTATCCAGAATTGAAATAAGTGATCGTTATTTAATATGGCCAGCAACTGACAAAATCAGTTTGAAAGGTTCTTATCACTGTAAATTTGTTAAAATAGTAAAGGACTCAAGGGAATCTAAGAAATGCTTCTCAAGTATCAGGGAAGGGGGGATGTGGGGATGTGATTGTGCAGACATCAAAAGGTTTGCCAAATTTTAGGGATTCGAAGGGACTGGCTATTCAGTTAAAAAATCCACTAGAATATTAAAAATTAAATGCAACTTATTGAATTTACAATGACAATCCTCTGCTTTTAACCTTTTTAGCATTTATTTCCTTAAAAGGTCACCTTTATCTATTAGTTCTATCAAATAGACTAGGGTGTCTAATTTTGGGGAAGGGGGCTGTCACCTCCAAGTTTTCAAGTCCACAAGACATATCTCATAACCCTAGTGACACATTCCCATGGAATGTTGTCTAACAGATTTCTCATCTTAATGATCAGACTATGAGGTGTTGTTTTTTATGTTGCAATTTCATTTGACTGACACGGTTGCCTATTTGGGTTCATTTTGAACAACAATTTTAGTTTTTATGTACACAACAACTAACATGTTTTTATGCTATTTACAAAACTGCAACATTTAAGTCCTTTTATGGTTTATCATAATGACAAATTATTTCTTGGCTGTCTGACCATCTATTATATTTCTTTTGCAAGAAATTTTGTTTACAATGAGGTGCCACACATAGTGATTTCAATGGTCGTTTCACTTTGTTTTGGATTATTTCCTAGTTTTGCAAAGCATTTCTGAGTCGGATTATATCTGATTTGATCGATATATGTTGATATCCCTAAATATGTCATTCCAAGAATATCATATTGAGATGATTTCTCTATATAAGCTTGAGAGCATGATGTGCTCTATAACAATCCTCCCTAGCTAAGAGGGAGTGTTAATGTTGTAGCTCCGGTCGGATTGAATTGATCTAGAGTTAATCCCCAATGGTTATTGGTTAAACATAACATTATTGCATTTGATTAATCATCAATTAGACGTGTGTGTGTGTGTGTGTGTGTGTGTGTGTGTGTGGTTTTTATTAATAATGCCTAATGGAAATTAACTTACCATAACCAATATTGATTAATATAGAGACTTGTCTCTTCATGAGACATGTCTCTTCTACACCTATATATATGCTTTTGGATCTGCACTTGAACCACACAGAAATAACGGCAGTGTTATTACATTTGCAGAAAACGATCCTCCAAACTTAACAATTTCTTGTGCATTTGAAGACATTGATGTTATTTCCTAGTCCTTGTTTCATATCAACATCATATTACTTAGGATGTGTAATCCAGCCATTATATATAAAATATTAATAAGATTATGGTAACCATGCAAAAATATTAAAAGAAATGAAAAAAAGAAGACAATCCAGCATAATAGTATTGAAACTAGAAATAAGTGGTCATTATTTAATTTAGCCAATGACTGACAACTAAGTCACGGGTTTGTCGAATTTCATGCTTGAAGTTCAAAATTCGGCAAACATTTAAAATAGGTATGAAATTCACAAAATATGTGTCTAAATTCATACAGAGAAAGTGCAAGGCTTTTTATCAGACAATAGTTACACAAGACATTTTCAAAACAGATTTTTTTTTAAGGCTTTTAAAGCTAGGGCTTAAACTTCTTCCACTGCCAATTCACGTAGCTTGTCACCCACAAATATCTATAAGGAATTTCATTTGTGGTGTGTGATGAAAGTCAGAGGCAATGTCATAGGGACAAGCCACGAGTAATGCATCCTTTGGCATGAATTTCTTCTGCAGAGTTTATTTCCCATGAAGTTGTTCTGTACAGATTCCTTCTGCAAATTTTGCGTATTTACTTTGGGCTGCCGTATTAGTCTAGAGATTCACTATTTTTCATTTAATTTTTTCTTTAGCTCTTGTCATGCTCTATAACATTTTGATTATGTATAACTGATTTTATAAACAGATTTAATATTTCTTTTATTTTTATTAAAATCTAACTAAAAAATCAACATTTAATAGATTCACATTCAATGCTTTTTTTTGTTAATATTTATCTTCAATAATTCAAATTTAATATAGGCAAGAGCTACAACAAAATGGTAAATAGTGAGCTTCTTATCTGGCAGCTCTTGTGTTTGAATCTACTTGATCTTAACACATAATAATAATTATTCTCAATAAATAATAAATAATTAAGCTACGACTGCTATCTATCCAAAAAAAATCAAAATTTAATATATAATATATTTGAATTTTATGGATCTTTTATATTACTTTTTATAATTAAATCTACATGGAAAATTTAATGTCGATTTTTTTTTCCAAATTTGTTCTCCTTGTTGAACTTGATCCAAATTTCTTTGTTTCCAAACTCAAACTCAAACCTTGTGACTTAGACTGACAACATCAGTTCGTAAGGTTCTTTTCAATGTAAATTTGTTAAAATACTAAAGGACTCGAGGGAATCTAAGAAATGCTTCAAATACCAAGGAAGCGGGAATGTGGAGATGTGATTTTGGAGACATCAAAAGTTTTGCCAAATTTTAGGGATTCCAAAGGGTCAGCTATTCAAATAACTTAAGAAAACTAAAATCCACTAGAAATATAAAAAATTAAATGCAGCCCGTTGAATTTACAATTACAATCCTCTCCCTTTAACCCTTTTACTTTTAGTATTTATTTCCTTAAGATGTTACCTTTCTCTATTTGTTGTAACATATAGACTAGGGTGTTCAATTTTGGAGTAGGGAGGTGTCACCTCCAAATTTTCAGGGCCGCAAGACATAGCTCATAATCCTAGTGACGCATCACCATGGAATGCTAAGTCTAACAAATTTCTCATCTTTATGATCAGACTATGAGGTGTCATTTTCTATGTTGCAATTTCATTTCACTAATGCGATTGCCAATTTGAGTTGATTTTGAATAACAATTTTAGTTGCTATGTAGAACTGTTTACCCTATTTAATAAAAATGAAACATTTAGGTCATTTTATGGTTTCTCATAATGACTTGGCTATTTGACCATCTATTATATTTCATATGCAAGAAACTTTGTTGACAATGAATTGTCACACAGTGATTTCAGTGGCTGTTTCCAATTGTTTTGGATTGTTTCCCAATGTTGCAGAGCATTTCTTGTCCATTTGAAGACATCCATTTGTTTTCTGAACTGTTAACTCTCATGTTTGATCTTATATGATGTTTAAACCATGGCAACAAGAATTAGACTTGGGGCAAATACAATAAGCTGATTTTGGTCGGATCTCGTATACAAATTTGACAAAAGTTTGGCACATAATATAATAATAAAAAAGTGCATTTTAATGCTTCTAAATGTTTTAGTTGCCTATACTTTTTTGTTTTCAAACTTGTTGAGTCAGCAAGTCTGCGAGTCAAGGCTTGCGAGTGCTACAAGCTACTCTGTCATGTCCCCAAATTTTAATGCAATTTTTTAATTTAATTAATTAATTAACTAGTCCCAAAATTTAAATAATATAAGGACCTATAATTAGTTACTTTAATTAATTAATATGGGGCCCAAGTTAATATTTGTATTTGTGGTTCTAATTGATTTAATATATCTTGGACTTACTTTTATTTTAGTTTCCGTTGGTAAGTGTTGTTGTCGGCTATCTTTGTACACCCTCGGAAAGGTTTTCCCCGATGGGTATTTGAGCACGGCTTGTAGGTAGTCATAGATATGCATTCTGATTATTTATTTTGTACTGCGAATTTTTGTTGGGATTCTCTGTTGTTCGCCATTTCAGAAGTGAAAGATCTTCCCTACTTGGCTTGTTCGATTTCAGTGGGATTCAACCCTCACCCTATTCTGTTGCATGTAATACTTTACTCGGATCTAGCAAGTCAGAGCACCATCTTATTGCAAATATTAATTGAAGGATATTCGTATTCAATCTCCATTCTTGTTTGGTTTATTGATGAATTCAGAGCTATAAATTTATGGTTGCATAACTCAGCATTCCTCCCCTATCTGTACACCATCCATCCCCCACATCACGAAGTGTATCTTCTGTACTGCAACTGTACGACTTGGACAACTCCATAACTATATTGCTGCTATCATACCGTACGTCTTGTCTTCTCCCTACACTATACGGCCATTGCACCTCCATCCCGTAAGGCCATAGTGACATTCCACCGTACAGCCACCACACTACCGTACGGTCTCTAAGGGAGAATTGTACAGCCTATAAGCATCCACTGTACGGTCACACTACCGTACAACCTTCAAGAGAACACCATACCACCTTCAAGCCTACACCATACGGCCATACACTCTACCATACAACAATCAAGATAATACCATACTGACCTGAAGCACTAAAGGAGAACTACCTGAAGCACTAAGAGAGAACAACTTGAAGCACTAACATGAAGCATTGGCCACATGAAGCACTAACCCAAAGCACTGACTTGAAGCACTGGCCACCCGAAGCATTGACTCGAAGCATTGACCTGAAGCACTAAGGGAGAACCACCTGAAGCACCGGCCACTCGAAACACTAAAAAGATACTACTTGGAGCACACAACCAAACTACCTTAAGTACACGAAAAGACTACCTAAAGCATACTATGGGACTTCATAAGGAAACTCTAGAACGAAACATTCCAATGGTATCAGAGGTGGTGATCTTGCCAGCCTGTTGGGATGGTTGAGAGTTTTTGGTACTTGGATCATACTATGGCCCCGCACAGCGATGGAGACTAGTGGTTGAAGGCACTACAAAGAATTGGCAAAGAGCTCAGTGATGGGGTTGATCTTCCATTAGATATATTGGAAGTTTGTTTGTGTCAAGTGAACCAATTACCTTCAAGATTTATACAGAGAATCCTCTCACCGATTAAGGAGGCCTTAAGTCAACCCAAGCTTTTGAGACACCATAACAAGGATAAAAGATTAGCAGTTGCAGCATGTCTTAGTGAGGTCTTGAGAATTTCGGCTCCGAAAGCATTGTATGATGATAACACCATGATAGAGATATTGCAATTGATAGTTGACAAGTTTCAGAGTCTCAATGACTTCAATAGTGACCCTTTTGGTAAGAGATCTACAATATTGGAGAATAGTGCAAATGTCAAAGTAAGTGACCTTCTCTTAGACCTTGAATTGCAAAATTTGGTCCATGATATGTTTCGTCACTTCTTGGTCACCATCAAGGAAAATCATTATACTAAGATTTCAGTTGCTATGGAGTCTTATGCTTTTGTGCATTGAAGAGATGGATGAAATATCCCAACCCATCGCATCTATGTTATGGGTTGTTTGTAATCTAGAATGTATTCCCTCTATAGCAGCATATAGATTGGTCAGTAATGTTTTCAAGCATTGTGAAGAAAAAACTAATATCTCATTTGCACAAGTGGGAGAAAATGGATGACAACAATATGGGTGATTCTTTACATGAGGAGAATGAAGGCATGATTACAAGGCTACTCCAGGAGGATTTGCTAAATCTTTTTACTACAACATTAGAAGAACACCAAAAAAATGAAGTTGCTTGCATGGATCTTGTGAAGACATGAATGGATCAAGTTGTGCCCGAGACTGTCTCTCACGGAGGTTGTGTTTGTTGTCGAGGCCGTGTGTCAGTCATCGAAGCAATGTCCATCATCGTGGTCTTGCCTGTCACTGAGGTTGTGTCTGTCACCGTCATCGTGTTTGTAACCATTGTGCTCATCACCGAAGCTGAGTTTGTATCCATCACCGTCATGTCCATCACCGTCGTGTCCATCACTGTCATGTCCGTCATCGATGTTGAGTTTGTGTCCGTCACCATCATGTCCATTACCGTCATGTCCGTCATCGATGTCGAGTCCATGTCTATCATCAAGTTTGTGTCCGTCACTGTCGTTGTGTCTGTCACCATTGTGTTCATCACCGTCGTGTTCATTACCGTCGTGTTTGTCACCGTCGTGTTCGTCATCGTTGTGTCTGTCACCGTTATGTCCATCACTGACACCGAGTGTGTGTCCGTCATCGAGTTCATTTTTGTCACCGTCATGTTTGTCACCATTGTCTCTATCACCATCGTGTTCATCACTGATGTTGAGTTCATGTCCATCACTAACACCGAGATAATGTCTATCACCAATGCCGAGTCCGTGTTCATCATCAAGTACGTGTTCGTCACCGTCGTGTTCATCACCATTGTGTTTGTCACTGTTGTGTTCATCACCGTTGTGTCTGTCGTCGTGTTTGTCGCCATTGTGTCTGCCATCGTTGTGTTCATCACCGTTGTGTCCATCATTGACACCAAGTTCGTGTTTGACACTGTCGTCTTTCACCAACGTCGAGCCCATGTCCGTTGTCGGGTTCGTGTCTGTCACTATCATCGTGTTCGTCACCGCCGTTTTGTCACCAAAGCCAAGTCTGTGTCCGTCGTCGAGTTCGTGTCTATCACCATCATGTCCATCACTGACATCGAGTTCATGTCTGTCGTCAAGTTCGTATTCGTCATCGATGTCGAGTCTATGTCCACGTCAAGTTCATATCTGTCACTGTCATGTCTGTATCCATTTTCGTAGTTGTGTCCGTCGACGGCATCATGGCTATCTCCATCATCATTGTGGCTACATCGGTCGCAATAGCTACGTTTGTCGCCATTGAGATATTGCTCGTTGTCAAGGCTCTATCCATCATCAAGGCTTCAACCAAGGTTCTGTGTAACATTGAGGTTTTAGCTGTAGCTAAAATTTTATTTGTTGCCGAGGTACTCTCTGTTGAGGTTTTCTCTACCAAGGTTCCCTTTACTGAAGTACTCTTGGTTGAGGCTCCCATCATCGCGACACCCTTCATTGAAGCTCCTGTCGTCAAGGTACTCATAGTTGAGGCCCCCTTCGTTGATATTCTCACCATTGAAGCTCTCTTCATCAAGGTTTTATCCGTCAGGAATATAATTGTGATCATTGTGGTTGTGTCAGTGGATAAGTTTGTGCCAACATTAACATCTGTGTGCATGACCATACCCAAAGAGATTTTTGAACATAATGACATGAAATATTTCATCAATTTGTGTCATCGGGATACTGGTGAAGGTTACGATAATATTTATATCAAAGTGGCACAGCGAAGGTTTGATAGGAATGTGGTGCTACAGAGGATTGATGCCATTTCACTTGTCTTGCCTGCAGGTTTGATTTGGAACCCTGGAGCTGTTGGTGTTTCGTCAAATGACGGATTTCTTGAGGGCAAGCGATCTTTGGGCAACAAAGATTTGTCATGTCCCCAAATTTTAATGTAATGTTTTAATTTAATTAATTAATTAACTGGTCCCAGAATTTAAATAATATAAGGACCTTTAACTAGTTACTTTGATTAATTAATATGGGGCCCAAGTTAATATTTGTATTTGTGGTTCCGATTGATTTAATATATCTTTGACATATTTTTATTTTAGTTTCCATTGGTAAGTGTTGTCAGCGATCTTTGTACACCCTTGGAAAGTTTTTCCCCGACGGGTATTTAAGAACAGCTTGTAGATAGCCGTAGATATGCATTCTGATTATCTATTTTGTACTACAAATTCCCGTTGGGATTCTCTGTTGTTTGTCATTTTGGAAGTGAAAGATCTTCCCTACTTGACTTGTTCAGTTTTGGTGGGATTCAACCCTCACCCTATTTCCTTGCATGTAATAATTCGCTTAGATCTGACAAATCAGAGCACCATCTTATTGCAAATATTAATTGAAGGATATTCGTGTTCAATCTCCATTCTTGTTTGGTTTATTGATGAGTTCGGATCTATAAATTTATGGTTGCATAACTCAGCATTACTCCTCTATCCATACACCATCCATCCCCCACATCACGAAGTGCATCTTCTGTACTGCAACCGTACGACTTGCACAGCTCCATAATTGTACTACTACTATCATACCGTATAGCTCGTTTTCTTCCCACGCTATATGGCCATTGCACCTCCATCCCATGTGGCCATAGTGACATTCCACCTTATGGCCACCACACTACTGTACAACCTCCAAGGGAGAACCGTACAGCCTTCAGGCATCCACCGTACGGTCACTTACACTACCGTACAACCTTCAAGAGAACACCATACCACCTTCAGGCCTACACTGTACAGCCATACATTCTACCATACGACCATCAAGATAATACCGTACTACCTAAAGCACTGGCCACCCAAAGCACTGAAGGAGAACTACCTAAAGCACTAACCCGAAGCACTAACCTGAAGCACTAAGGGAGAACAACCTGAAGCATTGGCCACCCAAAGCACTGAAGGAGAACTACCTAAAGCACTGACCTGAAGCACTAACTCGAAGCACTGACCCAAAGCACTAACCTGAAGCACTGGCCACCTAAAGCACTAAGGGAGAACTACCTGAAACATTGAGTGGAAGCACTGGCCACCTGAAGCACTGAAGAAGAACTACCTGAAGCACTAAGCTAAAGCACTGGTCACTTGAAGCACTAAGGGAGAACTACCTAAAGCACTGGCTACCCGAAGCACTGAGGGATACTACTTGGAGCACACAACCAGACTACCTGAAGCACATGACAAGACTACCTAAAGCATACTACGGGACTTCATAAGGAAACTCTAGAACGGAACATTCCATGCCCTACAATTTTTAGTGTCGTCCATTATAACTTGGACAACATTTTTGGGCCCACCATTTGAACGGATTATATCAGGATATTGGCAATGAAAGTTGCATCCCTCACTTGCCTCACAATCTACTATCTTAAAAAAAATCACCCCTTTTGGGGACATTGCAATTACATTGATTAATGGTCTATTTTTTGTGATCTTCCCATCCATTAGAAACAATGAACCCACTTGTTTTGGGCCATGTAGACTTGATTATTCTCAATGATGCCTTTGTAAAAGATTTATCCTTGGCCTATAAGGTGGTGTGCACCTTTTCATTCCCAAGATTAATATCATTAGCAGGTGTATTGGCAATAGTTGCCATTGTATCTTTCCAATATAGTGACCCCACAAGGTTGAAGGGAGTCCCAATGCCATAAATGCAATAAGCAATGCTCTCATTTTCAACCTTCATGTCATTATTGAAGGCCTTTTCCAATATATTCAACCTTTGTTTTATTATCTTATGCCTTTTCCAAACTTGTATTCAACATAAAGAGGATATTGTTTTATTTGTAATATTGAGCAATGGCATGAAAGGATGTGGGCCAGCTAGCTACAATAAGCCACTCAATTGTTTCTACAATTCTTTGTTAGCAAGAGAATGTGCGCTCTCCTTTGATCTGTTACTTACTGTGTGGGCATTCTCTTGTTATTTAATATATTCCATTATTTTCTACTTTGACAACCCTATTTTGTTTAATCTTGATAATTTATTATTCCCAAGCCATAAATAGCATTCCTTAGCTTTCTCTCGACTATACAAGTTCTTATACCGTTTCCTCATTGGCTACAAATCCAATGATAACCATCACCCCTGGAAGTATTTCAATCATTGTCATATGTCACCAAAGAGGTGATGCTGCATCAATTTTAAATGAGTTCTTTTCATTGAAATTTATTAGAACTATCAGTCATTTTATATGATCAGAACAAAACAAAAACGTATTACAAATTTACAACCCTATGACTTCACAAAAAAGGTCAGTATGAGGACCCCTAATAATGCATGAAAGGTAAGAAAATATTCAGAACTTTAAAAAATTAAAATTAATTATAAAACTTGAAAATAATCTAAGAAATCTTAAAAATTCTCAAAACCTTGAAAAAAAAATGAGTTATTCGCCTTTGATAGGCAGTTTTTTGACGTGTGAATCTTTCTCCCCTCTTGGTGCAGGTTTTTGTTGCCTGCAACCCTCACCTTCAAAGAAAAATGCAACATTCAAAAACCAAGGAGGCATCTTGGATTCAAAAACTGTTGTGTTTGTGAAAGGAAATGAAATAAGTCAAATACCCTCATTTAGGGTGAAATTAGGTTTGGAAGTCCTATTTTTTTTATTTTTTTTTAAATTGTTTTATTTATCTATATTTTTTGATGCATAGGCCATAGGTCCTTCTAGGCGGGTTTTATTACAATAATAGATAGTTTCTATTATCTATGTTTAGTATTTAATGGTCATCTAATTTTAGTCATCTGTAAATATTAGAATGTTTCTAATATTTAGTTTTTTGTTTCTAAAATAGAATGTTTCTCTTCTTTATGATTGTTTCTTAAGGAAACATCGTTCAGCCTCTTGTATAAATTGGTCTCTTGATCACTATTAATATCAAGCAAATATTTTCCAATTACTATCATAATATGGTATCAAAGCCAATACTCTAAATTTTTTCAAAAATAATTATAATTTCTTGGTTAAAATTATTTGCCTTCTATTTTTGAAATTATTTACATGCATATTTCCTTCCAACTCTCTTTATAATCCAACTAGCATTTCTATTATGAGAGATCTAAATCTTTTGACTTCTGGTTCGGTTTTGCAACCCATTTCTATCGAAATCCGTCTGTTTTTAACTTTTTTCTGCACATTTCCGCCATTTTTTGTGGTTCTTTTGCAGCAGGGCCATGTTTGTTCAAAACTCTAATTTTTTGTATTGGATCAAAAGAGAATTTACGGATTCTTGGTGGGTTTTTTGAGATCTCAACTGGGTGGTTTTTTTTTTTTGGGGGCCTCGATTTTCGAGTCAACAGATCTAGAAACCGGCAACATATTCTTTTTTGGTTTTTCGAGCTCTCTTCTTTGTCATCCTTCAAATTTTATAGGTCTTCCATTTTTTTGCCTCGAAGAATGTTCTTTCACATATTTTCATGCTTTTTCACTGAAAAACATGCTATGGCATATTTGACTAATATTTTGCTCGATGGAAATCAGAAGTTCAACAGTCGCCATTATGGGATGTGGGAACATCGGATGCTAACCATCTTCGAATTTTGTGACAGCAATAAGGTGGTTCTGGTTCACAACAATCTTCTCAGCAGAGGTCCTCTACTCCAGCTTCAAAAGGCTCCGGGAAGAAAACATTCAATTCAACTATTGCCACAAGTTTGGGCACATGAAGGTTGAATGTCATAAGCGTTTAGCTGCCCTATCTAAGCAACCTGGTTCATAGCCCACAGCGAACAGTGCAGAGCCCTTTGAGTAGTCAGAATCTGCCTGTTACGCTTATTGACAGCTTCGTGCTCTGGATAGATTAACCATTAAGGGAGGTTTTTATGATAATAGATAGTTTCTATTATCTCTGTTTAGCATCTAATTTTGTTATCTATTTTAATCTTTTGTAATATTAGAATGTTTCCAATATTTAGTTTTCTATTTCTAGAATAGAATGTTTCTATTCTTTACGATTGTTTCTTAAGGAAACATCATTATTCCAATCTCTTGCATAAATTGATCTCTTGATCACTCTTAACAAGCAAATATATTACAATTAATTCGTAATAGGTTTGGGTCCCCTAGGCAAACCCAAACCTGTCTCAGCCCTAGATTGAATACATAAAGGTATGGGGAGGGGGAGTTTCGGGAGAATACTACAACATAGGTTTCTGCTGCAAATGTGTGTGTGTGTGTGTGTGTGTGTGTGTGTGTGTGTATCTATTTTTGTTTAAATTTCTTTCTATGGATGAACTCAAACTCTCAACTTTTTGGCAGATTTACAAATCCAATCTACCAAACCAAACCAAGATTCAAACCAAAACCAGCAACATAGAATTCAATTAATAATTATTCTTGAATTTGACTACTGCTCTGAATATTGAGCATTGAAATATTTGTTTTATATCCTTTTTTTATGCTATTTCTGAAGATGCTTCTGCTTCATGTGAAGAAGTTTTAACTTGTCTCTGCCACTTCAAATTACATGGACTTTATATCTTCCATCTTCACCAAGACCATGGTAAGATTTCTGATGCCATGTCATGACTACAGTTTTCAGCTAAGTTGCTGGTTATGGCATGGGATTGGGTACAGGAATGTCGGTATGGAAGTCTTCTTTCTTGGCTACACTATCAATTAGAGCTTGAATTATTGGTACAGTACCAATTAAGTTCTTGAGACTTAGCTTTATCCTTTATATTCTGAAGTTCTGTCCAACCAACCAAATGTTACCTCCTAAGAAAGGGGTGTTATGCTTCGAATTTTAAATCAGTAGGCTATCTGTAAGCAAGTACAATTATCAAGAAAGATGCAGACACGGGCATTCTTATAAAAGCAGAATTACATTAAAGCATAAGAGAGACTTCAGGTAAATGTGCATGGTTTAAAAATATGGAGCATAAATAAATGTGTAGGAGCATTGATCTTGATTTTTCTCCTGTAGTGTTTTGACTTGGGCTTGGCAAGTTGTTTTACTGACTAAGATACTGTGAAAGAGAAGGGCTAAATGCACACACAGAGTTGACTTTCTGTTATCTCTTTGAAGACTCAGCTGAGTCTGATTTGGAGGATCCCGAGTCTTGGCTGAATCTGCTAGTTTTGGATACAGACTTGTTAAGCCTTAAGTCCATAAGTCATTGCCAATGCTCACCAGTCCCAACACACTGTTTTTCTCATTAGGATGGATCCTGCCTGATATGATGGACAATATACAAAACTATGCAGGCAATATTGCAAAAATTTCAGATTATAGTACCCATAAGTCATTGCTAATGCTCACCAGTCCCAACACACCATTTTTCTCATTAGGAGAGATCCTTCCTGATAATGGACAATATACAAAACTATGCAGTTAATATTGCAAAACAATCACTTTAGAGTACACAAAACCATCACTCGAGAACAAAACAATAATTCTCTCCTAGCTATAGCCTTCTTGTCTCTCATGTACACATTTACTTTAGCCAAAATGTGTACAGAGAAGGAAATTCCATCTGCTTGGAAATGCCAAAGCTGCATCGATTTGATACTTATTAACTTCACTGTGCATTGCACATGATGTGCATTGGGAGTATAGGCAACTTTGTTGTATATTGTAAGAAATGATAATATTGAGCAAGGAACGAGAAACAATCCAAATAAGTTAAGTGTGAAACAATGTTACCATAAGATAAACAAATTCCAAAAGCATACACCAAGATGGTTCAACAATGGAGACAAGGATTTATAAGGGGAAAGCAAAGAAAACCCCTTGTGAGTATTATGAATGAAGGCAAATGCCTAGAGAAGAGAGAGAGAGAGTGTTGGAGCAAAAGTAGCTCAATACAATAACATCAAGTGCTAAGAGTGAAGAAGAAAGAAGGAGGAGCATCTCTTATATAGAGATGAGAAAGGAGTTGCATTTGTAACTCCCATTTCTATGAATGCCACATTCATAATAGGTGTGTGCAAAGTGTCACAATCCTCTTAAGGAGGATAAACTAAATAAAGAAATAAACAAGAGTTGTCCTTACATGTGGAATAAAGGACAAACAATGACATGTCCTCCACATGTGTACAAGAGGACAAACTATATTTAGGGACCCTTGGAATATCCCAATTAATATATCCAAGGAAAGATTAACCTTTCTAACATATATAAATCTGAACTAGACAAATTTTAAGTTGCATTGCTCCCTAATTTCAAAACGTTTTTTCAAAAGCATAAAATAGAGAATGGTTCAAAACTTTAAAGCATTTTTGCTGCCCTCATTAATAAGATTTATGAAATTTGATTTGGCTGTGATATGATATAGACATCAATGAAGGGTTGTTTTGATTCACTTGTTCGGCAATGGTGCAGGTATGTTGACTTATATGTAAGGTACCTCTTGTGTGATTCTATTCAATCACAATTCAATGCATTCTCGAATGCATTCCAGCAGGTCTTTATAAAGCTCTTGGGCTTATATTTTTCTTTCCAATTTATCATCAATGCTTCCAAATTTTTCATTGATGTTTCCTGATGTGAGCTTCATCTTTTTACAACTTTTAGTATGAACAATGGCAGGTTTGTGGAGGCCAAGCATTGAAACTTTTTCGGTATGAGGAACTAGAGTTGCTCATATGTGGCTTGCCTCATTTCGATTTTCATGTGAGTTACCTCACTTGTTGACCTATGTCTAGTTCTAGTGTGATTGATTTTATGCCCACTAACTCATGCACGCATGGCACAATCTAATCATCAATTTATTCATGTGTTCCTTCTGCAGGCTCTGGAGCGTGTGGCTATATATGATGGTGGATATTCAAAAGAAAGTCAAGTGATTAGATGGTTTTGGGAGCTGGTACCTAATTTTCATATTCTCATAAGAACTAATTTTTTTATAGCTAGATTTAGGGTTCTATGAGGACCCTTACCTGGAAACTTATAAACTGTAAGAATAATATTGCAGAGCCAAGATGTATGAACAAAGATATCCAACAATACTTACAGCGATGTTAGTATATAGACAAAATCTAAACGTGAAAAGAGGAAAGTTACCAAACAAGAGATCTAAAGATTCAATAAGAAAATGAATGAGAAAAGGGAGAAACAGGAAAGCAAACTCCTACAACTGCAGTCTATAAATATAATGCTGCTCAAATATGGGCTAGTCTTCTGCCCTTGTGAGAAAGGAGAGACTCTGTCCATTGTGATGCATTATTAATTGATGCCAACACTTTGATTCATAACCACCCCACACCACCTTCCTGCGATGGGGTGAAAGAATTCCCATATCCAAGACAGCCTCAGCACCTGAGGTGCCCTTAGCTACAGTCTGAGGAGAGGTGTCTGTGTCTTCTGAAAGTTCATGCTTGAAGCAACCATGGTTTCTTTAGTTCATGCTTGAAGCAACCATGGTTCCTCCAAAGAAAATATTAAAATCTTTATGAGTGGTTCCTTCTTTCAACACTGATCTCCATGTATGAATCATCTGGAAAGACTTGGAAATGGGCATGGTTGAGCACTCAGAAACCTGTGACTCAACTTAACGCAGTTGAAACATCTGATTGGAAGGCCTTCAAAATAAAATACTGGCTTGAAGCTGCCACCATACAAAAGTCAAATATAATTAATAATAGGTTCGAAAAATCCACTTACAGGCAAATCCTATACCTCTGCTTATTGCCATCCAGATCAGGATTGACCCTTACAAACTCACCTGTTGCTTAGCAACAGTTTTGAGATTTTCTTATTTTGCATTACCAGTGGATGATTGTAAAAGTGATGTCAAACATGAAACCTGGCTATTGATCCCATTACTGGGTCAAAAAATGGTTTC
Organism: Cupressus sempervirens; assembly: GCA_028749045.1. NCBI lineage: Eukaryota > Viridiplantae > Streptophyta > Pinopsida > Cupressales > Cupressaceae > Cupressus > Cupressus sempervirens. Next base: position 125,499,012 of record CM053785.1, on the reverse strand, counting down.
CAGGGACTAAGAACAGCTTAGATCTGTCTCTAAACCAAGGGCCTTTTATTCCACACATAATACTCTGCTTCAACAGATTCAATCTTGCTTTGGAAAATCTGCTAAGTAAATATCAGGGAAGAGGATAGCCATGTTATTCCCACCCATTGAACCATATACAAAAGTTTCATTCTTCTGCCTAGAAACCAACACCAGTTATAGGGTCCCAGCTTCTTGGATAATTACTCAATGTTATCCTCTGGGTTATGCAGATCAGCAGCCTTATCTGTCAGTTCAATAATAATGGCTCCCATAAAGTGCAAATAGAATGTATTAAACTATCCATAGTGAGGTCTACATTCCCTACTGAAGCCTGACATATTCAATGATAATGGCTCCCACAAAGTGCAAACAGAATGTATTAAAATATCCATAGTGAGGTCTACATTCCCTACTGAAGCCTGACATACCCGATGTTCCATCTTCTCACATCTTTCTGTCTTTTTCGCCAGTAACTTCTCCAAAAACCTCTCCTTTGTGATCCATGTCCCCACATCTCAGAGGACAGGACAAACCAGTGCAGGGAAAGCTTGTCCTATCGTACGTGAACTGCAGAATTTCACATATTGAAGATAGGGATTGGAGGATTTTTGACAAACGAGATCTCCCACACTGCTAGGGTTAATATCTTTGTGCTGAACGGGAAGAGCAGCAGCATTCATGCTGCTAGAGCTGGATGAAAGAACTCTTTTTTCAGGAAGAGGTGGCCTCCCTTCTTCCCGCTATAGTCACTGTTGCTTTGCAGCAACCTGACCGCCAAGCTTGGAGGCTTTAATCTATACTTTGGAGCAATATTTTCACAATCTACATCTTCTGGAGTCGCAGAATCCTCTCAACAAACACTAACGATCCTAACGATCCTTCTGCCAGCTTTTGACTCATTCTTACTACTGAGCCTTTTAGCACCTTTAATATCCTTCCTAGGTTTTATAGTTTCCTGTCCTTTCCATAGATCTATGAATGCTGTTTAACCACAATCCACCAACTAACAGGAGACAACATTTAGGTACTTGTAGTGGTAGCATGAAAATGATTGCTGATATGTTTCCTGTATTTCGAATTTACATTGTCATTACCATATGCAAGTTATCAAGTTTAGTTGGTAACACAGCCTGGACAATATTTCCGAAGCTACTTATTGATGTGGCATGTGTCTATATGATTTATTTTATGCAGGTGAATGAAATGAGTTTTGAGGAGAAAAAGTCACTACTTTTCTTCACAACTGGCAATGACAGGGCTCCAATTGGTGGACTGGGGAGCCTCAGATTTATCATTGCCCGAAGTGGTGATGATACAGACAGGTATCAGCATTCTTTTCAAAATTTAAAACCTGTTGAGCATTCCATTGTTACAGTCCAGGCATATTAATAGCTGATATTCTAATTTGCTTTAAAAACCTTTATAGGCTGCCAACCGCACACACTTGCTTCAATATTTTGCTGATACCTGAATACAGTTCTAAGCCCAAATTGGAAAACAGATTGAAGTTAGCTATTTCCAATTCTATTGGATTTGGATTGCAATAATCAGGCATTTGTACACTGGTTTCTACTAATTTATGATGAACCTCGTTCAATTCATTTGATTATATTAATTTGTACAATATGCTTTCATCTAATGTTGATTTTTTACAGCAGTTGTGCTTCAAAAGCAGTAAGATTATTGAAATGTGGCGATTGAAAGCTTTATGTTTCTAGTCAAAGTCGATTGAAATTCAAAATTTATCGGTAACAACAATAATATCAACAAAGTGCTTCGTACAGTTATTATTTTCACAGAACACAAATATTACTGTAGTTCATGCCTTAAACCTACCTATAGAATTAAAAAAATTATCAATAATGGTTGTCATTTCACAACTGAATGCTTGGGCAGAATGAAACATAATTTTTGGATACTTTATTCACAATATTCCAATTCATATCATTAAACCTTTATTAAAGTTTAATACCCAATTTGATGAAATAGATTTTGAATTTCTGACAACCTAACTCCAAATAAAAACAAAAAATTATTTTGTTATGTATTACCCTAATCTGAGAACTGTAGATGCAGAGCAAACCGGAGCCTGTTTAAAATTTCTCTTGTGATCTTACAATGCAAGGAACCTAATATTTCTTAAACTGAAATGCTAAGAATAAGAATAGCAGGTATGATGGAACTGTTGTTTTTTTATTACTTTAAACAAATGTTACAATAACTTGAGCAGTATATTAAAACCCCTGACAACTCAATAAATGATCTTAATCTTACAAATAAATGTAGCTGTAGGCTCTGAAATTTAAGTTTCTTTGTTGTGTCAGGAAAAAACTGGCTGTAATGGTGTAGATACACACACAAACACATGCACACACACACACACACACAGGTATGCATTCACATGCATGTGCTCACCCACACACACGTGCATATGATTGACTCAGAAGTAGCAACAAATTTACACACACATATGATTGACGTAGAAATAACAACAAATTTACTGACAGTTGGATTGGTTGCAATCAAACTAACAACCTTCATTTGTTTTTGAAAGGGGCAGCAGCCTTGAAAAGTAAAACCCAAAATTAGTTTGGGTATTCTTTTAACCTAATAGCAGCCAGATTTTTTTACAAAAATATACCGAGTACTAAGTCTTGCAAACAACCATCTATCGGAAAAGAGCAGAAAATAATGCAAATTCAAAAAGCACGACCAAAAATTAGTCAAACATAAGAACAATCACATCCATATAGCAAAAAGATAAAGAACTATGTAGCTTTGACATCAACATTTCACATAGAATCAATTAAAGATTTTTTTCAGACTTTTGTATTTCAGCTAAGTTGCCGATTCAGGTTTGGGTACGAGAATCAGGTTCATGGAGTTGTGAATTAGTTTTTACCATTACGATTTGTAAGGGTTCATGTGTGTGTGCATGTGTGTGCATGTTTATGCATTTATATATACAAAAGTAAGAGAAACATACATAATTGTAAAACTAAATCATTTCAGACTATGAATCTATGATGCTTGAACATTAATCAATGTCAAATATCAAAGATTTAATATTTGATCATTGATCTATCTTCAAGATTATAAAAAAATGAGCATATTGAATTATTGACTTACAAAATGAAAATTCAAAATATATTTCATTGGAGTTTGAAACATGACTCAATGTTCATGAATCATGAAAGTGCTCATAAATCATCGAAAAAGTTGAATCGTTGGGGTCTTCAACAGCTGCAAGGGGTAGATCATCATCTGCATCATCATCCACATTAGCAAAGTGGCTCTAGCAAAATCCTGAATGGTCATATAAATGTCAGTAAACTCAAGTGCTACATCCCAAAGCTTTTGTACCCCCTTCTTGTATTTTGGATCCTTATTTGCTAGGAGGTGCAACTTGTTGTGAAGAAACACCAAGTCTTCTATTTATTTTGACACTTCACTAAGTGAATAAAGGAGTATAAACTTGAATTCCACTCAACAATAGAAGAGCTCATAACCTAGAGAGAAAACCAACAAAAAAATTGCAAGATAAATTCAAGAGTAGTGACTCTACAATGCAAGTGGCTGAAAAAAAGAATATATATTTAAAACCTACTTGTGATAAGATCTTAATTGCAACATGTTGGAGGTACACATAATCTTGTCCATGAAGGCATCACCGCGTAATCGCATCCATTATACTTTGGTCATTGACAACAATATGGTCTACATATTTCCCTCAGATGAATAATCCAAATTTTGTCCCAACATTTTCCCCCACCCATGGATCATGGAAGAGTCTACTAAATGCCCTTGTATATTCACTAGCAACTTCTACATCTTTGTATGGTGTCACTCTACCCGAAATAGAAAGTACCTTTGCGCTATAGTACATGGGAGATAGAACATGTGCTAGGAGGTGCAAAGGTGTAGCCATCTTGTTCCAACGATGAAGAATAATTGCTTTTACCTTTTTGTATAAGGTTTCCTCAAGATCATCCCCTCTACTTTGTATGATCTGGGATATCAAATTATGATGTTTGTGTAAGTTATCTTGATGTAAATTATGTTAATTAAAATTTTAGATATCTCTCAATAAACGGCGATAGAGGATTGTATTATAACTTACCTATTTTACTTTCTTCAACAAGGTGTCCATGGTATCTTAGACGTCCCCCAAGTATGGTTTATCAATGATGGCAAACTGAAGCATAGACATGATAGGCTCAATGAATTTTAGTGCATATTCCAAATGAGCCAACCAACTCACATCCAATATCATTGCCTTCACCTTTTGGGCCCGTATTGTATTGGATTGCATCCAAATTGCTGATTAGTTGCAAATAACCATTTGTGATGATGCCTCTTTTACCCTCACAAGTTGTCGAAGAATGATTATGTGTGATGTAAAGTGGGTTTGGACCACCTAAGAACATGTTAATAGTAAGTTAATAACACATTTAAAATATATAAACAGCACAATATTTTATTCAATTATGTAAGACATATGAAATGATAAATCAAACTAAATAAATTAAGTTTTAAAACTTATCTTTAATAATTCCAATTTAGAGAAGGATCTAAAAATTGTTTATGAAATATGGTAGTTTGTCACAAACATCTGACTATTGTGACCTTACTCATGTATTTGCTTCACCCATTCTACTTGGGTTTCAATTGCTTGAACACCAAATTGAGGCTGTGGATAGTGCATGGCATGTAAAAGATGTGATTATATTTAGATTCTACAAAAACACCTACAACCCTTCAATCTTTTGTGGTGTCTGAAACTATCTAGACAACTTTGTCATGACCCACTAACTCTATGGAATCAATGAGAATCTTGGCAATGAACTCTACATCTTTTACTTACTCTACACAGTTAACTGCCCCCAAAAATATTGCCCCTTGTGGGGTGCAACAATTACATTGATTAATTGATAGTTATTACAATCTTTTCATCCATCTAAAACTATAGACACACCTATATGAACCCAAGAATCTCTTATTGATTTTAGTTGGGCCTCTACATTTTTCTCTCATTGTGTAATAAGGTGGTACACACCTTTTCATATCCAAGGTCTTGATAACAAGATGGTCCATTATTTATTGCTTGCATCATTTCCCTCTAATAACGTGGTCTCATTAAGTTGAATGAAACACCATTCGTATAGTGGCAACATCCAATTGTTTCATTAGCAATATCGCTTAACTCACTTTGAAATGCCTTAACTAATGAGCCTCTCTTATGGGTGGTGATTTGTAGTTCTACTTCTTCATCCTTCCTAGAATGTATAGACAAGAAGGAGTGTCTAGAGTTTGATTGAGTTGGAAGTGTCATTATTTTTTGTTTCTTGGTATAGGCACCTTATTTCTTTTTTGCAACTAATTTTCAACAGTTTTTGTTGTTTTATGAATGTTGATATTTGTCCAACTAACAACCCTTTCTTATTTGGCCCCTCACACATTGATCCCCTTTACCCCCATGGGCCTAAAAAATCAAGTTTGACTCAGAGGTAGGAGCTTTTATATTGTGCATTTCAAAAATAACTTTTTCAAAAAAATCCCTCACCTTCAATACATTGAGAAATTCGTGGAGTAACTCTATAAAGGACACACTTTATCAATTTTTATTTTTTTAGAGCCTTCTCCACCCAATGAGCTTTAACTACTCATAGTTGCAAACTATAACAAACATTTTTAAAAATTACTTTGAAATTTGTGCAAAAACTTGAAAAAAAAAATTAAAACTTTTCAAAAACTTGAAACAATCTAGTAAAAATGTGTAGAGTGCTTTAAATGCATGCCTTTAACACTCAGTTTTAATTTTTGGAATGTATTTGCCACTCCATAATCTATCTCCTTTAAATACTATCACCTCACTCCAAACCTACAAGATGGTGCCCATCTCTTCCATCATTGGGTGACGGAGTTTATGTTTGTGGTGTTCACCCATTTTTGAGTCGGACAGCAACAACTTTGATAAGACGCGAAAAATGTCAATTAATTGAATTCGTGATCTAGTTGAACGACAGATTGCTCCCAATCTAAGAACTGCTAAATTTTTTATTCGAGATAGGAAACCTATTATATGGAACGTACTTAAACAGACTATCCAAAGACATCCCATATTGTTAAATCGAGCACCCACCTTACACAGATTAGGAATACAAGCATTTGTACCCATTTTAATGGGGGGGAGGAGGGAGAGAGAGAGAGAGAGAGAGACTTTGGCCCCACATTTTCTTACTTTGGTATATGGATCCTAACAGTTCACGTGGGTTCACACAAGATTCCCCTAGGTTTGCACATGGTCCCTTGGATCCGTTCATAGATCTAGTTGGACAGATGGAGTCAAACACAAACCTTGATTGAATCCATCATAGATCAATTTGTGAATCTGATTCCAAGTCATGCCTGAACTCGGATTGAGAGTCTAAGGTACAAATCTTGTAATGTAGCAAAATAGTGTTACCTTGAAACACATTTCCACCTAAATGCCCAAGTACCATAAATAAAAATTGTTATGGGGTCTTGGGGAAGGTCGAAAATGTTTTCAAGTCATCCTTGGTCATTCAAACAAAATTTAAAAATCATCTTAAAAACTCAAAACAACCAGACATGTTTGTAGTCGTCTCAGGGATTATCGGTTGTTTCCAGCAATAGTAGGCAAAAAATGATATGGTTATAAAATATTTGTGATTTTTGTAATCATGTGTTGGCCTCAATGCAACCCTAAAATGTTTGAATATTATTAAGTATGCATTCATGTTGTTATTTGCCTTGACTAAACTAAGCTTAAGGCATTCTATCTTTGTGAAATATACAGATCCATTCAAACAATACATAATATTATCTACCCTTGGCAAGGAAAGATTGTATTTGATATTGGTCTTATTGATAGCTCAAGAATCCATGCACATCCTCTATTCTCTTTTTTATAACTATTGGTAAAATACATGGATTCAAACTCACTCAAGTCAACCTCTTCTGCAACAACACTTGCACTTGTATGTTCAACTTGTGATAACCCCACTAAAATAATATTTAATAATTATTAAGATATAAAAACTAGGTAATATATATAATAATTATGAATAACTAATAATACTTTTATAAGTAAAGATAAATAAATAAATGAATAAATACTATTGTACAATAAATAATGATTAAAGTTATAAATAAATGAAATAATATAACTAAATAATGTTTGTATTTAATAGATGTTATTGAAATATTTATTCTACCTCATAAACTTAATATTGTTAAATAAACTAAATACTATAATCTAATAATATAAAATCTTAAAATTTAATAATATCATTTCTTAATATTAATAATATATCATTTAAGTCAGGAGTTATTATATTTGATTTAATATGAAATAGTTGAAATGATATTAATATTATACAAATTAATTAATATTATTATATTAATAAATAATAACCCATATTAATATTACTAATTAATTGAAAATACATGTCTCTTCTTATTATATCATATATAAGAGAAGTATTAAACTCAGGAAGAAGGGCATAAATAAAATTTTAGAAAGCTAGAATATAAATTAAAGGAAAAAATGTGAAATGACCAAAATGGGGTCATTACAATTGGTATCAGACCAAGTTTTTCTTGCCATCCTGTAAAAAATAACTTAATCAATGATCTTCCTCGAACATGTTGCAAGAAAAAACAAAAAGAAATGTTCTAGCACAAGGAAAATGTCGAGAAAAGATTTCAGAAAAAAGAAAAAGGAAAAGAAATAAATAGCAAGACATTAGTGAGGCATCCCAAAAAATATACATTACATCATCGGTCCAGATAGATATATATGTAGATAAAAGAAATCTCACTGCTCTACATGACACATCAGAAATAACAAGGGAGAAAAATAGTAGCAAAGCACGTCAACTCTATCAATAATGCCTCAGACTTGAGTGACAAAATATTCTAAGAATAATAAGGGGGAATTCGAAAAGGAAAATAATGGATAAGACAATTAGCTCTACTAATAACGATCAACTCAGCCATGAGGAACTAAAGGAAGAATAAGAAGAATTAATATAATACAATAACTCTAATGTATGCACAATAGAACCATTAATTGTTTACCCTAGAAGCAGGGCAAAGCAAATGAAATTTATATTCTTTAATCCCAGCAAACATTACATAAGGCCAATCTGTTAGTTTTGTTAGCTTGGACAGCTGTTTGTCCATATGCTATTATTTAGTATCTGATTGTTTTTGCTAACAAATTGGTTAGAGCAAGGACAATTATTTATTAAATAATTGACTTCTTTTAGAAGCAACTAAAAACCAATTTTGTAAGGGTTGGTAAGTTGTTTTATATCTCCACCGTCGATTGTAAATCAATCTCGGCCGTTGGTTTACCAACGAGAGTAGTATAAAAGGGGGTCTAGGGGGCATTTGGAGAACAAGAAGTTTGGAGAAACGTTTGCAGTGTTAGCAAACAGTCTTGCAGTGTTAGCAAGGGCGCAGTGTAAGCGCGGGAATAGCAGTGGGGAATATCAGCGGGATAAATTAGGAGGTTGTCGGAGTTCTGCTAGTGAGAGGCAAGGAATTTTGTATCTTTTGATTTGCTAAAGTTTAATATAATTTCTCATCTGTAGAACTGGTTTTCCCTTAGGGGTTTTTTCTAGGGACAATTTGTCCGAAAATATTGTGTTCATTGTGTTGCGCATTTCTTTCTGTATTTTATAAGTGAAGTTGCAGTTGTGTTATTTTTTGATATTAGGTGAGAATTTGTTTTCAGCAGTTTAATAATCGTTTATGATAGGAGATTAATAATCAGTGACTGCAATAGTTAAATTTTTCACATGGTATCAGAGCATTGTTAAGGGTAGAAGAGTTTTGCCCTAGGAAAGAAATTTTGATCTCTTTAGATTTATTATTGCTTTAAACCCTTGAGATGGCTTCAGTTGGTTTGAGAGATCAGGATAGATTGGATGGTGCCTCAAATTTTGGTGTCTGGAAAGCCGGAATTTCTTTATTGTTGGAAGAGAATGGTATCAAGGATTATGCTACCAGTGTTGTACCTGTACCAACGGATGCAACATAGCTTGCAGCATATAGGAAGGACGATGCCAAAGCGAGGAGGATTATCCTTGATGGTGTCAAGGATCATATTGTTCCACATATCGCAGAGCTAGATACAGCGAAGAAGATGTGGGACACCATTCTGAATCTATACCAGAATGCTACCACCAACAGGAAGTTGATTCTCAGAGAGAAGCTAAAGAATACCCTGAATCAGGGAGAAGACGTCACAAGTTACCTCACCAGGCTCAGACTCATCAAGGATGAGTTAGTAGCTGTTGGAGATAGCCGTAGTGATGACGAGCTAGTGAGAATAGCCCTAAATGGGTTTACTAAACAATGGAGTGTCTTTGTTCAAGTTGCCAGTGGACGAGATACTTTACCGAGTTGGGATCGACTATGGACTGATTTCACTCAGGAGGAGTTTAGACTAAGTCTTGTCAATGGGGCCAACAAGAGTCAAAAAAATGAGGTGGAACAAGAGAATGTTGCCCTAGCAGGTAAAGGGAAAGCAAAGAAGGGATCTAGCAAAGGATCAAATTCATAAAGCGAAAAGAAGAAGAAGGACCTTTCTAAGGTCAAGTGCTTTGGATGTCACGAGTTTGGCCACTATGTCAGTGATTGCCCAGAGAGGAAGAAGGGTAAGAAGCAGGTGGCAGCTTCAGCAAGTGCAGAAGAACTCTCCAATAGAATGCAAGATGAGTTTGCACTCATAGCTTGTATGGTTAGCTCAACCTCACAGTGTGTTTGGTATATAGATAGTGGGGCGTCATTTCATATGACAGGAGTTAGAGAGTACTTTTCCAGTTACAAGGAGGAGGACACCAACATCCAGATTTCTATGGGAAACTTGTCCAAACTCAACCCTGTTGGGAAAGGGACTATTCAGTTTCAAAGGGAGAATGGAAAAATAATTCCACTCCATGATGTGTTATATGTGACAGGCTTAGGTATGAATTTGATTTATGTATCTGTTCTTCGGGATAGGGGGTATAATGTACTCTTTAGAGGGACAAATGTGTTGATTAAACACAAGGATTGGAAATCACCCATAACTATTGGAGTTAGGAGTGGTCGCCTTTATAGATTGCAGTTTGATACTCCTAAGGCACTTATGAGCAACAGTAATCCTAGAGATCTTGGAGAGCTATGGCATAGGAGGATGGGCCATATTCATCATGGAGCGCTTAGATTGCTTCGTGAGACAGTGACAGGTGTTCCAGAGTTGAGCAAAGAGCATGACGATGTATGTAAGGGATGTGTGTTGGGGAAGTTTGCGAAAGCATCTTTTCCAAGGAGTGACACCAGATCTAAGGGTTTTCTTGATCTAGTACATTCAGATGTTTATGGACCAATGCTGACGAAATCTCTCAAAGGATATGAGTACTATGTTATTTTTATTGATGATTTCTCTAGACAGACGTGGATATACTTCTTGAAGAAACCGATTCCAAGAGTTCAAGGCTCTTGTGGAGAACTCGACAGGAAAGAAGATAAAGGTTCTTCGGTCAGACAATGGAGGCGAGTACAAAGGAAATGTCTTCTAGGAGTTTTGTACCAGAGAAGGAATCAAGAGAGAATGGATTGTTCCTTACAATCCACAGCAGAATGGAGTTGCTGAGAGGAAGAACCGTTCTATATCGGAGGCAGCAAGAGCTATGCTACATGACCAGGACATGCCCCGTTACTTATGGGCAGAGGCGTGTAATACAGCAGTCTACATCCAGAATAGAGTTCCACACAAGGTGATAGGGAAGATGACACTAGAGGAGGCTTTCACAAGGAAGAAGCCAGATGTTAGTCACTTCAGGATATTCGAGAGTTTGGCATATTGTCATATTCCTGGAGATACATGTACAAAGTTAGATCAAACTGCAGAGAGGGGGTACTTTGTTGGGTACAGTGAGACCTCAAAGGCATACAGGATTTTCATTCCGAGGACTAAAAGAATTATTGTCAGACGGGATGTCAAGTTCATGGAGGACAAGGCATTCAGGAGATCCAGAGATTTGCCAGCAGATGATCAGAGTGAGTAGCCAACAGAAGCTCCAAGACCAAGTCAAGAGCAACAAAGCTCAAGTACAGTTACCAGTATGAGTGTAGACTCAATTAGTGAAGATTCACAGAGTATGGAGCAACAGGTGCAACAGGAAATGCATCTAGAAGACTTAGAGGTTGACATTTCATCCTCTACAGTTGGCAGCGGGAACCATGTGGTTCCAGATACACAAAGGGATACTCAGGAGTTTGTGGGAGCTCCTAGGAAGAGTACTAAACAGCGAAGGCAACCAGCCAAGTTCAATGACTATGTGGCATTAGTTGGTCAGTTGGTAGATAGTGAGCCTTCTAGCTATCAGGAAGCTACAGAACATCAGGTATGGCGAGATGCTATGGTCGAGGAATATTCTTCAATAATGCAGAATGATGTGTGGGAGGTAGTACCTAGACCAACAGATAGGGTTGTAGTTCGATCACCCTAGATCTATAAGATAAAGCACGATGCAGATGGTAGCATCGAGAAAAACAAGGCGAGGTTCGTGGCAAAGGGGTTCTCTCAAAAGGAGGGAATAGATTATGAGGAGACATTTGCTCTAGTTGCCAGGTATACTTCTATACGAGCTGTAATCTCACTTGCAGCACAGATGGGATGGCAAATCCATCAAATGGATGTCAAGAGAGCATTCCTTAATGGTGAGTTGAAGGAGGAGGTATACATAGAACAACCAGAAGGCTTTGTAGCACACAGTAAAGAGACCCACGTGTACAGATTGAAGAAAGCATTGTATGGACTCAAGCAGGGTCCTAGAGCGTGGTATGAGCACATTGATACATACTTGCAGAAAATGGGCTTTGTGAAGAGTGAAGCAGATGCTAACCTCTACTACTTGATGGTTGGGGGTGAGATTCTCATTCTTGTTCTTTATGTGGACGACCTATTTCTTACAGGTTCACTAGGGCTCATAGTGGATTGCAAGAGGAACCTTGCAGAAGAGTTCGAGATGAAGGATTTAGGACTTATGCACTACTTTCTAGGCATGGAAGTGTGGCAGACAGATGGGGAGATTTTCCTTGGTCAAGGGAAATATTGCATTGAAATCTTGAAGAAATTTGGGATGGAGGATTGCAAAGCCATGTCTACACCCATGATCACGAATTGGAGGAAGGTAGATACATCTAAGGAGAAGGATGTAGATCCCACTTTATATAGACAGTTGATTGGTTCGCTTATGTATTTGGTCAATACTAGGCCAGATATAGCATTTGCAGTAAACTCTCTTAGTCAGTTCATGGTTGAACCAAAGAGAATGCATTGGATAGGGGCTAAGCATGTGCTACGTTACTTGCGTGGTACAGTCGAGTATGGGATCAGATATATTCGAGGTGAAGGTATCAGGTTGATAGGCTATACTGATGCAAATTGGGCAGGAAGTACAACAGACAAAAGGAGCACTTCAGGGTGTTGTTTCAGCTTAGGATCAGGAGTTGTATCTTGGTTCAGCAGGAAGCAGAAGTCTGTGGCTCTAAGTTCAATAGAAGCAAAATACATAGCAGCTAGCATGGCAACATGTGAAGCTATATGGCTTCGGAAGTTGTTAGTAGCCTTGTTTGGTCAGAAGGTGGAGACTACTGTGATACATTGTTATAATCAGAGTTGCATTAAGTTGTCTGAGAATCCAGTGTTTCATGATAGGTCTAAACATATAGATATCAGATATCACTTCATCAGAGATTTTGTACAAAGCGGAGTTGTTCAGCTACAATACATACCTACAGAGGAGCAGGTAGCAGACATTCTGACTAAGGCATTGGGGAAGGCAAAATTTATCTTCTTCAGAGATAAGTTAGGTGTCCTGCAAAACAGCTTCCTCGCTAAGAGGGAGTTTTAGTTTTGTTAGCTTGGACAACTATTTGTCCATATGCTATTATTTAGTATCTAATTGTTTTTGCTAACAAATTGGTTAGAGCAAGGACAATTATTTATTAAATAATTGACTTCTTTTAGAAGCAACTAGAAACCAATTTTGTTAGGGTTGGTAAGTTGTTTTATATCTCCACCGTCGATTGTAAATCAATCTCAGCCGTTGGTTTACCAACGAGAGTAGTATAAAAGGGGGTCTAGGGGGCATTTGGAGAACAAGAAGTTTGGATAAATGTTTGCAGTGTTAGCAAACAGTCTTGCAGTGTTAGCAAGGGCGCAGTGTTAGCGCGGGAATAGCAGTGGGGAATATCAGCGGAATAAATTAGGAGGTTGTTGGAGTTCTGCCAGTGAGAGGCAAGGAAATTTGTATCTCTTGATTTGCTAAAGTTTAATATAATTTCTCATCTGTAGAACTGGTTTTCCCTTAGGAGTTTTTTCCAGGGACAATTTGTCCAAAAATATTGTGTTCATTGTGTTGCGCATTTCTTTCCGTATTTTATAAGTGAAGTTGCAATTGTGTTATTTTTCGATATTAGCTTTGTTTTCAGCCGTTTAATAATCGTTTATGATAGGAGATTAATAATCAGTGACTGCAATGGTTAAATTTTTCACACAGTCAAAGCAAAAGGAATCCATTGGTAAAGAATAATGTAAAATGTTTCAAATGTGGGAAAACTGGACACTATGCTAAAAAATGCAGATATAGTGGGAGTTCTTCATCTGAATAGATCACAAAGGGGTCATCACAAAGAAGCTCCAGGGACAAATTGTAGTGAGGAATTATATATTCCTTCTAATGTAAAAATTGAACCATCCATTTGTGCTTTTGATTTTGATGTCATTGCACTTTGAATCAGCAATTTTGGGCCAGTGAATTGTGCCTAAGAGAGTGGCTTAATCCAGAGTTACTATTAGTATTTGTTTCAAATGGTGATCGAACCACAATGAAGAATCCAGCATTTTTGACAGAGATTTCATACAGGGCATGAGTAGTATTTTAGTGCAGAAATGATGTTGCTATTCGTGGGCAGTAAATAAAGATACAATATTCAATTAGAGTTTTAGTGATAGATAAATCAATACAATATATATGATAAATCGATACAAACATGAGTAGAAAAATAGGGTTTAACTTGTAAGCCATAAAGCATTTGGTCAAACTATAACTGAATATGGCATCAATACAGATACAAACAGGTTTTATCTAAAAGTGACATAAATTATGGTAATTTTAGTCATGGTCGTCATTGTCTATGAGTTGCCAAATAAGCATAGTACAATGGGAAGAGCTTGAAATTTTTTTTAAAAAATGGAACAAGTAACGAAAAAATAAAAAATTGGAAAAAACTAGAAGACACGTTCAACAGAGATTAACGATATATAGTCATTGATTGATATAATAGCTTACATACTGGCATAGAGGCAAGAGTTTCCATACAAAGGTGAGGGTTTCCAAAACATTCTTGATGCCATTTCATCTGATGCCACACATCGTCTGAAGATGATGACTCAGCTGTTGAGTCACAATACCAAGTCACTATAATATTAGATAGAATCGTACAAGCCAAAACAAACATAATCTTTTATTGTGATGGTGTTCTAGATCCTTCAATGGCACAATAGTCATGAGTCAAGAAGTTTGTTCGAACCAAACAATGAAAATATGAAATCATATACGAGCAGCGAGCTGATGATTATATTCGAGCCATCTGAAGAAACAACTTGCAGATGTAAAAAATTAAGGTTGCCAACGATAATTAAAGGAGGAGGAAATATAATCACTAGAAATGGACTTATGTTGTTGAACAAATTTAGAATGCAAGGCTCCTATCCATCTTAATCCTCGGCACCCGGTCTCTATTCAAAGGCATTTTTTATTTGGTTTATTTTTAATTTGGAGAAGTGAATGTATGGCAGGTGAAATATGCAAACACCTACCGATGTTTCTATCAAACACACGGCTTCTTGTTCTGATGTGGAAGAATTTGACGTGGGAGGTCACATATGTGACACGTTAGGGAGAGAAAAAAATGGGTGCAACAGGTGGCAAGTGGATATTTAATGAGGCGTGAGCTGGTGGTAGGAGTTGTTGCCTAAGCAGTCGCTTTCATGCCTAGCAGAATTGTGGGTGTCACAAAGGAAAATTGCGGGCATAACAAAACCATTGGAAGAGCTATCAAACCACTCCAATCATTACCGTCAGAGGGTGTGGAAGCCCTGGAAATCTGTGCATATAAGCATAGTGGCAATGACTATGGTGGAGTACTTTTTGGATATCATTATCCGATATCCGATCTATGTGCGTTGGATTGAAGGAATGACTTGAGCAGATTGAAATAAAGGAAATTATATACTCAAACCACTTCATATTTAAGATGAGTGATATGAAGAGTTCATAATAGACTTCTTATACGTTACTTCCAATACTTTATGATAGTCTTGTGATGGGGTTATATAATTCTTTATCGAAGACCTTATAGCAGATTTATAGAAGTTTATATTGAAGAGCTCTAGAAGATGTTTATGAATGATAAATGAAAGAGCAGTAAATGATTACAATGTTTTCTAGGGTTGATAAAGAGTTGAATAAGAGATAAGAGTCGCGAGACTTGGTAAATAATGATGAAACTCATTCAACTTACAAGGGAAGATAGATAGATAAAATTTTAACATCCACGAGGCCAAAAATAGCCTATGGGACAGCAAGACAACTCAAGCAGACTTAAGTAGCGTTGTTCGCCTCTTGTGTAGACTAATGATGAGCCCCCCCAATTGCTCAATGTACTCTTCGTTGAACAGGTTATGCCAAGAACTGTCACACATAGTATCCGCAAACTTATCCCTGCTATCCTTGTAGGCCTCACATTCTAGAATAAAGTGCTGTTCAGTTTCCACTTTCCCAGAATTGCAAAATCTGCAAATTCTCTCTTCCCAAGCCTCCTTTGGCCTCTTCCAACGCCCGGTCTCACAACGAAGTTGGTGAGAGTTGGTTCTCAGCTGAGCAATAAGAATTTTAGCTCTCCAAGAAATGTTGGCTCCTATGTACACTTTTTCGAGTTGATCACAAGTGGGGTTGAACTCATTTATATAATATAGTTTCTTCCTCCCAATCTCGCTTCCCCAATTTCTCTTGTAGAATTTCTCCATAACAAAGACCTTTATTTCTTTATTATTTGTGGGGCACATATTGAAATGAATATTCCATTTACTCATCCACTTGATGTTTTGTTGCATCCATGTCCTTTTTCGCTTACATAGTGTGTCCCTAAACACAACTTTCGGCCATCTATCCTCTTCCATTTTTTTGATTCTTTTTAGATAGCTTAAAAGGCGAACCATAGCAAGTGCCTCGATAGGCGCAGCCCCCATTTCACTTAGCATGATGTCATATGGAACAGTGCTTTTAATTTTAAACTTGCTTGTAATCAAGCGCTTTTGGATTCCTTCGATTTGTTTCCATTGTGCTATAGTAGTGTTGTTGGCCCATAATTCACACCCATAAAGAACAACTGGCAGCACAAGAAGACCAAACAAGGTTTGAATAGTTTTCCAATCCCACAACTCCACTTCACGGCACCTATTCTGAAGAGCGTAGAAAGCTCCATCCACCTAATGTCCTTTTATACCTGCAGCTAGACCAGCTTAGTTTTTTGTTGAAATCGATGCCAAGGTATTTATATTCCGCAACTTCTTCGAAAACACTTCCATTGTAATAAAATTCATGTTGATGCTGTTTTTTATTATTAGAGAAAATCATAACCTTGGTTTTGCTGATATTGACTTGCATCCCCACCATTCTACAAAAGCGCTCAAGAGAAGATAGATGGTCTTACAAACCACAAGCAGATTTGGCAATTAAAATGAGGTCGTCCGCATATAGAAGTAGCTTTATAACAAATTCCCCTAGCTGAATGCCTTCACGCTCTTGCGTGTTTAACCACTCTTCCAATTTGTCAATATATAAACCAAATAAAGTAGGGGATAAAGGGCAGCCCTGTTTGACCCCGATATCGCTCCTAAAACATTCTGAAATGCCATCTGAAGTTCTAATTTTGACTTTCACCTCTTCGTACATCCTATGAGCAGCAGCTCTGAGATGCCTAGGAATCCCCAATTCTTCCATCCTCAACCAAAGCTTGTCTCTCGGAACAGTATCAAAAGCCTTTTTGAAGTCAACAAAGCAACAAAAAACCTCTTCCTTTTTCTCCCACTCTTTTTCAATAATGTGTCTCAAAGTGACACAATGATCCACTGTCGAGTGCTTTGGCCTAAAACCAGCTTGCCCTTTAGCACGTTTATGATTTTCTTCTGCCCATTTGCTAATCCTAGTTTCTATCATACTGCCAAAAAGTTTAGCAAAGAGGGGATTGATCATTATAGTCTTGTAGTTGGAGGGATTGTTAACATCACCACTCTTAAAAAGTGGTATTGCAAGGCTGATTGTCCAATCTTTCGGAAACCCTTCCTGGCAAATTTTGTTGAAGATTTCAGTGATGTGCGGTGCAAGAGTTTTCATACCCCACTTCAAATATTCAGCTTGAAGCGCAACAAGGTCTTTTGCTTTGCCTCCACCCAACTTCTTAATCCCTGTCTCTATCTCTTGCACAGTAAAAATATTTGTGGTATCATTGACCAAAGGTGGCTGTCCCACTCCACCCTCTTGTTCATAAAGTTTCTTAGCATAATCAAACCATTGGGTGGCAGTAATATTATTTTCAGTTTGCTTCCTCCTTGGTTGGAGTTCTTTCCAAAAACGTTTGGGGTTATTTCTGCCCAAGAAAATTAGCTCCTCTCTCCTTGTGGACATAAAATCGATTTTTTTCTTCTTTAGGATCTGTTTGTAGGTCTTAATGTCAAGGTTAGTTTTATTTGACTCCCTTAGATTTCTCCTAGCCCTCTTGCATTCCTTATCAAACCATGCATTGGCTGGAAAACAATTAGTCTCAGATTTTCTAGTTTTTGCTCTCTTGCATTTTGAAAGAGCCTTGTGAATCAGATTTGATAAATCATGACTATTAACACCATGCTTATACATAGGGTGTCCCATACAAAGTTCTTCAAGAGTAGCCCTGAAAGTGTTACTATTTTCTGAAGTTAACAAAATTCTGCCCTGAGAAGGTGGGTGTTGAGGGCCTTGGATTTTTGCCCCAATCCGTCTATCCTTTGCCCAATTCAAATTTACGTACAGTGGTCTATGATCTGATTTGAGATCCCAAATGTGCTCTCCAATTTCAACTTCTTCAATATTGTTATACAAATGCTGCGAACAAATTACATAATCTACCACACTTGCCCCGTTGTATGTGTTGCAAGTGAAATTGCCCGACTTAGCCCATCTAGCCAAACCATTACAGATTATTAGATCAAATGTGCCACACAAAGTGATCAATTCTTCCCCAAAATGATTGCAGCCTTTAGCATCTTCGGATATTCTATCCCATGGATGATTTCTCTCTTTTGTGAGCCAAATAGGGTTATCATTTACTTCGGAGCTGAAAATACTTGCTTGCCAATTTGCTGTCCTAGCATTGAAATCTCCAACGAGAAGGACATCCCCACGTTGTGAAAAAACAGCAACATCTTTCTTTAACGTAGCATAAGGGTCATTATGATCTAAACCACACTTTTTATAAATTTTAGATACTTGTGGAGCAAAGTAACAAGCTGCAATCCTGAGAAGAGTGTTATTTTCCACGATTTTGAGCCATATAAATTGTTTATTAGAATCAGTCTTTTCCAGCTGAATGACATGACTTTCTTTTTCTTTTACTAGAACCATTATACCTCCATAACCTTTACCATTTCCCGCTGCCTCATTCCACACTGCCATCTTCCAGTAGCCTTCAAACAATGGGGTCTTACATCCCTCATGCTCATGTGTCTCTATGAGACAAATAATGTCTTTGCCTTCCGCAATAGGCCCTAACCAGGCCCACGTCTCCACGGATAACCTCTGCAATTCCAACAAACTAAACTTAAGGACGCCTGGGTTAAGCTTGATTGCTATTTATTTTGATGCGAAAGACTCAAAGTTGAGTTATTATCGCTAGGTGTGATTATAGATCTTGTCGTATCGCTGCCTGTTAAGGTGTTTGTTGTTGCACCTTTGTTGCCTTCTTGCTGCCCTTCATTGTAGCGGTGGCCAAAATGAGCAATAACTGTTTTTCCCTTGAACATCCAAGCTCTTTTGCCTTCATTTCTAGCTGTTCTAATTTTTTCCATTTCCATCCTTCTTTCTACTTGCTGTCTCATAGTTAAATCCTCCTCTAAAACGAAGCGAGAACCCCACAAGAGCTGTTTAGTGAGATTGAGAGCTGTTTTATGTCCATGATTTAGTGAGATAAGTATATATATAATGATTTTTTTCCATATTTTAGTAAATATGATATGTTATGTGTTAGTAATATATTTGAAACAAATATATTAATTTCATTTAGTTAGAATCATATTTTTATTTTGGATGTACAATAATTTATGGATAATGTTATTAATGATTAGAACAACAAAGTTGGTATATTATACATCATGATTATATACAATTATATATTTATGAGTATAATATATTTTGTGACATGTTTTGTCTAAATTGAAAGACAAAAGTATAAGTAAATTGGATAAAAATTCCTTTTGGCTCTCAAATTGAGACATTATTTAAAAATTTTGTGTTTAAATTCATGATGGATAGGGAGTGTGCATTGGGTGAGGAGTAAATCGGTCACGTTGGGGAACAAGAATCCCAATATAGATTAAAACTCTGAGGGAGCCCCAAGCTGAGCGTGTCCAAACTTAGAGCCATAGTAAATCTTCCATCCAGGTCAAAATTAAGCATGTTCCGAGTGGGTAGGGAGTGTGCACAGGGGGAGGAGAAAATCGGTCGCATCAAGGCACGAGAATCCCAATATGGATTAAAATTTTGAGGGAGCCCCAAGCTGAGCATGTCCAAACTCAGAGCCACAGTAAATCTTCCATCCACTATGGAATGGTACATCCTATTATAGTACTAGCTATAGAAAATATACATTTCCAATCTAACTTTTGATTTTGAGACAGGGGAAAGGAGCACGACATCAACAATCAAGGTGTTAAAACATTTCCTTACCTTTTCTTATTTCAATTTGCAAGCAAGGTTCTAACATGTTTACTATGTGTCTACATCTTGTCTTCATGCATCAGTGTGTTTGCTTCATGTCTTCTTCATGTCTTCCTACATTTATGTGTCTACATTGTGTTTGCATCGTGTCTTCATGCATTAATGTGTCTACTTTGTATCTTTATTTATACGTTCTTGTGCATGCTATTATATACTAACATGTTTACTTTGCAATTGTCTAACACATATGTAAGAAGGAGAATGAATCCAGATTATAAGTTAATGATGATCAAACCAATTGCTTGAAGACAAGCAAATTCAAGAGAGGAGGACTGTGATAACCCCATCAAAATAATATTTAATAATTATTAAGATAGAAAAAATAGGTAATATATATAACAATTATAAATAACTAATAATACTTTTATAAGTAAAGATAGATAAATAAATGAATAAATACTATTGTACAATAAATAATGATTAAAGTTATAAATAAATGAAATAATATAACTAAATAATGTTTGTATTTAATAGATGTTATTGAAATATTTAATCTACCTCATAAAGTTAATATTG
Organism: Cupressus sempervirens; assembly: GCA_028749045.1. Lineage (NCBI taxonomy): Eukaryota > Viridiplantae > Streptophyta > Pinopsida > Cupressales > Cupressaceae > Cupressus > Cupressus sempervirens. The sequence goes on along the minus strand of CM053785.1, from coordinate 125,478,358 downwards.
TTAAATAAACTAAAGACTATAATCTAATAATATAAAATCTTAAAATTCAATAATATCATTTCTTAATATTAATAATATATTATTTAAGTTAGGAGTTATTATATTCTATTTAATATGAAATAGTTGAAGTGATATTAATAATATACAAATAAATTAATATTATTATATTAATAAATAATAACTTATATTAATGTTAATAATTAATTGAAAAGACGTGTCTCTTCTTATTATATCATATATAAGAGAAGTATTAAACTCGGGAAGAAGGGCAGAAATCAAATTTTAGAAAGCTAGAATGTAAATTAAAGGAAAAATGGGAAATGACCAAAAAGGGGTCACTACACAACTCTTCACATTTTGCTAGTGGTATTCTATGTGCTTCCTTATTTGGTAAACTAGCTCCTGGATTCAAGTCCATCTGATGAGTATTCTTTTTCACAGGTGGCAACCCATCAAGCACATTATTGGATACAATATCTTAAAACTCATCAAACAAATATGTAACTTATGTAGGTACACTTTCCTCTTTAATAGCTTTTGGAATTAAAGAAAATCTATTTTCTCATGCCTCATACCTTCTAAGAACTTCCATCCACTAGTTTTGCATTAATACATTTTTTTTTTTTTATAATTCCTTCATTGGCTTCAACTTATGTCACACTCCATCCTTTGTCAAAAAATATGTATTTGCATAACCATCACGTATTGCATGATGATCAAACTATCAAGAACCCTATAAATAAATGACAAATATTTATAAGCATAATATTACACAATACCTCATATTGATAGTCCATATCTTGAACTTCCTAGACATTGTTTATTGACCAAAGACTTATGATCCTTCTGCAACCAAGCAACCCGATAGGGATTCGAATGCTTCTTTCTTTCCAACTTTAACTTATCAACCATTTCCTTGGAAACAAGATCATCTATACCACCACTATCAATAATAACATTGCATAATTTACCATACACTTACATGTGTGGAAAAAAAAATTCTTGTGCTCAAGTTCATTCTCATCACTCAAAAAGGTGCTTCTAGTAACCAAGACTTCTCCTCTTTCAACATCTTTGGAATGTGATGACTTGTCATTCTCATCTACATACATAACACATGCATTTCCCATAAGTCTTCTATTATTTTTCTCTTTATGTAGAGGACACTCATAAGCTCTATATCTTTCCCCCACAATGGAAACATGTTCTATGAAAACCCCTATACCTGTTCCTTGCCCTCTTCCTCTTTCTCTTTGATCCCTAGTTTTTTTATCATGTGGATGATTGAAAAATTTTCCCCTCTGATTCTAGCTTCTACTTGCCTCGTCATTCTTTTTATTATCTTTATTTCAGCCTTAATAATATCATTTGTTGGATATTCCACCGTGACCTCTTTCACCTTCCTTGCTTTCAAACTTCTTGTTCATCTTTTCTTCTACCCTTAAGGAAAACTAGTATGCCTCTTTAATGCTAGTTATTCTAACCAGACTAAACTCCTCCTGAATACTTAGCCTTAGCATGTTAAGGTAGCAAGCAACTTTATCCTTGTCTGCTTCTACATGACCTATTTTGATAAGGACTGAATATAACTCTTATGTATACTCTTGAATAGATCTTCTCGCTTAATTCAACCCTTGCATTTTCTTCAGTGGATCAATCTCATAATCAACAAGTATGAATTGTCTTTTCAATCTCACCACCATCCAATCTCATCGTGTGATTTTATCATTTACCCTTATATTTTACTCCAATTGAATCTTCTTCCACCAAATTTTTGCACAACCCTTCAATTTGGCCTTTGCAAATTTGACCCTCTTAGGATCTTTTATATCTTCATACTCAAAATAGTTTTCCATATCATTGATCTAGTCAATTAGTTCCTCGGGTTTAAGATTTACCATAAATGTGGGGGCTTCAACCTTAGGTTGCTTTCCAATCTTGGAAATGGCCTTCAAAAGCTTGTCCTCATGAGAATTTTCTTCTAGTGCTTCTTGTTCTATAAGTCATTCTTCTTCAAATTTCTCCTCACTTTCATCTCTTTTCACAATATTCATTCCTTTATGCATCTCTTCTTGCAATGCTTGTACTTGTCTTTAGAGGGCTCTAAAACCCTCTTTTGTCACATCTCTGGCTCTTCTACCATGGTTCCTTCATGGAGGCATTGTTAATGCTTACCACTTAAGCCCACAACCACAATCCTAGTGTAAACTATCTTACATTTGGTGAGATGTCCACACACTAAGGAACTTCTACTTTGATACCACTTGATAAAAGGTACTCTACTTATTAACACACACAACAAAATAGAGAAATAACAACAATTTGCAAGATCGAGAAATTGGTTATCTTTAATAAAATAAAATTACAATATTCAAAGATATGACTGCTAAGCCACATGGGCATTTTCCTTATAATATTATGCAATTCAAAGCCACTTATTATGTTCTTAGAACTGTCCTAGACAACCCAACGAGTCTTTATTGTATAGGAAATTTTTGACAACCAAGAAGGTTCTAGGAAATTTAACCCTAAGCTTTGAGGTCGACCAACCCTAAGATATTATTGTTTATATTTTATTACATTAGAGTAGGTCCTAAACAACTCGAAATAAAATTTGAAGGAATTTCATTTTCATCCATTTCAGGAAGTGTAACTTTGAGAGACCATAACTCATCCCTAGTTGCTTTGATTGACTATTATGACCCTATTTTAGAAATCTAGTTAGCTAAGATTTGATCCCTTTTTGGAGCCTTTAAAGTCTTCAAAATTGAGTTCAAAGTTTTTGTACCCTATTGCCCATACCAAAAGCATTTATTATCTTCAAACCTAGACTTGATCTTGCAATGAAACTTTACTGGAAGGATGATATATCCAAAGTGAACACCTAAAATGCTCTTACATCAACTCTCCACCTTTATATTTATCGTTTGATCTACCTCTTGGCTAACTGCTTGATTCTTTAGGTCTATCATTTACTTCCTGTTGGCAGTGGCCCAACATCCCTCGCAAGGTTTGGGACATGGTTTAACTGCCTTATGTGGTTCTATAAGACTATTGGTTGTATTGGGCATTGACAAGTCGATCTTTTGGTGCAACGACAACCTTGTCCTTTCTAACAATTGGTACCAGAGCCTGGTCACATGTTCAAATCCTTCAAACCACGACAAGTGTGGTTGGGAGGGAGGTTGTTGGTAGTGGGCCAACATTTGTCACAAGGCTTGGGACGCGGTTTAACTACCTCAATTGGTTCTATAAGACTATTTGTTGTATCGGGCATTGCTAGGTTGATCTTTTGGTGCAACGACAACCCTGTCATTTCTAACACTTTCATCACTTTCAATAAATAGTGTGTTGTTCTTCTAGTTATGATTTTATTTTTCCATGATCAACCAATCTTTTCAAAGAAGGGCATCATATGTCTTCTTTCCAATGGGATGATAATGAAATACAAGAGCATTTGAGCACCAATGCTTACCTTTTTCCCATGAATATCCTAATTTATTTGATAATGTGTTAGTTAACACCTACCAAATGGAAGATTTGTGGCTAGAGTATGGGCTTGTTGAGGGCCTTTCATGTCTCCTCTAGAAGTACACTCATGACAAATCCCCCATTGATGATGGTGTATTTGTTAGTTTTCATCCCATTATCTTTGTCTTGACCACAACAAGTTGCCTCCTAATGCTTATGCCTTGTAGCATCAATTTGGTGATGTCTTTTTGTTTATATAGTGGCTTCCCCTACATTGGTAATGACCACCTTCAATTTTAGCAGAGTTTGCAAAAGGTTTGATAACTATATAGTACAATGGCTTGCAACATCTATCTCATTATGGCTTTTTTGGACTTCGTCAATAGGGGAGTACTGACAACATCATTTGAGGTTATGTATTCAACCTTTGTCACCCATTCTATATTGGCATTGTCTTTCAATAGTCTTTCCTTATCTGTACAAAGGTTAGGGTGTGCTTCTCTGTTGGTCTAAAGTCTAGTGATCACTAGTACCTCCTCCAAGTTTTTTATGTCCAACATATTTACTTCCTTTTTCTTTTAAGTAGTCAAAGCCCTCAATGTTCCCCAACAACACAATGTTCACACCAAACTTCCATTTCTCTACCCTCTCTAACAATCTTATGCAAAGTGATCCTACTTGTTGCACCTCGGACATTGGATCATGGGTCATCCTTTTGCATAGTACTCGAAATTTTATTCAAGATGTATTACTATTTTTCTTGTTAACATTGCTCCCTCTTCAATTGTTGCAATATCCACCTAACAAGGCATGGGAGTTTGTAGGTGGTTTTGGTGGTATGATTGACTGGGTCTTCTTCTCCCCTTGGAAGAAGAACACTTGAGTGCAATTAGTCTTCAAGTTGTATGAGAATTTCTTAATAGATTGTCCCTATACTTAATAGTGGTTGATGATTTCTTTGGACAATTAACCTTCATGTGGGCTTCAACTTTGTAGTTATTGAACTACAAATCTTTATCATGCTTGGTACCTTATTTTTCGTCCCTTAGCTTATTCATCATCTACATCATGTCTCTTCTTAGGTTTTGTACGGTCTTAGATTATCCATCGACACTCTCATTCATACTATCATCATTTTTTGCCTTTCTTTTCCCATTGGATATTGTTTTCTTATTCTCCATATCTATTGCCCAATTATAAGTATTAGTGTATGAGGATGGAGGAACCACCATTTTTTCCATAATGAAGGGAACTCCTTTAGTAATCCATATTTTTAAATCTTATCAATTAGATGGTTCTCCAACTCATTGAGTAACTCTCTAAGCCTACAATTGTTAACCTATGAATTCTCAATAATTTTTCCCTTGTTTTTTGTTATATATTTCAAGCACTATTTTATTGCCCTCTTGTAGCAATTTGAATTCTTCTTTGAATGCCCTTTTTAGTTAATCCAAGTTATTTTGCATCCCCTTGTTAAGTTTGTGTACCAAGTGGTGATAATTTGTCGTAATGTGGAAATAAATCCTTTAACCAATAATCTTGATCATCTTCACCATTGGCTTTCCATAGCATACGGGGTCCTCCAATCCATCCCATCTAAATTAGGAGTATTTTTGCTTCTCTAAGGTGTTCACGATGGTTCTTGGTTAGTAGGCATTGTGTGTATCAAAGAAGAATGGAGTGCCACATATAAGCCCTCTACATGTCCACCCATGTATTCTACACCTTGGTTACCTCCCTTATTTTTGTACTCCTTACTCAATAGAGTATTCAGTTATGGGCCCCCTATCCTTTGACTCCTCTTATGTGAATAAGTTCTCAATATCCAAAAGAGTGTTCTCAAATAATTTAGCTACCTCACTTTTGAATTTTTTTTGTCTTCACCATTTGCAGAGTACATTGACATGTCACTTTGTCTAGATTCAGACTCGAACTCAAACTCTCCACTTGTCACTAGTTATGCAGACAAAGTATTTTTCTGGTTGGCAAGATCCTCTCCTACATTTTTGGGGAGTGATGGATTTGTAGAAACTCTAACTCATGCTATGTACGTTGTGTTATGTCCTACCTATTGAGTGGCTCCCACCTCTCTATGTTGGCTTTAGCTAACACATTGACTTTTGCTTCATTGTAGGCTTTAAGATGACTTGATGATTCTCTATAATTGTCATCACCTTTCACTTTACTCCCTAATTCGGAGAGATCTTCTCACTGATGCTTCACCTTCTCTCTGTCCTTTCTCTCTCTAAGTACATTTTTTCTTTGTTTGGTAGAATATGCATTAAAGTATAGAATTATCGGACATACATATTTTTTTGTGTTATGCTCTTATTCTTCCCTCAAGTTCCTTTCCACATATTGTTGTAGTATTTTTTGTTGACATTGTCCCTTTGTCTTTCCTCTCATTTTTTGTCCTTTAATCAAATTATGAGGTAGCAATCTAGGAATACTTTTGAGAATATCATGGACATCGTATTGTAATATAAGTATTTTGTGTACCATTACTTTAGGGACCACTCTTTCAAGAGCTTCCTTCTTTAAGTTCAAAGAAGCAGTCACACCAAAAATTTTACTTCCTCTAGGTTAATTTTCAAATACACATATAAAACAAGAATATGAATATAATGCAAATAACATAGCAATTTAGATAAAACACATATCACATTGGCAAAGAGATATATCTTATTTCCATGTAATGTCTATACAACGCCATTCCTTATTCTTGGCACCAACCCACAATGTAAATAACTCAATGTTTGGTTAAGAATTCCAACCTTTAGTTGTGTACAAATACTAAGAGTTTATTTTTCATTACATACCTTTTACATAACAAAACATAATTAATGTTAATTGGCAAAACTATTGCCAAGGAATTTCATGGTTATTGGAGTTTTGTGGCAACAGCGAGAAGAAGAATATATATATATATTTTTTTTTTTTTTTTTTTTTTTTTTTAAAATTTTTTTTTTAATGTGTGTGTATGATCTGAATTTAAGAAGTGGGTTGCAAACACGATATCTAGTGAATCAAATACCTGCAATACCAATGTTCAAGTTCTGAAAAATCTTGCAAAAATTTAAAGAGTTGTATGCAAACCAAAAGCCATCTTATTAATCAAAATTGAAAGAACATATACAATGATGGAATATCAACAGTCACCATAGCCATGAATTTGAAATGTTTTTGTGGCTATAATAAACACAACAAAATTAAGCTGAAACAAAACAAAACAAGGTGTTTGATTATCCCAACTTGTCAATGTCATAACTTTTGACATTATAAAGAAGAATTAAAAATCTAATTTCAATCCCTAAAACAGCGAGCTTATGACTACATAGTTTTAAGGACCAATCAAAGTTTTGTCTTGAAATTTTGAGTAGAAGACCTTAGAAAAGGCCAAATAAAAAGACAGTTTTTTAAAAAAAAACTATGAAAAATTACTTTCAAACATTTGATCTTCTATATAATTTGGATCATTCCTCCCCCCCTTAAGAGGCAGTGGGCCCCATTGCATCAATTTCTACAATAGATGAGGGAATTTTGCTCCAATTTGTTCCTTGGTTAACCATTTTCCCTGATGAGAGAATTGACTAGCTCGAACCACCCTATATAGTGGAATTTTCTAATTTCTCAAAGATTTCAGCATGACTTCAGTGACATGATCACACTGTAATGGAGTAGTAGTGGATGGATTCAATTCTGTAGCATGAATATGTTCAGCAGCTTGAGAGATGTCCAATAATGGTGGAAAATATGGTCGCAATAGTTCCACATTAAAAATTGGATGTAATCCCAAAAATTGTGGTAGATCAAGTTCAAAAGCATTTTCACCAACTAGTTTCTTAATGGTATATGGTCCATACCGAATAGGACAAAGCTTTCTATAAGGTCCTTAGTGGCGCTCCTTCTGAAGATGTAGCCATACCTTGTCACCAATCTGGAAATGATGGGGAGCTCTATGTTGATCATGTCTTTCCTTATACTTCTTATTGCTCTACTCTAAAATATCATGAACTTCTTGTTGTAACTATTTGATCTTTTCAATAAATTTGTCTTCTTTATCTACCTATTTTTCACTGTTTAGTGGCTGACCAGATTGCAAGATGGTCGGCGCTACATCTATAGGTGACAATGGTTGATACCCAAGACAAACCTAAAATGGACTATGTCCTATAGTGGTGTGGAGTGCACAGTTGTAGCTATATTGCACATAAGGCAAGCTCTCATCCCATGTACGTGGGTGTTCGAAGTGGTACATTCAAAAGGATATGAATAATTAGTCTGTTTGGCAATCTTTTTGAGGATGGAAAGTTGTAAACTTGGTCAACTTCGTGTCCATTCTAGCCCAAAATGAAGACCAAAAATTGCTAAGGAGCTTGTTATCCGGGTCTGAAATAATGCTTTTTGGTAGCCCAAAGTGAACCCAAACATGTTCAAAAAATAGCTTAGTAGTCTCCTCTGTTGAAATCATTTTTTTACAAGCCACCATGATAGCCATTTTAGAAAATATATCTACCACCACATATATACAATCATTTCCCCTTCTACTACTTGGGAGCCCAGACATAAAATCTATTGAAACAGAATGCCATGGTTTATCAGGTATAGGTAATGGTAGATAAAGGTCTAAATTATGGTTTGGAGGCTTTGCAATTGCACATGCAACACAAGATTTTATATATTAAATAATATCATGTTTCATTTTTAACCAACAGATATACTTTTGAAGAATTGCAGTAGTCTTGCCAATACAAAAATGTCCCACCACCCGACAATAGTGTCCTTCCCATAGCAGTTTCTTTCTTTCTTCACTAGGGACACATATGTGACCAATATGACAAAGTAACCCATCCTATATATAAAATTCAAGAACAAGCTTCCCTTCTAAGACTGCATTGTAAATGTTACAAAAATTAGCATCATTACCATATAGTTGAGCCCAAGTTTCTATTTGACGGCCATAGGATCCAACTGTTTTCAAACTTATGATTGGAGGTCTACTCAAACAGTCTGCTACTTTATTAGTACTGCTCTTTTTATGACAAACGTTGAGGTGAAATTGTTGCAAATAAGTTGACCACCTCTGATGCCTATCATTCTGCGAATTCCCTTGTGTTTGCAAGAATTGAAGAGGTTTATGATATGTATGTATCATAGTTTCCTTTCCCAAAATATAGTGCTTCCACTGTTTATAGGCTTGAACAATGACATACAACTCCTTGTCATAGGTGGGGTACCTTCAAATTGTTTTAGAAAATATCTCACTATGATATGCAATGAGATTCCCGTGGTGCATGAGTATAGCACCAAGAGCGTAATTTGATGCATCGGTTTCTATTTCAAATGATTGTTGCAAATGTGGAAGGACCAATAATGGAGCTAAACATAATCTAAGTTTTAATTCCTCAAATGATTTTTGTTTGTCCTTTGGCCACCAAAATTTTTCTTGCGTTCCACCTTTGAGTGACTGATTAAGAGACTATGATAAATGTGAAAAACCAAATACCAATCTGCGATAGAAGTTGGTTAAACACAAGAAACTACGAAGTTCTATGAAAATTTTAGGAGGTCAACAATCTCTGATTATTTGTATCTTTGTGGGGTCCACATGAACACCCTCACGATCAATGATGTACCCTAAGTACTGTATGCTTTTCATACCAAAAAAAAGCACTTGTCTATGTTGGCATAGAGTTTATGTTTCTACAAACTCAAGAGTACTTGTTCAACATGTTGCAAATGTTCAAGCCAAGTCTTACTAAAAATGACGATATCATCCAAATAAACAACTACAAAAGAGTCAATGAATTGTCTAAGCACATAATTCATCAACCTCATAAATGTAGTGGGAGCATTTGTAAGGCCAAAAGGCATAACCAACCATTCAAACAAACCTTCCTTGGACTTGAATGCAGTCTTCCATACATCTGCTAGATCAATTGGTACTTGGTGATATCCAAATTTCAAGTCAATTTTTGGGAAGAACTTAACCCCCTTAAGTTGATCCAAAAGATCATCAATTCGAGAAATTGGATATTATTTTTCACAATAATTTTATTAAGTGCCTTGTAATCAATACAAAGTCTCCATGTCCCTTAATTTTATTAAGTGCCCTGTAATCAATACAAAGTCTCTATGTCCCTTCTTTCTTTCTTGCCAAAACAATAGGGTTGCCATAAGGTGAAGCACTTGGCCTCATATGTCCCTTTTCAATCAATTCTTGAATTTGTCTCTTAATTTCATCATTTTCCAAAACTGGCCTCCTATATATTGGCTCATGTGGTAATGGTGTTCCTAGAACTAGATTAATAGAATGCTTGACTTGACTGTGTGTGGGACCCCTGTTGGTGATTTAAACACTATGGTATTCTGTCAAGATTGTATCCATCTCCTTTTGATGGTCTATTGTTGTGGCCACCTCTGTGTGTGTGTTAAGGACAGCTAACTTTGTTTTCTCAGAAAGAATCATGAGGAGTACAAAAGTTCTAGTTTGACCAATTAAACGTTTACATTGTTTAGCACTAATTAAAGAAGCAGCTTGAGTTGGGCATACCTCTGGTATTCGATATTTCTTTTCACCAAGCTTGATTGTTACATTGTGTGGTTTGGATTCATACACCACATGCATTTGATACATGTATGGCTACCCCAACAAAACATCACATACATCTAAAAGTGCTACATCACAAATTACTTCATCCTTGAATGGTTTGATTGAGTATGATAGATTGCACTACTGATTTACCTAAATGTCTTTTCCTTCATTAACCCATCCTATAGAGTATGGTTGTGGGTGTCTTGTCATTTTTAAACTTAATCTCTTGGTTGTCTCCATAGAAATTAACTTCTTTTGGCTACCATTGTCAATAATAAAATGTAGAGGCTTTCCATCAACCAACATCTATGAATGGAACAATCTCACTTCATTTTCATGTGGAACTACTTTTGCTATTGCAACTATGGCATACGGGTCCACTTTTATCACCGAATCATTGTGAGGAGTTTCTATTTGTGCAGATTCATGCTTAGCCTCATCTCCTTGTATTTTTATTGTCAACTTTTTAATTCTTTGACACTCCTTTCTGTTATGAGTTGGACTCTTATGTGTCTCACACCACATGCCCATATTTGTTTGTGTCTTTTTAGTAGCCCACCAGGTATTCTTGGGTGGATTTGAGGGAGGGTCCTTCCCCACTAGTTTTCCTTTGAATTTATTACTACCTTCACCCTTTGGCTTATTATTTGAAAAGTAATCTCTTTTTCCTTTCTGTTTGAATTCATTTTTTGTAGCATATTTGTAAGCAGTTGCCAATGTTTCAATATTCAAGAATTCTATTTCATTTTGAATGTATCTATGAAGCCCATTGTGATATTTCAAAATTTGATGCTTCTCTAGATCTTCTGTAACAAGTTTTGCAGAGAGTGCATGGTATGTATTGGTGTAATCATGTATAGATTGGTCCCTCTTTTGTCAAAGCAATTGTCATTCTATATATTTATGTTCATATACATCTTCAGGCAAGTATGCTTCTTTTACGTACTCCACAAATTCTCCCTAAGTGGGTTTGTTATCAGAGAGTATTTTGAACTTTCCTCTAGCTTTGCTTCCCTTATTCAATACTCTTGTTTCTCATGCTAGTTTGGCATGGATTTCAGCTTTCAAGAGGGCAAATGTTATATTTTCCACATTAGAAAAATTATTTATAGAGAAGTATTGTCCTAACTTGGATAACCAATTATCAACAACATTGGCATCAACTTTTCCTTCAAAATTTGGGATATCAAAATTCACCTGTACTTTACAAGGGGTGTTCCCATGGAATGGTGCTATTGAATTAGGCACTTGTTGGGTCTTCAAAATTTCTGAAAACTTACTCATCATATCTTCTTCTTGCCTAGCCAAAGCCTCTTCCACCATCTTCTTCACAAAGTTTGTCGAATTATCCAACATCTTTAATTTTGTGTACCACAAAGGAAGGTATTCTAACAAATTTATCATGGCCAATCCTAATCTTTGATAGGAAGTTCTTGTGTTAGTTGGCATACGGGAGCATTCCTGCTCTGATACCACTGATCTAAATTTAAGAAGTAGGTTGCAAACATGATATCTAGTGAATCAAATACCTACGATACCAATGTTCAAGTTCTAAAAAATCTTGCCAAAACTCGAAAGAGTTGTATGCAAACCAAAAGCCATCTTATTAATCGAAATTGAAAGAACATATAAAATGATGTAATAGCAATAGTCACCATAGCCATGAATTTGAAATGTTTATATGTTTATAATAAACACACCAAAATTAAACTAAAACTAAACAAAATTAGGTGTTTAATTACCCCAACTTGTCGAGGTCATAATTTTTGACCTAGAGCTCAGATTTCGAAACCTCTTACACTGCTGGAAAGAAGAACTAAAAATGGAATTTCAATCCCTAAAATAACAAGCCTACAACTGCCCAATTTTAGGGACCAATGAAAGTTTCAGCTTGAAATTTTGAGCAGAAGACCTCCAAAAAGGCCAAATAAAAAGACAAACTTTTTAAAAATATGAAAAATTAATTTCAAACATTTGATCTTCTAGATAGTTTGGATCAATGTATATATGTATGTTTGTACACACACACACACATGTATCTATAGTATGTGGGTCTCTTGATTCTTTCATTTTTAGTTTAATTGCTTTGTCTTCCTTTCTCTTGTATTATTTAATTGTTCCTCAAGATTTTCTTTTATTTTTTGATTTATTAATTTTCCTTGGGTTTGTGTGCTTCTCCCTTCTCCCTTTCTTCTTTTTATTAAGTTTGGGTATACAACATATTATGTTACATTCTTAGCACTCTCATTTTGATGATGAATCATTGAGTATGTTCAGAAACATTGATGTGAAAAAATCACACACAATCTTACCTAGAAGCATGAATACAATATACTCAAAATATCAACTTCATATATTTTCTCCATATAAATATAATTTCATTTTTTTCCTTTTACTAACACACATATTTGTAACTTATTACGATCACATTATAGATGTTAATCCACAATACCTTGCTAATGTATTATTATGAATATATGTTTAATGGTGTGTGTGTGTGTGTGTGTGTGCGTGTGTGTGTGTGTGTGTGTGTGTTTGTGGGTGTGTGTGAGCGTGTGTGCATGTTTGTGTGTGTGCATGCATGTGTGCATGTGTGCATGCGTGTGTGTGTGTGTGTGTGATAACATATTATATCTGTATAGGGGGGAGAGAGAGAGAGAGAGAGAGAGAGAGAGAGAGAGAGAGAGAGAGAGAGAGAGAGACTATGAAATACACACCTTGTATATTTTAGTTGACTAACCACATTCATCGTGGATCACAGTATCCACATCCTTTATCTCGTTCTCATTTAATTCCTCCTTTAATTGTTGACTGGCTTCACCCTTATAGATAAAGACAATATACTTTTCCAAAATAAAATTGAAAGAGATTTCTTTGCAAAAGGTCTTAAATGAACCTCGTTCCTTAAATGAAAACATATATTATTATGTTTGCTTCATAAGTCATTGATATTTAATTTAGTTGATAATTATTAGTAGTTGAATCACTTATCAATTGACTACTAGGATAATTGAAAATCTTGTAACCTATCGATCTCTTATGTTGTCTTAAAAAGAATTTATGTGTTTCTTAATTAATCTTGTTGTTCTATCCTTATGATGCAAGAGAGGGGGCTAAATTAAGTAGAATCAGCTCAACTTAAGCCCACTAACATTCCCTTCTTAGAGTTACACATGGAAGCAACATGCAAATAAATGTTCATGAGGCAAGATTATAGACTTTTACTCAAGTGTAATTAGCAAGACACACATTGAACATAAGGCTTGGCAACTGGTTGCCACACTGATGTAATTATTAGAATAAATCATACAACATGCCCGACTATGAGGCCTTCTCCATTACAAGCATATATAATGAACTTATGGAGTATGAACCCAAACTCGCATTCCTATCTTCTTCTTCAATACTCTCCTATTGCCATTTCCTTCTTCTTACTTTGAACTACCTCTAACCAAGCTTCTTTAATGTATAGCCAACTAAGCCATAGGTCAGCTAGTCAAGCATTTAATTACATTATAGGTCCAACCTTGGAAGGTTAGACCAAACCAAAGAAAATATAAACATTAAGTGACACACACTCGAAGGTGAATCCACACTTGTCTGAGGAGTCAGCTCCTAACTTTGCAACACTCCAACATGACTTAGAAAGCCACACCAAGAGAAACAACACACCTCACAAAAAAAGAAATGCAAGAAACATAGACTACAAAGAATGACACACAACTTGAGACATATGACTGATCAAGGCTTGTGCACTTAGGGTGAAGATCCCAAATAGGTCCTCGAAAAGATGTTAAATTTGCATGCCACAAAACTACAAGTAGCAATGACTACTTTACAAACAACAAATTGGTACAAAAAATAAGAAGTATGTTTGGTTGATGCAAGATTGCTCCAAGACCTAAGGTGCTCCTACATCAGACACTTGGCGTTAATAAAGAATTGATGTCTCATCAAGAAACGCTCATGTTTTGACTAGAATCATAAAAGTCCAACCTAGTTTGTGTAATCTATGAACTTTCTTCAATTGGTTTGTATTTCCACTAAACTAGGTATTCCATGTATTATTTTCGTCTAATACTCTTAATGCTTATTGATCTATTCATAATCTTCTCAATGATGTCTTTCAACTTCCTCGGATAACTTGGGTTATTGTTGTTCTCATCATAAGACTAATAATACTCAAGGATATATGTAATGTTGAATATAGGTGATATATCCATATCTTTTGGTAATTCTAATTCTTAGGGTATTTACAATGTCAAACTTCTTCAGAATTTTACAACGTCCAAACTGCTTCATTTTTAACTTACTGTAGGTACCAACTAGAAACATATTCTTCTTTAAGTGAATCATAACCTCATCACCAACTTCAACATATTTATGTCTCTTTCTTTAATAATCTCTCTTTTTATACTTCTAATTATTGTCTTCCAAATTCCCTTTAACTTCCTCTTGTAAAGTCCTCATGAAAATTTCAAAGTCCTTAGCTTTGGCACTCGTTGTCTTAGTAGGAAATTCTCTCACCTCTGTGGCTCCTTTAGGATTAAATCTATTAGCAATATCAAAAGGTGTCCTCTTAGTGCTTCTATTCACGAAATTATTGTATGCAAAATATTCTTGTGCCAAAACTAAATCCCAATTAGTAGGCTTATCTCCAACTAAACATCTCAAAAAATTACCCAATATTATGTTCACTACTTTATTTTTCCCATCTGAGGGTGAAACATAAAACTAAGCTTCAATTTTTTATTCAACTTCTTCCAAAGTAGTTCTCCAAAAGTAACTTGTAAACTTAGTATCTCTATCTAAAACAGTAGTCTTAGGAAAACCATGCAATCTTACCACTTCCTTGAAAAATAACTCAGCTACATGCAATGCATCAAAGGTCTTCGTACAAGGTATGAAATGAACCATCTTTGAAAATTTGTCAACTAGTACCAAAATAGAATCATTACCTCTTTGAGTTCTAAGAAATCCAAGAACAAAATCCATACTCAAATCTTCCCAAAGTCAATTAGGTATAGGCAGAGGTGAATACAATCCCACATTCTCACTAGTTCCTTTTACTACTTGAAAAATTTTGTAACCTCTAATCATCATGTGCACATCCCTATAAATTTGTGGCCAAAAGTACCTCTCGGAAATTAGTTTCACAATATTATCAATCTCAAAATGTCTAGCAAGTCCACCACTATGTTTCTCCTTCATTATGTTCTCTCTCAAGGATCCTCTAGGTATGCATAACTAAATTCCTCTAAGCAATATGTCCTCTTCAATGAAATAATCACTCCACTTTTCACTCATCTTCTGTTCCTTACAAACTTTCCAAGGTTCTTCAAAATTCAGATCAATTTCATACAAACACTTCAAACCATCAAAACCAAGTACCTCAACTCTTATCTCTATCAAAACAATTCTTCTTCGACTCAATGCATCAGTAACTTTGTTTAACTGTCCACTTTTATGTTTTAATGAAGAGGAAAAATTCTGCAAGAACTCAACCCACTTCATATGTTTCTGATTCAACTTATTTTGACTTTCCAAATACTACAAAGCTTTATGGTTTTCTACAAAGCTTTATGGTTTTTTACAATACAAAATCCTTAGGGATCAAATAATGTCTCCACTTTTTCAAAGCTTGAACAATAGCATAGAATTCATGATCATAAACTGAATATTTTCTCTTAGCATCATTCAATTTCCCACTAAAGAAAGCTATAGGTCTTCCTTCTTGACTGAATACAACTCCAATTGCACTTCCATTAGCATCACATTGAACTTGAAAATATTTACTAAAATTCGGCAAGGCAAATCAAAAGTTGATGATTTGTAGCAGTAACAGAAACGGGCCTACCCAAATAATTTTTGATGCACTTGGCATTCTCTTATGCTCCTTTTTGTCTCTTGTTATGATATTTTGTTTCTTATTTGGAAGGACACTTGTCAATCACAATTTCCCTTTGCTTGTTGCAACTTGTGTCTATATAAATGAGTTTTCAAGGCAATGTGATGGTCTAAAAACTTGTATAATTTTTGTGTTTCTCAAGAAAAGTACAGATAGTCAATCCAATAGTATGTAGTTGTTTTGAGTTTGCTTCCACTTGTACTCTCTGGTGATATTGAAATGATAGAATCAACAAGATGTTTTGGGCTTTTCTTTGAATTCTATTGGTTATTACATTAGTCATTCAAAAAGATAATACAAAGGGGTATTAACACTATATTTGTGTCACCAATTTCTGTCTCCATTTTATGAGTTTTTTTACTTTGAAGTCACTTAAATAAGGTTTAATTGGTTGAATGCAATCTGGATGGGTTGTATGCTGGTTTTATTGTTGCTTATAATTCAAGGAATTATGGAAATGCTTTAGTGAATCAGTAGGGTTTGTGAACTTATAAAAGGGATATTTCATAAGAAGGGAAATGGGTGATTACAATTGATTTATTCATTTGCAAGTTATTTGAATTAGATCTCCCACCAATAGTCATTTTTTTGCCCAATGGATAAGGCACTGGTCACATGAGTCAGAAATGTGCAAGGGTGAATTATGCTGCTACATATCAAATCACTTTTTAAAAATCAAAATTATTTCATTCCATTTTGTTTAAAGTTACAAATTTTGGTTACCATTCGTTTGCATATAGTTTTCTGAGTCTTAGATAGCCACTAATTCCAGGAATACTTGTAAACTAATAGAAGATTTATAACCAGATCTGCTTATAGGGATGCATATAGATTTGAGAAGCTTTTAGAGAAAATTGATAAACTATGTATGTGCCTGAGGGTAAAAGATGAGAATCAGAATGAAACTAAGATAATTTCATACCACAGTTTGCATTAGAATCATCCCTAGGTATACCCACCTTGGTTTAGCAAAGCCTAAAGAGTAGAAAACCATTTTTGGTTTTGTTGAAGTTGGGTCAAAGTGGTTTATTCATGTAATTGCTACTAGGAATTGGCTAATGCTTAGATTGTGTGAGTAATTTCACTGTGATATTGAGCATTTTGTTGCTCAGTAGTTTCAAACACCAACACATTCAATTGAACTATGTATTTGTTGTAGCCTTCCTCCAAGAGGAGGATTCAATTGAACTATTCATCTAGGATTTCACATTTTACATGCATGTCTACCAGGGCAGTTGCAACTTAAACAAATATATTCTCTCAATATATTTATTTTGTGCATATCCAGCAACCATGGCTTTTGATGACCACATTATGATCAAGCATCCTATCAAACAGTTCACATAACTTATCTATGCTTCCATTTTGCAAGCATGTCTCCCAAGGCAAATGCTACTACTTCATCTACATTGTCTAACAAAATCCTTTATGCTTTGATGGATGCCTATAGCTTATCCCAAAGCTCTCATTCAATAGTTATGAGATGATCAATCAAGAGGAAACAGTTGAGAGCTTAGAGTGACACAATTTTTAGATGATCATATGAAATGAAATGGGCGTGCGATTAGAAAGAAACTAGAAAGACATTGTGTATAGATGAAGGCATGAAATGGATGGTTTTGGAGCACTCAGCACAGACACTCAGCATTCAGTACATCGTCATTCAAGATCAAATGGGTGTGGGATTATATGCATAGTGAATAATAAAGGAGGGAATTGAACCCTCCCTGAGGTTCACACTTGTGGAGGTCCACTTCAGCAATGGCCCTTCCTGTGAAATTGTTGTCTAAAACCTTTCTAATGAGATAATGTGTCATGAGCTCTTCATCAGTGGGATGGAACGTGAATCTAGGAGGCAGTTGTGCATCACCCATATCATGACTATAACTAATGTTAAGAGCCTCTATTATTGAATTCTCTTCCTTATTTCCCATAGCAAAGGAAATGAATATGGGTGATAGGGAAGAGAATTCAATAATAGAGGCTCTTAACTTTAGTTACAGTCATGATATGGGTGATGTACAACTGCCTCCTAGATTCACCTTCCATCCCACTGATGAAGATCTCATAACACGTTATCTCATTAGAAAGGTTTTAGACAACAATTTCACAGGAAGGGCGTGGACCTCAACAAGTGTGAGCCTAAAAAAAAATTTCAACCAATGCTTGGATGTTCTCGACCAAACATTGGTCAAAATTTTGACCAATACTTGGAGTTTTCAACCAAGTATTGGTCGAAATTTTGACCAATGTTTGGTCGAGAACATCCAAGCATTGGTTGAAATTTTGACCAATGCTTGGCAGAATTTGGGCCAACATATTTGACAATTCTTGACCAATGTTTGGTCGAGAACTACCCAGTATTAGTCAAAATTTTGACCAATGTTTGGTCAAGAACTACGAAGTGTTGGTTGAAATTTCAACCAATATTTGGTCGAGAACTACCAAGCATTAGTCAAAATTTTGACTAATGCTTGGCAGAACTTGGGCCAACATGTTTGACAGTTTTCGACCAACATATTGGTTGAAATTTTGACCAACTAGTATGTTGGTCAAAATTTCAATGAGAAAAACTTCAACCAATGGGTTGGTCAAATTTGGTCGAACTTTGGTCGAAAGTTGGGTCAAAATTTTGACCAATTTTGGTCAAAAAATGGCCTCAAATGTACTAGTGACCAAAAAACACAACATTGAGTTGCAACCAATGATACTTGAAGAAGATGAACAAGATGGACCAAGTGAAATAAAACAAGAAGAAAGAAAACCTTAACCTATCTTGGCAAAATATGTAAGGAGGAACTATACACCTGATCAAATCATTGGAGACAAAGATTCAAGAGTCGTGACAAGAATAAAGTTGAAAAATGATACATGTCTATTATGTGAGTTTTAGCCTAAGTTAAAGATGCATTGGAGACTGAAGACTAGATTAAATAAATGAATGATTAAATAGATCAAAAAGAGAAGAACAAGATATGGACATTGGTACCAAGGCCAAAGGACAAGAATGTGATCGGAACCAAGTGGGTATTCAAAAACAAGTTGAATGAGAAAGGTGAAGTCACAAGGAACAAAAAAAGATTAGTTTATAATGGATATAAACAAGAGGAAGGAGTTGATAATGGAAAGAGTGAGAAATTTTCTTGCATGTTCTGCTTATAAAGGATTCAAGATATACCAAATGGATGTCAAATATGCATTTTTTAATGGAATCTTGGAGGAAGAAGTATACATTGACTAACCTGAAGGATTTTTTTATCCTAGCAAGAACATGTTATTTAAGTTGCACAAAGAATTATATGGTTTGAATCAAGCTCCTATAGCATGGCATGAAAGATTACGCACATATTTGGTAAAAATTGGTTTTGCAAGAACTAATGAAAATAGCAATTTGTACTTTAAAAGAGAATATGAGAATAAGATATTGCTAGCTGAAATTTTTGATGATGATATCATATTTAGAGGACATGATATGTTGTGCAAATAATTTTCTATTGAAATAAAGGAAGAATTTAAAATTTCAATGTTTGGAGAAATCAAATTCTTGTTGGCTTGCAAGTCTATCAGATGAGAAAAGGTATATACATTACTCAACCAAAGTATATCAAGGAGATATTGAAGACTTTTGGAATGAAAAATTCAAGACCATTTGTAACGCCTATGGTAACTGAACATAAACTTTTAAAGAATGATGATTCTACTAAAGTAAATAAAACATTGTATAGGTCAATGATTGATGAATTGCAATATATTGTACATAGAAGATTTGAAATTGCATTAGTTGTTGGTATTGTTGCTAGATTTGCTGCTAATCCTAGGGAAAATCACATGAAGGTTGTGAAAAGGATATTGAGATATCTTAAATGAAAAGAAGATTATGGTTTATGGTATAAGAAGAGTGACAAGTTTGAACTAAAGGTATACACAGATGTTGATTGGGCTGGCAACATTGATAATAGAAAGAATACAAGTGGAGGCACTTTCTTTTTAGGAAGAAGATTGATTTCATGGACAAATAAGAAGAAAAATTATATTTATCAATCTATAGAAGAGGCTGAATATGTTGTTGCATCAGTGAATTGTTCAAATATTGTGTGGATCAATAAATTGTTGAAAGGTATGAAGGAAGAGATTACTGAACCTGTGGTGATATATTGTGATAACACAAGTACTCTAAACATGTGGAAAAAATCCTATGATGCACACAAAGACTAAGCACATTGTTATAAGGTATCATTACTTGAGAGAATCAATACAAGACAAAGAAGTGAGACTACAATATGTGAACACAAAGGAGAAGATATGATGTAGGAGCATCCAGTGGTGTAAGGGCAATCTTGTATCACCCAAAAAAATGCTTAGTGTTGGTGCCTATTTAATGTGTTTTCATTTATGGATACCTATTTGGGTCAAATAAAGATTCCAACTCTCATAGTTCCACTATTGGTTTTTTGGATTAGAGTTT
This sequence comes from Cupressus sempervirens, assembly GCA_028749045.1. Lineage (NCBI taxonomy): Eukaryota > Viridiplantae > Streptophyta > Pinopsida > Cupressales > Cupressaceae > Cupressus > Cupressus sempervirens. The sequence continues at coordinate 125,457,919 of CM053785.1, read as the reverse complement.
TTGAACACCTTGGGATATGTGCCAATAAAAAATAGGTTATTTTTTAATTGATCCATAATTATTATGAATTAGAGTGTTTAAGTTGGAGGGATAATTATAATTGTAATTTAAAGCACTCCAAAAAAGGAATCAGGTCAAAATGCTTTACGGTTTGTAAGTTATTGTAGTTTTAACTTGCCTAGAGACTCCCTAAGAGCACCTCAAATGCATATTTGAGGCACTAAATGGCCTAATATGGGACCAAAATGGGGGGACAAGAAAATTTGGTCTACAGGGCTATAGAGTTCTTGGAGAGCTTTCTAGAAATGTAAACGGTTCATCAATCAGAGTCTTAGATCAAGAGTTATGCCTCCTAGAAGTTTGACTACCGTTTATGGATTCTTCTAATTTTACACTGAATTCTGACGTTTTTCTAGAAACCTTTATTTTGGCAGTGGATGTCAAATGGCATATTCTAAAATTTATTCCTAACCCTAAACCTAATTTGGGTTACTTAAGGACATTTTTGGCATTATAAAGGCTATTTTTGGTGGAGTTCGGGAGAAGGTACTAGATGAGGGTTTTTCTCCAGGATCAAATAACATTGTAAGCCCATAGGGCACGTCTTTGGTCTATTTTCATTATATTGATTATAATAGTAGATCACTTTTGATAATGATATTTTTCTTTTCTTGGTGTGTTCATTTTTTCTTGGGTTGTGTCCTCATCAAGTGGTATCAGAGCTAGCTTTCTTGAATGTGCAGAGTTTGCACCAAGACTGTGTGGTTGTGGGTTTTTATACAAGAAGTTGCCTCCATGAAGGGAACATGGTGGAAGGGCTAGAATTTTTACTCTTGAGGTTAGATCCCTCCAAAGACAAGTCTAGGCATCGCAAGAGGAGATCTGCAGAGGGGATGAATGTTTTTGTAGGTGACAAAAGTGAGGAAGAAAATGAAGAAGGAAATATTGGGCAAGAAGGGGAAGGAGATAGAGAATTCATAAACCAAGAAGAGTAGAAGCTTTTTAGGGCCAATTTCAAGCTTGGAAAATGACTTAAAATTGACATCGACATGTTTTTGGGAAATCTAAACTCAAATGAGTTGACTAACTAGATCAATGAGCTAGAGGAATATTTTGAGTAAGGGACCCTGTTAGGGTTAAGTTTGTGAAGGCCAAAATGAAAGGCCATGCCAAAATCTAGCGGCAAGAGTTTAGTTGGAAAGAAATAGAAGAGGAAAGGAGAAAGTCACAAGATGGGATTGCATGGTGGACAAACTAAAGAAGCAGTTCATTCCTATTGATTATGAGCTTGATTTTTTCCAGAAGATGCAAGGGTTAAAGTAAGCAAGAAAATCTATCCAGGAATACATCGAGGAATTTTATTGAGTCCTTATAAGGGTAGGGCATGCAGAAGAAAATAAGGAGAAGGATGTTTGTTACCTTAGTGGGTTAAGACCTAGCATTCAAGAGGAGTTAAGTCTAGTTAGAATGACTAGCATTGAAGTGGCATACTAGTTTTCCTTGTGAGTTGAGAAGAAACTAAACAAAAAGTTTGATGGAAGGCAAAGAGGGCATAGTCAAGAAGGAAGGGGTAGTGGCAAGTCATTTGAAGGCAAAAATAAGAACCAAAAGAAAAATTAATATGTGGGTACTAGTCAAAACCAAAGGAACAAGGGTTTCAACTACTTTCGTAATCAAAGCTTTGGAGATCAGAGAGGAAGAGGTAGAGGATATGGAAAAGGTTTAGGAAGAGGAGGCTTTTGTGGAACCTATTTTGATTGTAATGAAGAAGGTTATTATGCTTTTGAATGACCTTAATGCCAAGGAAGGACGGATAGGAGAGCTGATGGTCAAGCAAGGGTTGCTTATATGGATAATGATGTACAATCATCACATTCAGAGGATGCAGAAAGAGGAGAGGTTCTAGTTAATAAAAGGGTCTTACTAAGTCATGAGACTGAACCTAGACAAAGGAGGAGTTTGTTTCATACCAGGTGCAAGTGTATGGGTAAATTTTGTGATTTGATTGTTGATGGTGGAAGAATTGATAACTTGGTGTCAGAGGAGATGGTCTCAAAGCTAAAGCTCAAGAGGGGGGAACACCCTCAACCCTATTGAATTTCTTGGGTGTAGGATGATCATAAGGTCCTAGTTAGTGAGCAATATTTGTTAAAGTTCAAGATCGGGAGTTCCCATGACAAGGCTCTCTATGATATCATTCCTATGGATGTCTTTCATTTATTGTTCGAAAGGTTGTGGTAGTTTGATAGGCATGCTATACATGATGGTCATGCAAATACATTCTCTTTGACAAAGGATGGAGTTCACCACAAATTGAAGCCCTTGATAAAGGAGGGTGAAAAGGTATACAGTAGTATTAGGGTATGTCTTGTTGATGGAATAAAATTTGTAGATAGCATAAAACATCAGCATATGTGTTATACTTTGATTCCTAAAAAAGATAAGGAAGGTAGTAGTGAAGTTTCACTTGAAGTTTCAGGTCTATTAAGTGAGTATGGAGATGTCATCTCCAATGAGTTTCTAGAAGGGTTGCCACCAGTAAGGCAAATTAGTCATCAAATTAATTTAGTCCCTCGAGCTAGTTTTCCTAACAAGGTTGCTCGTAGGATGACTCCTACTAAGACTGAGGAGCTAAATAGACAAGTTCAAGAGCTATTGAGGAAAGGTTTGATTCGAGAGATCCTGAGTCCATGTGCAGTACCTACAGTGCTAGCACCAAAGAAGGATGGAGAGTGGAGAATGTGCATAAACTCTTGGGCTATGAATAGAATAACCATCAAGTATGGGTTTCCTTTGCCAAGAATGGATGATCTTATGGACTGTTTGAGTGGAGCTCATTACTTCACAAAGATAGATCTCAAGAGTAGTTATCACCAAATATGGATATGAGAGGAAGATGAGTGGAAGACTACATTCAAGACCAAGGAGGGTCTATATGAGTGGTTAGTCATGCCCTTTGGACTGACCAATGCACCAAGCACCTTCATGTGGCTTATGAATGATGTACTAAAGAGATTTTTGGAAAAATTTGTTATTGTCTATCTTGATGATATTTTTCTTTTCAGTAAGTCTTTGGATGAACATTTATTAGACATTCGTAGTGTCCTTGAAAGGTTGAGGGAAGAGAAATTGTTGATTAATTTGAAGAAGTGTAGCTTTGTCAAAAGGGAGTTGGTCTATTTGGGGTTTGTTGTATCAGTTGAGGGTCTCAAAATGGACCCAAACAAGGTGAAGGTCTTCTTGGAATGGCCTACTCCAAGGTCTACCATTGAGGTGAGGTCATTCCATGGTTTGGCTAGTTTTGACAGGAAGTTCATTAAGATTTTCAATAGTATATGTACACCCCTAACTGAAACAATGAGGGAGGATAGAAAAGAGTTGAATTGAACTACAAGAGCTACAAGGAGTTTTAAATCGCTGAAGAAGAAGGTGATAGAGAAACCTATGTTGGCACTTCCTGATTCTAACAAAGTGTTCCAAGTGGATTGTGATGCTAGTGGCAATGCTATTGGGGTTGTGTTGAGCCAAGAAGGTAAGCATATTGCCTATTTTAGTGGAAAATTGAATGATACAAAAACGAAGTATTTTGTTTATGATCAAGAGTTCTATGCAATAGTTCAGACCTTAAAGAAATAGAGGCATTATTTGTTGCCAAAAGAATTTGTCTTGTATATTGATCACCAAGCATTGCAGTACCTAAATAGCCAAGGTAAATTGAATCAGAGACATTTGAAATGGGTAGATTTCATGCAAACCTATACATTTGTATTGAAACATAGAAGTGAAAGGTCTAATAGGGTTGTAGATGCATTAAGTAGGAGACAATTGTTGATGACAGTAATGTAAGTTGAAGTGGTTGGGTTTGATGAACTCAAGAATTTGTACCCTAAGGATCCTGACTTTGTAGAGGCTTGGAAGGCTTGTAAAGAAATTGTTACTCTAGATAGGACCAAGTGGCTAGATTACTTGATTTAGGATGGTATGTTGTTCAAGGCTAGTCAATTGTGTATCCCAAGGAGTTTTATGAGGGAGAACTTGATCAAGGAGAAACATAGTGAAGGGATGGTAGGACACTTTGGTCAGGATAAGACCATTTCCATTATTAGAGAACATTATTTTTGGCCTCAATTATCACAAGATGTGAAGAAGTTTGTTCATAGTTATCAAGTATGCCAAACAACCAAAGGATTTAGTCACAATACTGGACTCTATCAACCATTGCTTGTTCCATCAAAGCCCTAGGAGGATATAAGTATGGATTTTGTTCTTGGATTGCCAAGGACACAAAGGGGTAATGACTCAGTATTTGTGATGGTTGATAGGTTCTCCAAGATGGCACACTTCATTCCCTGCCACAAGACTCATGATCCAATACATATTGCAGATTTGTTTTTCAGAGAGGTGGTGAGGCTACATGGTCTCCCAAAAAGTATTGTTTCTGATAGAGAAACTAAATTTGTAGAGTATTTCTAGAGGACTTTGTGGAAGAAGTTGAAGACAGAATTGAAGTTTAGTTCTACACATCATCTACAAACTGATGGATAAATAGAAGTAGTGAATAGGAGTCTGGGCAATTTGTTGAGGTGTTTAGTAGGAGATAAGCCCAAGGGATGGAATTTGATTCTACCACAAGAAAAAATTTCTTACAATAATTCTATAAATAGGAGTACTAGTAGATCACCATTCTAAATTGTGTTTGGGAGTAGTCCAAGGATTGCACTAGAGATGAGGAAAATGGAGCAAGGAGAGAGGACATTTTTTGAGGCAAAAGACTTGGTTGAACATGTCAAGAACCTAAATGAGGAAGTTTGACCACATGTTACCAAGATAAACCTATAGTATAAGGCTAGGGAAGATCAAAAGAGGAGACAAGGAGTTCCAAGTTGGAGATCAAGTTATGGTATATTTGAGGAAGGAACAATTTCTAGTGGGTACCTAAAACAAGCTGAAGATGAGGAAATTTTGCCACTACAAAATTTTGAGGAAACATGATTCAAGGAATACATATGAGGTGGAGTTGCCAGATGGGATTCACATTTCTCCTATTTTCAATATTGCAAACTTAACAACATATCATGATGATGATGCAGATGAGGAGTTGATGTTGAAGCCATGTCCAATTCATACTTCTACGAAGGAAGAGCTTGAAAAAATTATGGATAGTTGTGTGGGTTGGAGTACCAAAAATAAGCAATATGAAGAATACTTGGTGAAGTGGAAAGGACAAACAATAGAAGACTCAACTTGGATATCTACAATCGAGGTTGCCCATTTGGGTTTTCCTCTACCAACTATAAAGTGACAAGGTCACTTTTCACTTTACCCTAGGTGCCTGATGCAGGAGCATTTAGTGGTGTAAGGAAATCAAAAATATTTTTTTTGTTGGTTCTTGTTTAATGTGTTTTCATTTTTGGATACCCATTTGGGTCAAATAAAGATCCCAACTCTCATAGTTCCACTATTGGTTTTCTAAGTTAGAGTTTTTGAACACCTTGAGATACATGCCAATGCAAAAAATAGGTTATTTTGTAATTGAGCCATAATTATGATTAGTTAGAGGGTCTAATTTTGATGGATGATTATAATTTTAATTTAAAGCACTCCAAAAAAAAATCAGGTCAAAAGGCTTTGCGGTTTGCAAGTTATTATAGTTTTAAGTTGCTTAGAGACCTCCTAAGAGCACTTCAAAGTTAGATTTGAGGCACTAAACGGCCTCATACGGGCCCAAAAAATGGGGGACAAAAAAACTGGTCCATAGGGCTATAGAGCACCTGGAGAGCTTTCCAAAAATGTAAATGGTTCGTCAATCAAAGTCCTAGATCAAAAGTTATGCCTCCCGGAAGCTGGAGTAGCATTTCTAGATTCTTCTAATTTTACAACGACTTCCAACATTTTTTCTGGAATCTTCTACTTTGGTGGTGGATGCAAAATGGAATATTCTAAAATGTATTCCTAACCCTAAACCTAATTTGGTTTAAGGACATTTCTAGCATTGTAAAGGCAATTTTTGGTGGAGTTCATGAGAAGGTACTGGAGGAGGGTTTTTGTCCATGATCAGACAACATTGTAAGCCCATCGGGCATGTCTTTGGTCTATTTTCATTGTAATGAATGTAATAGCAGATCACTTCTGACAATAATATTTCCCTTTTCCTGTTGTGTTCATTTTGTCTTGGGTTGTGTCCTCATCAAGATAGATAATATATTCACAAAGGAACTACCTAAGAATGCATATGTGTATCTAAAAGGTAAGTTAGGGATCATTCCCCTATCAAAAGAAAACTAAGAAGAAATGCAATATTGCATCAAATTTTATAATCAGAATAGTTTATAGATTGATGTAGGAAGTCACACTTTAGGAGCTACCTAAAGTTTTGAAAAGAAGGGAAAGAGTTTGAGCAGATAAAATTGTAACAAGGTATAAGAGTAAATGACAGAGGGAGAGATAATTTAAGAGATTAGTCAAAACAATGACATGAAGATGATGTGTAGTATGGATGATGTCTTTGGCAAAGTTGTCAATGAGGGATAGAATGTTGTATGATAGTTAAGTTACTATACAAGTTACATCTAAAAGGGGAGATGTCATGTTACCATCTAGTTACAAGAAGTGGGATCATGAATCTATAATTGGTATTAGAGAGACAGATGTATGAACTTGGAGTTGTATGTGATAAAGGGAGCCAATACAATTGATTATAATTGGTGCTTGAGATCCATACAACTACAAAGATGGGAATCAGAATGAAACTATAGAGATGAGAATCAGAATGAAACTAAGGATATTAATGATGATCTAATATAGAATATAGAGGGAACTGATAATGATAAACCATGAGAAAGTCTTTTGCATTTTCATGGTAACTTAAGGTGTTGCAATCAATGCCAAAGAGGGATATTGTTGGAAACTACAATTGGAACATTTTTATGTTTTTATTGATATCAAACCTTATTGGTAAGACATTTATTTATAGTTTAGAGTCTCATATCAATTGAATGATGAAGAGGATTTGAAAATAGAGATAACTATATGAACTAGTGAAGTTGTTGAGAAAAGAGGAGTAAGTATGATCAAATTATAATGGGCACTTGATCAAATAGTATTTGCCAAGATAATGTGTTGTTTATCATTATATGAAGTAAATATGTCAATTGAGTGAAAGTGTGGAAGATATGTTTTCTGTAAGACAAGAAGTTGAGTAAAACATTAAGATTGACCAAGTACCAGTTTACTAGGTCAACGAAGGAGATGAAGTAGAAGATTAAGGAACTTAAGAGATAGATTAGAAGAACAACATTAGCCGAGTGATAGTTATGGTCGAGAAAGATGAAGGAAAATGTAGTAGCAACCAAACATAGTAAAGATCAAGTGAGCCAGTGTAAGCTGAATGATGGATAGAAAAGTTGAGATCGAACGATCTAGTAATGACTGAGAAGAAGAACATAGTGATGACCGAGTGTCAGCAAGATAACAATTTGAGAAAGAATCAAGATTTGAGGTTGATAGAGTTGAAATTTTGAATTGGTCAAAATGTGTGAAAGATAAGAATTGATGAGTTGGCATATTTAATGCATGAATTAAGCTTTGTTAATCAGTCCATGATGAGGATTCAAATAAAAGTTTCCAAAAGTTTCAAGAAAGAAGGACAAAACAATGGGCATATTTGATGAATCTGATCATACCCTAAGATCTATGATGATGTTTAAGTAGAAAAAGATCAAAGATACCTAGTTAAGGAGGTATACGAGATTTTTTTATGGTAGTTGGTTTTGTGTTGATTGCCAAATTTGTGAAGGACTAGTGTAGAAGAGAGTAGCAAAGAAAAATTGAAAATATTGGTGAAGAGCGATTGTTTGAAGGGTTTCCAAGAAGATCAGAGATGGAAAATGTGATGAAGTCTAGTCAATGAACCAACATGAGCCAAATGGAGATCTAGATATTGCAAAGTGAGGTGTGTTTTATTAGATCAACATAGTTGTTACTTTCTAACCATTGTGGCAGTCATAATCCTTTAATCAAGGTTGATCTAATAGTCATTTGTAAATCCTTTAATCAAAGTGATATTCTAATGCGATGATATAAAAATCTCTAACTAGGCTACTCCAACTAGGGTGATTAAATCCTTTAACATGGTCACTCCTAATAGTGTATTTTGTAACCTTTAACATGGTTGGCTCTTAACCAAGCTCACTTCAGAAGAGTGAACAAGTCGTAGCATGTTATCGGTGGTTTTTCCCAAATTGAGTTTCCATGTTAAACCTTGGTGTCATACATTTGTGAATTTTATTTTGTGATGCATATTTTTTATTGTTGTTTATTTTTGTTAGTCAACATAAATTGAACAAAGAATTAAGTGATGAATGAATAAGTTAAGTTTTTGATGAGTTTCTATATGAATTAAGTGAATTTATGAGTTTGAATAAGTTGTTTGAAGTTGTTAAAAGTTAAATTGGTACATCTAGACCTGAGGAAAATTGATTCACCCCCCCTTCCCCTCAGTTATTATAATCGTTCTAACAATAAGTTGCATTATTGTAATGCAATTCTATTTTTCTAAATATTGAACTAGAACTTAGGTTATTTCCATGAGAAAATGCATAATTCATGACTTTTTTGTATCTCTTTAGTTTTTTGTCTATTAGTGTCAAATACTTAGTCATATAGAAGGCAGAGTTGGCCAGTCATCACTTTGACCAAGTCACTCTATATAGGCTAAGTTATGCATTTGTATAGTCTTATAAACAATCTTGTATATGTCGAGCTCTAGAGGAGCTAAGAAAACCTATGGTCACTAAGTATACCTATGCAAGCCAAGTACAATGAATGTTGATTATAGTATAGCAAGTTGATGCTAAGTCATATAGAAGGAGCTAAGGTTGAGTGTCAATAGGTAGAACATTTATGATAGAGCATCAAAGATAGTATCTGCCAAGTAACATAATTTCAACAAGAATATCTAAAATGGCACAAACTTGGAGGTAAACCATTTTGAGATGACATGTAAATGACATTTAATGATCATAGAGTTTGTTACGTGTTTTGACTCAGATCATCGATCATTATGAAGGAAAGTTAGCCAATAAGATTAAGAGGCAAATGGGGAAATATCTAGATCGCTGATTTTATTCTATAAGACTCTACATATGTCTATTTAAGGGTTGATCCAAACCATCTTTTGAAGGATGTGAAATATTGTGAATGCTTATGCAAAGGAGTTTTATTTTGAAGGTTGCAAGAAAAGTTGTGAAGTAGCAGAGTATTGTGATTAAGTGAAGTAGTCAAGAGTAAAGTTGTGATATTGCTATCAGGATTTAACTATGTGATTTTGAGTCAAACTCATTGACCCATATTTCATGAGTAGTGATTCAATATGAATCCATCTCTCATGAGAATAAATGGAACACTTAGAATTCATTGGATCTAGGTGATGCTCACAGGGGTGAAGCACCAAGACTTCCTGGGAGGTCACCCATCCCAGTATTACTCCAGCCTGAGTGTGCTTAACTACAGAGTTTTCTCCATGGTTAAACCCAAAGCTTGAAACCCCATTTGCAAAACCTTCACCAAGTTTTGTGCCTTATGAACCATTCATTAGAAAGCCCCTTAAGCTCATCAATTGATAAGTAGGAGATAATTTCCATAGCAAGTCAAATTGTGATATTGCTATCAGGATTTTAACTGTGTGATTTTGAGTTAAACTCATTGACCCATATTTCATGAGTAGTGATTCAATAAGAATCCATCTCTCATGAGAATAAATGGAACACTTAGCACTCATTGGATCTAGGTGATGCTCATAGGGGTGAAGCACCGGGACTTCTAGGGAGGCCACCCATCCCAGTACTACTCCAACCTAAGCGCGCTTAACTATAGAGTTTTCTCCATGGTTAAACCCAAAGCTTGCAACCCCATTTGAAAAACCTTCACCAAGTATTGTGCCTTATGAACCATTCATTAGAAATCCCCTTAAGCTCATCAATTGATAAATAGGAGATAATTTCCATAGCAAGTCAAATTGTGATATTGTTGTCAGGATTTAATTGTGTGATTTTGAGTCAAACTCATTAACCCATATTTCATGAGTAGTGATTCAATATGAATCCATCTCTCATCAGAATAAATGGAACACTTAGCACTCATTGGGTCTAGGTGATGCTCACAAGGGTGAAGCACCAGGACTTCCCAGGAGGTCACCCATCCTAGTATTACTCTAGCCTAAGCATGCTTAACTACAAAGTTTCCTCCCTGGTTAAACCCAAAGCTTGCAAACCCATTTGCAAAACCTTCACCAAGTGTTGTGCCTTATGAACCATTCATTAGAAATCCCCTTAAGCTCATCAATTGATAAGTAGGAGATAATTTTCACAACAAGTCAGATAGGAGATCATATCAAAGATTGGAAAGAGAAAACCTATAATCAGCATTGTGAGTGCAGATTAAAGGTTCAGGTACTGATATATTTTGGCAAGTGAATCATGATAAGTCTCTTAGTGGAGTGGTCCTAATGGGCCTAACTAAATCTCTTAATAGAGTGCTTACTTTTATTGTAAGTTTTAAATACTTTAATCAAGGTAAACCTAATAGTCTTGTAAAGCTCTTAACAAGGAAGACCCCTCATAGGGTACATCATCAGAAATGATCACACTTGTAGCCCTAACAAGAAACCTTTGTTACTATAGTAGTGAAGATTTGTGGGTTTCATCCCCACCCCAATTTTACCTTCACCTTGGAGGGTTTCTAGGTAGCCAAAATATTTTATGTTATGTGTTTACATTTTTATGTTCATGGACGTGATACATAGTTAAATTTATTTCATTATTTCAAGTTTAAGATTCACCCCAACCCCCCCCCCCTCTTATTATCTCACCTTTCCAATAAACTTTCAACAATTGGTATCCCAAGATTGTTCTCTTAGAAGAAGTTTAACCACTTGAGAGTTGAGATCTTCGAGATGGAGGCTTATGAATTGAGAAAGACTATTGAGAATCAGATGATTGACATCCAGATCATACTGCAACAACTTGAAGTGGTAAGAGAGGATTCGAAGAAGTCTCTGAAGAAAATAATAGAGATAGCTATCTAGTAGAATGATACACTTTATCAAGAAGTGGACACAAAAGGAATGTTTGACAATGGATATTCCAATGAAAGTGATGTAGTTGTAGAAGACCTATTGGAGAAAAAAAACATTATGAATGAAGAAGTAAAAGGATTGAAGAGAGAACGTGAAATCCAATCAGTAAGGATATTTAAGGTGACTAAATAGAAAAAGAAAGCTCAAGAAGACAAAGTTATGGAAGAAGAAGACAAAAGAAAAATGGCTATCAGACTTGAAGAAAGGTCATTTGATGTGCAAAAGGTTACAAACACTTAGTTAGACATGATGAGTCAGCTGTTACTTGCAAAAAAATAACTGAATAGAAAATACATGGACATTGCAAATCTGGGATCACAAAGTGACTAACTAAGAAATTAGTTAAGATCTGAGAAGGAAATCTTGGAAAGGATGAACAAACCTAGTAAAGCTATAAGATACTTTGAAGTACTTATGAGATCACCAAGAACACCTAGTGACACTTCTAGATTAGGACATATCAAGCACTACTCATCTACTAAAGAAGGAGAATCATCCAAGAGAAGAGAGAAAAGGAATCTAAAGGGAAGGAACAAACCTAAATGATATCATTGCGGAAAACTTGTACACATAGAAAACATTTGCAGAAGCAAGATTGGTAAGAAAAATCCTAAGACTAAGAGTAATGGTAACTATTTTAATTAAAAGAAGAAAGGTCACCAAGAACTAAATTTAGATCAAAGGTTAGCAATACACCTACTACACATAGATTTGAGAGATATTGTTAAAATTATCAAAAGGATGGACATAGAGCACATGAATGTAGATCTAAGGTAAAATCTAACTGGACACCTAAAAGATAAGGAAATGCACCTAAGCAAGGTAATTATCACAATTGGGACAACAACACATGGTATAGTTGTCATTATTGTGGAGGATATGGTCACATTCTAGAAAATTGCATAAGAACACATTTTAGAGGAAATTACAAGAAATGGTTGAATGGAAGCATAGTTAATTTTAGTTATCACAAAATTGGACATATGAGAAAAAATTGCTAGACTTGAGCACCAGTACCAATCAATGAACACATCAAGGGGAAAATACAAAGTGGATATAGAGAAAACAAAGAAGGAGATGAATCAAACTTGGAAGAAGAAGGTAGAAGCTGGAAGCAATGGAACAAGTGAAGCAAAAATCACCCGATCTAATGGAGAAGCTGATCACAATACCCCAAACTTATCAACAAAGGTATGTAAGGAACTGCATATTCAAATGACATATCATACATGAGTTCCTAACATAAAATGTATCAAAGTTCATATTCACATAAGATAAGATGCATTAGAACATATTTATGGAAAGAAGTGAACAATGGAATCAAATACATGATTGAGTATTGAGCATTGCAATATGAACCAAATACTTACAATGATCGAGTTGATGTGTTGACCGAGATAAATGGTATTGACCGAGTTGTATAGTGGAAACCAAGTTAACGAGGGTGTAATGATAACTAAGGTAGTTGGCTTCCACCTAATAAAGTGCACAACATTCATGGATACCCTAGTTTGAACTAATGAAGGTATATAGTAAAAATTTAGAAGCAATTTACACACCTTGCATTCAGATTTCAAGAGCCCCGAGAAATTTGAGCATATTGTGAAGTAATTCTAAAGGTGATTGCAAGTAGATTTTTTATTGAAGCATGATCGCGTGCTGATTTTCAGTTGTGTCAAGTTACTTAGGAAGTGAATCTCAAACCCTAAATGCAAAAATGACATCTAGATCATCATCAATAGTGACGAATCAAGGGAAAGAGGTTAATGATGTTCAATTGGTGAAGCATGACACTTGTCCTCCACCTAAATATCATGCTATTCTAGAAATTTCAATGAAGGGAGATTCAATGGGTGTGGTATCATCGATAACACCTAGGGTTATCATGATACATGATATACAAAGTTGCTACATGTGTAAGGTTAGTGAAGTTAGAGACTATGAAATTCAATTGGCATATCAAAAATTGTGTGATGGAGATTTAAAAGATGAGTTCAAAATTGTAGAGAGGAAAGGGTTGACACAAGCCCTAGATTTTTTGAGAAAATTCAAATTTGAATGAATTAAAGTGACGTTGAGCCAAATTCATGATATGGAATTATGGTTGGAGAATGGACCGATGAAAATCATGAAGAAAATCATACATATTGTAACAACGTATACACATTTGACAAGAAGAAGACCATAAGATGCCAAATAAAATACATTTTTGAGGCAAACACCAAGGCCAAGTGGAATGAACATGACATGTTAATCTCAAACACTATAAATCCATTGCTAGATTTTGTAGTGAGAGTTATTACACATAAGTTTTACCAGTCAAGCCAATTAAATAGTGTGTCTTGTATGGAAGCAGATCAAAGTTGGAAGATTGTGACGAAATACCATTAATATGATCTTGCCTAGCTCCAATGGTTGCAATTGGCAAAGAATATGCTATCAAACACAAAGGAAAAGAATTCAATGTGTAAGTTTGGATCATTGATAATGTGCAATTTCTTTTATGATAAAAGTTATTTTCCTATTGTTGGTAATGTTTTATAGGAGCAAAGAAAACCCACTACTAGGCAAATAAGTGAATATATTTAAAATATAGGAGAAAGTTTTGAGAATGTATTAGATGGATATTTTAATGAGATCAAATAGAAAATGAGAAGAAGGACAAGGATTCCTACATCCTTAGTTGACAAATACTATAATGATGTGTGTTTTCTAGTTGATATTGATTACACATATGTGCAGGTAATTAAGTTAAGGATATTCTAGCTTAAACCATTTGGTTATGAAATTTATATTGATGACGGAAGTGCAACAATAATTGCATTGCTTGCTAAAGAGATTGATGCAAAGGCCAAGCCCTTCAGAAAATATGAGAAAGAAAAAGAAAGAATAACAGTAGATGTCAAGATTGCTTCATTTGAGAAGAAAAGGAAGAAGATGATTAAAGACCTAGAAAATAATCTAGGAAAACATAATGAAGGTGAAGGACCTTTAATGATTACATAAGTTCTTTGAGATGATTAAGAAAGTGATGATGATGTAGAGGAAGAGGTAGAAAGTGCAAAAAAGAGGGGTAAAGTCCTAGCTCTTGTCCCATCACCAGCAAAGAAGGCTAAGAAAGTCACAATAATTGAGCTTAAGTTGAAGAAGGTTGTAAAGAAAGTAATATTTAAGCCTCTCTCTCCTCCTCAACCACTCACATCGAGAACCAAGGAAGCTACAACAACCAGTGTCGAGCCATCATTGAGAAAGGGTGTTGCAAGAATTACCAAACCAAGTGAAGATTCTAGTGGCACAAATAAAAAACTTATCATCCACCAAAGGTCAACCAAGGAGAATAAAATTGATTACAAAAAAGGATGATGATGAGGAAGATGCAGAGAAGAGAGAATTTGACAAACTTAGTCATTGTCGAGTAGCTATACATACAAAGCCAATATTGATTGATGAGCTATGTGACAATATCAAAAACTTTGCAAGATTATCAGGCTTTAAATTCATAAAGTATGGAACTCTAAGTATAGAAGATAAGTCTAAAGTAGAAGAATCCATGTTAGATATGATGGCTAAATTCATATCACACTTATAGAGATAGTAAATAATATTACTAATGAATTGTATACTAGAATTGATGCCAGATGGAAACATGCAATAAATATCGAGAGGTGAATTAGAGAAGGAGCATTAGCAGATATAATGCCCGAGTTAAAAAATAAGAAAATTACAAATTTTTTGGAGTATAGGAATAGATTTTTTCCTAAGTATAGAGAATTTATGGTCTTGCAACATAAAATTGAGGATGTTGTAAAATTGAGTGAATTATTGTGGAAAAGTGTTTGGACTGACTATTGCTAAAGAGACTAATAAGAATGATAAAGGTATGGAAGTTCAACATGTTGTTGAGAAAGATGTATATAATGACCTTGATACACTTGAAGAGGCCATCGAACAAAAGGTGAAAGAGAGTGAAAAAGATATTGTAAGAATTAAAGATGTACATTCTAATGAAGAAGACACAAGTGTGTAGAGCTCATAAGAAAAGGGTAATGTATCCCCTATTCATTGAATCACACCTAACACTCTTGTAATATAGAAAATATAGGACTATCCTAAGATAGGAGAAACACCAATCCAATTTGTTGATTCTAATGCACAAATCCAATAGATTCAACAACTACAACAAGCCTCACAAACCCAAAACATTAGTAATAGATGTTGAGGAGCCAACAAAAGAGAAAGAATCAACTAAGACATCAGAATAACATAAAGAGAATGGGAAAAAACCAAAGGTAGATCAGTCTACTACATGTTAGCAAGGACCACAAGTCTCGAGACCTCTATTAGAGGGAAACAAGGAGATATTGCCAAAAGAAAAGGAGAAGGAAGAAAACAAGAATGATATTTCATTGACAAATTCAAGTGTGACAGCTCACACTCCACCTCCAACTACTTTAGATTTCATATCTATAGAAAAGGTGCAAGTCCCTACAACAAAAATCATGTAAAGTGTTATTATTATTTCCTTTGGCACTGATGCACAAGATAGACAGAGTGGTAACTTCACCCACTGTAGCCATAGTTGTGTTGAGCAATATCACACCTAAAAAGGGAAAAGGGAAGAAGAAAAAGATAAGTTCTCTAGGTAAATTTTTTACCTTGGATGAAGTCATTGATTTACCAGATTGGGATTTGAAGAATCTCACATTTGAACAGACAATCATCTTGCAAGACATCTTGGCAAGAAAGAAGAGACAAGAAGAAATGTGAAGAGAACAACTATAGAAACAAGTGTTGCATGATATCAAAGATATATATTTTTGATGCATTTGACATTCATCAGATTGATGAGCAAGCTCTTATTATCTCTCAATTAGTGTATAGTGTTGAAAAGGTAAACACTTGGGATATAGAAACAAATGAGAAATTGATGGTTTGGTCAGAGAAGAAATGTGAGAAGAAAATACTAGAGAAGGTCTCCACTATAATTGCATTGAGGAATGTTGAACTATCAACACTTGTACAAAATCTTGAAGAACTTGTGAAGAAAATCTAAGATCTATACAATATTCTTTGTGATGTGCCCAGATTCACTAATGAATTTCAAGTGACCATTTAGAAGATTGAGGCTGATTTGAAATCTTCGGGGAACTCTATCTCTATCAGCTAGATCAAGTCCACTACATTACGATAGAATATTATTTTTAAAAGGGAGGCTAGCAAGTTACAAATAGAAGATAACCAAATGAGGGCTAAAGCCTCCAAAAATCCATGTTAATACCTCATTTTGAGGTAATTCAATGTGAGTTATCTTCGTTAAAAGATCTAGTACAATTAGCTCATAATTTTTCTACTATTGATAACTTGATTGACTTAGTTCAAAATTTGGAGGTCAATATTCAAGTCTTAGAATCACTAAGAACCATAGGGGATCATGCTCTTGTTATGATCATCCAAACTCACAAATCATTCATTGATAAATATCATTTGATTCCATCCTCCCAAACCTAGTAGCAAACACGAGTCAAAAAATCAGGGGGGGTAGAAGAAGACTTGAAGAAAAGGAATGGAAAAATGATAACATTCAAAGAATATATGAACAACAAAAGTCAATCAAAGGTATGAAAAATCTACATTAGACTATTTGAGTCATCTAAAATATGTATTGTATACAATAAGTATGATGTACGTGTTTTTTGAAGTCCTATATGGACCGAGACATAGGCATAGGGGGAGTGCTATCATTTTTTGATGTGTACTATAATGATGTAATCATGACAAAGTATTTTTTCCACTAATGTTTAAGGGGGATATTGTTGATCATTCTAGGTTTTTTCTCTATTAGTTTCAAACACTTATTCATATAGAAGGAAGAGTTGGTTAGTCATCATTGCAACTGAGTCACTCTTATAGACCAAGTTATGTATTTGTATAGACTTGTAAATAATATTGTATATGTCAAGCTCTATAGGAGCCATGATATTCTATGGTTGCCAAGTATTCCTATGCAAACCAATTTTAATGAATTTCAACTATAGAAGATCAAGTTGATGTTGATTCATACAGAAGGAGCTGAGCTAGTTGAGGCTAAGTGTCAGTAGGTAGAATAGTTATAATAGAGCATCAGAGATAGTATGTGTTGAGTAACATAGTTTGAACAAGAATATCTAAAATTTCACAAACTTTGAGGGAAACCATTTTGACTTGACATGTAAATGACATTTAATGACTGTAGAGTTTGTTGCAAATTTTGTTAGAGCTTGTGTGGTCTACGCCAATTTTAGAAATATTTGTAGAATTTATTGAACTTCAAGTGAGCTAAATATAACATAAGTCACAAGGATAAGAAATAAGATGAGGAGTGTGCAATTATTAAATAATGCTTATGTTGCCATGAATTCTTCTACATCAAATTTTGCTTCCCAATAATTATCTATTAATAGGGTATCACAAGCTATTCCTCCACTTCTTCATTCCAACATAATCCATTGGTGAATATAACCATCTTTTCTCCATAGCTAATTATTATCCCAACACCAACCATTGATTTTTTTATTACTAAGATTTTTAGGTCATATAGATTAAAATGAGCACTTGCACCCAGAGAGTTGCAATGGGTAGGTTGATAGAGGAAAATAATGCAATTTTATATAAGATGGATGTTTTTATTTTTGTATTTAAAATTCTACCTAAATTATGAAGATTCAATTTACCGCAAACATTTTGAGGTCTTGGAAGGATCAAATCACATAGGTCATAAATTATCCTACTTAGAAATCATAAGAAAAAATGGATACTAATGAAAGATGAAGGTTGCTTAAGTCAATCATTCAAATGTAGATAAGAAAATAGATCCCCTTTGGTTGCATGTTATCATGGATTTCCTTCTTTTAGGTTGTTTATAATGTGGTGTTTTTACCCTCAGCAACCCAAAGTCCATTTGAGATGATTATTTTTAAGCTTTCGGATAAATAGTATTTGACACTTTTCCTTTTTGTACTAGTTATTGTTGGTATTAAAATCATTTTTAGGGAAATATATTCAAATTTATCTTATTTTTATTTCAAGTATAGGAACAATTGATGAAATATGAGTTGTGTTAAACTTATTCTAGAATGTCTCTTTGGGGAAAAGTGGGTAATATTGAGTGAAAAAATAAAAAGTTATAATCAAACATGATAGAAAATACCCTTCATCCCTTCATACTTTAATATACCAAGAAGAAACATATAATAAATAAATATATTAATATTTTAGTCCTTGGTTAATGTATGTTTGAATATTGTAAATCATTTTCAAAAGGTATTTTGACATTATGCTTTCAATATTTCACCCACATGGTCTTGGTAAAAAACCAAGAAAAAAAATTAATGAATTAATAGTAGATAATAAAAAAGTATTCTCATGGTTGATGGATGCATACTAGATGATTTATAGAAATTAAATGGTGATTATATGATTAGAATTTTTCAAAAAAAATTAACAAAAAAAATGAAGAACTATGAAGTGATCTCATGTCAATCAATAAGAAAATGAAAATTGGTTTGAGAAGGGATGAACAAAATTTTGCTAACCAACTCAAAATGTATGGTAGGAAGCTAAGGCACCCCCTACTCCATGCCAATCTTTACGAGTTGATTATTTGACTCCAAAAGTGTAAGAAGGCTACATAGAGATGATATAAATGGAGAGGGTTTCAAGAAAGTTATATTAACCCTCTTCACATTATGCATAAGGTGAGTATGTGATTTAACATCCATAATTTAGATCAAAATGAAAGGTCGTAAGAACTTGAAGGAGGTTCCTTCTCTTCTGCAAAGTACCTTTGTATCAATTTCTAGATCGGTTAAAAAGGACAGAGGATAAACATAAATAGGGGAAACTTAAACACAATATTGTAATTGAATTAAAGGCCAATGGTCATAATGCCTTTTAAGTGCATAATGGAAATTAAAGACTTTCTCAACATGTATAGTTTGATTGACATGGAAGGGTAAATGAAGGAAGAAAACTTCAAAAGAGGACATTACAAAGATCATTGATATTACATACGTACAAATCCTATGATATTTGATAATTGTACACACTAAAAATTATTTAAAATAGACACTATATCATGTCAACTGATCTCTAGAAACACATTAAGTTGAGACCATTTATGATGCTAAGATGGTAAATAACTCACTCAAAAAATTTATTTACTTGAAAATACAAATAAAGAGGTTCTAAAAAATATAGGTCAAGGATTGAGGTAGTCAAACATAAGTTTTCTTTGTTTTTATTAAGAAAATAGTTTTTAAGGTCCCCTAAAATCTTGTACATAACATCAAAAAGATTTAACCATTAAGCCTATAGAAACTATTAGAAACAAAACTAGACAGGACTAGCCACTGAACAAAAACCAAGCACAAAAAGATAAAAGACACCAACAAAAGGAAAGAAAAGAACAACAAGAAACCCAAGGAACAAACAACACCAAAGAGACCAAAGAGTACATTTCCCCATATTCTTGAGGAACTCTATAGCCTAAATTTCTAGTTGTTTCATCTTTCCTATAGCATCTTTGAGTTGCATAATCTTAGTAGAACCAATAGACACCATATTTCTAGTGTTAGACATGGTCCTTTTCCATGGTTTATCTTTACTATCACAAATGACACCTTGATTCTTGGTAACTTTAATGATAGCCTTCTCAGCAAGGGAATTATCCAACTTGCTTAAGAGAATCTAAATTTGTTCATTGGATACCTTAAGAATATTATAACTCTAGTTATCAATACCTTTCAGAAAGTCCTTTATGCTATTTACCTTAATGTCCAACTCTGGGACTTTTAGCCTTTGGCCTATAGAAAGTTGTCATATCATTAATAAAGGATCCCATACTAGGGCTCTTCTTGTTAGCAACAACATTGTTTTGAGAATTAAATTTACCTTCTAGGGCCATCACCCTATCCTTGAAATCATTGATCTCATGGACCATCCATTTGATGGGTTTGAAGTTATCCAATATGTAGTTACGGGCATTGTTGAGCACTTCCATATTCACCTCTTTGTTGGAATTAAGGAGAATTAGCATTGAAGGATCAATAAGTTCATTGAAATGAACCTTTCCAAGCTCCACTTCCTTAACCATAAGATAAAAAAATTTCTCTAGATATCTCAAGCCTCGTAGATTTCATGTACACGCTCTTCCTTAAATCTTCCTACCCTTGGAAAGGGAGCCAGAATCAAGCAAGGGAGCAAGGGACTCATCAACAGAAGTATGCTCCATCTTATTTGGTGGAACATTTATTCTCTAGTTATCCTCATCACTTGAAGGGGGAACAACCCCATACTATCCTAAATAAGATTAAGTGAAATACTTGTGACTAGATTATCACTCTCCCTTGCCCTCTCCATCTTATGTCTTTTTCTTGAAGGTTGGAATTTATTACTACTTCCCACATCTTATTTGTTTTGACAAATAAGATAAGAGGAATTTCAAGGGCAACTAAGGTCATTTTTTAAAAAAAATTGATGTTTCAACTTACTCATCTTACCATATTTGTTAAATCATTCTTTATTCATTGGTCAAAGTTCTCTCACGAAAAATTTACCATATATTGCGGGAGGGGGGGTGGTGCATTTGTAGAACATGATAACCTTCAATATAAAAATAAAATAATATATAAAGAAGATATTACTTTAAAGAACAAGTAGACAAGATAATTGTAGTAAAATGGTGCAAGAGCACATAGATTAGGCTATTTAAAAGCCCTAGCTCTCCTAGGATAATTTTGGTTTGCATTGGCTCTAGGAAAGACACTAGTGAATAATAGGGAATTCAAATTCCTAATGGTTTTTTTAGTTTTTTGGGATACTAAGTAGGTGGATTGGAAGCAATTTGTCAAGTTTTGACACAAAATTTCTAGCATTGCCAAAAGGTTGCTAAGTTGCAACTATGTAAGCAATTTGGGACTTGGAACCTCAAAATAATAAGCCAAGGAAAATGATGCAGTGCAAGGCAGGAGAATCCTCAAAGGAGATGTCCAAGCCCCCCAACAATATAACCACATAATGGAAACACAATAGCAAGAAGCAATAATGCAAGATCTGATACCAGATCACAACTCTTTATTCATAGAGATAACCAATTACATGCAATATGCCCAACTATAAGGCCTTCCAGGTTAGGGCCAAATACAAATAGCAATTAAAAAATAATCAATTCTACAAGATCCAACTTACAAACCCAATCTCAACTAGTCCAGATACACAACTGGAAAAGAATACCCAGAAGAATCACACTTGTACCCTCAGGTCCACCAAGCAATTATCTAGTTTCTAAGCTACAACCCTAGCTCTTCAAAATGTTCACCTATCTTCCTTCTAAAAATTGAATCCCCAAAAGACTCCAAAAGACCCCTATTTATACTTGCCAAAATGGCTTACAGAACATTCTAGAACATTACAAAATAGGAAGGCTGACCAACAATGATCAGGACATAGCCCAAGGTAAGATCTTATCATAAACAGCATGATCAAAATAAATCTTGCAAGTTGGCTTGCACCAAAAATGTAGATATCACATCCAATATTCTAACACTTGGCATAAATAAGAAAACTTGGCACATGAAGAGTCACTCGACACATGAAGAGTCACTTAGTACATGAAGAATGACTCGGCACACACTACAGTAGCGAGATGGGATAATGCACGAACTTGAGTGTTAACATGACATGGGACAACCTGAACTCAACTTAAACTACAAAATTACTAGCACTTGGCAATTGCAACAACTTGGTAATGACTAGAACTCGGCAAAAACGGGCAGAATGAGTAGGATAACATGCCAACCTAGGATGGTCCTGCATCAAACACCCTAGGTTTGAAAATGTGTTCTAGAAGCTAGAAGAATGTCTTCTGGGATTCAATACATAAATTCCAAACTAGTTCTTCACATACATGTCCTCCAAGTCTTCAACTTGCACACTCTTTCTCTTATTTTTCTTCTTCTTCATATCCACCATAGATGTTCCATAGGTATGCTTTCCATGTTGATCTCCAACCTTCTTAGAATCTGCCAACTCAACTCATCTGGCAATACTCAAGTTCCTCCTACCAAGCTCTTCATTCTACAAAGGAATCAAAGAAAACTTCCTACCACCTTTCTCAATAGTAAACACATTCTTGACACAATCATGCACAACCATGCAATCATATTGCCAAGGTCTACCAAGTAACACATGGAAACTTTTCATATCCACAATATCAAACAACACTTGATCCTTATACTACATTGCTTCCTCACTTCCAAAGCATTCTCCCCTTGAAACTAGCCAATCCAATAAGGATAAGGATGTCTCACTCTCTTCAAACCAAGTTTCTAAACCATCTCTTTAGCAACAAGGTTATCAATGCTACCACTATCCACAGTCACCTTGCATATTTTGCCACTAGACTTATAATAAGTCTTGAAAAAACTAGTCCTCTGACAAGAATCCAATGCCCTCTCACCAATCAGTACTCACTGAGCTAGCAAAATTTCTCCTTTCTCGGGCTGACTATCCTAGACTTCAACCTCATTCACAATAGTTGGTGTCCTACCAATCAAACATTCAAAAGATCGATGCCCTTCTTTGCCACTTTTAAAACAATTACCTTTGAAGACACCTCCACCTATCCTCCTTTTCTTATCAGTAGGTTTTTGTTCACCCTTTATACTCAATTTAGCTTGTGTTGAGCTATCTTGCTTCTCCTTTCTGCGAGGATTTTGTTGATGTTTCCTCTTTAGCTTTTCTTCTTCTCTCAAAGCATACTAATAAGCATCCTCAATTGAAGGAATATTTAGCATACCAATCTCATTCTTAATATTGAGTCTTAAACCATTAATGTACTAAGCTACCTTTTTCTTTGACAATTCTCTATGCCTAGACTGAATAGTCAAATTTTAGAACTCCTTGATATAATCTTTCACAATCATATCCTTTTGTTTCAAATTTTGTAACTTCTTAAACAACTCAAGTTCATAATTAGCAAGAATGAACTTAGCCTTCAATTTAGTCACCATCAATCTCAATCTAGAGATCTTCATTTCACCTTCCTCCTCTTTGTCTCTTTGTGGTTCCTTCCACCAAAGAGTAACATGTCCCTTCAACTTAGTTTGTGCCAACCTCACTCTGAGTAGATCCTCAATATACTCAAGCTCAAAGTAGTCTTCCAATTCACCAATCCAATCAATCTAGTCTTCAAGATTAAAAGTACCTGGAAAATTAGAAACCTCCATCTTATGCTTCATCTTCAACTAAGATCCAAGTCGAGAAAATTGGCCAACTCTAATTCCAATAGGTCTCTCTACATGATCAGTTATGTCCTCACCACTCAATCCAACAACTTCAAAGCCTTTGGCAACTTCCTTATAACTACCTTTAGTACCGACATGCCTAGGTATGCCACCTAAAGCAATCATGATTTTAACAATCATGTCACTCTTCATCAATGTTATCTAAGATCTAAAACTAGCTTTAACCTCCTCCATCTTAGATCTAAATTCTACCTTAACCTTCTCTAAGATCCATTCTTCTACAACATCACTAAGATCATCAATCACCCTAGGGTCCAATCTTCTTGGAGGCATCTTCCAAGATTTTCACAGAACCCAAGCAATAGATCCACAAATCCAAAAGATCAATATTCTCCACCAAATCAACCTTCTCTAACCCACAATCTTGGTGCAAATTTTCCCAGCTTCAGTGATCTTTCTACATACTCAGTAACAACCTTTGCTCTGATACCACCTAATGCAGTGCAAGGCAAGAGAATCCCAAAGGAGATGTCGAAGCCCTTAGCAATATAACCACATAGCAATAATGTAAGATCTAATACCAAATCACAACTCTCTATTCATAGATGTAACTAATTACATGCAATATGCCTAGTTGTAAGGCCTTTTGGGTTAGGGACAAATACAAATAGTAATTAAAAAATAATCAGTTCTGCAAGATCCAACAAGGTCCAACTTACAAACCCAATCTCAGCTAGTCCAAATACACAACCAAAAGAATCACACTTGTACCCTCAAGTCCACAAAGCAATCCTCTAGTTTCTAATCTGTGGCCCTATCTCTTCAAAATGTGCATCTATCTTCCTTCTGAAAACTGAATCCCTAAAAGACTCCACAAGACCTTTATTTATACTTGCTAAAATGACTTACAGAACATTCTAAAACATTACAAAATAGGAAGGCTAACACAACAATGGTTAGGACACATCCCAAGGCAAGATCTTGTCATAAATGGTGCAATCAAAATAAATCTTGCAAGTCAGCTAGCACCAAAAATGTAGAAATCATGTCCAAAATGTTGGCACTTGGCATAAATAGGAAAACTTGGCACATGAAGAACAACTCGGCACAAAATACAGTGACAAGATGGGATAACATGCAAACCTAAGTGTTAACATGATGTGGGGACAACCTTAACTTAAACTGTAAAATTACTGGCACTCGACAATTGTAGCAACTTAGCAATGATTGAAACTCGACAACAACTGCCAAAATGAGCAGGATAACACACCAACCTAGGATGATCCTACATCAGAAAAATACATGTGGAAATGTGTTAGGGTGTATAATTTGACCAAAATAAATTAATTTGGCAATTCCAAGACAAGTTTGAAGAAAAAATGCAAAATATTATCAAAATTATCATTGACAACATTACAGTTTATCAATGTTGTCATGACAATATTTCTTGCAAAGTTGCAAAATGACTCCTCGTAGATATGGAATTGTTTTAATAGTTGAATATTATGGATTTAGTGAATATAAGGTCATCCATGACCTATTCCATGGGTTTTTCATTCATTTTGGTGACTTTTATTTGTGGAGCAATAAAACTTTGTGCATATTTTACCATAGTCATGCGTGCAAGTTGAAAACCTTAACTTTAATAGACTGATTTGTAGCACTATAGATGGAACATGGTTAGAGTAGTTAATTATCTTTCTATTTGTGATTAATTAGGTTCATTTTTTTTCATTTGTGTGGGTTTTGAAACGTCTTTCTTCTCAAGCTAGTTCACTGGTTTATCCAAAGTGGGGAAGTTAAAAATGCCTCTTCCATAAAATCCCAACATGGGACTATCACGACCTATTGGGACATGGAAGGGAACTCAATGTATAATGTAATACCCATTTTGGATGTCAAAGTATGTTTTACTAATTTTAACATATTTTTCTAAGCGAGTCCACAAGCACCTAGTTAGGGGCAAGAAGCACAATAGTGGATTGGTACATGGGTGGATGGATTGATAGTAGAGTGAATTTGATAGAGGATTGTTGAATGGTGTTGTGGGACACTTAAGGAATTAAATCTAGAGTTGTGAGAATCAACCCAATAAGAATTGAGTGTTGAAACCCTTAAATAATTTGACCCCTTTGGCCATTGGGATATAAAAACAGCTAGGGCACTTAAAGTCAACAAAATATTGAAGATTTCCAAAAAGGGTATGAGGGATGGTGGTTTGTTTCTAGGGTCCTTGAAAAATTTTTAGAGTAATTTGACCAAAACTACATTAATAGGAGATCTTGTTGGGGCTATTAGTTCTGCTAACCCTATTTTCTAGGTATTTAAAGAGATCAAATAGGAAGATAGGGAAAGTGATGGAAAAACCTTCCCAAGAAGATTGAAATGAAGAATTCTAAGATGCATCTATCCATGGGAATGCAGAACTTGAGTTGTGAAGACTTG
Organism: Cupressus sempervirens; assembly: GCA_028749045.1. Lineage (NCBI taxonomy): Eukaryota > Viridiplantae > Streptophyta > Pinopsida > Cupressales > Cupressaceae > Cupressus > Cupressus sempervirens. Next base: position 125,432,059 of record CM053785.1, on the reverse strand, counting down.
GAGTGGCTTTGAGTACAAAAGCCAATAGAAATTGTCAAAAGAATAAACATGGTGGTGAGGTTCTTATGAATAGGAGACAAGAGTGATACTCCTAAGGAAGAGGGTGTTTAGTGTGACCCCTAGGGACTAGAAAAGTAGTCCTAGAATAGACCTAGAAGAGAGGGTCTAGTTGAGAAACCTAAGTAGTGGGTCTCTTGGAAGCTCCCAATTAAATTGGTAGTAGAGCATCAAAACAAAATTGGTTGGGACATAGTATATGTTAGATCTGTGGGTGAAACATGTATGGTGAAAAATGTTGATTTGGCTAAGGATATGGCAATAAAAAAGGAGGAGAATAGGCTCCTCAAAGAGGCTCTAGAATATATGAAGAGAAAACTAGAGGAAGTGTCTAAAAAGACTAAAAAAGTCAATGAAAAATTGAAGGGGGGTGATGACAAAGGAAAATAAATAGATTTTTTTGATTAAGTACCTAAATCTGACCCACCATTGCAAGAAGTACCCTTCGTTAAGGAAATCAAAGCATTAGGATGGAATGTACTAGAGGGAATTACATTGTTTAGTGACAAGATGGAGCCAGAATTAGTGATGGAATGGATAGAAGGGATGGAAAACCACTTTGAATGTGAGGGAATCTTAGAAGTCCAGAAGGTCAAGGTAGATAATTATAGAATGAGGGGATCAACCCTAACCTAGTAGAAGTTCTTGCAATCAGAGAGAGAGGAAGGAAAGGATACCATGTTGGTAACTATAGTTGGAACAATTATTATATTGTCATTGGTGTCAAACCTAATTGTAAGATACTTTTCTATCTAATTTGAGTGCCATATCCAAATGATTAATGGAGAGGATTTGAGAAGTTGGTCATGACAATAGCACCTAGAGGAAAGGTTAAATTATGATGAGAAACTACAATGGGCACTTTATTAGTTAGACTTTGACAAGATTAAGTCATTATTTAAATCACACTACAAGTGAATAAGGTAGTTATACTAAATCCCTAAAGAGGTGATCAAAGAAAGACTAAATACATAGGCTTGACCAAGAAAAAGAGTAGAAGATTAAGGAACCTAAATTGTATGATAGTATGTTGAGTGATGCTAGTGTCAACCGAGTGCTAGTATATGCCAAGTAGAAGCATGGTTAATTGAGTATGAGTATTGATTGAGCATCAGTATATGTGTTGAATAAAAATATTAGTAGTGACTAAGTAACCTAGTGATGATCAAGTGTCAAAACACAGTATTGGATGAGGGATAGCATTTGATAGTTTATGAGGAAATCATGATTTCTAGTTGACATAGTTATTTTCTTAGAATATGTAAAGTGTATTGAAGATAAGGATGGATGACCCAGAACATTTAAATCAAGGGTAACTTTGTTTTCATGTTTCTATGTAAGGAATCAAAGAGAGGTTTGGAGAAGTTTCTAGAAGAGAAAAGAAGAAACAAAATGTTGGAAGGATTTGATGAATCTGATCAAACCCTAAGATCTACAGTGATGTTTAAGTAGGAAAATATCAAAATTGTCTATTTAAGGACGTATAAGGGCTAACCTATAAAGGTTGGAGTAGTTTTTTATGCTATTTTTTGGCAAACTTAAGTATGATGTTGAGAAGAGTTGTAATGAGTTGAAGAGTGATTGCTTGAAGGATTTCCAAGAAGATCAGAGATAGAGATGACAATGAAGGCTAGTTAGTGGACCGACATGTGATCCAAACTATGGCATGTATTGGCAAGTGAGTTATATTTATCATATCAAACCTACTGGTACTTTCTAACCATTGTATTAGTATTAAAATCCTTTAATCAAGGTTGACTTAATAGTCATATATAAGTCCTTTAATCATGGCAACATTCTAATGGAATGTTCTAAAGTCCTCTAACAAGGCCACTTCTAATAGGGTGATTAAACCCTTTAACATGGTCACATTTAATAGTTTGTCTTGAAATATTTAACCAGGTTGGCTCCTAATAGAGCTCACTTTAGAAGAGTGAAATATTAGTGAAATGATACTTGTGGTTTTTCCCAAATTGGGTTTCCAAGTTAAATCCTAGTGTCATACTTGTGGGGAGGTTATTTGTGATGATTTAATATTAATGTTTTACATTCTACAAGTTTATTATTATTAAGACAATGTACTAGTAGTTGATGCTATTGATAATCTTCTATAGAGGTTGAGCTAATGGATTATTAGATCTGAATTAGATGAAGTGTTTATTTGTTCTATTGATACATCTAGACCTTGGAAAATTGATTCAACCCCCCCACCCCACCTGCCCCACCCCCCCCCCCCCCCCATCATCTCTTATTTATTCTAAACATTCTAACATCCCATAGCTTCTTGGAAAGCCATGGAGGATGAGGTAAAGGAGAATTTATTACCTCAGGATTATGAAATTTAGTTATAAAAGAAGAGGCAAAGTCTTAGACAAAAGGATTTGGATGTGCATACCTACATAGAGGAATTTTGCAAATTGTTTTTAAGGTCCAAGGTACAAGAGGATTAAATCATTAAGGTAGCTAGATACCCTAGTGGACTTAGACAGAGCATACAAGAAGATCTCATTATATTGAGTCCAAATACTATCCATAAGTGGTACTAGCTAGTCCTCAAGGTGGAGGAAAAAGGAAAGAAGAAACATTATACCCAATCTAAGGGTAGAGGAAGAAGAAGATACACTAGAGGCCATAGAGGAGGTTATGGGGATAGAGGTAATAACAATATGTCACAAGGTGACTACAAATTTGTAGAGTAGACTGGTGATTCCAGTTTTGGGGGGGTTCAACTAGAGGTAAAATATTTGAAGGTAATAGATGAAGAGGAGGTAGAGGTTCACATTTCACAAACATGAAATTCTACAAGTATGGATAGTTTGGACACCCTACTTATAAGTGTCCTAAGAATCCACTTCTTAATTAGAGAAAAGAATCAACTATGTATAAGAGGACATTGAAAGTGTAAAGGATTCTGAGATAAATCTACACTCAGAGAGTAGGGAAAATCTAATGTTTAGGAGGATTTTGATTAAGGAACTATTCAAAGAGGAACCCAAGAAAAAAAGGCCATTATTCAGGATAATGTGAAAAATACTTGATAAGGTTTGTAAAATGACCATAGACTTGGGTTTACTAACAATATCATCTCTGAGGAGGTAGTGAATAATTTGTCTTTGACAAAGTCATGCAAGGAAATTCAATCCAATCCACAAATTTGCATAATATTATGTCATTCTTAATAACAATACATTTCTAACTATCTTTCTCTAGGCATACCATACCAGTTCCTCCAAAACATAATTCAATTTAATATTCTTCCATTCTAGATAGACTCTTACTTAGAGATGCATAATTTTTGAACCAGATTAAAAATTCTCAATCGCTTAAGTGAAGATGGGCATAATTAGCATTGGAAAAACATATCCAAATTTGAAGGAAATACAATAGTTTATTTAAGAGATATGTGTCTCGTACCAAGACTATTTTGTGTCATACATACAACCAAAAATAATAACAACACTTTCCATTAGCAAAACCATCTATAGATTACAAAGATGTGGCTCTTTGGCTACCACCAGAGAGCCATTTGGAAAATCTATCTATTCACTCCCTTCTCTACTATTCTATTCCTATCAATTCTCTACCTCTCCTATGACAATCATGTCTATTTAATAGAGCATGTTTGGTGGTTACAAACCTTTCAATTATTCTATGATCATTCGTATTCTCATGTTTGGAATCTTGATTACAAATATTATGAAACATCTTTCTGAATAAAATAATGTAGATTAATCATTCCATCATCTTTTAAAATAACATAATGAATTATTTATGACTTAATCTGAATTCTATGGTGGAGGTGGTGCCCCTACACCATACTTTCGAACTTGAAATGTTTCCATGTCCCATGGAAACATGCTGGTGACAATTTGCAAAAAAATTTTGCCTCTACTGGCTTGATGCCTTTGTTTCTTTGTCTTCTTTATTATCAACTAACTCCCATCCATGGAGTTATGTTTCTTCCTTCAGTGGTTCTTTTCCCATTTAAATTTCACTCTTCCATTACTGCTTCCAAATTGAATGTTGTCCCTCACTTGGGAGTCCCCTCTTGTCTCTCTTCCCAAGATTCTTGGTGACACACACAACCATCTCCTATGGCCTTTGGTAGACCTTCTAATCCACCCACTCATAGTAGAGTGAACCCCACCAAATCTGCAATCACAAAATCATAACATAAACCAAAACAAAATCCCTAATACTGCCTGGTGTAGATTACATCTACATGCTCGAAATCTTCTAAGTGTTGATACCACTTTTGATGCAAGGAAATTCAATCTAATCCAAAAATCTACATAATATTCTATCATTCTTAATAATAATACATTTCTACTTGTCTTTCTCTAGACATACAATACCAATTCCTTCAAAACATAATTCAATTTAACATTCTTCCATTTTGGACTAACTCTTACTCAAAGATACATAACTTTTGGACCAAATTAAAACTTCTCAATCACTCTAGTGAAGATGGGCATAATTAGCATTCGAAAAACATATCCAAAATTTAAGGCAATCCAATGGTTCATTTAAGAGATATGTGTCTCATACCGAGACCATTTTTCTATCATACATACAACAAAAAATGATAACAACACTTTCCATTAGCAAAACCATCTACAAATTATAAAGATGTGGCTCTCTCGCTGCCACCAAAGAGCCATTTGGAAAATCTATCTATTCGCTCCCTTATCTAATATTCTATTTCTATTGATTCTCTACCTCTCCTATTACAATCATGTCTATTCAACAGACCATGTTTGGTGGTTACAAACCTTTCAAATACTCTATGACCATATGTATTCTCATATTTGGAATCTTGATTACAAATATTATGAAACATCTTTCTGAATACAATAATGTAGATTCATAATTTCATCATCTTTTAAAATAACATAATGAATTACTCATGACTTAATATGAATTCTATGGTGGAGGTGGTGCCCTTGCACCACAAAGATTCCCCATACTAATCCTTACAGTTTCACTTGCTAAATAAAGGTCAAAATATCTTGGCGAATGAGAATGCTTGGGTGGAGTTCACCATAGGAGGTTACAAAGATAATATTTTTTGTGACATACTACCCATGGATTCTTGCTACTTTCTATTGGGAAGACCATGGCAGTATGATAGGAAAGCCATCTGTAATGGTGAGAATAACTTTTATTCTCTTAAGAATAATGGAGTCAATTATCATATTCAATCACCAATTGAGGAAGATGAGACAAAAATAGTAACCCCTAATGTACTATGAATTAGTTAAAAGGATTCAATGAGTGAACTCAAGAAGAAGCATAATGAGATAAGGTTTTTTGTTGTGGTGAAACCTAAGGAAGAGAAAAAAACCAGATAGCATTACCTGCAGAGGTGGAGAAATTGCTTAAACTATTCAAAGACATAGTCATTGATGGAAGTCCTATTATACTGCCACCCAAAAGATCTATTAGTCATGAGATTAACTTCATACCAAGAGAATCTTCACCTAACAAGGCTACATACAAGATGACACCTTATCAAAACAAGGAGATTGTAAGGCAATTGTAGGAGCTGCTTGACCAAGGATTGATAAGGGAAAGAATCAGTCCATGTGTAATACTAATATTGATATCCCTTAAAAAGGGAGGTAAATGTACGTTATGCACTAATTCTAGAGAAATAAATAGGATAAACATTAGATATAGATTTCTCATTCCTAGAATAGAAGATCTCATGGATTATTTAGGTGAGCCAAGGTATTTTACTAAAATAGACTTAAAGTGGTTATTACCAATTTAGAGTGGAGGAGGAAGATGATGGAAAATAGAATTCAAATCCATAGAGGGTATATATCATTGGTTGGCCATGCCATTTGGGCTTAGTAATGCACCTAGCACATTCACTAGGTTAATGAATGAAGTGTTCAAAGAATACATAAGGAGATTTGTAGTGGTATACCTAGATGATATAATCATCTTTAGAAAATCCAAGGAAGAACACTTGAAGCACTTGGAGACTATGTTAAAAAAGCTACATGAAGAGAAGTTAGCCATAAACCTAAAGAAGTGTGAATTCATGAAACAAGAGTACGTATACTTGGGAATTGTGGTTGCACAAAGAAGTCTAAAGATGGATCCAAGAAAGGTGGAAGATATTTTGGGCTGGCCTACTCCAATGTCAAGGATAGAGTAAGGAGTTACCATGAGTGGGCTTATTTTTATAGGGATTTCATAAGGGCAGACAGTGGGATTTGTGCACCTATCTTAGATACCATTATACGAGGGGTGAAAACGAAGTTCAAGTGGACTAATGAGGCCAATAAGGGGTTTGAAGTGTTAAAGATAAAAGTGGGAACTCAACCCATCTTAGTCCTTCCAAGCTTTGATAAGTTATTTACTATGGAAAGTGATGCAATAAATATTGTAGTAGGGGTACTTCTTAGCCAAGAAGGAAGACTAGTAAGAAAATTTAGTGAAAATCTAAATAAAACCAAGAAGAAGTACTCTTCTTACGATTTGGAGTTGTATGCATTGGTGCAAGCCCTTGAGAAGTGGAGGCATTATCCATTTCATAAGGATTTTTTGGTATTCACTGACAATTAGGGCCTAAGTTTTATCAACACACAAGAAAAATTGAGTAATAGATATATTAAGTGGGTGTAGTCTCTCCAATCCTACACCTTCAGTATCAAGAATAAGGAGGGACGAGAAAATAAGGTAGACATTGATGCAATCAATAGGAGATTAATTACTGCCTGATGCAAGAGAATCTAATGGTGTAACCACAATCCTGTATCACCCAAAAATATGCTTAGTATTAGTTTTTTTTTCAAGTGTTTTCATTTTTGGATACCCATTTGGGTCAAATAAAGATTCCAACTCTTATAGTTCCACTATTTGTTTTCTGGGTTAGAGTTTTTGAGCACCTTGGGATACATGCCAATGTAGAAAATAGCTTAATTTGTAATTGAGCCATAATTATAATGATTTAGATGGTTTAAGTTGGAGGGATGATTATACTTGTAATTTAAAGCACTTCAGAAAAAGAATCAGGTCAAAAGGCCTTACAGTTTGAAAGTTATTACAATTTTAAGTTGCCTAGAGACCTCCTAAGAGCAGTTCAAAGTTAGATTTGAGGCACTAAATGGCCTTGTATAGACCCAAAAATGGGTTATGAGAAAAGCTGGTCCATAGGGCTATAGAACACTTGGAGAGCTTTCTAGAAATGTAAACGGTTTGTCAATCAGAGTCCAAATCAAAAGTTATGCCTCCTAAAAGTTAGACTACCATTTCTGGATTCTCGTAATTTTACACCAACTTCTAACATGTTTTCTAACCTTTTTCTTTATCAATGGATTCCAAATGGCATATTCTAAAATTTATTCCTAACCCTAAACCTAATTTGATTTACTTAAGGATATTTTGGCATTATAAAGACAGTTTTAGGTGGAGTTTGGGAGAAGGTACTGTGAGAAGGGCTTTCTCCAAAATTTGATAACATTGTAAGCCCATAGTGTTGTGGAGTTTATTTTTGTTGTACTAGATGTAATAGCATATCAATTCTTTTAATAATATTCCCCTTTTCACGTTGCATTCATTTTTGTCTTGGGTTGTGTCCCCATCAAGTGGTATCAGGGCAAGTTTTCCTTAGTGTGTAAATGGAGCACCAACTGTGAGGTAGTTTGCACCAAGACTATGTGGTTGTGGATTTTGATACAAGAATATGCCTCCATGAAGGGATTTTGTTGGAAGGGCTAGAGTTGTTACTCCTGAGGTTAGAGCCCTCTAGAGACAAGTCTAGGCATTGCAACAGGAGATCTGTAGAGGGATGAAGGTTGTTGTAGGCGATGAAAGTGAGGAAGAAAATGAAAAAGAAGGAAATATTGGGCAAGAAGTAGAAGGAGATAGAGAAGTCCTAAACCAAGTAGAGGATAGGCATTTTAGAGCTATTTCCAAGCTTGGAAAAAGACCTAAAATTGACATTGGCATGTTTTTGAGAAATCTAAACCTAGATGAGTTGGTTGATTGGATCAATGAGCAAGAGGAATATTTTGAGTATGAGGATAATAGAGACCCTAATAGGGTTAATTTTGTAAAGGAAAAATAGAAAGACCATCCCAAAATCTAGTGGCAAGAGATTCAGTTGGAAAGAAGTTGTAATGCCCCGCCAAGGGATCCAAAGAATTAACCTAGAATTTCACTAAGTTTGGTAACATTTTTTTTTTTTTACATGAAATTAAATACCATACATAACTTATTCACAATAACGAAAGCAATAGCAATGTCCATCTGAAAAGTAAACATATCATACATAACAGATTACATTCTTTAAGATCCCTTAACGTTGAATTACATACACGAATCCATCTAGTACAACAACCACATGAAATAATAATGATAGGTCCAATGTTTAAACATTACATTTCCAAATGCTTAATCATCCTCTCTACATGTCATAGGGTATGACAAGCTCAAAGAATATACATATGTAGAATAAGGTACATCATCCTATTCCCATCCATGATACATCAAAGTAGAGATAATCACATGATACATCATCATAGAAGACATATACATCCATCATAAAGATCAAACAAAATAAACTAAGTGTACGGTTCCTCCCAACCGTTAATAGCATCATTAGACCATCGTGGGCCCTAGCCATCCCTCCATGCATAACATCCCAAATCATCGAAGAGGTCATCGGTATTAACATAGTAGGAATGTCACTCAACATCATATGTAGAAAGTAATCTAACATGCAAATATAAGCATAAGATAACATCATCTAAGATATGTTAATCATCAATGAAAGGATACATAACCACCATCACGAAGGATGCATCAGCCATGATGTCTCAATGAATCTCAAATGATAAGAGTGGAAAATACACTACCACCCGACCGCGTGGTACCTAAGTGGTCCACTCCCACCATGCTGAGGAGATAATCTCAAGTCCTAAACAGGCTATCCATAACACATATCACAAATCTCTATAGTCCAGGAATCCTAAAAGTATACTAACTCAAAGGTTCCAATCATGAAACTGACATCTACTTCCCAAAGGCACACAATGACATGTAGGAACCTACTATGCAAGAGAGAAAGTGTCATCGCAATTATCACGTACAAGTTACCCTGGCAGTTAGCTAAACTACACAGGTCCATACTGATTTCATGCGGCCACTAGTATCCTCTCATACTGATGAGGCATACTACGGAATGCAAGGTCGCAACCATGCATTCTCACTACTCCCATCCTAGCCTATACAAGCACTCAAGGCATGGGCGAGAAAAAAACACTTATCTTTTTAGGTTCATTCAGTTAGTATTAGGTGTGAATGTTATCACTTATTAATCCAACTTACAATGAGTTACCCTGGCAGCCTCTTAGGGCCCCGGCCCCCATTGCAAGCCACTTCCCGTCACTACATGCAGATATCCTACCCTAATGCTCATGGAATCATAAATCTCAAAATCACAAAAATAATCCATAATAAAATCATCAAATATGCATAAAAGCATCAAATCTCCATGAGAAAACATCCATAGAAAATCATGACCACAATAGCTCTCTATTGGCAACTAAAGCATCACTGATAATCAAAAGTATCCAATGGTTCTCAATAACCAAAATATATCTCAAATACACTGATCGAAGACTCCAAAAATGGTTGAGTCAAACATGTCACAACATGACATCATCAAGAATAAATCCACATTTCAGTCCCATCATGGCGACTAAAAAATAACCAAGGATAATTGATCGATGACCAAAAATAATGGTTAAGTCAAGTGTCTCATAAATAAGAACCTCAACTAAAACAATCAGTATTGCAACCAATACATAGAGCATTCCATCACATAACCATGGTTGGGTTCATAAAGATCGAGATTAAAACATCATCATGGCATCACAATCACATAACCCCCAAGCCTCTGGTAGACATCCTATAACTAGTCAACACTAGTCAACCCCAAACCCAAAACAATAGTATAAAGAATACACAATGTAAACACATGTTTTGGTTTTGCTAAGTTTTCAAATTTGAATTCAAAAGTCTCAGTTTGCGTATTCCCAAATTAACATCAAGTGGAGAATTTTCACGTTTTATTTAACCCAAGTATTTGTTTGATAGATAAAAATTTTCTCCATTAGACTCAATTTTCTAATTGATTTATATGACATTGTTTGAAAATTGACATTCTCAATGAATCAAAAACTTCAATTATATATTCTAATAATTAATCTTAATTAAAAACTAAGTTTAATTAAATTAATTATTAATATCTCTTCATAATTGACAAGCTTAATAGCAATATTTTAATCATTAAAAGAGTGATCCATTAATTGAGAACTTTATAATAATCATTTATAATTAATAATATATACATATATACTTATGTACATATATATATACATACATAAATATATATATATATAATAACATTTAATAATTAATAACATTGCAACTTATAAAAAAATGAAATCGAAATTCATATACAAATCGTACATGAAATAATCGTTGCAAATATAATTTAAAACCAACACATATAACACAATGCGATTTAAAATCGTGCAGCGATTAAAGTGCCACACCGTAGGTACACTGTGGATCACAGGTACACTGCGGTCGCAGGTACCTTGCGATCACGCAGGCCTGCAGTGGGTGGGGTACGAAGTACTCGCCCGCCCAACGTTATATATATATATATATATATATATATATATATATATATATATATATATAATCGCTTACGCGATTTGCATACAGACTTTGCGATTTGGTTTTAACATTTTCGCCCACAGTATGTAATCGATTTTTTTTAACAAATATATATTTTATATATATATATATATATATATATATATATATATATATATATATATATATATATATTTGTATGTATAAGCAAATTGACAATTTATGATTACAATTTCAATTTTTCAGAATTCCTCCATAGATCTTTGATCTCCAAAATTTTCAATAATTAATCTAATGGGTTTGGCTATGAATCTCAACCCTAGCCTCGTTTTCTCTTCTTCTTTTTTTAATCCATGCATATAAAATTCTCAAATAAATTTAATTGCCCAAATTGAAAATGCATACAATAAAAATATGAAATTCCTCAGAAGACATATGGAAGACACGAAGAAGACAGGGAAATGAAAGATGCAAAAATAGCATAAATAAAATCACAAGAATCTACCCGAATTCTGATGCTAAATCACTCTTCCTCAAAAATTTTGCAAAGCAAGCTCCCTTCTTCGGAACTCTCAAATCCTCCAATGCCCCAATTGCACTCCAAACCCTCTCCCTAAGCTTCTATGAATGCCTAAATATAAAGAGCTCTCAAGAATCCTTTTGAATGCCTCTTGAAACCGCTGAAAGGTGTCACCAACTAAGCATGGGTCTTTTCCAACCTTTTTGATGAGTCATAGAGTTGTAGACACCTTGTGATTAATTGATGCACTAACCCCCGTGTTGTTGACACATGTTAATTCCCATGCAAGCTTATAACTCCAATTTACTTTTTAAATAATTTCTATTTAAAGTTTATAAATTTCATTTTTTTTTTTTATAACTTTTATTATTATTATTTTATTTATTACTTTATTATTATTTTATGATTATTATTAATTTTAATTTCTAGTTTTCTTTTATTTAATTCCTTTTCTCCAATAATTCACATTTAATTAATTATAATCAAAATATCAAAGATCATGATATTTTATTAATTAAATCTATTTATTAAGACTTAATTAATGGAAAATTCACCATAGACCTCCAAGATAAAATATGAAAACTCATCATAGAACAAATCATACAAAATAAATCTAAAGGGTTAAAATCATGAAATATGTCATCTGACACATTCGGTGGGTATTCAGCTTTGATACTTGTCCTAACTCACTAGGACAAATGGTTTTAAGGTTTGGGATTTGGACTTGAGAATTTATCTCCCTTCTCTTATCATTGAGATAGTATAATAGGGTATGCTCATCTTGGCAATTCAGGGAAGTCGATACCCGGTACCTACAACTTGCAGAAAAACCATGCATGTACATACAATATATAATGCTAAGCTAAACAGACAATGGCAAGAAGTGGTGCATTGTGTAGATCTCGACTAAGTAGGTGACTACGACTCCCTTCCTTATCCACATCAGAAACGTCATACAATAAAAAAACACGCACACCATACACATGCAAGTATGGGGTAAGTAACCATAATAAAACACATGAGATAATAAACCATCTAACTAATCAACATTAATAACTGAAAATGATGTAATGATCATCATACATACATGAAATGTAAAGTCTAAATGATCTCATCATATATCACCTGAATCCCTATCATAATATATGATAGTGTCAAAACAACACCACTAAACCATCAACATAAAACTAGTCTACATAGTCTGATAATAATAGCAACAATAAGTCTAGAAAAGATGTGAATGAGGGTAGGCACTATAGAAATAGAACAAGAAAGGAGAAAATCACAAGATGGGATTGCATGGTGGACAAATTAAAGAAGTAGTTCATTCCTATTGATTACAAGCTTGATTTGTTCAAAAAGATGCAAAGGTTAAAGAAAGAAAGATTTTCTATCCAGGAATGCATAGAGGAGTTTTACCGAGTCCTTATTAGGGCAGGGCATGTAGAAGAAAATAAGGAGAAGGTCATCAGTTACCTTAGGGGGTTATGACCTAGCATTTAGGAGGAGTTAAGTCTGGTTAGAATGACTAGCATTGAAGAGGCATACTAGTTTTCCTTGCAAGTTGAGGAGAAGCTAAAAAAAAAAATTGATGGAAAGCAAAGAGGGTGCAATCAAGGAGGAAGGAGTGATGGCAGGTCATTTGGAGGCTGAAATGAGAACTAGAAGAAAAATGAAGATGTGGTTACTAGCTGAAATTAGAGGAATGAGGGTTTCAACTCCTCCCATGATCAAAACTTTGGAGATCAGAGAGGTAGAGGTAGATGACGTGGACAAGGTTTAGGAAGAGGAGGTTTCCATGGTACTTGTTTTCATTGTAATGAAGAAGGTCATCGAGCCTTCAAATGCCCTCAATGTCAAGGAAGGAAAGATAGGAGAACTGATGGTCAAGAAAGGGTTGCTCATGTGGATGATGATACATAGTCATCACATTCAAAGGATGCAGAAAGAGGAGAGGTTCTAGTTAATGAAAGGTTCTTACTAAGCAATGAAACTAAACATGGTCAAAGGAGGAGTTTGTTTCATACCAAGTGCAAATGCGAGGGTAAATGTTGTGATGTGATTATAGATGGTGGAAGCACTGACAACTTGGTGTGAAAGGAGATGATCTCAAAGCTAAAGATCAATAGGGAGAAACACCCCCAACCCTGTCGGTTTGTTGTGGTGTAGGATGATCATAAGGTCTTGGTTAGTGAATATTGTTTGGTAAAGTTCAAGATTGGGAGTTACCATGACGAGGCTCTCTGTGAAATCATTCCAATGGATGTCTACCATTTATTTTTGGGAAGGTTGTGGTAGTTTGATAGACATGCTATACATTATGGTCATGCAAATACATACTCTCTGACAGAGGATGGAGTTCACCATAAATTGAAGCCCTTGATAAAGGAGGGTGAAAAGGTATGCAGTATTGCTAAGGTATGTCTTGTTGATGGAAGAAAATTTCTAGATGGCATGAAACATTAGCATGTGTTATACTTTAATTCCTAGGAAAGATAAGGAAGGTCGATAGTGAAATTCCATTTGAAGTTTCAGATTTATTAAGTGAGTATGGAGATGTCATCTTTGATAATGTTCTATAAGAATTGCCTTTCTACAATCAACCCCAAAAGCACACTTTTGTGGGTTCAAGTGCATTTTGTATTTACATATCATTTCAAAGATTTGTCTAAGTGTAGGAATGTGTTCAATTCTTTACATAAATTTAGCTAGAATATCATCTACATAATCCTCAAGAATCTTATGAATGTAATCATAAAATATCAATGTCACAATACATTCATAAGTATCACCAAAATTCCTTAACCCAAAAGGCATAACAACCTAACAAAAGATTCCCCATGGGATAGGAAGGTTGTCTTATATTAATCTTAAGGACAAATAAAATTATTATTATATCCTAAAAATTCATCCATAAAAGATATAATGTGTGACCCATTATAGAATCCATGATTAAGAAGGGGGAAATTATTCTTCAAAGAAGCCCTATTTAAATAATGAAAAATCAGTGTACATCCTTATCCTATTTTCACCTTTTGTGACAACAACATTATTAGAAATCCAAGGGGAAAAATCTATAGGACATATGAAACTGGCATCAAAGAGTTTCTCAATTTTAAAATTGAAAAGAAGAACAATACTAGGGTTCATTTTATGAACCTTCTACTTAATTGGTTTAATGTTAGGTGTAAGAATAATATTATGACTGGTGATCTTAGGATTAATGTTAGGCATGTTTGAATACCCCCAATAAAAAAATTTGATAATTTGAGAAGAATATTACTAAGTTGTTTGCATTCATTCTCATCTAAATTTTTTTTTGATCTCAATAACCTTTTTGGTGTCATTAGAACAACTTGCACATCTATTGTATCAATGATTAAGAGATTTATTTTCTTAGTATCTTCAATAGGTGTGAAAGGATCAAGATATTGTTTAGATTCTCTCTCTTCTCCAAAATATCTATTAGTGTTCAAGTAGTATGGTTTTCTCTTATTGTGATGAATAGGAGGCAAATTCCCATATGTCCCTAAGAATTCTACCATAGAATCATCAAAGGGGAAGATTCAAATATGGATTTTGATCAAATGTGAGGAGATGCCAATTGGTTACTTTAAAGGACCAATACAAATGTGATTAAAATTTGGAAAGAAATAATGTTATTCACAAGGACTAAATCCTAGAACATAGGTATATTAACAACCATCATTTTTTAGTATTCCTTGTTCAAAATTTTTGCAACCGCTACCATTAAAACCATGTTTACCAAGAAAATGATAACCAAGACCATAATGAGTAGCCATACCAAAAATTTGAAGGAGCTTCATAGGTCACTATTTTATAACAATCTAGTTTGATAGTTTCAATACTTTGTTAGCTAAAGAAGAAAAAATGTTATTACTCAATTCTCCCAAGAGAGGAGTGGAAACAACCTTTTCAGTTTTAGGTTCTCCTTTCAATTTCATGAAGGGAAGATCATAAAACCAATACTCTCCAAAAAAGGTAGGATTAAAATATAAAGTACCCCAACCATCCCTAGATAGAGTGGAAGAAGATTGTTCTTTACTTGATTGAGTTTTATTTTCATTTTTTGTTTTTTTGCTTTTCTTCATTAGATTTTAAGGTTGCATCAAACTTAGGGTATAAACATTTGTTAGAGTTATCATTTGAATGAAAAGTGTACATTGTAATATTGAAAATGAAATATACTTTACAATGAATCATGGAGGGAACATTGTGCATGTTATGTTATCATGGTCTTCCCAAAAGGTGATTATAGTTGAGAGTTCCAAGCATCATATGAATTAGTGTATCGATGATAGTTGAACCTACTTTATTAGGTAGACTTATGATCCTTAAAGTCTTCTTAGAAATTTTATCAAATCCACAAATAGGAATTCTATTTTTGGCAAAATTTTTAGCACTCCCCTCAGGATTTGTGACAAGAGCTTAACTCCCTCTTGTGTACTATAAGTTGAGTTGTTGTATCAAGCACTAACAAATTTTTCTTTTAGTACAACAATGCCCCACACTAACAAGTGGTATCAGAGTTTGGTCAAATGTTGAAATCCTCAAACCCCTTGGTAACACTAAGGGGGAGATTGTTGGGGAAAAAAATACTGCTCCCCTTTGGGATTTGTGACAAGGGCTTAATTGCATCCTATGTACTATAAGTTTAGTGGTTGTATGGGGCACAGGTGGATCAGTATTTTGGTGTAATGGAAACTCCACTCTAACATGAAATAGCTTGAGGTTTAGATGTATGAGGTGGTAGAATAATTTTGGAGCAAGATGGAGTGGAAGGATTTGGAAGCTTTTGAAGAATATTTCTAGAAGAAAATGGAGTGGAAGCCTTTGGAAGCTTGAATGTCAACTTTTATTTATTTTTAAGATTCAAGTCTTTCAAGAGAGACTTGAGAATCCATATAGATTTTGAGTTTTATTTTCCTTTCGATGCTTTAGAATGCATTTATTAAATAATGGATTTAGGAACCCATGTTTTCTTTAATTTTTCTCTTTGGTTAATGGACATTCGTGGTCTCTAGAGTATTTTTTATTTCATTATATTCACATGTTGATTGGATAGTACATGGTGATATTTAGTGTTCAATAGATTCTTATTTTTATTCTTAAGTTGATCATCCAAATTTCTTCCAAAAGTCTTGTGAATTGTGGATAAAGAAGGATAATATGATTGATTTAGATGTTTGGGTCGATGGATATTTGTCAAGGATGAGTTTCTTTGTTGATCTTGATGTATGATAGGAGAGCTAGGAGTAGAAAATGTAGGAAATGAAGGAACTTAAGGTCCAAGTATGGAAAGGAGGTTTGAAGGATTTAACTTTGACAAATAAGGACCAAGGATAGACTTAGGAGATGAAAATGGATAATGGATAGGGATATCAACATATTTAGAGTGAGAAACATGTCCAAGTCCATCAATAGACTCAGGAGTAGCTTTGATAGGAGCAACACCTTTGATAGGAGCATTTGGAGCTTGAGAAGAGTTTTTAAGTGGACATGGAGAAGTAGAACAAGAGGGGATACTTTGATCTTGACAAGTTTCTTTGGATAGCATACACATAGTGATCTTCTCATAATTTTTATTAAGCTCAATCGAAGTAGTGTAAGTGATATCTTCATCATACTTGGGAGATGGAAAATATATAGGATATGGAGGAGTGACATCTTGAAGGAGATGAAGGGGTGCTTGATCTTGATATTTCCTAAAATTTATATCTTTATCTTTTCGAGAGTCTGCTTGACATGGAGCCACTTCTAAGGACAAGGGAGAATGTGAGGTTTGCATGATAAGATGTTCAAGAGGTAACAAAGGACTAGTTGAAGTGGGCATAGTAGGCATAACATTATATGAAGATTGAGGAAATTTACTCTTAGTAGTATTTAAAATGTTTGTAGCCAAGTGAAGATTATGTTGAGTTTCATTTATAGGTATTGCATAGTCAATGCATAACATATTAGAATTTTTTTTGATGGAGGTATGTTAGAAATATTTAAAGCTTCAAGAGTTGCATGAGTTTTGGAAGAACTAGAGGTTACAAGGAAACCACTAGTAGTCATAGGTCCAATAATATGATATTTGTCAAGAGAAGTATCCTCATCACATGAGTGTATGGTATCATCCTCACCACACAAGTCTTTAGGGGTATCAACATCAACTAACCTATCATCAATAAGATCCTAGACTTTATTATTCAAATCCATGCAATTTAAAGTACTATGTTCATTATCTCGATGATAAGAACAATAGGTTTCCAAGAATGGGTTGTTGAAAATATAGATAAGTAGGATGATTTAGATTTTTCATTTATGGAAACATATTTATGAGAATGAGAAGGCACAGTTTATAGTTAAACATCTCATAATCAGATATAGGAAATTTTCTAAGTATTAGATAGTGTTACTGATAGCACAGAGACAACTTTTGTAATATGCAATCTACAGAGACATTTGGAATGTGAAAACTTGGATACAAATAGTATAGAGTGTCATGGTGACATGTGCAATAGTGTAGTATGGTACAAATAGTATGACATCAGATATAATAGTTTTATTAGTAAAGGAAGTGAACAGAGCAGAACAAGGCACATCAGCAGTTTGGTATTTATAGGTTAAGGAATTATTTTTGTGACAAAATAATTACTTAACTAATTTGGGATGACATACTATATATTAACCCTAAGTCAAAAAGAGTTTATTTTATGTTATACCAAATGTGTGAAATCTTGAAGGATGACAGGATAGATTTTTGTTAAAATGTAAGATATAAAGGAAGATTATAACTTTTGAAGTAATGAGATGTGAAGTAAGAAAAATTTGTGATATACGAATGATATGTGAGCTATATGTGATGCAAAATTTTGATGTATGATTAGAGAGATGTGAAGTACAACAGATAGCAAAAAGAGGTGTTTGTATCTAATTGTTTTGTACAAAAGAACTACATTGTTTATAGTGCATGTTTGGGCAATGGGTTCATCTTGCATCATTGTAATTGTTAGAATGAAGTTATCATTGCACCAAAAGACCAATCTGCCAATGCCTAATACAACCACTCAACTTATAGCACATAGGAGGCAGTTAAGCCCTTACCACAAATCCTGAGGGGAGCACTAAACAAATTTCTAATAACCTCCCCCTCAGTGTTACCCAAGGGTTTGAGGATTTGAACCTATGACTAAGCTCCAATACCACCTATTAGAATGGGGTTGATGTTGCACCAAAAGCTTGATCTGCCAATGCCCCGATACAACCACACAACTTATAGAACACAAGAGATGGTTAAGCCCTTTTCACAAATCCTGAGGGGAGCACTGAACAAATTTCTATCAATAATTGTACTACCAACTCCTAACAAAATTGAAGCAACTCCTAACAAGGTTGAGGCTTTAATAGGGCCTAGTCCTCTAAAAATGACTATGACACTATATGTAATTTATAGACTCCTAATAGGGTCAATATCCTTAACATGAATCTTTTGTTTAGTGGATCATTTTGTGGTTACCATCCCCATGAGGGTTTTCCCTTGGCTAGGGTATCTATAGTTACAAAATATGGTGTTATGAGTTCTCTTTGTGTATGGATTTATTTTAGTGTTTAGCATTGTTGGTTTACTTTCATATGCATGTTATAAAGTAATTAACAATATTTAATTGTGGGCAAAAGTTTATAGAATACTTATTCACCCCCCTTATCTATTTCTAACATGGGTTTCTATATTCAAGCTAGAGTTAGGAAATGTGATGATATTAGTGTTAGGAATTGTTTGCAAGATGACATCATAAGGATCTCCCAAAGGAGTGAGAGTTCTCTCAAAAGTATGTCTGGGTTCTTCTTGTTGTTCTTCAAGTGCATAGCATCCATCCATGTCTTCATCATATTGGTCAAAGATGAGCTTATAATGAAATTGTGGCATAGGTTCTTGATCAAAGATAATATTATTCTCTTTCTCTCTAAACAAGTGTATTATGTTATGCAAATTGTGGCATAGGTAATTGATGTCTTAGAGAGGCAATGTGTGTAGACCTAGAAGAAGAGGATGAACTTAAAGAAGATGACTCATAAAGGCCTTAAGAAAAATTCATGTAATGATTTTATCCTCTCATCTACCATTTGTTTAAGCTTAGAGGGCATTTCCATTATGCACTTAGTGATGCAAAGGTAAGTGGGATCACGTACCTCTTCTAGTTCTTTATATTAAGTGTATAAGTATTGAAACACTTGAGTGACACCTAGGAACTCATTATAATCTAGACTTGGTTGAGGTTTGGAAGAAAAAGACTCAAAACCCATATTGGTAGATAGAAAGTCAAGCATCAAGGAGATAAGAAGCTAAATAAGTGACACAAGATAACTTGATGTCCAAACTAGAGAGGTAGAGTGTTCACCTGCCAAGATAGTAGAGAGAGATTAAAGTGACTTGCCAAGAAAAGTGTCCAAGTAATTTATGACACTTACAACTCGAGTTAAGAGATAGTATCAAGTCCATATATAGATAGCCAAAGATAGATAGACAAGTGAATGACTATCCCAATCAAAGAGTTTAATCAAGAGATCAAGGTAACCATTTCAACCAAAAGAGTCCTTAGCACATAGATTTCAAATCAAGGAACAAGTATAGACCAAGAAAAAACCCTCTAGATCAGCTAAGAATGAGTTTAAAGTCAAGCCAACTAACTTTAGTAACTAGGTGATAGAGTACAATATGCCAGGTGATAGGAGGACATAGAAGATTTTGTATGTAGTTTGCAAGAAGTAGTACTACAATTTATTCCAATGTGATACTTTTCAAGAGGAAGAATGATACTTTGCAAGAAGTAGTATGATACTTTGTATAAAGCAATATAGTACTTTCCAAACACCAAAAGTATTGTATGATATTTCTCACAGTGCAATTTTCATTTTGATAACAAAGATAACTTGTGAAGTATTTTTGTTCAAAAGACTTCATTTGATTGAGTTTTCTGACCAAGTAGACTGTTGTGGCTATTATGACAGTGTCCAATTCAAGTTTTAACACTAAAAATAACATGTTTTGAGTAGTAATAGTGAAGAAAACACACATCTTTAAAAAATTTGACAAGGGACAAAGCAACCTTGCCAATAAAAATATGTGTGAGGTCTTGAGAAAAAAGGCCCTATGAGACTATCGATTGTGCATGTTCAAAAAGATTTTCATGAGTCTCCCTCATTCAAAAACATTTTAAGAAAGATCTACCTAAGGTCACAACTCAATACTCAATTACTTGGCGCACAACTTGATGCTCCCTTGCCTCACACAAAGTAGTTTCCCATAATAGATATTGGGTTCTTCATAGATGGGTTACCCAAATCTAAAGGAACACATATGGTAAGTGTGAATCTTGGGGTGATCCAATTAGTCCACTAGGATTGATCCTTGCACCAAGATATTGAGCAAAAAAATAGGGTAGCTTCTAACCTATGGTTCTTAGTAAGGAATTATTTCACAACACCCTTATTGCACTTGATCTGGGACAAAGGCCTCACATCCACAATAGTACCTTAAGAATACTCACCCAATGATTTTCTCATGGTCATAATCCCACATGTAATCTCACTAAGTGAAGTCAAGTGTTATGTGCCCCAAGGCTTTTCCCTTTGTAAAGGGTTGTGTGATTATAGTGGGTCAGAAAGTTGGTTTTCGCTTGTTCCCACTTGGGTCATTCTTATTGGTATCTTTCCACCAAATAGAAGACCCTCTAAAGGAGTAAATATCACTAGGAGATTGAAAAAAATGGATCCATACCAAGGACAGCAAAATTTTAGATGCACCAAGAAGGTGAAGAGCGTCTCCTCTTCCCCTATGCTTCCCCAAACATGCCAAGAAAGTTAATTATGACCACTAAGGAGTGAAATATGCCACCCACTTTGTTGATCCAATAATGAGTCAAAATTTTTTATTTTCCTCAAAGGAGAAGAGCATACTTTTCTATCAACAAAGGAACCTTGTGGGTTTTATGTGCCTAAGAAAGGAAACACAACTACTATGTGCAAGCACAATGAAAGGAAATCAAATCACAAGAAAATATTTTTGTTTTTCAGCTTGGGTATCCATGCAAAAAATATTAGTACCCCTTTTTTCAATCTACCTTTTACCAATGCAAGCAAGCAAGTGAGTTCTAAAAAAACCACAAGGTTAAGGCATTAAATAAGCATCAAAACTCAGAGTAAACATGCAAGACCACTATTAGAAGTTGTTAGAAAATTGGAAAACCTAATAATGAAAGCTTAGAAGCACAAAGGAAGACCCTAGACTTAGATTATGCAAACAGACCCTATTATATGATACTTTTCTTGCTTGCAGAAGGTTGTACAATATACCATAGTTTAGCCAGGTAATATTTCAATCTAGTACGATGCTTGGCATCAAACCAATACAATAATCTATAGAAGGAAGTATGAGAGAGTACAGAATATCAATACAATAGAATAAATTGGAAGATTATCATACTACAGTAGGAGAAATTATCTTACTACAATGTAGAAAGTGTTGTACAATATTGATGCATGTAAAACAAAAATTTAAACTTGCACGTGCAAAATCCATCAAAAACTAGCAAAATTGAGCTAAACAAAAGAGTCTATCTCTGTAGTGGGTGCAAAAAATTGTGTGTATAAAATGTGAACACACTTAAATATAGACCATTATTATCAATAATACCCATGATGAAGAGTGTCTTATGAAGTGGCCTATACTACTCTACCTATAACATGCAAGAGTACAATTTAGTATGGTAGCTCTCAAATGAACCTAGTTAAGCAACCCTTGCAAGGTGCATCATAAAATGAAATATTAAAAGGAGTAAAGGAAAGAGAGCCAATATCCAAGAATCAAGTATGCAATGCATATGCAAGTAAAACTAAATGAGATGCAAGACCTAAGCTAACAAAGAGTTACAAAACCTGTAGTTATACTAGGTGAGATAACCTATTGCATAAAAGGAAACTAAGATAATAATGCAAGTAAGAAAAGTGAGTGTAAATGCTCAAAAGTGTAAGTACAAAATGATAGCATAACACTAGCATGATATTCTAATATGAGAAAATGAGGAGAGAGCCTCTGCTATGCCCTTAATATTGGTGTATATAGGGTTATGAATAGTCAACTTGTGGCTATCTTAATCCTTGATTAAGTCATGTTATCATTATTATCTTATTATTTAAGTAGGTAGGTTGGCCTAGGTGTTATGTAGAGTTGTTTCTATTCAACCTAAACATAATTAAGTATATATAGGAGGTTGTGAGTCTTATTTCAACATCATATTGTGAAGTGTGTTCTCATTGGAGATATTTTGAGGTTTCTGCCTCAAAGTGGCCTATTACTCTTAGTTATTATCAAGTATTTATATAATATTTCATATTATTTCATCTATTGTGCAAGTTATTTCATTAAAACCTCCTTATAAAGAGAAATGAATGGTAGGGAATAAGAGGAAAAATATACAATGGAGAATGAATGCCATGTTGACTTTTTGCACAAGAATCTCAACTAAGCAAGATCAATGGTGGTGTTTAAAAGGAAAAAGATTTCTAGAGGAAAATTAAAGTAATTTTGAAAATAATGATTTGTCTCACATAGAAAAGTGTCTTCCATGTGTAGTCAAAAATATATTTTTTCTTTTTATGTTTTAAAATAAGAAAATGCTTTTTTCATGTGCACACATAGGAATAAAGGGACTTTGGGGATTTTAATTTAATTAAAAGGGGACAAGTTCTTTCAATTAAATAAGAGACTTAGGATAAAGTGGTCAAACCATAGGTTATAATCAAATAAATAGTAAAATGTCTATTTGATCAAGAATAAATGATAGGTAAATTATGCAAAATTTCTAAATAGGGGTCTCATAGTCTAGAGGATCATTTTTGGGTGATTACACTTGGCATGTTCAACATTGTGTACTTTGCATTAACAAACCTTAATGCACAACAAGCACAAGCCCTTAAACTTTCTTCAGAGATGACAACCAATGCTAACCACAACAAGACATTACAAGCTTAGCTAGTTAATTTGATTAAGTCAACTCCTACTCAATTTGCATCTCCTAGTAGTGGACAAGAGAGTAGTGGAATTGGTTGCCAAAGTCATATTCCATTTCTTGGTTTTATTAATACCTAATGAAAAAATTTCTAAATGCAAAATTTTGATGGATGTTACTTACTTAGTTTTGTGATGTATTCAAATATATTTTAGCTTTGCATCATAAAAGGTGATGAACAAGGTTGAAATCAAATGTTGAAGGCTATGGAAAAGGATTTATGGGTTATGCTCTAATTCTTTGGAAATATTTTATATATAAGGAAATAATCACCATATGATATAAGATATTTTGTAAATGTTTGATATTAAAAGAAATAATTGTCAATGGGCCCTTGGCCTACTAGTGAAGTTGAATGGCTCACAAAGAGCCCACTAGGGATCAAGTCTTGTTGAGTGCAAGGCTCCAACATCATAAGGGATGAGGCCAGAATCATGTCTTGACTAATTTTGGTGGCATGGATACCGCTCAATTGTTGTCTCTAAGCCGAAAAGGTTTTAGGAATGAGTAGGCTTGTATCAGGTTCCCAAATTGTTTGTGTGGTGGCTTTGTTGATTGGTAGGTCGCAGGCTTCATGCCTTAGTGAGTTGCCTAGTAGGTCTAAACCCTCCATCAAAAAAGAAATAATTATTGTTATGCCTATCCCTAGTTTGATTTTCATGTTAGATCTTCATATTCTTTTAGGCCAGTTTTGTGGTTATGTTTCATGATTGTGGTATTTGGTTACCTAATTTGATTTAGATGTTATTTCATACTTAGTCGATATAATTGATGAGCTACTTGATACTCGATTATTTCATGTATTCATGATTATTCTTTCAATGATGATATATGTATGTCCATATAGTGATTTCATTTATTTCATGATGTTTAGTTAGATGGATGATTAATGCAGTTCTATGATTACTTATCCCATACTTGCATGTGTATGGTGTACTTGTATGTTTTACTTTATGTTTAACATTTTTTATGTTGTTAAGGGAGGGAGTCATAGTCACATGCTAGTTGGGATCTACATAATCCACCACTCCTTGAGATTGCATGTTTAGTTTAGATTATATGTGTATGTACATGCTCGAATTTTATGCAGATTGCAGGTACCAAGCATCGACTTCCTTGATTTGCTAGGATGAGCATGCCCTATCACAATATCTCAATGGTAAAAGAGGGGAGATCATCCTTGAGTTCAAATCATAACCCTAAGCCAATTTTCCTAGAAAGTAGGACAAGTATCTGAATTGTTTACCCTTCTAAATTTGTCAAGTGATGTGAATTCGTGATTTTGAGTTTGGAGTTTGAATTTGTATTTTGTTCTTTATGATGAGTTTTCTTTATTTAGTTTTGTGGGCCTATTGTGATTTTTTATTATAATTAAATCAAATTAAAAGATAATTTAATGATTTAATGTAATGATTTTTTATAAAGAAAATAATTAAATTTAAAGATATAATTAAAGTTCTAATTTTGGTGTAATCATATTTATTTAATTTAATAATAATATATTTAGGAGTTTCATTTTTATAATAAACTCTAAATATTATTATTAGTTAAATTAATAAATATTTTATTAAAAAATGTCTCAAGATTTAATAAGAGAGGGAGAGAGAAAGAATTAATTTAATAAAGTTTATTTTAATTAAATTGCAAAAAGGTTGCACATGAAAATTAGAATATAATAAAATAATTTTTTAAAATGTTTCATGTGATTGCACAATTGAAGCCCTTATTTGGGGAAAGCTCTATGTTAGGAAATTAGAGTTCATTTCTCCACATATAAGTTTGGAGGAGCCATTTTTTGAGAAGAGGGTTTTGAAGGAAAAGGGGAACTACTTGCGAGTTATGTTCATTCAGTTGTTTAGCATCAGATCCAAGTAGGATCTTGTGGGTTTTATGCAGTAGTTTCTTTCATTAAACTATTTGTCTTCTTTTGTGTTTGGATGGAATGGTTTTAAGAATTCAATTGGGTTGAAATCCTTGTTTGTGTATTTATCATTTTTGTTTTGAAAACATTTGTAAAACAATTTGAAATTGGAAATCTTGTTCGTTGAGTTTGAGGATTCATATTTGGATTGTTAAAATCAAGATATGGGGTTAGAAAAGAAAACCTAGATTTGTTAATTAATTTCAGTTGTTTACCCCATGTTTCTATATCAAATCTATATGGAAGAATTTATATATATATATATATATATATATATATATATATATATATATATATATATATATATATATCACAGTAATTAGTAAATTTATACATAAAATAAATTAAAATAAATTAAAATAAAAAAATTTGTAGGGGGCATGAATTTGTTTTGATTATAAAAAAAAAAAAAATGTTTTGGGTGGGCAGGGGTCACTACCTCCCCACCCCCCTTCTCCTCCTCTTTTTCACATCGACGAATTCCATTTATAGGACTATGTGCGCAGTCCTGTTGCATCAGCAGGGCTATGCATAGTAGCTTAGCCTACGAGCTTTTAATAAATTAAGTGGGGGTAAGTTTTCAATTAAGTTTTTTTTTTTTCTATATAGTTTTATGATTATTAAATATGATTTTAACTATTAAATGTTATTAATAGTTTTCAATAATTTTTTTAATTATAGTTGTTATTAATATTTAATATTATTATTAATATTTAATATTATTATTAATATTAAATAACATTTTTATTATAATTTTAATTTTAATAATTATAGATTATTAGTGAATTAATTAATATTATTTGTTAATAATTAAACAGTTATTATTATTATTTCATACTATTAATATTGTTTTTAGATGATGGATTTTATAGTTTTAGTAATCGTGCATTTTAAATCAATTTTTAAAATTGGAAGAAATTATTGGGATGTTTTTATGATATTTCATTTTTATTAAATTGGGGTTTTATGTTTAAATGATTTTTAATGATTTATTGAGTATTTGAGGTTCTTTTGGACTCAGAGACACTAGCAAATCTTAGACTTGTATAAATGAAAACGTGAACCCAGGTTGTAATTTGAAAACCCTATCAACTGTAATACTTGAAAATGAAAATAAAAACTTGAAAACCTATAGTGAAAATTGAACTTTGGTGTTCTCAAAACCTAATGAGTTATGAAAGTTATATTGTTATGTGCTTAATGTGATATGTGGTTTATTGGTGTTGGGTTTGGTTTGACTTAGTACTTTAACCAAATTAGGATGTTTACCAGAGGCCTGGGGGTTTTTGTTCTATGATGATATTTTGTATATGATCATTCATACTTAACCATGGTGATGTGTCACATGTTTTCTATGATGAGTTATGATTAGTGCTTATTTGTGCTTTCCATATGATTGTATGGTACTGAGGTGATAATTGTGACTTTCTTGTTGTAACCTTTCAGCTTTTGATCGGTTATCTTCTACTGCTTTCCAGTTGCTTGTATAGGACTAAGGTGATTATTGTGATTTTTCTTGTGGTGATTTCCATTTTCTTGCATAAGACTAAGGTGAATGCTATGTTTTATCTTTAGGTGCTTTCTTGTTTCTTGTAAAGGACTAAGGTGAATACTATGTTTTATCTATAGGTGCTTTCCAATTTGTTTGTAAAGGACTGAGGTAAAAATTATAAATTCTATGATTTGTACTTTTTATGAGCCTAGGGCAGGTAATCTATGTGTATGTTGGGAAGTGGCTTGCAATAGAGGTCGGAGCCCTAAGTGACTGCCTGGGTAACCCATTGTAAGTTGTTTTAATAAGTGATAACATTTCATTAAATGGGTTTAAAATAAACTAATAAAAGTCAATATTTTTCCTTGCCCATGCCTCAAGTGCTAGTACAATTTGGGATGGGAGAAGAGAGGATGCTTGGTTGTGGCCTTGCTTCATTATTATGCCTTGTATGTACAAAATGAAATGGGTGCCACATAGAGACACTAGGGGGGCAAAGTCTAGAAAGGTTTCCAAGGTAACCTTAGAGTTGGCTCATGTGATGAAACTTTCCCACTTACATAGTAGATTTCCTATGTGTCTTTGTTTCCACTGGGATTAGATGATACTTGTGTCTTGGTACCTTTGAGATGTATTGCTATCAGGATTTCCTTGACCTAGATATCAGTTATGACTTGTGGATTGTTATCTATTTGGGACTTGAGAATATCTCCTTAGCACGATGGGAGTGGGCCATTTAGGTTCCATGAGGTCGGTTGGTAGTGCATTTTACTTGTACCATTGAGATCTGATAGTTGGATGTCGATGTTGGATGTCCTTATGCAGCTATTCATTTCTTTCTTATCTTGTATTTCTAATGGTGGCTATATTATCTTGTATTCTACTTGATTTATCAATTATCTTATTGATGATGTTTATTTTTTGAGATTTTCATACCCTGTCACTTGTACAGTGGATGATTATGCATTCTGGTTATGCTGAGTGGCATCCTTTGTAATTGTATATTATTTAATTGGATTCATACTTGTGATTATTCCATGATGTGGATTTTGGTTACATGTGTTATATTTAATATTAATAAACTTATACATGGGATTCAATGTCATGGAACCCTTAAGAGATGTAATTTGTTTTCAATGGTTGTATGTATGTGAGTTATTGCTTCCACTATGTTTTCTATTGATGTTATCATCTAAAAAAAAATATTTGACAAACTTAGTGAAACTTTAGGTTAATTTCTTTTGGGTTCCCTGGTGGGGCATTACAATTACCAATGGATATAAGTATATAAATCAATTTGGTTATTTGTATTTTTTGTTGTATATGTTGGATTGTTTATTGCGTTCATTACTTAGAGTACTGTATTAGATTTGACACTTCAATTTATGACCTTTTAGCTCCTCTTTAATGTTTTTGCATTGCATGATTACACTTAGAGTGCATACTTTCCTTTTTCCTTCTCTCTCCTAGGCTCAATTGAGGTGGGACCTAATACTTCCGCCTTGATTTCCCTTTCTCTCTATCATGGGTAGAGGTAGGATCTAATTTATATGCATCCTCCTCTTTCTAGGCCTCATTTCTCCAACCTAACCTCAATTTATCAATTCTTAATACACATTACTTCTATTCCCTCTATAGTCCTAAAATATTGGGTTACAAACTCAAGACAATCCTAGGGAATAGGTTGAATTGTTCCTTGGTAATCGGGTAGTTTTGGTTTGGGTCCTATTTAAAATTTCAATTATTTCCCACTCACTATAGTCAAAGAGATTATCCAAAAAAGGCATGAAATGCCTCATTTGCACATGATGGAAGAAAGATACAAGCACACATGGATGGTCAATCTAACATAGAGAAATCACAAGGTTAAAGCTAAGGGATGAATCTAATTATTTCATTTCATAGTGAGGTCTTCATAAATATTCCTTCAATTCAATAATTCAAACCTTGCATGAAAACATAGAGATGCAAGGGGATCATGAAGATGGTTATAGTACTTTAGCATTGGGGGCTAGGTACACTTTCTATGTTGTGTTCAGATTAGATCTTTATCTCTCCATATTTTGTATACATTTACGAGCATATTTAAAAACTAGGGTTTCATGCATAGAGTATATTCATAGCATTTACTAACTCTTTTACATTATAGATCTACAATCTAGGATTCACAAGCACTACATATACACACAACATTATTTCTAATGACTATTCATGGAGGAAAAAATTATTAAAATAGGGGGTTGCCTAAGGCAAACCCATTTATATCCATCCACACACACACACACACCCACACACACATTTTGTACTAGACTTGCAAGTTATCAATTTGGTGGCCATAGATTTGAAAATTATTCTCTAAGACCATTTTAGAGAAGTTGGGTGGACTTTTCTATAGTGCCCCAAGAATACAATGAATTCATTGTAAAGTGTTAGGAACATGTTACACTAGGCTAACATCTTCATAAGGCCTTGAGAAAAATAACTTTTATGTGTTTTCAATTGTCATCATAGATTTGTAGTTGGAATTTCAATCACAATCTTAGATCTTCAATTTTTGGAGTGAAAATTCATATTCTATTATACATTTTGAGGTAATTAATCCATCATTTATTTCATCTTTTAGAGTAGACCTATTTTCATATCTCGATTTGGTTAATTGCACATATTTGTTACCTAGACCTATCTTACACTTTTCACTTAATCAATTAGTTCAAATTTTGCATTTACATTACATGTCTATAATCAAATTACTTTGTATGAAAGAGGCCTTTCTTGTGTACTTCCTTGATATAACTTGGATTTAACATTTAATATCCCTCATCATACTTTGGTTTTGTTAATCTAACCTAGGTCATGTAGAGATTTATTCTTGGAATCCCCTCTTTCTCTTATATGGAATGGCTTAGGGAGGAAGTGTTAAACTTGCCATACATAATTCACATTGTTAGATTCATTGATTCCATTTAGCTCCTTAACATTTTGGTGAACTTGACATGAATCCTCCTTGTTTGATCTTAGTAGTTAGATATTTCATTTACATGTATTGCATTTATATTTGTGTCAGATTTCATAAACATAAAATTACAAAAAAAATCCTTTATGTGTTAGGCTTGCATTTCATTGTTGCTTAAGGAAAAATATAAAAATAATTGCATTTAATTATGATTTTTTTTTTTACTTGTTAGATGTATGATTTCTTTCATGAATACTATGATGATGCATTTGTTAGTAACCCTCTTGAGGTGTCTAGTAGGGAAGTGTTGGATGTAATGAATGAGATCTTAATTGAATCCATTCCTCCACCATCTTCCTCTACGTCTTCCCAAACCACCTTTATGATAGGTTTTTATCATGGCTTCCTTTGTGTGTGAGTTTTTTTAATGTTCAATCCATAAAAATAGTTCTATTATCTAATCCACTTATAACTCTTAAAGGATTTCCTCCTCAACATCCATTCTTTACTCTTAAGGGTTGTCCTCAAAATAATGACCCTCTTATTGTTCTTAAGGGAAATCTTGATAACACTTTAGTTGTGCATACCTATCAAACACAAAATAATCTCTGACCTACCATTTTGGTTGTTTGTACTTTTGTACCCCATTATCATCCAGTGTTTCCTTAAGTACCTTTTTTCCCTAGTTCCTTGGGAAAGGAGTATGATATTTTTGAGAATTTACATACTATTTTTGCTAAGATATCCTTGTGGAAACTTCTTCAAATGTTTCCCACTTATCATGAAGTTGCAAAAACCTTTGTCTACTTTTCTTATCCCACCACTATGAAGTTTCTATAAATTCTTTAACTAAATTGGATCTTTGATTATACCTTCTTAAGCTTGTTGTAGATAAACTTGAAAGTTTTGTCTTGAATGAATTTAGAAATATAAATCAAGAAATGTCTTTTCTGCAAGTTGTGTTTGGGTAGTATTGACTAAGGAGCAGACTTTATTGTTTCTTTTGTGATCTTAAACTTCAATCATACCCTTAATAAATATAGACATCAAATGACATGTCCTTACAAAGGACATGTCCCTTCCAAAATCTACTTTGACTCATCCCTTCAAGTCGACGACTTTCCATGCAATAACAAGTTTAATCCTAAACTAAAACAAAGGAGTTTAGTTAGCTATAAACTAGTACTCAAGGATAGGCACCAATACCCTTAAGAGGATAATGCAATGACTTTAGATCAATATACATCATGCAAGATTAGATCAGATTGATATGTGATCAAATCAGCATGATTGCAAGTTATAGAATTAACACTCCCTCTTAACTTGATAATTATACTAAGAGATGTCATATCTAGCAACATTAATAAAGATGAACAAGCAAGAATTGATACTCTATATCTATCTAAATCTTCTTAGTATGTGGTATCATTGAACACATGATACAATTTCATATTACTAAACCTGTGATATGAAAAATCACTACTACTAGTGATAACAGTATTTCAAAGAATACAATATACAAGATAAATCTGGATAATAATTAAATTTTTCATTTATCCAAGTTGTGACTCATAAATACTAGTATTCCTATATCACAACATGATCTTGAGTTAAGATCTACCAAAACATAGGATAAACTTTGGAGAAGAATAAAATTCTTCCTTTATCCAAATTGTGACTTATAAACATCACAATGTGATCTTGAACTCATCTAGATCTTACAATAGAACTCTATTGTTTAGCACATTATCTAAGAGATCATCATCTCTTACAATGTCTTCTATACAAATGTTCATTATCTCAGAGATTGTCACCTCTTAAATAATGAATACAAATGGTGGAGCCCATAATAGGCAATAGCATGAAAATAAAGTTATTCTATTAATAATTTAAAGAATACAAATGAATTACAATTCAACCATACCAAGTATTGTCCTGAAGTGATCTATCTTCACTCTAGAGAAAGGTTTGGTGAGAATATCTACTATCTAATTTTTAGTGCAAATGTATTCTAATTTTATAGTATTCATGTCTACCATATCTCTTACATAATGGTAAGGAATTTCGATATGTTTGGACCTATCATGAAAAACTGGATACACAAAAAGCTTGATGGAACTCTGATTATCACAATAAATAATTGTAGGAGTCATGGCTTGCCCAAATAATCCCACAAGTAACTTTCTAATCCAAACTTCTTCCCAAGAGGCAATTGGTGCTGCCATGTATTCGGCTTCTGTAGAACTTTTTGCTATTGAAGACTGCTTTCTACATATCCAAGGTATCATTGTTGATCGTAAACTAAAATAGCATCCTAAAGTACTTTTTTTGTCTTTAACACTTCCACCCCAATCCATGTAAATCTAAATCATCTTTCTCATATTTGAGCCTAAGATTCAGAGTGCCTTGTAAGTATCTCATAATGTGTTTGACTGCAACTAGGTGAATCTCCTTTAGCTCACACATAAACTAACTTAAGGCATTAACAACATAGAAAATATCAAGTCTTGTATTTACCAAGTACATAAGGAACCCAATCATCTTCCTGTAGATAGTATAATCTATGGAAGGTGATTTTGTTTCTACTTCTTTAAGTTTATGTAGATTAGTCTCCATTAGAGAAGACATAGACTTGCAATTCCACATTCCAAATCTCTTCAAAATATCTGATGTGTACTTCCCTTGATTAAGTATAGTACTGCTAGAATTATGTCATACTTCTAGTCCTAGGAAGTAATGAAGGAGTCCCAATTCTTTCATCTCAAATTTTCTAATTAGATCTTTCTTGCATTGATTTATGAGATGATGATCACCTGTTATTAGTAAATCATCAACATACAGTATCAGAATTACCATATCATCTTTATCCCTTTTATAATATAAATTTGGATCATCTTCATTTTTGGAAAAACCTAATCTAGTGAGATACTTATCAATTCTTTCATACCAAGCCCTTAGAGCCTGCTTAAGCCCATAGAGAGATTTCTTGAGCCTGCATACGAAAAACCAAGGATCATGAGTTTCAAATCCTTTAGGTTGCTCCAAATATACTTCTTCTATAATCTTTCCATTTAAGAATGTTGTTTTTATATCCATTTGATGTACTTTCCATCCCTTTGATGCTGCAATGTCTAGGATTACTCTTACAGAGGTGTATCTGGCAACAAGAGAAAAAGTTTCTTTATAATCAATCCCTTCTTTCTGATAAAATCATCTAGTTACAAATTTGGCTTTATAATTTTCAAAGCTACAATCAGTAGCATACTTTATTTTAAATAACCACTTGGAAGAAACAACTAATTTTCCCTTAGGTCTTGGAACAATTTCCAAAACATCATTCTTCATAATAGATTGGTATTCTTCTATCATAGCTTCTTTCCAAGTTGTATGTTTAATAGCATCTAAAGTATTGGTTGGTTCTGATTTAGAAAAATCATTCATGTTTGTTGTCTAACTAGAAAATCTTTTGGGTCTTTTGCTTTCTCTGACTATTCTAGAAGGTGCAGTAAAGTCGTGTGCTTCCTCAACTATTTTAATGGCCCAAAGTGGTATTTTCTTTGAATTTTGAGTTTCTCCAAGATTAAGGTTTTGAATTTCATCTTCAATTTCTTCCATGTTTTACCTCTAAGACTTAGACTCCGTATTTCTTGTAGAACTAGGTAAAGGAGAGGGTTCTTCCAAACTTAGGGCTCTTTTGAATGCTAGATCTTCGAGATTACATTCCTACTAAGTTCAATATTTTTTTGTCTAGGAATGAAAATCCCATATGCTTTAGATGTGTCATTATTCCCTACAAAAATAACTTTCCTTCAAGAAGGTTCTAACTTAGTTCTCTTTTCTTTTAAAACATGGATATATACAAGGCACCCAAAAATCCTAAGATGACTTATATTTGGTTTAACCTTAGCAAAGACTTCTTTAGGAGTTTTCTATAAGGTAGGAGTGAGGGCTTCTATTTTAAATATAGATAGTAGTACAAGAGGCTTCTTCCCAAAGATTATATTCTGGATTCTAAACAAATATAATAGCTCTACTAGCTTCTATAATTGTTCTATTCTTTCTTTTTGCTACCTTATTTTGTTTTGGGTTATAAGTAACGGTACACTCCCTCTTAATTCCTATTTCTTTATAAAACCTTTTAAACCAATCTGAGGTGTATTCCCCTCCATTATCAGTTCTAAGAGTTTTAATTTTATGTCCTGATAAGTTTTTAGTTAATGTTTTAAATTCTTTAAATCTTATTAGGATTTCTTCTTATTCTTTGCACTTTAAGAAGTGATGAGACAAATTAATGTCTCAAATTTGATATAGTTTTTATATAGTCTAAACTTACTCTTTGAGTCATTTCCAAAATACTTGTTTTAAATGTTTAATGTTGAATGTAATCAGAACCTATTAAACCTATGGATAGTGGTTATGATGTACCTTTCTTAATATTATATATAAAGTGTTGTATTTCATATAAATGTTTTAAGCTATGTTTTAATATTTAGATGAGAGTAGAATTGTTGTTGTATGTGTTTGAATGTTTCTAATTTGCAGAAAATGAGGAAATGGCACGAAGAGTGGCAAAGATTGCATTAAAGAGGGAGTAATGAAGACCAGTCATAGCATGAGAAGCATGGATCAGTTGTGGGTGATTAACTGTGACTACAAAAGGAGTTATTTTAGAAGGCTGACTTGTTACATTATCTACAAAATATTATTCTATTACTCAATCAATCTTCTAAAATTCATGGTTGACATCCTACCCTTTTTCTAGTAATGATGTTGGTTCAAAAAATTTTATGTTATGTTTTTGTAATAAGTTCCAATCCTTTATAAATGGGAAGATAGAGTTAGTTTGAGGATTATGAAGTTGGTTTCTTTGTTCCTTACAAATTGTTAAGTCATGTAACAAAAGCAGAATTCTAATGAGAAAATGATTTTGGATTACCTATTGTGTTCTTAGTTAGTTGAAGCCAACCAAGGGGGCCCACTTGGGAGGTGGAATAGATTTTTTTATTGTAATTTCCTATTTAAGATAGAGTTACTGTGAAAGTTCTACAGCACTTGCGAAAAACTGTCATGGTGGACATTTGAACTATTAACTAGTTTAGAATTTTCTTTTCTATAGTTTCTATAGTATAATGTTGATAATCCAAGTATTCTTATTGTTTTCTATCAGTAGTGTAGATTCCCATCATGCATTTTACTTTCCTACAACATAGGTGTTAGGATTCTTAAAGGAACTTGGTGCACATATTGTACTAACCCATTTCAAGTCCTACATCCATAGGTTGACAATTCAAATGTATTTTTATAGTGGATTAGATAGTTCTCAAGATGGATAGAGTATCCTTGTTAGAGGAATAGTAGTGTGATTATCTTGATCTATTATGGAAACTTGCATTTTTGGCGTGTATTGCCAGGATGGTGTGAAACTAGGAACCTTCATGAGTCCTATGTTTCTAGATTAGCATGTTAGTTACAAACCATAAGATTGAGTGCCTAATCCACAAGGCACAAATTCAATTGCATGGATTGAAGAGGAAGACCACGAGATAAATATGGAAGATTTCTTCCATAGGAACATGTTAATTTGAACGAAGAAATTAAAGAAGAAGCTAAGTTGCCTTTTTTAGATGCAAGCCCTATCTTTCCTATAGAATCATCCTTAAGGGTAGAACCTTCGGATACAAGTGGCCTTCAACCTTTTGCTAAAATTTTGGCCAATTTTCTTGATAATACTACTCCAAATCCACCAGTTGTTAACAATCCAGTGCCTAATATCCCTTTTCAATAGTAACCTCAAAATCAAATACCTCCAGTAATAGCACAACCTACTTTTCCATTTCCTCTCCGAGGCCTTATAACCAATGCTAATCTCAAAAATATACCTCCAAATGCTCTTCCAAAATTTTATGGCCTCACAATTGAAGATCCTGGTACTTTCTTGTTTAAGTTTGACATACTCTGTCATAGCTTGAGTAGAACACTGATGCCCATAAGCTCAAATTATTTCTAGCAACACTAAAAGAGTCAGCTTTATGATGGTTCATGGGTTTAGGAGCCAATGTAGGTACTTGGGATGAAATACAAACTCTGTTTCTGTACAAGTACAAAGAGTATTGCAAAGAAAATGATTCAAGAGGAGATGATATTTTTAGAATATCACAAAAGGAGGAAGAAACATTGGAAGACTATGTTTCATGTTTCTTGTATACACTGCAGAAGAACCATCAGGATGTGTTGTCTAATGATTCACAAAAGCTAGTCTTTTTGAGAAGTGTAAACGATAGTTGTCTAGAAGCATTAGACTTGATGGTTGGAGGAGATGTGTATCAATCTTCTTGGGATGACCTCAAGAAAATTTTTTTTAATTAGTCAAGATCAACCATGAAGAAAGGAAAAGGACACTCAACTACAGTTATTAAAGGAATTAATTAGAGTATTTCAAAGCTCAAGTTATCTAATATGCTCTCAAATTTCAAGCAGGACATTATAAATAATGTTGCTACACATCTCGCCAAAATGACCACAAAGAAGAAACATGCAGAAGCTGAGGTACAACTAGCTGAGTACTGGCCTCCTTGTTAGAATCAAAAGAAATATTGGTAATACAAATTGGTCGCTAGTGTGGAAAACCAACATCTTCAAACTGAGTATATCAAAATAGATGGAGATGATGAGCAAGTATTCTTTGTTGCTCAAAGCCAGCCATGGGCCCAATGTCAAGGTATGCCTCTAGACCCTTTGTAAAATTTAAATCTATATGGTAATCAATGCAAAAACCATAATACCCAAGGCCCTCAACAATATAGTCAACCTAATTGGAATAATGCTTGGCAAAATAATCCACAATAGCCCCAATGGCCTCATAATTCCCAACCTTCCTAGTCAAACCAATAGAATAATCAATGGTAGATATAGTAGAGCCAATGGCAACCACGCCAGGGGAATTAGCAATCTACAAATCAATGGAGAAGACCTCAACAATGGCCTAACCCAAATATTGGTACTCCACAATTATCACTCTCATTCCAACAACTTGCACTAATGCCACCACCTATGAGTCCTAGACCTCAAAAGTAGACCCAGTTACCTACACAACCTCAGCCAATCTAAATAACCAGCAGTCACAACAACCCATGTACTTTATTGATGCTTAGCAATATCCTACTTATGCTTTGAATGTTGCAAATATACATTTAAGATCTGGTACAACCATACCAGTGCCTAAACTGCCTCTTATAATTGAAATACCAAATACTCCTGCAGCATCAGAATCCCTAGTTTCTAAAGAGGTTGACCCAACTAATGTTACTATTTTAGCTCAAGCCTAGCCAGTGGTTGAACCTCCTTTTCTAGAGAAACTCATACAAAGTAAATCTTTCCAAACAGAAGAACAGTCTTTTGATATTGTTGATCGGCTAAAGAACATGCATGTCCAAATACCCCTATTTCAAGCTATTAAAGATGTTCCCATCTATGGAAAAGCCATTAGAGAAGTCTTCCTAAAGAAGCCTAGGAGGAAGAAAAAGGACCTAGCTATAGTCTATTTTGTAAGAAAATTGGCTGACATTATGTTAGGAAAATTGATCACTCCTAAATATTCTGATCCAAGTAGTTCAGTTGTGAATGTGATTATAAATAGCCAGTTTGTTAAAAATGCTTTAATTGATCCTGGTGCTGCTATAAATGTAATGACCAAGGATACTATGAAGAAGTTGAAAATAGAAGGATTAAGGGCTAATCCAACAATTATGTAACTTGTAGATAGTTCTACTATCACTCCCAATGGGATGATAGAAAACATAGTTGTAACCCCAAACTCTCTAGAGTACCCTACAGATTTCATGATTCTATCTCCCAAAGTCAATTTATCTGGTTACCCTGTCATTCTAGGATGACCATGGTTAGCTATAGTTGATGCAAATATAAGTTGTAGGTCAGGGAACATGACCATATCTAATGGTCAAGAAACAAAGAAATTTTATTTATATCCACTAGCACAACCATAACCAGATGCAAGCACATCTGTCTGGCCAAATTTAGGGGATGAAGAAGAAGAGTTAAACTCTATAGCATAGCATATGATGTTACATAGACAATCTTTCCTAGAGATACAAGAAGAGGATTCAGTAATTCAGAGTATCCTTACTAACACTTGTATGGTAGAAAAAGATGTATCTGACAGTTTCATGTTAAAGTTAACCACATATGAGGAATGTAATGAAAATTGTGTTATGCTCAAAGAACTAGACATTATTCATCAACTCTTACCATGTAAATTAGATACAAGTCCAATCTCTAAAGCTGCTATAATTGAGTCTACCACTATTGTTGAGCTATCAAAAGGTCATAATCTTCATGTCAATCCCAAATTATCTTCCACACAGATGAAACAGTTAATAGAGCTGCTTCAAAAATACGAAAAGGCTTTTGCATGGGACTATGGGGATATGAAAGGATTGAGTTCTACATTATGTACCCATAGAATATACATCAATGAAGAGTGTATGTCACTCCGTCAACCCCAGAGAAGGATTAATCTAGCCGTTAGAGAAATAGTTAAAATTGAATTGCAAAAATTGCTTGATGTTGGTTTTATTTATCATATATCTGATAGTAAATGGGTGTCACCCCTAGTAATAGTGCTTAAAAAGGGAGGTAAATGGTGAATTTTTGAAGATTAAAGAAATTTGAATAAAGAAACCAAAAAGGATCACTTTCCTTTACCATTCATAGATCAAGTTATGGACACTCTAGATGGAAAGAAGTATTTCTCTTTTCTAGATGGGTAGAATGGTTATAATCAAATAAGTATTGCTCTTGAATACCAAGACAAAACCACACTTACATGCCCGTGGGGTACTTTTTCATATTTTGTTTTGCCATTTGGCCTGTGTAATGCTCCTACAACATTCCAATGAGCTGTCATCAACATTTTTGTTGATAGATTGCATGATTGTATGGAAATATATATGGATGATTTCACAACATTTGGAGTCACCTTTGAAGAAGCCATGATGAATCTTGAAAAGGGTCTTATCCGATGTAAAGAGCCTAATTAAGCACTTGATAGTGAAAAATGTTTCATGCTCATACAAGGAGTGGTACTTGGTCATTTCATATCAGCTATAGGAATACAAGTGGACCCAGCTAAGATAGAGGTAATTCTAACACTAACTATACCTACAAAATAGAAAGATGTAAGATCTTTTTTAGGTCATGTTGGATATTATAGACATTTCATAAAATATTTCAGCAAAATAGCTAGTCCTTTGTACACATTATTGACTAAGGAAGCTGAATTTATTTGGACACCTGAATGCAATGAATCCTTCATGTAGCTTAAGAAACTTCTCACTATGGCACCAAGTTTACAAGGACCAGATTGGTCAATTCCATTTCATATCCATACTAAT
This sequence comes from Cupressus sempervirens, assembly GCA_028749045.1. Lineage (NCBI taxonomy): Eukaryota > Viridiplantae > Streptophyta > Pinopsida > Cupressales > Cupressaceae > Cupressus > Cupressus sempervirens. The sequence goes on along the minus strand of CM053785.1, from coordinate 125,392,949 downwards.
GCATCAGACTATGTTGTAGGAGTTGTATTAGGACAAAAGCCTACTAATCCTGAGAATGTCATCTACTATATTAGTAAAAGCCTTCATGGACTCGAGTTGAATTACACAGTAACAAAAAAAGAACTTTTAGTTGTAGTCTATGCATTGAACAAATTTAGACACTATGTGACTGGATATCCTTTTTTTTCATGTTGATCACTCAACTATAAGGTATTTAATGAACAAACCAACTATCACTAGTAGATTGGCAAGATGGCTCTTGTTGTTACAAGAATTTGATATTACCATTATTGATAAGTTAGGTAAATCCAACATAGTTGTAGATTATTTGTCTAGATTGACCATTGTTGATGAAGATCCAACTCTAATTGAAGACACTTTCCCAGATGAACACTTGTTCCATATAGCAACTCATACACCATGGTATGTAGACATTGCAAATTATCTTGCTACAAATAGACTAGCCCCACACTTCTCTTATAAAGCAAAGAGAAAGTTAGTAGAGAAAAATTTTCAATACTCTTGGATAGATAGCAATCTCTTCTATGTAGGGCTAGATCAAGTCATGAGGAGGTGTGTCAAGGAAGATGAGACATATGATATACTGCATGCTTGTCATGATGAACCATGAGGAGGCCATTTTGTAGGAAAAAGAATAGCACTAAAGATACTTACAATGGGATACTATTAGCCAACCCTACATAAGGATGCAATGACATATACAGCTAATTGTGGCAAATGCCAAAGGATGGGCCGAGCAACCAAAACTGATGAGATGCCACTCACTCCACAAGTTGTCATCACACCTTTTGACAAATGGGGCATGGACTTCATAGGTCCAATTGACCCACCATTAAGTGGAAAATCATACATCTTTGTATGTGCAGATTATGTAACTAAATAGGTGGAAGCTAGAGCAATGAAAAATGTTAGAGATGAGAAAGAAGCTAAGTTTTTGTATGAAAAAATATTTACTTGTTATGGAGTGCCAAGATAAATTGCCACAGATCAAGGACCTTAGTTTACATCAAATTTGATCACTAAGGTTATGAAGGAGTAGAGCATAAGACACCATAAATCCAGTCCTTATCACCCTCAAGCAAATGGGCAAGAAGAGGTTACCAATAGAGAACTTGAAGCCATTCTGACCAAAATAGTACACATACATAAGAAAGATTGTACAAGTACATTAACTAAAGTTGTTTGGACATACCAAACCACGTGGAAGAAAACAACTGGATTTACTCCATTTAAGCTTGTCTATGGTAAAGCAACAATGTTACCCATTGAATTTGAACACAAGACATTGTGCATTGCTTTAGAATTGAACATCAATCTTCGTGCAGCACAACAAGAGAGACTCCTTCACTTAAATTCAATGGATGAAATATAAAAGAGAGCTCTAGAAAGAATAGAAATTATTCAACACTAGCAAAAGCAGTGGCATGATGCACATATCAAGAATAAAAGATTTCAAGCAGGAGATTGAGCTCTCCTCTATGATTCTCATTTCAAAGAGAATATAGGGAAATTGTAGACTTGATAGTTAGGGCCTTATGAAATTCAGCATGTATTTGATAATGGCACAGTGCAACTCACAACCATTGATCCTGTTCAATTTAAGTTACTTTTGAATGGCCATAGGCTACATCTCTATCATAAGCCATAGACTAAAGCATTGTTCCTATAGAAATTTCAACCAACTAGTGCACCACCTTTTCTGAACATAGTTCCTGTAGTAGAAGATGGAGATCTTCTTCTTGCAGCTGTGCAATGATAGAATTCTACAAGCCTTCATAATAAAACCTCATTTAAATATGAGGCCCCATTCTTTCATTCACTTTTCTCTTTCTTTATAATCAACCCATCTCATTTCTTTATCTACCATCCACCCACATTCCACCTTCCACATCACCCACACTCTATTTGTTTTTGCTTTCACAAAACAAAACCATCAACACTTTTTGCAATCATCAGCCTTTGCTACCTCATCAACTTACATGCAGATGTACAATCACAAATTTGTAGGTACAAAAATTTCTTTTCCTCTTTATTCATTTTTCAAATATAGGTTTTGATATTTATATCTAATACTACATTATATATATCATATAAGACTTAAGCTAGTTTCTCCTTCCCATATCAAAATTTTTAAATGAGGACACTTGTCAAAATTTTAGTGGGGGGTTGGAAAAGTGTAGTAATTTCTAAATTCCACCTCCACGCTATCCTAGTTGTGTCTACATCAAAGAATGTACTTTGGCGGCAGTCTGATAGTTTTCATTTCATTAATTTTTAAAATCTTTCTGTATCTGTCATACCTTTTATTGTGATTTTTAGGAAAATACCTCTTGTACTTGGCATGATTGAAAGGACTAAGAGCTATTATGGGAACATTTGTAGTTAAAGCCTCAATGTACTCCATTACTAATGCATCATTATTCTACATGCCAGAAACAAAGGGGTATTGATTATGAGAATTGGTAACATACAACATTTTTTAAAATAAGTTTTGAAGCTCAAAGAAGAAGAAATTTGCAGAGGTAAGAGGAAAAAAATTTGTTGTAGTAGCAAGAGTGGAAGCCAGACTTTGAAGATGGGAGGATAGCTAAAGAGGTATAAACCAGTCATTCATAATATTTTACTTACAGATATTTAAGCAGTGTGATGATTCCATGCTTGTGGATGGCTCATTTATTTCTTACAATTAACAAAATTTAATGAGGAAGTGTCAATGGAGCTCATGACAAAATTTGATGAAGGAGAAGCCTTAGTTTGGGTATTAAGAGTGGTTGCTACTAAGGAAAGAATAGCAGAGATCATTGGGTTACTAGCAATTGGGGAACATTATCCAAATGAGCATGATGCTAGATCTGCAAGGGCACAGTTCACTTAGCAAGGTGACCCTCAACTAGACATCACAAAACAAGGATGTAAGAAACTTTCTCTTCCACCTCCATATCCAGAGCTAGCAACCCACATTACTAGATATTTAACCTATGAAGGTAGGTTTTTGAACTTACATGCTCATCGTTTTAAATTTCTTACTTGCATAAGGCATAGCATGCAAGTTAATATTCCCAAATTTCTTTACAATATTTTATGTATCAATGCTGAAGAAACCCAAAAAGGAAAGACAAATTATGTTTCCCATCATGCCCTCATTAAGCTTCTAGCTGAACGATCTCTTAGGGATTCTTCCCCTATTTCATGGGTAGAATTTGTTGAAACCAAAACCTTATAGCCACAAGTTAACCTTGTTCCTCAAAACATAGAAAATGAGGAAGAAACCACAGAGCCAATTCAAAATCTAGCTGAGAAGGAAAAAGAACCCTCTCCTAGTAAGTTTGCTAAGCCTAATTTAAGGATGATATGCCAAGCTCTTCTAGGGGTAAAATCAAGAGTAAGGTTAGTCCTAACCTTGAAAAGGAAGTGCAAAATCCCTCTTTTAAGGCAACAAAAAAAAAAAGAGGTATGTTCTTGTAGTAACTGATCCTACAACATCTACTCCAACCACACCTAAACCTAAACAGGCCCGTAAAGTGGTCAAAGCTAAAGAAGGTCCTCTATGTAGAAGCCCTTGCATGCAAGGTCGAGTATCTCTAGCTTCTATTGAAAATCCAAATGCCCTAGTTTCAAAATCTCAAACAGAGTCAGTAGTTGAAAATGTTCAGGATGATTCTCCTATGCAAGTAGAACCCCAAAACATAGAAACACATGAAGCTGAGTCTGTCAATGAGACACTGCAAGAGAATCTAGAAATGTGCAATCCGATTCCTACTATTGTTCCAAAAGAAGCACCTAATAATGAGAAACCTATCATGTCATTAGTTTCTGAATATTCTGATGTCTCCCTTGTACCTTATAAATCTTCTTGGTACACCCAATATTTCCAACAAGTTGCCAGAGAATAAAAGATGAAATCTAAAATCCGAGAATGTTCATCATCAACAATTCAATCAATATTGTTTGGTCCATACAATTATTTTATTTTTTAGAAAGTCTTGTGGAAGCAAGAGAGAGACCGGATGCAAAAGGAAATATTTGACAAAGACAAATAAATTGAATCATTAAAGGAGCAACTAGAAAAGTAGAAGCAACAAATGAATAGGGCTTTGAAGTTAACCGATAAAGTTATAGCTTGTAGACCACCCCCAAGGGTGTATGCTATGTGTTTAAAAGAATAGTTTATGTTGTTCCAATTGATGATGATAATAAGAAATATTGTTTGTGAGTTTAAGAATGCTCAAGATTTTTATAATTTATATCAAACTTTGCCCTCATGGTAGAAGAACTTGTTGTGTGAGCTCTATTTACATAATTTCATAATTCCACAAGAAATAGAGTGGAATCCCTTGCTCCACATAGAGGATGTTGATTTACGAGCTCTAATGTCATGGATACACAATGAAACCAATTATGATAGACAATTGGATACTTATAAAGACCTCAAAAAATATGAGCCACTACCACTCTGGGCTGAATTCCATAAGCCTTATGACCTTGTAAGAGAGTAGTTCAAATTTAACTTGTGGAAGGCCAAAAGTGGGAATCAGAGAGAAAGTGTTTGAAGAAAGGGAAAAAATTCATAGAGAGTATCAGACACTTCCTTATTTTACACAACATAAAGCAATTTTAGGGCTTAGAAATAGGTGGAGTCAACTGCCAAAATCTCTTAGGAAGTCTGAACCACATAGCCCTATTAATTTTGAGGTAGCAATGAATAGAGTGCCTAAATACATGCAATTGGGAAGGAAAACAAGGAAAGAGTTATGGATGCCACTAACCTTCCAACCTCCTACCCTTCTCTAGCCCCTGTATGAAAGTAATGCTACCAAGTTAGATCTACTAGTTGAAGAACACTTGGGTGAACATTGGAGATGATCAAGAGGATACTTTTACACCTTCAGAAGTGAGAAATAGGGAAAGACAATAATGGGAGATTTTAGAACAATGGCGAAGAAGTACAATGCTTGAGGACAAGCATTGGCATAGTGGGGGGCAGATTATGAGAAAAAATAATGTCTCAAATTTGATATAATTTTTATATATTCTAAACTTACTCTTCGCAACAATTCCAAAATACTTGTTTTAAATGTTTTATGCTAAATGCAACCGAAACCTATTAAACCTATGCATAGTGGATATGATGTACCTTGCTTAATATTTTATATGAAGTGTAGTATTTCATATAAATTTTTTAAGCTATGTTTTAATATTTGGATGAGAGTAGAAATGTTGTTGTATACGTTCGAATGTTTCTAAGTTGCAGGAAATGAGGAAGTGGCATGAAGAGTGGCCAACACTGCATTAGAGAGGGAGTAATGAAGACCATTCATAGCATAAGAAGTGTGAATTTTATCATCATCTTGGCTTTGAATGCAGATTCAAATTTTTCTGGCTTGTAGTTGTCAAAGTTGGATAGCTCAAAGGCAGTGAGTCTTCCAATTATTCCTTCAAATGACAATGTGTTCCTTGGTACACACCTTAACTCTTGGATGGCTAATACTCTTATAGCATATATGGGAAGAAAAGTTCTCAAGTATTTGCTACATACTATTTCTTTTGCTAACTTTCCTCCTAGGCTTCTTATGGCACTTACTACTTCCTTCATCCTTGCACCATATTGAGTAGCATTCTCTCCTTCTTCCATTTTCATATCATCAAACTTTCCCTTAGGCTCTCTCTTTTGGCTCTCTTGACATTATCATCTCCTCCATAGATTCTTGATAATGTTTCCCACATTTGATGTGAAGTATCACATCCTTTGATGTCATCACACCCGGCATAGCTTAGTGCTGAATTAATATCTAACATTGCTTGATTGTGCTCCTTCTTCTTGCTCATGTCATCTGCAGTGAGGGGTCCTACAGGGTCTACATGATCAACTATGATTGAGGTCTATGCATAGTCACCTATTGATTCGAGGTATAGCTTCATCAGACTTTGCCATGCAACAAAGTTGTCTTTGTTTAGCTTGGGAACTTCTCGCTTGGACATCTTGATCTTCCTGCTACTAGTACTTTGAAACAAATCAGCAGTCCGCTCTGATACCAATTGTTAGAATTTTTTAGAATAACTGAGAGGGGGGGTGAATCAATTATTCAAGGTCCAATGATGTCCAATACAACTTTTTCTACAAATCCTTAATGGCACATAACTGAAATTATCATGCATGCAATTAAACATTGAACAACCATAAAAGGTAATATGAATCACACCATAACACTAAGGATTTTGATGACCCAGAAACCCTTCAAGAAAAAGAAGGTAAAATTGAGGTGGGGATGATACCCACTTAATAACTACGCAATTGATTTCAATCACTTCTAATGGTCTACCCTGTTAAAGGCTACAACACATTGTTAAATGTGACCCTGTTAAAGGATTTCTACACCCTGTTAGGAGTGTGCCTTGTTAGAGGACTTAAGAACATTCAACTTGGAATGTCACCTTGTTAAAGGATTTACATAGAGCTATTAGGCTCACCCAAGTCCATGGGATTTATAGTCACCTTCTCAAAAGAATCTTTCATCCCTCTCTAAGGATCTCCTATCCTCCTCCTAACAATCTCTTATCCTTCTCCTAAGGATCTCTTTGTCCTTCTCTTGAGGATCTCTTTATCCTTCTCCTAGGGATCTCTTTATCTGTTTCCTAAGGCTTATCCACCTACCTATTAAGCTAACCTAGCAATGTAGGATTTCAATATCTAATACAATGGTAAGAAAGTATTAGAAGGGTTTTGACCTGATATAGATTGCAACTTCAACCTTGCAAATTTCAAATCACTCTTCAGTCCTTTTCTTTGCTTGTCTTTCCTCCCTTGTAGTGCTAACAGCTTGTTCACCCTTCAAGATATGTCTCCTTGAGTTCTTCAACTCATTATGCCAATACACTCCATGATCATTTGATCAACTCAGAGTCTTGATGCTTTGTTCCTACTCTTCTTGGTTTCTTTGCATGACCACACCTAAGACCAACTTTGTCTCTCACATATGCACTTGATTTCTGACCTATAGCTCCTTATAAAGAAGTTTTGTTCTCGATTTCTTGCTTAAATCTTAATTTTCTCTTGAGAAAATGGTATTGGTTTCCCTCCAAATTGTTTCTTCTAGAAACTTCATGATAAATCCATTAGCATTTGTCTTGAAAATGGTTTGCATGGATTACATAGAATTTTGTGACATCTACTCATCATCCTTATCATCCAACTAATTCACAAAATTCGATGTAAAAAACTTATATCACTGTTGATCTGGAAAATCTTTGACTTAACAAATAATGCAGCAACTCGGCATCATTGGATTACTAATGCTTGGCTCCTTCTTTGTTACTCAGCTTCTATTGTTGTTTTACTAGTGCTCAGCACCTAAAGAAATTATGTGTTACTTGGCACCTGATCTTCGCTTGGCACCTGAAGTTTGCTAGGCACCTGAAGATCACTCAGCACCTGATGACTACTTGGCTTCAACTGAGAAACTGTTTGGCACTAACTAGCTAGCTCAGCTCTCTCCAATGAACTTAGTTAATCCTTAAATCTTTGATGTGTCTCAGTGTGTCCATCCTTTGTGTCTTAGAGTATGTCATCAATACACTATTTCATCAATGGCTTAGCTGATCCTTATACTTCATTACAACATCATAACTTCAACCTTTCTCTAGGTACTTTTAGTTACATCTTATTGATTGTCAACTCCTTGTCAATCAACCAATTGATAGTATTTGGATCACTAAAGCAATTGTCATTCCTACAAGTAGCAAGTTTGACATCAATGACAAAACAATGATTGAAACATTCTTTAACAATTCCATTATTCTTCATTCATGATCTTTTCAATCATTTCCAATAGTTTTGGGTTATAAGCCACGACTATGAAAGAAGTTATTTTAGAAATCTGACTTGTTACATTATCTGTAGACCATTATTTTGTTACTCAATCAATTTTCTAAAAGTCATGGTTATCATCCCACCCTTTTTCTACTAATGATGTTGGCTCACAAGTTTTTGTGTTATTTTTTGTAATAAGTTCCAATCCTTTACATATGGGAAGATAGAGTTAGTTTGAGGATTCTAAAGTTGTTTTTTCTGTCCCTTAGGAATTCTTTAGTCATGTAACAAAAGAAAAATTATAATGAGAAAGTGATTTTGGATTACCTATTGTGTTCTTAGTTAGTTGAAACCAACCAAGGGGGCCCACTTGGGAGGTGGAATAGATTTAGGTAGAATAGATTTTTTTCTTGTTATTTCTTATTTAAGATAGAGTTACTATGAAAGTTCCTGCAGCACTTGTGGAAAACTATCATTGTGGATATTCGAACTGTTAACTAGTTTAGGATTTCCTTTTCAGTAGTTTCTATAGTTTTCTATTTATAATCCAAGTATGCTTATTGTTCTATATCAATAGTATAGATTTCTTTCATGCATTTTACTTTCCTGCAACATAGGTGTTAAGACTCTTAAAGGAACTTGGTGCACATACTGTGCTGACCCATTTTAAGTCCTACGTCCTTGGGTTGACAATTCAAATGTATTTTCATAGTAGAATAGATAGTTCTCAAGATGGATAGAGTATCCTTGTTAGAGGAATAGTAGTGTGATTATCTTGATCTATTATGGAAATCTACAAGAAGTAAATCCAACTTTTCCTAGAGAAGTCATCTATGAATAAAATATAGTACCAGAATCCTCCAAGAGAAGAAACAGACATAGATCCACATAAATCTGAATGGATTATTTCTAAAACATTGTTGGTTTTTCTAGTGCTATCATGAAATGGACTTTTGGTGTTCTTACCCAAAGCGCACCCTTTGCATATGCTTGGGTGGTCTTTATTTAGTTTAGGTAAACCAATAACCATCTTCTCCATAATTGATAAGGTTTTGAAATTTAGATGTCCTAAACTTTTGTGTCATATTTCATTTATGTCTATAGCTTCATGAACTAAGGGTTGAATAGGTTGACTAGGTTCTAAATTTAATTCATACAAATGCCCTTTTCTCTAACCAATAACTTTGCTTTCTTAATTGAGGAGTTCTTGGCCTAGGTTATTACTTTATTGTCCATCAATGCAACATTATGTCCATCATCTTCAAGTGTTGTAATCAATATTAGATTTCTTTCTATTCTAGGTGCATAGAGTACTCCTTTGAGAAGAAGAGAATTTATTGATTTTATTTTCAAGGTGCAATTTCAAATTCCTTTGATGAAATACGTTGAATTATCACCGATGGTGACTTTTCCATTAACTTTTTCTGATATAGAATCTAGTGCTTCTTTGTATCTTTTAATATGTCTAGATGTTCCACTATCAATCACTCATGCTTTACTTGATACTTCATTTGATAGTAATGAATACAATACATGATTCTCAGGATCATAGTTATCTTCTTCCCTAATAACATTTGTACAATTTACTTGTTGTTTAGAATTCTCAAGGAAATTAGATCTGTAGTGTCCAAAAATTTTAGGATAGATTTTTCTTAGATTTGTCATTATTTTTATTACCCCTTTACTTCTTGAAATGCTTGTTCTTTCCTTTATAGGAGTTTGTATAAAAAACATGAAGTTCTTCATCTTCTATTTTCAATTTTCCTCCTTTCTTTAGTTTTATGGATTCTTACTAAAGACAATCTCCCTTAAGTCTATTGAAGTTAGAAAGTTTATCTCTGGCACTTACTCCTTGAGTGAAAGTTTTCCATGGATCTAGTAATCTATCTATAGCCATAAAGTGTTAGTTCTATGTCACTAATGATGGTTCCTATACTTTCTAGTTCATACCTTAGACTAGAAACCCTTAGGAAGAAAGAATTCATTGATTCTCCTTTCTTTCTTTGTATGTGATTCAGTTTCCTTTTCAGTGTGAGAACTCTAGTTGCATTGTTGACCTCATGTACATTTAGTAGTCCATTCATCATAGCAAATGTTGTTTGATATTTTGTTAGCATAGGTACGATATTATTTTTCACTCCATCTAATATAATCTAAATGGCTTTCCTATTTCCTTTAATCCAAAAGGATTTATGAGGTTCAACTATAGGTTGTCTTGATGTTGATTCAACAAATTATTTTACATCATTTTCTTCAAGAACCATCATGATTTTGAATTTCCAAGTGTCAAAGTTGTATTTTCCATAAAACTTGTACTTGGGTCTAATTATGTATGCCATTGAAGATAGGAGAATGATGCTAGATATATAAGGTTTGATTACTTAATTTGCAGAGCCTAGGTTTGACTACCAAAGCTCTGATACCATGTGAATTTTTTGCAAATTCTTTAACTGAACTAGAGCTTAGATTATACCTTCTTAAACTTGCTATAGATAAACTTCAAAATTCTTTCTTGAATGAATTTAGAAATATAAATTTGGAAATGTCTTTTTCTTCTGCAAGTTGTATTTGGGCAGTATTGACTAAGGAGTAGACTTTATTGTTTCTTGTGTGCTAGTAGACTTCAATCATACCCTTAATAAATATAGAGATCAAGGGACATGTCCTTACAAAGGACATGTACCTTCCAAAGTCTACTTTGACTCATCCCTTGAAGTCAGCGAATTTCCATGCAATAACAAGTTTAATCCTAAACTAAAACAAAGAAGTTTAGTTAGATCTAAACTAGTATCAAGGATAGGTGTCGATATCCTTAAGAGGATAATGCAATGACTTTAGATCAATACATATCATGCAAGATTAGATTAGACTGATTTTTTATTAGATTAGCATGATTGCAAGTTACAGAATTAACAACCACCTAATCAAGATAATGTCAATTCCTTTTTGGAGTGTATGCATGTCGTATGCACTCCTTATATTTTTTCAATTAAGAATATTTGCCTTCCAAGGAAGTGCAAAATTATGAGAACCTAATTCGTATAACTTTAATTGATAATGGATCAAGTTTCAATTTGTGTATTTTAAGCATGTTGAAAGATATTAAGGATTATATGTCCATTATTAAACCTGATAATTGTTAGAAAGTAAATTCCACCAAGATAACTGAGAGTGGGTGTGGGGGTGAGCAATTAAAACAACTCTCAACAATATCCTTATTAATTTTGAAACATGCAAATAATAGATGTAACAACATAGTAAGCTAACCATGCACAATAACATCATATATGTTCACAAGGAAAACCCTTTATTAAAGGGAAAACCTGAGTGGCGATGGTACCCATTGGCTTCTAATTTGATAGAAATTTAATAACCTCTTAAAAGATTAGAAAACCTAAGAACTAGCTAGAGACCATAATATGGGCATTCTGAGACACAAATTAAAATGACCAACTGACAAGACTATGATGTCTTCTCCACTTTGAACTTTGCAAAATTCAGGTAGGTTTACCTATGAATTCATTCTTTATCTATTTAAAAATTGAACTCTTAATATTAAGTACAATATAATAGATTGATTAAGCCTTAACTCTTCTAACTCTAGGACTACAAAAGAGATGATAAATGGCTATTTTATCAAACCCTAAACTACATGAATCAAGAATAGGTTAAAATTTCAGATCTACAACAATAAAATAATAAAATAATTGATTTAAATGAATTTTTGCACTATATAAGATATTCCAGACTAGATCAACTTCAAGGGTGACTAGTGCCTTATCTATTGGTTATAAACTCACAAGAGTTAGACATCTATTTCTGGATCTATCTTAACACTTTGTGAAAAGATTAACAATATTCATTCTAGATCTCATACTTATTAAATTATTAGAAAGAGTAAATTTAAATATAATTCAAAATGAATTACAACTGAAATTTAATAAACTTTTTCTTTAAATCTTTGGAAAACAAAATGGAGATAAAAGAAGAGACAAGATCTAGGATAAACAATGAACTTTATGCATTTTTTATTAACTTATTGAAATGTATACAATTCAATGACAATCCCCATTAGAAGACAACTCAATTAGACCAACAATTGTTAAGTTTTTTCATTCAAACTATGGAACAAAATTACATAGTATGCATGGACCAAGATAGAAATGAACAAAACTCTATTCAGATTAGAATTTTTGGACCCTCACTCCACATCTTGGAAATCATTTTATAGAATAAGCATTGCAACAAGCTTCATATTGGAGGACACATGTTCAAAATCAAGATACAATAACTTTTTCAAGTGAGACAAAACAATTACAAATGGAATCTTAGAGATAGCCAAAATTTGAATAGTTGTCGATTTTGATGTTCAAGATCAACTCTGTATTTTGTAATGAGAGCATGCTTGCAATAGGCAAAACACAAAGATAAGGTGTCTCTATCAAATAGTTGTCTTCCCTCTTCATGTTCTTTGACTTTTCTATGCATGCTCATTTGCTATCTCTAGAGGAATTTCCTTTTATGTCAACTATTACCTCCTTGATAGTAATATTTGATTCCTAATTTGGCCAGGTGAATCCCCTAACTGTATTCAATTCATTTAGGCATTTATTCCATTTTTCATCTATTAAAACTCTAATCTCTACAAATGTTCTATTTATGTCCGCCTCCAACTTGTATAGTATATCAATAATATAAAAAATTGTTACAATGTTAGTTTCCCCATTGTTGTAGGCAAAAAAACCTTTCATATTTTAAAATGTTATCAAAAGAGTCTAACCACTCTTTCCATTCTCTTGACTTATTTTCATCATCAATAATTTTAGGTATGAAGTTAGGTGTCCATTGGAAATGGCCTTCATTTTACTATTTATTGATTGTAGCTTAGCAGAAAAGAATGCGTTTAATTATTTTACCCTATTTACCATTTTGCTTGTGGAAATAATGGCTTCCTTGGGTAACTTCTTTTTCTAGGGAAAAATTGGGACCAACCTATCAAAAAATGAAACATAAGGGCCCCACTTAATGAACAAGGGAGAAAGAATGGACAAGGCTTCAGATTACTGATACTCTACTCCTTGTAATGCAATATAACTATTGTGGATAGTCTAAGAAGCCTATTTGAGAACATGTGTTTTGTGTGAGAGCATGCTCTCCATTGTTCTAATTTATGTTTCTTTTTTAGCTTCTAGCTTATCTACCTCCATTAGCTAATCGATACCCATATTTGTTTCAGTAGCATTTGTTTGAGTCTCCTAATCTTTGACCTTTGTGATAGGTCTAGTTACACTCCTCAAAGTTCTTACCTCATTCTCAAGGGTAGCCACTCTCTACTCCAGTACATATGTCTTCTTTAGTTCTTCCTCATACTTTTTCCTGGTTTCAATAGATATGTTTTATATTTGGTACAACTACTCTTCAAGTATATCCATTTTACTCTTCCCCATGAGTGATGCAGTGTTCATCAGATTGTGAATCTAGTCACTTGAAGTAGTAGTGACATTCTAGAATATCACATTTTGTTGAGGTGAGTCTTTGACTTCCATCAATGTTGTCTTGTTAGATTCAAGATTCATGCTCCATACTGGAATTATCTTGGAGTCAACATTAAACATAGACCTCTACAATTCTCCAGCAATATTTGTCTCCTCAAATGATATAGATTTGCTTTTCCTTTTTATTTGGTCAAGCATGAAGGATGAGTTGAACTCCCATCTAGGGAAAAGAAAAATTCCACTTCTTTTTACTAGCTCTTTGGCTTTACCCATGGTGAGAGTCTCATTGTTTGGGTCATACTCTTGTAGTCTTTGTACCTATTCAGTTATTTTCTTTGGTGAGTCTCCTAGTTGTAGTTGAAGAGTGAGTTGATTTTGTTTCATCTTAAGAAGGAATGATTTGGATTCCTCAAAATTCATGAATTCATCATCCTTCATAAATTCTTGAGCTTGGATTATTCTCTCATCCATCATCCTTGTTTGAATCTCAGGCCTATTCAGGATTCATTTATTCTAGCTTTCCTACCTTATTAGGAAAGTATTCCTTATATCATCAAAATATTTTGTCCCCCTTGGTAGGATTTATAGTTCCTTCTCCCTTGCCTTGTCTAGAATTGCTATCAACTTTTTTTTTCTTCCTGCCACCTTAGGCCCATGATGAACTTGTTGGAAATATAGAAGTAGTAACTAAGAGGGGGGGTGAATCAATTACCACTAAAATAAATCCCAGATCCCTTAGATGTCAACAATAAAATTTAAACTAAGAAATTTAATTGTTGTTATTTGATAAACACACAAAAAATGTTGTAAATTGGCAAATGCAGAGTGTGATTTAATTTTAGCTGATCTTAAACATTCACAGTAATTAATTTGCAAGCATAAGATAAATAACATGGACACATGAGACACTAGGATTTAATGTGGAAACCCAATATGAGAAAAACCACCAATGTAACTAGTTACTATTTTTCACTCTTCTGAAGTGAGCCCTGTTAGGAGCCAACCTGGTTAAAGGTTACAAAACACACTGTTAGGTGTAACCTTGTTAGAGGATTTAATCACCCTATAAGGAATGGCCTTGCAAGAGGTCTTAAAATAATTCAATGAAACTATCACCTTGTTAGAGGATTTACAACTGGTTGTTAAACCAACTTTGTTAAGAGATTTAGATCACTACTACAATAGTTACAGAGTAACAATGAAATGACCTAATTGTGATGCAACTGAATTGCTGATTATAGATCTATATTTTGCTTCATACTTGATCCTTCCTGATCGAATAGTACTTTTTTGATCCACAAGGATACCTACTTATCCTTCAAGTTTGCTCTAACTCTTTCCTTCTCAATTCAATCAGCACACTTGTACACACACTGAAAATCTCAACTTGACCTTTCATTTATATCATCCAGATTATCAAGTTAGCTCAATTACAAATCACAACAACCAATAATCATTACCACAATCAACTAGAAACAATACCTAAAATAAATATGTTTCTTATGCCAAAACAACAAAATCCTTCATTGGCCAACCCTACTCAGTAAACACTAGTTCTAAGATGATTTCTTGTGTTAACCAATAGAAGCTTGGTTAACATTGTGAACTTTCAAAAATCCTTTGGCAACCAAGTGAACTCAGTGAACACTGACTCTATCCAACTTTCCTTCACTAACCATGAGAACGCGGTTAACACTATTTCCTGTTTGAATTTCTTTGACACCCGAGTGAGCTCAATAGACACTGATTTTGAGAACAAGATTTTCTCTGATGGCAACACAACATGTCATAGCACAATGAAATTTGAGAAAAAGACTTTCTCTGATAAAAAATTTCTCCTTCTTAAATTTTTACAAAAAAATTCTTCTCTTTCATGTAGCAATCTCCCTCTATGAAGCAATTACATAACTTCTAAGATAGTATACTTCTTCTTCAAAAGATATAAACAAATTTTAGAAAGATATGATAGTAATATTTTCCCTCTTTGACAACACATGCCAAAGACAACACATACCAAATTAGTATCAATGTACCTTGAGTACTAATTCATATGCAATATTCCCTTTGACTATGTTGCATCAACTAATTGATCTTCAACTTGGTTCCTGTTGATGCATCACTAAAACTTTATTTAGTGAGTTTCAAATAGGGGAATGACCCCTAACTTACCTCTTATATATAAGAATGCATCCTTAGATAATGGCTTGGTAAATATGTCTGCAATTCATTGTTTTGTGTGAACATATTCCAATCTAATTTCTTTGTTTTACACTAGTTCTCTGAAAAAATGATATTTTATGGAAATTTGCTTGGTTTTGGAATGCATCATTGGGTTCTTTGATATGTTAATTGCTCTAGTGTTATCACAATACATGACAACTGGTTCTTTAATCTCAACCTTCATGCCTTCCAACAACTATTTAAACCAAACAATATTAGAACAATTCACCATTGTTGCAACATATTCTACTTCTACTATAGATTGGGATCTGTAGTTTTGCTTCTTACTTGTCCAAGATACCAAACTTTTACCAAGAAAGAATGCTTCACCACTTGCACTTTTTCTGTCATCAAGATTTCCTGCCCAATCAGCATCAGTGAATACCTTTAGGTCTAAGTTTTCTCCAAGTTTTTACCATGGACCATAATATTTAGTACCTTTCAGATATGTCAAAATTCTTTTGATTGCCATCATATGATTTTCTCTAGATTTTTCTGAGAATCTTGCCACTATACCAACTACTAAAGCAATGTTAGGCCTTGTATGAACTACATACTATAATTTTCCAATCATTGATCTGTATAAGGTCTGATCTACCTCTTTTGAATCATCATCTTTGGTAAGCTTTAGTCTAGTACACATGGGGGTTCCAACTAGTTTAGAATCTTCCATTCCAAATTTCTTGAGTATCTCTTTGATATACTTAGATTGAGTAATGTAGATACCATTCTCGCTTTTTTGTATCTGAAGTCCAAAAAAAAATTATCTCACCAAACATGGACATTTCAAATTCTTTGTCCATTTGTTCTAAAAAAAATTGCATGGATCATCATTCCCTGTAAATAGAGTGTCATCCACAAATATTTTCACCAATACAATCTTGTTATTTGGTCCTTCCTTGATATAAAAACTAGTGTTATCATTAGTTCTTTAAAAACCAATCTGTATAAGGTAGTTGTGTAACCTTTCATACCATGCTCTAGGAGCTTGTTTTAGACCATACAGTGCCTTGTGTAATTTGTAGACCATTTCCTTTTTTTCTAGATCAACAAAACCTTCTAGTTGTTCAAAGTAGACTTCTTCATCCAGTATACCATTAAGAAATGCATATTTAACATAATGAATTCCTTCTTCTTGAGATAATCAATTCCTTCTTCTTGAGACTAGCCTTTATACACCAATCTTGCTTTGTTTCTTGATACTTTTCCATCTTCATTCAACTTATTTCTGAATACCCATTTTGCTCCAATCGCATTTTTTTCTCTAGGCTTGGGAACAAGAGTCCAAGTTTTGTTCTTCTCTATTTGTTCTATTTCTTCATTCCTAGCCTCAATCCAACGTTCATTTTCCTATGCATCTTTAACACTTCTAGGTTCAAAATTAGCAAGTAGACATGTACCTTTTAGCTTACTTCTTGTCATAGTACCTTCTAATCTATCTCCAATAATCTGATCAGGTGCATGATGCCTTTTGACATACTTGGCCAATACAAGTTCTTTGCCTTTTGAATGAATTAAATTTTCTTCATTTCGAATTTCAACTTCTAGCTCAATTTGCTCAGACTCAGTAGGCATTGGCTTGGTAGCTTTAGAATGTGACTCGAGTCCTTGTGACTCGGTTTGAACTTCTTGCAACTCAGTAACTAAGGAAGGCTCAGGAGTTGAAGTCTCCTTATTGAAAAATGTGTCTAGTAATGTATCAGGTTCAAAGTAAACATTTCTCTTGTAATCTTCTGGTTCCTTTTTGCTTTCTTCTTCAATTCTTTCTGCAAAATCATCAATTCTCACATGTGCACTTTCTATGATTTTATGAGTAAACAAATTCAAACATCTATATGCCTTACTTCTACAAGAATATCCTAAGAATATACCTTTTTCACTTTTCACATCAAACTTGCCTTTTCTAGACTCTTTCAAGACATAACATTTACTTCCAAACACTTTTAGGTAACTTACATTGGGTTTTTAGCAATACCATCATTCATAGGGAGTTTTATATGAGTCTTTCTTCAACTATACTCAGTTCAAAGTATGAACTATAGTGCTGATAGCTTCCTTCCAATATTTGATAGCAACTTTCTTTTCAATCATTAGAGTCCTTGCACAATCAATGATAGATCTATTTCTTCTTTTAGCTATTCCATTTTGCTTGGGAGTACGAGGGGCTGATACCTACCTTTTGATTCATCTTTCAATGCAAAATTTATTGAATTCATTAGAGATGAATTCACCACCTATGTCTAATCTTAAGCATTTCAATCTTTTCCCTATTTCCTTCTCTGTTCTTGCTAGGTACCATTTGAATTTCTCAAATGCTTTTGACTTTTCTTTAAGATACATAACAGTCATCATTCTAGAATAGTCATCAACAAAAAGAAGAAAGAATTTTTCTCCACTATAGCTTTCTATTCCAATGGATCCACATAGGTCAGTATGCACAATTTTGAAGACATCTTCAAACTAATAGGTTTCACTTTTAAAATTGATCTTTGTCAATCTAACAATTCTTGCATAAACCAACATCTAGTTTCTTCAAACTAGGAATATCTATCACTTTTCTAAATTTTCTTATCTTGACCATATTATAAAAGTTTACATGATATAATCTTTTGTGCCATAACCAACTTTCTTCCATTTGAGCAATAAAACATGAACAATCACCAAGATCAAGATAAAATAGGTTACCTCTTATTTGTTTGCCTGATCCAATCAGATTACCTTTGTCATCCAACAATCTTCCCTTGTCATGCATGAATTCCACCTTGAATCCAACATTGATTAGCTATGCCACATTCAGTAGATTATGTTTTAGTCCTTCAACCCAATAGGCATTGTCACATATAAGTTCTTTGGCTAATGAGATTCGGACTTTCCCTTTTATGCAACAAGGTTCATTGTTTCCAAACCTTACACTACCACCATCATAGTTTTCAAAGTGTTCAAACTTTGTTTTTGTCTTCAGTCATATGATGTGAACATCCACTGTCTATGATCCATGTGTAATTTTATCTTCTTCATCATCAAATTCATCTTTCACATCAATGTATACTATCTCATCTTCATTGTTATCAAAATCTTTAGCCATAAAACAAGTCTTCTTACATTTGTCCTTGAACGATCTATGATTTTTGAAATCCTTGTTGCCATTGAACTTGTGACTTTTCCTTTCATCCTTGCTTTCTTTGTTTGGGCACCTGGCAAAAATATGACCAATTTCTTCACATGAAAAATAGATTAGGGGAACTTTACCTTTGTATTTTCCTCTACCTCTAGAATATTTCCATGCAAGTAAAGCTTCAACAACTTCAAGATCACTATCAGAACTTTCCTCTAATTCTTCTTCACTTTTTGACTAAATGTCTTTTATTTTCTTACCTTTCTCTTTGAGTGCAAGTTTGGCTTCAAATGAAATTCAATATTCTTGAAAGTTTAAACATAATTGTCAAAATTGTCTAGCTCAAAAGCTGTCAATCATCCTACTAAGGTATCCAAAGTTATCTTGTGATTTGGCTCACACCTCTTTTGTTGAATAGTAGATACTCTAATTGCATAGATAGGAAGCAATTTTCTAAGAACTTTACTTACAATAGTTTCATCCTTGATTTCTCCTCTAGATGCTTTAATTGCATTGACACTAGTTTTGATTCCTTCCACATATTTGACAACATTTTCATCTTCTCTCATTCTCATTTGATCAAACTACCCTCTAAGGCTTTATGCTTTGTCTCTCCTCACATTTTCATCACCACCATAGATTTCCTTTAGCTTGTTCCATATACCAAATGTAGTTTTGCAATCCTTGATATCATCAAATTCATCATAGCTAAGAGTAGATGCAATATCAATCATCATGGTGTTATGGTTCTTTTTCTCAGCAATATCTCCAACAAGTAATGTACCAATGGGAGTTGTGTATTCTTCATCAAGCTATTTCAAGCCTGAATCACTAATGGAGGCCAAATAAAGTCTCATGAGTCCCTGCCATGCTGAAAAGTTGTCTCTGTTTAACTTTGAAATTTCTCTCTTATAAGACATCCTGATCTTTAGCTTAGGTCCTTGAAACATTTTCTACAAGCACCAAAAGCTCTGATACCAATTGTTGGAAATATAGGAGTAACTAAGAGGGGGATAAATCAATTACCACTAAAATAAATATCAGATCCCTTAGATGTTAACAATAAAATTTAAATTGAGAAATCTGATTGCTACTATTATTCGGTAAACACACAAAAAATGTTGTAACTTGGTAAATGCAGAGTGTGATTTACTTTTAGCTGATCTTAAACATTCACAGTAATTAATTTGCAAGCATAAGAGAAATAACATGAACACATGAGACACCAGGATTTAATGTGGAAACCTAGTATGGGAAAAACCACCAATGTAACTAGTTACTATTTTTCACTCTTCTAAAGTGAGCCTTGTTAGGAGCCAACCTAGTTAAAGGTTATAAAACACACTGTTAGGTGTGACTTTCTTAGAGGATTTAATCACCCTATAAGGAGTGGCCTTGCAAGAGGTCTTAAAACAATTCAATGGAACTATCACCTTGTTAGAGGATTTACAACTGGCTGTTAAACCAACTCTGTTAAGAGATTTAGATCACTGTTACAATGGTTAGAGAGTGACAATGAAATGACCTAATTGTGATGCAACTAAATTGTTGATTACAAATATCCATTATGCTTCATACTTGATCCTTCCTAATCAAATAATACTTTTCTACTCCACAAGGATACCTACTTATCCCTCAAGTTTGCTCTAACTCTTTCCTTCTCAATTCAATCAGCACACTTCCACACACACTAAAAATCTCAACTTGATCTTTCATTTATATCATCTAAACTGTCAAGTTGGCTCAATTACAAATTACAATAACCAATAAGCATTACCACAGTTGGCTAGAAACAATACTTAAAATAAATAAGCTTCTTATACTAAAACAACAAAATCCTTCATTGGCCGACCTTGCTCAATAAACACTGGTTTTGAGACAATTTTCTATGTTAACCAACAGAAGCTTGGTTAACACTATGAACTTGCAAAAATCCTTTGGCAACTGAGTGAACTCGGTGAACACTGACTCTGTCCAACTTTCCTTCACTAACCATGAGAACTCAGTTAACACCATTTCCTACCTAAATTCCTTCGACACCTGAGTGAGTTTGGTAGACACTAACTTCATAGAGTAATCTTCAGGAATGCTCGGTAGACAAGGAAAATTGTCTTGCTGACCAAGTGAGCTCACTAAGCACTTACTGACAACTGATATGACATTTGTGTAACATCAAAGACAACACACAATTAGATAATTGTATCCAACAAAACTCTCTGGCTTATCATCTTCAACATCAATCTCTATAATGTCATCATGCTCAAGAGATTGGGGTATTGCTTTGTCTCTTATTTTAGGAGGGACTTGAGACATTATGGTATCAAAATTGTCAAGATATTCATTAGACATATCCAAGTACCTCTTCTCATGGTAGAAGCCTTTGAAAGAGGGATCATCTTTTCATCTCCTATTCTACTCTCATAATTTCTCTCCATTTTAAGGTCATGTCTCTGCAGTCCTATGTTTCAAAGCAATTCATTATTACATCCTCTTCCTAGCAAGGTTTGCTAATTGGAAGAGTGTATTTTCTCATCTACTTTAGGGCATGCCTAACAAGTTTTTTAGGATTATAGGTCCTAGTAGGAGCAACAAGCAATAGGAATTTACTCATGAGCTCATGTATCTCTTCAATTGTATCTTTGCCTATAATAAAATCTCCTACTTTGACATTTCTAGGAATAAAGGAACCCTTTTTATTGAAGGCCCTAGGTATTCCATGTTCATCATTATTAGTTCCCAAAAAAATTATATTGTCCTCAATCCCTTTGGAATCTATTTGGGAAAAACATGAGGGGGTTGGAGGTATCCATAAACCCTTATTAAGGAAAAAAAATTTCAAAAAGGAAAAGGCTTTCCCAATCATGGCCTAACCTCCTATCCCCATTATGGCATGAAAAGGGTCTAATCAACATATTAACCTCCTTAGGAACCCTCTCTATTATATCAAATAGCATATTTAAAATTGGGAAAACAAAATCATTATAAAAAGAAATAGCATTGGAATAGGAATAAAACCTTCACCAAAATCTTGTCCACCAATGCACTAGCAATTTTTTTCCATTCTCCTCTGTCCCTTCAATGAAATTAGAACTTATGTGCCCTATGTTTTTTTAGAGGATGATGTACATCAACAAAAAAATTAGTGGTGGAATTTGAAGTTCCCCGTCTCTCCCCTCTGAGCAATAGTAATTTCATTGTGCATCACATTTATAATATGTATCACAAAATCATGCCCTACATTATGGTGTAAATCTTGTATATCTAGGGCCATGATATACACATTGCTAGGAGCATTCATTGTACCATCTAGTCCAATCACCTTATCCACTCCAAACATAGTATACTGGAAGTATTTGTTGAAGAATTCTAGAGGCATGAAGTCTCCTACCTTCTTTGGAAGCTCACCCTTCTCCTTTTTGGACTTAAGATATGTCTTCACATAACCCTTCCAATGAAGAAATTCTTCTAAGTCTTGAATGTCTTATTCATCTTTTCTTGCTCAATGACCTTTTTCATTGGTCCTCTAAGGTCAAAAACTTCTATGAAGGTCTCTTTGTCCAATTTGCATAGTAGACACATTTCCTTCCTATGGAATTCATGAGTTGTAGGATTGTAGGATTTTATTAGGGCCTTTACCAAGTCTACATCAACTATTACCTTTGAAATTATCAGATTTGCTAAATTTTTGTTCCAAGGGTTGCAAATAGGTGGCTTTTCAAACCTATTGCTATAAAAATACCAAAATAACTTAGTACCATTTGTTTTTGGAAAAGTCACATCTCTACAGAAACTATATGTATCTTTAAAAATGTAGGAATTCACTATCTAGGCATGGGATGATCTTGGTAGAAAGTAAACCCACTCCTTAGTATATAAACTAGCAAGTTTTGTTTTGTATTGTTCAACACCTTGAGAAACCTCTTCTACATTGACCTATGCTATCAGCTTGCTCTCTTCCTATTTCATTTTTTTCTAAATTTGATTTCACCAAACACTTCTTCTGCAACTCAATTCTTTGAGACAACTTCGCACTCAATTCTCTTTTGGCTCTAAAATTTTGTGAATGTTGTAATTATAAATTTGTTGCAACACCTTTTAATGGTAGTTGAGCATGCAAAAATAACATTAATGGTTTCTTTAAGTTAGCATGTATGATAATTTTTGAAAAGATAAAAAATGTCACAATCTAGCTTTACAGTGCTTGTACTACAATCTTTCAAAATCTCTTTTGTGCCTTTTCAGACAATACTCATCTTTTTGGTAATCATGAAGCTACAATAGTAATTTTAATGTTAAATTCTTGTGTTGCGACTATGTGAACTCTAGAAATTGCTAGTTGTTTGTGGCTTTAGAAGGTTTATTCTCTAACTCTTGTTTCTACTTGCAACTATGCAAAACCCTTGGTCACTAAACTTGTGACCAAGCAAACACTATTCAAATACCTTGCCACTACTTCATAGCTTTCTCTTTGCTTCATACTCTTAACTGTGTGACTGAGAGACCACATAAAATTCTTCACCTCTTGATTGCATCACATGGTCATGACCTTTTCATTTAACTATGTTTCATAAGTTGTCAAACTATGAACAACACTAACCACACCATCGCTACTTAACTATAACATTAGCATTTAAGGCGTGCAACCATGTAAAACCATTTAGTTTGAGTGATCCCTTGGTCACTACCTTTATTTCCTTTTATTACTTTAACTATATGACCATGTGATCATTGAATTTATATAAGCTTTAACTATTTTGCATCATCGTGACTCTAATGTCAACTACATCCTTTAACAATGCAACTTGGAGATCAAATAATTCTTCAAAGGTTCTAAACTTTTTTTCTATTTTGGAGTCTCTTATTTAACTAAAAATTTTACACATGTGACTATGTGATCAAAGAGATCACCAGGTTGTGGCTTCATTTTATTCCATGTTGTCATGTCCCCTTTTCAAATAATTAAAAATTAATCTTTGCTAAGGCAGGCAGGCCCAAAAAGGTGAAGTTTCAACAAAAGGGGATAATATTTGGAAGCAAATGGACTAATAAATAAAAATTATTATTAAAATATGTTTTATTAACCACTCTTGGACGTTAGTTAGGGTTATGCCCTCTTTTAAGGGGTTTGGAGGCATTTTGGGCTCATTCTAG
Organism: Cupressus sempervirens; assembly: GCA_028749045.1. Taxonomy (NCBI): domain Eukaryota; kingdom Viridiplantae; phylum Streptophyta; class Pinopsida; order Cupressales; family Cupressaceae; genus Cupressus; species Cupressus sempervirens. The sequence continues at coordinate 125,369,140 of CM053785.1, read as the reverse complement.
AACTTGATTTTTGCTCATTGCTTTGTTGTTCTTCAGAGGCTGCCAAACCTGTGGAGAAGGAGACCCAAGGATGGGAGTTTTCAGGTTTCTAGGAAGGCTAAGGATGGGATTTTAAAGCCATTCCATGTGCAAGCTCATGTAGAGTTTTTCCTTGTGCTGAACAGTGCAAATTTGTGGGTTTTCGGGTGTATTTTCTGTAAGAGTTTGGTGTTTTCGGTTGAGTATTTCATATCAGTTTGGGTTGCTGCTATATTTTAGACTTTTAGATGTTAAAATAGATCTAAATATATGTGTTGGGTCATGGTTAAACTTCTGTGATAGATTATTAGTGTTTTGTGGTGATTCCGGGCTATTTTGTGTTATTTTCGGGAGCCCGATGAGCATTGTTTTTGTCCTCCATTTGGGAGCTGTTGTGTAACTGTTATATAGATCTAAAAATTTCATTTTGTAGGCTGTTATGCTGCTGAAATTTCTGTAAAAATTTCCACTTTCAGATTTATTAATTGATGCAGGAGCATCCAGAGGTATAAGGGCAATCCTGTGTCACCCAAAAAAATGTACTTAGACTTAGTTTCTGTTTCATGTCTTTTCATTTTTGGATACCCATTTGGGTCAAATAAAGGTTCCAACTCTCACAGTTCAACTATCAGTGTGCTAGAAAATCTTGAAAAAATAGGAGCATGCAATTTAGCCATCATTTTGGTGACCTAGAAGGTTTGAATTGGCCAGATGAATGTAATTGTGATTTAGAGCATTCCAAAAAAATAATTAGGTCAAAAGGCCCCATGGTTTTAAATTTATTGCAATTTTTTGGGTTTTGGAGACCTCCTAAGAATGCTTCAAAGTCAGGTTAGGGGCATTAAATGACCTCGAAAAGGGTCAAAAAATGGGAGACAAGAAAATCTTGTCCATAGGGCTATAGAGCGCTTCAAGAGCTTTCCAAAAATGTAAATGGTTCATCAATTGGAGCTATGGTTCAAAAGTTATGCCTCCCGAAAGTTCGGTTACCGTTTCTAGATTCTTCTAAATTTGTGCCGACTTCTACCACAGCTTCTGGAACCTTCTATTTGGTCGGTGGATGTCTACTAGCACTTTCTAGAATGTACTCCTAGTCCTTAACCCTCCGGGGTCTATTTAAGGAGATTTCTGGCATTGTAAAAGGCAGTTCGGAGTGGAGTTTGAGAAGAGGTACTGAAAGGAGAAATTATCTCCAGATTTATGCTATTGTAAGCCCTTAGGGCATGTCTTGAAGTTTATTTTCTCTGTACTATTTGTACTAGCTTATTTTCTCAGTTAATACAATTTCCCTTTTCTGTTGTGTCCATTCTATTCTTGGTTTGTGTCCCCATCATTAATAATATGTGAAGTTGTGAAGATTTTGGCACTATTTCGGGCATACCCGATTTGGGGTTTATTGAGAAATAGGTGGATCTTTATAATATTGGTTGTTTGATTTTGAAAATCTGATTAGAGGCTTGAAATATCATATAAAATCAGAAAAATGTACATTTCACATGTCTTCTAACCACACGAGTGTGCGATCAATTCTTCCTTCACAAGCTCTTAACCTTTTCACTGCTTCGTAGCTCCCTTTTCACATTAAGGTCTTAACCAGACAACCATGCAATCAAGAAATTCATTCAAGACACTAATTGTTTCACATCGTCATGACTGTCTCATGATACTGCATCTTTAAGCTTCTGACTGCATGATTATAGCTAGTTGTTGAGTTGCTCCATTATGCTAACCCTTTAAGTTTCAGGTTATGAGACCATGAACAGCCTCCTTAACCTTAGTTGCACCATCGCACCTTAAAGTTTACATTGAACATAAGAATTACCTTTCAAATACCTCCACATCTCTCATCTTTGTGCTCTTAAGTGAATGCCCTTTTCACATGATCATTGTTTGAAATTTTGATTCCATGCTTAACCATGCAATCCTATGATCAGCTCTTAGTTAACTATGTTGCACTTTCACTATCTAAAATAACCATTTGTAATAGACTGTAGTGACCAAGTGAATACTAAGCTCTTAATTGCATCACATTATCACACCATAAGAATATTCAGAGCTTAACCATGTAGCAACAGAGCAATTACCTTGGTCACATGGTCACAACTTGAATTTTTTGAAGTCTTTTAAAATCGTGAAACACATTTAAAACGAGGGTTTCTAATATGAAAACATGCATTCAAATTATTGAGCTAAGGTCTTTCTAGGGCAATACTTTGTAAATGAAAATTGAAAACCCTAATTGCATAGAATGAAAACAAGATTTTCAAACAAATTTTCAAGATTTAAACAAGGTGAAAAATAAAGGAAAGTACCCACAAAATGATGTACTAATATACAGGTTCCTTGTGAAAGGATGGACCCTATTAGAAGTCAATGAAATGAAATCAGTACATATGATTCCCTTTTAGGACACTTTGAATCTATGTTAAAAATTTCCAACCCTATAAGGAGTTGAAAAGAAGATAGATGGACCCACCGTCCAAACAACTTTAGTACCATCCTCACTAAATAATACAAGTGTCTATCAATAACTTTCCTAAAAAGAAATCTTTTCCAAATACAGTTCCTAGTAAGCTCATTATGTCTCAACTACACCAATCACTTCTCTGATCTAAAAGATATTTGCGTTCAAGTTCGCACAATACATCAAATAGATATGACTGCATATCACACTCTACCTCAAGGAAATAATATTTCCTTTATATCAAGTCCTAAAATAAATTATTGATTCATCCTTAAGGCTTTACCAATTTACAATAATAATATAGGACCAACTTAAGATATTACTTTTATATATTACATTACATCATTACATCTTTTCCACAATTAAAAGCAATCTTCTAGCTCACAGCCTTCATAACTTCACACTCGTTATTCATTAGAATGTGTGTACTTAACTACAACATCTTCAACATGACTTCTACCTCTTTCTAAGTTATCTCAACCAAATTCCATCTTTGTTAGGAGATACAATCTAAACATCAATGTCTGCTTTCCAGAAACATTATCTAAAAGTTGCCTTAAATCCTTCATAAGTCTGTCTAGTCTTCATACTTCTATACATATTTTTAACTATAGCATCTAGACATACTATAGATCATAATCCCACATGTGTATAAGCTAATCTTTAATCCTCAAATAATGCTAAGAAAAACTTTGTCTATTGCTCTACCAGTATCCACAGAATAACCATTATGTTGACGTCAATGACAAACTCAATGATGAATGGAATACACAACCACTGAATCATGTCTTCAACACTTCTAGGATACACCTCATAGAAATACCATTAGTATTTATGGTTAAAAATTTCCCCCTTTGGCAGTTATGGAAATATAGATGAAAAACATCTAAGTTCCATAAATACCAAATGTCTTTGTTGCAACTGCTCCCCCATTCATGTTGGCCATGAATGTCAACTGTATGATAACCATCATGTACAAGGAAGGTGTTAATCTCCTCCATACATCAACATATTTTCAAATCCTCTTCATCAATCAAATCTTCAAATCCTCTTCTTCAATAATCATGAATCTCTTAAGAACATTTCTCTCCCAAAGGATAAGTTCCTTTGAATCTACTAACATCAATCAATACATTATAGTGTTTTTCACGTGTAACTCTCTCCCAAACATACATATCAAAGGATGGTTTTCATGTGTTATTCTCTCCCATAAGATATCTCCCAACATTCATATCAAGGATATTTTTCATGTGTTATTCTCTCTCTCATTGACATCAATGACAAAGGTATCATTATGTCAATTCTTTAAGTATGATCTGTAATAAGCTCAAGTATTCAAAGGTATTTTCAAATGTCAGTTACCAAGATTCCTTTATGACTTAGCTCAAACATAGATACTCCCCCATAGAGGAAGCATCAAACATCTAGTCCAGATAAAAAGGAAGTGCTTTCTTACCACTGGACTAATCCAATATGTGCATCAACTACTCTAAAGTAGGATGGGGCATGAGCCCAAGCATACCTCTCAAGTACTCAAATGTGTCCTTCGCCAAAGGTTTTGTAAATATGTTTGCTATCTTCTCCTTTGTGTTATCATATTTAATCTAATCTCTTTCTCTACAAATTTCTCTCTCAAAAAATGATGCTTAATAGATATGTGCTTTGTCTTTGAATGTAAGATTGGAATCTTTGACATACTCATTATACTTGTGTTATCAAAATGTATGATAACAGTCTCTATAAACTTAATCCTAATGTCTTTTAGTATTTCCTTCATCCAAATAATCTTATTACAATTGTTTTCTACTACTACATACTATGCTTCTTTTGTGCTTTGTGACATGCAATCTTATTTCTTGCTTATCCAAGAAACCAATCTTCCTCCCAAGAAAAATGCTCCACCACTAGTAATTTTTCTATCATCTACACTTCCCTCCTAATCCACATTAGTATATGCACATAAACTAAAATCATTTAATATGTCATATCATAATCCATAATTAGGTTTATCCTTAAAATATCTAAAAATTATTTCTACTACTGCATAATGTGTCTCTTTAGGATCTTCCTAAAATCTTCCCACAATTCCAATTGCATTAGCTATATCAGGTCTAGTGTGTTTGTCAAATATTGCAATCTATTAATCATAGATTTGAACTTTTTTTGCTCAACAATAAGGGATTCAACTTTGCTACATAGTTTATGTCTAGTTACCATAAGTGTTCCAACAGGTTTCTAACTTTCCAAACCAAATATTTTCAATAAGTCTTAAAGATACATAGCTTGTGATATGAAAATTCCATCTTTATTATGAAAAATTTTCAATATCAAGAAATACTTCATCTTGCTAATCATACTCATTTAAAAATCCTTCTTAATCTTCTAAAAATACCTTTCTTGCTTCATCAATATAATGTAATTCACAAATAATGTCATCACAAATACTACAACAATTAGTAATCATTTATCATCTTTTCTCAAACAAAAGTTACTATCAACATTAGCTTTCACAAATCCTAAATTTTTCAAGTGGTTGTTTGATCTTGCATACTAGGCTCTAGGTGCTTGTCTCAGCCCACATAGTGCCTTCTTCAATCTACAAACCATTTCATATTCATTTTTCAAAGAAAAACCATCACTTTGGTCAATGTATACCTCTTCTTCAAGTTCTCCATTTAGAAAAATTGATTTGACATCCATCTGATAAACTTTAAAGTTCTTGTTAGTTGCATATGCCAAAAGCATTCTTACTACTTCTAATCTAGAGAAATAGGTGCAAATTTTTCTTCAAATTCAATTCCTTCTTGTTTTGAATAACCTTTACATAGAAATCTTGTTTTGTTTCTTATAACTTCACCTTGTTCATTTATCTTGTCTCTGAATACCCATTTAGTGCCAATAACATTCTTATATTTAGGCCTAGGAATAAATTCCAATGTTTTATTTTTATCAATCTTCTCTAGTTTTTCTTCCATACCTTTGATCCAATAGTTATCTTTATAGGCTTTATCAAAATTGTTAGGCTCAACTTGAGAAATCAAATGTAGTTCTTCATGTACCTTGTTTCTTTTCATCACTTCGTTATCTCCAGTTCCAATGATCTAATTAGAAAGGTGAATCATTATTAAGTTTTTGTTAGGTGTCACTACTTCAACTCTAATTTTATCTCTAGGTTCAGATCTAGGTTCTTCTCTTTGTTCTTCTCTATGTACTTCTCTCTGAATTTCATTTTGCAAATCAGTGTCAAATTCATAAAATAATTCATGCTAAAAAATTTCTCTATTAGGCCTTGGATTAGTCTCTTTAGTAGAATTATAATCAAGTATCCTTTCTTGAATTCTAAATTTTTCATCAACTCTCACATTTGTGCTCTCAGAAATAGTCTTAGTTCTCTAATTAAAACATCAATATGTCTTTCTTTTTAATGAATATCCAAGGAACATACCTTCATCACTTCTTCAATCAAACTTTCCAATATCATCATCTCTCTTAATGTAACATTTACTTCCAAATATTTTTAAATACTTCATAGAATGTGTATGTCCAAACCAAAGTTCATAAGGTGTCTTACTAGTACCTTGTTTGATTTTACTCCATTCATAGTGTATATTGTTGTATTTACTGATTCTTTCCAAAAGATCTTGGATACATTATTTTCAAACATCATTGCTCTTGTTGCCTTTGTCATTTTTCTGTTCTCCTTTCTCCTATCCCATTTTGTTCAGGTGTCTTAGGGGTTCAAAGATGTCTCTTTATACCATAATCTTCACAATAATTGTTAAACTCATTTGAAGTAAATTCTCCCCCTCTATCAAATCTCAAACATCTAATATTCAAATTAGATTCATTCTCAACTCTCTTAAATATCTTGAAGTTCTGAAAAGCTTCATATTTTTCTCTAATAAATGCTACCCACATCATTCTAGTGAAATCGTCAACATGAATCATAAAATACCTTTCACCATATAATGCTTTTGCCTTTGTAGGACCACTTAAAGCTATGTGCACAATCTTCAAGTTTGTAGATGTAGAAAATTTCTTGCTTGGAAATGAACTTTGCTCCTATTTCACCATTACACATTCCTTAGACATCATGTTAGTAGGTTTCACAATCTTAGGAAACTCTCTTACTGCAAATGTATTATTGGCTTTCACAATGTTATCAAAGGTGATATGACAAAATATCTTTTTCCACAACCAACTATCATCCACCTTAGCAACTAAACATGTCATCTCAATAGAATTCAACTTAAATACATTACCTCTTGTCCTTGTACCATTACCAATAAGTGTACCATCTTTTTATTTTATAATGCAAGTCTTATATGTAAATTTTAACTAATATCCCTTGTCCACTAGTAGTCTAATACTCAAAATATTATGTTTCAAACCATCCACAAAGTAAACATCATCAATGTTAGTGTTTCCATCAAGTGTAATAGATCATTTTCCTTTTATATGACATGTTGCATTATTTCCAACTCCAACTACTCCTCCATCATAGCTATTGAATTCAAAAAACTTATTCATATCTCCAATAATGTGATGGAAACAATCATTATCAATAATCCGATAATTTTTAATTTTTTTAACTTGTGAAACAAAGGTTTTTTCTTCTCTAACTTCTTCTATTTCAAGGCTTTCTTCCTTAATAGCCAAAAATCCTATTTCATCATTATCATTATCATTTTCACTCAATAATTCTTCTAATCTAGCATTAAATTCCTCTTCATTAGCAAAAGGGAAATCCTTAAGCATTCTTGATTTATAGGGATTCCTAAACTTCTTTACTCGCTTAGGACATTTAAAAGAATAATGACCATATTCATTACAAGTCCAATACTTAAATATTTTGTTACCTTTAGGTTCTCTCTTCATAAGAAGCGAAAATCCTTCGTCAAATTTATTGTCTTCATCCACTTTTGTTTGGCTGCTACTAGAATAATCTCCACTTGTACTTGCACTCCTTGTCAACAAGGGTTGAACACTTAATGCATTGAAAGAAGTTATTTGTCTCATCCACATTTTTGTTGACTGTAATCTAACAAGAAGAGTCTCTCTTGTAAATTTGGTTGTTAAGAGAATAACTTGATCTATCACTTGTATTTTATGTCTATATGCAAGCATTAAATTCTTCATTATCTTCCATACAACTTCATCCTCATATTTATCTCCTCCACAAGTCTCAATACCTTTAACAATCTCTACTATTCTACCAAAGTAACTTCTTATAGATTCATCTTCCATAATTTTAGCATCTTTAAATAAGCATATCCAATTTTGTAGTCTAACCTTCTAAGCATGATTATCACCTACTTTTCAAATCTTTCCAAATTTCATAAGTATTAAAGATTTTACTTAAGGAAATTTAGTTCAAGAAGATCTAATAATAGGGCTTCTCTAGCAAGCATATTGAACATGAATGTGTCTTATTGTATTTCATCACAACCTTCAAGCTTGTCTTCTTCAATCACATCCTTTTTATTCTTAGTAATTAACCAATAACCCAGACCCATGCATAAAAAATGTCTTCATCTTTTTCTTCCAACTATCATAGTTAGCTCCATCAAACTTTAGACTTCATTTCCAAAACTAGGTCATAGATATCCTGAAGTTGTTAAGCTTTTCCTTCACAGACCTGATGCTCTAATACCAATTGTTTGAAAGTAATGTCCACCAACATAATTGTGGGGAGGTGGGGGTGGGGGTGTTGGGGGTGAATTAGTTATGCAATTTTTAAAACTCTTAACAATATCTTTATTAATCCTAAAACATGTAAATAGTATATGTAACATGCATAGTAAGGTAGCCATATACAATAACACCATATCTATTAACTAGGGAAACACGTGGTGGGGATGGTACTGTTGGATACAATTATTAATTGTGTATTGTGTTTGATGTTACACAAATGTCATATTAGTCATTAGGCAGAGTTTACCAAGCTTAGACGGTCAGCAAAGCAATTTATAAGTGACTACCGAGCATTCCTGAATGTTACTCAGAAAGTTAGCTCTTACTGAGCTCACTCAGACATCAAAGAATTTTGTAGCAGAAAGAACCGAGCTCCCAAGGTTGACAAAGGGAAAGTCAATATCTATCGAGTTCACTCGAAAAGTGAAGAAAAGTTAGCTTTTATCGAGCTCACTCGGTAAGCAAAGAAATGTTAGCTTTTACCAAGCTCACTCGGTAAGCGAAGGAAAGTTAACTTTTACCGAGCTCACTCGATAAGCAAAGAAAAGTTAGCTTTTACCGAGCTCACTCGGTAAATGAAGGAAGGTCAGTGATTACCGAGTCAACTCGATCTCCGAAAGAAGTTGTAAGGTTTGCAGTGTTTACCGAGCTTCACTTGGTTAACACGGGGAAACCATTCTGGAGCAGTGGTCACTGAGTTGGGTTGGGCAGCAAAGAATTTTATGGTTCTAAAGAATTAAGTTTAATTGTTTTTTGCAGCCGACTGATTTATGTTTTTCAGTTGTTGTAAACTTGTAATTGAGCTAACTTGACAATCTGTAAGGTATTTATGAAAGGTCAAGTTGTAAATTCATAGTGTAAGTGTATGGATGCATAAGAGTGGGAATGAATAAATGAGCGAATGTTGAGGAAGGACTAGATATCCCTATGAAGCTGCAAAGTTGTATTCGATCAGTGAGGATCCAATAAATCAGAATAGAGATCTGTATTCAACAAAGATAAGTTGCATATATTTTAGATCACTTTATTGTTGCTTCCTAATCATTGTAACAGTGATTCAAAATCTCTTAACAGATTTGGTTTGACAACTATTTTGTAAATCCTCTAACAAGGTGACAGTTCAATTGAATTGTTTTAAAGACCTCTGACAAGGCCACTTCTAACAAGGTGATCAAATCTTTTAACAAGGTCACACCTAACAGTGTGTTTTGTAACCTTTAACAGGGTTGGCTCCTAACAGGGCTCACTTCAAAAGAGTGAAAATTGGTAACTAGTTACTTGGTGGTTTTTCCCAAATTGGGTTTCCACGTTAAATCTGGTGTCTCTTGTGTTCATGTTATTCCTTTATGTATACATGTTAATCATCTTAAATGCTTAATAAGTTAATAGAACATCTATCAAGTTTCAGCATTTATTTGTGTGGTTACCAAGTGCCAGCAGCAATTTTATTTTAAGACATCTAAGGATCTGTGGAAATATTTTTGTGGTAACTGATTCACCCCTCCCCTCTCAGTTACTCCATCTCTATTTCCAACAAGTACCTACAAAATGATGTACTAAGATAAAGGTTCCTTGTAAAAGGATGGACCATATTAGGAGTCAATGAAATAAAATTAGTACATATGAGTCCATGTTAGGAGACTTTGAATCCCTGTTAGGAGATTCCAACCCTATTAGAAGTTGTTCCAACTCTGTTAAGAGTTGAAAGGAAGACAAGTGGACTCATTGTCCAAACATATTATGTACTATTGTCACTAAATAATACAAGTGTATATCAACAAATTTCTAGCAACCACTTCTTTTCCAAATATAGTTCCTTGTACATTCATTATGCCTCAAGTGCACCAATCATTTCTTTGATCTAAAAGATACCTGTATTCAAGTTCATACAATACATCAAATTGTTATGATCCCATATCACACTCTACCTCAAGGAAATAATCTTTCCTTTGTACCAATTCCTAAAATAAATTATTGAGTCGACATTGAGGATTTCCTAATTTACAATAATAATGTAGGACCAACTTAAGATATTACATTTATACATTACATTACATTATTACATCTTTTCCATAATTACAAGAAATATGCCAGCTCACAGTCTTCATAACTTCACGCTCATTGTTCATCAGGATCTGTGTGATTAACTACAACATCTTCAACATTTATTCTACCTCTGTCTAAGTTCACTCAACCAAATTCCATCTCTACTAGGAGATAAAATCCAAACATCAGTATCTGCTTTCCAGAAATGTTGTCTAAAAGTTTTATTTGCTAACTCCTTCATAACTATGTCCAGTCTTCATATTTTTATATATGCTCCTAATGGTAGAATCTAGACATACTCTAAATCATATTCCCTTGTGTGCATAAGCTAATATTTAATCCTTAAACTGCACTAAGAAGAACTCTATCTATTGCTTTGCCAATCTTCACAGAATAACCAGTATGTTGACACTGATGACAAACTTTGTCATGAATGCAACACACAACCACTTAATCACATCTCCAACACTGCTAGGATATTCCCCCATAGGAGTACCATCAGCATTCATGCTTTAAATTTTGTCCATGATTCCTTTATTTTTCCACCATCCTCCAAGGTATGTGTCAATGTTGATATTGTCAACTTTCTCATCTACCCTTATATAATATTTTCAAGCCTACACTTAGCTACTATCCATTCTCCTTCTAGCCTTCCAAAGCATAAAATATTATCCTCCATATACCTTCTCTATCATCTCATTTCCATTATCCTATCAACATTTTTGAGCTTATCTTTCAATGGCCTTGGCCTATTATAGCATATCCTTCCAAGAGGAGTATTATCTAAAAAGAGAAAAAAAAGTCAATTCTTTCTTTAAAAAAATTCAAAAATAAAAATTCAAAAAAGAAGAAAAGATAGAAATGAAATTTTTTCTATCTCATATGATATCTCACTTATTGGCTTCCATTTCCTATGCAAAACATGCTTTGTATGGCTATTTTACCCTTTCCCTATCTTTATAACTCTTTAGGAGATATAGTCTATGAGGATCACATTTTCTTGCTTCATGCATAATTGCCTATCCATCTTCTCTAGCAACTTTCTAATCCATCTTGTCCTACACCTTGCTAGACACTGGGAAAAAATAATGTGATCTTTCTTGAGAATTAGTAATCTCTAAATCATTCGAAAAATCCAAAAACAAATCAATATGGTCCCAAAAATTCATAAAAATCATTAAAAAAAAATCCTAGAAAAATCCTACCAAGCAGTGAAATCCTATAAATAGACACTACTTGAAACCCTCACACTTATGTCTTCCATCATATAACTCTACACTCTAAACTAGTCAATTTCATATATCTTTTCCTTGCCTAGTTTGGAATAGATCTTCTTTAGGTCTAGGGACCATGAACTCTATAGCTTACTAGATTTCTCAATTGTGTTGGTATTTCTCTAGTACTTCTCTCAAACAGAGTCTCTCAACACTCCTCTTGATGGTGAGTGTTTCTCAATACTTATCGGATACCTTACCTTGAGTCAAAACTTTGTCTTTGGTCTAGGATGTTGTGATGTCGTACTTGTAGACATGAGTCCTAGGAATAGAGTAACTTTACTTTTCCACACATGCACTCCAATTAAAATGATTAAAACTTACTTGACTTATTCTCCTTGTGTGTTTTCTATGTTGACTTATTTGCTAAGTGTTCCCTCCTTAATCTTGTCATTTCCCAAAATTGTAGATTTGAATCCTACTAGTCTTATCAACTTGATGGTGGGATATCCAATCAATTATGGCCAACTTGATGGAACTGAACAGTGTAGTCCAAGTTTCATGCACTTCTAGCTCTGCCATATCCTGGAAAAAACACTTGAGTCCAAGACACTTATAGCAGATTGATTAGAATGTGAATGTACTGAAAGTTTCCCAAATGGCAAGGATTATAAAAAACTTCAAACTTGCATTTTATGAATTAAGAATAATATATGAATATTTTCAAAATAAAAATAAGTATAGATTAATGCAACAAATGGATATATTAATTTTTCAAAGGGAAGATATGAAATAATTGCCAACGTATGTATTGTAGATTATGAAAAATATAAAGACCAATGTTGAAGGGCAATAGAGTCAGTATTATAAGTTTAAAACATTCAACTTTATAACATTCTATGCACATTAATTATAAACAATTTAGTAATCAAGATGTGACACATCAAATATATGGACGCAATTTTAAAATAGTCTAGAATGTATTTTAACTCTTGTGGTTTGGAGACAAACTAGACATAGATTTAGAAATAATTAAATATTTCATAATATCTATGATGTTTGATTTTAAAATGCTCTAATTGATCTTGTCCACTTATCTATCATATAAATTATTTATAAAATTAAAAATAATAACTATAAAGGATAGAATTATATAATATCGTAACTCTAAAGCTTCATGCAAATAAAATAAATATTTCTTACTGGTCATATCAAAAAGAAAATTGAACTAGAGACACTCCTTACAGATGATCCATCCAATGCATTTTGACTCCAGAATGATGTAAGAATTTATTCAATAATCCACAATCCACAAGCTTAGTTTAAGAATTCATTCATTTGCCAATGAAAGAATATAACACATCACATGTGCAAGTGTATAGTATGCAATTTTTTGGAAAGTATATGGATCGTCTATACTTTTGTTTTACATCTTATATTTAGAAGGCAACAAGGGGTGTTGGTTTCTTTTCTAAAAATTGCACCTCTACATAACATATAACTGATCATTGTTAAATGGTAGTATAACCATAGTATAATTAAATGTAACTTTGTTAAAATATAACCAATATTTCACGCTTATGGTTCTATTGATTTATACTCTCCTATTTCCCTCATGTGTCTACACTCCCCATGAAGTGTCATCTTATATCTCCTTTTAATTAATAATTTTGCCTTCCACTCCATACTATTTGCACTTTGCATTTGAGCTAGAACTCCTCTGTGCTTTTATTCATACCTACGAGAGACATGAAGTATTGTTAGATACAGATTAGTAATATATGACACAAAATTCCTATATACTAGAGTTGCATATGAATTGATTGTCTTCCATACTACTATGTTTTTCAACCTTTAACGACAAATGCCCTATGACCTTAGAGAGCTGAATATTTGTTTAATATTTTTCTTCAATTGTCATATTTATCTACCTTGATTTATCCATTTATCAAGCTTCAATACTATGTGATATTTTCTATAATGCTTTCTCCATGACAAAATATTTGAATGTTTGTCCCTTATAAAATAGTTTATTCTACTCCAGATGATGATGCCTAGACATTTTGTTTGGAATTTCCAATACTTATTTCATAGTGTACCTAACCTAATCATCAATATTTGATGGCTTCTATATATTACAGCTAACTCTCAGGAATACTTTTGGTAAATGCAAGAAGTTTATATGTTCAACATATTCCTAACTAAAATCAGACCTCTAGTAAATACTTTCCTCCTACCATTAAGCTATATGCTGAGAATCTATAAAAAAGTTCCTCCAAATTGTTGTTGTCTTGTTATGTGTATTGATGACACCCTCAAAGCACAAGCATTCACCTCTAAGAAAATGTACATATTGTTGGTAATTATCTCACATTGGTTCAAACTGTCAGAAGGATATTGCCTCAGAATTATTTATGATTGTGCATATGAGTCACTGGTGAAATCATTGTGTTTTTTATATGTCTTTGTTGCTTCTATGTACGTGTGTCAAAAAACTCTTCACAATTCTACCTTCAAATCTCTAATGAATCTACTCATCAGTATCTCATTGTTTTGCTTAAATTTGTTGTGTAAGTCTTCTCACATTCTCTATATAAGTCTTCTCAAAATCTATAATCAATTTGATGAGATGCATGCTTTTTATGATTTCTTCCAAATTCTAACTCAAACTTCCTCTAAAACTAGTATAATGTCTTCTATAAATTTGCAATGGATTCTTCAAAAGTATTTGCACATTTGGATACCTTTAGTCCAGTATCCTCCATTCCATATGGCATCAAACACAACTTAACATGTGTGATAATAGACATCTTTGTCCAACCATTTAAGTGACCAAATGTTTATTTCATTTCCTATAATAAAATTGGTTACTTCTATCAACACTTATTTGCAAAGGGTCATAGTACTTTTCTTATTCCATGGTTGGATCTTATAGTTTCCCAATTATTATTTCCTTTTCACAAGAGACTTTCCAACACAATTTCACACATAGAGATAAAATGTGGGGCTCCATCAAGTCTCTTAGGGATGTTACTAAACTAGAGGACTAGGGGAATGGGACATATTTTCCTTTCATTTTTTTCTACAGTTGTATTTTGTACATCTTAGGTATCTTGAGCATTGATGAGACTCAAAACTGCAAGTGAAATTTGAGTACCATATTTAGTAATTTGGCTAAATGAACCCCTATAAATGTTTTTTATGCCTAACTATTAGGTTGTAATTTTGAGTCATGGTATGTGTTTTAGTCTTTCATTCAGTATATTCATGCATCTCAAGTCATTAGTTTGAAGTTTTCAATCATTCAATGAGGTGTTGTTTTGAGTACTTGTCAAAACTACATTTTTCTTTTAAGTGTGAAATAGAGTTCAGAAGGATAGTTTGCATTTGAATATATTGCACCCAATTGAGTGTCATGATTTTCCACTTTGGCATTTTCTAGTATGCATATTAGAGAAGCTATGTTCACATTTCAAGTCATTTCAACATGTTTTGATAAGTTTTTGAATTCTCCAAAGTTGGTTGTTTATTGTTATCATGCTGATGCACATTGTTTAGAATTCTAGGAAGCCCTTTTTGACCAGTTATAACTTTGACCCAGTTGACCCTATTGAGAAAATTATTTTTCTATTAGATTATAGGGGTCAAAGAAATATTGTGTTTCATATTTGATCTTATGATGAATCTATTTGACTAGTTTTCAAATGCGATTCCAAATTCAATTTCTAAATTTTTACTGGTATCTAAAAGCGTAGATTGGTTAGAAGGCTTGCTTGGGATGTTATAACTTTGAAACTACAATAGATAGAGTCAAACCAATTGCACTATTGCGTTCTAGATGTAAAATACTTCAAGTGTTCTAGTTTGCAAATTTTGACTAATCCATTTGCACACTTTCTCAGGTCCATTCGGTTTGCAAAAATCTATATTTTGAGATGTTATTTGGTTCTACAATTGCCAAAGGTAAACTTTGTACATTTTACAAATTTTCCCACTTATTTTTCATAAGCCCAAAATGTACATTCATACTCTCCATATAAGAGTCTACTAGTGTCTCCTATCCCAAGTTTCCAAGTGGTTGATTCACTTGTTTTTTAAGCTAAATCCAAATGCATTTTATTGTTTTCTAATAGGTAACTTGCGAAAACATTTTAAATGAGTAACTTTGATAGTCAATATCTTTTAACCCTAATATTGTCATGAGACAAGATTTGGTAGACCAAGAGAATGTTGACGAGAGAGAAAGTATGTTAGGTGCCAAGGCTTGGTCATGTATTTTGGTCAATTTTTAAAGTCATCTTCAAAGGCTCTTGACATGACAGTGACACTTGTTATAAAAGGAAAAAGATGAGTTTTAATTGACCGATTAGTGGTTGAATCTAAATCAGATCAGTGCAATGAGTTTTATGGATCATTTTGAAGGCTCATTCGTTTGAAATGCAAAAAAGTTTAGCCAAACCCACTTTGGGGTTCGACTAATTTTATAAAGATGCTAAGATAATGATTCAAGTGTGAAGGTGTTTTGAGAGGTTAAAAAGAGCTTGATCATTAAAACATTGTAAAGTAAAAATGATAGAATGGTGATTATCATTAGATGAGGATTCATTTTATCATTTGGAAGTATAATTTACAATTGAGAACTATGGATCTAGGCTAATCATTACATAAATGCCTATCAGAATTACAATAGGAAAGGTAAACTTCTAGGGGGGTGAATAAATAGTTTAAACTTTGACCAATAAATCTTTCACCACACATCCATCTCTTGCATTTAATAAGTAAACTAAAATAACATGTAAAGCATATACATCTAAAACATGTAAGAATTCACGCATGTATGACAACAAATATGATTACCTAGAAACCCTCCAATGAGAAAGTAAAATTGGGTGGGGACGACACCCAAAAATCTTCACTACTACAATAATAAAGTGTATCCAATGAAGGTTACAATGTTTTGATCATGAGACATGATCTACCCTATGAAAGGTTTACCCTATTAAAGGCTTTCAAAAACTATTAGGTCTCACCCTATTAAAGGATTTCAAAACCTTGTTAGAAGTGTGCCTTGCTAAAGGACTTTAACTCACAATTAAGTAAGCACCTTGTTAGAGGATTTCAAGAATGCATGTTAGAACTACTTTGTTAAGAGATTTAACTGATTCACTTGCTAAAATGATTCAGCAATGATCCTATGGTTAGCACTTGATTTCTTGATGACATATCACCTCTAAACTAATGTATTCTCAATCCTTCTTGATCAGATATCTCTTTGTTGTATGCTCTTCTCTTCCTCTATTCTCCTTTAACTAATTCTACAATACAATCTCAGATCATAACTCCTTGGCCACCATGAATGCTTTCTTTGTGCATGCAAACTTCTCTCTTCACTCATTAACATGCCTTCACACACTCTAGAGATTTTAGGGTTTGTCCTCCTTAAGAAGACTTAGGTAACTTAGGGTTAGGTATGAATCAACGACTATGATTCATCCATTTTTCTGCTTAAACCTTCCCTTTTTCTGATTGGCTACATGTAATGCATTAGGAATCCAACTTAAGATTCATCCTTATCTCCAAAATATCTTTATTCAATCTTTAAGTCAACTCAAAAATTACATAGTTGTTTGTGCCATTACAAACAACTATGACAAAACGGTCTCACTCAACATCTGAAGTCTCTGATGCTCAGCATATACTGTTAGCTATAATATAACTCAACATCTATATTACTCAACATTCACTGCTTGCTCAACTCCTAAATGACTCAGCATATATTGTTTTCTCGGCATACATTGTTTTCTTGGCACATGTGTGGCTCGACACTCACTTTAGACTTGGCATGCTCTATTATATACATGTTGTGTTTGACATTTACTACTCGTTTGACATAAACTAAGTAAATGACTTAAGTGTGTAGACACTCACTTGTCAAAGCCAATCTGAGATCAACAATCTCTCCCTTTGACATGAGTGTCAAAAATACTTGGTCATACATTGATATCCTTATCCTTATAAACATAACATATCTCTTATTCGGCATATATACAAACCTTCAAATTTTAAAAATTTTGTAACAACTTATACCTCAAAATTTGATAACTCCCCCTAAGTTGATAGGTCTTATCTATATTCAAAAAGTTTAGATGTGTCTCAATTGATACTCTTTGACTTCATGTTTTTCTTTGCTAACTAATATGCTTTCATTTCATCTCCCTCTTTGCTCTTATTACCTCCTCCAAATTCTATATCTCCCCACTTTTTTTTCTTTATCTCCCCCTTTTTGATATTGATGTCAAATGGGCTATACACTTATAGTGTGTTTGGCCAAAAAGAACTATGGACCTCTAGTATAATATTGAGAGATGCATCCCAATTTTCACATGCTACATCCAAAGACTTGATTTGGATGACCAGCTCGGTAGCAAGTTGAACTAGGCCATCTAATGTTGAAAGATTGGGGCCTTTCTTCATAAGAGTTTCAGCATAACCAATTCCTTGTGCAAAATTTCCATGTGTGGGGTTAATGTTGTTTGGATGCTAATTAGTTTTTCCCTTATATTGGCTTCATCTGTAGACAATGCTGCTAACTAACTTAGGTTTGTAGTAAAGTTCTAAAGTGCTTCTAAATTTGATCTAGTGTCATAGACAGGTGTGCACCTAATGCATTTATTTGACTTTTGAAACTCAAAATGTGACTTCTTGTCTCTTGTATCAAGAGTGTTGGATTGCACATTTTAGTGTACAATGAGAAAATGTTCTGAATACCTTCTTCACACTTTCTACCTTTGTTTCTAATGCAACTATGTGAGTGTTATATCACTTGATATTTTCTCATTTACTTTATTCTAAAAAAAAAATTCTAACCATTCTAATAGTTTAGCATTTATTTCTAGGTCTACATCACTAACCTTTTCCACTATGTTTGTCAATTATTCAATGAGTGGCTTGGTCTCATCTAGAGTAGGCAGACTAAATGCATCTAAAAAGATGTCTTTGATGTCCAGCAATGCCTACTTCTACTTATTCTCCCTTTTGAGCAGTTCTTGATGCTTCTTTCTAGCTAGGGCTTCTTGTAGTATGCCCATCTACACAATTGTCATTGTATCATAATCATACTTGGGTAACACAATCTCTTCATCAAGGCTTACATCTCCATATTGTATTACTTCCTTAGCCTTTGATGAGCTTGGACTCAACACTAAGATTTGTAGTGATGTTGTATTTGTGCTCGACTTTTGAAGAGTATGACTTGAAGGTGGGTCAGATTCTGGTAAAGTTACTAGGACTTGAATAGCTACTTGCTCCTTCACCTTTGGTGTCAACTTGATCTCTTCAAGCTTTTCCTATTGTACCAAATGCCTCATGATGCACCTTGTACATGTGCTTGAGGTGCAGATAAGATTATCTAACCTGTTTGACTCTATTCTTTAGTAGTGGCCTGGGTTTCCACTGTATCCTTCTCTATTGCATCAACCTTTTCGATTGTATCAACCTTTTCTAATGTAGCTTCAGGTACTTTATCCAAAGGTTGTACATGATTGACTTGAGGGATGATGGTAGGTGGTTCTTTTGTATTCACCTATTCCCTTGTTGTGTTAGTCACTATTTTCTACAATTCATCTACACTCACCAATATAGGATTATCACACAATTTTGCCTATAGTGTAGACTAATCTAGTATCTTTTTCAAATATTCCTCTATAAGGGGATTGATTTTTTGAGTAGTTAGATCATAACAATCCTTTACTGTGATTGTTTCAGTATTCTCACTTGTTACATGTTGAGGGCTAACATTTGGCAATTATGTATCGTGTACACTTTGTTCTTGTTGTTGCCCTACCTCAGCTATTGCCTGTTCATCGACATTCATTTTTTTACCTCCCTAAATAATATCTATTGTTCTCATCATATTCATCATCTTGAACCTCAATAGGCTCTTGTTCACCTTCTTTTACTATAGCAAGTCCATATGTGATCTTCCACATCTATGTGGACTTCTTCACAACATCTTCAATATTATTTTGCAATATGTTGAAAGCTCTATATTTTGGAACAAATCTTATAGAATATTTCTTCATAGCCTTAGCAATTTGTGTCTTACTGAGTTCAGGCATAACTTGTGCAAGTGATCTCTCCCTTATTTGTCTTTATAGGTTTAAACAATAATGCCATTTTTTCTCCACTCTCTCATATAATCTTTTAGGCATAGAGTTAGTAATCTCTAGTGGGGCTGTCCTAAATTTTTCCATCGTGGCATATATAGCCTCCTCTACTTGATCATTTTCTACTTTACCATGGCTATCAAAATCAACATGAGAAAATCCTGTCAAATCTACACTATTCTTAATATTTTCACATAGATTTTGTAGATCTGGTAATGGATTGTGACTCACCACTTTAAATTGGCTATTGTCATCTAATTTTATTTGCATCTCATTATATTCAACTTGTGCAATGTATTTCCTCCTTGGCTTTTTCTAGGCTCCTCCTTCCTGCTTTGTTGGTTTGGCTTTCCCCTTTGCCTTTTGTGCAGTGACACGTGCACTAGCCCTTGTAGTAGGTGTAGTTGGTTTGGGCTAGGTTGGTTTTGCAATTTTCTTATCCCTTGTCATAGGTTGTGCCTTGGCCTTTCTCTTCTTTTGATCAATGGGAGTAGGTACTTCCTCAACTTCTTCTTCCCTGACACCTACAACTTCTATCTCCTTTTCTTGTTGATCTTCTCCCATTCCTTGAGTAAATGTAAGTGGTGCTTGGGTTTGAGTTTCTTCTTTGTCTTCATCCTCTTCCTTATCAACACCTTCACCAAATTTTGGTTTCAATTTCTTCACCAAATTATCCGTCTTCTTGATAATAGAGGCAGTCTTTAGTTCCATAGTGATTTTAGACTTAGCCATCTCATAGTTTCCAAATGCCTTGGCATTTTTGTCTATCTCTTCTACAAGTAATTCTATAATAGTTTTAGAGGCCTCATCTACATTTATTTCATATCCTAATGGCCTTAGCCATCTTACCCTTGGGGTTGTTGCTTGAACAAAAGTGTAGTCAGCATCAAATATAAAACAAATATCATCATAATGCTTTTCCACTAGTGATACTAGAATTCTCAATCTTTTCTTCATAGACTTCTTAAAGTCCTCAAAATAGCTGGTCATAACTAACTCAAAGTTCTCACCTAATTGTTCAATGAACTCACCAATATGTACTGCCACTAACCTATTTGTTTTCCATGCCACTATGCCAAATGTAGGAAAAGTATTTTGAACATAAAAGAAAATGCATATCAAAATGGAACCAAATTTACATTAAGCACTCTTAATCCTTCTTATAGCTCTTAGGTTCTCAATAAGTTGTTGTAGTTGTACCTCTACAAGACCATATGTGTGATCTTTCTTAACAATCTTATAACCAACATCCACTACAATATAGGGCACACTATTTAATCTATTAGATTGGTAAAATTTATGTGAAATAACCCTTACTGCAAAGTCTATCAATGGATCTATAATGGTATCAATAGTCATTCCTCTCTTCTTCCACATAGCTCATGTGTTTTTCTTAATAACCTCTTTTGAATAACTCCTTAGAGTCTTAGGCCAATCTAGGGTTGGATACCCTATTACCCTATGGATCATCCTCTTGGTTATTTTGATAGGTCCATTGTCTAACCAAAGTAAACTATCATAAATCCTACTTAGCCCAATCATAATCCATTCTTTTTTTAACATATTTGAGAAATCTAGGGCACGATTTAACCCTTTCTTCTCTACAATTTTAAATTATTCCCTCAGCACACCATTCTCATAGAGTCTATCATATGCTTTCCTAATCTCCATATCTCCAATACTTCTAGTTTTGTAGTTATAACATTTCCTAACATTTTGAACCATTAAAACATTTGGTGGTATCATGGATAACGTACCAGAGGGGTCTTATTTGTAAGCAATGTCTAGAATGGCTTTGAATATTGGTTGTCTGACCTCAGTACTAACTAGTTGAACATTCAAAACCTCCTTACCCTCTACATTCTTTGAACTAGATGTCATTATTTGAAAGTAGGATTTTATAGAAATATAAATAACATAACTATGCACTTGTTAAATACCATGTAAGATTTGATGAAATGGTGATGAATCGTTGCTCAAATCTCCTGCAATCACTTTGGATGGATTTCCAGATTGCCTCTTTCTCTCCTTGCTCTTTTTCAATTCAAAAATGATGTAAAATGAGTTAAAATTGATCAAATACCCTTTTGAAAACTTGAAATTAATGTTGAGTGCTTATATAGTTGTAAGCTTGGCATCAACCAATTTCAGGCTCACTCGACATCCATTAGCATTTCACTCATTTAGCAACCACTGCGAGCTCATAATCAACTAGCTAGTCTACTAGCTTGGCATTCTCTAGCATTTCACTCGGCACATATAGGAAACTTTTTCATGCTTAGAAATAATTTGAAAAACTTAGAATTTTATTTTTTTTGGATTCCTAATAACATCTTGCATCTTTTTTCATGCTTATGTAAACATTTTAGTACTAAATCCTTTGGAATTGATGTATGATATAACCTTTAAATATCAGTCCCACATACCTCTTGACTGCTTAGTTTTATAAAATGTGATCATCTAATCCATTGGGTGAAGTGATCCCTTCTCCATTTGATGTGCTGAAATCATCATTTTTCTTCCATGTCTTGTTCATTTCATTTCTGACATTTTCAACATATGCCTTGCCTTTGCCTTTATCAAACTCACAACTTGGTGCATTTGACCTTGTTGGCAAATACCTATTGATGTGACCAATCTTTAAACAACTAAAACATGTGGTTTGACTCAACCACCTCTTGTAGTCACCTATGAAGTGTTTCGTAATACAATTCTTAGGAACATGTCCATATCCTTGACAATAATGATAGCTATATCTTGTATTATAACCCTAGTTATAAGAGTTTCCATTATTCTTTACCTTTGTTTGCCTATTTGATGACCACATGAGTTTGGATCTGCACTCAAAATCTCTATGTCCATACTTCTAATAGTTATAACAATATCCTTCAAATCTTTGAGTGTGCATGGTCATAGTTTTGCATTCATGTGCTTGATGACTTTGTTTGTTGCACTTATGATAGTGAACCATGTTCTTATGATTGACATTTTGATTTGCAGTTCTACTTCTGCACACATTAGCAGTATGTCCTTTCTTACCACAATTATGAAAAGTAGGTTTGGAATTATTATCTTTGTTTCTCCTTTCTTCAACACTTTTGGATGACTCTCCTTCTTCAATACTTGTGTATTCTAGTCGAGATGTATCATTATTAGATCTAGGGGATATCAATAATTGTTCAAAGTATTTGATGGCTTCATTTGGTTTATTGAAAATTTTAACAAATTCCTTTTTTTGTTTTACGTCACTTTGCAATTTCTCATTCTAAAACTTCAATGTTGTTATCTCAATGTCCTTGACATTTAGCTCATAGTTAGCATTCATCATTTGACTCAAAGTATCCAATTGCATGTTGGAAACCTTGGTTAGCTCTGATGATATCTCTTCTAGTCTATTTCTCAAAATTATTTTTTCTTCAATTATGGCTTTGTCTTCCATAGCTTTCTTCTTCTATTTAGTCACTTCACATAGTAGTATGGCTTGTGATTCTTGCTCTAACCTTAGATTTCTAATTTCCTTAGCTTGTACTATGTTCTTTTCCATTAGATCTGCAACTGCTGCATCAAACTCATTGGAATCTCCATTAGAAAATATCTTAGTAGTTTCAATCTCTCTGTATTGTGTTTCATTCTCCTCAATAGCAATTTATGTCCTTCTCTTCAAGGATTTCTTTAGTTCTTCTCTTGCTTCATTCAATTGATGTAGGATGAGTTGTATTTCAATTCCCCGATTCTCAATGATCTTTCCCAGCTTGTAGGCTTCCATTTTAAGATCTTTTCTCAAAGTTGCAAAGCCTCTCTTTTAGAGAACAAGGTTTTAATACCAATTGTTGAAATTACAATAGGAAAGATAAACTTCTCTAGTGGGGGGGTAAATTAGTAGTTTAAACTTTGACCAATAAATCTTTCATCACACATCCATCTCTTGCATTCAATAAGTAAAATGAACTAACATGTAAACAAGTAAACAGTCACACATGTATGACACCAGATATGATTACCTAGAAACCCTTTAATGAGAAGGTAAAATTGGGGTGGGGATGACACCCACAAATCTTCACTACTATTGTAATAAAGTGTATCCAATGAAGGTTATAATATTTTGATCATGAGACATGATCTGCCCTGTTAAAGGCTTTTAGAAATTGTTAGGTCTCACCCCATTAAAGGATTTCAACACCCTGTTAGAAGTGTGCCTTGCTAAAGGACTTTAACTCACAATTAAGTAAGCACCTTGTTAGAGGATTTCAAGATAGCATGTTAGGACTACATTGTTAAGAGATTTAACTGATTCACCTACTAGAATGATTCAGCAATGATCTTTCAGTTAGCACTTGATTGCTTGATGGCCATCACCTCTAAACTAATTTATTCTCTATCCTTCTTGATCAAATATCTCTTTTTTGTATGCTCTTCTCTTCCTTTGTTCTCCTTTAACTGATTCTGCAATGCAATCTCAGATCATAACTCCTTAGCCACCATGAATGCTCTATTTGCACATGCAAACTTCTCTCTTTGCTTCTTCATACATGTTCATGCACTCTAGAGAGTTTAGGGTTTGTCCTCCTTAAGAAGACTTAGGTAACTTAGGGTTAGGTATGAATCAATGGTTGTGATTCATCCATTTTGTGTATAAACCTTCTATTTTTCTAATTGGCTACATGTAATGCATTGGGAATCCAACTTATGATTTGTCCTTATCTCCAAAATATCATAATTCAATCTTTAAGTTTAGCTCAAAAATGGTTTACATAGTTGTTTGTGCCATTACAATCAACTATGACAAAATTGTCTTACTCAGCATCTGAAGTCTCTGATGCTCGGTATATATTGTTTTCTATACTATTACTCGACATCTATATTACTTGGCATGCACTACTTGCTCGACTCTTGAATCACTTGGCATACATTGTTTGCTTGGCACTTGAGTGACTCGGGCACATGAGTGGCTCGGCACTCACTATGGACTTGACATGCACTATTATATACATGTTGTGCTCAGCATGTAGTACTTGTTTGGCATGAACTAACTAAATGACTAAAGTGTGTAAACACTCACTTGTCAAAACCAATCTGAGATCAATAATGTCATCATCACATTTAATTGAGTCTAATCTTTTTTTTAAAGGTTTTGATAAATTTTTAATGTTGTAATGATAACAAAGGAGGGGTATGTGCATCACCCTCATCAATGACCTCAATTTTTGTAATGGGGTGTGAGAATAATAGAAATTTGTCATGGGAATGATGTTTTAAAATCAAGAATGTGTATATTGTGAGACCTTAATTCTTAATATAAGATATTGTTTCAAGTAGATTAATGGACATCATGGGTTGGGGAGACTATTATATGACTCCTTTTAAGGAATATATGTGTAATTTCATGAGATAGAGAATCCCTGTCAAAAAAATGAAAGATGCAAGTTCTCCATTCCAAGAAAAAGACTTATTAATATTAATTACTTCCCTAGCTCATTTGTGGAAAGAAACACAAACAAATGGATTGTGTTTGTCATCCTATGCAACGAAGTATTTAGCACATAGGGGTGCCCTGTTAACACTTTGAATTTTAGTCTCAACTCTGCCCGCAGGGAGTATGATTTGGAGATCGCAGGAGGTTTACATCATCAAGAAGCCCTTCTTATGGAATATTGTCAAGACCTTTCACAAAATATTGTATGGTTTGAGTTTTCCTCTCAACACAAGATAACTGATGGAATTCTTCCATTGTGTCCCAACATGTAAGTGTGTGTTGTTTTTCTTGATATTTCCTATGTAATTTGGCACATCAAACAAATAAATGTTGAGAATGAAGGGAGACATTATCTCTGAAGTGGGAGACATTACATTAAGTAGGATGGATCCTTCGTTAAGAGGTAGTGCACTTCATCTATATGATGATTGTAATAAGACTACTCGACCTAGTTTTTTGTGCATACTTAATTTTTTGCAAAGTCTAAACTAAGGATTGGGCAGAAATTGTGTTGACTTATTATTTGGAAAATTTCTAGTTCAATATGATAGAGATTTTCCATGTTCTACTGACTAGGACCAACAAGGATGGGAAGAGTTGTCTCTGTGAAATACAAACAAAGGTTCTTACATTGTGGAGACAGTTGCATAAGGAGTGTTTTATTTGCAAGAATCTCTAAGGGTCATCCCAATGTTGAGCTTGATTCAAAAGATAAATGGAGGAAGTTTTCTTTTATAATAGTAGCATGAGATTTAGAGGGGGCAACCTCTCCAATGATATTAGGAGATTGATGTTCTAGTTTTGTTTAGCAAGAGGTTGTGTGTAGATAGAAGAGCATGATAACTACTATGAGTTGCAAGGGTTATTACTTTCAACACACTGGGGTTAGTCCCACATTAATGGATTTGAAAATTTTCCAACTATTTTTATAGAGGTACACACAATAGATAATTTTCTAAAAGGCAACACGCTTTTGAGACACAAGCCTCATGCATGTGAGCTTGTGGTGAGGTTGACTGATTTAGTAAAGAGGTAAATTTTGAACCATTACATGCATGACCAAGAGATGACATGGACCTCATCTACATGAATAGAGAGGTGCCACATGGAAGACTTCCCAATGTGATCATGACATCTCCAATTAGTCTAATGGTTACTGGTTAGTGGCCCCAATGTCGTGACAAACCACTAGTGGTTAGTTGCAACATCTTTGCAATTTATAAATAGTTGAGTTGAAGGGTCACAAGGTAGCAATGGAGTAGGGTGTGTGATTGCAAAGTTAAGAGGTGGTTAGCAGTTAGTAGTTGAGATGTCATGACTAACCACTAGTGGTTAGTGGTGACTTCTCCACAATTTGGTTAAGGTTAAGGTTAAGGGTTGAGAAGTCACAAAAAATCCAACATGTGGCACATGGGTCCCACACTATGATGACAGGTGGCCAAGTTGCAGAAATTGGTTAATGAGGAGATGAAAAATGATAGTGGTGTGATGATGAGATGGCAAATTCTAGCCATCTAATATCAACATGTGGCATCTAAGTAAGTTGAAGGTTTGACGATGGAATGAGAGGTAAAGCAAATTAATGAAAATTTTAATGTTGGTCTCATGATTTTTGGTGCACACTTGGAGAGATATTTTAAATAAACTTGATGCATATTATACAGTGTGAACTTTATCAAAGAGAAATCATTTTAGACTTTTAAATGTCCTATTCATCTTTTAAAAGCCTGAAACTTCAAACTCATGCTAATGGCATCATTTTTATCTAAAATATCAAGTATTATATCATTGGAAAGGTGAGAAAATGAACTATCCATTTTTGCAGTCAGAATCTGTGTAGGTATAACCAAGTATTGAATATTAGTAGTTTTGTAAAACTGGGGCTTTCTCAAATAGATTGTCTTCTTTTTAACTTGAGGATTTGATTTTTAGTTGGAAGAGAAGAGAGGAGATATGCTTTGCAACAACATGTGGAAGAATTTCAAGTGGACATTTGGAACTTTCATATCAGATCTGGGATTCTTCTACTTCCTATATCTTTCTTCTTTCTCTCTTTGTACAAGGTTGGTTGGTTCTAGTCTATGGAGAAAGGCTCTAGTTTTATTTCCACCATTCTCTTAGAATTTTCTTTTTAGATGAACAATACTAATGAATTTATAGAGTTCAATTTAGATCTATTTGGTTTTTTATGAGTCATTTTTATGCATCTTGAATGTACTTATTTTAGAGAAATGAATACAAAGCCAAAAAATGAACTTAGTTTCATTTTGATTCTTGTCTCCTGTCTCTATTGTTTATAACCTTTTGTGATTTATGGACAAAGAACATAGATCAAGTTGCATCTCATTTTTGGGTTGTATGCCTTGATGTGTTTTGCCTTTGGTTCAAAGAATCATGTAAATTATTGATGTATCTTGGCAAGGTTGTAGATTTCATGGAAGGATTTGATGAGTATGACATTTAGTTTGAACATAGATGTCTAATTCACAAAGTGAATGGATAGATTAACAATATCTTGATGTATGTTGTGATTTGTGGAATACCCAATGGGTAGGGCACTAATCAATCATAGGATCTACATGTTTCTTGTTGTTTCATATGTGGGTTATGTTGATAATCAATATCATTTTCCCTTTGATTTTGTAGAGATTAAAAGGATATCTACACTTATCTTTTGAATCTCATAGGTCATGTTATTAACTATTTCATACATCTATTATTGCATAAGTGAAAAAAAATTAGGGTTTTTATCTACTTTTTCTAGATTCATATCTATATTTTGCATTGGTCATATAGGTGAATCTAAGGTCTGCCCACTAGATATTGCAGAGCCTAAAGTGAATAAGGTGTTTAGCCTTATTGTTGGCCCCAATGTCTAAATAGGTGTGTTGAATATGGGAAGTAGCTATTGTTGAGCAGAAGTACAGATCTATGATTGGAGGATTGCAATATCTGACTCACACAAGGCCAGATATAGAAAATGCAGTTTGAATTGTTGCAAGATTTCAAGGTGATCCCAAAGAAGCACATTATGCAGTAGTTACAAGGATATCTAGATATTTGAAAGAAACACTAGAGTTTGGATTATGGTATGACATATCTAATAATTTCACTTTATATGCTTATACTAATGTTGATTGGGCAGGTAGTATGGATGACAGAAAGAGCACCAGTGGTGGAGCATTCTTTTTGGGAGGAAGATTGGTTTCTTGGTTAAGCAAGAAGTAGGATTGTATCTCACAAAGTATAGCAGAGGTAGAATATGTTGCAGCAACAAATAATTGTAATCAAGTTGTTTGGGTGAATCAGATGTTGAAGGATATAAGGATAGAATTTAGTGAACCTATTGTCATAATGAACCTATTGTCATACATTGTGATAACACAAGCATGGTGAATATGTCCAAGAATCCAATGTTACATTCTAAAACTAGGCACATTTCTATCAAATATCACATGTTGAGAGAGAAAGTTGCAAACAAGGAAATCCCATTGGAGTATGTAAGCACCAAAGAGCATATTGTAGATATTTTCACTAAGCCTCTTCCCAAAGAGACTTTTGAGTATTTTTGAGGTATGTTAGGGGTTATGCCCCTACCTACATCATAGTAGATGATGCAAGAGTGCATCAGTCCAATGGTACAGAGCACTATTGATTGTTTGGACTAAATGTTGATGCTTCATGTATGGGGGAATATCTATGATGGAAAGAGTCATCTAGGACTCTTGATAGATGTTGCTTTGAACAATGTGTTTGGACACTTGAGCAGGTCAGAGACAGTTGTTGTAGAGATTGACAACATGCAATGATAGATGGTTGTTGAAACCTTTGACATTGATGTAAATGGGGGAGAGATTACAACATGAAAAACATTTTCATATAGAGTACATTAAGGTATATCGATGGGGTAAAAGTGTGCGAACATAGAAGCCACTATGATTGATGAAGAAAATTTGAAAAGAAAGGATAATAGTCTTTAATAGTTGGTATTCTTTTGAACTAGATATTTTTCATCTATGTTGCCATCAATGCCAAAGGGGGAGATTATTGGAAGCATGAATGCTAATGATATTCCTATGGGGGAGTATTGTAAAAATATGATTAGATCATTATCATGATGATATGTTACATTCATGATTGTATTTGTCATTGATGTCAACATAGCAATTTTTTGAGGTATCTAATAGAAGAACAATGGTAAAGATCAAGTTGGTACAGAAAGATCATTAAGTATTTTCACTTGCAATGTTAAAGAGAGATACTACTAAGTGTCTAGTATATGCAACTAACCTTGGGTGCGAAAGATATTAAGTTTGGAAGAAGTTATGTAAGTTTTGGTGAAGATTGTTCTGAGATAGAGTTTATAGAAGCATGTTATGGTAAACTTGTTATATCTCTTAGTAGAATTGTTATTCTAAGAAGCAAGGTCAAAGGCATGTAGAAGACATGTTGGAGATGGCATGGCTAATCTCACTCATAAAAATATTACATGTACAAAAATTTATTCAAGTTACAAGGTGACAGATTGATGTTATCGCTAAGTAAAATGTTTTCTTAATGAGGCCCTATAATGATTAATTGAGAAGGTGTAACACCCAACTTGGGAATTATTTTATGGACTCGGTATAAAGTAAGGATATTTTCCTTTGTTATGTAAGTAAGTATGAAGTAAGAAAGTAGAAAAAAAAAAGGAGAAGAAAAGATATAATTTCAAAGATAAGCAGAGCAGAGCGAAGTTGAAGAAAACTTCATTGCGGAGGTTTTATTTTGTGATCCGAGATTTGATATTTGGATGTAAGGTTCATGACCTAGTCTACAAGGTCTGAAAATGATTGGTCTGGTTGACAGGATAAAATATAGTACAAACAATTATTCTATAAGGAATAGTTGAGAGATTAGTTGGATAGTGAAGTTCAGTGGTCTTGCCCCAACAATTGTTTGGGTAGTGGGTCCTTCTGCCTTCTACAACCCCTAACAGGGTTGGAATCTTCTAACAAGGATTTTAAGTCTCCTAATAGGGACTCTTATGCACTAAATGTGTTTATAGATTCCTAATAGGGTCCATCCTCTAATGAGGAATATATATATATATATATATATATATATATATATATTGTTGGAAATATTAAAGATATGACAAGTTACTGAGAGGGGAGGGGTGAATCCGTAACTTTTAAAATTTCAAACAATAAAACTGCATACTGATATATTCACCATTCATCCAAGTAACCTACTGTAAGCATGAAACAAAATTATTTGCAACACTTGAACACACAGATTTGGTGACCCAGAAACCTTCCAAATAGAAAGTAAAACTGGGGTGGGGATGAAACCCACAAAGCTTCGTTACTGCAGTATGAAGTTGGCTGGTTAAGGCTTACAATGACCACTTCTGGTGATCTGCCCTGTTAGGAGCACAAAGGATTGCTAGATCCACCTTGTTAGAGGATTTACAAACATACAATAAAGTATGCACTCTGTTAGGAGATTTACAAAAGACTATTAAGTCTACCTTGTTAAAGGATTTACAAAAACTGATTCACCTGTTAGAATGAAATAGTGGATCTGATTACAACTGATTGCTGATAAGATCTGCTATGCTCTGATTCACCTTGATGTGATAGATAAAACTTTTCTGCTCCAAAACTTGACCTTGCTGAATACCTTCACAACTCAGCACACATACTTTCGCACACATGTATTTCTTTCACGCTTTCACATTTTCATTCATTACCATTACATTTGAATGATACAATACATTGCATATATATACCATCCAAATAAAAAATACATGCAAGGTCAGCCAAAACAACAAGTGCAAATCTCTATACAAAGTCGGCCCAAGGTAAAAACTCGGGTTCACTGAACTGACTCGGTGTCCTTCTGATACTCGGCGTCCACTGCGTTACTCGGCATCGTCATGCACTCGGTAGAAGTGAAGGCACGGTCCATACTAAACACTTCGAGTAGTTCTGAACTCGATAACCACTGGAGACTCGGTAGAAGAGATGTCACTCGGTGAACACTTCTATCTGAACTGTAGCTCGGTGATCAAAGGAAACACTCGATAGAACCTTGTGACTCGGTGATAGTTAGTTTCCTTGATAACCGTCTGAGCTCGGTACAATTAATTTCCTTGATAACCTCAGGAGCTCAGTTATCACGAAGTTCTTGGTCAATACTAAGTACATCTTCACTCGGTCAAAACTGATTCCTTTCTTTACCTCGAACACTCGGTAAACACTGGCTGCTTTGTTCACCTCGATCACTCGGTAAACACTGACTTCTTTGTTCACCTCGATCACTCGGTAAACACTGAGAACTAGGTAAAGCTTGGCTTACAAAGGAATGTCCGGTGAGAGCTCGGTAAGCATTCAGAATCCAATAAGTGTTGTAACTAATGACAAAAATGTATCACAATGCCAACAATCTCCCCCTTTGGCATTAGTGACAAAAACACTTATGAGACAAAATTTATCTGAAATGCTGATGACTGATTCTGAATATACATAGCTTCGTTATATACAACTCCCCCATAGAATGTACATACAGTATTTACATGAGTTGTATATCTCTTCCTTTGTACAATTTTTTCGAAAACACTTATTCACCCATAATATACATATCCAACAATAATCTCCCCCTTTTTGACAATAATGCCAAAGAATAAAAGAATATATATACTTATATAGAAACACCAAAATGAGAGATGAACTCTGAATGTACCTGAAGAATAAGCTGGAGAGTCTTATCCCAATTCTTTTGCAAAATTTTGCAGGTGGAAAGAGCTACTTGAACTTCAGCCGAAAGTTCAATCACATGGTCTGCAATGGAGAAGTTATTATCATGGATTAATGTCTTTGAATGTGCAATGTGCTTCTACATTGAATCCATGATGGGAAGGATCATGTTTTGGATATCTATCAATGTAGATCGGATCCTTGCCTCTTCTCTCAACAACTCTGCCTGCTTCTCTGACAAAAATTTGATCCTGAGGTGATGAGATGAGCTTGAACTGGGGTCAAGCTTCAAGTTCTGTGCACTCACCTTCAGATCCTCATCAATTTTATTTAGTTTCTCTCTTATTCCCTTAGTGTACTCGGTAACATCACAAAGCTTAGCAAAAAGAGATGTTACATTATTAAAAGAATTTTCCATATCTGCCAAAACTGAGGTTAATGCAACCTGATTTATTGCAATGTTCTGGGAAATGTGCCCCAACACCTTATTATCAAATTTCTTTGCTACACGCTCAATCGGCTTTTCTTGTCCGGAGGCATCTTCATTGAATTTATTAACTGCCTCTTCCAATTGAATCAAAATGTGTTGAGAAGTATCAACATCAACACCTATAGCCTCAGTAATTATGTTCCGGGCATCCTCAATTATCCTGTATTCCTTATCCCTTTCCGATCTTAACTGCATCTAAGTAGCCTTTTTCTCAATAAGTTGACTAGCATACCTCATTTCTTCAATGGTAGCATTATCAAAGTCAATCTTTGGAATTACTATCTCTGTGTCCAAGTCAATGTCTTCAGGAATTTCTTTTCCAGTGATCATAAGTCTTAATGGTTGCTTTTGTTTGACTTCTGAGATGACTGGTTTGACCTTTGGAATAGACACAACAGTAGAGACAGAAGGACTAGCAGTAAAAACTGGGATGCTTGAGGGTTGAGGGCCAATAGGAGTATGTACAGGGTCAAAAATTTGAGTACTGGCCAAAAATGGTGATACACTCGGTAATATAGTATCTAAGCTCACTGTGCCTGAAGTAGATGGTGACAAAATTGTAGAACAAATTGGAGTAGTCAAAATTGGAGAACTCACAGCACTACCAACTGATGATGATGGAGTCGAGGAGGCCAACTCGGTAGATGAAGAGGGGTGTAGCTCGGTAGATGAAGTGGTAGTCACTTCCACTGATGATACCTGGAGCTGAGATATGGCAGGTGTAGATGGTAAATCTGGTGTAGATGAACCTGCTGAAGCTGACTCCAACCTTGATGATGTCATAGGTTTAGCTGGGGAGTGAGGAAGGGATGCAATAACTGCTGCTGCAATTTTTATCGGATCATCCTCCTTATCTTCCTCTTCAGTTTCTTCCTCTTTTTCTTCTTCCTCTTTCTCTTCCATCATTGCATGCAACTCTCCTAGTGTAACTGTGATGGATGGAGCACTATCTGATTCATCACTGCTGCTGCTGCTGTCATCATCCTTTATTTCTACTGGGTCTACACTGGGCTTATGTAGATGATAGATGTTTTTCCACATGTTTGTAGCATCATTTACAACATGCTCTATATCTTTGATCAAAATAAAACAAGTGTGGAATCTGATCATCATTTTACCTTCATAGGTTTTCAATTCAGATTTTACCCCTACTCCAGTGAGACTAGGCCGAAGATTCTTCAGGGATTGCTCATATATATCTTTTACCGTCTTGGTGGCTAACTCCCATCTTGACTGTACTCTCTCCAGTAGTTCTTTAGAGATATGAGGAGCAATCTGGTCCGGGGAGTATTTCCATTTTCCCATTTTGTTAAGTACCAGTTCCTCAATCTGCATTTTCTCTGCATCAGTCCTTGTCTCAAATTTCAATGCCTTGAAATTTGTGATGCCAGCTCCTTCTTCCAATGATTTGAGCCTTTGCTCGAATGTAGGTGCAGGCTTGACCGATACAGGTTCCTGAATACCTTTTCTTGTCCTCCGAGTAAATACTACAGTAGGCTGCTTCTTGGGCTTGGTAGTGATTACCTTGCCTTTCTTCTTTGCCGGTTGCTCTTCTTCTGATTCTTCTTCTCCTTCTTCTTCTTCTTCACTTTCTTTATCTTCACCTTTTCCCTTGATGAGCATAAGAGGACCCATTGATTTTTTCAGTTTGGCCACTTTCCTCTTACCTTTGCTGATGGCCTGTGGAATTTTGATTTCCAGTTCAATTATGGCCTTTGCTTCATCATAAGTACCAAAAATCTGTTGCCTTGGGTCTACTGGCTCATTTACCAGTGCTTCAATGATATCCCTTGTTTCAATATTTACCTCATATGGAAGAGATTTCACCCATGCAACTCGGGGTCTAACTGCCTGTATGTACACCTTGTCACAGTCAACCATAAAACATACGTCATCTTTATATTCTTCAACAAGCCTAGGAGGAATTCTGAATCGGTTATTCATCCTCTCCTTAAAGTCTTCAAAATAGTTATCCATGATACTATCAAAATTTTCTCCCATCTCTGCTATAAACTCTTTAATCTGATACAAATTTGGGACATCTTTTCTCCATTCTACGGTTCCCTTTGATGGAAAGAATTTTTGTACATAAAATAGTAAACATATTAACAGAGATCCAAATTTATAGGGGTTATTCTTCGATGTCCTTATACTGTCCATGTTCTTGTTTAACTGCTTCAACATTATTTCTGACAGATCAAACTCAAGATTCTTCTTTACAATTTTCAGGGCCAAATCCACAGCTTCACACGGTACACTATTTAACCTGCTGGAACTATATAACTTATATGCAATAATATGTATGCCAAATCTTAGTTTCGGATCTGTTACAGTGTTAACCTTCAAACCTCTACCGTCCCACTCAGCTAGGGTTTGCCTCTGTAACTCATCCCGTCCTAGGGTTTTGGTGGTTTTGGCTTTGCTGAGCATCGGGAGACCCGTGATTTTGTGAATCATCTTCTTGGTTATCAAAACGGGTTGTTCCAACCACAACTGACCATTATGCACTCGACTCAAGATATACCTAATCCATTTGGTTTGGAAGTTTCTAGGCATATGCGCGATGTGAGTCAAACCTTTAGTTTCCAAATGCTTGTGCTCGATTTTGAGAGAACCATTTACACATAACTCCGCTAGGGCATTATCCATGTCCAATGTCCCTATTTTTTGAATAGCACACTTAAAATGAGTGCGAATGTCGTTCACGAGGAGTACCTTGGGTGGAATCTGTGATTGAGCTCCATTGGGATCGAGCGATTCAGCGATGGCAGGAACGAGCTTGAACGTAGGTGCCTTCCATTCCATTCCCTTCACAAGCATTTTGGAACCCTTCTTCGCCTTGCTGCTGCTAGTGCTTGCGGATGCCATTGCTGCTCGGTGAGTGAAAAGGTTTCGTAAGAATACTTCACTGGAAAATCTCTTCAAATCGCTTGAACTCGCTTGAAAGCCTTTTTTTTTGTGTAAATCTCGAATTCGCGGTGAAAAATGAGGTCGAAATCTGCCCTTTTGATGAAAAATTTGCCATTAATGTTCAGTACAGAGGTAGCTGCGATCGACAGACTGTCATCCACTAGCTCGGCTTAAACTTTGCAACTTGGTGACCAAATGAAAATAGGTTAAACCGACCTTAACTCGGTAAGAGAAGAACCAACCATGCTCGGTAAGTGCAACTTGGTGAAAGAAGCCTTATTGCACCCGACTAAGCTCGGTAAGGTCATGTACCGACCATGATCCTGATGTATCTGAAATACTGATTTGATCATATTTTCATTCTAGGACTGCTTAGGATATTACTTTGTAGATACAGTCCTGGTCTTATCCTCATGAGTCTTAATTGGAAATGGTAGAGTCACTCACTTCTTGAGTGACCATTCCATCACTTGAATTATCTGGCTCGGTAGACTTAGGAATCCATTGCTGCTTCATTTGCTTCCGAATATTGTCTACTTTGATTTTCTTCTCATCCTTGACTTTCTTTATGTTCATGCAGTTTTTAGATATATGACCAAGTTTTGTACATGTATAACATCTTACAATGGTATCCCTTTTTCTTAGGTGATGCCTTGCACAGTTTATGCCAGTATGACCATATTTTCCACAATAATGACATCTGCACCAAGTGTTGTAGTCCCAACCAAATATTGCTTTGACAAGTTGTTCAGCTAGATTAAATGATTTGGATTTGCATTGTGATGCCTTATGACCTTGCTTTTGGCATTTGTGACATTTACCTTCAAATTTCGGTTTCTCTTTGCATTCATTGGCTTTGTGTCCATGCTGATTGCAATTGTAGCACTTTCCATTAAATTTTCCTTTTCCATTGCTCCAACATCTATTAGATGTATGACCTAACTTACCACAGTGGCTGCAAGTAGGTCTTTGATTCTTTTGAGTACCCTGTTTGGAGGATTCACCTTCTTCCTTGTATCCAAGGCCTGCTTTACCATTTTGTTTATGAAAGTTTTCTTCATTTTGCAGATTCAATTGATCCATGTCCTTTTGAGATTTTACCATTCTCTCATTGACTTGTTTTTCAGAGATTAGATCACTTTGTAAGCTTGCATTGATTTGCCTTTCAGTAATTAAGTCATTTCTCAAATTCTCATTCTCAGATCTTAGATTCATAATTTCTTCATTTGCATTAGATAATTGAGTTACAAGATTTTCAAGCTGAGAGGATTGATTATTCCTTACCTCTAAGTCTTCAGCTGCCTTGTTCCTTTGCTCCAAGATTTCATATAGCCTGATGGACTGAATTTCTTGTTCCCTTTTGAGCTTTCTTACTTCTTCCTACAGAGATCCATTCTTTTCTAAAAGTTCTTTGATTGCTTTGTCAGCTTCATCTGAACTACTTGATGGTGAGAGATCTTCAATCTTTTCTTCAACATACTGATGGTCATTCATTTGCCTTGCAAGTTCTTTTCTTCTTTTCAAGGATTGTGAAAGATGCTCTTTTGCTTCATTGAGTTGAGCCATGGCCATTTTCAGATCTAGCTTTTCATTCTCAATAGATTTGTCAAGTCTGAATATCTCCATTGTCCTTGATCTTTGCTCAAGCTGTGAAACTTTTATCTTGAGAACCTTATTGCTCTCATACCAATTGTTGGAAATATTCAAGATATGACAAGTTACTGAGAGGGGAGGGGTGAATCAGTAACTTTTAAAATTTCAAACAATAAAACTGCATACTGATATATTCACCATTCATCCAAGTAACCTACTGTAAGCATGAAACAAAATCATTTGCAACACTTGAACACACAGATTTGGTGACCCAGAAACCTTCCAAATAGAAAGTAAAACTGGGGTGGGGATGAAACCCACAAAGCTTCGTTACTGCAGTATGAAGTTGGCCGGTTAAGGCTTACAATGACCACTTCTGGTGATCTGCCCTGTTAGGAGCACAAAGGATTGCTAGATCCACCTTGTTAGAGGATTTACAAACATACAATAAAGTATGCACTCTGTTAGGAGATTTACAAAAGACTGTTAAGTCTACCTTGTTAAAGGATTTACAAAAACTGATTCACCTGTTAGAATGAAACAGTGGATCTGATTACAACTGATTGCTAATAAGATCCGCTATGCTCTGATTCACCTTGATGTGATAGATAAAACTTTTCTGCTCCAAAACTTGACCTTGCTGAATACCTTCACAACTCAGCACACATACTTTCGCACACATGTATTTCTTTCACACTTTCACATTTTCATTCATTACCATTACATTTGAATGATACAATACATTGCATATATATACCATCCAAATAAACAATAAATGCAAGGTCGGCCAAAACAACAAGTGCAAATCTCTATACAAAGTCGGCCCAAGGTAAAAACTCGGGTTCACTAAACTGAATCGGTGTCCTTCTGATACTCGGCGTCCACTGCATTACTCGGCATCGTCATGCACTCGGTAGAAGTGAAGGCACGGTCCATACTAAACACTTCGAGTAGTTCTGAACTCGATAACCACTGGAGACTCAGTAGAAGAGATGTCACTCGCTAAACACTTCTATCTGAACTGTAGCTCGGTGATCAAAGGAAACACTCGATAGAACCTTGTGACTCGATGATAGTTAGTTTCCTTGATAACCGTCTGAGCTCGGTAAAATTAATTTCCTTGATAACCTTAGGAGCTCGGTTATCACGAAGTTCTCGGTCAATACTAAGTACATCTTCACTCAGTCAAAATTGATTCCTTTCTTTACCTCGAACACTCGGTAAACACTGGCTGCTTTGTTCACCTCAATCACTCGGTAAACACTGACTTCTTTGTTCACCTCGATCACTCGGTAAACACTGAGAACTAGGTAAATCTTGGCTTACAAAGGAATGTCCGGTGAGAGCTCGGTAAGCATTCAGAATCCAATAAGTGTTGTAACTAATGACAAAAATGTATCATAATGCCAACATATATATATATATATATATATATATATATATCTTTGTGCACATCATATGAGTATATCTTTATGGGCATCATTCCGACCAGGGTTTTTCCTCTAATCAAGGATTTCCCTAGTTAACAAATCTAGTGTAATTGTGTGTGTGTATCTTGTTATGGTTTTTTTTTACTTTGGTTACATGGTTAAGATTAATTAAGGTTGATAAATGTTTTAGTTGGATAACTGATTCACCCCTCCTCCCCTAGTTGTCTTGGTGGACTATTAATTCTAACAACTACACCCTAGATGTATTTGTTCTTATCATTGGGTTATTCAAGGCTTGTTAAATTAGGATCCAACATGCATCTTGCTTAATCCCCCTAAAACTTAGGATCTTTAATGATACATCCTTGTATGTTCATTGTGTTTATTCTCACAAGACTATGCTTATGTTCATCTCAATATTTTATGTCTTGATGGGAGCATAATCTTGCTACACTAAATGTAAGGAGTCTAACAACACTGTCATTTTGACCTTTATGTATTTGATGCATAGGTTGGGTTCCCATACTCTTATCTTATATATATCATATTGATATCCTCATAGCTACACTAGTGATGATTGTATAATCTTTCAATGTCCCTAATAAGGCTCGATGATAAAAACTAGGACCTACTTATATAACCCTTGCAATCATACTTGCATACTAGTTTTTATTTCTACGGTTTCATTCTAGCTTAATTTTGTGCTTGAGTTTTGAGAGAGTCTCCTTCATGTTTCTTAGATGTGTCATCAACTGTGCCCAATCATCTTTTCTTCTATCCCTAGATCATGTCTTTATCATCTTCTTCTACCCTGCAATCCAAAGGGTTAATCATATCATCATGTCTAATCTATCCTTTTAAATCTTATATAGTATTTTGTCCTAATTTTTCAACATCTTAGATTTTTGCAAACACTGCACCCTTAACTAATTTTGATACTCTAGATCCATTTTCAAGATCACAATTAAAATATGGATTTAAAATCATGTTTTGAAATTCTTCCCTCCTCTACACAATTGACTAGCCTTTTGAGGCTTCCTCTCTAAATCTTTATGAGGAAATCATCATTCTATCATTTCTTCATCTATTCTACTCATTCATTTCATTTCACTTCACCTCATCTTTCTTCTTGCTTTGACCTACTTCTCACAATTTATCTTTTTGGCCAAGTTTTGTCAGACCAGGGCATGATATCATCCCTTGGCGGTCTACCTTTGATCTTAATCTCTTATCTATCATCATGGACTTTGCCTTATTTCTATTTGATCAAATCTATTTCCTTTCTACATCCTCTCTACTTCATTTTGATTTTGGTCCCAAGGGAGTGGGAATACTCTAAACTATTTGCCTGATTTATCTGCTTTGGGCTCATCAATACTTGTCTTAGGTTCTGATTTCTCTTAACTTGATCTATCTACTTTATTTTGGCTACTTATATTGGATATATTATTTCCTATCTAATTGTTATCAGTTTTGATATTCTCTTATCTATTTCTCTCCTAATGTTTGGTTCCGCTACTTATCAATTGTGCATTTAGGATCATATATTTCTTTGTGCTTTGTTTGATTAGATTCAGAGTCAAATCTATCTGTTAGCTTGATATCTCCATTCTTTTACTTAACACATTCCTATGTTGAGCACACATTAGTAACAAAGAGGGGGAAATATAATCACCAAAAATAGTCCTCTATACTATGAGCCCTCTTTCTAGAAATTTTTCATAATTTACCTATTATTTATTCATGATCAAATCAACACTTTACAATTTACTTGATTATAACCTATGGTTTGACCACTTTATCCTAAATATTTTATTTAATTGAATTAACTTGACCCTTTTAAATTAAATAAAATCCACAAAGTCCATTTATTCTTAAGTGTGCAGATGAAAATGCATTTTCCTATTTTAAAAAGAAAAAGAAAAGACATTTTTGTCTACACATGGAAGGCACACTTTTCTATGTCAGAGGAATCTTTTTTTTAAAATAACTTTGATTATCCTCCACACATCATTTGCCTCTTAAACACCATTTTTTATCTTTCCTAAGTGATATTCTTGTGCACAAAGTCAACATGGGTTTCATTCTCCAACATAGATTTTGCCTCTTATTCCCTACCATCAATTTCTCTTTATAAGGAGACTCTTTCCTTATTCTCTCATCTTAGACTCTCATGCTAGTGTTATGTTGTCATTTTTTACTTTTACTCTTGATCATTTACACTCACTTTTCTTACTTTCATTTTTAGTTTACTTGCATTTTAGCTTAGCTTCCTTTTATGCAATAGCTTAGCGCACCTAGTCTAACTATGGCTTTTGTAACTCTTTGTTAGCTTAGATCTGCATACTTGATTCTTGGATACTGGTACTCTTTCCTCTACTCCTTTGAATCTTTCATTCTATGGTGCACCTTCCAAGAGTTTCCTAATTAGGTTCATTTGACAGCCACCATACTAAATTGCACTTTTGCACATCATAGATAAAGAGATATAGGTTGCCTCTTGAGATGCTCTTCATCATGGGTATTCTTGAGAATAATGGAATATAGAAATGTGCTCACAAATTTTGTACACACACCAATACATACTAGGTGTTGGAAGTGAAGAGGTGTTCTAGGCATACTCATTATCTCTAGGAAAGATGGAATTATTATATCTTCCATAGGTGCACTTAGTGTAATGCTTGTATTCATGGAAGGTATATTTCCCTTGTTGCCTCTACATTATTTACAAACATTTGAGTTCTCTTATAATTCTCTCATTATTTATTCCTTTTTATGCAACTTATCTTCAACTAATTTTAATTTCTTGGAAACATCTCTCAACCTTTCTTGTTGTCTCTCTGCCAACAACATTTTTGTTGTTACCATGTTAGCCTCTCTTTTGATTTTCTCTTCCTCACTTTCTCCTTCTTGCCTATGACATTATCCTGTAGTTTCTTCTTTATTTGTGAAGGACCCCAAGACATGCCCCATTTACAAAATTTTGCATCCTTTGCATGGGTTATACTAGGAATTTGTTGGTTGAACTAATATCCTTTTATATGTCAATATGCATGCATGACACAAAGTCAACATCACCATCACGGTTTCTTGGGAGTTGGGTATTATCACAAAAGTGAATAACCAATTGATCTCAATTCTCTATATTTTCAAAGTAGTGGATAACATTATCTAGGTCAACACATAGTAGAGATGGCATTGATAGGGAAGTGTCCTCATTTGCATAGTTAATTGATTGAATGATGTTTGTGGCAGTCTCTTGCAACTAGTTTGTTTGAGAAGCTTGTGTTGGAAAGGTCAAGCCAACATCAATGCCCAATCCATAATGGTTTGATGGATGCTCTTGACTTTCTTACTACTCTTGGTTTTCCCGTTGCTCGTGGCTTTTTGGTTGCTCATTTTTTGTATTATCTCTTGCCCCTTGATAGGCTTCATTATAATTTCTCACAAAAATTTTAATTGAATCTTCATTGTATCCTTTAAATTGCATAAATTCTTCCACTATGATTGCCTCCTCCTTGCCTTGAAGTACATTTGCATAATCAATAATGTTTGTACTACCTACTTATCACACTAATCTTGGAACTATAGCTTCATGATGAGGCTAAACTAACCCCATTTTGACATCCTCATCAATAATAAAAGCCTCACTTTGCCTCATATCATTCACTAAGGCTTCATGGTTGAAAGGTCATATGTTTTTCCTACAAACCTCACTCATTATATTGCATGGGGTTAGTAAAAATTTGAATGCTATAGGCCAACATTGCAACTCTTCATGCTCAATGTCATTCAGGGTGTTCTTGGACAACCACAAGTTTCTATGTGATTTGAAGTATGTCTTAAATTGTGAAAGAAAAATCACATCTAGTGGTTGACACTTATGAATAGTATATATATTTCTATTTGTCTTGCTTTGTCAATTGTATGCCACAAAACATGGCTACCATAACCATCAAATATGAGACGTGCCATATTTTAAGGAGAAACACTACTAGGGATGTTTCTTTAAAAGTGGTATAGCCACTTCAAAAACATCTCCTTGGTCATATATGCATGTTTTTGTATTGACATGCACATCTTGGGCTCATAATTGACAAGATAATTTTTAATGTGTCTCTTTGTGTTGAATAGGTAAGAACCAAGTATGTGCATACCAACAACGCTCACACATTCAAGACCAGTAATCCTTTCCCTAATTTTTGGGATTAGTTGTTGTTGGAAATGATTGAAAAGATCATGAGGGAGATTGTTGGAAATGACTGAAGAGATCATATATAAAAAGTAATGGAATTGGTAAAGAATGTTCTCAATCATTGTTTTGTCATTGATGTCAAACTTGCTACTTGTAGGAATGAAAATTGCTTTAGTGATCCAAATACCATCAAATTAGTTGATTGACAAGGAGGCAATCAATAAGATGTAACTAGAACACCTAGAGAAAGGTTGAAGTTATGATTTTGTAATAAAGTACAAGGATTAGCTAAGCCATTGATGAAAATTTGTATTGATGACATACTCTAAGACACAAAAAATGGGTACACTGAAACATATCAAAGATGCAAGGTTTTAGCTAAGTCATTTGTAAAGCCTAACTAAGTTCATTAGAGAGAGAGAGTCGAGCAAGCTAGTTAGTGCCGAACAGATTCCTAGTTGAAGCCGAGCAAGTTCAACTTTAGTAAGTGCCGAGTGAACTTCAAATGTCGAGCAGATTTAGGTGCCGAGAGAATACAAGTGTCAAGCAAATACAAGTGTCGAGTAACACAGAGATGTCGAGCATCAGTAAACCAATAGTGTCGAG
Organism: Cupressus sempervirens; assembly: GCA_028749045.1. Taxonomy (NCBI): domain Eukaryota; kingdom Viridiplantae; phylum Streptophyta; class Pinopsida; order Cupressales; family Cupressaceae; genus Cupressus; species Cupressus sempervirens. The sequence goes on along the minus strand of CM053785.1, from coordinate 125,326,102 downwards.
TTACTGTATTATTTCAAAGATCGAAGATTCGTCAGATCTAAGCTGACAAGATTGTTATCTTGAATTCTATGAATTAAATAGAAGATAAGAATGATGAGCTGGTGGCACAAAACACCATGTAGAACATTTTTGGAGAATACAACTGGACTCTAGAAGAAGTTTCTAGATAAGAGCAAGATATGGGGTAGATACATTGTAGCTTACCTAATCCATTTGAAACCATAAAGTTGTAGAGGGAGAATTGAGCGGCAAAGGCAATCCAAATTTCTATTTAAGGAGTCATAAGGTTACGAAGAAAAAAAGAGAGGAGGTCAAGCATGAAAGTATAAAGTGCTAAAGGAGGTGCTAAGGAGTAAGAAAGCACAATTACTCTGCTTCAACAGATGACCACAGATATGGTTGCATTGGTATGATGAGTAAGAAGACTTAAGGAGACAAAGCTTGAGATGACAAGCTGCCAGAGCTGAAGTGATCAAAGCCAAGCAAAAGGACTGAACTGAAGTGTGATCTAAAATTTGCAAAATATGTTCTAAGTTGTATCAGATCAACAAGCCATTATTGTTACTTTCTAGCAATTGTAACAGATAGTTTAAATCCTATGGACTTAGGTTAGTTTAATAGCCATGTTGTAAATCCTTCAACAGGGTGACATTCCAAGTGAATGTTCTAAAGTCCTTTGATCAGGCCCATTCCTAACAGTATGGTGAAATCCTCTAACAAGGTCACGTTTAACATTGTGTTGTAAGCCTTTAACAAGGTAGGCTTTTAACAGGGCATCACTTTAGAAGAGTGAAAATCAAGTAGCATGTTACTGGTGGTTTTTCTCAAATTGGGTTTCCACGTAAATCACTATGTCATGTGTTGATCTTGCATGTTTTATCCCTGCATATTGATTTACTATAATTTGCTAGGATGATTGATTTAAGTTTGGATGGATGAAAAGTTTATGGATTCACAATAATTTGTGAAAAAGTATTATTAAGGCATTTAGACCTTGAATAACTGATTCACCCACACCACCCCCCCCCCCCCCCCCCCCCCGCCCCAACCCTCTTAGTTATTCTAAAGAATTCTAACATTTGTGGGATATTTTTGGCTCCCATGTGCACAATCACTCTTATATCATAGTTTCATCCAACTTGCACTCCAGTTTCATCATAGTTCTATATTTCTATATACTTGTAGTGGTTGAAGTTGTACAAAATTTCTAGGTTGTCATAAAAATAAGATACAATAGTAGGATGAACTATTATAGCTTTTTATGTGCCCACATCATCCATTGTTCTAATACTCAAGTCCTTAAGGCAATATCTAAAACATTGCCACCATGATGTTGTAATGTGGAGCCTAATCAGACACAGATGTTTATTCAGTGCAATTTTTCCTCAACTTATTTCTACAGGGGTTTGGGGGCAGTGCCCTATGATATTGTAAAAGGCATCAACTACTATTTTTCTTTTGGATGACTCATTCTAGCCCTAATTTTGTAAGTGATAAAAGATTGAATAAAATGGCTTAAGGTTAGGGATTTCATAATGTATGGTAATATTGTAGCTTCTTGTAGTAGTATTAAGATGTAAGGGATTATAGATTGTAATCACTAGATAATAATAATAATATTGGACTTGTTGTTGGTGGACATAGCCTTGAGATTGGGTGAATCATATTAAATCTTGGTGTCTTGTGTTCTCTTCTGTGTGATCTAATATTTTCGGATATTGGTTATATTGGCATGTAACTATTATTTTTATCCATGGTTAATCCTAATAAGTGGTATTAAAGCCAGACTAGCATCATTTTTTTTAACCAAACGATCGTCATTTTTGTTTTAGCTAGCCTTTGTAGGAAGATCTCACGATTGAGTGGGAGCAATAGTAGACAAGGGTAAGTTGAAGGTTAAGAAGTTTAATGGCCATAAGTTTTAGTTATGAAAAATGAAAATGGAGGACTATATTTATTAGAAGGATTTATGGAAGTCATTGGAAGGAAAAACCAAGAAATAGAGAACTATGATAGATGAGGACTAGGAGATTTCAGACAGAAAGTCACTTGGAAGGATTTGATTATGATTGGCACCATCAGTGACATTTAACATTATAAAAGTGAAGACAATAGAAGAGTTTATGCAAACCCTAGCAAAGTTGTAAGAAAAGCCCTCCACTTCAAATAAGGTATTTCTCATGAAGCATTTACTTAATATGAACATGGTAGAAGGTGGACCTATTGCAGATCATTTAAATGAGTTTAATACTATTAGTAGTTAGTTATCTTTTGTGAATTTCAATTTTGATGAAGAAATTAGGGCTCTTGATTTTGTGTTCTTTTCCGAAAAGCTAGAATGGCTTGGAAATGGTTGTGAGTAATTCTATTTTTGGATTGAATGCCCTAAAATTTTATGATGTAATTGGTGTTATTATGATTGAGGAAACTCATAGGAATCCATCAAGTGGATCTACATTGGAAAGTGCTTTGAATGCAAAAAGCAGAGGCAAAATGAGTGAGAGAGGAAACAATTCTCGAAATTGTGGGAAATCAAGAGGAAAGACAAAGTGAAAGAGGTCTCAATCTAGGGGACCAAGAAATTGCTAGTATTGTGGGAAGTTAGGAAATAAGAAGAAAGATCACTGGACTCATAAGAACAATGAAGGAGACAAATAAGAAGGGAACAAGGAGGAAAATGTGGTAAGTAACAAATTCGAAGAGGATGCTTTTCTTTTTTTCTTAGAAAGTGTTGATGATTCTTGGGTTGTAGATTTTGGGGCTTCATTTCACACTACACCCCATAGAGGTTATTTTATTGATTATGTCCAGGGGGATTTTGGGCTTATTTATTTGGGGGATAATGAACATTGTCAGATTGGTCGAAAGGGAAAAGTTAAGATTAAGTTGCAAAATGGGAATCATTGGCTACTACATGAGGTAAGACATGTTCCAAGGCTGAATGGGAATTTAATTTCAGCAAGAAAACTTGATGATGAGGGTTGGGTAGTTACTTTTAATGATAAAAATTGGAAGGTTTCAAAAGGTTCCCTTGTAGTAGCAAAAGGTGTGAAAGTAGGCACCTTATATCTTTGTATAGGTCATACGGTTCCTTCTACTTTAATTATTTCAGAGAAAAATGAATGTTTAGGAACAATTGCTACAGTTGAGCAAGGAGAACAAACAGTTGTTGTAGATTCTGATACACTACTATGGCACCATAGACTTAGGAACATGAGTGAGAAAGGTATGAAATTATTTCATTCAAAGAAAGTTTTACCAGGTCTAAAATGTGTCAATATGGATTTCTGTGAAAGTTGTGTGTATGGAAAACAAAAGAGAGTGAGATTTGTGAAGAGTAGGAAGGAAATTTTTTTTGAGAAATTAGATCTTGTGCATACAGATATATGGGGACTAGCTTAGGTATCTTCCCTCGGTGGCTCTCATTATTATGTTACAATTATGGATGATGCAACTAAAAAAGTATGGGTTTATTTCCTTTGATAGAAATTTGATGTATTTCAAATTTTTAAGAAATGGAAATGCTTGGTTGAGAATGAAACTGGTAAAAGGCTAAAATATCTCAGATTTGATGGGTGAAAGCACAAACCTGTGTCACCATTTGTGATATTTGGATGCATTACGGCCAAAATAGTTTCGGCTATAATGGTTATGGCCGAACAAGTTTCGGCCGTACATATGTGGCAATTTTTTTCGTCGACGTGGCACGCACAGTTACGGCCGAAACACTTTCGACCGAAACAGTTCCAGCCGTAACACCCATGTTTCAAATGACTCAAAATATCATAAAAATAGCCAAAAAGTGATTGACGATAATTTTATACACCAGGGGGTTATGGCCGAAACCCTTTCAGTCGAAACTGTTACGGCCAAAACAGTTTCGGCCGAAACTGCGTATGTGGCATCCTAGGTGGCAGCCACACAAGCAAAAATAAGAACTGCAAAATTCTAACTTTGAAGGCCAATTTGACTTACTAAATTGAAGTATTTTTTAAAACTAAAAATATAGTTTTTTAGGTCTTGGAGTCAAGATTATGATTATATAATTTTTTCAAAATTTTGATTAAGGATAATATGTTATAATTTGAAAATAGTACAAGTAGGTATTTTAAGATTCAGGAAGATGTCTATTCAAAAATAAGAAAAAAATAGTAAATCATATTAAAAAATTATTATTTTTTAATGCTGCACTAGAGGAGAGAGTCTTCTTCAAGAATATGTAATTGGTTTTTAAAAATATGTAGATTTGATAGAAAAAGTTTGACGGGAGAAAAAAACTGTCAATTTCTGATAACTTTGACTTTGACCAGTTATAACTTAAAAAATATTAGCTGAATTTCAATTTTTATTTTTTGGTGCACTAGGTATACATGTTGACTCTAACATATTCCAAAATCAGACCAAAATATGAACATTTTCATATATTTGTTTGACGGGAACAAAACTCTATATTTTCAGCATTTAAAAAAAATTAAAAATAGACTTTAAAAAATAAAAAATAGATAAAATTTTCACTCAATTTTTTTCAAAAAAATTAAAGACATAAACTTCATCTAATTTTACACATTTGATTAGTTTACATCATCTTCGAATTCTAAGCACAAATGCCACTTTTATGTCATCAAAGTTGAAGACTTTAAATTCTGATATCACTTCTCCTTTATAAAAGGTGACACAGGTTTGTGCTTTTACCCTGATAATGGTGGTGAGTATTGCAGTAAAGAATTTAAAGATTATTGTTCTTGTAATGGTATTCATAGACAGAAAATTGTTCAAATGACTCCACAAGAAAATGGAGTGGCTAAATGCATGAATAGAACAATAATGGAGCGTGCAAGGAGTATGAGGTTTCATGCTAGGATGCCCTTAAACATGTGGGCTAAGGTTGTCAATACTAATGTATATTTGATTAATAGAGGTCCCTCTACTCCTTTGGGCTATGGTATCTCAGTAACCAGACTAGAACTAGAACCAACCTTGTGGTTTCACAATTGCAGAAAATGAAATCGAAACTAGAACTAAAACTAGAACTAGAACTAGAACCCTTTCCTCCTCATCCTAGAAATCTTTATAAAGGATTGCAACAAGCTATAGATGAGAGGAAGGATCATGTCAAAAATCTATTGGATACACAAGAGGCAAGATACAAATATTCTTTGTGTTTAGATGAAACTAGAAAAAGAAGTTGCAAAGCTGGCAGCAGGTAATTATTGCAGGACTCCTCAACTTAATTCAGTTTATCCTCTACTACCTTTAATCATGAAAATATTCAACTGCCTATGCTGGCATAGTCTTAATTTTATGCAACTACCTTCACTTCTTTCTTGGTGTTTGTTCCATGTATATGATTTTATCTAATTTTCTCTAGCATACTCGATCTGCAAATTAAATCTTCATTAATGTGTAGATTTGGAAAAAATGTTCATCTATCATTGAACTACATTGACCTGCACCTTGTTCTGTTCTTCTAGAAATCAAAAATCCTTCATATTCTCATAAACCTGGAAATTGGCCTTTACAATCATACAATCACATTCTTTTCGTAACTTTGGGGAAACCCTTTAAGTCACTCATGATCTTATCATAACAACCATATCACATGATTGAGCCTTGTCTTTCCTTATCTTACAATCATACGATAATTTCCTTATGTAGCATTGGGTTTCATCATTTCAATTCTTATGGTCTCACAAAATGGTATAAGATTGCAACTCCACCTTCTTAGACTGTCGACTAGGAAATTTTTCGTTGGATCCTAACTTTTCCTTTTAACATCTCTAACCTCATGAACTATTGTAGCATCGTAGGTCTTCCTTTCTTAAGCATATGATCATACAGTTGGCCTCAGACTACTTACTCTATGATACCCTTTTATTTTTTGGATCCACTACCTCTTCTCTGTCAGCAAGCACTCACCATATGTCAACCTCTTGCACCTTCGTAGCTTTATGACTTTGTTGACCATGTTGATCCATGATGTTGCAAACTCTCCATTCTAACTATGATCGTGCCTTTGCAGAAATTTATGCCTTAGCATTTCTCTTGCCTATGACCATGTGAAAAGGGTTGTCTTAGTGTTTCACAACCTTGCACCTCATCCATTTAACTACAACACATGATATGTGAAGATGTGTTAGGTTTGAACATTGACTACCCTGACCATTTTGCAAGTTCACAACTTGACTCTTCTACTTTTTTGATGGAGTGGCATCAAATGAATTTATATCTGCTTTATCGATCATATCATATAACTCCTTTGAAATGTGACCCCACTATTTCTGTTGACTTTTCATCTTTCTTGGAGTGTGCCACATGTCAACTTTTGATTGGTCCATCTCAACTAGGCATTCTAGGCCCATCATGCCACATGGAAGATCTATGCATCCTTGCTACCTTAACCCATGATTACTCATTAACTCCTATGAACATGCAATCAATTGCATTTTTTTACTTTGTAGCTCAAACCTAGCATCAACCTTAGCACCATGCAAACATGTGAGAAAGGCCAAAACTTAACTACTAGTCGACCAATCATAGCTTTGCAACTTAAAACTCCATCATTTTAGACCTTTGCAAATGTACAATGTGCATTTCTTCTAACTATTGGATGATCTTCACAACTTTGCAACTATTTATTCTTCTTCATGGCTTAACTATGCAAATATGTGAGAAAGGCTTGCTTTGATATTTTGCAGCTTTGCACCATAAACTTTCTCAACAGCCTAGCCTCCTGCAATCTTGCAATATGTATTTGCGCTCACTATTTATACTTTTATTCCAAATATCAAATATACTACTTTTCTCACCATGTGAAGTTGCACTAAAACTATGACCTCAATTTCCTTATTACTCCTCGCAAGGTCACAACTTAACCTACCCTTTGATTGAGCTAACCTATGACCATGCGAACAACTACATATTAACCTTGATCACCACCTCGTAACTTGATTGTTCAACTCAACCTTAACCCTTGCAGTCATGTGAACATAAGCCATCACAACCTCACCACTCTAACCCAAGGTTTCATTTAACTCTATGTGACCTTGCGATGAAACAAACCTTAACTATTGCTACCATTCACTGAACCATCACAACATAGACTTCAAGTTTAAATAGATTGCATGCAATCTAGAAATTAGCATAGAACTTAACTGCATTTCCCTTCCTTACACCATCACAACTTAAAATATTATAACTAGAAACTGACTTGCGATCAAGTGATTACACCTCATACTTCCTGCCACGTGTAACACCTAAATCTATCTATCTCACAATTGCATCTCCTCTTGGGACCCTTATGACACGTGTTCTCTTTTTGTTGCCTTGCAACACTAAATGCTTATAGATGGACTCTATCTACAATCATGCTAAAACTATTGAATCACACCTTTGCACCATAAACTGCACAATTTTCCTTAATTATTGTGAAGTCATGTAGGCTACGTTGATAACCATTTTGCCCCTTCATACCCTTGAACAAGGTTAGCAGTTCAAAAAGTAGTGAAGTTGCACCTGAGAGCTTTTCGTAAGGTCACAACTTAAGATACAAAGAAGAGTATTGAAAACAAAAGAGATAAAGGGCCAAAATATTTAGGGATATAAACATATGAACATGATTTTTCATGTATCCCTATCTTATATTTGTATGTCATTTTATGAGTATTTCAATAAAAACATGACATGACCATTGCCCTAGAGTTTTATCATTAGATGGCAATATTTTCAAAAACCCTAGGCAACAAAAAACTAGTTTTCTCCTAGTTTTCACAAGTTTTACAAGATCTCTTGGCTAGGTGAAAAATCAGGCCAACAGGAAGCATGGACAGGTAAGAAGGTGAGTAATTATTTTCTCAAAATCTTTGGTTGTGAAGCATTTGCACATATTGATTCTAAAAATAGAAACAAGCTAGAAGATAAGTCAAAGAAATGTATATTTTTTGGATATGGAATCAATGAATTTGGTTATAGGCTTTCAGATTTTGAAAATCATAAAATTATAAGAAGTAGGGATGTCATATCCAATGAGAAAGTGTTGTACAAATATTTATCGCAACAACATGAGAAAAAATAAAAAGATTATATAGTGTTGGATGATACTCCAAAAGATGATGTTCTAGTAGTTCCTCATGATCTGCAACAACCACAACAACAAATACCACACAGCCCAATGAATGTTAGACGATCAACAAGGCTAATTAGACCTCTAGAAAGATTTTATCCTACTTTGTATTTTATTTTACTTACTAATGTTGATGAAGCTGTGTAGGTGGATATAAATATTTAGTGGGAGTCTACAATGAAAGAATAAATGGACTCTTTGCTAAAAAATGGACATGGGATTTATGCAAGTTTCCTATAGGTAAAAGGTCTTTATAGAATAAATTGGTTTATAGGTTGAAAGAAGAGGTGGAGGTAGGAAAAGATTTAAAGCCAGGTTAGTTGTAAAAGGATTTGCACAGAAAAAGGGTATTGATTTTGATGAGATATTCTCTCTTATTGTTAAAATGATCCACAGGATAAAAATTAGTTTAAATTGAAATGTCCTTAATGCTCCAAGAATCAACATCATTACAAAGTGTTCACAATTCTGACTCTAATACAACTTGAATAGGAAAAATTGGAGTTTAGATGACAAAGTTATGGTTGGTCAAAGTTTGGTCAAAGGAATAGAGACTATAAAAGGTGAAAAATTAATAATCTCAAAAGTAGTCAAGAATGGATTTCAAATTGAAGAACTGTTCAAGAGCTTTCCAATGGCATTTGTTTCATCCAAAAAGAAGATTGGATGTGGAAGTTATGATAGTTTAAAGTTTAGGTAAAAATATGGATTCTTATGACATCATAATGATGTCATCATTACAACATGATGATATGGCACATTGGGAATGTGGTGGCAAAATTTTGTTGAGGAGATTCAAACTCTCAACCTCCATAGATTAACCTTCCTCTTTAACCGATAGACCACACAAGCGGCTTTATTAATTTATGGAGTGAAATCGATTTAAAGTTAAAAAATAAACTGTCAAGAGAAAATGGAGGTCAATGGGAGTTGAACTCCTAATTGACCATCTCTTTAAATTAAGGCTGACCATTGCACCATTGGCAGCTTCAAAGAGAGATTTGGGATTAGTTATATTTCAATAGTGCCTCACTCGCGAACCTTATGTAAATAAGGACTATTGTTAAAACCAATCCCCAATAATGGAGTGAATCCAAAACCATAAAATATTAGTATATTATCACTATGGTAAAAGAGGGATTAATTGGTTTTAATTGTTAAAGCCTAATTATGGCTAATTTCATGTATAAAAGGGGGTAGTAGGCTTTGGAAATTCATCCAAGTGATGAGAAGGAGATTATGAACTTGAAGGCTTGATAATTATTCCTAAACATTGGAGAATAATGTTACCATTGTACTTTAAGGGAAGATCTTATAAAAACTTATAATTGATTTTGGAGCTAATCGGATCAATCCTCCTATTGGAGCAGGACCCGAAGACGTAGTCTGACCCACAAACAAACTCTATTATTAATTGTATTTTATCTTCTATCTCTCTATTATCTTTCTTTCATTCATTATCTTGTTATTCTTTGTTCATTTAAGCACTTAAGTTATGTTAATTTTTTAATTAATGCTTTCAATTAACTTTATGTAATTATGTTAAGCATTCCTCTGTAATAATTCTAGATCCTAATCAAATCAAGTTTGGTATTATAGCTCTTGTGTGACTAGTATTGCAGATTTTAATGCTAACAAGATCCAAGATCGAGAAAGGTGAAGGAAAGCTTGAGGAATGAAATCCTAAGATTAGGAAATGAATGAATAATCCACTGTCACAAACGGAAGACAAAGGTGGTGGCCAAGTTTCTGAAGACAAGAGTATCTAGAAGATTCTTCAAAATTTGCAAATGATGGTAGAAATTTTAGTACAAGAAAGAGAAGAAAAGATGCAAAGACGTGCAACTCAAAAGGAAAAAGGGAAAAAAATGAGGTTATCATGATCCTCTTAATACACCTCCCTCTTCTCCTTCTTACCCATTTCAAGTCTTCTAACATTTTTAAGGGTGGACATAAGACTCAAATCAAGTTGGATGTAAAGTTTGACTTGCCAAAGTATTGTGGGGAGTTAAATGCTGATAAATTAGATGATTGGATTCAAAAAGTAGAAGTCTACAATAGAGTTCAAAATCTTGTAGATGATACTGATAGAATTCAGTTAGCCACTCTTTGCTTAGGTGGTATAGCTCTAACTTGGTGGGAGAGTAGAACTCGAGATGAAACTTCACAACATGGTAAGTTCAATTTTTCTTGGTCAAGATTTGTTAATGCTTTAAAGAAGCAATTTTATCCCTTAGGCCATATACAACGATTAATGATGAACTAGTAGCATTTTAGGCAAGGGAAAGGTCAAACTGTCCAAGAGTGCACCCATGAATTTTGCAAAAAGGCTATCTCATCAAATGTTCCATTGTATACCTAGGATACTTTACTCAAGTTCATAGGTGGTCTTCATTCTTACATTAGACATTCTATTTTGGTTTTGAATCCATGTAATCTAGATGAAGTAAGTGTATAGGCGACACACTTAGAGTCAAGGGGTAAGGGTACTTTCATTGATAGGGTTGAAAAGAAGCCATCTAAGTTTGAAGGTAAATCCAAATACAAAGGGAAGGGAAAAAAGATAGCTCCAGTGAAGAAAGATGGTGAAAAACTCACATGATCACATTGCAAGAAAGAAGGGCATGATGATTCTAAGTGCTAGAAGTTGCACCTAGAAAAAAGGCCAAAGTGATATGGTAGAAACAAAGGAAAATAGAAAACAATTATTGTAATTTAACAGTATTTTGGATCTGACTCTAAAGATGAGACAAAGATTTTTGCTACTAGGATCCAAGGTAAAGGAAAAGGTATATCTCTTTCTCCAACTACAAGTTCTTTAAATATAAGTGCAAGTACAAGTAAAGAATCTTCTCCTAAGAATGACAAGCAAAGGAATGAATTATTTCATATTCAAGTTGTTATCAAACATACTAAGGTTGATACTTTTTTTGGTATGGGTTCTTGAGTTGATTTGATATCTGAAGTTGTTAAAATCTTGACAACAAAACCTCATCCAAAACCATTTCCTCTTGGATGGGTTTGCAATGATGGACAGTGACAAGTAAGTAAGCAATGTAAATTGAGATTTTCTATCACTATAAACTTTGTACATGAGGTAGAATTTGATGTAGTCCCTTTAGATATCTATGGTCTCATGCTTGAGAGTCCATACCTATATGATCGGCAAGATATCTTTTATAGGGGGAAGAAAAAATATCATATTTTCAAAGATAAGGTTGAATACATTGTATGAGCACATAAGATAAATAGTAGTCTTGCACTCATTAATGTTTGTCAGATGAAAAGGTTAGTCAATTCCAATAAGAACTTTGTATTAATGCTTGTAAAAATCAAAGAAGATGAAACATCTAAGGCATTCAAGGGGTGTGATCCTAAACATAAGTCTAAAATGTTCAAAGATTGTTTCTACTTATGATGACTTGTTTCAAGAACTGAAAGGATTGCCTCCTAAGAGAGAGATTCAACATGAAATTCAGTTATAGTAGGATGTGCCACTTCCTAATATTGGCATGTATCATTTATCAGTTATGTACAATGAAGAAATTAAAAAGTAGGTTTAGGAGTTGGTTGAGAAAGGAGTTATTCATCCAAGTACTTCTCCTTGTGGTTCTATTATTGTGTTGGTTCCAAAGAAAGATGAGACTTAGAGAATGTGCATAGACTACAGGGCTCTGAACAAGATAATGGTAAAGAACATGTATCCTCTTCCTAGAATAGATGATTTACTTGATCAGTTGAAACATGTAATTTATTTCACTAAGTTAGACTTGCGTAGTGGATATCATCAAATTTGAATTGTAGATAATGATATTTGGAAAATGTGTTAAAGACAAAACAGGGACTATTTGAGTGGTTGGTTATGCCTTTTGGGCTTTGTAAAGCACTAGCTACATTTATGAGAGTCAAGAAGGATGTCTTTCATCCCTTTATTAATGATTTTTTCGTAGCCTATTTAGATGATATCCTTGTATTCAGTAAGTCTTGGGATGATCATGTAATTCATGTAAAAAGAGTCTTGGATGTATTGAAAAAAGAAAAAATTTATGTAAAGATGTCTAAATGTGAATTTGCTAAGACATCATTAGTGTACTTAGGCTATTTCATAGGGGATGGTCAATTGATAGACCCTACAAAGGTTGAATGTGTTGTAAAATGGCCTAAGCCAAGTAAAGTTACATAAGTCTGGAGCTTCTCAGGTGTAGTTCAATACTGGAGGAAGGTCATTGCAAACTTCTCTTACATTGCATCACCATTACATGCATTAACCAGTACGAAGGCAACTTTTCAATGGGGAGGTCCACAATATAAGGCTTTTGATACTTTGAAGGTAAAGTTGAGCACTGCACCAATTTTGGCTATACCTGATTTACATCAACTATTTGAAATCGAGACAGATGCTAACGGGTTTTTCATGGGAGTTGTATTAATGCAAGGAGGTAAACCAGTTTGCTACAAGTCTAAAACTTTTTCATGAGCAGTAAGTAATTATCCAACTTATGATAAGGAACTTTATGCTTTGGTTTAGAGTGTTAAGAAAAGGAAACACTACTTAATGGGGAAAGAAACTATAATTCACATTGATCACTAGCCACTTCAATATTTACACTCACAATCTAAGTTGAAACAAAGTAGGCACTTTAGGTAGATGAGATTTTTACAAGAATTTCATTTTGTAATTAAGTATAAGAAGGGTGCCCATAACAAAGTAGCAGATATGCTCTCTAAGCCTCCTATTAAGAATGCTTTGATAATCCTTCATAATAGTTTTATGGTTCATGAAAGTTTTCAGTAACAATATGGTAATGATGAGAACTTTAAGGATATCTATGCAACTTTAATCTAGGGTAAACATGTAGAAGAGAAAGATTACTATGTTCAGGATAATTTCTTGTACCAGTTGGGAAAATTATGCATTTCTAAAGATGAACAAGCACATGTAATATGGGAGGTACAGACCTCTTTTATTTCAAGACATTTTGGGGTGAGTAAAACATTGGCTCAGTTACAGAAATATTGTTACTAGCCTCGTATGCAAGAAATTATCATTAAGTATATAAAAGGATGTGTAATGTGTGCAACTAGAAAACCAAGTAATAGGAAATTGGGTTTGTACACACCATTACCTATACCATCTCGTCCATGGGAAAGTGTATCTATGGACTTTGTGGGGGGTTTACCTATGTCTAGGAAGGGTCGTGGTTAATTGTATTTAGTAGTTGATTGATTTAGCAAAATGTGTATTTTAATGCCTTTTAAAAAGCAAGTCACTGTTGAACTGAAACCTCATTTGTACTTTCAATTTATATGGGTTCATTTTGTGTTACCTACTTCTATTGTATCAAATCAAGATTCTTGATTCTTGGGGGAACTTTGGTCATATTTGTGGGGACTCATGAACACCAATATGAAAAAGAGTACATCCTTCCATGCACAGACCGATAGACAGACCGAGGTAGTCAATAGGACAATTGTTCATCTGCTCAAAGGTTACTATAGTAAGAATCCTAAGTTGTGGGATGAAAGTATTCCCTATGTGCAACATGCTAATAACCATGTTGCACAATCTTCTACAAAGAGGTCTCCTTTTGAGACTTGCTTCGCATACTTTCCTGAGGCACCAATGCATTTTTCTTTTGGGAAGGACAATGTTGTAGATGGATGCCATGATGCAAAAAAGGCTTTAAAGTTCATCCAAAAGATTCAAGCAATCCACTAGGCAATAGAAGCACAATTGGAATAGAGCCAAGAAAAATACAAGGCTTGCCATGATAAGCATCGTATCGATCACCATTTCCAAGTTGGTGATAGATTGTGGTTACATATTATCAAGGAAAGAATGCAAGGTGAAGGAAGGAATCTCAAGCCTATCTGGTATGGTCCTTTTGAGATATTAGAAAAGATTGATACCAATGCCTTCTGCCTTAATCTTCCTCCATACATGAAAATTTACTCAATTGTCAATGTTGAGAATCTAAAGTTGTATGAGCCTCCAATGATCTTGGATGAAGAAACTAACATTTAGGTTCCATCAGTTGATGATCTTTCACCAGAATACATGTCAAAGTTGCTATAAGATGTCATCCTTGAGAGAAATGTGAGGACTTCATGAAGGGGACCAATTGAATATGTCCAAGTGGGATTAAAGGGGATACATCCAAGCAAGGAAAGATGGACAGAGATTGGTAAAGTGAGGGAATTCTACCCTCACTTACTTTCTAAGTAATCAAACTTTTGAAGGTCTGAAAGCTCTTTAGTGAGGAGGGTTGATCTAGGGGATAAAAATTAGTTAAAATTGAAATTTCCCCAATATTCCAAAAATCAACATCATTACAAAGTGTTTACAATTCTGATTTCAACGCAACTTGAACAGGAAAAATTGGAGTTCGGATGAAAAAGTTATGGCTGGTCAAAGGAACAGAGACCATAAAAAGGTGAAAAATTAATCATCTCAAAAGTGGTCAAGAATAGATTTAAAATTGAAGAATTCATTAAGAGCTTTCCAATGGAATTTGTTTCAAGTAAAAATATGGATTCTGATGACATCATAATGATGCAACCATTATAGTCATCATGGCAGCATGATGATGCAGCACATTGGGAATGTGGTGGAAAAAAATTGTTGAGGAGATTCAAACTCCTAACCTCCATATCTTAACCTTCCTCCTTAACCGCTACACCACACAAGTGGTTTTACTAATTTAAGAAGTGAAATCCATTTAAAGTTAACAAACAAATAAGGAGTGAAATCCATTTAAGGTTAACAAACAAACCACCAACAGCAAATGGACGTCAGTGGGATTTGAACTCCTAACTAACCATCACCTTAAATTAAGGTCAACCATTGCACCATTGGCAACTTCAAAGAGATATTTGGGATGAGTTATATTTGAATAGTGCCTCACTCACCAACCTTATGTAAATAAGGATTATTGTTAAAACCAATCTCCAATAATGGAGTGAATCCAAAACCATAAAATATCATAATATTATCACTATGGTAAAATGGGGGTTAATTGGTTTTATGGCTAATTTCATGTATAAAAGGGGGTAGTAGGCTTTGGAAATTCATCCAAGTGATAAGAAGGAGATTGTGAACTTGAAGGCTTATTGATTATTCTTTCACAATGGAGAATAATATTACCATTGCTCTAAAAGGGAAGATCTTGTAAACACTTGTAATTGATTTTGGAGCTAATCAAATCGGTCCCCCTATTGGAGTAGGACCCTAGGACGTAGTCTGACCCATAGATGAACTTTGTTATCAATTGTGCTTTATCTTCAATCACTCTACTATCTTTCATTCATTCATTACCAGATTATGCTTTGTTCATTTAAGCATTTAAGTTATGTTAATTTTTTAATTAATTCTTTGAATTAAATTTATGTAATTATGTTAAGCATTTCTCTGTAATAGTCCTAGATCCTAATCAAATCATAAAATGACTTCTATCCACATTGTTTTAAATATTGCAACTATTGAAGATTTTCATTTGGAGTAGCTTGGTGTTAAAACAACCTTTCTTCATGGTGATTTGGATGTGTGTGTGTGTGTGTGTGTGTGTGTGTGTGTGTGTGTGTGTCTATCTATATATATATATGGTACAACCATAGGGATTTGAGGTCAAAGGTAAGGAAAACTTAGTGTACAGATTGTAGAAAAGTTTATGTGGTTTGAAACAAGCACCTCAGAAATGGTATCTAAAATTTGATATTTTTATGCATGAGCATGGATATCGTAGGCATCATTCAAATCATTGTGTTTATTTTAAGAGGTCGGATGATGACAACTACATTATTTTATGTTTATATGTTGATGATATGCTTTTAATTGGGTCTAACATGAATCACATTAAGGGTTTAAAATAACAGTTAGCACATTCATTTGTTATGAAGGATTTGGGGGAATCAAAACAAATCCTTGGTATGAAAATTTGCAGAGATAGAAAGAACAAAAAAATTGACATTATCTCAGATTGATTATGTTGAGAAGGTGTTGCAACATTTCCCTACGGAGAATGCTAAAATTGTCAGTACACCTTTACCTAGTCATTTGAAATTGACTAAGGAGTTGTGTCCAAAGACACAAGAAGAGGAGGATAAGATGTCCAAGGCACCTTATGCTTTAGTTGTAGGAAGCTTAATGCATGCTATGGTATGTACTAGGCCAGATATTGCACATGGAGTAAGTATTTACATAAATTATAAAGCATTTCCCATATCCACCATGTGCTTGCACCACTTGACAACATCTTCATCCTCTTAAAGAATTAGGACTATTTTAGGCCCTTTCCTCACAATGACATTAGTATGCATCAATCAAGCCCTCAAACTAGAAGAGGGTATCTTCCTCTTCTTGGATGCAACCCTTACTAATATATGACATTTCTGAGCACTAGTAATTGCAACATCCATGTACTCAATTGTCCACCATCTTATCGAGGTTAGATGGGCTATGTTAGTTGAGGAAGCTTCCCTTCCATTACCTTCTTCTATATTTACATCTACTATATTGATTGTAAGAGCATCAACAGAGACTTGTTGTGCATTGGTAGTAGGAGCATCAATGGGAATATGGTCTGCACTAATCTTTGTATTAGTGAAATGCACTCCACAAGTCAATTTTTTTCTTGAACATGCACTATTTATTTTACTCGTCTTTCTTTTTCTTTTCATTCTTATAACTTAATGTGAAATATCTTTGTTTGATATAGTGTAACCTAAAATGTATTTACTTGATATCGTGAACATACATTCATGAACATATTACACATAAGAATAAGAATAATAATTCATTTAGTCAATGTAAACTTCAAATGCATATAGACAATGTTAACTGGAGAATGGAAACTAGCAAATGAATATAAGACAAATTCACACAATCAATGTCAATTGAAGAATGGATACAATAAATGCAAACTTGGAAAATAAGTGGAATCAAAGTGACACACAATTGATTGAATACAATAAACAAGTTTAACAATTAAACTTTCAAATTAACAATGCATAAAATCAACACCAACTTCATAATGCATATAAATAATGTAAGCTCCACCTATCCCATTATAATGAGTGAGACAAACAATTTAATGACAACTTAATAGTGCATACAATCATTGTAGGTTTTCCAATTGAGTTCAAAGTATGAAATTAAAGAGTGCATGCATTCAACCCAAGCTTAGTAAATGAGTACAATCAAGGAATCAAATAAATCACTAACAAATTAAGAATGCACACAGATAATATAAGCTTAGGAAACAAGAGTGGTGGGCTAAAACCCTCCTCACATGCAGAGAAATGAAGGTGGCAAGAAGTGTTCGAGGGATATGAAGTTTCTAGAAAATCCCCCATATCTAAAACTCAGATAAACCTAGTATATAAAAATACTGATAAACCTAGAGAAATAGTATTTTCAAAATAATGATAAACCCAAAGAAAACCCCATATTTAAAATGAAAAAATGAAGAAATTGTCCAATTCATAAAAACTAAAACACCCAATAAAGATTAAATCAACAATGCACACTATCTCTTTCCCATTTTCTCTAATTATTTCTTTCCATCACATTACATACAATGATTTCAAGGAAATGATTGAAACATACAACTATTAGTGCAAGAAAAATCATTACAAACACTTATTGAAAAATAAAAAATCATGAGACATTTGCTACTTCATGATATGACTCATTATGGGTAGCAATTGGGTTAGCCACTAGCGGTTACTTGGTAGTCAGTTGGCTACAAATGTATTAATGTGATTAGGTATGAAGTAAGGAGAGGTTAATTTTGGTCCTCCATGGGGTATAATTATATGGGGTTTTGATTAATACAAAGGATAAGGTGATTTAATTAAAATGACCCCTTCACCTCCTTTCCTACCTAGTGAGTGGGTCCATATTTAAAACAACTTGGAATTTATTCATTGAATACATTACAAAACTAAGTCAACAATATTGTAAGTTAGTTTTACAATGTGTTCAATGAATACATTACAAAACTAAGTTAGCAAAATGCTCTGAAAGATTTGTAATGTGCTCATTGAATACATTAGAAAACTAAGTCATCATTGTGAAACCTGAGACAATAATGCTTCTATGCATTAAAAATAACTTATAAATAAATAACATGCAAGTATAGTGACCAGTTCATTTATATATTAAATACATTACAAAACTAAGAACTATGTTGTCTTAGTTTTGTAATGTATTCATTGAGTAGATTACAAAACTAAGTAACCATATTATAAAATTTTCTGAGTACATTAATGTGTTCATAATTAAATTTACATTACTTATCTAATGTATTCAATGAGTACATTATAAAATTAAATTGTGAATAGTTGTATATTTTTGTTGTCACTATGAAATATGAGACTATGAAGTTTCCATACATTAAAAACAACTTAGTTATAGTGACAAGTTTATTTATTCATCAAATACATTAGAAAAATAATTTTGCACTATGCTGAGTGAGTTTTGTAATGTATTTATTAGAATATTACAAAACTAAGTCGACACTATGAAAAATGAGACTACAAAGCAAACATGCATAAGCAAGTTATAATTTAAAGACATGTAACTTTAGTGAATAGTACATTTATTCATTAAATATATTACAAAACTAAGGCTACATTATGGTGGCCGTTGACACAAAAGTTTGCACCCATGCTTGAGGTATGACCCTCGAGAAACCTTATGTAGCATGGAAACAACCTCTAAAGGACTTGCACTTTAAGGCTGAATCTTTGGCGAAGGTCAACTTCCTTATAATCAGGATGCACCTAAACTAAAATCTCAAGGGAAAAGGGGAGAAAGATGTTGAAATTAAAATTCTGAAAGGGAAAGGGGGTGATGCACTAGATTGAAATTCAGTTACTCTGTATGCCTAAGACTACACTATGCATGAATAAAATACCCAAATACATAGCTCTCTTGATTCTATTCTTATTTCCTAAAACTATGTAGACTGAGACTAATGAGATGCTACAAGGAAGATAAATTCAATTATATAGCATTCATAAGAAAAATAGATACATCATAACCACTTGAGAAAATAAGGAAATATACATTTCACATAAGGCAAATAACAAGCACAAGATACAAAATACGAATAGGTAAAATTAAATAATTTTATTACTCTAAGGCATAACAAAATTACATATACTAAGCATAATGCTACTGCAAAGAATTAGAGAAAAACTCTCCGAGAAGAGCCCAAAAAAATGTACAAAGATGCATTTTAAAGAGATCAGGTATAACTTAGTTACAACAATTGAATTTGAACTCCAATCACACTAGAGTTAAATTAAAGACTAGCCAATCAAGAAATATGAGATAAAATTTGATTCTATGTGTACACTTGATCATGAAGTGAGATGGAACAACAAAAAATGAAGGCACTTACAGAAGGAGAAGACAACCTAAGTAGAATAAATTAAAAAAATATGATTGTCATTTATACATGATCCATGAAACAATGGAAAATGGGCCAATAAATGTATATGAAGTCAATAAAATCATGACATCCCCTCTGCAAGTGACAACAAAGGATGGAAAAGTAGCTATGCCATGTGGAGAAGCCAAAAAAAAGTAGTTGAACAATAAATATTCAACTCTCGGGTCATATCGCAATCACTAGAAAAAAATTAATGCAAACATGAAAACACCCAACATTTTCAGCATGTGTACCATCGCATTGAATATTTCCTACTTTCCAAAAGATGGGGGATCATGCGAAAAGGTCAAAAATACATAATAGTTTTGATTTTCACACCATTGCAACAAGATTTTATATCTCTTTAAACTAACCTATGATCATGCAAAAAGGTTGAAAATACATTTCACTTTTGACCCTTGTGCACATCAAATAAGAAAAACATGTCAAATGTGAAGAGAAGGATTCCTATGATGCCTGAACTCATTCGATGCCAATTCCTACAATGCACAAAATTGCACAACATTTTTGGCTTGTGCATGTCAAATGAGCAAAGAAGTATTCCTATGATAAGCCAAACTCATTCAAAATCAACTCATTTGACACCAAACTCCTACGACACTCAAAAACACAATATTTTTGAGTGCCAGAGAATATGCCCATAATGCACAACTTTTTTTGGCTGAAAACAAACAGAACTTAGCCCATAAAGAATGTCTTAGATCGATCATCTATAATGGGCTAAAGGGTGACAAAAAATGTCAACAATGACTTAGTTTTGCTATAGATTTAAGCCTATAGTAGGCATAAAAACTAATAAATTTGTAATAAAAACATACAATAGGCATACAAAAACAAGGAATAAACAAGAAATAATTGAGAAAGCCTACCAACCTGAACAAACAAAGAGAATATGCAAATTGCAAAGAATAAACCACCAACAATCAGACAAAAAACTTTTAATGGAGTTAACGTGGCACAATATCCTTCATATAAAAATTTGGTCATTGAAGAAGTGGCTAGAGTCAATTTGAAATTAAAATTGTGTTGAGAAAGAATTGGTCAATTTATTCAGAAACAATTGTATTAAATTTTTAGTTCATATGGTGGCTTCATGAATTCAAATTTGTAATATTTTTGGGGTTGTTTAGTTTATGTTTGCATTGTTTACTTTATCTCAATTGGCGAGGTTTACACCATTAGCTATTCATTTACATACAATTTGTAGTCAGATCAAATGCTTGATGATGTTATACCTTTTTGGGTGAATGTGCAGATGAGAGTGTTATGAAAAGTAGTTATGCACCAATTGTTGTGTTTGTATGTATATAAATTGAAAATGAAATGTACATTAATAGATAATATTTATATTCTTGGACCAATCTATTGACTTTGTAAACATGCACATCTAATTTGATTTTTTAACAACAATGTGACCTTTTTTGTGCAATTTTATGTGTAAATAAAACAAAGTGGACCGATAAATGTGTACTTGTAGTGTTTACTTAATAGTGTGATGATGACTAATTATTAGGTCCACAAGAAATTTTTTTGGCTTTTTGTTTTGTAGAAATGATTGTCAAAAAGTGATTTTTTTGGGGGGTGTCTATGACAAAGGCTATAATGGTTATTGAATCCCCTGTCGATAATGAGCTATACTATATAGAAAAATTCATTTAAAATATTATTAATAGTAACTACTAATAAGCCATAAGCCTTATGTCTAATACAAAACATTAGATAGACCAAGCCTTGGACCATGTGACTAGTGTTGAGTATCATAAATAACAATTAACTAGACTATTAAGTATGTAATCAATATTGTGTATTTCTTTTTATCTAATTATTAACTATTCTAAATACTAATTATTATATTTTAGTAAGAATAACTTATAATAAGAGCCCTTGTTTAAATTTGGTACTCTTCTCTTTTGAATGAATGAATGAAATATTTTAATAATATTCATGAGGTCAAGCAACCTATGAGACCCCCTAAAAAATAATAAACATCCTAGAAATAGTACATAAATTTAGGTCTTTTGGAATTGCTTCTTTAAGTCACTCGTAGACAATAAATTTTCATTACTAAATTTAATTTTGAACTACATTTCTTCAAAAAGAATATCCAAATTACCATCTTTTAAAATATTCTTATATCTTTAAAAAAAATCATTATATGCTAGACATTCCATGATAAAATCTTATCACTACCACTCTGATATGACAATATACAAAACATTGCAATACACAAAAAAGACGTAAAAAGACATCTATGCAATAAAATATTAAGTGGATGAACAAATGGAATATCCATTTTATTGTGTCCCACAAACAATTAAAAAATAAAGGTATTTTCTTGGGGAAATTCTATAAGAAGTTTTGGGGAAGTGAGCTTAGAAGGAAAAAGACTTATTACATCATCAAGTTCAATCATACTTGTGACCAACTCCAAAAGGCATACCTAAGGGCCTGTTTAGTTGTTGGAATTAGAATAGAATTGGTATTTTGAATTCTTAAAATATTGTAATCCATTGTTTGGGTCCACACAATCAGAATTAGAATTAGAAAAAATGAGAATCTGGTATGCTCATTTACCCCCCAAAATGTGAATTTGGTCTTCTGGCAAAATAGGTGGAATTGCTCAAATTCTCATTTTAATTCCATTTTTTTTCCAAAATAGGCATTACACAACAATTAAAATGAATTTACTTCTAAGATCTGGATGACCTATTTTATTTCTCACTCATTATAATCTTAGCGTTTCGTCACATTTTGCTTTGTTGTAGTATTTTTTCTTGCTCTAGTTTTTCTCTGAGTCGTTTCTCTGCACAGGTACATTTTTCTTGGTCTCTTGTTTGTTTTTTTGGTCTTATTTTCTTTGTAGCTAGGTTGAAGATCTTTATATTTTCTTGTAGATAAAAAGTGGGGAGAAGGAAAGAGCAAATTGACCAGTCATTTTTATTCTAGGTAACACAATTTGAAGCTTCTTCTGGTTGTTCTTCTATTTTTTTCTGCTTCATTTCTCTTAATTGATTTTTCTATAATATGTCGCCCCTTTACTAACAAATATTATTATGGGTTTTAATGTTGTGTCACTTTACAAATTTTGGCATGTACCAACAGCTTGGACCTTTTTCTATTTAGGTATTTTCCCTCATTCCCATTTCCCATGTGTTGACATTTGTTTGGAGGACATATTTGCCTCTACATCATATTTATATTGACTTTTAATGGAAGCTACCATGATACACAATGAAAACAATGATAACATTCATGGTTTATAGTGCCATGAAGTGATAAATATTTAAGGGTTTCAAAACAACGAAAATGTCTATTTAGAACAACATGCTTATGGATCCAATCAGTGATTCAAAGTTTAGGGAGTTTGATATTGTGAAAAAACATGTCACCTACTATTTTCATGACTGATGGAAAAAAATAATCATTACGATCATTGAAAGGAAGAAAAGCATACCACTGGGAAGGATAGTGGTGATTCTATCTCAATGAGCAAGGGTGCTCCAAGAGTATTGTGATATTAACTTTTCTAGTTAGCTAAAATTAGGTCCAAAGACTTATGGAATGATATCATCAGTATGTTTGTGTGTTTATTAATTGATAAAACTTCCAAATTCTTAGACCTAAACTTCTCCATTTGCCTATGTCCTTATAGTTTAATTGCTTATTTAGGCTTTCCCTAGCTTATGTGTTCAAGGTGTTTCTGCCTCTTTAGCTTATACGAAATGGGGTAAAAGTCATGTTTCAAACTTGTGTGCTCAAAAACACAAAAATAAAGCATTCTAATATTTCAAAAATAATGTGGGGGTGATGTTTAAGAAATGATGGACTTTTACCAAGACAACTATTGTTCTTTTAATTATGTCAATTTCTTTTTATTTCTTTAGAATCTATCAAATGCATTTTTTAGTCTATTAACCACTTTCTTATTTATTATGTAGATAGCTACCATGTGCTTCCATCTCAATGGTTATATTGTCTATTGTACATAATGTAGGGTTACTTGATATCACTTTTGCTTCTAACAATGAGATTTAGTAAAACCAATTAGACTCGTGTAAGGATAGAAGTAGATCCTTGAAACCTCACAACCCATTAAAGTTGCTCACAATGTTGGCTATTTTCCTGCCTATTCCCCTACTCTTAGCATTCATGACCACACACTAGAAAATACCACAACAGGGGATCACTACCTTACAAGAATGAATTTCCAAGTCAAAACATTTGTACTTTTAATTGGACCAAATATTGCACCCTTTAGAATCCAACAAAAAGATGGAATTGTTATGTAGTTTGAAAGGAATCAATTTTAAATCTATGGCCCGCTCCTCCTAATTGGTTGTGTAAGAAACCCCATGGAGTGACCCATTTCCATACAAGAAAAGTGAATGAATAATAATCTCTTCTTCTTCATCTTTCATGAAATATTGTTTAAAAATTGTTTAAAAAATTCTTGAAGACTTACATCCCATTAAAGTTGCTCACAATGTTGGCTATTTTCCTGCTTGTGCCATTAAAGCTACTCACAATGTTGGTTATTTTCCTATTTGTTCTCCTGCTCTCAGCATTCATGACCACACACTAGCACATATCACAATAGGGCATCACCACCTTACAAGAATGAATTTCCAAGTCTAAACATTTACACTTTTAACTGGGTCGGATATTGCACCCTTTAGAATCTAGCAAAAAGATGGAATTGTTTTATAGTTTGAAAGGAATCAATTTTAAATCTATGGTCTACTCCTTCTAAATGGATTCATAAGAAACCCCATGGAGTGACCCATTTCCCTACAAGCAAAGTGAGTGAAGAATAATCTCTTCTTCTTCATCTTTCATGAAACATTGTTTAAAAATTTCTATATTCACTCAAACATTGATAAAAAATTTATGTGTATTTTCTACATTGGTATATTTTCCCCCATTTTTAGGTAATGTTTTTTTGGGGGCAAATGTTGTTGTTTGAAAAGTCTCTCTATCCTATACTAATTTTTGGGGGGCAAATGTTGTTGTTTGAAAAGTACCCTATTGCTAACCAAATACTTTTTATATTATAGATAAAACAACTTCCAAAACTAATATGCCGAAGTTAAAAATGTCCATAGTTAGTAATCAAAATGCAATAATATGGGCATCATGATGTATGTGCCTATCTACTTAATAAAATTAAAACTGCATTGGAAGTTGAAATTTATCCCTTCACCTTCCATTTTAAAGAAGCTTACGCCAATATTCCTACTATTTATCTTTGACTACAAAGTACAATAATTAATCTTTTCCTCCAAAATATCTTGGGGACAATAGCTTGTTATTTGCTTATTTAGCTTGTCAGTTTATATTTCTTACAAAACCCTATCTAACAATTAACTACTATGTATATTGTTTCCTAAATCTAAAAGTAGTTAGATATATTTATATTTATAGCCCATCACAAATTGCTTTGGTACCAAAATTTTGCTTCTTCCATATTTGCTTCATCAATTTTTCAACTAAGCTATTTCATTCATTCTACAATCTAGGTTTTGCAGTTTATATATCATTAAGTAATTATTTTTACATCCACAAGATTTTCTATCGTAACAAGATTTTCTGTGGTAATATGTTTATATCTATTGATAAGCATGAGATTTTTTTCCACAGCAAGTAATATGTTTATATCTATTGATAAGTATGAATTTTTTCCACAGCAACTAATATGTCTATATCTATTGATAAGTAGGTTTGTTCCATATGTGCATGACCATAGACCCAACTGCCAAACTTAGATTGATTAAAGTCAAACTCATTGACCCATGTTTATATCTATATTTATGTAATTATAAATCAAAGGTAAATATTGCATGGCAAAACTCAGTTGTATCAAATCTAGAAATCATTGCCACATGTGGATATGTGCATGACCATATACCCAACAAAAAAACTCAAATTTAATAGATGCACTTGAAATCATAGTTTTCAAATTTGAAGCCATACTTTAGAAATGATTTTATGTTGAATAAAATTAAAATTGTAAGCCTATATGAACTTTACAATAAATTCGTGATACAATTAATTGTATTAAAGTGATTCCATAGATCTAATGATATTTGTCTCTATAATTGTTTTAGGTTTTTGATGGATCTATTAAAAAATAAAAATATTCTAGGACACATTGCTAGGAAGATAAGAGTCATCTGTGCTCTTATCATTGGCTTTGTTGCATTTGTTGCATCTATAGCAATGTATGTACAAGAAGGTAGAAGAGAAATACATAAGTGCAAAAGAGGAGAGATTCCTTTTTATCAACATATTATCTATTCAAATGAGACTAATTGTCATGATCAAATTTGAATGAGTAGAGGAGCCTTCTTTCATATAGAAACTATTCTTAGGGAAAGAGGGAGCATCACAAATACGATGCACTTAACATTGGAAGAACAACTTGTGATGTTCCTCCATACCCTTGGCCATTATTTGAGGAATCGTAAGATTGCCCATAACTTTGGTCACTTAGGAGAGTCAATTAATCGATACTTTCACAAGGTTTTGATGGCAATTGGCACTCCATGGCAATTATCTTTTGCCACCAAGTCCAACCACTCCTCCAAAAATCAATTGCAAGGACCATTTTGATCCGTACTTCAAGGTAGATATTATATTTGTACAATTGTGTTTTCTTGACTCTAAATCCTATTATTGCATTTTTGTTTAATTATAAATTTTCCTATTGTATGATTCTATGGGAGAAATTGATGGACCTTGTATTCTAGTCACTATTGATGTCAACACTCAAGCTCCATATCATGATAGAAAAGGCAATTTGGCATAGAATGTTCTAGGTGTGTCTTCATTTCATTATAAGTTTCAATACATCCTTATTGGTTGGGAAGGGTTTGTCACAGATAGTTGTGTTCTAGCATTGACTCTTTCAAGATTTGATCCATTAGTAGTTCCCCAAGGTATATCAAATTTGTTTATATAGTCATGCATATGACAATTGTTACAAAGATATATTAATATACTTTTATTTAATGTAGGTAAATATTATTTAGTTGATGTTGGATATCCCAATGTAATTGGATTTCTTGCACTTATCGTTACACCCATTACCATCTAAAAGAGTTCTCAACAGAAAACCCCATAAACACTCCTAAAGAGTTATTTAATCACTGTCACTCCTCACTCGAGAATGCAATAGAATGCACCTTTGGAATTTTGAAGCAACACTTTCTTATACTGAGACAAGAAATGTCATATCAAATCATGACCCAAACAAAGATTGTTTTGGCATTTTTCATATTGCATAACTTCATTACCATAGAAGACAACATTCATTTTGAACTAGACACTAACGAGGAAGATGATCATGAAGGGATATATGTACCAATACTTGAGACATATGGGATGACTTTGTTAGAAACAATAGTCCACCAAGATAACTAGTGGTGGGGGTGAATCAATTATCCAATAATTATCAACCTTAAATAATCTTAATCATTCAATCAAACTAAACAACAACCATACTAAGATGCACATACACAATTATACTAGATTTGTTAACTAGGGAAACCCTTGATCAGAGGGAAAACCTCAGTGGGAATGATGCCCACAAGATGATGTACTAATATAAATATTCCTTGTTAGATGATGGACCCTGTTAGGAGTCTATTACAACATTTAGTACATATGAGTCCCTGTTAGGAGACTTTGAATCCCTGTTAGGATATTCCAACCCTGTTAGGAGTTGTGCCAACCCTATTAGGAGTTGTAGAAGGCAAAAGGACCCACTGTCCAAATAGCTTTTGGGGCAAGACCATTGAACTCACTGCCTAACTGATCTTTCAACTGTTCCTTGTAGAATAATTATATGTATTGTACTTTACCTTCTTTATTTTGTCTTGTTAGCTTGACAAATCACTATTAGACCTTGTAGACTAGGTCATGAACCTCGAATCCAAATATCAAACTTTGGATCTCATAATAAAACATCGGCAATGAATTTTTCTCCACCTTCACTCTGCTCTACTTATCTTCACATTCCTCTCTTCATGCTTCTTTCAATCATTCATCCATTTCATACATGATAAAGGAAAATGTCCTTCTTTTATATTGAATCCATAAAACAATTCCTTGAGTAGGTTATTACACCTTCTTTATTAATTATTATAGGACCTCATTAAGAAGATGTTACACTTAGTGATAATATTAATCTTTCACCTTGTAACTTAAATAACTTTTCATACATGTTTATGACGATCTAACTTAGCTATGTCATATCCAAAATGTCTTCTTCACATCTTTAACTTCAGCTTCTCAAAATAACAACTCTGCTAAGAGATATAACAAGTTTACCAGAACATGCTTCTGTAAACTCTATCTCAAAAAAGTCTTCACCAAAACTTGCATAACTTGTTCTAGACTTAATATCTTATGCTTCTGAGGTTAGCTGCATATACTAGACACTTAGTGTTATCTCCCTTTAACCTTGCTTAGTTAAAATGCTCAACTATATGTCTGTACCGACTTAATCTTTACTATTGTTCTTCTGTCAAATACCACAGAAAACTGCTATGTTGACATCAATGACAAACATAGTCATGAATATAACAAATCATCATGATAATGATCTAATCATGTTTCTACAATACTCCCACATAGAATTATTGTCAACATTCATGCTTCCAACAATCTCCCCCTTTGGCATTGATGGCAACATAGATGAAAAACATCTAGTTCCAAAAATACTAATTGTAAAAGATTGTTAACCTTTCTTTTCAAATCCTCTTCATCAATCATTCTCCCCCATTGATATACCTCAATGTGTTTTATATTAGCTACAATATCTCCCTTCAATCTACTCTATATCAAACTATTTTCATGTTATAATTTCTCCCCAATTGACATCAATGTCAAAGGTTTCAACAATTGTCGATCTTTGCAACAACTCTCTCTGATTTTCTCAAGTGTCCAAAGACACTATTCAAAATAAAATCCAACAGGAGTCCTAGATGACTCTATCCATCATAGATACCCCCCCATATAGGAAGCATCAACATTCAGTCTAGACAAACAATACTGCTCTATTACACTGGACTGATGCACTCTTGCATCATCTATTCTGATGTAGGAAGGGGCATAACCCCTAGCATACCTTGCAAATACTCAAAAGTTTCTTTGGGAAGTGGCTTGTTGAAAATATCTGCAATCTGTTCTTTGGTGCTTACATACTCCAATCTAATTTCCTTTTCTGCAACTTTCTCTCTCAACATGTGATATTTGATAGAAACGTCCTTAGTCTTAGAATGCAACACTTGATTCTTAGACATATTCATTATGCTTGTGTTATCACAATGTATGAGAATAGGTTCACTACATTCTATCCTTATATCCTTCAGCATCTAGTTCATCCAAACAACTTTATTATAATTGTTTGTTGCTACAACATATTTTGCTTCTACTATACTTTATGAGGTATAATCCTACTTCTTGCTTAACCAAGAGACCAATCTTCCTCCAAGAAAGAAAGCTCCACCATTGGTGCTCTTTTTGTCATCCATACTACCTACAATCAACATCAATATAAGCATATAAAGTGAAATCATTAGATCTATCATACCAAAATCCAAACTCTGGTGTTACTTTAAGGCATCTAAATATCCTTTTGATTACTACATAATGTGCTTCTCTAGGATTAGCTTTAAATCTTGCAACAATTCCAATTGCATTTGCTACATCCAGCCTTGTGTGAGTTAGATATTGCAACCCTTTGATCATATATTTGTACTTCTTTTGCTCAACAATAAGTGTCTCATCCTTTGTAGATAACTTGTGTCCATTTCCCATAGGTGTTCTAATTGGTTTACATGTTTCCAAGCCAAAAATTTTAGATATTTCAAATACTTAGTCTAAGAAATAAAGATTCCTTCTTTGTCCTACTCTTTAATCCTAGGAAGTAAATAATTTCTCTTATCATGCTCATTTCAAATTCCTTCTTCATTTCTTCTACAAACTTTTCACTTTCATCATCATTTCCTCCAAATATGATGTCATCAATAAATATTACCAAAATCATCAATCCATCATCTATTTCTTTCCAGTATAGATTATTGTCTACCATACCTTTGCTAAATCCAAGCTTTGTTAAATTCTTGTCCAACCTTGCATACCAAATTTTGGGTGCTTGCTTCAAGCCATACAATGCTTTCTTCAATCTACATACTATGTCCTTGCCATTTGTTAAAGGAAAACCTTCAAGCCATTTTATGTATATCTCTTCTTCAAGTTCTCCATTCAGAAATGCTTACTTGACATCTATTTGATACACTTTTAAAAATTTATGTGTTGCATAGGCTAAGAATAACCTTATTGATTTTCTATTTATGCCACAGGAGCATAGGTTTCATCATAGTCTATTCCTTCTTGTTGTGAGTAACCTTTACATACCAATCTTGCTTTGTTCCTTATAACTTCACCTTGTTAATTCATCTTGTTCCTGAATACCCATTCTTGTCTACTGGCCTAGGAACCAATTCTTGTGTCTCATTCTTCAATATATTATCCAATTCTTATTTCATAGCTTGCTTCTAATAGTCATCTTTACATGCTTCATCTGCATGCTTTGGTTCAACTTGAGATATAAGCATAGTTCTTCATTGATTCTGCTTCTTGTCATCACACTTTTATCTCTGCTTCTGATGATCTGCTCTGGTGGATGATTCTTTGTCATATTCTTACTAGAAGTAGGATTTGTTATCTCAACTCTTATCTCTATTGAAGGTTCTAAGCTTTGTTCATGCCTTTTCTCTCCTTCATTCTTCAAATCATTGTTTGTCTCAAACAATACTTCATCATTTCTTGGTTTAGTAACAACATTCTCATCGTCAAAATTCTAATCAACTACTCTTTCTTATATCCCGAATTTCTCATCAACTCTTACATTTGTACTTTCCACAATAGTCTTAGTTCTTAAATTATAAATCTATAGGCTCTGTTTTTCAATGAATAACCAAGAAACATACCTTCATCACTTCTAGCATCAAAACTTACCAATATCATCATCTCTTTTGATGTAACATTTTCCACCAAAAATTTTGAAATACTTAATTGTAGGTGAGTGACCAAACCATAGTTCATAAGGGGTCATGTTTGTGTCTTTCCTGACTTGCACTCCATTCATAGTGTACAGACTATTATATTCATAACTTCTTTCCAAAACATCTTGGATACATCATTCTCAACTAACATAGCTCTTGTTGCTTTTGTTACTAACCCGTTTCTTCTCTCTACAATGCCATTTTGTTCAGGGGTTCTTAGAGCTGATAACTATTTTTTGATTCCATTAGCTTCACAGAAGATCCAATGAGTGTTAAGTGTTCCATTTATTCTCATGAGAGATGGAGTCATGTCGAATCACTACTCATGAAACATGGGTCAATGAGTTTGACTCAAAATTACACAGTTAAATACTGATAGCAATATCACAATTCACAAAAGATGTTAAACTCATTTGAAGTAAACCCTCCTCCTCTATCTAATCTTAAACACTTAATCTTGATACCCAATTCATTTGCAACTCTATTCTTGAATATCTTGAACTTATCAAATGCCTCAGAGTTTTCTTTAAGAAATGCAATCCACATCATTCTAGAGAAGTCATCAACTAAAATTAGGAAATATTTTTCACCATACAATCCTTTAATCTTCACAAGACCACTAAGATCTATATGTACAATCTCCAACTTTTTTGTAGTAGTAAACTTCTTATTGGGAAAAGAAGTTTTGGTATGCTTTTTCAATACACACTCCTCACAAATTGTGTTAGTAGGCTTAACAATCTTAGGCAAATCTCTAACTGCAATCATACTACTAGTTTTCACAATGTTGTTAAAGTTTATATGACACAATTCTTATGCCATAACCAACTATCATCTACCTTAGCAACCAAACATGTCATTTTAGTTGGATTCAACTGAAATACATTACCTCTAAATCCAATTCCTATTCCAATTACCTTTCCATCTTTGTCTTTGATCATGTCTGTCCTCTTTGTGAACTGTAACTAATAACCTTTATCCACTAGTTATCCAACACTCAAAACATTGTGTTTCAAACATCAACAAAATATACATCCTCAATGTTAGTCTTACCACCAAGAATTATAGATCCGATACCTTTAACATGGCATGTTGCATTGTTTCCAACTCTGGCAATGCCTCCATCATGACTTTTGAAGTCAACAAACTTGTTCATATCACTAGTCATATGATGTGAACAAACACTGTCAATTATCCAATCAGATTTCTTTTCAACATGTGATACCAAAGCCATTTTCTCTAGACTTTCTTCTTTAATAGCTACAAATCCTATTTCATCATCACTAAAACTTACTACTTGTTCATTAGAATCATCTTCTTCATTTGCATACAAACACTCTTTATATCTTCTAGGTTTGAACTTTCCTTTATAATTTTTCCCTCTTTTAGGACACTTAGATGCATAGTGACCAAACTCTTTACAAGTTCAACATTTAAAAAATTTCTTACCATCCTTTTCTCTTTTTACTAGAAGGGCTACTCCTTCTATCTTTTTGTCCTTGTCAAATTTGCTACTACTAGCAAAGTCTCCTCTAGCACTTGTGCTCCTTGATAAACTAGGTCAAATAGTTAGGGCAATGAAAGCTATTTTGTTATGGTCAATTCTCTGAACTGTCTAAGCTCATTCTCAACTACTTCAAGTCTCCAAAGTAATGTTCCCTTTGTGAAATATTTGGTACAAGAGATCAACAACTATATCATTTGAATTTCTTGCTTAAATGGTGGTGTTAAGCTCTTCAATATCTTCCAGATCACCTCATCATCTTGCTTGGTTCCTCCTTGAGATTTGATACCTGCAGTAATTTCTAATATCCTATCTACATACATTCTTATAGATTCATCTTCCATCATTTTAGCATCTTGAAATGCACAAATCCAATTTTGTAGCCTCAATTTCTTAGAATGTTCATCACCTTTAAAACTATTTTCCAAAGCTTTCCAAATCTTATGGAAGTATTAAGTGATTTTACCTAGTTGTACTCAATTTCTCTAGATCTCATGTTGCACATGAAAAGTTCCCTTTCTTTCTTGGTACAAGTTTCCAAATCACTTTCAGCAATAATTGTCTTTTCTAATTTTGTCAAGATCTAATATCATGGACCCATATATAGCAAATGTGTCTTCATCTTTTCCTTCTTGTTGCCATAATTGGTTCCATTGAACTTCAGCCTATCCTTTCTGAATATGTTTGCCATAGATCTCTCAAAGTTGTTAAACTTCATCTTCTCCTTGCTCTTATACCAATTGTTAGAAACAATAGTCCATCAAGATAACGAGAGGAGGGGGGGGGGGGATTGTGAATCAGTTATCCAATAATTTCCAACCTTAAATAATCTTAACCATTTAATCAAAGTAAACATCAACCATACTAAGATGTACATACAAAAGTACACCATATTTGTTAACTAGGGAAACCCTTGATCAGAGGGAAAACCTCGATGGGAATGATGCCCACAAGATGATGTACTAATACAAATATTCCTTATTAGAGGATGGACCATTTTAGGAGTCTATTACAACATTTAGTACATATGAGTCCTTGTTGGGAGACTTTGAATCCCTATTAGGAGATTTCACCCCTGTTAGGATTTGTGCCAACCCCATTAGGAGTTGTAGAAGGTAGAAGGACCCAATGTCCAAATAGCTTCTCGGGCAAGACCACTGAACTCACTGTCCAATCAATCTTTCAACTATTCCTTGTAGAATAATTATATGTACTATACTTTAACTTCTTTCCTCTGTCTTATCAACTAGACCAATCACTATCAGACCTTGTAGACCAAGTCGCGAACCTCATATCCAAATATCAAGCTTTGGATCTCATAAAAAAAACCAATGAAGTTTTCTTCACCTTCCCTTTGCTCTACTTATCTTTGCATTTTGCTCTTCATGCTTCTTTCAATCACTCATCCATTTCATACATGATAAAGGGAAATGTCCTTTCTTTATGCTGAATCCATAAAATAATTCCCTGAGTCAACTATTACACCTTCTCAATTAATTATTACAAGACCTCATTGAGAACACGTTACACTTAGCAATAATATTAATCTTTCACCTTGTAACTTGAATAATTTTCTATACATGTAACATCATGATGAGCAACTTAGCTACATCATCTTCAAAATGTCTTCTTCGCATCTTCAACTTTGGCTTCTCAAAATAGCAACTCTACTAAGAGATATAACAAGTTTACCAAAACATGCTTTTGTAAACTCTATCTTAGAATAGTCTTCACCAAAACTTGCATAACTTCTTCCAGACATAATATCTTATGCTTCTAAGGTCAGCTGCATATACTAGAAACTTAGTATCATCTCCCTTTAAAGTCACTTAGTGAAAATACTCAACTATCTATCTATACCAACTTGATCTTTATCGTTGTTCTTCTATCAGATACCAAAGAAAACTGCTATGTTGACATCAATGACAAATGCAGTCATGAATGTAGCATATCTTCATGATAATGATCTAATCATGTTTCTACAATACTCCCCTATAGAATTATCATTAGCATTTATGCTTCCAAAAGACTCAACACGATATAGATGATTGGGGGAAGTTTAGAGATGACATAGCAAAAAGGATGTGGAATGATTATAGATCTCAATCTTAGTTGTGATAGCATACTGTTTAGTATTTGCATCATGTATGAGATGGATATGTTGTGATGATGATTTTAGATCTCAATCTTAGTTGTGATAGCATACTATTTAGTATTTGCAGCATACTATGGGATGATTATACATCTCAACCTTATTTGTGATAACATACTGTTTAGTATTTGCATCATGTATGATGAGAATATTGTGTCCAATTTAAATATAGTTTATATATCTAAGTTATTGGAATTTGAAACATATTTTTCCTATTATTTCAAGCTCATCAACTTTTCCTTTCTATTGAATTTGAATTATGCTCTTGTCATTTATTATTGAATTGGAATAATGCTCCTATCATTTTTCATAGATAGAGGATCAGGGACACTAAGGATTACAGATCTCAGTCTTACTTGTGATAGCATACTATTAACTATGATATGAGTTGCACCCATTCCCATGGGAATGCCATTTGTTGTTTGACTATTTATTTTCTTTCACATGTTAGTTATGCACCTGAAACAAACTTCAAACTATTTAAAAAAATAGAGTGTTGTGAATTAAGAATGCCTCATTAGATTTCCTATCTTCTCTTGGTAGATCATACTTCTGTGGAAATTGGCTATTTAGTTTGAGTTATGCTTTAAAATTGGTGGATTGATGCCCCTTCTCTTCCAATCATGGGAACCTAACTGTTTATTGATTGGGATTGAATCTCATTGGCTCACATCCTCTTGATAATTACTTGAAATACTTCCAACGTTTTGTCAAACAAGTCACATATATATTCCTCTATCCATGTTAGATACCATCAATTTGGAATGTAGCTTGGAATTCCTAATATTTTGTAGAAGTGTAAGAAGGATATGATGACCTCAATGATGTGGATACAGGAACAAATATCATAAAATTGATATTAATACTCTCTACATTTTATTGATTCAAATTTAAATCTTTTACTTATAACTCTTCCACCTATAAATATGGAATGAGACAAATGCTATTTTAATAATATTTTTCTTTTCTAATTGGATGTTCCTCTTATTTGCTTATTGGAAGGACAAAATATTTGTTGATAACTCTTCTAGTTGTAAATATGGAATGAGATAAATGTTATTTTAATAATATTTTCTTTTCTTATTGGATGTTCTTCTTATTTGTTGATAGGAAGGAGGAAAGGCCTGTTGATAACTCTTCTAACTGTAAATATGGAATGAGACAAATGTTATTTTACTAATATTTTCTTTTATGATTGGATGTTCCTCTTATTTGCTGATTGGAAGGAGGAAATATCTGTTGATAACTCTTCTAGCTATAAATATGGAGTGAGACAAATGTTATTTTAATAATATTTTCTTTTTTGATTGGATGTTCCTCTTATTTGTTGATTGGAAGGATGAAATATTTACTAATTGGATGTTCCTCAAGAAAGTAATTACAACTCCATATGGTAGAAAGGGGATAGAATCTTACTTTCTATTTTACTGATACAATCTTCTCCATGATTTTTCACATGTATTGACACATTGATGTCAATTTTACTATTTTAAGCTTGTCGTAATTATGATTAGATCTGCGACTGAATGACTACAAATAAAATTCTATCAATAGTCCTTCATGTTTTTAATTATTATAATCTTTAATTTTTGTGGTCCATTTTCCTTGGCATTATTTATGTCATACACAACACTATTGATGAGCATGAACATTGATGATGTTCAAGTTGCTCAACACCTTTTAATCAAGTCAGTGAAACACCACCTTCATCCAAGAAGGTATTTTGGAAGTTGGTCATGGAGCATAGGTTTTTAGACTTGCTCCACAAACATATCACTCTTAGAAGGAAAGGTGAGGGAGGCTTCAAAAATGAATCCTGGACAACCATCGAATGAAAATTTAATGGCGAGCTCAACATGAGCTTGTATAAAGACAATTTTAAGAACAAACTAAAAACCTAAAAGCACAGGTACAAAATTATGAAAGAGCTAAAAAGTACCAATGGCTTTGCTTGGAATGAGTCTACCCATTCAATGGATGTTGATGATAGTGTTTGGGAAGAGCTCTTGAAGGTAACATGCATGTTAAAATGTTTTTTCTTTATTTAAAACTAAGTAATTAGCAATGATAGTCAAATAATTAATTCAATATTTATGTCAACGTACAAAGAAAGGAGTTTAAAAATGCTAGAGTCTTTAAGAGATAATCTTTTCAATGCTTTAAGGATTTGGCCTTGATTGTGGGTAATGATATGGCTGAGGGTGCAATGCCTACAATAACACAAGTAACATAAGAAGGGAACCATATGGATGAGACTATATATCTCAATGATGATTATGGGGACATTCATACACCTATTCATGTTGATGTTGATTTGGATGATGAAGATATGACTATTCCTATATCCAATCAATGTAGGACAACAAATAAAAAACATGCTTATTCAACATCATCATCTAGGAGGCCAAAGACGAAGAAGGCCAGTATGGCTAGTTCCATGGATGAGATGTTGTATTCAATTGATAAGCTAAATGAAACCCTCCTTCAGCCTCAAGTTATCGAATTGGATGAAGAGCATAAGCTAAAAGATCTACAAGATATATATGGTGCCCTAAACTTAGTATTAGTGCTTTGATTGCAAAATTTAACACCTTTATGATTGATCCTGATAGAGCTAAGGGGTTCTTGATAATGAACGAAGAGGAGAGAGCAGAACATTTTCAAATAAAGTTTCTAGGGTTGTAGTACCTTTTTTTGTTCACATATTTTTATGATTAGTTTGATAACTATTAGATGTAGCTTAACTTTAATGATTTACATCCCCATGTGATAGTTGTAAAACATGTGTTTTTGGCAACTATTTGTTAGTAATTTTGGATTTGGATATATAATATATATTTTTGAAGCTTCTTTTAAATTGAAATCATACATATGAAATGAGATGTTAGCCTATATTGAAGAGCATGAATGTTAGCAGCCTATGTATGCATATATTGGAAAAGTTTCTCTTGGCTTGAACAATGGCTACATGTGTGGATTTAGCATCACTTGAACAATGGTTGTAGGTATGGTTGTAGCTGTTAAGATTTCTTCATCAAAACAATTCATATAATTGTTGAAAGCTCCATTTTATTGTAGGCTAGTGTGTGGCGGACTACCCTTTTCTAGTCTACTATTTTTATGGAGTGAAGTTGTTACACTAGTGGAGTAGATTGAATGATTTGACAACCCATTTCACTGTTGGATTTATGAAACATTTGATGTTCTTTGTTTAGTCTAAGGTGTCATTATACTCACAACTGAAATAAGATGCTAGCCTCTATTAAAGAGCACAAATGTTAGCAGCCTGTGTATGCATATATTGGAATCAATTTTTTAGATTCTCTTGGCTTGAACAATGGTTCTAGGTGTGGATTTAGCATCATTTGAATAGTGGATGTAGGTGTGGTTGTAGCTATTAAGATTTCTAGTCTAGTATTTTTATGGAGTGCACTTGTTACACTGGTGGAGTAGATTGAATGATTTGATGACCCATTTTCATTGTTGGCTTTACGAAACATTTTTTTAATTTTTGTCCTCTAGTAGTTCTTTATCTCATTGACTATCTGGCTAGGAAAATGTTGGGCAATTCAAGACCACCTATCAACATACATACGCAATAGAAAAAATATATAAGTCCATATGATACTCATAAAAGTTTATGATCAATACCCATTGTAATTAACATCCATTATAATAAATGTCATTAAAAGGTTGTGTGGATTTTTTAGTTTATCTTCTCTAGCCTATATATAGTTAGATATCGACACTAATTATTCTGAGTTTTAGTCAGTGAAGGTTCAAACAAATTAACACACAAATGGGTTAAGTAACATCTACACCTTGTAGCAATCGTAGAGGAGTCAAAAGGTTGTATGCAAATGAAGCAATCCATCAAAATAGCACTAGGGAAATTGATGCTTAATCAAAAGATTCAGTTTGGGTTGTCCCAAGAACTTCTCATTCTGTTACAAAAATAAATTAATTAGGATGATCAATATTCCTCTAAGACTGTCACAATAGAAGCAAGATTGCTTTTTCATCTCAAATTCTATTGTTACAGAATAGAGCAGATTCTAACATTTTTGTTATAAAAGTGCTAGTGCTTTTTTGTTGTCCAATCTTGGTGTAAGTTGTAGATGTTGTTTTAAATAAACTTTGTTATTTCTTTTAGCCATGGCCATTGTTTTGATGGATCTTCCATGAATTTGAAGCCACTTCTAGGTTGTTTGAACCTAAAAGAAACTTGTATTTGCTCTTTTGCCGAATCGAGTGGATTTGTTAGAGTTTTTTGGATTAAAAAATTGTACTTCTCTTGCATTTTTGGCTTTCCTCCTTATCATTTGTGAGCACTTTTGTTGTTTTTCTGGAAAAAAAAAAAAGTTAAAGCCTTTTTTAAAGTCAAATTTATGAAGTGATCTCATGCATATACCTGCTCCTTTGTCTTTATAGCTACATGAAAATTTTCTAATATTACCAATTTATTGATACAAGATACATGGCTATGTGTGATGTGCCAATTTATGAATTCTCGTGTGGTGCTAGGCAATGTCTACTAAAAGTATCGCACACGATAAAAAATCCAGGGCATCAATTTTTGAGTTGCCCTGACAAAAAGAAGGTTATTAATGACATGCTATATATTATATCTTTCAAATTAAATCTCTTTGATATGAACTAATGTTGATTTTGTATTGTAGGGGTGTTGACATTATAGTCATGTTTGTTATTAGTTACATACACTTATTCAGATTGTAAGTATCCACCAAGCATATATTGTATAGTTAACAGTGTTAACCAAATATTTCAGACTCTACTGAGTTCTACAGTTGCTATCGAGTCTAAGAAATAGTATTCAATTTGCGTCAAGCAGTTTCTATTATAATGGTGATTAGTAGTGTAAACCAAGCTTCATAAGGTTTACCAAGTTTCTCAGCGCAAACCAAGTTGTGCAGTGCTTACTGAGCTCACAATTACAGTGATGTGAGTCTAGTGTTGACTGAGCCACTTAGTGTTAACCAAGTGACTCAGTTTATACTGAGCTCATAGTGATAGCATTTACCGAGCTATACAATCAGAATCAAGTGACTCGATTTATATGTTGAGTTTCATAGTATTCACCAAGTCAACAATACAGACTGAGTTCAAGACTACTTGGAAGTGATCAGTATGGATCAAGCTTATACGTCTATCAAGTGCATGACAATGTCGAGCATTGACAATGGATGCCAAGTATCAGAACCTCACTGAGCTAGTCTTCAGAATTCGAGTTCCTATAGCTGGACTAACTTTGTGTATTTTGTGTAGACTTGTATTGTAGCCGACTTTATTGATTTGTAAATTGGATTGGTAAATATATAATGTATTATATCAAATCCAAAGAGTAGTATAAAGTAATGTAACAAGCAGAGGAAAGTAGAAGGGAGAAATACAAGGCTACAACAGTAAAAGGAGTAGCAAAGATTTATCTACCACAACAAGGTGATCATTACACTCAAGGAATCTTATTCAACAAACCAAGTTGCAGATCAGAGATCAGCTACTATCATCATAATAGGTGGATCAGTTAAATCCTTTCACAAGGTAGACCTGATAGTCTTTTGTAAATCTCTTTACCAAGTGCATACTTTATTGTATGACTGTAAATCCTTTTGCAAGGTAGACCTAGCAGTCCTTATTGCTCCTAACAGGGCAAATCACAAGAATTGATCATTGTAAGCCTTAACAAGCCAACTTTATACTATAGTACTAAAGCTTGTGGGTATCATACCCACCTCAATTTTACTTTCTATTTGGAAGGTTTTTGGGTCACCAAATTGTGTGTCAAAAGTTTTATGAATTCTTTTATGTTTTTGATTTCTCATGCATGCAATTAGATCAGAATACACATGAAGGATTAATTGTTAATAAAGGATTAAAGTTTTATTGGTTACTAATTCACCTCTCCCCTCTCAATAACTTAGCCTATCACAAATATTTTCAAAAATTGGCATCAAAGCTTTCTGGTTCTCAGAGAAAAGTTTGACAACTTGAACAAAGATCAGAGGTTGTGGAGGTATTCAAACTTGATAAGGCTAATGACAATAAGAAGCTATATTTGGAATTGGCTATTGGATAACTTAAGAAAGCAAAGGAGCAACTCTCTCAATCTTTGAAAAGAAGAAAAGATCTTGCAATCCAGATGAATGACCAACTCTACATTGAAGAAAGAATTGAAGACATCCACTCAAGCAATTTAGATGAAGTTGATGAAGCAATCAAAGAACTATGGAAAAAAAGGGATTCTCCAAGAAGAAGTATGAAAAATGAGAAGAGAGCAAGAAATTTAGTCAATTAGATAATGTGAAGTCATGGAAGAGAAAAAAAAGATAAAAGAAGAGATAAAAGGTAAGAACAATGAAATTCAACACATATCCCTTCAACAAGCAAAGTTCATTAATCAACTCACCAATGCAAATGAAGAAATCATGAATCTAATATCAAAGAATGAAAGATTGTAGAATGATCTAAACACTAAAAATTAAACCAATGAAAGGATGATGAAATCTCAAGTAGACATGAATCAATTGAATGATCAAGGCCATTACAGACAAAAAGGAAAAACAGGAATTGGATATACAAAAGAAGGTGAATCATCCAAGTAAGGAGCTCAAAAGAATCAAAGACCTACTTGTAGCAACTGTGGTAAGATAGATCATACGTCAAACAAATGTTGGAGAAATGGGAAAGCTAAATTTAATGGAAAATGCTACAATTGCAATCAGCATGGACATAAGCTAATGAATGCAAAGACAAACCTAAATTTGAAGGCAAATGTCACAAATGTAAGAAGCATGGGCACAAATCTTCTGAATGCAAAACTAAGATATTAAACTCAGTAGAATAGATTGTAAAAGCTATATTTGGTTGGGACTATAACACTTGGTGTAGATGTCATTACTGTAGAGAATTTGGACACATTGGAATGAATTGTGTAAAACATCGGATGAGGACAAGAGACACTACCAGAAGATGTTTTGTTTGTACAAAACTTGGTCATCTTGCCAAGAACTTATGAATACTAGAAGAATAGAAGATGAAAAGAAGGCAAAAGTTGATAACATCAGAAAACATATGAGACAATAATGGATTCCAAAATCTACTAAGAATGGAAGTCTGAGTAATAATGAAAATGTCACTCAAGATTTGAGTGACTCCAACATTTCTGATTGATCTCTCAAAGGATAATTGGAACTAGGATTCTAAAGAAGATATCTCACATTAGTTCCAGTCAACAAAACGAAAGATCCATATCAGCATACAAGATGCAAAGGGATCACCAATTATTCAAATGATGCCAGTCATTACCGAGTAAAGTCAAGTTATAGAACTTACCAAGCAAGGTCAGGTTATAAGACCTTACCGAGAAAGGTCGAGAGATATTATATCTATTATGTGGTTACCGAGTCGTGGATGACTCTACCAAGTATTCAATGGAAGCAAAGTGGATGACAGTTTATCATTTGAGCAAACAATTGTACCAAGCATTTATGATGATCAAAAGGAAAAAATTAATAAACTAATAGAATTGAATTCATTTCTCACCGCGAATCTTCAAGAGCTATCTGTGTAGAGTGAATATTAGAGCAATCAAGTGATTCAAACAAGTTATTAAAGATTTTGGTGTTCTCTCAAATCCTATTGAGAAAAGATGGCATCCACTAGTAATAAATCTAAGAAAGGTTCAGATATGTTACTTTGAGGCGTGAAATGGAAGGTGCTAGACTTTAAGCTGAGTTCGGCCATCATGAAAACCCTAGATTTGAGCGAAGCTCAATTGTAAATTCCACCAAAGGTATTGTTGATCAATGATATTCGTTCACATTTTAAGAGTGCTATTCAAAATATTAGAACTTTGGAAATGGATGAATTGTTGAGAGAATTATGTGTAAATGGTGTGTTGATGTAATGCCTCGCCCGGAGATCCTTGGAAACAAGGATTCAAATCCAGCCAAGATAAAAAAAAAATTTACAAGTATGAATGCACAAGACAACATCATACATGGATCACAAAGATCGCAACAGAAGACTTCAACACAATCCCGGCAACCAACGAATCTCCGAACGCCACTACCCAACTGACACACCCAAACAAAAGCCAACAACCACCACAACAAGATGAGGGCACAAGAAATGACCACTCATCAACAAAACATCAAGCTGGGGTAAAATGCAGAATCCAAAAATTTGGCTAAGCCTGAAATCTTGAAGCCCTGAAAATTGGCTAAGTCTGGATTTCTGAAGCCTTGAAATTTCCTAGAATCCATAACTTATCTCTGAGAGGTTTGAAACCTATCTCAAACGATTTGTCGCATATATTAAAATATATCTTAAGTATAATCAACTTATACTTAAACGATATATTTTAAACCCCAAGAGACTAAAATAGAAACACGAAAACTCGATTTCAAGAGAAACTGACAGAATTCAAAATGCAACAGCATAGGGTCGAAGAACACCCAAAAGGGTATCCAAAACCACTCTCAAAAAGATCGGATCACGAAGAAAAGTGCCCGCTAATGGCACGCGCAGGTTTTTCACAAAAATCATGCCACACTTTCTACTAAGGGAGGGCGATACTTCTCCTTAAGGCGTGCGACACTCTTCCAGTGTCGTACAAAATTTCTCAAGAAGGCACGCGATAGTTTTCAGCATCGTATGACATTTTTCAAGAAGGCGTGCGACACTCTTCTAGTGTCGTACGACATTTCTCAAGAAGGCGTGCGATACTTTATAGTGTCATACGACATAGTTTGCATGGGCGTGCGATACTTTTTAAAGTGTCACACCATGCTGAACAAATGTCGCCCATATAAACACGAAAACACTCCCAAAAGCAAAAAGGACCAAAATTAGAGCAAAGAACCTCCACACTAGGGAGTACCGGATCCACAAAGGCTCGAGGAATGAACACTCGAGTGCAAGAACAACATAGAAAGGAGAACATCCATCCATCTAAACTATAGCAGCAAAGAACACACTGAAT
Organism: Cupressus sempervirens; assembly: GCA_028749045.1. Taxonomy (NCBI): domain Eukaryota; kingdom Viridiplantae; phylum Streptophyta; class Pinopsida; order Cupressales; family Cupressaceae; genus Cupressus; species Cupressus sempervirens. The sequence goes on along the minus strand of CM053785.1, from coordinate 125,282,798 downwards.
AAAAAATATCGCAGAGAACAAAAGCAACATCACAATGTACATAAATACATCTCAGGAACAAAACAACCAAACTAAGTACACGGTTCCTCCCAACCGTCAATAGCATCATAAGACCATCGTGGATCCTAGCCATCCCCCACGTGTAACATCCCAAGCCACCGACCAGATCATCGGTACTGTTGTAATAGGGACGTCACTACTAAAAATATGCAACAATATAAGCATAAGGAAATCTAACATGCTAGTGATAATGCATAAGATAATCCTACAGTAGATAACATCTCCTATCACATGCTAAACAGCAGTAAGCAACATATATACTACTAAAGCAAATAACATCATCTAATCATATGCTAAACATCATGATAAGGGAATGCGTCAAGTAAACTAACATTGTCTAAACCTGATATCCAAGCATTCCAATGAAAGCATAAATCACAAGAAAGCATACTCTGAAACTCGAAGTACCAAGTGAAAACATCCAGCAACGGTCGTACTAGGACAAAGGATCATCTCTGTACACCGATCCCTAGCAGTGGTGAAGGTAGCTATGCCTCCCAACCACGTGGCACCCATAGGTCCACACCCGCCGTGTTGATGGAGATAATGATCCAACCACAAACACACATAAAACACAATATCCATGGCTAACACTCATGCTAGACAGTATGATGGCTGCAACCAAGAACCTAAGACAATGCAAGGAGTACAGTTCCTGGTCAACCACTCAATAGGCTACTATGTAAGGACTAGCATCATGGAGAGTCGCTTGGCATCGACAAGCTCAAGCTCGGATCTGTGTATCTCAACTCCCTCAACGGAAGGCCAGTACACCGTGTAACTCAACTCCCTCAAAGGAAGGCCAATACACAAAAGTACCATTTTATTATCTTAAGTTTTATTAATAGTCACACATTTTCTTTAATTATCACTTATTTAAAACTTCCTCTGCCAACCCTATGGGACTAAGGTCACCAGGCTACGAGATAGAAGCCCCCTCCATATGCTACCCTACCCTACCCATGCTCATCCTATGACAAGTGCCCGTGGGCATGCATACTCCCATCCCAACTCCAATGATCATAACTTTCGGCAAATCCACAGAAGATCGGGCCTCGCAAGTCACCCAACAAATGTACACATGCGTACTCGTGTGTGGCGCACCACCATCACGAAGATCATAACACAAGGACAGGAATGAGAACACAATGCAAAATAAAACACCCAACCGAAAGCAACTCAAGAGGATGGATTCTACACGAATCCCAAAGCCAATAAAACCATACATCATAAAACCACTCAACTGGCCTCAATCCGAGAGTATGGATTCTACACGAATCCTAGCGTTCATGAAATAAAAGCAAAGGTCCAACAAAAACCATAACAAGAATAAAATCACTCAACCGATCACAACGTCGGGAGTATGGATGCAACACGCATCCCAATGCAACATAAAAGTGCAATAGTGGTCTGACTGATATCCAAACGAATCATCCAGGTCCACGAACCACAATGTGCCAAGAAAACTTGAGAAAATAGGGCGGCACACAAAACGAGGTGAAAATTCCAAATTTTGGAAAACTTTCAAAATTAAAATCCATTTGGCCTTTGGGTTCAAAAACCCCAAAAATCCAAAAATAAATGGAATCGAACACCGTATGCAAAAATGGCCAGCATAACGGCAAAAAATCCCAAACCCTCATCCCAAAAAATAGGGAAATGTTCATACCCGCCCAACCGGGTAGAACTAACATACAGAAACGGAGGGGAACACTAGTTCTCAGCCTCCAAACAAACGACTACCAAAAACAGAAGCAGAAACGCAGCAGAAACAATAAAACGGGAAAGCCCTACCTCACAGCCAAAAGGGCAAAATGGGAATCTAAACCATAAAATAAATATCTTGTAGAAGTAGCTCAAAATTACAGCAATCCAAGGTTTCCTCGAGCTGGATCCAACGAGCTCAACCTCGCGACGATCCCACTCCCGTAGCTCCCACAACGAACAAAACAGTAAATCCTCATGAAGAGGATTTTGGGTTTTACTCTCCAACTTTCCAATTTGAAAGTGAGAAGTGAGGAATTAAATTCCTCTTTGGATATTTATTCACTTTTCGGGTGAATAATCGATTAGGGCATTTAACCAGCCAATCTAGTTAAACCCCGAATCGACCTAAACGAAAATAGGCTATTCCTATAAATAGGAATTCATCTATGGCAAAGCTGCCAGAAATTAAAATAAATCAATTTTAAAAAAGCTCGAAAACTCCAAAAACACATAAACCTCCTTAATAAATTTTCGTGACAATGCGAACCTCTAAATGCATAGACACGCTTACTGGTCTAATCACATAATGCAAATGAGTTTGAATTTAATAATCACCAAAAGGTTTAAATTGAACATTTTAATAAAGGATACATCGACCATATAAGGACGACATTGGTAACATATGAAAGGCTGAATCACTAACTCCATGTGCCATTGCCAGGGATATACATCCTGCATACTAAACAACACGATCAAGTGCAATTGCATATAATAACATAGCCAAAGCAATAAATGCATTAAATCACCTAATTTAACCATTTATTTAATTATATTAAAAATAATCTATTTACATCACTCACGTTCGCAAAAGGCATAGCAACGCAGGAATGAAGTAAATAACCATAGCATTAAATCCATCACATAACAAAATCAGAGGTATGTCCAAATACTAGATAACCAGATATCAACATAAAACACACTGTCATCTCAAAATGGCATCATCATGCAATATGATTAACTGAACAACATAGTAGTCTAATATCTATGATACTAGAATCAAGGAGTAACATTTGACCCTCGGGTCATCTCAAATGTAAAACATCACATAAGAACAGATATCTCTCAGATCAAAATAAAACAAGGTAAGTGTCCGTAGCACATAACCAAATAATCCAACAAGAAAAATCCATTCTAATTACTTGAGCATTTAATAATGATTGATTACTATGCATTAAAAAGACATTAAAAACACATAGGCAAACACAGTCATAAACATGACTAACCACTGCTACAAGAACCTAGTCCAGTGTAGCATGGTAAAAGAACATAGTGCAATCTCTGCACGCATCTCAGGGTAATCATGGAACAACCTCATGATACCACATCGATCCTAGTAACCACTGGCACAAACCTCAGTGAACCAAAAATCACATCATAATCTCAAAGATTAGTCAAAAGCATAAACAAAGCAACTGATATAGAAACATAAACCCAAACACCTCAACGGTGTAGACCACTCAGGGTCACAATCATGATCCCATCACAACAAAAGATCATCAAGGTTTCATCCATCAGGACGACTTACAAAAGTCAAATGGAAGAGGCACTATAGTTGAAATCGAAACATCAACATCTTGAAGCAAAGTGTTTGACTCACATTCCACATATGCCACAAGATTTTCAAATCAAATGGATAAGATATATCCTCAGTCATGTGCACAATGGTTAGTTGTGGTTAGAACAACCTATCTTGATAACCAAGAAGATAATCCATAGGATCATTGGTCTTCTTATGTTGGCAAAAGCAAAATCAACCAAAACCCTAAGTTAGGTCGAGCTTGAGAAGAAAACCCTTGCCGAGTGGGATAGAAGAGGAATGAAGATTAGTTGTGTCATAGACATGGAATTGAAGTTAGGGATACATGTCATCGCACACAAAATATACAGTTCGAGTAGACTCAATAATGTGTCATGCAAAGCAATGGATCTCACGTACAAGGTAGTCAAAAATAACATATCACTTGACCTTGTTGAGTTAATGATGAACTAGTTCAAAAAGAGCATGGAGAGTATAAGAACTTCCAAGAACAATCCTTGTAAGTTCGGTTCACTTTTAACTTGTCTATTTTTCTATGTGCAAAAGTTTTTCCCATCTAAAAGTACAGTAGTATGGAGGAAGGATGCACCTATTCTTTATCAGATTAATGAATATATAGTTGAAATGGGAGAAAACTATATGAGTATTATGGAAAACTACTTTGATGCATTCAAGGATAAGATGAATAATAGATTTAGGATTCTAAAGGAACTAGTTGATAATTACAAAGATGATGTTTGTTTCATGGTTGATAGTGACAAAGTATATATATAGGCAGTTAGATCGAGAATAGTGTGGGTTAAACCTCTAAGTTATGAGGTAAACATAGATGAAACCAAGGACATTGTTGAGGCACTAATTAATGAGCCTATTGACCCTAAAAACTATGATGAAGCAAAGGCTAGAATAGAATTGGAAATCAAACTCCCTCTAACTGTCAATAAAGGAAAGAAGAGAATTGCAAAATTGAAAACCAACACCACTCTTCTATTGACTGAAGGAAAAGGAGATGATATTGAGGAGGATGAAGAAGCAGAAGATGAAGAGAAATCAAAGGATGAAGAGCCATTAAAGAAGAAAGGCAAAGTTATTATAACCAAGCCTGCCAAACTATCTACTAATGTGTTTACAAGGAGATCATCTAGGAAGAAACTGGACAAAGAAGGAGGATATGTAATCTTTAAAAAGCCTTCACCCACCTTCTAGGAAAGACTGAAATATATAGAGTCAGGATTAGGCATACCAAACTTCAAAGCACTGAAGTATGAGACTAGGATTGCAGAGGAGCAAAAGCAAATAATAGATGTATTAATGTCTAAAATGGGTAAGTGGAAGTATTCTCCAGACCTTGCTCAGCAGATTCCGAGTGATCTAATGGAGAAGATCAAGCAAATATGGGAGAATTTCATGAAAACTACAAAAGACATATATGAACAAACCCTAAGGCAACTCATGCTGAGTTTGAATGACAAGGAGGTAAAGGAATCTCTGAAGAAGAATGAAGAAAAACTTACCTTGAGATTCAACACTTGTCTTATATTGTTGAATAACATTGAACATGTGGTAAGGAATGCCAACAACACATGGAAGAACATTTATGTTCTTTACAAGCCAAGTGATTTTTTTGTCAATGTTAGTGACACAGATGATGATGGACATGAAAAAGATGAGGAAATTGATGATGAAGAAGTAACTCATTATGACAATATAGTTGATGATGAAGAGGAATAGGGATAGGAAGCTACCGAGGAAGACTTTCCTGAAGTGCAGAACACTGAGGAGACCAACTCAGAGAAAATTGCTACAACGGTCATAGCCTCACTTCCTCATACTCCAAGCCAAACATTGAAAACATCAAGCTCTGAGAAAGCTACAACAAGATTGATCATGTCAAACACTATAAGTACAAGCACTCAATCAATTTTTGCACCTGTCCAACTTAGTACTTCATTGACAAAAGTGGCAAGCACTTCATCTACTGAGAAACCAACACTTTCCTCTATATCAATTTTGGTTACACCAGGTATTTCTACAATTGGTATTTTGGCAATAAGTGCAGTATCTACTTTTTCATCAAGTCCTATCATTTCTACTATTGTTTCCATTCCTAGCATGCAAATAATAAGTGCAAGGATAGTTGAGACCAAGTCTCAATCGAGTACAAATTTTTTGGGTAAAGGAAAAGAGAAGGAAGAAGAAATTGATCTTGATGAAGAGATTGTTATTCCAAAATGAGACATCTCAAATCTCAATCCTAATCAGATGAATATTTTTGGAGAACTTCTTCAAAAGAAAGCTAAGCAGCAGAGGCTTAGAGATGAAAGAAATAAGGAGTTCCAAATAATTGAAGATGCAAAGAATATCCTAGCAGAGGCACTAAACACAGAGGTTGACACTTCTCAACTAATTTTGAATTAGTTAGCAGAGGTAGTCCAGAAATTCAATGAAGATTTAAATGGGCAAGATAAATTGTTGTAGAGAGTTGAGAAGAAATTTGAGAATAAAGTTTTGGAACTTATTGCTTAGCAAATTGCTATTCATCAAGTAGAATTATCTACTATTCTAGGCTCATTGGAGACCTCTTGCAACAATGTATCTTCACTATTCAGTAAACTCTGTGACATTTCAATTTTCACCAAAGATATTAAAGAAAAAATTTCTAAGATTGATGAAGATCTAAAGGCAAGTGCACAATAGTTGCAACTTGACCTGAGTTATAGCTCTACCCACTACACAAAGATCAGATTCTTAATTGATATGTAGGCAAAATTGATGAGAGAAGAAGCCAGAATAAGAGCTACATTGATAGACATTCAGAGCATGATTCTTCCACACATGGATGCATTGCAGAAACATATTGCACATGCCAAAATTCTCATCCATGACAACAACTTCTCAATTGTAGATCACATGATAAAACTATCAACAGAAGTGTAGATTGCATTGCACACATGCAAGGTGTTGCAAGAGAATTAGGACAAGGCAATGGAACTAATCCTAAAGGTACATGCATATTTCTTGTCATATTTTGGCATTATTGTATAACATATAGCATACATTTTTGGCATTAATGTTAAAAAGGTGGAGAATGGTGATCAATAGTGTAAATTGAGCTTCATAAGGTTTACCGAGTTCCTCAGTGCAAACCAAGTTGTGTAGTGCTTATCAAGCTTGCAGTTACAATGATGTGAGTCTAGTGTTGACTGAGCCACTCAGTGTTAGCCAAGTGACTCAGTTTATATCAAGCTCGTAGTGATAGCATTTTCCAAGCTATGTAGTTAGAATCAAGTGACTAAGTTTATATATCAAGTTTAACAGTATTCACCGAGTCACTAGTGCAGACTGAGTTCAAGACTACTTGGAAGTGATCAGTATGGACCAAGATTCTACATCTACCAAGTACATGATGATGTTGAGCATTGATAGTGGATGCTGAGTATTAGAACCTCACCTAGCTAGTCTTTAGAACTTGAGTTCCTATAGTTGGGCCGACTTTGTGTATTTTGTGTAAACTTGTATTGTAGCCGACTTTATTAATTTGTAAATTGGATTAGTATATATGTAACGTATTGTATCACATCCAAAGAGTAGTATGAAGTAATGTAATAAGCAAAGAAAACAAGAGTGAAATGCAAGGCTACAACAATATAAGGAGTAGCAAAGATTTATCTATCATAGCAAGGTGATCATTACACTCAAAGAACATCATTTAGCAAACCAAGTTGTAGATCAAAGATCAGCTACTATTTCATCCTAACAAGTGGATCAGTTAAATCCTTTCACAAGGTAGACCCAATAGTCTTTTGTAAATCTCTTTACTGAGTGCATACTTCATTTTATGTTTGTAAATCCTTTTGCAAGGTGGACCTAGCAGTCCTTATTGCTCCTAATAGGGTAGATCATCAGAAGTGATCATTGTAAGCCTTAACAAACCAACTTTATACTGCAATACTAAAGCTTGTGGGTATCATCCCCACCTCAGTTTTACTTTCTATTTGGAAGGTTTCTAGGTCACCAAATTGTGTGTCAAAAGTGTTATGAATGCTTTTATGTTTTCAGTTTCTCATGTATGCAATTAGATTAGAATACATGAATGACTAATTGCTAATAAAGGATTAAAGTTTTATTGGTTACTGATTCACCCCTCCCCTCTCAGTAACTCAGCCTACCACATATATTTCCAATAGGGGGAACAATGGTTGTGGATATTTCGAATGGGTTGATGTCCTCTGTGTAATTGCACATGATGAAGGAAATGAGTGCAAAATGCATAAGGCATGAGAGGTGGGCAAGGCTAGCATTGCTTCAGCCAAAGTTGAAAAAAAAGATCAAGAAAACATTTGCAAAATGTTTAAGGTCCATGAGGCTGAAATAATCTTTTTATGTAGCCTTCTATGTGTAATTATTGGCCTTGTACGTTGGAACCTTGTGTGACAATGACCTTGTATACAAACATTTGGCAAATTATTTGTAATGTAATGATAATTTATAAAATGTATTTTGTTTTGTATGAAGTTAGTATTTTCATTGTGTAGCATGGCTTTAACAATGATAAATTAAATGAATAAAATTCAGTAACTTACATTTAATCACATTTTCAATCAAGTGAAAATGATATATTAAACATATAATTGGCAAATTATTTGTAATGTAACAATAATTTATATAATGTATTTTTTTGTATGGAGTTAGTATTTTCCATTGTGTAGCATGGTTTTAATAATGATGAATTAAATGAATTTAAAAATCATGTAATGTAACTTACATTTAATCACATTTTCAATCAAACGAAAAAATGATATATTAAAAATACAATTCATTCATGTTAAAAAACTTAAAAGAAAAGATTGACAAATTATTTGTAATGTAACGATAATTTATGCAATGTATTTTTTTTTGTATGGAGTTAGTATTTTCGACAATAAATTAAATGAATTTAAAAAGCATGTAATGTAACTTACATTTAAATCACATTTCACATGTTAAAAATATATTTCATATGTTAAAAAATTGAATAAAAAAGATAATGCTTATTTCGGCTAGTATTCCAATTCCACAATGTGCAACCAAATGGAGGAAATGTGTATTCTCATAAAGAATTCTTGGTCAACTAAATGGTCCCAAATTGAATTCCCTAATCATAATTTGGATTCCGAATTCTAGAATCCCAAAGTTAGCTTTTCGAATGCCAATGCTTAATTAGCTAATAGGCTTTCCCTATGAGGTTGCTTGCAACCGAGAATTGTCTACCACTTGAAAATTGTTGCCAGAGAATGGTTTCAAACTATTAATAAATTGCTAGAAAATGGTTTGAAACTTCTGATAAATTGTTTAATTTTTGTGATAGTACTTTATAGTAATGATCTCCATGTCAAATCAATACATCATAGAATCAAATCATATCGTTCATTATAATCTCTACTACTCCACCATTATTTCTTAGTATTGTTATTTTTGTGAATACATTTCCCTCTCATTTAATCTTTCTGAGTACATTGGCCTTCAATTCAATCCCTTCCTCTCCTATATTGGCCTCTCCATTTTGGCGAAAGGGTTTTACATAGAACTTCAAAGCCAAAAAGCTAAAAAGATATGGTTTCAATAGACTTCATAGGAATGGTGTTTCTCAGAAGTCATGACGATAGACATCAAGGAGGTTGTGATGCAACTTTGATACACTTGTTCTTGGAGAAGCTCTGGAGGTGTTGGAGATAACGTTTGATCTTTTCAACATTTTCATCTCTAACCTTTTAAGCTTTTGCGCCAGTAAATGGTTTTATAAAGGAGTAAATGGTTTTAAAGGTCATGCCAGGACATAATTTGGAAAAATACTACTTCCACCACCAAGCAGTACTCAGCTTGTCCATCTGCACTCAATCAGTCCACTAAGTAGGGGTCACCCAATCCTGAATTTCTACTCTCTGCAACCTTAGCTGTATTATTCATTCTACTCTCTAATTTCACTGTTTCTCATCTTGAAAAACTACAATAGAAGTTTTAGAGAAGAAGATTTAGAGAAGAAGCTAGCTACTCATACCAATATGAAGAATAAATGGGGAGGATGGAAGGCTTTTCCTTTCATTATTAGAAATGAGCTATGTGCTGAAGCAACAATCATAGGCCTTGCTACAAAATATAATTTTTGATTTGAGTACTAAGTTTAACATAAAAAGCAGTGAGGCCATGTGTATAATCAATATTTCTAACGGATGGAATGATTTGTCTCCATTGATAGGAAGACTGGAGTGTTAGTAGGAGGATGTGTGGGTGCTACCAAAGTAGAAGGAGAAGGAGAAGCAGTGTCCCTTGATGTAGACACCTCTTTTGGCTTTGAATTCGTCTACAAAGATAAACAAACTATGAAAAATCTACACTAGAATTAGTTGACAGTTAAATGAAATGACATAATAAGTAAGATGAAATAAACGACGTCTTCCATACACTTGATTAAGAGGCTCTTAAGTGGCACTCTTTTAGAGTGAATTGTACAACAAATTGTGTACACTCCACAAGTGGGAATTGTGAAGGGCTTGGGAATTCACTAGGAAGATTGTGAAATATTATGCCTACAACATTCAAACCTTTCTTTAATCATGTCACATTTTTTTTTTTCTCTACTCTCACATAGCTCTTGCTTTGCTAACAACAATCATTTCTTTTCTTACAAACCCCCAAAAGTAATCACAAATCAAAATAATAACATCAAACAATGCGATTTTTTAGAATAACTTGATCATGTTTTGTTGTTTCCTCATCTTCTTGTTCCCACATTTTTCATCATCACAAGGACAACCGTGTAGTCCATACCCAATAATATTCCTTCCTCCCATGCAATCACCCCATACTTATCCATGTTTGAAAGATGATCTTTGCATAATTAGGCGTACCCCTTGAAACCACAAAAAAATTCTGCAAAAAACCATATTACGTCCTAAGAACACTATAACCCTTGTCGCATTGCAACAACATAATTTTTGGTATCAATCTATTCGGGATGACTTCTGTCAGCACTATGTTGCAACTTAAACGCAACCCCATCCCATCTGTATAACACACTCATTCCATGATATTTATAAATTCATTTGCTCTATCCTCTAACCTTGAGCCACATGTAATAAAAAAATATAGATGCACAATGTGTGTGTGTGTGTGTGTGTGTGTGTGTGTGTGTCAAAAAACATATATACACGCCTTAGCCCATAGTCCTCTATGGGGCTAAAACCAATAATGGCTTCAACAATGAAGGAAAAATCTTAGCTTAGATTGCTATGAAATTTACTACATTGCACATACCCATTAACATTGAGAGGACAACTACTGACATTGCTTGGTCTATGTAGTTCAAAATTTCTCCCTATAATGTAGCCAACCGATAACGCCTAAACCTAAATAGTTCCACTCTCCCAAAACAACCTTCACTGTGATTGCAGTGGTTTTAATTGGTGACATAATAGCTAGCATATCCCCTTGAATCATTATCATCATCTATGAATTGGAAAGTGTGCTTGCATGAAACCTTTGATGCCACGCTTAGAGGAGAATGACACCCATACAGTTAATGAAATGCCACATGTTCTACTTGTGAACTAAACCTTAGAAGCCACATGGTATGACATGACAATTAGTCATTCTCTCCTATAGCTTCTACTTGTAGCTTCATTTATGAGCGTAATTGGACTCCATATCAATTAATTTATTTTTGTATGTTATAAAGTAATGCCAAACTTTGTTTTGTTAAGTCGAATGGCATGATCATGTACAAAGAAACTTTGTCAAAACTAGTGGAGGACAAGAATCTAGATATCAGCTTCTTTTGCATTTTCATGTAGAGCATGTTTGTGAGTTGTTTGAGATAATGAAGTTTAAAATTTGACTTTTTTATACAAAATAAATTTTCACTTTCTAACTTATTAAAATTCAAATTAGACTTTAATGCTTGTACAAATTCATACAACAAAATTAAAATTAACATAGTTTACTAAAATTATTTTCAAACTTTTAAATTATTTTTTCATTGTTTTAAACATTATAAAAGTTATAATTTTAATAATCAATCTGATTGAAATCATTATATATTCTATCAAACATTTTAACTTTTTAAAATTTATAATTATTACATTAGATTTGGGACACGACTATCCTTATTCTAAAAATTTCAGCCTTTGATCTTCATGATTTGCATAGTTTGTAGTCGAAAACAACAAAAAAATTGGAAAAAAATCACTACGTTTTCATGAATCTTGGAAAAAAAGGTTTGACTTTGTTTTCTCTTTGGATGAATAAGATATATATGATACAAAAGTTTAACAATTTACTATATATTTTTTAATTAAAAGCATTTACTATATGTTACTATAGTTTCATTGGCATTATTAATGGAGTTAAGCAATTGGTTCAAATAGAATATACAAAGATATTAGTGTGTAAAATTTGAGTGGCCTGACAAGACTCTTGATGTTTGTCCATATTGCACCCATTCCTTTGTTTTAAAATGCCTCTCCTCTTTTTAGATGTCTATTTAATAATACATTTAATGATAAACATTAAATAGTATTGATTATGATCTTCTTTAAAATAGTATCAAATTTGATTCAAATATTACAAAAAAATTGACATATTTGCGAGTTCACCCTTTCTATTATAATGTATGAATCATAGTTTTAAAAAAAAAAATAGACAATACTTTTTATCCAATAGGAATTGGAATCTAATGTAATTCAATTTACCTTAAACAATTATCAATTATAATCTAAACTTCATGCACAGTGTCTTGAGTATTTGATCATGACACATGATGCTTCTTTATACTACATGCTTGGGTATTTGATCGTGAACTATATGTATGTATAATAATCATCTTTTATTAAAGAAATGGTGCATGAGCACAAAGAAGCAACTCCAATTTGGATCAATATTGATTTGAATATCGATTATACGACATGCATGTTTTGAAAATAAATCATCATCTGAACACAAACTTATCAAGTAAAGATTTTATACATGATTTTTAAAAAATATCTTTTGAGTATAACTATTTAATAGTAATTTTGTGCAATTTTTTTAAACATTATTAATTTTGTTTTCTTTTAATCACATAAATGATCTACTTTACTTAAGAAAAATTTCATAGATTATTTTGATTAAATTTTTTCAATTAAAAACATTGAAGAAATTTAGAAAAAAGTAAGCATACTATGACAATTTAAAGTATTTTTTAATTGTTCACTTATTATTTTATTTTAATTTATATAATTAATAATTGATGATTAATATTTTTCAATTATCTAAATTTGATGCTAAAATTTCTTGGAGTTCTACCCATTTTTCTTGTGATTTTTTTTAGTATATTATATTTGTATAACTATTATTCCACTTTAATTAGCACAATCAAGTTATTCACACTATTTATAATATCTAGTGTAAACACTCTAATGTTATTTATGTTGTTTATGGATTCAACCATATGATATTTTTTCGTGCATCAATGTTTCAAAGCACACTCAAAGATCTATCATTACGATGTGAATTGAGAACTCTAAACTTATCAATGTAAACATCTTTCAATTTTAACCATTCTTTTTCAATCATATAATGGATATAAACATAATATAAAGTTTGGCAAAGTAAGAAAAAAAAACGTACAATATTAACTAAATCTAATAATAAATACAAACTATTAAATGTTCAAATATCATTAAATTGTCCACTTATTATTCTATTTTAATTGGCTAACTAATGACTATGTTATTCATAATATTTGAAATAAACAATGTTTAAGTTTTCATATTATCAATATAAGCCATATTGTTACTCATTTTTATTATTTTAATCACATTTTCAATTACAAATGATCTTCAAATCTAATTATCATAAATTTCATATGTTCAAACAATATTGATTTATTGGGAGAAAAACATAAACATCATAAAAAATTAAAAAATCTTTCAATCATATAACTTTTATTACATTGTAATTGATACTAATAATCAAACTATTCATATTAGAAGTGTTAAATCTATTAATATAGAGACATCTTTATTTGTTGAGTTATTCACTTCGACTACTCTTTCAATCATGTGAATGATCTAATTATTTAATACCTTCAAAAAAGGTGCAAGGTGTTCCGTGTCTAGATCATTATCACTTTAATTTGTCTTTAAAAAAAAAAAAACTATCAGCATACCCTTGCACCTCTTTCTGGAGCAAGTGCTAGTCTATATTCTAGCAACCACATGGGTCCTAAAGGCCAACATTTCTTGGAGAGCTAAAACTCTTATTGCACACCTTAGAACCAAATCTCACCAAATTCCTTTAGCTTAGATGTGAGACTAGGAGATGGAAGATGCCAAAAGAGCATTGCGAAGAGAGAGTTTGCATATTTTGTAATTTTAGGGAAGTGAAAACTGAACAACACTTTATTTTACAATGTGATGCAATATCTCATAATTTTTGGTACATTCTATCAATAAGGAGAACATTGAACAGTTAGGTGAGCTCATCATCAGCGTGCACAAGAAGAAATATGAATTAATAAATTCAATTTAGTAATTAGTGACCCATATTTTTAGTTCCTGCCATGGGCAGGACTACTTATGCATTCATGTCATGCTACTATCACATTAACATTAACCAATCAAACCAAAGAATTTAAAAGACTATATAAAACTTCAAATGTTTATATCTTTTTCTAATTTTCCATTATTTTATAAATCACATTTTTCATTCATTCTATTGGTTTATACTATTTTTGGTGGGGGAGAAAATTAATTTTCTTCAACAAAAATACAAATATTTTTTAACAACTTCATCTTACATTAATTACAACTTTATTTTTGTGATAAGTTGATAAGAATTTTTTTTTTAAAATCATTTTACCTTCCACCTCACACAACATGTCTAATCAATATTAATTCTCAATAGCAATATAATTTCAATATGTTATATCTTTGTATTTGAATTTATAATTTTTTAAAACTTTGATTTTTTAATAAAAGTAGTTAAATTATTACTATTATTTTACTTTTGTAAAAATAAATTAAACAATATTATTTTTTAATTATATTTTATAATAGTGTTTGTAATACGTATAATTGATAAATGTTACAATTTGTAAATTATATCATTTATTATTATTAATATTTTATATTTAAACGATTTATCATTTAATTTAAATATATATTTAAATATTAAATTAATAATTATATTTTACAATAAAAAACATATTAAAGGAAGAAACCACAAAAAAGAAATAATTCAATTCTAAAAGACATATAAATATTATTAAGTTTTTATGAACTATGTATTAAATTTAAATAGTTATATTCTATTTCTTATTTATTACACCATATTTATTCATCAACATCAAATTTATATGTATTACATCTATTTATTATTTACAAATGTACATATTAAATTATATAGATATTATTTCATAGTTAAAAATTACTTAATTTCATGAAAAAATTAGAAATACAAAACATTAAATAGTAAACTTTCTCTAACTGTGTAAAATTAAACAATTAGTTTTATTTATAAAATATTTTTATATTTCAATACATTTCATTTTTTCTTATACAAATGTGAGTTTTAATATAAAAATTAAATTCTTAGTTTCACTAATTAAAATATAATATATTTTGATGTGAGGCCTCGCCCCGACCCTTCGTAGCCTTAGATGTTACTTTATCATTTTTATACTCACGACTCGAGATGTTGAGACATTATCTGATGCTTATAACATATTATATTAGTTCATGTTGTGTGATGTCACTTTTAGATATTTGATGTTTGTCATTTAATATTTTATGTATATGTATGTCGATGAATTAAGTAAGAGGTAGGATTAACATTTTGGTTTAAGATATTTTAAATGGTTAAGAATTGAATAGGATGAGAGGAACCCTGATTGATGTATGTTTCAATTTATGTGAAATTCTGATACATATATATGTACATGTGATTTTCAGGACTACTGATGTGTGCAATGAGTGTGCAGATATTTTTAGCCGAGGAAACCAACGAAGGAACATAACTGATCCCTATGTGCCATTTGTGAAAACCTTATTGTTCATAACTAAATTAATTGTGAGATGTATGAATGTATCTTTCCGTGTTCAGTAAATGTGAATGTCTCATAATTATGTTCTATTAGTGTCGCTTGACACTCGTAAATTGGTTATGTTCTTCAGTATGCTGATTAGGGTTAGTTGTGTAACCTTTGGACCCAAGTTGGTTTAAGTTAGTGTCAGTTTGCTAATTGGGTTCTTAATTGAGTTTAGTCATCCTTAATTCAGATTAGTGCTTAATCTGCATTTTAGAGTTATTAGTTGGTCCTAATTATTTTCTAGCTTTTGTTTGGCTCTAAACCTATTCCTAAGGCTTTAATCATGAAATTATTATACCCAAAGGGTATGGGTATGGGTTAGGGGTCTTTTCCAACCTCTAAGCCCTTTTTTTTTGACTTTTGAGGTCACTCAAAAAGTCTTTTTTTGCCTTTGTGCGAAAATTGACCATGGTTATCTTGAGTTACCTCATCTCACCTCCACTTAATGTTTAACCATAGTGTGGGTAGAGTTAGGAGTTTCTAGAATTGCAAGTGGGTGGGAGAAGTTATTGATCCCTTTGGTGGTTGAGTTTGAAGCTTATTTAGAGGCCCTTCTTGGTCTAGTTGAGGTGGTTACCCAATCTCTACATTTAGAGAGGAGTCTTGGAAGATTGGAGCAAGGAAGGGGAAAGCTCTACTCAAACTTGTTCATTTCCATTACCTCTTTGTGAAGGTAGGAATTGTCATCTCCCTTGTTCAGATTTCATTCTTGTTTCATGCTTATGCTACCTTGTTGTTGTTTGAATGTTTGTATGTTTGTGGGTATGTTGGGAAGATTTGAAAACCATGTTATTTTGGATGATTTCTTTTCATGTTTATATTTGAAATTTTGAGATTTTCTTGCATGGGTGTTTTGGTATTACTCACCCTTGGATAGGGCAGAAGTGACCAATTTTGGGAAAGGTCTGTTTAGTTGGACTCCAACCAGTGTAGAGTCTCTTCTCAGGATGAGAAAAGGGAGAAAGGGTAGGGTGTTATGGGCTCCTACCTGTTAGCACAAACCTTGTATGATTATGGTATGTTGAAATGGAAGAACAAAATTTTTTGGTTTATAGCCTCGATTGGGCATCTGTTTGGTGTTGTGCTTGACTTCTCCTGGTTGGAAGAATCCACCTTTCTCTAGTGTTGATTCATTGTGAATCATATTGTGAAAACCTTGTATGAATATGCATGTTTGAATTGTTCTTGGTCATGCTTTTGGTCACCTGATCAGATTCTGTTCCCTCCATGGTTCTTGAATATGTTGCAGAAATTGTTATGAATCCCTTGATGAGGGTCATGAAGAAAATTCAATTATATTGTTGAAATTTGGGATTGATATCCTATGTAATTGGTATTTCAAACTTTGTTGTAATGGCAACGAAGCCGGGTTTTCTTCCTGGTTCTTTCCTGGCTGAGCCTTTGAATCAGGTTTGCCAATAAAATTGGTGTTTGAGTAAAATTGTTTATCTGTGATTTAATCGTAATTTTAAATTAGATGGATGCACCTCAGGAATAAGATGTTTTGATGATGGTTTAATTGAGCAAATTTCCAAGTTTCCTTATATGTTCAAAATGAAAATTATGTTAAGAAAAGAAAATAATGGATATGGTTGATATAATTTAATTCAAGTTTGATTAGGAAATCAATTTAATCATGCATTGTTGTGACACGATTATTAACTCCATGTTTTTAAATCCATTCAAATAATATACTCCTTGTAAAAAATAAAAATATACCTCTCTTTGTAAATCTATACTTAGAAAAAAATAAAGTTAAAAAAAAAAAAAATTTCCCCAAGAGCAAAATGCTCTCTGGATTTTACATGGAGGAAGAAATTAATTCATGTGTGAAATAGAGAATATTCTCTGTTGATTCCTTGTTTCAAATTTAAATTCAAAAATAAATAATAAATAAAATAAACATGAATAACTAAAAAAGCATAATACTAATATCTAATATCCTAAATATCCTGTATCTACCAATATAACTTTATCTCTTTACTACCCTTACTAACTTTTCCCCCCATTCTTACCTTACCATTGTTTTCTTTCAACCGTCTACAGCAAGTACAGAGGTCACATCATATGGGGAGGGCAAGGCAGAGTTTGATGTGTTAAAATAAATAAATTATGTTTTAAACTTGAGCAGCATGCCCCACGTTCAACTTTGCTTGCATGTTTTTAAAAAAAAAAGAACTTACCACACCCCCCCCCCCCACGCATCTTGAGGGAGCAAGTCTGCGCTTGGACAGGCCTGCGTCAGCACGTAGGTGCGTGGGGCAGTGTTTTGTCCTTGAGCGCAGGCCTATGTCTTGGTGGTAGAGTAGGATAGGGTTGGGGGGGGGAGTTAGAGGGTCTAGGCTAGGTTTACTTAGTTTATTTTGTCATTAGTTAAATTTGTTAAATATTAGATTAGTTAGAAAATTTAGTTTAAGTTTTACTTTTTAGTTTATATTAAGCTAGACAGTATATGTTAAATTTAGTTAGTAAGTTAGGTTAGTAAGTTTAGAATATTGTGATGTGAATATCAGGATTTAACTGTGTGATTTTTGAGTCAAACTCGATGACCCATGTTTCATGAAACATGGGTCATCGAGTTTGACTCAAAAATCACACAGTTAAATCCTGATATTCACATCACAATTTGACTAACTGTGGAAATCATCTCCTACTTATCAAGTTTAGAATATGTTTTATTAATAGTTATTTTTTTGTAATTTTTTTATATACTTTTAATTAAGTTCGTTCTAAATGTAAATTAAATTTGGTAGTTGATATTAGTAGATAGTTAACTTATTAAAATTTAAGTTAGTTATTCATTTTGTTATTTGTTTTAAGTTTTTGTTTTATATTTTAAGATATATTTAGTGGTATTAGTTTATTGGTATGATGCGGTTAGTTGTAATTTTAATATAGTTTTGAAATAATAAGTTTAGTTAGTTTTTATATTATGTTAAATTAGTTGTTTAATTGATTTAGAAAGCTTTAAATTAGTTAGAATTTAGTTAGTTGATTAATTAATTTTTAGTAGGGTTTTGATAGTTAATTATTATGTTAAAGTAGTCGAAATATTTAAAGTTAATAAATTTTATATATACATTATGTTTTAATTTTAGTTAATTGTTTTTCTTATATTGACTTTTCTATATCGATTAGATTGTCAAATCGATAATTGTCTAAGAGATTTATAATTGAACTTGATCTAGTTGAACTTGATTAAAATTCTTTTATTATATGACATGAAAGATGTTATAAAATAAATGTTAAATTTATCTTTAATTATAATGTTATAGAGGAGATTTAAATCTATTGTTTTAAGATTAATAGGAGTTTTTATAACGAGAGCTTCCTCCACAAGAGTATATAAACTTATGATGTAATGAAGAGAATCTTTTCTTGAAATGTGATCGCAAATTTATCAACTTCAGCATTTTACTAATTATTTAATTTAAAAAAAATTTATGTGTGTTTTTGCCCTCGGGGTTTGGACATGACATTTACTTTTTCATTATAACCATGATTTTATTTTGACTATTTGTTTTATTAAGAAAAATAATTATATTTAATCATCTCACACACACACACACACACACACACACACACAACTTATGTTGGTATCGCCCTATCTTACTATTTTATGTTTCTTTCTCTTCCTCTTATATATTATCTATCATTTTTTCCTCTGCATATATGTTTATGTTGTTATTGTTCTATACTGCCATTTATCTATATCTAATGATTAAAAATAGTGTGACTTCCATTTGATAACCAAGATGAGAATAATACATAGTTGGGGACTTTGGCCTCTTATTACTGGACTTAAATGCCCAAACATATAATAATATAACACAAGAACTTAACAACAAAATATGAGTCATCCTTTCAATCACAACTGCATTTATAGGACAAGAATTTAACAACAAAATATGAGCCATCCTATCATATCACAAGTGCATTTCTAGGCAAAAATTAATGCATTCCCAATATTAATTTAGAACTATTTAACTTTATTCTCACTCATCTACACCTCTACAACCATTACGCATTAGACAAAAACTATGACACATTGCGTCTCTTGTTAGCCTCGTAGAAGTTTTAAGTTTAAATTCCATCTATATATCTATCTTCTGGTAACTCCAAAAAGAAAAACACACGGCAAACTTAAAACAGCCAGACAAAAACATCGTAAACTTATAAAAAAGCAAAACACCTACAAACTTAATAAGGGAGAGAAAAAAATGTCTCATTAAAAAACTGCAGGAAACCTCGAAAACTAATATTTATCTAGGTTCGGCGATGGAACCTAAGATTAAAAAAAGCTTGCAATATCCGTCGTGTTTCTGTAAACGGAAGAGAGTACGTAAGAGGTGCCAGGTCGTATCACCCGCTTCAACGAAATCAAGGACATGGCCTCTCTGATGTTGCCAATGCCCTGCAGTTGCAGGCTACTTTCTGCACGCCAACTTCATGCTCAGGTATTTTTTAAAAACGTGGAATAGGTACGATCCAATATGATGGTGACGTTTCAGTGAAAATCACATACTAATGCAGTGTTGTGTCTGGATATGGCAATGATCTGTGTGAATGCTGGAATGCTTAGCAGGGCTGGAGAGCAGGAGAGGGCAGGGCTAATGTTAATGTCTTCTCTACTTCTTCTTCTCCCTCATCACTTAACACTGGTCGGTGTATTCGTTTCATGTCCCTCTACAAATTTTAGCTTTTTTTTCACACTTCGCACTAGGAAAGAAGAGTCCAATATGAATTACGTTTTATTAGGAGAGGTGTCATCAGGGAAGAATTCAATGGATAAGGTCAATAACAGAGACCCTAAATCATGAATATCCAATAGAAGGACTAAGCATACAATAGTTTGTTACATGCATTAGATCATTGATGACATTTTTATGCAGCCCAGGAGAAGACGGAACTGGAGGCAATCAGTGATTTTAGTGAGATTGTGCCTGATACGATGATTTTCGATGACTTTGAGAGGTAGACAGCTCATTCCTGCTCCCAATCACTGTACCAGTGGTTTGAATTCTTTAATGTGATTTTGAACTGATCTGGTCGAGGTTTCCAACACTTCCCCATGCCTACTAGGATTGCTGAGTTTAAAGCTCAGCTGTGGTAATCTCACCAGCAGGTTGGTACATACTGGTTGCCTAAGGCCAGGCAATCCCGGATCCCAGGATGAATACCCTAGCCCTGCAAACGGTTAAAGCCCCAATACTATCCCTTCTACGTGGCAAATAAGTGAGGTGTTTGATTCATGATTTTGTTGCTATTTGGTTGATTGGGTTTATGCAGGTTTCCGCCCACAGCAGCCACTGTCAGTTCCTCCCTGCTGCTCGGCATATGCAGCCTTCCGAAGACCCAATTTGGAGTGAGATTAAATTTGATTATATTTTTTTAATTTGATCAATTAAAGCTTGAATCAGATCTCCTCTCTGTGTCAATTGATATAAATCCATAGTATTCTCTATCTCACAGAGTGTGATAGATTCGGCTCTGGCGGACAGCGAATGCTATGCGCGTGAAGAGGGAAGCGATCGGTTGTCTTGCATCTTTAACAAGGTCCGCCTACGTCTTATTAGTCTTGAGTATATATACTGGAAGGCACCGAAAAATGAAGCTTTAATGTATTCCTTTGTCTTGTTTCCAGGCTGTTGTAAATGTAGGAGCTCAATTGGCAAAAATGGTACCAGGACGTGTGTCTACAGAAGTGGATGCTCGTTTAGCCTATGATACTCATGGAACTATAAGAAAGGTATTACTGGACATAACAACCATACTGTTTGTTTTCTGATTCTCTATGCCCAACTCCAAGTTTTTCAGATTGATTGAATTGGTTGCAATATCTGGGTTATTCTCTTGGTTGGTTTACACACATATAGTTATGAGAATCATTTCCGGATTCAGTTTTCATCTTTTTGGCTTGCAATGATTAATTTTTTCTTTGATCTTCGTGATATCATTCATCTATGAAGAATGAACCTTTATGGTTATATTAGTTGGCGCTTTCAATTTTAAGATTTCATCTTTTTTCAATTTCTTTGACTTGAAAGACATCAACTTTGTGCATACATTATACTTTTGCACGAGTCAAGATTTAGCTGCTTGAAAAAACAATCCATAAATGGATCAGTCATTGCTTCTGATGACAAGTTGACTGAATTGAGCTTATCTTGCAATGATTAATTTTTTCTTTGATCTTCGTGATATCATTCATCTATGAAGAATGAACCTTTATGGTTATATTAGTTGGCGCTTTCAATTTTAAGATTTCATCTTTTTTCAATTTCTTTGACTTGAAAGACATCAACTTTGTGCATACATTATACTTTTGCACGAGTCAAGATTTAGCTGCTTGAAAAAACAATCCATAAATGGATCAGTCATTGCTTCTGATGACAAGTTGACTGAATTGAGCTTATGTAGGGTATTTAGCCTTTACAGTTTCAAGGGCCCCTATGTGCTTGACAAATCTGTCAAGTGGAACAATTTACTAAAGGTTATCTGTGATAGAAGTGGCCAATTACTTATATCTTGATAATTAATCTGTAATATCTAAAACACTATCAACTAAATGAACTATAAAGCTTCTACCAGCTTTCCACTTAGAAGTTGCATCTCGTGTTTTTTTTGCACTGTAATTGACTTGATTTTAACAGCTTGAACATTGATAAATAGCATGGCAATAACTCCCTAGAAGTACTCTAGATTGTGTCCGAGTGGGCAGAGTTGGCCGAATGTTGGAAGTTTTGTAATTGGACAAACATTTTACTTTAATCACAACAGCTTACTTTATAACCCTTTCATTTTTACCATGTAGCAAGGCTAGCCTTTGATACAACCTAATGGGATTCTCAACTTAGAATAGAATAATCTGAAGAGACTTCCACAATCCATAATTTAGAGATGCAGTTTCTGGGATTGATTGTGTTTGGTTTTTTTTGCAATAACGTTTCAAATCACACTCTGTGATCCATCATCAAGATGAGAAGCACAAGAAAAACAACAAGATAAATTGTTCAACAGTATATAAAGGATGCCAAAACGACTAGGAAGGTCAAAGGTCCACTTGGCATCCTTTATATACTCTTGAGCTGATCTGCAACAATTTATCTTATTGTTTTTCTTGCACTTCTCATCCAGATGATGGATCACAGAGTATGATTCGAAATGTTGATGCAAAAAACACCAAACGCAATCAATCCCAGAAACTGCATCTTTAGAATAGAATATCCAAACCTCTTCCTCTCAATATTTATGTTTGAAAAATAACAATCAAATCTGCCTCAGGAAAAATATAATGAGTCTTCTGAAATCATACCCAAGTGGAGAATATATGAGATTTTAATCGTTTATTATCTCAGAATAGAACAATATGAAATTTTATCTGATCAGGAAAATCTGAATTCTGTTATTAGTGATATAATGCGTATCTTGCATCCTTTGCTGAATTGTACAGATTTTGGTACCTAATCTTATAGCATTGAAATTTTTGAAAGGTACATGAGCTTTTGAAATTGTATAAAGAGGTTGAAGTACCCCAGGAGCGTTTACTATTCAAAATTCCTGCAACTTGGCAAGTATGTTTCCTTTTCCTTTCAGCTTCTTCAACAGGACTTGTACTACGTGAATACATTTTAAATTTTTCCTTCTTGTGGAGTCCTATCAACAGATTTTTTCAACATATGTGATTTGTACTTTGCAGGGAATTGAAGCATCAAGACTGTTGGAAGCAGAAGGAATTCAAACTCATGTAACTTTTGTGTACAGGTAATTAAAATGAGATTGGTTAGTGTGATCATTTTAGCTTGAATTTGGGGAATGTAAGTTTGAATTACTTGTGCATGGATAGAAATATCTGGAAGATGGATCTCCTGCATTTCTACTCTGATCCTTGATAAAATGAAGTTATTGGAATTAGTGATTTTGTTTTACAGTTTTTCCCGAATCATTTGCTTTATCTATTCTTGTGATTTCTATTACTTTATTTAAGATATGGGATGGGCCGATGGTAAGCTGAAGACTATAGGTTGATGGAGAAAGGGACGTTCCTCAAGAGTTCTATTAAATTAAAGATTTTGGATTTTCAGAGTCAACATGATATATCATCTATGTGGATACCATTGCCTCCAACATTCCAAGTCTCTTTGACACCTCTCGTCACAAAAATTATAAGATCAATAATGCTGAGTATATGAATTTGTATTTAATGCAAGAAACGACTCGAATATAAGATTTTTTGTGTCTTAGGTTAGTTTGGATTTTTTGAAGCATTTGTAATCCACGTGAATGCATACACTAAAAAATTCCTAAATGGTTTTGTGTTGTGATGAGGGTTTAATTTGGTTGGAGTGCATAGTTTGGACTTCTCCACATTAGCAATGATGTATTTGTATCAATTATTGCTGTGATTTGCAGCTTTCCTCAAGCAGCAGCTGCAGCCCAGGCAGGCTCATCTGTGATACAAATGTTTATTGGTCGAGTCCGGGTAGAACTGTACTACTTTACCTGAATGTTGATCTATCTTATGAATTATTTTGAAATTTAATGGCTTTTTAACCTTAGATTTCTTTCCTTTACAGGAATGGGCTCGTAATCACTCCGGTGATCAGGAGATAGAAAAGGTGCTTTCAAGGGGAGAAGATCCTGGGATAGCTTTGGTAAGGTTCACTAAGGAAGTGATTTTTGTACGATAGCTATTTCGGTTCTCATTGTTGAATCTTACCCGTACAATTATGCCCAGAAAAATGTTAGAAACTTGTCTCAAATCTGAGAAATAGCTTTTTTCTCGTCTCATGGACTTATTGATAAATGCAATAGGCCAATTTTCATAATACCTCTACTGAGAAAATTATCAATAATGAACCTATGGGTGATGAGAAATAAAATAAAGAAGCTATGAAGAATAATTCCTACTAGAGGAACTAATAAGCCATTAAAGATAGAATAAAGAAGCATAATAAATGTCCTACAGTCTACCAATCATAAACAATGAGCCTTGGGGTGTTTGAAAATTTAAAGGCCATGAAGAAGGTCTAAAATTACTTTGGATTGTAGCAAATAAGTATATTACTTAGACATACAGGTTCAGCTCAGAGTCAGTGATGAATAAACCCTTCAAGAGGAACTGATAAATCATTGAAGTTGGAACAAGGAAGACTAATGAATATCCTATCTATTATCAACACAGCCTAAAAAATAAAAGGCCATTATAAAATTACTCTGGAAACTATTATATAAGTCCATGATTAAAATCTCCAAGATGAACTGACAAATCATTAAAGCTAGAAAGAGGTAGCTGATGAGTTTCCTACCAAACATGCCACAAATTCAAACCCTTTGGGAGCATTTTTGTCTATGATAAGGCTGACAACCATTCGATGCCTTAACAGGGCTCCGTTTTTTTCTTCATCACACCAAATTTGACATAAATAAATAAAGTAGAATAGGAATGATCTAGATTCTAGAATATATCTGGGACAACAATCTAGAATGCTTGAAGTCAAATATGTTACGTGCAGAAAGAAGATACAAGACATCAGAAATTTTTATTAAGTCATTAGATATAAAACTTGGGCATAATCTTACTAATTTGAATATTTGTACATGATCTGTTTTTGGAAGAGATTAATGGTCGT
Organism: Cupressus sempervirens; assembly: GCA_028749045.1. NCBI lineage: Eukaryota > Viridiplantae > Streptophyta > Pinopsida > Cupressales > Cupressaceae > Cupressus > Cupressus sempervirens. The sequence goes on along the minus strand of CM053785.1, from coordinate 125,257,699 downwards.
CTATCTTCACTCCTTAATTCTATGTATGCATTTCCATATGAATAAGTATAGGAACGGATATATCAGGAACTTTTTATATGCTTCAAGTTTTAGTAAATGGAAAATGATGAACTGATACTTAAGACCAGTATTTGAATAACCATTCTCTTAGCCAAGGAATGGACATTGTAATAGACAATGTTGTTGCTAGTGTTGAAGATTGTAGCTGCGATAGAGATCTTTATCTCTGATTTTTGAAAATATGATTGTTATAACCATTATGGTCACCTTCAGTTGTGGTGAAGGAGTATCTAGCCATCATATAATTACAAGACATCATAATGGATATTTTAATGATTTATGTTCATTCATATATGTCTCGATGTCATTCTATGTAATGGAATCCAATTGAAAAGAAAAGTTGTAACAAAAATTTAATGTTGTCCACATTGTCATAGTTAAGGTCCCAATCGGTTTAGAATGTCTAAAGTTGTAAAATGACCCTTGAAAAGATAATAACCACATAAAAGGTTATTAAATGGTTATTTTGATTTGTCTTTAATGTTTATGCAAAAACATGACATCACATTTGTCAGAAATCTCAAAAGTTGTCAAGAAGGTGAAGAGTTGCAAAAACTGCGATATTGTAAAATTGCATTAAAGTTGTAAAAGGAAGTCCAAAGGTCATGGGTGGTATTTGTAAGGTATAAACTGACCAAGAAACTATAAAATGCATTGTAAGGTCGAACCAAGTAAGAAAAGGAAGGGAAGGAAGGGAAAACAAGTGAATATTTAAGTTCTTCTAGAGCGCTTTATACTTGTTATTTTGATTGGCTTTCTAGTTCTCTTGTTGTTTTCAGGCTTTGTACATCCATGTGCAGCCTGAAAACGATGTATTATTAATATGGTAGAGTAGGGAAATTAATAACCCTTCCTTTTCTTTTGGTTTGAGTTTATTTCATGCAAATTTGAGAAAGTTATGAGTATTCTATGGATGACAGTTTTTAAAGATTTTTAAGATTACAATCATATTGAAGTAACATTTACGACTGTTTAATTGATGTTTTAAGGGATTAACTTTATATTTCTGGAAAGAGGGATGAATTATCTTTCTAATGCAATTGGTTTGGTACATTTTTGTTAAGTTTTGTAAAAGTTATAACAGTTTTAGTGAAAGCTGGTGTTTAACCCTCTTCAATGGAGTCACAAAAAATGGGTCTCGGTTTAGAGACCATAACTTTGGATAATATCGTTGGATGTTTCTGAGTTTTGGATATGTTATTGAAAACCTGATTACGCCTAATTTGGAATGTTGGATTGAAGAAATTATATTTGGTTAAAAAATTATGAATCTCTGTATGCAGGCCTATCTAGAATGGCAGAATTGAAAACTATGTTTTCAAGATTGATTTGTTATTTGATGGATGATTGTATTGGGAAATATATATTAATGCCTCTAGAATATTGAAGACAATATGTTGATGATTGGAAATCCATGACTGATTTTGGGGTTCTTGAAGGGTTATGAAGATGCTCTGCATCAAGTTGAAGAGGACATTTGTGACGATAATTGAGAAAATATTAAATATTTAGACATGTGCTATATGTCATGCATAGAGGCATGCATTTGGAATATTAAGAGTCATGTTTTGGGAAAGTGAAGAGACCTTCGGTTGTAATGTGAAGAAGCTCTTGATTTGTTATATATATTGCATCAAGGGAAAAAAATTGTACACCTGAACATTTCATTTCCAATAAAAGTGATATTTTGTTGTGTGGGTGGGTTTTTCCCTTCAAGTGGAAGGGTTTTCCTTGGATAATCTCTTGTGTCATTTTGTACATTTTTATCTCCTCTTATTGTTGTTTATCTTTTTTCTTGGGTTGAACCTCACATGGTATCAGAGCAAGGTTAGAGAACAACACATAAGGCTTCTTGTCATTGTCTTTATTGTATGTTGAGATCTTTATTGGGTGATTAATTTAGCAAAGCCTTTATCTCCTCATAAATCCCATTGTATTTTCCCTTGAATGGCAAGCTTAGCTATCTTATGGAGAAGCACAAGAATTAGTAAAGAGGAGCAAACACTAGACTTTTGGAACACCCCGGAAAGATCAAAATGGCTGATGAAGCAGGGAAAGTACACAAAAAACGTGGAGGTGCAAATGGTTTGTATTGAAGAAAGGGAGGTTTGTTTTCTTTTGGTTCATAGAAAATTACATCACCAGTGAGTAGAAGACTCACGACATCATTTGTGTTAATACTTGCCTAACTATCAAGGGTACTGAAGATGTTTTGAACAAGCCATGTGTATTCAAGCTGTCCACAAGAATGGAGACAATGTACTCGATTGCGGATAGCAGAATGGAGCAATTCCATTAGGCGATTGATTGTTCAACATTCTAGAACCAAAAAGACGTTGTAGGATGTGTTGTGCGATAAACGGTTGCAACAACCTTTGAAGTTAGAATTTTTGGCTGCTTTGTCCGTACAATCATGGCAGATAGAGGCAAATTTGGATATCAATTTTGGCACTGCGAAAGAGGCAATGGCGATTGTGGGTAAGGTAATCGTTACCATGCTAGATCACCTCGTTAAGAAGGGAAAAATCGAGTCACATGAACCAAATTATTTCTAACAATGATTTCATCATTTATCTTTGTTTGTTATTTGTCTTGCCATCATTAGGCATATTATCATTCCTAATTGCCTATTTTTAATCCTTGTTGTTTTGGCGATGCCTAGTCTTGCTAATATCTCCTCGTACCACTTCATTTTCTTCCTTGAACAAATTGCTTCATATTGACTTATGAGGTGTGGCAAGTCCTTGCGAGTTCAAAATGCTTGAAGAGGGGTGACTTATGTGCAAAAACAAGACGGTTGGAATATCCTCATCATTTCATAAGGATCTTTGTGAGTATCTCTTCGCGATTATCTCTAGGTTGATATATTTTCTTTTGATATCCCCAACGGATGTGTATAGTAAGTATGGGATTACTTAGTTGAACATTATACATTATAATCATGACATAACACCATTATGTCTATGTTTTGGCCCTTTAAGTTTTAGGCTCATTGGTTTCCTTTATTGGTTCTTGCATTATTAGCATAAATTTAATGTATTTGTGAATGTTTCGTCTTTGCTGGATTCTTTTCTGTGCCATTTTTATGTGATCTGGTTGCTTCCTTGTCACCTTGCGTTGTTGACTCAGCTCAATGATTTTCTAATAAAAGATAACGAGACTCTTTTGGAGGCGATCATTCATTTTCATGGTTGTGTATTTCTTGCAACTTTCAATATGCATAAATTGACTTCATCATGCTTTACAAAGGCTAGATTATTCTATAGACAATCAACTTAGGAGTTGCAAACAATATTCTTGGCAACAGTTAGTTAGTCGATTGGTGTTGGCTCTTAAAGAGTCTCTATAATTCCGTGAAGCTTGTATATTGCCAGTTGATTGATTTTTGTCAACTCTTCACATTTCTAGTGCATTCATATTGTATGTTATTCTTACTGTTCATGAATGTAGTATCTCCATTAGTTTATCATTTATTTCTACAAGCTTTGACATAGCATTATCGGCTATTATATCTCTTAGCCACAACCTCTTGTTTCAAGTGGATTTGACATATAAGCTTTGAATGCAAACTGAAGAGTGTGAGGTTCATAGATGGAAGGTTGAAATATTGGGCACTGGCAAAGTATCCTACAATTTTTTTTTGATCATCAAAATCTGAAAAGGCAATGATGAGATAAGTTTTCTCTTAATTGGTTGTTGTTATATCATTGAAAATAATGTATGCCTTTTTAGCATAGATCTATATATTTCTTTATGAGAGGTTGATTTTTTCTTGGTTGTAGGGTGCAACAAGATACAATGAGATGAGGATGTTTCCTTGATGATACATATTCAAAGGGAGATGCTCAACTCCAAAGGGAGGTTAGGTCATCTATCTTTATTGTGGTGATCAAAGTTATCCCTGTTGAGAGGGAGTCTTTGTTGAGACAGAATCTCAGTCATTATACATCAACTATCTTATTGTGGTGATTTTCTCGTTGATTATGAGTTTGTTTTTCATGCGAATTAATAAAGTTTAAGGACAACTTGAAAACACTTTCAGTTATGAGGGAAATCATAGTGAACATCATTTAGAGAGAGTCCATGATGTATCATGTTGAGAGATTCCGTGATGGGAGTTGGATCACATGTTGAGAGTCCATGACAACATCATGTTGAGAGAGTTAGTGATGTAAGTTGGATGTGAGCCTTGTAGCTTTGTCACATTGAGAGATTCCATGACAACATTATGTTGAGAGAGTTCGTGATATACCTTGTAGGTTTGTCATGTTGAGAGGTTCCATGATAGCGTCATGTTGAGATAGCTCGTGATGAAAGCTAGTTGTGATTCTTCCAGTCTTTTCATGTTGAGCGATCCCATCAATTATGTTGTGCTGACATAACATGTTTTTTAAGAATATATGTGATTTGAATTTATCATTGACAATTTTGGTAACATCTATGTGTGATTGCTATGCTAAAGATCTCTCTCTTGCTAAGGAGTGTTGAAGATTGTAGTTGTGATAGAGATCTTTATCCTTGATTTTTAGAAATATGATCTTTATAATCATTATGGTCACCTTCAGCTGAAGAGGAGATTCATGATTTTGATTGAGAGACCATCTTCCCAACCCTAATTTTCAAAAGGAATGATCCAAATTGATTAAACATAAGAAAGTGTTCAATGCAAAAATGGATCAAGTAATGAAAAATAGGGGGAAGAGGGGGTTATGTGTGATCTTTCTATTATGGGAGAGTATGTGCCAAAAACCTAAAATAGATAAAAGAGAAATACTCACTTTGAATCTAGAAAATGCTATTTTCTAATGTTAGTATTTAGTTTCTGGAAAATCTGCAATGTGTTCCAGACTGGAAATGTCAAGATGGAGAACACCCAAAAATATTTTGTCTTTTTGAAAGGAGGTCGATCTTGATCTTGTTGGCGGGGCACAATCTTACCTCGGGGCACAATTGTACCTTGAAAAGTTGACCTTGACTTGCATTGCTCCGACGAAATTTCTGTTCGCGGATCTCGCAAGTTTGACAAAAAGGGTAACCGAATCTGCTATCCGATTCGCTGTTCCACACCTGTAGCTGCAAGAAAAATGGTTTTGTTGTTTGGATGAGGGGTTTGCCTTAGTCAAACCCCAGTTTGGAATCAAACTTAATAATAGAATTGAAATAGAGAATGCTAGTAAGTAGTAGAAGTAAATCTAACAATGAAGCTATGATACTCAATAGATATGCAATTGTATTTGAAATGTAATCAAGTATATTGATATGAAAGCTTGAACATAACATTTACAAATATAAATCAAAACCTCCATGATTATATGCTTAGAATCCACCTTGAAAGAAGTATGAATAGATCTTGAAGATGAACAAAGGATCTTGAAGGAAAATCACACCATCATGATGGCTAGGTCTAGGGTTTCAAATGATGAATCTTGAATGCTTGAACCAAATGCCTTCAAAGGCTTGAATGTTTAATCCTTGATCTTCAATGGAGAACTTGAATGCTTGAATGATAGAATGCTTGCTTGATCTTGAAAAGTAGGTAGTTGCTCATAGATAGTGGATGCACTCATGAAATATATGGATAGATTGTGTATAAACATATAGATCAATTATGCGTAGCTTGTAGATGTCAAAATGAGGAAAGAAAGCTTCCTTATATAGGGATCTAGGGCACTAGCTCCTAGAGAAGGCTGACATAGGAGCATTAAGTCCCATTTAACCTTAACCCTTAGGAATAGACCTAGATTAAATGTAATTTAAGAGTACCATTTCGAAACCCGAAACAGTTGACCCAAAAGTGGGAAAATAAACTTTTCGAAGCCCAAGATCTCAAAACTCCCAAAAATTGAAAATGGGACCTGGGGTCAGGGACGAGGTCAACCTTGCCCTAGGTCAAGGTCAAGGTCGTCCTTGGCCTAGGTCAGGGTCAAGGTTGACCTTGACCCAGAGGCCAAAGTCCTTAGTTTCACAGAGTAGTTTGTTAGAAATAGGCTAGAGAGAGAGAGAGAGAGAGAGAGAGAGAGAGAGAGAGAGAAGCAGGTTAGGGGGGAAAACTGCCAGATCCATGCAAAAACCCATTCAATGCGGTTGACATGACCCCAAACCACTTACTCGAAGGGCTAGACGCTCTCAATATGGAAGTGCTTCTATTTTAAGACGATACATTAAGCCCCCACTTTAGCAAGAGTATGGACTTGATGCAAACTCTTGGTAAAGGAAGAGAAGAAAGAAGAGATCCAAGTGGATTCATAACGAGATAAAATAACACTTAGCTAAGGACATAAGCCCCTAGGCTAAGGATTCTAACTCAACATACACGCACGAGACTGCAAAAGGAAAACCAAAACAACATAAAAGGGTTAGTACAAACAAACCCAAATCAACTAGCACATGAAACCATGCTAAGAAATTTTTCTCCCACGAATATTATATTTGGAAAGCTATCATAAGAACATAAGTGATTACATAAGAAAGACAAGAGCAACACTATAAATAACATAGCTTCATGATCTAGTCCTACTAGCATGAAAGTGAAAAAGAAAGAAAGGAAAAAGTGATTACCTCGCCCAGTAAGATGCCCACCTTACCATGAATCACCAAAAGAGAGGGAGAGCCAAACAGGGGGCCAAACCTGATAGTTCACCCATAAACTGTTCTTGTAGTGGTAAATGTGTCTTCTGACGGCTTCTGGAATATTCATAGATCCACCTTCTTGTATCACTATGAATATGAAGTGCGTGTCTTCTCAGGGTTTAGCAACTTATGTGCGTTACCTTCGATAGATTTAGCATATTGAAAATTTGAAAGGGTGCATATCTCTTTAGGATTTAGCAACTTATATGTGTTACCCTCAGAGGATTTAGCAATGTGTCTCTCTTCAGGATTTAGCAACTTATGTGTGTTGCCTTCTGAGGATTTAGTATATATAAAAAAAATTGGAAAATGTGTCTCTTCAGGATTTAGCAACTTATGCGCTTTACCTTCCAAGATTTAGCATATAAAATAAAAACTATAGTACAAGGGAGACCCTATATATGCCCCCCTCCTCATCGTGGCTATCAACTAGACATGATAAGGAAGAAGAAGAGGATACCTACTTCATAACATAAAGAGATATCCTGTTAACAACAATGTATACCATATTCTTAACGAAGGGTATGGAACCCTATAACTAAGAGTATAGATAATGATGAAAAGGATATGTCACTTATGGGAAAAGGATCCTCAAAGAAAGAGATCTTATCAACAAGATCCCCACCATAGAAGAGTGCTATTAGATAAAATATCAGCTTTCAAAGATAAACCAAGTTGGAACAAAGATTCAACCATCAAACCCCCTCGAAGGAAGAGGGAAAGAAATCTTTGGAATGAGGAAAACAACTCTAAGACCAAACCAAGGGTAAGAGTTTATAAAGAACATAATTTGCAACATAAAGAAGAGGTGATGACCTAGGACAACAACCTCTTATAAAAAGATTATCCATAGTCAAAACATTTTTCAATATGAAGAAATAATATTGCAATATAAATAAGTACCACTAAGCTAAGGAAAGTAGTTCCCTAGAAAAAGAGAAAGAAGGAAGAACCTTGCCCCCCAGGGAGGAAGGCAAGGGATACCTTTGCAAAACAAATATCATAGAAAAGATATCATGAATAAAGCATAATAGAAAATAGGAAGAAAGAATACCAGTTAAGCCAAATAAAAGGCCTAATGGATCCTAGGAGACTGGATGAAAATACACCTCTTGCCCTCTAGTCCAGAGAGAATAGGAGAAAAGATATATATTACATCAACAAGAGGGGAATCCCCTCTATCAAAATTATGAAGAAATTGTAGAACTGCACGAGAATGTGATATAATTCCTGAAGCAACTTGTTCACGAACATACAATTAAAAATGTCTACAATCAGCAAGTAAATGTGTATTATGATAATGAAAAGGACATTTGTACTTGGATAAGGCGTCTTTCGGTATAGGTTTAAAGATTTCTTTTTTGGAATTCATTAGTTCAACATACATTTGTTTAGCCACCTCTTGACGAATATCAGAGTTATCTAAAGTAGGTGTAGGAAGAAGTTTATGAAGAGGAGGACGATGATTAACATCACCTTCCTTAATTTGAGAGTTTGAACAACCAACACCATGCGAATCCGGTTTAGAGGGTATATGAACGGGATACTTAATACCATGCTCATTAACTCCAAGCCCTAAACCGTTATAACCTTATTTAGTGATCATCGTATATCCTGCAGTGTACATATCATGTAAATCTTCTACAAAAGATGATTGTTTATCATGCTTATGAGAAAATGTTATATAAGATGGAATAATAGGTTTTGAAGAAGTGTCTTTACTCTTTCCCTTAATGTCATCATGTATCAAAGGAGAAGGTAAACCAAAGAAGTCATGCACATCTGTATCTTGAACTATAGCTTGAAACTCCTCAAAAATATGAGAAGAACTAGGGACAGGAGATGGAGAATTAGGCATTGGATTAGGAATAATAGGATTCAAATTAGGAAGATTAGGAGATGGTGTAACATCTACCAAATCCTTCATATAATCCAAAAGAATAATAAGTCTACCACACGGATCTTTAATGAAAGTTTTAAATGTAGTAAGACTAGTATCAGTTAAATTCACAAAGGCACAAGCAAGAATAAAATGAAAGATCATGAACATAATAAAGTGAATGATACTCTCATAAACATCATAATTATGGTAAAGAGATGCTAAAAGAAGGGTAATAAGAAACATAACCACACACCAAAGCATCTTCATAATATTCATGGTAAACGAAATGCAAGAAATGTTTTGTAATTTGAAAGAGATTTTGCAATTTTTTTTGTATTTTTGAAATATATAATTGAGAGAAATCTAATTAACATGCAAGATCTAACACAAAAAAGAAAGAGTTGTCTATCGTGGGTTCACCAAAATGATGAATAGAAAAGGTGAACACACACGATAAATGAAGAGAAATCTAACACCATAAAACAGAATAGGGCATCTAATTCCGCAAAAGAAAAGAGGGTAAGCGTGTCGGGTTCACCAAAATGAATAGTGAAGGTGAACACACAAGATAATATGAAAGGAAATCTAACACCATAAAAGACAATAGGGCATCTAATTCCAAAAAAGAAAAGAGGTTAAGCATGCCAGGTTCATCAAAATGAATAGAAATAAAATGGAAACCCTCTTCCCAACCCTAATTTTCAAAAGGAATGATCCAAATTGATTAAACATAAGAAAGTGTTCAATGCATAAATGGATCAAGTGATGAAAAATAGGGGGAAAGAGGGGGGTTATGTGTGGTCTTTTTATTATGGGAGAGTATGTGCCAAAAACCTAAAATAGATAAAAGACAAATACCTAAGTTGCCGGTTTAGGTTCGATTTCAAGTTCGAAGTTCGAGAACCTTTTCGCAAGTTCAACACAATTTTGGAAAGGGGTTTGTGTTCATTAGTACAAAAACATGTATATATATATATATATATATATATATATATATATATATATATATATATATATAAAGCATGAGTAAAAAATTATAATGTAGCATAGTAGCATAAACACATTTAAACAACTAAAAATTTAAAACACCATAAACAGTTAAACTTAAACTTGTAATCATAGTGATCATACCATCATATAGTAACATAGTTAAATCAATTTCAACATCAAAGATTCAAAACATTTAAAATATCAAGTATCATTGTTTCATGTTCATTGTTTAACTAATGGAATGAAAATCTATTAATACTCTTTCTCTCTTCAATCGTCATCTTCTTTTTCATATTCATCTTCTTCTTCCTTGTCATTACTTGCACTAAGGCCAATGGGATTAACAGCAGAATCAACAATGGTATTGACATCAAAGTCATAAAAAACATCAACTATAAGCCGAGCAGTGGAAGCATCCAAGTGCACAATCTCTGCACGTACATCCCACTTCTTTGTCTCTCCTTTGTATTCTTGACTCTTGTGCGAAAGAAGGCGCAAGTTGTTATGCACAAATACCATGTTCTTTGCTTTTTTTGATTGCAACCTATTGTGCTTCATCGAGTGGATGAAAGAACAGGTGCTCCAATTTCTTTCTGATGCAGAAGAACTAGCCAACTATAAAGACAACATAGGTAAGCAATTAAAAAAGAATTAGTTCAAAATTTAAAATCACTTTCTAGTCATGGTTCTTTTGAAGATAAAGTGAGCTAATTTCTTTAAAATAAAACTTACTTGTGATATAACTTTGATTGCAAGGGGTTGCAATGTTTGGAATTTTTGGCCATGGAGGTACCACCAACCATGAGCATCCTTTTTGAACCGATGACAAAGAGCATCATTACTTAGGCCTCTAGCATTGACAAACTCTGTGAACTCATCCATGATTACATCTCTCATATCATCCTAAGGAAATATTTTTCTAAATGCTGCCTGGTACCCATCAGACACTTCCATATCTCTATATGGGGGCAACCTTCTTGGTAGATTACAATATTGTGAGCTATAGTATTTGGGGGTCAAGGCATAGGCAAACAAATGTAATGGAGTGGTCATTTTGTTCCATCTTTCATTAATAAATTTTTGCACTTGTTTGAAAAAGGTCTCTTGCGGATTTTGCTCCTTCTCATTTATAACTTGTTTGATCTTCTCAATCATTGAGTCTATGCCATCATAGATCTCTCCAAGGCAAGACCTATTCATGTCAGTATACCTAAGCATGCTCATAATGGGCTCGGTGATCTTAAGGAGATATTCCACACGTTCCCACCATGACTCAGCCAATAGCCTATCTTTTATTTTGTTTTCCCTTTCAATGTTCTTTTGCTTCCATACACCCCAATTGTGGCTGATGACCATACTTTGAAGTGCATCTTTCACTTGCACAAGTTGTCTTAAGACAATTATATGTGATGCAAAAAAGGTCTCAGCAACCTGTGACACAAATTAAGCAAAAAACAAGAACTATTAAATACATATTTTAGAAAAGTATACACATTGCACATGTAAAATATGAAAAATAAAAAATTGTCAAATATTAAAAATTAAATTTGCTAACTTGAGTTCAAGTTCATTTATCTTCAATAGCTCCAATTTTGAGTAGTTCTTGAAAAGAGATTGAGTCATGTGGTGGTTTGTGACATGAAAAGAGATTGAGTCATGTGGTGGTTTGTGACAAACATTTGTATGTCCTCAACCTCTTCATATAGTGTTTTGATCCACTCAATTTGGTTCCCAATCTTTTGTAGCATAAGATTGAGTGAATGGATTGCACAAGGTGTCCAAAAGATATGTTGATATCGTTATTCAACCAACAAATCTGCTGCTCTACAATTCTTTGCATTGTCCATTATGACTTGGACAACGTTTCTTGCACCCACTTGTTCAATGGCCCCAATTAGGATGTGAACAATAAATGGCCCATCTTTTACTTTGCCCTCACAATCCACTGCTTTCAGAAACATTGCCCCTTTAGGGGACACCGCAAGGACATTGATCAAGGGACGGCTTCTGGAATCCTTTCAGCCATCTGAAACAATTGTCACCCTGTCTCAACCCACGAGTCCCTTATGGGCTTCAATTGATTTTCAATCCGTTGGACCTCGTCATCCAACAAGGTGGTGCACACTTTCTCATACCCGGGGCCACAATACCCTTTTGGAGCTTCATTGGCACCCTCAACATGTCCTTCTAAAATGGAGAGTAGACAACATTAAAGGACAACCCATTTGCATACAGGCACCTTCCCACCTTAATGTCAGCAATTTCCCGACCCTTATTTTGAAAAGTAGTTTCTAGTGGCCCCTTTCTTTTGTGTACAACGGGGACAGATTTGGTGTCAGTGTCTGTTGCGGTACTAAAGAAGGGGTTGTCTTGTACTATAACATCTGGGGGGGGCTGCATTCCCTTTGCTCTTTTACTTTTATTAGCAATGTTATTGTGTTTTGCATCCTTCTCTCTCTTCTGCTGCCTCATGCTCTTCAATATATTTTAACACAATTTGATTTGGTATAGGGGCACCTTTTTTGCTAGGGCATTTCTTGACTCTTCTTCCAATGTAACCACATAAATGACCTATCACACTAATAAGAACTATTTCTTTCTACACCATGTCCCCGACATCTCCAATGGAATGCACCACCTCTTGGAAGGGGTTTTAAAATGTCTACATACTTCCATAGAGGAGAATCAGAGTTGGGTTCCATTCTTTGTTCAATGTTGCCTATTGATGAAGAGGTAGATGACATTCCTTTCTCTATGGCAAAAAATTAGATACATGTTCAAAATTTATATGCAAGAAAATGACAATTTTGGAATAATGGAAAATATTCAAAAGAACATATGAAGATTGAAAGAGAAATGGAAAAATGAGAAAAAACTAAAAAACTAGAACAAAACCAATAGCAAATGGAATAAGATCTTACCTTTTCCAGCCATTGCAAGCTTGCAAATGTGTATGAATGACGCACAAACACTTGAAGAACACCAACAAATCAATCTTCAAACTCCTCCTTGCACAACCGGATGCTTGCTCAAAAACGTATGTGCTCTCCCTTGAGACAAAATAACCTCTTTAGAAATATAAAATGACAATGAGAGGGCACAAAACCAATTAAATAGATGCCAAAATATTATAAAAAATTGTTAATTAAACACCTTTCGAGCCTTCTGTCTCTGCAGCTACGAAAATTTTGACGCAGTTCGCCTAGGTTCAATCCCAATTCGAACCAGATCGAACCAGGAGTGCAAAAATCATACCTTGGTCGAACTGGACCAGAACTCTGAACCGGTTTGAACTTACTTTGGTTCGGAGGGGGGTACCCGTGCAACTTAGACAAATACTCACCTTGAATCTGGAAAATGTTGTTTTCTGATGTTTGTATGTAGTTTCTAGAAAATTTGCAACTTGTTCCAGAGTGGAAATGTCGAGACGGAGAAATCTTAGAAATATTTTATCTTTTTGAAAGGAGGTTGAGCTTGATCCTTACCTCGGGGCACAATCTTACCTTGGGGCACAATTATACCCCGAAAAGTTGACCTTGACCTGCACTGGTCCGGTGAAATTTCTGTTCGCGGATCTCGGAAGTCCAACGAAAACTCTCCGATTCGCTGTTCCACACCTGTATCTACAAGAAAAATGGTTTTGTTGTTTGGATGAGGGGTTTGCCTCAGTCAAACCCTGGTTTGGAATCAACCTTAATAGAATTGAAATAGAGAATGCTAGCAAATAGTAGAAGTGAATCTGTCAATGAAGCTATGATACTCAATAGATATGCAATTGTATTTGAAATGTAATCGAGTATATTGATATGAAAGCTTGAACATAACATTAACTCTAGGATTGTATGCTTAGAATCCACCTTGAAAGAAGTATGAATAGATCTTGAAGGTGAACAAAGGATCTTGAAGGAAGATCACACCATCATGATGGCTAGATCTAGGGTTTCGAATGATGAATATTGAATGTTTGAACCAAATCCCTTCAAAGGCATGAATGCTTCAATCCTTGATCTTCAATGGAGAACTTGAATGCTTGAATGATAGAATGCTTGATCTTGAAAAGTAGGTAGTTGCTCATAGATAGTGGATGCGCTCATGAAATATCTGGATAGATTGTGCATAAAAATAAAGATCGATCATGCATAGATTGTAGATGTCAAAATGAGGGAAGAAGGCTTCCTTATATAGAGATCTAGGGCATTAACTCCTAGAGAAAGCCGACATAGGAGCATTAAATTCCATTTAACCATAACCTCTAGGAATAGACTTAGATTAAATGTAATTTAAGAGTCTACCATTCGGAAACTCGAAACAACGGACCTGGAAGGGGGAAAATAAACTTTCCGAAGCTCGAGATCTCGAAACTCCTAGAAATTGAAAATGGGACCTGGGGTCAGGGATGAGGTCGACCTTGCCCTAGGTCAAGGTCGAGGTTGACCTTGACCCAGAGGCCAAAGTCCCCAGTTTCATAGAGCAGTTTGTCAGAAATAGGCTGGATATAGAGAGAGAGAAGTAGAATAGGGGGAAAACTACCAGATCCATGCAAATACCCATTCAAGGCGCTTGACATGACCCTAGACCACTTATTTGGAGGGTTAAATGCTCTTAACATAGATGTGCTTCCATTTTAAGATGATACAAATATTAAGATGTGTCATATGTCATGTATAGAGGCATGCATTTGGAATATGAAGTGTCACTTTTTGGGAATGTGAAGAGACCCTCGGTTGTAAAGTGAATATTATCTCTATTTTTATATATATCGCATCAAGCAAAAAGAATTGTACACTTGAACATTTCATTTCCAATTAAAGTGATATTTTCTTATGTGGCTAGGTTTTTCCTACAAGTGGAAGGATTTTCCTAGGATAGTTTCTTGTGTCATTTGTACATTTTTATCTCTTCTTTTATTGCTGTTTATCTTTTTTCTAGGGTTGAACTTAATAACAACTAGGATCTGGTTTAACTTGTTAAACCCATTTGATTTTCTTTGTTCATTTTTATCCTTGCATTGATTGCTTTTGCTAGATACTTCCTTGTTATAGAGTAAGTAAACTTCTTGAACAAATATTCCAAGAAATCTATCACCAATGTCCCTATGGATTTTGTAAGGGCTTTGTATATTCGCTTCCTATTTCTTGGTGATCCATTCTTCTGCAATTTTAGGTTCAGTCTCATTGGCCATAGTAGAGGGCCCAATGGAATTTATTTTTCTTCTGGATTGGAGAAAAGGACCTTGAATTCCAACTTTGTGCAGCTGATCTCTCTTTTTGCTGAGGAAATCCCCATGCTTTTCCTTGGGGTAAACTTATTCCGTTGTTAACTCGTGGCATCATATAACACATTGCATTCCTTATCTTTAAAATCATTCTCATCATTGTTACTTGCCATGGATGTTGTAGGAGGAAAGAGGGCTCAAAACCAACACACTAAAGATTCCTACTCATAAAGGAGGTAGAGATAGATTCAAGCTATAAACTTTCAGGCTTGAAGAGTAGGAAGTGTAAAGCTGAAAATGTTGATACCACTTGCAATAGCTTTATTGAAGCTCAAACCAGGCCATTCATGACAAACTAATAGGTAACTTCCCTCTATTAGAATATAATAATGATGTATTAAAGTGCACTCTATTGGAATATAATAATGATGTATTAAAGTGTATTCACACTTAGTGTACTTGGGCAGTTAGGTGTGTAATGTTCCCGTTAGAAAATAAATTATTAATCAAACTATTGTTAGTGGGCTGATTGATTTAATATATCTCAGACCTGTGTTTGTTTTTTTTCCATAGTCTTGTGTAGCCGTTGGCTATCTTTGTACACTCTTGAAAAGTTTCCCCGACAGGTATTTAATCACGGCTTGTAAGTAGTCATTAGGTATGCAATTTCGATTATTTCTTGGTTCTGCAAATTCAAGTTGGGATTATCTGTTGTTCGCCATTTCAGAAGTGAAAGATCTTCTCTACTTGGCTATTCCAGTTTCGTTGGGATTCAACCCTCACCCTATTCTGTCGCTTGGATTTGGCAAATCGGAGCACCATCATATTATGAATTGGAGAAATCATTATGTTTAATGTGATCAAACTCTCTTTGTGCTAAGTGAATGAAATCTTTGGCAATCGCTTGTGTTTTTTCTCGGCATATTCTATACACTCAGTTGCATGCATTACCGTACACTCCAAACTCTGTACATCACCCAGTGCAATCCTCCATTTGGCAAACAACATAGTCTTCAACTGTACGACATCCTTATTTCCTATCGTATGACCTCCATCTCTCCATCGTACCGCCTCCATTATTCCACCGTACAACGAGGCCACATCTACCATCCGTACAGCCTTGTGGGCTTCCCACCGTATGCCCTCACTGCTCCTCCGTACGATCATACTCTTGCACTATCCATCATCATACGAACATCATTCTTGCAATACCGTACGACCATTAATTACTGCACTTCCTTGTTACTGTACAACACCACTTTGGCCAACAGACACCAATGTACGATCATCCTAGCAAACAATTGATTCTGGAACATTACAGTGGTATCAGAGCTTCGATCCTGCCAGCTTGTAGAGAGTAAATGGGAGTTTATAGCCGGAGGAGAAGAACCCATTTCGTTGATAGAATGGCTGTAGAATCGGAACCTACAGCTGCCGAACTCGTGGCACTACTGAGAGAACTTGCGAGGGATCAGGCACAGATCAATGATACTCAACGACTCATGGAAGAAACTCTCAAGAAGTTGACAGACAATAAAATATCCGGTGAACAAAATGGTCATAGGGCAGACTCGGTGTCGGGTAAAGCAAACCCTCATCCAACACGCTTTTGACCTTCCATGCCGTCTTTTCCCCCATGGACGGAGGCACCATATAGAGGGAAGTAGCCGACTTTTGAAGAAATGCCAGAGCAACTGAGAGAAGACTAGAAGAATGTGAATTTGGAGGAAGATATATCCTAGAAAGATTACGCAGATATGAGAATGAGATACTTGGGAGTTAGAAACAAACGATATTTTAATGATCTCAAGAGGAAGTTGAGTAAAGTAAATCTATCACCATTTGATGGATTTGGCTCCATATCTGCGCAAGCATGGGTAATGAAGGTGGATACTTACTTCCAACTTAATCCCGTGCTAGAAGAAGCAATTAAATTTGCGGCCTTACACTTGGAGGGAGTAGCGCATAAATGGTGGCATCACAGTACCATCATATAGGGGCATGATTAGATAAATACCTATGCAGAATTCATCGAAAGATTGATAGATGGATTTGATGGTAAAGATCCAGAACTCAATTTAAAAAATTTGGCACAACTGAGGCAAACTGGATCGGTTGACCAGTACATTGCGAAATTTCAGAAACTCTCTATTTTGGTCATGGACATTTCTGAAAGAAGATGGATGGTGCTCTTTATGGATGGACTGACAAAACCACTGAAAGGTTGGGTAAAAGGGTTCAATCCTGCCACCCTGTCGGAAGCCATTAAGAAGGCATAGAGTATGGCATCATCATTAGCATCATCCTCTCGAGGTTACTCACATTCCAATCCGCCGATGTTCCCGAGAGACAGATAATAAACCTCCCCCGAGGAAGCCGTTGTTGGACAAAGCTAATAAACCTCTGTCGAGGAAGCCATCGTTAGATGAAGCTACCAGATAGGAGTTCTGAAAGAAGAAACTATGTTTCAATTGCAAGGGACCATGGGAAACTGGGCACAGATGCCTCAGGAAAAGAAAAATTCACTACATTGAAGTTGTGTCCGATGATGAGGATGAACAGGAAGATCTACCCTCCGAAGACAACTAGTCCCACGAAGATACCAAAATGGTTAGTTTGAACTGTACGGAGAGAATTGCAACATTAGTACGGCACAGAGGAACTATCGGCTTAGCTGGGAGCCTGAGGTGTATGATGTTTCGTGTACGGGGAACTCTTCAAGGACAAAGAGTCATGGTGATGCTTGATAACAGAGCCACTCTAAACTTCATAAACTCATCCTTGGTGAAATGAAGAGGTCTACCGATTGAGTCACACATAGGATTCCAAGTCAAGGTTGCTGGAGGGACCCTGTTGCCTTGCACACACCTTGTTCTTCAGCTAAGTATCACAATCGCAAATCACACGGTGATCGAGGATTTCTTTATAGTGGACCTTGATGATATGGAGGTTATTCTGCGCATATAGTGGATGGAGACACTTGATGAATACACTCAGAGCTTCAAATGAATAGACTTCACTTTTGTTGTGGATGGAAAGAAGGTTGTTCTTCGCAGAATGGCAAACGAGGGTCTAACGGAAGTTTCTGCGCATTGGATGGAGGCAATTTTTTGGCGTGATGACATTGCTTGTTCTACAAACTGTTTTGTCTTGGAAGAACTTATAAAAGGGCAACGGACACCTCCCCAAGATGATGATCTCCAAAATATCTTGAGCAATCATGATAAATTTTTTATAAACATTCCTCTTGGCATACCTCCTCATCGAGGGTTTGAACATACTATCAAGTTGGAAGTAAGAGCCAAGCCGGTCATAACCACACCCTACCGCCAACCCAAAAAATTCAAAGATGAGATCGAAAAGATGATTCAGGAACTACTGGAGAAAGGATGGATCCGTCCCAGTTCTAGCCCTTTTGTGTCATCAGTGGTATTGGTTAAAAAGGACGAGATGTTGCATGTGTGTGGACTATCGTGCGTCGAACAAAATAAATAAATAAATAAATATCCCATTCGAAAGATAGATGAGTTGCTAGATGAATTACATGGCACAGTCTATTTTTCGAAAATAGATCTCCATTCCGGATACCATTAGATCCACATGAGGGAAGAAGACGTGGAAAAGACGACCTTTTGTTGTCATTAGGGCATTATGAGTTCCTGGTCATGCCATTCGGATTAACGAGTGCACCTGCTATATTCCAATCATGCATGAATTGCATCTTCAACAAACAATTGCGTAAGTACTTACTGGTATTTTTTGATGATATTTTTATTTATAGCAGGACATGGGAAGAGCACTTTAAGCATCTAAATGAGATCCTAAGGATCATGAAGGATTAGTCCTTGTCCGCGAAGCGATCCAAGTGTAAATTCGGCGTGACAAAAATGTTGTACCTGGGGCATGTTGTCAGTAAATATGGAGTTCAAGTTCATCAGGAGAAGATTCAGGCTATCCTTGATTGGCCTCCCCCAAAATCACTCACGGAGTTGCAAGGATTTTTGGACTGTGCAGTTATTACTGGAGGTTTGTGAAAAGATTCTCTCAGCTTAGCGCCCCATTAATAGATCTGACAAGAAAGGGCTCCTTCTAGTGGAATGAAAAGGCGCAACTCACTTTTGATAAGCTGAAAGAAGCAATGAGCACTTGTCCCATACTTGCGTTACCTGATTTCACTCGACTGTTCATTCTGGAGTGCGATGCATCCAGAGAAAGCATTGACATGGTACTGATGCAAGATAGACACCCCATAGCCTATGAGAGCAGGAAGCTTACGCAAACAAAACACTTATATTCCATTTATGACAAAGAGATGTTGGCCATCGTACATGCACTAACCAAGTTTTGACAGTATCTGGTGGATGCCAAGTTTGTCGTTTGTATGGATCACAATAGTTTGAGATATTTTTTGGAGCAATGATGAACGAGAGGCAACAAAAATGGGTAAGCAAGGTTCAGGCTTTTGATTTTGACATTGAATATGTGAAAGGAAAGAACAATGTGGTCACAGATGCTTTGTCTAGGAAACTCGCCATCTACTTATTGACCCTGATTTCAGCTGACTAGAAAGCACATTTGTTGGTAGAATATTCCAAAAACACATTTGTCTGTGAGCTAATGGATGGCAACACCTAGGATGATTGGTACAAAGTGGTGGATGACATCATTTACTATAAGAATCAGATATATTTAGTGCTGGAATCCAAATTGAAGTAGAAAATCTTTAAGGAAAAGTACACAGTTCACCCTTGGTAGGACACCCATGCTTCCTCAAAACTTATAGACATTTCAGAGAGAGGTGTTCATGGAAGGTTCTTAAAGGAGACGTATTGCGGTATGTAAGAGAGTGTGCGGTCTGCTAGTATAACAATTCCGAACATACTCTACCCATCGGGTTACTGCAACCCCTGCCAATTCGAGAACAAAAGTGGGAAAGTATCTCGATGGATTTCATTATTAGACTTTCCAAGGTGAACGGAAAGGATTGTATCTTTGTGGTAGTTGACAGACTAATGAAGTACACACATTTCTTTGCTATCCCCTTAGATTTTTAGGTTGCACAGGTAGCCGATCTGTTTTTTAGAGGAGTCTTTCGTTTGCATGGGTTACCTCGAAACATTGTCAGTGATTGGGATGAGCAATTTATTAGTATCTTCAGGACATAACTATTTCAGCTAGCAGGAACAGAATTGTCGCCCAGTACTAGTTACCACTCTTGGACAGATGGTCAAACGAAGATTATAAACAAGTGGCTCGAAGGCTATCTTTGGAACTACATTTCGGCACAACAATAGGCGTGGGCCAAATGGATGTACCTAGAGGAATATTGCTACAATACCACTTACCACATGTCCATTGGGATGACACCTTTCAAAGCACTATACGGGTACGAACCCCTTTCCTTCATCGACATAGTTTTGGGTGATAGTCGCGAACCAAGGGCGAGGGATTGGCTTTAGGAGGGACCGGACATCCTGAGATGCTTAAAGGAAAACTTACAACAGGTACATAATCAACAAAAGATGTACCTCGACATACACTACGTTGAGAGAAGTTTCGAAGTGGGAGACTTGGTCTATCTTAGACTTCAACCATATCGGCAATACTCATTGAAGGAAATGGGGAAAGAAAAACTGAAGCCATGATTTTATGGCCCTTATCGGGGAGTTCGCCGCATCAGTGAAGTTACCTATGTGCTGGAACTTCCAGAGGGGAGCCGTATTCATAACATGTTTTGTCTCATGTCTTAGGAAAGCTGTAGGACAGAACGCCACGGTAGTTGCAGACCTTTCGTCACTCAATGAAGAAGGAAAACTCATATTGGAACCGATTGAGATCATTGATGTACGTGAGAAGACCCTGCAGGACTGCACGGTGAAAGAATATTTGGTACATTGAAAACACTTGCCGTTGGATGATGCGATGTGGGAGGGCAAGCACATTCTATAACACCCGACATTACATTTGCTTGAGGACAAGCAAAATTTGGGACAGGAAGATTGTAATGTTCCTATTATAAAATAAATTATTAATCAAACTATTGTTAATGGGCCAATTGATTTAATATATCTCAGACCCATTTTTGTTTTGTTTCTGTAGTTTTGTGTAGCCGTCGACTATCTTTGTACACTCTCGGAAAGTTTTCCCGAATAGGTATTTAAGCACGGCTTGTAGGTAGTCGTTAGGTATGCAATTTGGATTATTTATTTGTTCTGCGAATTCTAGTTGGGATTCTCTATTATTCGCCATTTCGGAAGTGAAAGATCTTCCTTACTTGGCTATTTCAGTTTTGGTAGGATTCAACCCTCACCCTATTCCGTCACCTGTAATGCTTCGCTCGGATCTGACAAATTGGAGCACCATCATAATGCAAATTGGAAAAATCATTGTGTTTAATGTGATCAAACTCTCTTTGTGTTAAGTCAATGAAATCTTTGACAAACGTTTGTGTGTTTTCTCTGCATATTCTTGTTGGATACAATTGATTAAATTGTGTGTTGTCTTTGATGTTACACAATGTCATATCAATTGACAGACAATGCTTTATCGAGCTCACTTGGTCAGTGAAGATAGTTTTCCTTGTCTACCGAGCATTCACTGGTTTATTTTGAACAAATTACAGTGTCTATCGAGCTCACTCGGGTGTCGAAGGAATTTAGGAAGAAAAGAGTGTTAACCGAGCTCACTCGATTAACGAAGGGAAAGTTGGACAGAGTCAGTGTTCACTGAGTTCACTCGGTTGCCAAAGGATTTTTGGAAGTTTGCAGTGTTAATCGAGCCTCTGACACAGAGAATCATTCCAAAGTTAGTTTCTACTGAGCAGGGTCGGCTTATGAAGGATTTTTCTTGTTCTGGCATATAATTAGTTTCTATCGAGCAAGGTCAGCTTACGAAGGATTTTTCTTGTTTTGGCATATGAAGCTTAATTACTTTATGTATTGATTCGAGTTGACTATAATGATGAATATTGGTTATTGTAATTTGAAATTGGGTCGACTTGACAATCTGGAAGGTATAAATAAAATGTCAAGTTGAGATTTCCAGTGTGTGTGCAAGTGTGTTGATTGCATTGAAAAGGAAAAGAGGGAGCGAACTTGAAGGATAAGTAGGTATCTTTGTGGAGCAGAAAAGTAATATTCAATCTAGAAGGATCAAGTTTAAGCAAAATAGAGATCTGGATTCAACAATTCAATTGCATAACAATCAGGTCATTTCATTGTTACTTACTAACCATTGTAGCAGTGATCTAAAATCTCCTAACAGAGTTGGTTTAACAGCTAGTTGTAAATCTTTTGACAAGGTGGCAATTCTATTGAATTGTTTTAAGACCTCTTGCAAGGCCACTCCTAACAGGGTGATTAAATCCTCTAACAAGGTCACACTTAACAGTGTGTTTTGTAACCTTTAACAGGGTTGGCTCCTAACAGGGCTCACTTTAGAAGAGTGAAAAATAGTAACTAGTTACATTGGTGGTTTTTCCCAAATTGGGTTTCCATGTTAAATCCTGGTGTCTCATGTGTTCATGTTATTTCTCTTATGCTTGCAAGTTAATTACTGTTAATGTTTTAAGATTTGCCAAAAGTAATTCACACTCTGCATTTGCTAAGTTACAACATTTTTTGTGTTTACCGAGTATCAGTAGTGATCAATTTTCTCAGTTTAAATTTATTGTTGACGTTTAAGGTATTTGGGCTTTTTTTTAGTATTAATTGATTTAACCCCCCCTCTCAGTTACTCCTTCTGTATTTCCAACAATTGGTATCAGAGCATTTGGTGCTTACAAGAAAGGTTTCAAGGATCTAAGCTAAAGATCAGGATGTCTTACAAAAGAGAGATTCCAAAGCTAAACAAATAACTTTTCAGCATGGTAGGGACTCATGAGACTTCATCTGGCCACCATTAGTGATTTAGGCTGCAAATACCTTGAATACAAAACTCCTACTGGTACATTATCTGTTGGAGAGCTTGCTGAGAAAAAGAAACATAACATCATGATGATTGATATTGCATCCGCTCTCAACTATGATGAATTTGATGAAATCAAAGATTGTAAAACTGCTTTTGATATGTGGAATAAGCTAAAGGACATCTATGGTGGTGATGACAATGTAAGGAGAGCCAAAGTAGAAAGCTTAGAGGACAGTTTGATTAGATGAGAATGAGAGAAGATAAAAATGTTGCCAAATATGTGGAAAGAGTCAACGCTAGTGCCAGTGCACTTAGAGCTTCTGGAGGAGAAATCAAGGAAGAAACTGTTGTAAGTAAAGTTCTCAGAACATTGCTTCCTATCTATGCAATTAGAGTATCTGCTATTCAAGAAAAGAGATGTGACCCAAATCACAAGTTAAGTTTGGATGCCTTGGTAGGAAGATTGATAGCTTTTGAGCTAGACAACTTTGACAATTATGTTCCAGCTTCCAAAAATGTTGAGTTTGCATTTAAGGCCAAACTTTCACTCAAAGAGAAAGGCAAGAAAATAAATGACATTTAGTCAGAAAGTGAAGAGGAAACAGAGGAAAGTTCTGACAGTGATCTTGAAATTGTTGAAGCTTTACTTGCAAAGAAATATTCTAGAGGTAAAGTACAAAGGTAAAGTTCCTTTAATCTGCTTTTCATGTGAAGAAATTGGTCATATTGCTACCAGGTGCCCAAACAGAGAAAGAAAGGATGAGAGGAAGAGCCACAAGTACAAAGGCAAGAAGGAATCCAAAAGTCACAAATCCTTCAAAGACAAAGGTAAAAAGACTTGTTTTATGGCTAAAGATTTTGATAACAATAAAGATGAGATAGTGTACATTGCTATAAAAGATGAATTTGATGAAGAAGAAGATAAGATGGCACTTATCTCTCATGTTAGCAAAAATGATACATGGATCATAGATAGTGGATGTTCACATCATATGATTGGAGACAAAACAAAATTTGAACACTTTGAACATTATGATGAAGGTAGTGTAAGGTTTGGAAACAATGAACTTTGTTGCATAAAAGGGAAAGGCCGAATCTCATTAACCAATGAACTTGTGTGTGACAATGCCTATTAGATTGAAGGACTGAAACATAACCTACTAAGTGTGGCTAGCTAATCAAGATTGGATTCAAGGTAGAATTCATGCATGGCAAGGCAAGACTGCTGGATGACACGAGAAATCTGATTGGATCAGGCAAACAAACAAGAGATAACCTATTTTATCTTGATCTTGATTATTGCTCATGTTTTATTGCTCAAATGGAAGAAAGTTGGTTATGGCACAGAAGACTATATCATTTAAACTTTGATAATATGGTTAAGATAAGAAAATTCAGAAAAGTAAGAGGTATCCCTAGTTTGAAGAAATCAAATGTTGGATTTTGCAAAAATTGTCAGATTGGCAAAATGGGAAAGACTAGTTTTAAAAGAAAAAATTATCAATTTGAAAAGATGTCTTGGAAATTGTGCATATTGACTTATGTGGACCTATTGGAATAGAAAGTTATAGTGAAGAAAAATTCTTTATTCTTTTTGTTGATGACTATTCTAGAATGATGACTGTTATGTATCTTAGAGAAAAGTCAGAAGCATTTGAAAAATTCAAATGGTATCTAGCAAAAGTAGAAAAAGAAACAAGAAAAAGATTGAAATGCTTAAGATCACACAGAGGTGGTGAATTCATCTCCAATGAATTCAATAATTTCTGCATTGAAAGAGGAATCAAAAGGCAAGTATCAGCCTTGGTACTCGAGCAGAATGAAATAGCTGAAAGAAGAAATAGATCCATCATGGATTGTGCAAGGACTTTAATGATTGAAAAGAATGTTGCTATGAAATACTGGAAGGAAGCCATCAACATTGCACTTCATGCTTTGAATTGAGTACAATTGAAAGCCTCACATAAAACTCCCTATGAATTATGGTATTGCTACAAACCCAATGTAAGTTATCTGAAAGTATTTGACAGTAAATATTATCTCTTAAAAGAGTCTAGAAAAGTCAAATTTGATGTGAAAGGTGATGAAGGTATATTCCTAGGATATTCCTACAAAAGTAAGGCATATAAATGTTTGAATTTGTCTACTCATAAAATTATAGAAAGTGCACATGTGAGAATTGATGAGTTTGCAGAAAAGACTGAAGAAGAAAGCAAAAGGGAACCAGAAGATTATAAAAGATTTGTTTATTTTGAAGTTGATACATTGCCAGACACATCTAACAATAAGGAGACTTCACCTCCCGAGTTTACCACAGCTATCGAGTTGCAAGAAGTACAAACCGAGTCTCATTCTGAAGTTACTGAGTCAATGCCTATCGAGTCTGAATGACTTGAGCCTGAAGTTGAAATTCAAAATGAAGATAGCGCAATTCATTCAAAAGGCAAAGAACCTGTATTGGCCAAGTAAGTCAGAAGGCATCATGCACCTGATCAGATTATTAGAGATAAATCAAAAGGTACTATGACAAGAAGCAAATTAAAAGGTACATGTTTACTTGCTGATTTTGAACCTATAAGTGTTAAGGATGCTATAGAAAATGAAAGTTGGATTGATGCAATGAACGAAGAAATAGAATAGATAGAAAATAACAAAATTTGGACTCTTATTCCTACGCTTAAAGATAAAAATGTGATTGGAACAAAATGGGTATTCAGAAATAAGCTGAATGAAGATGGACAAGTATCAAGAAACAAAGCTAAATTAGTGTGTAAAGGCTATTCTCAAGAAGAAGGAATTGATTATGGTGAGACTTTCGCTCCTATTGCAAGATTAGAAGGTGTTAGGACCCTACTTGCACATGCAGCTCACAAATAATTCAAAGTATATCAAATAGATGTTAAATTTGCATTTCTGAATGGAATTCTTGATGAAGAAGTCTACATTGAACAATGAGAAGGTTTTGTTCATCCTGAAAAGAGGGATATGGTCTCTAAATTACATAAAGCTTTACATGGTCTCAAACAAGCTCTTAGAGCTTGGTATGAAAGACTACATAACTACTTGATACAGATTGGTTTTTCGAGAACAAATGATAATAGTAGTTTGTACATCATGGAAAGACCAGATAACAAAATTGTGTTGGCAGAGATATTTGTGGATGACACTTTATTTACAAGAAATGATGACCTATGCAAAGCATTTTTAGAACAAATAAACAAAGAGTTTGAGATGTCCATGTTTGGTGAAATAAAATTCTTTGTTGGATTGCAGATACAATACAACAAAAATGGTATCTATATCACCCAATCCAAGTATGTAAAAGAGATACTCAAAAAGTTTGGTATAGAAGATTCAAAACCAGTTTGTACGCCAATGTGTACTGGACTCAAGTTTACCAAAGATGATGACTCCAAAGAAGAAGATCAGACCTTATACAGCTCAATGATTGGAAAATTATAGTATGTAGTTCACACAAGGCCTGATATTGCCTTAGCAGTTGGGATAGTGGCAAGATTCTCAGCTAAATCCAGAGAAAATCATATGATGGCAATCAAAAGAATCTTGAGATATCTGAAAGGTAGTAAAGACTATGGTTTATGGTACAAACTTTGAGAAAACCTAGACGTAAAGGTATTTACTGATGCTGATTGGCCAAGAAATCTCGATGACAGAAAAAACACTAGTGATGGAGCTTTCTTTCTTGGTAAAAGGTTGGTATCTTGGACAAGCAAAAAAGAAAATTGCACATCCCAATCTATAACAGAAGCAGAGTATGTAGTAGTAGCAGTAAATTGTTCTAACTTTGTTTGGTTCAAACAATTGTTGGAAGGAATGAAAGTTGAAATCAAAGAACCAGTAGTCATGTATTGTGATAACACCAGTGCAATTAACATATCAAAGAACCTAGTGATGCATTCCAAAACAAAGCACATTGCTGTAAAATATCACTTTTTCAGAGAACTGGTGCAGGATAAAGAAATTAGATTGGAATATGTTCATACAAAAGAACAAATTGCTAACATATTCACCAAGCCATTACCTAAGGATGCATTCTTATATCTAAGAGGTAAGCTAGGGGTCATTCCTCTATTTAAAGCTCACTAATAAAGTTTAGTGATGCATCAACCAGAACCAAGCTAAAGATCAAATAGTTGATGCAGCATAATCAAGAGAATATTGCATATGAATTAGTACTCAAGGTACATTGATACAAATTTGGCATGTGTTGTCAAAGAGGGAGAAGTTTATTGTCATATCTTTATCTTTCTAAAATTTTGTAAAGGGAGATTTTTGAAAAGAAGGTATGCAAAGAAAGAATACAGCATAAAGAAGAAGTTTTTGTGTAAAATCTAAGAGGGAAAAACTTTCTATCAAAGAGGAGTCTTATTTTTCAAAATTTCATTATGCTATGACATGTGTTGCCATCAATGCCAAAGAGGGAGATTGTTGGATACCATTGATTAAATTGTGTGTTGTTTTTGATGTTACACAAATCTCATATCAATTGACAGACAATGCTTACCAAGCTCACTTGGTCAGTGAAGATAGTTTTTCTTGTCTATCGAGTGTTTATTGGTTTACTCTGAACAGATGACAGTGTCTGCTGAGCTCAATCGGGCGTCGAAGGAATTTAGGCAGAAAAGAGTGTTAACTTAGTTCACTCGGTTAACAAAGGGAAAGTTGGATAGAGTTAGTGTTTATCGAGTTCATTCAGTTGCCAAAGGATTTTTGCAAGTTTGTAGTGTAAATCGAGCCTCTGATACAGAGAATTGTTCCAAAGTTTCTACCGTATAGGGTCGGCTTACGAAGGATTTTTCTTGTTTTGGCATATGAAGCTTAATTACTTTATGTATTGATTTTAGCCGACTATGATGATGAATATTGGTTATTGTAATTTGAATTTGGGCCAACTTGACAAGTATAAATAAAAGGTCAAATTGAGATTTCCAGTGTTTGTGCAAGTGTGTTGATTGAATTGAAAAGGAAAAGAGAGGGAGCAAGCTTGAAGGATAAGCAAGTATCCTTGTGGAGCAGAAAAGTAATATTTGATCAGAAAGGATCAAGTTTAAGCAGAAAAGAGTTCTAGTTTCAACAATTCAGTTGCATCACAATCAGGGCATTTCATTGTTACTCTCTAACCATTGTAGCAGTGATCTAAAATCTCCTAATAGAGTTGGTTTAATAGCCAGTTGTAAATCCTCTAACAAGGTGGCAATTCCTTCCAATTGTTTTAAGACCTCTTGTAGGGCCACTTCTAACAAGGTGATTAAATCCTCTAACAATGTCACACCTAATAGTGTGTTTTGTAACCTTTATGCCCACTTCAGAAGAGTGAAAAATAGTAACTAGTTACATTGGTGGTTTTTCTCAAATTGGGTTTTCACGTTAAATCCTGGTGTATCATGTGTTCATGTTATTTCTCTTATGCTTGCAAGTTAATTACTGTTAATGTTTTAAGATCTGCCAAAAGTAATTCACACTCTGCATTTATCGAGTTATAGCATTTTCTGTGTGTTTACCTAGTATCAGTAGTGATCAGTTTTCTCAGTCTAAATTTATTGTTGACATCTAAGGGATCTGGGATTTGTTTTGGTAGTAATTCATTCATCCCCCCTCTTAGTTACTCTTTCTGTATTTCCAACAATTCTATATACTGTTGCATGCATTACTATACACTCCAAACTCCGTACATCACCCAATGCAATCCTCCATTTGGCAAACAACATAGTCTTTAACCGTATGGCATCCTCATTTCCTACTGTACGGCCTCCATTTCTCCACCATACGACCTCCATTATTCCACCATACATCTACCCCACATCTACCGTCCAGATGGCCTTGTGGGCTTCCCATCGTGCGACCTCACTGGTCCACCGTACGACCATACTCTTGCACTATCCATCATCATACAGACATCACCTCTGCATCATTCTTGCAATATTGTACGACCATTAATAATTGCACTTCCTTGTTACTGTACAACACCACTTTGGCCAACATACACCAACGTATAGTCATCTTGGCAAACAATTGATTTTGGAACATTACAAGGTGTAGGTTACTAAATATGGTTGTTGTATAGTTGTAGTTGTTGCAGATCTAAATCAGCCTATTGCACTGTCTCTTAATTGGTAGATGTGGCATTAAATGTGGTAGATAAACAGTGCTTTCCTAATTCTATATAATGTTGCTCATCTTCACGGAGGAAGACATTCAAGTCAAATTCCCTTATTCAGTTTCTTTTCATTCATTAACATTGGAATTAGAGCTCTAGACTAGGGTTCGATGTTAGGGTTTGTTTGTGCAAATAAAGTCGGGAAGAGGTGGACAAAAGGTTGGCTAGGGCATAGCCATGAGAAGACAATCTATCAAAAATTGTAGGCAGTTTTGAAGGCCACCAACAAATGTTTAGGGCATGGATGTACTTCCCATTTTTATTATGCGAATCTTGATTTGCAAGAAGCAGAAAATTGCTGCAGATATGGAATCGTTTGAAGAGATTTTATCAATGAAAAAGTATAGCCACTTCTGAAAAAGTAGAAATTGTGAGCAGAACACAAGGAAAAAATAAAAAATGCACAAAATTGAAAACAACGCAAATCACGACAACTTTTTCAAAAAATCTCACAATTGTGTTTTTGGACATAGGGATCTATGAAAGGGCCTATTTCTACAAAGTGCAACTAGGGCATGGAAAAATAACGATTTTTTAAGTCGCAAAAGGTTCTAATTTGCTGTTATTTTTGGAAAGGCTTTGCATTCATAGCTAGTGCAGAGGCTTTGGGTATTTCTCTTATATAAAACCCTCTCCTTTTTTTAAAAGACAATTGTAAATTCTAGGGTTTACAAATTTCAGTTTAATGGGGGATTTTCAAGTTTGATGAAACTTGCAAACTCTATCGAAGTAGTGTTTCAAAATATTTGAGAATTTTCAGATTTAGGCTTGGGCATTTTTTAGGATCCAATTTAAATTTCAAAAAAGTTTTTTTAGGTCTAATTAAGTGTGTTAGTGTTTCAAGAAAAGTCTATTTTTGGCTTCGTTACTAGATTTGTGCATCCCTTGCCTCTGGATGCGGGTGTTTCCATATGTGGATGTAGAGGTGGGGTGTGAGTGGATGCTCATAGGGAGCACATCCTTTCCTTGTGGGGGCATCTTGTTGCTCTTATTTCAGTCCTCTATCATTTTTGCATGTAATAACTTGTTTAATTCTATCCCAAAATATCCAAGTCCAAGTCATGTAACCAAGGCTTAGGTCTAGTTCGAAGTTCGAGTCAAGTCTCTTCTCATCGGGATTTCAGGCTTTCCCATTCCCCTTTGCATCTCTGACCGCGTCGCATGGGTTGGGTCAAAAACCCGCGTTCAGGTCACTTTTATAGTTCTCATATCTAGCTAGGCAGGATAAGTCCTTAAGATCGCCCTCGATGAGAGCTAGAGTAAGTCAAATATATCATTATCACCATTTTGGGAAACTAGACTCTCATGGTTCGAGCTTCTATTGTGATCGGAGAAGTGTCAAAGTAGCTTCGCACCTGCAAGGTGCAAACTTTTTCTTGGGTCGTGGAAGACTAAGTTAGCGCGTGGGAATATACCACAGATATTCCATTGGCACACTCTGTAGTTTGGGAAAATGGCTAATAGGTGCAACTCTGCATGTTGAAAGCAAGATGGGCCCCACAGAAAGTTAATGGGCAAATAGGTCTCAAAAGTTTAAAGGCGGATTTTCGGAAAAGTGCTTCTCCTAATGCAACAACGTGAGTAAGTGGAGAATGTTTAGATTTAAGGCATGCACAAAATATGGTTAGGTGCTAATCGAGCAACATGCTCGGATTCAATATCCTTGCCAACGTTTTGATCTTGCTGTAGGGGGTAGAAGGGAATTCTCTTTTTAAGTGCTGACTAAATGCACCACTCCCATGTCTAATCAGCGTGGGGTGGGATGTAGGGGACTGTTCAATCCTATAATGTCCCCACTCCTTGGGACAACTTTACCTATAGAATTTATTAGCAACATTGTCTATTAAATTGAATTCTAACGATTGACATTCAAGAATTTCCATTATTTCCACACAACCTTAAAGATCCCTTTAATCAAGCTTCCTAACTCTCTGGGAGGATCCCTTGTGTCCCAAAGAATGATCCTCGATTAGTTAGCCTTCCTCCTTGAAACTACCTTTCAAGTCAAGCTTCATAATCCTCTATGAGGACCCTTTGTGTTCCATAGGATGACCTTCGATTAGTTAGCCATCTTCTTAAAGGGTTACCTTTAAGCTCTACAAGATTTGTCTATCCAATCTTCTACAATTGATCCTATTGTAATCGACCATTATTTTTTATAATTTGCGATCTCAATAATCCAACCTAAATATATTTATTTATATGATCTACTTTCTTACTACAATATAACAATTACTAATTATTAAAATATTCTAATTATACTCCTTAGAATTCTCATAATTAATTTATATAATCTAAATTGATAATAATAATACTATTACCATAAATTGATAATAATAATAATACTATTACTATGTGTTAGTTATAGTACTATTATACAATATCCACATATATAACTAATAAATATTTCTTCCTATCCCAACCTTGTACATACTTACCAACTTAAAGTAGCCTTAGGCGATGTGGGCCTTTGCGAACCCTCTGCCTTCTCTATTGGTTCGTGGCTCGAGCAACATGTACGTTGGGATTGTTCTCCAAGTCCGTACACCCCCGAACTCTGCAAATTCCTATCGATTTGTTGGCTCTGATTTATTGTTGATTGGGGGTGAATGGTTTTGTCACAATCTTTAATTCTTTAGCCCTATTTGTTTGTGTTGATCACTGCGTGCATATGACTGTAATGTCTTGCTTAGGTAATTGTTATTTTGTTTGTACTATCACGTGGATCCTTCGATATTTTGCAATCCTCGACTCTCGTACCGTCCACCTATATCCTTTCTTGTTTCCTTTCGTGTCCCATTTTATACTTGGAAAGGGCTATGGATCACGACCATTAGGTTTCAAACATGCCCATTATTTTTCCTAATTAATGTTTTTATTATTAGTATTCATTTAGATCATTATTTGTTTACATTGGCATTATCATTATATTGTTTATTGTTTATTATCCATATTGACTAGCTTCACCATAGAATATGCAATTATTATATTTCAATATTAAAAATTATAGCATACCGCTTTCTTTGATTAATCATAATATATATAATACGTTTTGAATTGTTTAATATAGGAAATCTTTTATCAATTTGGGCTCATAACAATTTGCCCTTCTCAAATTTGCTTGTCCTCAAGAAAATATTTGAGTTTAGTATGTTAGAATCGCATCCTTTGATTTCAGAGGAATAATATTACAATTTTGACATAAGTCGATTACATATTATGTTCTTTTTCATCAAGATTTGTCATTTTTCTTGGATTTTGATCATCACATCTTTCTTCAATTCGGTTCATTTTCCCTCTCTTACAATGATGGTTGTAACTCCAAGGCTCTTTGCATAACATAGATTCTTCTTTAATAGTTCCTCCCTTTCTTGGCACTTGTGTCCCTTATTCCACTGACCTTGACATATATAACATGGTCTTCCTTGATTAATTTTCTTTGATCTTTCACCTTGTTGGGATATTGTTGTTAGGAGAACATCAGGTGTTTCCTTTATCATATTTGACTCAACTCTCTTTGCTTTTCTAATGGCTTCTTCTAGATTTTGGGGCTCAAAGGGTTTCACTTGTGCTTTAATGGATTCTTTAAGTTCTATGAATAAATGAGTGAGTTGACCCGGAGATAGATTTGGAACCATTACAGAAAGATCGTGAAATTGATTTGCATATTCTTCTACTAACCCTGATTGTTTTAGGTGAGTTAGCTATTGGAAGTACAATTCAGGATCCCTTAGATCAAACCTACTCATCAATCTTTGAGTGAATTGACTATAGGAGGGTATTTTTTTGAGCCCTAGGAAAATTTGTCCACAGTGCCACCATTTGTGGGTTGATCCTCTTAAATGAAGTATGGAAAACTTGATTACACCTTTTTCCGTCATAGGACTATAGGATAAATATGTATCTAACTTTTGGACCCATGATTGAGCAGTTTCTTCTCCTGACCCATTAAAACATGGTAATTTTACCTTATTTAACTTCTTTTGAAGGTCTTCATCTACATGATGTTTCTTTCTATTTTCCATGAGTTTAGATTCATAGTATTCTTTAAAGGGAATAAGTTGTCAAAGATTGGGATCCAAGCTGGCATACATTTGTGCAATTTCTTCCACGCTATTAGTGGTCATTCCATTATTTGCAATAGGTTCTTCTCTCAGAATGAACGAGGGAAGTGTATCTCGTGGGACTGAACTTTGTGACGAGGGTTCATTTTCCTCATGAGTGGAATGATGGTCCCTTTGTGACTTAAGTCTCTCATTTTTGTTATTATTACTGCTTAATTTTTGTAAAGCTTCTAGTAGTACCCTATTGGAGTTTTTAGTTCTTTCAAATCTCTCATTACTTTGCTCTATAAAGTTCCTTACTTCTTGAGCTAGTTCCCTTGCCATCGTTCTTTAAGGTGTGATAATGCTTGGACTAACCAGTTCCATAGGATGACAAGATTATGCTCTGATACCACTGTGATGTCCCCACTCCTTGGGACAACTTTACTTATAGAATTTATTAGCAACATTGTCTATTAAATTGAATTCTAATCATTGACAATCAAGAATTTCCATTATTTCTACACAACCTTAAAGATCCCTTTAATCAAGCTTCCTAACCCTTTTGGAGGATCCCCTATATCCAAAGGAACGATCCTCGATTAGTCAGCCTTCCTCCTTGAAACTACCTTTAGAGTCAAGCTTCATAATCCTCTGTGTTCCATAGGACGACCCTCGATCAGTTAGCCATCTTCTTAAAGGGTTACCTTTAAGGTCTACAAGATTTGTCTATCCAATCTTCTACAATTGATCCTATTGTAATCAACCATTATTTCTTATAATTCGCGATCTCAATAATCCAACCTAAATATATTTGTTTATATGATCTACTTTTTTACTACAATATAACAATTACTAATTATTAAAATATTCTAACTATACTTTAAGAATCCTCATATTTAATTTATATAATCTAAATTGATAATAATAATACCATTACCATAGATTGATAATAATAATAATACTATTACTATGTGTTAGTAATAGTACTATTATAAAATATCCACATATATAACTTATAAATATTTCTTCCTATCCTAACCTTGTACATACTTACCAACTTACCTTAGCCTTAGGCGACATGGGCCTCCTCAAACCCTCTGCCTTCTCTATTGGTTCGTGGCTCGAGCGGCATGTATGTTGGGATTGTTCTCCAAGTCCATACACCCCCGAACTCTGCAAATTCCTGTCGATCTGTCGGCTTCGATTTATTGCTGACTGGTGGTGAATGGTTTTGTCAGTCTTTAATTCCTTAGCCCTCTTTGTTTGTGTTGATCACTGTGTGCATATGACTGTAATGTCTTGCTTAGGTAATTGTTATTTTGTTTGTACTATCACATGGATCCTCCGATATTTTGCAGTCCTTGACTCCCATGACTGTCCACCTATATCTTTTCTTGTTTTGTTTCGTGTCCCATTTTATGCTTGGAAAGGGGTATGGGTCACAACCATTAGGTTTCAAACATGCTCATTGTTATTTCTAATTAATGTTTTTATAATTAGTATTCATTTAGGTCGTTATTTGTTTGCATTAGCATTATCATTATATTGTTTATTGTTTATTATCTATATTGACTAACTTCATAGAATATACAATTATTATATTTCAATATTAACAATTATAGCATACCGCTTTCTTTGATTAATCATAATATATATAATATGTTTTTAATTGTTTAATATAGGAAATCTTTTATCAATTTGGGCTCATAACAAATCTGCATGGGTTTAATTGCAACGTGAGTATGATTGAAAGGGTGGTCAAAAAGACTTGGAGACGTAGGCAATGGAGATTTTTCCATAGAGATATTGCAGGATGTAGAAAGTAGTAGGACTATGAGAGGTGAGGAAAATGTCACAGTGGGAGCAAAACTAAAGGATTTTGCATTGAAGTCTGGCCTTTTGAATTAGAATATGTGCCATTATCAAATAAATTATATTCGAAATAATTATCAGGTGTAGTGACCATTTTTTGCAAACTTGAGAATGATTTCTCATTGAATACGACATCTTGACTACGAATTGTTTTACGAGCAACCGGATCCCACAAACGGAAGCCAAATTGATATTCACCATACCACAGAAATATTCATCTCTTGGATTTAAAATTTCAATTTTGTTCTATACTCTCTTGGAATGTGAACATGCACATCACAGCCAAATACATGTAAATGAGAAAATGAAATTCTTTTCCCAACCCACCATTCCTTTGGAATGTCAAAATCAAGACGAGATGAAGGAGCTCAATTAATTAGAAAAACAACAGTATTGCACGCCTCTGCCCAAAATTCCTTCCCCAAAACAGCATTTGATAGCATACACCAAGCTCTTTCCAAGATAGTCCGATTCAACCTCTCGACTGCACCATTTTCTTGAAGTGTATAAGAAACTGTTTAATCCTTCAAATACCATGATTTGCACAAAATTTATCAAATTCCAAAGAACAAAACTCGCCACCATTATTGGTTAATAGACATTTAATTTTGTTGCCAATCTGATTTTCAACCACAGCCTTAAAACTTTAAATTTCTAAAACACCTTTGATTACTTATTCAACATGTAAATCCCAACTTTATGAGCAATCATCAAGAAAAGTTACGAAATAATTTGCACCACCAATTGAAGTTAACTCTGTAGGACCAAAAACATCAAAATGCACAAGCTCTAATGGAGGATTTCTTCTCATGACCTGTCCTTACGAAGCTGGTTTGATTTTGCTTGCCATAAAGACAATGTTTACATAGCTCCAAATCGAGTGATTTAAGACCTGGAAGTTGGTCTCTTTGAAGCAGTACTTCAAGCCCCTTTTTGCTCATATGATTGAGCCTCTTATGCCAAAGTTCAGCATTACCATCTGCAACCACCATGGCTGCTCCCACTTCACCATTGCACTCTAAAATATATAGACTTCCAGATTTCTTTTCTTTAGCTAAAACTAATTGACCTTTTGAAACTTCCCAAGAATCAAGATCAAAATTAACATTGGAGCCTTGTGTATACAACTGACTTGCCGAAATTAGATTACGCTCAAGTGTAGGAACATGCCTAACATCTTTTAAAAGCCATTGACTACCAATTTTCAGCGAGAATAAAATATCCCTTTTGCCGACAATACCACTCTTTGTTATTCCCAAGAAAAACTTAACCAAATTTTTTGGTAATTTGTCAATGCACTTTGACATGGAGTAGCATGAAAGGATGCACCGGAATCGAGAACCCACAAACTTGCATTTGTGTCACCAGCTGCAAGTACCAAAAGTCCATCATCTTTAACAATTGCAGTATGTATGCTACCATTCATCACTTTGTTTTGATCCTTTTTGTAACTCCAACATTGCTTCTTGGTGTGCCCTTGTTTACCACAAAACCAGCAAGTGCCATTTCTTCCTCCAGACTTTGAATGGTGATTCGATCTGCCTCTTCCATTAGTGTTATGCCTGCCTCTTTCATGACTTTTACCTCTATTGCTTGTGCTCACAGCTGTAAGAGTATCACTGGAAGAGGGTTCTAAAGAGCACACGATTATATTGAGGTGAATCATTATAATAAGAAATTTGCCAATAAAAACTTTTATCCAAACAATTAACTTCAAATACTGAAATGAACAATTATGCACATGAACACATTAACACAATGTTTATGTGGAAACCTAATGCGAGAGAAAACCATGACAAATAAATACTTTCTTATATAAACTATTCTTTACAATGTTAGTTTGTAGGCTCCAACCTACTAGAGGCTACGACCTCTATGTTTATGAGCACCAACTCATTGGAAGCTCTGACTCCCACACTTCACAGGCTTCAACCTATTGGAAGCACCAACCCCCACAGTTGTCTTTGTAAACACCAACCCACTGCACAAAAACTTCCTCCCCACCTTGATGATGTTGCTTACTCATGATGGATACTTTCATTGCACACTTTCTCTTCTTCAATTTGATACTTGCCAATTCTTTAATTTCTGTTCATATACACTCTTCTATGTTTATTTTCTTTTACATCATGTCAGCCTCCGAAATATATATGAATCAGATTTTAAATCTGATTATATATTTCCTTTTTAACCCTTTCACTGATTCTTCATTAATACTTCACCATAATTTTAATAATATTGTGTTGCTTCCATCTTTCCGCTCATGTTGACTGTAAGTCATGCAGCTATTTGAATTTCAATGTATCGAACCTTCATTTTTCTATTATTGCTGACCTTGCTGTTCTTTCATTATTGCTACTTCTAGCAATCTCAGGCCTTCTCAAAAATATTATCGTTGGTTCACGAACTTGCTTTACCAATCGCTGAAGATGTTAAATGTTTGGTATAGTCAATGGGCTTTTCTAAATATTGACAGTATTTGGATATATGTTTAACTTTTGTTTGGTTTCTTTTATATTTTTCATCAGGCTCTCACTCCTTGTTGATAAGGAATCAGTGCTTCGAAATGAATCACCGAATATGTGTCTTCATACCTGATAGAAGCTACACTTGGTTTGAAATCAATCTGCTTCTGATGCCATCATTTTAGTGCTGGAACCATTCTATCGTTGTTGAAGACATCATATGATTGCGAGCATTTAAATAAAACCCTTTTTTTTTCTGTCGATTCTGAAAGGCATACTTTTGATTGTATTTGTATTTGACTTAATATATCATTGTCCTTATCATTTCACTGACACCATATTCAGTCCAACAAAGATGACTTTATTCTTTTACAGATCTCTATTCTTTCGAAGACATTATCTTTCAAAACTCATTGAATTGGATTCAATGGATTCATCAACATATATTTTATAGTGATGATAAATTATTGCTTCACACACTCTCTTATTGTTTATCATTTTAATAAGTAGACAGCTGCTTGTAAAACTGTGCATTCATTTGAGAGTTATCGGATTTGTCCTCTGCATGATGTAATACCAGTGTATTTCATGGTCGTCTACTTTACACGCCTTCTGATATATGACTGCCATCATTCCTGTATTGCCTTGGTCTGATATTTCTTACACTGTTTTTGGGAAATCACATTTTAAATGTTTAAACTTTATATTGTTTTGTATATCTTTATCCTTGAGATTTGTCACTTTGGACACTAACGTAATATATTATTGAGATGCAATAGTTTACTTATAAATTAATCTTATCATTATTGTTATCTTCCATGTAGATCACATCTCCTTAAATTCATTTTATATTTTTCTCCTTTGTTCTTTTACACGATTTCCATTCCTCGTACAAGACAACCCTTTTCCAATTGTTCATATCTTTTCAGCTATTCATCTTTGTGCTCTAATCATGGTGGTCTTCTCTTAATCAATGAAAATTGATACCTCCTTTATGCTGCTTATTGTAGTTCCCTTATTGATCCAATGCTTCTTTGACAAAAGACTCTTCCGGACATGG
Organism: Cupressus sempervirens; assembly: GCA_028749045.1. Lineage (NCBI taxonomy): Eukaryota > Viridiplantae > Streptophyta > Pinopsida > Cupressales > Cupressaceae > Cupressus > Cupressus sempervirens. Next base: position 125,219,393 of record CM053785.1, on the reverse strand, counting down.
CTTTGGCTTTTCATCGCTTCGACATTGATGATGATTACTTTTAACAACCCTGTTCTTACCGGTGAAGTCCTTTGACATTAATGACAATATTTCCATCAGGTTCTTGGTGCTTCTTTCTTATGTCTTCACTGAGTAGTGTGGCTGCAACTTCTTCAAATTTCAACTTAGTTTTGGCTGCTACTGAAGTGCTCACAGCCATTACTACACCTTCCCAGCTGTACAGAAGTGAAAATAATAATCAAATGGCTTTTATTTCATCATCTAAAGGTATACCAACTGAAATCAGCTGACTGACTAATGTATTGAATTCATTTAGATGATTTGATATCACTCCCCGTTCCATTTTCAGATTGTATAACTTCTTCATTATAAACAATTCATTCGATGCTGGAGGTATCTCATATAATGAAGATAATTTCTTAGTCAGCTCTCTTGTTGTCTTCTGCTGTAGGGGCATCCTAGGGTAGTTGGCTATCCTGCATGATTAAGGGATTTTGGTGGGGTTGAGTGGACCTATTTGGGTCTTGGGTAATTCATTTTGATGTATTTAATAAGTATTGTAAGCCTTTAAAGACATTTGGTATTTAATTTCTGTTGGAGGCCAACTTGTGGCTCTTCAAGTAGCTAATGTAAGGGATATTTAATTTGTAGCTTATTGGGCCGACTTGTGGGTTAGTTGGGTATAAGTAGGGGTTGTGGTGAAGTCTTTAGTCATCATTCATCCATCTTGGAGAAGAGGAGGTGGTAGAGGAGCGAATTTTGAGAAAGACTAGTAGCTGAGGCTTGGGAAACAAGGAGATTTCTTGGTGGGCTTGTGAGTGGTAGTTGGATCTTCCTTGGAGGTTTCTACCAGAGTGTGGATTTGGACTAGCTAGGGTGTGGATTGGATCTTGAGGGATTTTGCAGAACTATTACTTGCTTTATATTTGACCATAATTGAGAAGGCCTTACAGCCTAACACATTGCATGTAGATAAGTAGCAGATAATTTCTACAGCAAGTCAAATTGTGATATTGCTATCAAGATTTAACTGTGTGATTTTGAGTCAAACTCATTGACCCATGTTTCATGAGTAGTGATTCAACATGAATCCAACTCTCATGAGAATAAATGGAACACTTAGCACTCATTGGATCTAGGTGATGCTCACAGGGATCCAATGAGTGCCAAGTGTTCCATTTATTCTCATGAGAGTTGGATTCATGTTCAATCACTACTCATGAAGCATGGGTCAATGAGTTTGACTCAAAATCACACAGTTAAATCCTGATAGCAATGTCACACATTACATGTAATCAATTTAATCTATGAATAAATTATTGCGACTTGGCTTCAAATCTTGCATTGTTGTTTATCCTCTATTGTGTGGTTATTTGCTAGGGGCTAGGACATCTCCTTTGGGGATTCTCCTACCTCACACTGCATCAAGTAGTATTAGAGCGAAGGTTGTTCTTGAGTGTGTACACCGAGCGCCGAAGTTGAGGCAGTTTGCACCGGGTCTTCTGAAGTGGATTTATTAGGGTTTGCGAAAATCTTGGAAGCTGCCTCTGAGAAGATTAGACCCTAGGGCGATTAATGATCTTAGTGATGTTGTGGAAGAAAGGATCTCAGAGAAGGTTAAAGCAGATTTTAGATCTGAAATAGAGGAGGTTAAAGCCAGTTTCAAATCTGAGATGGCATTGATGAAGAGTGATATGATCCCTGAGATCATAAGTGCTATAGGTGGTGTACCTCGACATGCTGGTATTGAAGATGGTTATGAAGAAGTTGCTAGATCGAGTGGTGAGGCCAGAACTGATCGTGAAGAGATACCTATGGGAAATACGGTTGGTTAGTTTGCTAGACCTGGATCTCAGTTGAAGTTGAAGCATAAGATGAAGCTTTCTAATTTTTGAGGTACATTGAATCCTGAAGACCTGATTGATTGGATTGGTGAATTAGAAGACTACTTTGAGCTTGAGGATATTGAAGATCCACTCAGAGTAAGGTTGGCACAAACTAAGCTAAAGGGACATGCTGCTCTTTGGTGGAAAGAACTGCAAAGAGACAAAGAAGAAGGTGAAATGAAGATCACTAGATGGAGATTGATGGTGACTAAGTTGAAGGCTATGTTCATTCCTGCTAATTATGAACTTGAGTTGTTTAAAAGGTTGTAGAATCTGAAGTAGAAGGATATGACTATGAAAGATTATACTGAGGAGTTCTACAAGTTGACTATTCGGTCTGGGCATATAGAGAATTGTCAAAGGAAAAGGTTGCTCGGTATATTAATGATTTGATATTCGATATTTAGGATGAGGTTGGTATGTTGAATATCTCTTCGGTTGAGGATGCTTATCAGTATGCTTTGAGAGCAGAAGAAAAACTAAAGAGGAAGAATCAAGGAAGTTCTCGAGAGAAGGAGAAGCAGGATTACTTGACAAAGGCTAAATTGAGTGTCGAAGATGAACCAAAACTTGTTGATCAGAAGAGAAGGACAAGTAGAGGTGAGTTTAAGGGTAGTTGTTTCAGATGTCATGAAGAAGGACATAGATCATATAAGTGTCTGCAGAAGACTGGTGATAGAAGAGCTGCTGTTGCAAATGAGGTTGAAGACAATGAACTTGAGCAAGGAGAGAGTTTGCTAGCTTGGCAAGTATTGGTGGGCCAGAAGACATTGGAATCTTCTCAGAGGAGTAATTTGTTCAGGACTCGTTGCAAGTTTGGTGGTAAAGTCTGCAATGTGATTGTGGATAGTGGTAGTACTGATAACCTTGTTGCTGAGGAGATGGTTCAGAAAATTGTTTTGAAGAGAGTGAGACATCCTTATCCTTATAGGATTGGCTGGTTGCGAGGTGAGCGTGCTTTGGAAATGAGGGAGCAGTACCTTGCTGATTTCCAGATTGGGCTGTATAAGGATCAAGTGTTGTGTGATATTGTGGACATGAATAGTTGTCATGTGTTGCTTGGTAGACCTTGGCAGTATGATTGCAAGGCTGTGCATGATTGTGTCAAGAATGTGTTTACAATTGAGAAAGGTGGCAGGAAGCATTCCCTGATTCCTTTGCAGAATGAAGAGGTCGGTAGAAGGAACCTGAGTAATGGCAGCCAAGTTGAGTTGGCAGACTTTGAAAGGGTTAGCGATCAGTGTGGATAGAAAACTTGTCGAACATCGAAGATGGAGGTGAAGAAGAAAAAGAAGAGCAAGGGAAAGAGTGTACAAGTTGAAGACTTCAAGGACATGTATGTGAAGAACCAGTTTGGGATTTGTGTGTTGAATCCTAGGAGATGTTCTTCCAACTATTGAGAACATCTTTTCGAACCTAGGAAATCTGATGTAGGAGCATCTTGGGGTAGTTGGCTATCCTACATGATTAAGGGATTTTGGTGGGGTTGAGTGGATCTATTTGGGTCTTGGGTAATTAATTTTGATGTATTTAATAAGTATTATAAGCCTTTAAAGGATTTTGGTATTTAATTTCTGTTGGAGGCTGACCTGTGGCTCTTCAAGTAGTTAATGTAAGGGATATTTAATTTGTAGCTTACCGGGCCGACTTGTGGCTTAGTGGGCTAGTTGGCTATCCTGCATGATTAAGGGATTTTGGTGGGGTTGAGTGGACCTATTTGGGTCTTGGGTAATTAATTTTGATGTATTTAATAAGTATTATAAGCCTTTAAAGACATTTGCTATTTAATTTCTGTTGAAGGCCGACTTGTGATTCTTCTAGTAGTTAACATAAGGGATATTTAATTGTAGCTTACTGGGCTGACTTGTGGCTTAGTTGGGTATAAGTAGGGGTTGTGGTGAAGTCTTTAGTCATTATTCATCCATCTTGGAGAAGAGGTGGTAGAGGAGTGAATTTTGAGAAAGGCTAGTAGCTAAGGCTTGGGAAGCAAGGAGATTTCTTGGTGGGCTTATGAGTACTAGTTGGATCTTCCTTGGAGGTTTCTACCAAAGTGTGGATCTGGACTAGCTAGGGTTTGGATTGGATCTTGAGGGATCTTGCAAAACTATTACTTGTTTTGTATTTAGTTGTAACTAGGAAGGCCTTACAACCCAACACATTGCATGTAATCAGTTATATCTATGAATAAATTATTGTGACTTGGCTTCAAATGTTGCATTGTTGTTTATCTTCTGTTGTGTGGTTATTTGCTGGGGGCTAGGACATCTCCTTTCGAGAGTCTCCTACGTCGCACTGCATCATCTTCTCTCCTGAAACATTGCTTGAGAGTTCGTGAAAAATCGTTGCACTTGCTTTCAAATCCATTTTGTCCTTGTCCTCATCCGACATAGACCCTTTGCCTTTTGCTTTACCGAGCAATGGAAGTTGCAAATCCTGCTTGATAAGCAAAGACTCTATTTGCACTTTCCATAGCTCAAAGTTTTGCCTAGAATTTTTTTCGATTTTCCATTTATCTACCTCATCCATGGCGCCTTTAAATCTTTTCATCGATTTCCAAAAAATAAAACCAAGCTTAACCAACTCTGATACCAATTGTTGATCTACAAGAAAACATTGAAAACAAAAATAAAAATCTAAAACTATGTCAAACAAGCTGTGCAAAGAGAGGACACAATTTATAATGGTTCATCTAGTTTTTGCTGGACTACATCCACTCTTGAAGCAAGGGGAAAATCTTTGATTCGGATGAAAAGTACAGTACAAAGCTTCAACAACAATTAGATTATTTTTACACATTCATACTTCATTCTTAGTGGAAGATGAAAGGGTATGGAAGAGGAAGAGACGACAATGATTGGGCTTCACCCTTAGACCATCAAAACCGTTACAATATTCCTTTGCCAGAAAACCATTAAGAGTTATAGTGCTTTGTTAATTTTATATATGCTTCTCTCTGTGGAGGAATCTATTCAAATCGATTTCTCTTATCTCATTTCTTTGCATCTACCAACATTTAAAATATATACAAAGAAAATGCTTTGAAATGATGTGAGTTTATCCTCTATTTGTTTAGTGTTTCGTATGAAGAATGCATAAAACAAAGTCACCATGCTATACCTGTTACCTCCCTTTGTATTTTTTGTGTGTTGAACTTCACAATTTGAGCATTTTACTAATATAATGGTTTATTTTAATTAAAATTAAATTTAATGAGGTGCTACTATTTTTGGGTTTTTATTTTAATAGTTGAAGGAAATACAAATTAACTAATCACATAAAACGAAACTTATTATTATTAAAATAATATTTTTATTATTTCTTATTAAATGGTCAATATTTTAACTTATCTAAATATTAGAATCTTTCTATTTTGCAATTGTAGACAAGCTTCATTGAAAGATGTTCTTACACAAGCAACAAAAAGTAACATAAAACATATCTTGTGTGACTTTCTCGTCCGTGGCCTCACACTTCAATCTACTCTCTGCACCTATTCAGCGCCATCACCCATGGCCTTCTGTGATTCACGTCCGTGCATTTGCATCTGTGTCTTTTCGTCTGGGTTTCGTGTTGCACGTTTTCGCATCTGTGTGTTAGTGGGTTATTTTGTTAGGTTTTCTCTTTGCTTGTAGGTGATTGTTGCGATTGTGGATAGGTTTTCTCTCTGCCCGTGGGTGACTGTTCCAGATTCGCGGCTCAAGGTTTCATTTCTTCTTGCAGTATGTTTTATCTATAATTTGTGTCGGGTGTTTGCAACTACTATTATTATTATTTGCGGGGGTCTGTGTTTGATTGGCTGCGGGTGCTTCATGCGGTAACCTCAGAAGTGCTTTCTCTATCGTGATTGGTACTAGGGTTTTGACGACAGTGGGTCTACGATTTGTTGCTCCCCTTTGCAATTTTCATTTGCTCCTCCCTGCCGTGACTGTGATCTTCATGAGTCTGTGAATTGGTGTGTTCCTTTGTATTGCTGTTTCTTTGCTGTTTATAATGGCAGTTACAATGACTACAAGAGACAACCGGAATCAAACCATCACATACTAGCGCTTATGTGATTGTATTTTGAAGTTGGAGAACGATAACATCTTGTTGAAGGAACGGGTTTTTGAATTGACAACAGAAATTGCAAACCTCAAATAGTCCATGGAATCAAACACCTTGAATATTCAACATTTTTCAAATACTTTCATCTCTGAAATGACAAGGTTAAAATCCAGTATAGAGGTTGTCATTGAACAATTAGACGGATTGGACAAAATCAAAGAACAACACACTGAAATGGCAACAATACACTCTTCTCTGATTGCAGAAACTGAACAAAAGGTGAAATCATGGGCTTCTCTCTACACCAATATAGATACTTCTACCCCCAGGCTGAGTATAGACAAGATTGTCCAAGGTAAGATTGATGACGAGTGGGTGAGGCGTGCACGTGAGCTCAACTTGCATATTCGTGGTCTTACACCCACTTTCGACCCCGCTGTTGTTGGACTTTCCTTTCTCTCTGATCAATTTGGTATCTCGAATATTACCTTGGATAGATGCTGGTTTGGTATGGGGGACACCCTTTTCATCAGATTCTTCTCTTTTTCAGATAGGCTTCATGCCCTTAGAGTGAAGATAAAGTTGTTTTCTCTCCCCTCTAAAATTTATCTGGACGAAGATCTTACTAAGGCATAGGTTACAGAACTCAAACATGCTCAGGGAATTGTGGCAGATGCTAGGCATGTTGGGAAATGGGCTATTATTAGGAATCTTAGAGCAGTGGTTCGTGATTCTCCTCCTATTGGTTGGGTAGAGAGGACAACCTCCAAAGCCATATGACGGTTTCGACAGTATTTTGACAAGAGGAAGCCCCCTTCTCTTCTTGTCAATTGCTGGAATGGGAATGGCTCTTTATGGTCATTACTTGGTCTTTTTTAGGGTGCGGTGGGGTCCTTAGATATTTTGGCCGTTATTGAGACTCATGAGAGCCTTATGTGCCCTCTTCCAGGTTATCCTAGTTATCAGTGGCTATCATTTTGTAGAGACAAGGTCTAGACTTCTGGTGGGGTCTGTGGGTCTGGGGGGGTTGCTTGCTTGGTTCGTGATGATATTTTCAGCTTCACTTCAGTTGCTCACTCTGACGCCTTTGCCAGATTTATGTGGGTCTGGATTGGTCGGCAGAAATACGGGTAGAGAGATATTTTTATTGTTGTTTGTTGTTTTCCACCAACCTCTCCTTATGCCATTCATGAGCTAGAGAATGGAGATCCTTTCTGTCACCTTCAGGAGAGAATTTCGCAATTTGAGGCTTTAGGTGGTATTATTATTCTTGGAGAATTCCAACGCTCGAACTAGTGATCTTCAGACTCCTTTGCATGATCATGGTTCTGATTCGAACTGTACTTTTGAGTTAGAGCTGACTAATATGGGACTTCAGCGCACCTTGGAGGATGTTCTTGGACCGCTCTTAGGTTATGGCCCTCACCTCCTCCAACTCTGTGAGTCTTCTGGGTTGTTGATTTTGAATGGTTTATCCTTACTTACTGGACTGGACCTCTTTACCTGTTGGCCATACTGTGGTGGTGCGAGTCTTGTTGATTATATCATTTCCTCTCATTCCTTCATTTCTTCCATCCGCAGTTTCACCATTTTGCATCTCCCCTTGGCTAATCATGCTCTTTTTAGCATTTCTGTTTGTGTTTCTCCCCACCTGTCACTCTCCTTCCAGTCTTCTCACTGCCTAGCTAATATTGTCTCCTTTCCTACTCGCTTTCATTACCCCGAAAGTGATGGTCAGCTTTTTATTTACGACCTTAGGAGACTTTTGACGACTGCTAGTTTTAGCGAGTCGCTTGTTGCCTCTGACATCTTAGATTCACTTGCCTCTGCCATCTGGGACTCTGCTCTCCTTTTATTCCTCATCGTTCCCCTCCCTCTCTCAGAGCCAAGTGTCAGGATACTTGTCCTATGAATAAATGGTTTGATATTGATTGCAAAGCTTTCCATCGCTTTGTTCACGTTGCCTTTGAGACTTAGTCTCCTGCCTTCACCCATCTGCGCCTTTCATATCGCCGTTTTCTTCACCACAAGAAACGTTCTTTTGCCTCTTTTTAGTGCAGAACTCTTTGCTCCACACTTATATAGAATTCCTAGATCTTTTGGCATACACTTTTCCCTCGGCGCTCTCCTCTGTCCTCCACTCTTGACTACCACTCTCTGACCTCCCATATCATTACGCTTTACGACAATCCTGGGCAACCACCTCTTCACTCCACTCCATCTCCAATATTTCATTTGTTCACCTACTCCAGTATTATTAAAGCCATCAGATCTTTGAGAGGCAACAGATCAGCAGATGAGGAGGGTTTCCAAGCAGAACTTTTCAAACTTGGTGCTTCAGTTCTTGGATCTTACCTTCCTACACTCTTTCATAGAGTGGTTTGCACTGGGTTTCCTGAGTCTTGGTCTAGACATGTGGTTTACCCTATTCACAAGTCTGGGCCTGCTTCCGATTCAGGTAACTATAGAACTATTATGATCGGACATACATTTGCCAAACTTTATGCCACTCCTCTGAACACCATGTTATCTAGTGAGCTTGATAGAAGGGGCTGTAGAGCTAAAGGGCAGGCTGGTTTTCGGGGAAACTATCAGACTATGGACCATGTATTCATGTATGGGCTATCATTGAGGAGGCTAGGCACCGCTTTCAGAAGGTCTATTGTTGTTTTGTGGACTTCCGTAAGGCTTTCTATTTTGTTCCTAGGTTGGCCTTATTTTAGAGACTTCATGAGATTGGGATCTCAGATATGTTGCAGACTGCTATTATGAGGCTTTATGAGAGGGTAACCGGTAGGCTCAGGACTCCAGAGTGTTTTTCTATTCCAATTCAGAGCACCATTGGGGTGAAGCAGTGCTGTCCTCTTTCACCTACACGGTTTGGTTTGTATATTGATGAGTTGGAGGATTTGTTTGTGAACTCCTCTCAATCGGGAGATGGGTGCTATTTGTATCAGGTTTTGATCTCCATTCTCCTTTTTGCTGATGATGTGGTTCTCTTGGCCTCTTCTCTCGATAACTTGTAGAGACTCCTTGATGGTTTGGCTTCTTTTTGTGTTTAGTGGTAGCTTATGGTAAATTTGTCTAAGACTCGGGTTATGGTCTTTAACTGTTTAAAGACCTCTCATCTTCATTTCTTCTTTCAGGGTCAGGAGGTTGAGATTACTTCCTCTTACATGTATCTCGGTATGAAGTTCTCAGTGCCGTTCTTTAGCTTGAGACCAGCTATTCAGTCTAAAGTTAGTAAGGGCATGGGTTCCTTGGCTTTGCTGGAAAGATAGTGCTCAAGACATCATTTCCAGGATATTTTGTCCAAGTTGTCCCTGTTGGACTCTTTGGTTTGTCTGACAATTCTCTGTGGCTCGGTAGTTTGGGGGCCTTCTCTTATTGCTTTGGATTGGGGTTCTATAGAGAGGGTTCAAACATTGATGCTACGACGTATCATAAGATGTCATAGACTCACCCCTCACAACATTGTCTTAGTTGAGTTTGGAGCTCATCCTTTCAAACTTGCCACCATTTTTGACTAATTTGGTTTCTTCATCGGCTTTGTGGTTTTATGGAGTCCGGTGTTGACGGCATAGATATTCTCATCTGACTTACTGTTCCTTCGTTGAGATTATGAGATCGGACACCTCTACTAGGTCTCGTTGTTGGTACGCCCAGGCCACCTCTTTGTTTGGTTTGATTGGTATTGAGATAGATCATTTTCCTCTGTACCAATTTTCACTTGATGCTCTAGTTCATCTTCTCTCCTCACGTCAGGAGTTGAACGAATATGTCAGACATGATATTTAGAGATAGTACATTACCACTACCTGGAGTAATCCCCTGGGAGGTTTGAGACCTAGGATGGCCTTTTATGTTGAGTATTTTCTTCTGATTCGGGATGTTATTATTGTTTGCCCTACTTATCTCTATCAGCGCTGGAATCATGCCTTACGGTTTTCTTTAGGCTCATTCAGAGTTGGTTCTCACTGCCTCAAGGCTCAGACCGATCACCATACGGATCGGGCTTATCAGATATGTCAATTGTGTACTTTGGCAAAGGCTGAGACTGAGATCCATTTCATTTTTCAATGCCCTCTTTACTATGAGATCAAAGGGAGATTTTATTGTCTTTTCAGAGACTGTTCTCTTTCGATGTTCTTCAACTATATTGATCAGCGGTGTCTTGCACTTTATCTTCAGAAGGCTACCCATCTTCGAGAGATTACCCTGCAATCTTTTATACCTCAGGGGCGTACTTCAGACCAGCTCATTACTGCCCTTTTCTCTCCCTTGTCTCCTCCACGGGGTTTGAAAAGGTCGTTTAGTATTTCTCATTCCAGATCGGTTAGACATTGCACCAGTCTCTTCAGGAAGCGACAATCCTACAACGGTTCTACACGGCATTCTAAGGCTATGGATCGTTCATGAGTTTACCCTTCTATTACTAATTTCTTTGTGATAAGGAAGGACTCTTAGTCCTTATCTTGTCTTCTTTCTTGTTTTGTTTCTTTTCAGTCACCATCTGGGGCTTTTGTTTTGACTGGCTCTTCTGTTTGTATGCTCAATCCCATAAACTTTGTTGGTTTTTCATGGACATTAATATTATTATCTTATCTTATCTCTATAAAGACATTGTCTTTTGTATCTCTATAAATGATCATTTGATAATTCATTTAATTCACTCTTTTATCAAATACTTACGTAATATGGTATCACGTTCATGTGTGAGATTGGAAATATTCACATTGTTGTAGCCAAACATATTTTGAGATATGTGTGTGTGGTACAGTGGGATATAGTTTGAAATGTTCTTCTTGTGAAGATGTTAACTTGAAAGGTTTTTTTGATTCAAAGTGGGCAGGATGTATTCCTGATAGGAAGAAAACTTCCGGTTGTTGCTTTGGCCCAGGTTCGGCTATGATTTTTTAATGCAACAGGAAAGAGTCATGTGCGGCTTACAGATGAACCTAAATATGTTACAACCTGTGTGATAGAAAAAGAAGCAGTGTGGCTTCATAAGCTTCTTGCAGGACTGTCTGGACAGCCTTTGGAACCTACTGTGATTGTTTGTGACAACCAGAGTTGTGTGAAGTTTTCAGTTAATCTTGTTTTCCATGATAGAACCAAGCATGTGGAAATCAAGTAATCATTATTTAAGAGATATGGTTCAAAGGAAAGCAATTGAGCTTAAGAACATTTGCACAAAAGAGTAGACAACAAACATTCTCACTAAGCCACATTCTCACTAAGCCACTTCCTAGAGTGAAGTTTTTTTATTTTCGAGATAATCTTGGTATTGTGGCGAAATATGCTCTTGCTGAGAGAGTCACAACTTCACTGATTCTTATTTTATGATGCTAATGCATTCTTCTCTTTGAGATAAGTTTGAGTTGCAAGTCCTTGTTAATGCATTCTTCTCTGCGAGAGAAGCTTGAGGTGCAAGCCCTTAATGCATTCTTTTCTGAGAGAGAAGTTTGAGGTGAAAGCTCTTGTTCCATTCTTATTTTATGATGCTAATGCATTCTTCTCTATGAGATAAGTTTGAGTTGCAAGTCCTTGTTAATGCATTCTTCTCTGCGAGAGAAGCTTGAGGTGCAAGCCCTTAATGCATTCTTTTCTGAGAGAGAAGTTTGAGGTGAAAGCTCTTGTTCCACCCTCTAGGAGTAGCCATGGTGAATCCACCCTCTAAGAGTAGCCATGGTGGATGTCATGTGAGAGTTTCTACGACTTGCGCTTGTGTTTATTCACCCTTTGGGTATAGCCATGATGAAACATTATGATATAATGACAATATCACATTGAGAGAATCTGTGATACACATTTGAGTGCAGCTATTGTGTTTGTCATGATGACATATGAATGTTTGGGTAGCTGCATGAGAAATCTTTCATACCTTCGTTTCTTAAACTATTTCAGTATGTATGTTTAGTGATTTTTCTTTCTGATTTGATCTCTAGCCTATAGTTCGCTGTCTTTTACCATATAATTTATTTCTATCTTGCGGTTATGTTTCATCATGGAGCTGTTTCTCATCTCCAGTAAAGATGCTATCGTGTTTGTGATTGTATTCATTGTTCCTTATCTAGATCTATGTATTCTACCAAAGGTGAATCTTCATTTATAATCACTGCCCAGCTAGAGACATTGTGTGGCTTCCTTTATCTTGATTGAGCTGTTCTATTGTCAGTGGTTTTCTTTTATATATTATTCTTATTATGTACGCCATCTTAAATGCTGGGATAGGATGACATGGCACTGTGAATTGGATGACATGGCATCATGAGTATGCCTAGGTGTTTTACGTCAACGGTTCATGATTATTGTCTGCCAATGGTTCATGGTTTTAAATTGCTGTAAATTCATTGAAGAGTCGAGATAGTGCTTGTAACGGTCATCTTTCTGCTTTCCACCATTGAGTCTCTCTAGTTCTTGTGGAGTATCAATGGAATGGGCCAGTGGTAAGAGAAGGGTGTCTTAGCTGCATATCGAACAGTATTATTAAAAACAGTTGTGTGCATAGTTCGGCTGGTAGTTTGTGTATTTGGAAAGAGCTGTGTTGTTATTGTGTATTCGATCAATATATGATCAATTGAACGATTGTAAGATATTATATTTTGTGAGAAATATCGGTGAGATATTTTTAGTTTTATTTGTTCTGCATTTTCACAGAAAAGTGATAAAACTGTGTATGAAGCTTATTGATTAATTGTTAAGAGTCATCAATTATAAGTGTGGAGAACAATGTATCTGTTTTTGAGTATACAATAAAAGATCCACCTTTTGTGGGGCTGGGTTTTTTTACCTTCAAGTAGAGGTTTTTCCAGAATAATTTTTGTGTCTTCTATTTAGTATTTTACTGTTTCTGTATTTTGCATTTTAGTTCAAAATTTAACATCTTCTAACATTCTTTTTTAGGTTTCGTCAATTCTACTTTGGCATAATTAGTTAACCACTTGCCCAACTATGAGCATAAGCTTAAGTTGGTGGCTGCTGAGAAAACTTTTATATGGTAATTGTTTTATTTTGTATGACATGGCAGCTCAATATTTCCTGCAGATAACCAAGTCCTTCAATTACATCCACAAGTATGGGCATAAGTCAAAGCTTATGGCAGCTGCAATTCGGAATAAGCAAGATATCTTCAGCCTTCTTGGGTGAGACTTTCCCTGTTTGAGCAACTATCATATTATGGTTGTTATCGTCGATTTATTATTCTGTAATATATTGCCAGTGATTGTTGTGCTGTTGAACTGTTTAGAACAACAGTAAAATGTAGTTTTACTCGTTTTGATCTGTACTTAATAATGGTTCATGTTATAAATTGATTTGAATGCAAGGTATAATTTGGCAAACAAAAGTTAGCATTGTTTACTGGAGTTAAAATAGCTAGTTCAGTTGTTTATAACTGACATTTTTTGGCCATTGTTCTTCCTAAAGAAAAAGCGCACTATGAATTTAGTTTGTGTCATGTATTAAGATACTTTTGCTTGTATGTGACAATGGAGTTTCCAAATTAAATTTCTTTTATTCCTTCTATAATTTTTCTGAACATTAAATTTTCCTTTGCAGGGTCGATTACCTAATTGTACCATTGAAAATATTACAGTCACTGAAAGAGTCCAGGACTCTTCCTGATGATAAATATTCCTTTGTAAAGCGGTTATCTTCTGATACAGCTCAGGGCTACAACTTCACTGCAGAGGAGGTTAGCAATTACTTTATAAGGATATAATTTCTCTTTTTTGGCCAAGAAAATACTAGAGCATAATAGATGTTTCTTCCAATAGGTTTCTGTTTCCTCATTTGGTAGTGGCATAATTTATTCAGTTTGAAGGAACTGCTGATACTTATTCCTTACTGCAGCTAGTGACATGGGATCAACTCACCTTTGCATCAGCCATGGGTCCAGCAGCCGAAGAGCTTCTGGCTGCTGGGTTGGATGGATATATTAACCAAAGTAAACGTGTGGAAGAATATTTCACCAAGATCTGGCCACCACCAAATGTTTGAATTTTGTCTCTGAACTCAACTGATAGGAACCTGTTGCATGTAAGTTTGACATAAATGCTAATAGGCCTTAATTGAGGACGTAACGAAAGTTAATTCATGAAACTTTGGATATCTGATTAACAAACACCATCCTATTTTAGTGGTAGCATAGCGAGTACGTGGTTTTCTTAGCTATCACCAAGTAACCTGTTTTATTTTAATCAAGTATTAAATTGTGGTTATGAAAAAATATCGTCAAATGCTCATTTGTTTTTCGTAGTGAAAGATCAATCATGTTGCATTTATAACTGTTATTTCCATGCGTGTCTATTCAAGTACTGCTTTTATGCGACTTGCTGCGCTTTCTCAAAATGCTTTAAAAGAACAGGAGTATGGTTTTTTTTTCATTGTTTGTAAGCAGCCAGCATGAACCAAGTTGAAAGTAAGGGCACAAGAAAAGCTCTAAGATGTGGAGAAAGAAGCATTCATTTTATAGCAATTTTACCGAATCCTAGTGTTGGATTAAAAAATGATACATAGGTGGTGAATATTAGAGTACTGTATGTATTGCAAGCTCAACCAAAGGTTGGGTGGGAAGCGATGCCAGTTGCCAGGAAGTAACATACCTTTGATGATTACGCATATATGCTCATTTGTTTTAGAGTGAAATATCAAATACATTTGAGTTTTTAGCTGTTATTTGTATGAATAGCTATTAAAAAACTGCTGCTTTATTCAGACACACAGAGAATGCTCCTTTTTCCACATCATACAGCTCTCTGTGGTCCTATTGTCTATGTCGTGGCTCATTCCTTAGCATGTTATTACTTTATTGAAATGTGAAAAAAAAAAAATTCTCTGTTTGTTACAGTGTACTCAGAAAGCACAACTAATATAGCAGCAGTATATGAATGCATAAATTCTTACAAACCATTGCTGTAAAAATGAAAATTCTTACCTACTACTGTCAACATGGATATAAAATGAAAATTTAACATATAAAGAGAATTTTGATTCAAAGTTTTACAAGTTCATCTCCACCCAACATCAAAATTTCACACAAATTTTTATAAGCTCATCTCCTTCCAACATCAAAATTTAAGCCTTGACATTCACAGTTCACCTATGCTCCATGGAGTTTCCAAGACGGGGATGTGTTTCCGGTACGGGGATGGGTCAAAGCCAAAATTTAGGGTACGAGACCTCATGGAACACCTCATGGGATGACAATAAAAAATATGGGAAATTTTTTTTTAGAGACAAAATTCAAATATGCATATCATGAAAAGATCAATACATGGAAAATTATCAAATGACAAATACTAAGTACTTCCATTATAGCAATATCAAGTACATATATAGCAAAAATAAAAATGCCTAAAGGATCCAAGTATCATGCATGAAATCATAATGAAATAAAGAGAAGTTCAACTAAAGTAGTAAGTAGTATATACTAACTACAACCTTTCTTCAGTGCTACTGTTGTGTATGTTGTTTTTCTTCCTTTTAGCGAGTGCATCAAATCTTAAAATGAGTAGAAGAGTTAGTGTTTAGTGTTTTAATGGGCCAAATATAGTTTGCATATTTTTATTATGTCTTTAAGACAACTAGGGCCCGCACAAAAAATAAATTTTTAAAAAAATTGGGTAGTATTTTTTCTTCACCCGACTGGCTGGAAAAGAGAGGGCGACGGTAAGAGGGGATGACTACAAATTTTGGGGACGACTGCCATCCCCTATATGGCTGGCCGTCCCCAAGTTTCTTGCCAAAAAGAAATTGTTCTTTCTGGGACATTTCCGAATTTGACAAGGAGAGGCAAAAGTCCACCCCTACATCCCTGGAACGGGTACGATCCCAAAATCATAAGAGACACACCCCATGGAACACTGTAATTCACTGATATAATTGTTCATGCAAGGTGTTTACAGAAATAACAACACATTTATTCAACATAGGAGGAAAACAAAACTAAAATTTTAAATAAATTTTGTCACCGTTTAATAGTGCAATATACCATCAAAATGAAATTGAAGTGTATTGCCAATTTTCATACGGGCTGTCCAACTAAAAAGACATATGATGCTAAGCCGCTATGTATCATCCAACATAATCTTAACCAATCTCGGTTGCTGTAAAAGCCAAGGACCAAACAATGCTACACAAGAAACGAAGTTGAAAAGTACACACACAAATACATTTATTTAAATGGATATCAGGAAGTTGAATATGACTCACTAGACACTTTCATCATGAAAGGTTTTTCTCGACACTCGTAGACATTGAAGCATGCAAATTAATCAATTCGATGATTTTATGACACTTGCATGATCTTTTCGAATAAATGCAAATCAATCACTTTGATGAATTTGTGACACTTAGCATGATCTTTTGTCATTGTGTTCTGTTGGTTGTTTTTTGAGGGTATTCATCATAAAGAAATCAAATTGGCACACTTAAATTTTTCATTCTCAAGGGCCAATACTATTGGAGTTTGCGTCACCTTTGTGGGAAGAGCTTTTGATTGGTAATTTTCAAAAGTGCCCATTCTTTCCTCCAAGAGTATATTCCATGTTTCTATTTTGTGATTTATTCTAAATCATAGGCAATAACTCAATAGTTAGTGGTAGCTATCTAATTGTCCAAGGCAAGACTCAAACCATGCCATTCTAAAAGGCAACCTTGAGTGTAAAAAAATATGAACTTAAGAATCAATTGTTTTTGATATAAAAGCAACCAAAACTAGGGGGCAAACCCTTTACAATAGTGGTGAACCAACCAACAGAAAACCAACAGACAACCACACGAACCCCTAATGATTTACATCAAAAATATAAGTATCAACATAACACTAATTATCAGTACTTGAGTTCCTACTCTTAAAAACAACAAAGTTTATCAAGTTATCAGAAGACATGTAGGTGGTCATCGCATCATAGCACCTACAACCAATATCCAAGTTTAATAGACAAAACAAAACCATCACCATAGGATGGAGAGAAACCAACAGAGAACCAAAAAAACACCAAGCACTGAGAGGCCACTAACTGACATCTTTTTTCTTTCCCTTCCCAACAAGGAGGACTTTAGCTTAGTCTTCAGCAATGAAGTTGTAGAGTAGCTTCGAGGAGTCCTCCACGCCCTCCTCCAACTCATGAGCCAGAAGTTGGAGAGGGGTCGTAGTTGCATGGGTCACTTTTAGCATTGAGAATCAATTGTTGCTGATTGAAGTAATAGTTATTTTAAAAGGAAATGCTAGCTAAAAGTATCTACAATGTTGCCATCTTATAAATACTCTTAGATTTCTAGTACACAATAAATTGCCTTATTCCATGATTTTACTTCATTAATAGAAAGTGCTTACAATCTTGTGTTAAAAGTAACTTATTGGCATAATTAGAAAAGGGACTTTAGAAATCCAAATTTTTGCAAATTTTTCCTCGCAAGGATTGTGGTGTTGAATGTTCAAAAATGTCTCGTCTCTCCCAAGAAGCCTCTTCTATGGATAAGCTCTTCAAATGTACACAGTGCTCTAGAAGATTCATATCCTTTAGATTCTTCTTTCATATGACATGATTGTGAAGATTAAAATATCTCAACCTTTGAGTGTTTTAGCATTTAATTTAGTGATTATTTAATTATCTTATCCTAAATTTATTAGCCTAAAGTTAATTATTCATGATGTCATTCATGGAGGTGGCAATTTGAGTTGTCTTCATACATGCAAAGTGACATAGGTGATAATCTTTCCATCTTTTATGAGGTGGGCATCGTATTTTGTTTGAGTTGATTAGTGTCATTTTTGTTAATTATCTATGCCACATTATGAGATATAACTTGCAATGTCTATTTTTAAGAAATTAAGTTAGACAATTTTTGTCTTTGAGTGGAGATGCACATTTAGGATTTTTCTATTTAATGTTTGAGTTTTCGTGGAATGTGGGAACCTTGAAGATTTAGTTACAATAAATAGGATAGAGTTTGCATTTGTATGTGTTGGTACAATTGGTGGTTGTAGTTTGCATGTGTGGTTGTTTTCAAAGTTGAGAAGTAGTATCGCGAGTTTGACATGTTCATGTTTGAGTACATATTTTGCACGAAGTCATATACCTTGCATGTTGAGGAGATTGAGTATTAACAAAGTAGTTTATGACACACCTTGCATGTTCAATGTTTTTTGTAGTTGGGATAGAAATTGAAGTTTAGATAAATGCATATTCCTTCTTCCGTGGTTGCATCCATGCAATACATGAAATGATGATACATGGAAGATTAAGATGTCCACTTTGGTAGTCCATAAATGTGTGGTGGTAGTACATTTTGTATCACAAATTGGAGTTTATTCAACATGTTATGTTGTCAAAATTACCTTGGAATTTCATTGTTGTAAACATATACTATTGAGCTTGGTGTTGATATTATATTGTACGATGTCATGATTATTGATAATCAAACTATTGTTTTTTGGAGTGTTTCGCTTGAAAGGGTTCACATCTTGTAAAAGTACGTATAATGGTTTTCTTTTTCTTTTTCAATTTATGATACTCATGTGCATCTAAAATTTTAATTATGTAAGTATTTATAGAAAACTCAACTTCTCTTCTACTTAAATAGGTTTAAGGAGTTGAACATTCTTACAATTCGTATCAGTGTTTGATCACCTCTGGTTTCATTTTTGTGTAATTTTTATTTTTATTTTGTATCAATTTCCATATGAACAAGTCTCAAAAATATATTATTTTATGGCCTTACTATAGGTGAAATATGGATATGATTGAGATAAGAAGTTCAATTTCAATAAAATATTTGTTGCAACCTTGACACACATTAGATTTGTGGTTGATAGAACTAGGTGCATTTTACACAACCTCATAGAGGTTGGTTCTTAAAATAAAAGAAAAATAGTGGTAGAATGGTATCTTGATGATGATCTCATGTATAAAATGTTTCATGTCAAAAGTAAATCCTCCAATGGTAGAGTCAAAGGGATCAATTATGTATTTAACATCTCAGACTTGACACATAACCTACCTTTTGTAATTAACTTGAATGGTGTGGACGTGTAGGCTATTTATTTGAGTGGACAATTGAAGATAACAGGAGGATCTATGGTTTCGGCTAACAATATTCAAATTGGCACCTTCTACAAGAACATTGCATGCACTATATACTGCAACAGTCTTGTAATATATTAGAGGAAAAGATCATTGGTTTATTTATCCTCATCATAAGTGTGGAGAAAGGAATTCTCCAGACTTAGGGTTAATGGAATCTCAAGGGATGCATCGACCCAATGCCAACTCACATATACTAGTGCTTGGATGATATAGGGTGATCAAGGACACTAATTGCCATAATAGAAATTAAGACTTAAAGAAAAATTCTTGTGAAAGAAAGAACTGAATTAGTTAATCCTTACATATCGATAAAAGTATTTTAATTTTTTGGGAATGAAAAAGCTAACTTTCAAGAAAAATCATTTGCCTTCGTGAGCTCACCCTTGACTTTCACATAGATACAAGATGATAGTGTGATGCATGTTAAACTTGTATGAATTTGGTAAAAAAATTGCGATTGATTAACATTAGTCACAAATCTAAATAAATTGAGAATATAACTAGTTTATAACAAGAAAACAAAGGGTACAACAATGCTAAGAAAATGTAGTACAAGAGAAACATGAGAACAACAATGAGCTTACAATGAAGGAGGTAGAAGAATCCCAAGAACATAAGACCTCAAGTTAGCAAGTATGTATCCAAACACCAAAACTCCAGAGGCCGGAGTTGGTGATGGACTTGTAGCTTATTCAGTAGGAAAGGGAAATTTATATTGGACTTGTTTGGAGACTGACCTCAATCAAGTCCCTCTTTTGGCATTTACACAACCACAATAGCTAGATAGACAGATGAAAATTAGTGATAGATAACCAAAAGATGAGAGGTGACTAATAATAACACACAAAGTAATAAGACTATGATGAAAATAATATAATATGATAAAAAAAGAAATGGAGAGAGATGAGGAACTACCCTTTGAAGCCACAAAGTTGGAGCTTAATGGAGTGAAGGTGAGTCGACGATGAAGGTGCGGGATTTGTGATGTTGTGAAGAGCTATCCAAAATCAAAGTAGGGAGACCAAAATGCAAGGATCTCATAAAAGTTGCAGAAACCATGTGATTTCCAAGAGATTACCCAAAATAATGCCTAAGAAGTTTGAAACTATGTAGAAGGCGACTGAATGAAGCTAAGAAATAAAGATTTAAGCTATTCAATAGATTCTCCACATTAGTGGGTAGTGGTATGAGGTGTTATACTCTACACAGGAAGTAGCTCTAATGTCCCAACAATCAATTGCACATTTGTAGATTTTCAGGATGAATGTACATTGTGTGGACATCTTTACAATGCACACAAATTCTAAGCCAAATAAGCTACATGATCAAGATTTAGGCATGGTAATGAAAAGTCAATAAGGGGACATTGAGGCTTTCATTAATTTTATTATTTTACAGATAAGGTAGAAGTATCATGTAATGGAGACTGACAGAGGGTGCAATTTTATGACTATATTATGCTCCCACGTTAAGGAACACATCATAGTTAAAGATGTGAGCTAAAGTAGAGAAAACTTAATTCAGGTCTTTCATCTGCATGAGGTTTCCCCTGAGAGAAAGCCTTAAAATGTTGTAAAGGCTTAAAATGTTGTGAGATCTCATCCGACATAAAATAATGCTAGATGAAAGGGAGAAATAATGATAAAGATATAACATTGATAAAACATCAATATGGGTAAAAAACTGTGTTATGCTAAATAGTCATACAATAGGGCAATTTTGATTGCAACAATGCGAGTAGCCAAATATAGTTGTATGATAGGAAAAATTTGACGACACCGATATGAGTAGAAATGGCTAGATAGTTTAACTAAAGGCTAAGATGTTTTATAAAATTGTTATAGGTAGCAATGCTAGTTGATTGTATGATAAGGTGAAAGATACACCAATATAGGTGCCAAAGTTACATGACCATATGATATAGTGAAACATCTAATAGACACATGGATTGATCCCCACAAAGACAAATAAATATATGAATTTTATAAAAGTATTTAGGAAAACCTATGATACAGAGCCAATAACATAATAGGGTATAATAACGCCCCCTTAGAATGGATTGTCTTCCTAAGAGGGGAACAAGAGACATTTTGTAACATCCACTTTTTCTGGATCTTAACTAATGACTAGCATATCATAGAAATACAATTACTACTTCATATTCATGGAAAGCCAATTAAAATAGTTATGTTTATGTTAATTGACATATACCACTTCGGGCACAAATAGTTATACCATTATCGAAATGTCAATTACCATTTAGGGCATCAAATACAACTGCATCATAATGATATATATCATCTAGGGCATCAAATACCACTATATAATCCTTTTTCTTTCCTATGATAAATATGGCAATAACATATAGTTTAAAAGATATGTTTATTTTTATTTTTCATGTAAAAAGACAATTATAATATCCATCAAATAGGCCTATCTCAAGCACACAGATATAATTCATGTCGAATTGGAAGATCAATTGATCTAACCAGTTACTATTTATAATGACAAGAAAAGCTGATTTCATTGAAGGAGATAATTAACTCAACGATATAAATCAATCTAACATATCTTCAACTTGTAATTTCAAATATCATAAAAGTAAAATACCTGTTACCAATAGATGTTGAATGCATAACTTATCTTTGTTTTGTGCATGTATTGGCATCTGGTGGAGAGGGGGAAGATTGTCAAGGTCTTAACCTTCCAACCATGGACCCTTAAAATATCCCCACATAATCTTATCCGAGAAAAGCCCTCCCTACCTAAAATAGACATGAAACACCTTGTCAAGCCACTGAGCATCCTGGTACTCAATTCCACCACTTGACTTGACAACTGAGTATACTTGGACAATCATGAGCTGACTTGATTTTTAACAACCATCTTTAAAATTAATTGTTCATGTATGACAGTTCTAATCATATTTCTTCTTTTCCTTTACAAGAATCTTCTCCACTCCACCCTCTAATATTGGCTTCACTAGCCTTGGGTGAGTCCTTAGAGACTATCACATTATACTGAGACCTTTATGTCATGTATTCTTTAAAAAAATCCTGTAGTTGATATATAACAAGTACTTGCATGTAATTAGTATGCTATAATTTGAAATTAGACTTCTATAAAAAAATCCTCATATAGAAAGATAATTCGAGAATAGAAAAAGAAATGTGCAAGATCCTCGCGGTTATTGGATTGGCATTTCGATTTTGGGATTCAAAAACATAGATATGTCATAATCCATAGATGTGGTTCTATTACAACCGAAAAATATTGCAATATCAATGACACCAAAAGGGGAAAAAAAACTTAGAAATGAGTGTATTTTCGTAACCTGGAGTGAATTATTCCAAAGGTCAATTTGAATCGGCTCAGTATGGTATCCATTCCAAAGATTGATTGAAATCAACTCAATATAGTATTCCACCATGAGGTCCTGATGATCGAGTTGCTGGTGAGAATGTGAGAAATGAAAATCAGAAGAAGGAATTTATAGTGTCAACTGGTTTGAAGTCACACACAAAATGAAAAAATAATATCTTTCTCACCAGCACCCGCTTTGCCTTATAACTCCGACTGGGTACCATCATTTTGGTTTCCAAGATCATCAGTTTTAAAAGATCATTGGTTTTATAAGATCATTGATTTAAAAGATGGATGCCAACTTGAGACAACTACTTCTTAACAAGAGGAATTATAAAGATTATATTTTCATGGTTCAAGACAAATGTATATATGCATATTATGTTATTATGCTATTTAATTCTACCTATAATTATACCTAAAAATACATATATCTATACGCGTGTGTAATTTTGAGAGTACGTATAATTTATTTCTATCATTATATTCTCTCTAGATACACACACATGATATATGTGTGGGTGTGTGTGTGAAGTTTATATGTTGATCACTTCCATGGTCTCAAAATAAGAGAGAGGTAATAGTTCTTCCTATGATATTAAATGTTTAATATTTCTCTTGCTATAAAAATTGACCAAGTAGCTTATGGTATTATCCAACATACACTCTTTCTTGCCTAGTCTTTTACCCTTAGCCATGGTAGTTCAAGACTTGTACCTATTTGCCTAGTGATGGTGGTGCCCTTATGCCCAATTCTTTTTGACAATGTTTCCACCCCTTGACGTGCTCTTGCAAGGAAATTCTTCACAATTATATCATATTCATCAATGCAATAACAATTACAATAACAAGGGGGAACTTGAGGGGATGGTAGGCGGGAGCGGAACATGTGTGGTGGGCGGGAAGAATGGATTCAAATTTTAGGGGAGAGTGAGAGAGAATCATCTTGATCGGGAGTTCAATCAGGGACATCTAGGGAGGATCCTAATGATAGCGAGAAAATAAAAGACCTGGGGGGGTCCTAGGCCGACTGTTGTTTTGACAAAAAAATGGTACAATCTTTTCAACATCAAACCGACAGGCAAGTCCTTTCTGTCGGTAAAGAATATTTCTTCCATTGTTCAAGGTATGTTTACTTTGGAAATCCTGGATCAAATCATTGATACAAATATTTCTAGGATGGACTCAACTTTGGTAGGGAGGGTCTTAGGTGCTAGGCCCAACATTGAGGTTGTCCAGGCCTTTATTTGAAGGAAATGGGCTTTAAAAGGTCAGGTGGACATAGTTGCTATGGCAAAAGGTTGCCTTTCCTTTGGTTTTTCTTGTAAAGAAGATAAACAAGAAAT
This sequence comes from Cupressus sempervirens, assembly GCA_028749045.1. Taxonomy (NCBI): domain Eukaryota; kingdom Viridiplantae; phylum Streptophyta; class Pinopsida; order Cupressales; family Cupressaceae; genus Cupressus; species Cupressus sempervirens. The sequence continues at coordinate 125,195,660 of CM053785.1, read as the reverse complement.
TCTTTGCAACGGTCCCTGGGTTGTGGGTAAACATACTTTGATTCTACAGAAATGGGCACCAAACTTGTAGTCTCTTGATGAATCTAGGATTCAAGCTCCAGTATGGATTATACTGACAGGGTTACTGCTGGAGTTTTGGGTGGAGGATGTGTTTCAAGGAATTAATAGTGCCTTTGGTGAACTCCTCTCTGTGGACCCAGTCACAGTATTGAGAAGAAGAATGACCTATGCTAGAATTTGTGTGGGAGTTCTTCAAGGTACGTATATGCTAGAGGCTATTTCTCTCAAATCTAAACTAGGCATCTAGAAGCAGAAAATAGAGTATGAGTCTATTCCATTTGCTTGTTTTCATTGAAAAAAATCTAGTCATTGGGCTAAATGTTCCCCATCAGTGAATGGAGCTACCGAAAAGGTTAAAAAAAAAGGGTTTACAAAGGGTTGATCGATCAGAATGGAGCTGAGAAAAGTAGTTGCAAGGAAGGGAATATCCAAGAGGTAAGTGGTTCGATGAAGGGAACCTTGGTGGTTAAGGAATCTGATCAAGTGAAAGTATCTCAGTCAAAGGTGCTAGGAGAAATAAGCTCAGGTTCCTCTGGATCACAGTAGTGAGGCTACAATACTGGCTCAAGAAGGGGGTGTGATCAGTCCCAATAAAGGGGATGAAAAAGAAAGTGGGGAGGTTCAGATTGATAATACTAATGAAAATGATCTTCAATCATTTGAGGAACTTGATTGTATCATTACTAATAAGGAAACTTAATGTCTTATCAAACCTCTTGTAGATGTTACAGCCATAGAGAGAAATAAAAAATGGGAGGATATTGAGGAAATCTCTAAAGCTTTATAGGGGGTAGAGTAAGAAGCTGGTGTAGACTGGACACAAGTTGGGGGTAAAAAAATCATTAAATCAAAAAAAAAAATGAGGGTGTATCTTCTAAAAGGAATAAAGAGAATGCTTTGTTAAAAACTAGGAGTAATAAGAAAGGAATTATCCCTAGCACATCTTTGGAAAAAAGTATCAAAAAAGGAGATTTTAAGAGCAACAAGGATAGGGATTTCTGTCTACCTGCAACACCATTAGGTAAAGGTATCAAGGCTGGAGATGTTGGTCTATCTCCTTCCTCGATAGGTAGACCATCCAAGGTGCAACGAATAATTGTTGAGACTAATAGAAGTATAGATGATGGTAGTCAGAGAACTATCTTGGACTCAAAATTTTTTCATAAGAAATGAAGTTCATATCATGGAATATTAGAGGATTAAATAATCTTCATAAGCAAGATATAATGAAAAATATGATCAGGGATAACAAACTGTATATTGTACTAATTCAAGAAAAAAAAATGATAAAGTGGAAGGTCTTTTGGTTTTTCAGTGTGGTAAGATTATAGGGAATGATTTTGATGGGGCCTTAGGTGGTATGGCAGTTTATTGGAATGACAAATGTATTAATAGGGAACTTATCTCTCAGAATAGAAATATGATGAACACTAGATTTACCAACTCTAAGGATGGATTTGCTTGGGTGCTTACTAATGTTTATGCTCCCAATTCAAAGTGGGGTAGAAAGGCATAATGGGAAGATATCACCACTTAGAAATTTTTTTGTAGATGAGAATTGAATCATTATGGGGTATTTTAACACTCCTTCGAAAGAAAATGAAAAGATGGGAGGAAGTCAGACTAACTTGGGTAATAGACTGGATCTAATGTATTTTATTGACAATCATCTCTTGCATGATATGGATTTGCATGGGATTGATTATACTTGGACTAATAGAAGAGTTGGGAAGTATCTCATTCAAGTCAGGTTGGATAGAGCTCTTATTAGTAGTAATTGGTTTTTAAAATATAAATGCTCTCTTTTTGCTTAGGTTCGTGTTGGCTTGGATCACTACCCCATCTTTCTTATGGACGATCTATTAACCTTTAAGAAGAATTTCTTTTTAGGTTTGAAAAAATGTGGACTCTCCATCTAGGACTAGAAAACCTTGTTAAAGAATGGTGGAGCATTCAAGTGGAGGGTACTGCCATGTTCAAAATTGCAAGTAAGTTGAAAAATGTTAAAAGGAATTTCAAAAGAAGGAATAAGGATACTTTTGGGAACATTTTTGATAATAAAAAGAAGATCCTAGAGGAGCTTAAAGAGATTTAGGAAATTATTCAGGCTAATGGATATGGGACTGTCTCTAAGGAAGAGAAGAGTGTGAAATTGACTGAGGTGCATGATATTATTACTAAGGAGGAGATGTTCTGGAGGCAGTGATCTATAATTTTTTTTGGAAGGAAGATCAGAATACTAAGTACTTTCACATGACTACTCTAAAACATAGAATGGCTAATAGAATATCTAGACTCAATGCTAATGGGATTACTACAAAGGATGAGGAGATTATAAAAAGGGAAGCTATGCATTTTTTTTAGTAATTTATTGCAAGGTGATCCCAATCTAGTCAAGGAGAAGCAAAATATGTTTCTGGACTGTATCCCAAACTGTATATCTAAAGATCAGAATAAATTCCTCACTTCTATTCCATCTAATGAAGAAATTACCAAGGTTGTTTTCTCCTTTGATGAAGATAAAGCACCAAGGCCAGATGGGTTTCCTTTCATATGTTTCATAAGTATTGGTATATCATCCGTGAAGATGTTTGTAATGGGGTAAAGGAGTTCTTTGGTTGTAGGAAAATAATCAAAGAGTTGAATGGTACCTTCCTTGCTTTGATTCCAAAAAAGTCAGGTGTTGATAGTATGGACTAGTTTAAACCAATCAATCTTTTTAATTCTTTTTACAAAGTTATATCTAACGTGCTAACTCTCAGAATTTTGTCCCTTCTCCCTATTTTGATATCCAGACAGTAGAATGGTTTTGTTCCTAGTAGGCAGATCTTGGATTCTATCATCTTGGTGCATGAGAATATTCACTCCCTTACCTTATCTAAGAAAGAAGGGTTCCTCCTTAAACTTGATCTTTCTAAAGCTTATGACAGGGTGGATTGGGTTTTTTAACAAAGAGGGCTAGAAGCTTTTGGTTTTAATAAGAGATTTAGGGAGTTGGTCCTTATGCTAGTTTCTTCTACCACTTTCTCGGTGCTAGTGAATGGATCTCCAACTCCTTTTTCTTGGCTTCTCATGGTTTGAGGTAAGGGGATCCACTTTCGCCTATCCTCTTCATTCTAATGGTTGCATGTGTTGGAAGATTTTTGGAAAAAATTGTGGCTGTTGGAGATTTTTTTGGTCTCAAACCCTTGTCTAAAGAGCTGACTTGTTCTCATAAGCAATTTGTGGATGATTCTATAGTGATGGGAGAAGCTTTAGTTAGAAATGCTAGAAATATGAAGAATTCTTTGAAGGATTGTGGGCAATCTTCTAGTCAAATTATTAACTAGAACAAAAGTGTGATATATTTCATCAATGTTAATGAGATTAGGAAGAATAAGATTAAAATAATTATTGCTTGTGTGATTGGCACCTTACCGGGTTCCTATCTAGGATTGCCCCTTTATATGGACCCACCTGAGATTTTTTGGAGCTCGCTAATTGATAAAATTCATTCAAAGTTAGTAGGGTGGAAAGGATCCCTTCTTAGCTAGGCTAGTAAGGTTAGTGTCCTCAAATCCATTTTACAGAATGTTTCGCTATATGCCTTGAGTGTTTTTAAGATCACTAGAGAGTTTTCTCTAGCAATTGAAAAAATTTAGAAGATTTTCTTATGGACAGGTATGGAAAAAAAGAAAAGATTGGCCCTTATTGCTTGGGAGAAAGTTTTCACGCCTTTCAATAAAGGGGCCCTTGGCCTTATAAGAGTTTCCACTATGAATGATTTTTTGCTTGCCAAGTTATTCCGGAGGTGAGATATTTAGAATGATAAGTACAATAAGGAGAATCGAGATCTTAAATACTTCCTTAACAATGAGACTTTTCAAGGGGGTTCAATGATTTGAAAACATGCTAAAAAAAAAAAGGATTATTAAAAAAGGGGTCAGATGGAAGGTGAGAAATGGGAGAACTATTCTTTTCTGGGATGACATTTGGATTCTTGATCACCCCCTCAGTGTTGATCAAAGGTGGAATGGCTCTATGGAGTAGTGTAAGAATCTCTTCGAGATTTTTGTAGAAGACTATTGGGGGGAGAATAATTGGTTAGACCTCAATAGAGTGGACAGAAACCTAAATGATCTCAACAAGATTTTGAATGCTATCTGATATGGAAATATAATCCTAATGGATTATTTCCTATGTCCTCCGTATATGCTAATGCTTTTGAAGAGCATCATGAGCCTTGTTGGGATAAAGCTTGGTTTAAAGGTATGATTCCCAAAGTTAACATATATTTTTGGATTCTTCTGCAGAATAAAATTTTGACAATAGTTAACTGAGTGAAGAGAGGGTTCAACATAGTTAATAGATGTTATCTCTGTAAGAATGCTGTTGAATTGGTTAATCATTTGACTATCCACTGTTCTTATACTAGAAGATTATGGGAAAAGGTGTGTGGCTTGTTGAATATTTCCTAGGTTTTCCCTGCTACTATTCAATATTTTTTCAATCGTTAAATGTCACCCTCTACTAACACCTTGGTTATGAGATTATGGGATTTCATTCTCCCGTTCCTTTTCTGGGGCATTTGGAAGGAATGTAATGATACGATGTTTAGGGATATAGAATCTAATCTAGGTCAGTTATTATGGTGACTGAGAGTATCAAATCTTGTAGAAAAGGACACAAACCTTAGAATGATTGGGAAGAATCAATGTTTTAGAATTGGAATTTGAATGGTCTTAGGTTGGTGCAAAATGGTCCTAACCTTAGGGATATATCTAGATAGGATTGTCCTCCAATGGACTAGTATAAGATAAATTTTGATGGGGCCTCAAAGGGCAACCCAAGAATTGCTAGTTATGGTATCATCATTAGGAATATGAATGGGGATAGAGTAGGGGGAATGGCCATTCCTATTGGTGTTCAAACTAACCATGTGGCCAAAGCAAGTGCAGCCCTCTATGGTCTTAGCCATGCTAAAAGCTTGAATTTGAATAAGATATGGCTTGAGGGGGATTCCCTTAATATAATTAATTGCCTTAATAAAGTTACTAATCCTTCTTGGACTGTTAATAATATTATAGGTAAGGCCATTGATCTTATCAACTCCTTTGAAATTTGTGTTGTCACTCACAATTATAATAAAAAAAACCAAGTTGCTGACTGGGCAGCTAATGTGGCATGCAAGAGTGATGAAAAGGTAATTTGGAATCACAATGATATCATCCCTATTGAGGGGTGTTCATTGACTGAGCATGAAAAAGTTAGATGTAAGAAAAAATGTTTCATTAATGATGATTATGCCAAAAAGGAGTAATTATTATATGGGCAGTATTGGGAAGTGACAGGTTATTATGAGAAGGACAGTGTATTACCATTCAATACCACATGGATTGTGGGTCATTTTTCTCACAAATTTCCTTGGCCATGATATCAACTCTAGTTTTTTTTTGCAAAGGGTTTATTTGAGAAGAGGGAAACTTCATTTTAGAGACAAGAAGATGGGAGGAAAGAGAAAAATAATTGAACCAACAAGTTGCAAATAATGGAGGAAGAAGAGGGAGATTTGGGACATATTGGACCAAGGGAATTTTACTGGTTATATGGAAAAATTGAAAGGAAGCAACCCTGCCATCACCCAACATTTTATAAAAACATGGAAAGATGGGAGTGTTTTGGTGGGGAATCAAAGGATGGAGGTTTCTGAAGATATCATAAAAAAAACGACAAGGCTTGACATGGAGGGTATTAACTTCTATAGGGACAGGAAGCTCTCTGATCAAGCAGTTGACAAGTTTGTGGACTCAACTAAGGAACGCAATGGACTTGCACAAATATGTAACTCATATTTTAACCTCGGTTCTATTTTGCACCCATGGAGATTTGTAATGTTTATGGTTATTGAGTATCTTACCTTAGATGGTCGCTTCACTAAGATTTATGACCACCATTTCATGTTGGTTAATCATTTTAGGCATAGGGTTAGGATAAATTTTCCTTTTTACCTCAAACAATCTTTGGGCAATTCTATTCTTTCCTTTCAAAATGATCCTGAGGGAGATCATGCCTGCCATGAGGGGTTAATGGTTTTAACAATGAACCTTCTAAAGTGAAAAAAGGTGGATAGGCCTAGGCAGAGTAAGAAATCACTTGATTATGAGACTGAGGGTAGTGATTATGAGTAGGATTTTGATAAGGAAGTTGAGGATGAGGTGGATGAGGTTGATATTAAGAAGAGAAAGAAAAGTGATCTAGGAAGCTCTTCTAAAAAGAAAATTGGTATGCCTCCTCAATATTTCTCATTCAAACCAGACTTAGCTCATCCTGAATCGTTGGCCTTAACCCATTAAGATAATGAGTGACTTTCTCCTTATCAACTTCTACATGGCCGGTTCTATTGAGAACTCAATAAAACTATTTAGCATACTCTTGAACAGATTTTCACGCTTGCTTCAACCCTTGCATTTTCTTCAACTTATCAAGATCATAATCCATAGGAATGAATTGTCACTTCATTTTATCTTTCATTTGATCTCATATGGTGATTTTGTCCTCTCCCTTTCTATTTCATCCAACTGAACCTCTTGCCACCAGATTTTGCATGTCACTTCAGTTTTGCTTTCGTAAACTTGACCCTATCAGGATCATCAATATCTTCATACTCAAACTATTCCTCTAGTTCATTAATCCAATCGATCAGCTCCTCTAGATTAAGATTTTCCAAGAATTTGGGAACCTTAAACTTAGGTCTTTTTCTAATATTGCAAATGGCCCTAAAAAGCCTCTCTTCCTCTGGATTTAGAATTGCCTCTACTTTGACATTTTATTCTACTTTTTCCTCATCCTTGCTTTCATCTCTTATAGGAAGATTTATTCCTCTTTGCATTTGTTCTTCCAATGCTTGCATTTGCCTTTGGAGGGCTTGGAAAATCTTAGGTGTAACACCTACAGTTCTTCTAGCACACTCTCTTCATGGAGGCATTTTTGCACTTCTGTTAAAACCCTAGTGCAAACTTCCTCACAATCAGTGATCTTTCTACATACTCTACCCAAACCATGGTTATCCTAGATCATGACATGCAAAGATCTGGTGGTAGGAGGTTGAGTTGGAGTGAAATAAAAAGGGAAAGGACAAAATCACTAGATGGGATTGAATGAAAGATAAACTAAAGCGACAATTCATTCCCATAGATTATGAGCTCGATTTTTTGAAGAAAATGCAAGGGTTGAAGCAAGTATGAATTTTTTTTCAAGAGTATACAAAGAGTTCTATCGAGTTCTCATTAGAAACGATCATGTAGAAGCTGATAAGGAGAAAGTTGCCCATTATCTTAATGGGTTAAGGCCAAGTATTCAAGATGAGCTAAGTCTAGTTTGAATGAGTAGTATTGAGGAGGCATACTAGTTTTCCCTAAGAGTTTACTCAAGAACTCTCACTCTGATACCACTTGATGTAGGGTGCTCCCCTTAATACCATAAACTCATAATAGAAACAAAGAAACAATAGAAAATGCAAGAACAAAATATGGACTTCTTATTTGCACTGCAAATGTAGAATTACATAATTCATAAGTACAATATGTAACCCACATGGGCACCTTCAGTACAATAATTTACAAGACAAGCTGTGAACTATCACCCAGAGTTGTTCTAGACAATGTTTGGGCCTTTCTTAAATAGGTAGTTTTATGCCACCTAGGAAGGTCCTAGATGCTCAAACTTAATACCTAGGGTTGAAAAATCCTAGAAAAATATATAGAGTCGGCCAAATACATTTTTGACAATTATTTTAAAAATTTTGAGTAGCCCAACTTCGGAAGGCCATAACTCAATAACTATTGCTTTGATTGGCTATTATAACCACTTTTCAAAAATGCCAGCTCCTAATCTACATGTTTAGAACCATGCTAGCAAACTTTTGTCAAGTTTTCGGACCTCATCCGAGCACTCTAAGGCCTCCAACAACGAGCCTAAATATTTTTCTACAAATTTTCCAACTCAAAATCTGCAATAACTTCTTTGATACTTAAGCTGGAGCAATGAGATTTTTATGGTAGTCTTATATCTCTAAAATGAACCTTCCTGTAGAAAATGAGAACATTCCAAGCTCATATGACAAACTTACTAAAAATAGCAAGTTTCCATAAATAGTATCCACCCTGTCTACTAGTCCTTATTAAAATAGAAAAGATTAAAAATAAAATATTTTTGAGTAATGCAAGATTTTTCATTACACTCAAGATGCTCCTACATCAATATGGTCACAGAGAGTGTTTGTATAGTTGTAGATAGCATCTGTATGGTAGTGATAAGTTCTTTCATACGGTATGTGTGTAGGTCAAATGGTGAAGAAGGATGTCACCAAACGATGAGGGGGGAATGTCATAACAGTGAGTATGGTAACTGTAAGGTATGGTCTTGGAATCCATACAAACTATAAGGTGATGGTGTATGGTGTTTTGGGCTAGTCTTACCATGGCAGATAGAGAGTAAATGGGATGGCCATAGACTAGCAAATATAGGATATGAATACATAATGTCATTATGTGTCATGATTATAAGCCTTCCTGGTGATGAATTGGAGTGAAAACCAACAAACCAACATCACAGATGTATCGCCAATGAACGTTGAAATTTATATAAACATGTGTCGATAGTTCCAAAAATAATGATACTAAAAAATAATAATGATGCTTTGATTTTTCAAACCCAAGCAAGAAATATAGAGATAGAATAGGGTGAGGGTTGAATCCCACTAAAACCAAAATATCCAAGTAGGGAAGGTCTTTCACTTTTGAAATGGAAAACACAAAGAACTCCAACAAGAATTTGCAATATAAAGATAATCATCCAAATTGCATACCAACTACTACCTACATGTTGTTCTTAAATACCCTTTAGAGGAACTTCCCAAGGGTTTACAAATATAGCCAATGACCACACCTATGGAAATAATAAAATAAAAATGGGTCCAAGATATAGTAAATCAATCAGCCCATAAATAAAGGTTTGATTATTTATTTATTTTATGACAAGAACATTGCAATCCTCCTATCCCAAGATTTGTTTTGTAGGAAATATAGATGATGTAACTGAGAAGGGGGGGTGAATTAGTTACCAAAAAAATATTTCAAAACCCTTGGATGTTAACAAAAAAACTAATTTTTGTTGTTATTCGGTAAATAAATAGAAATTGCTATAACTCAGTAAAATTAGTGTGATTTACTTATTTCTGATCTTAAACATTCACAATTATTAACTTGAAAACATAAAAGAAATAACATGAACACATGAGACACTAGGATTTAATGTGGAAACCCAATATGAGAAAAATCACCAATGTAACTAGTTACTATTTTTCACTCTTCTAAAGTGAACCCTGTTAGGAGCCAACCTGGTTAAAGGTTACAAAACACACTGTTAGGCGTGACCTTGTTAGAGGATTTAATTACTCTGTAAGGAGTGGCCTTGCAAGAGGTCTTTAAAACAATTCAATGGAACTATCACCTTGTTAAAGGATTTACAACAGGTTGTTAAACCAACTCTGTTAAGAAATTTTGGAATCATTACTACAATGGTAAGAAAGTAATAATAAAATGACCTGAATGAGATGCAACTAAATTGTTGATTACAGATCTCTGTTCTACTTCATGCTAGATCCTTACTAATTGAATATTGCTTTGCTACTCTACAAGGATATCTGACCATCCTTCAAGTTCATTCACACTCTTTCCTTCTCAATCAATTAATACATTTGCATTCTCTCACATACATTAGAATCTCAAATTGACCTTATATTTATACCATACAAATTATCAAGTCAGCTCAATTACAACTTAAAATGACCAATAAACATTACCACAGTTAGCTGAAATTAATACTTGAAATAATTAAACTTCATATCAACAAATCAACAAAATCCTTCATTGGTCAACCTTGCTCGGTAAACAGTGATCCTAAAATGATTTCCTATGTTAACCAACAGAAGCTTGGTTAACTCTATGAACTTGCAAAATCCTTTGACAACTAAGTGAACTCAGTGAACACTAACTTTGGCCAACTTTCCTTTGTTAACCATGAGAACTCGGTTAACACTACTTTCTGCCATAATTTTCTTTGATGCTTGAGTGAGCTTGGTAGACACTGTCTTCATAGAGTAATCTCCAATAATGCTCGATAGACAAGAAAAATTGTCTTGCTGACCAAGTGAGCTCAATAAGCACTAACTGACAACTAATATGACATTTGTGTAACATCAAAGACAACATGCAATTAGACAATTGTATCCAACAATTTCTCTCTTTGGCATTGATGGAAACACAACATTTCACAACACAATAAAATTTCAAAACAAGACTTTCTTTGACAAAAAGTTTTCTCCCTCTTAGATTTTATACCACAAACTTCTTCTTCTATGTAGTTATCTCCTTCTGTGAAGGAATTACATAGCTTTTTCCTCAAATTTTTTTTTAAAAAGATATGACAATAAACTCTCCCTCTTTGACAACACATGCCAAAGATAATACATACCAAATAAGTATCAATGTACCTTGAGTACTGATTCATATGCAATGTTCACTTGACTATGCTACATCAACTAATAGATCTTCAACTTTGTTCCTGTTGATACATCACTTGAAACTTCATTTAGTGAGCTTCAGATAGGGGAATGACCCCTAACTTACCTCTTAGATACAAGAATGCATCCTTAGCTAATGGATTGGTAAATATATCTGTAATCTTTTCTTTTGTATGGACATATTCCAATTTGATTTCTTTATCCTACACCAATTCTCTGACAAGATGATATTTTATAGCAATATGATTGGTTTTGGAATGCATCACTAGATTCTTTGATATGTTAATTGCACTAGTATTATCACAAAACATGACAACTGGTTCTTTGATCTCAACCTTCATGCTTTCCAATAACTATTTAAACCAAACAATATTAGAACAATTCACTGCTGTTGCAACATATTCTACTTCTACTATGGATTGGGATGTGCAATTTTTCTTTTTAATTGTCCAAGATACGAACCTTTTCTCAAGAAAGAATGCTCCACCAATTGTACTCTTTTTGTCATCAATATTTCTTGCCCAATCAGCATCAGTAAATACTTTTAAGTCTAGATATCCTTCAATTTTATACCATAAGCCATAGTCTTTAGTACCTTTAAGATATCTCAAAATTCTTTTGATTGCCATCAAATGATTTTCTTTGGGTTGTGCCGAGAATCTTGCCACTATACCAACTGCAAGAGTAATATCAGGCCTTGTATGAACTACATACTGTAATTTTCTAATCATTGATCTATATAAGGTTTGATCTACTTATTTTGAATCATCATCTTTGGTAAAATTTAATCTAGTACACATGGGGCTTCTAACTAGTTTTGAATCTTCCATACCAAACTTCTTGAGATATATTTAGACTAAGTGATGTAGATACCATTCTTGCTCTGTTGTATTTGCAATTCAATAAAGAATTTAATCTCACCAAACATAGACATTTCAAACTCTTTGTTCATTTGCTCTGAAAATTCTTTACATAGATCATTATCCCCTATAAATAAAGTATCATCCACAAATATTTCTACCAAAACTATCTTGTTATCTAGTCCTTCCTTGATGTACAAACTACTGTTATTATTGGTTCTCTAAAAACCAATCTGTATAAAGTAGATCAACAAAATCTTCTAGTTTTTCAATGTAAGCTTCTTCATCAAGAATACCATTGAGAAATGCATATTTAACATCCATCTAATACACTTTAAATATTTTATGTGTTGCATATGCAAGTAAGGTCTTGCCACCTTCCAATCTTGCAACAGGAGCAAAAGTCTCACCATAATCAATGCCTTCTTCTTGAGAGTACCCTTTACATACCAACCTAACTTTTTTTCTTGATACTTTGCCATCTTCATTCAACTTATTCCTGAATACCCATTTTATTTCAATTATATTGTTATCTTTAGGCCTAGGTACAAGAGTCTAGGTTTTGTTCTTCTCTATTTTCTCTATTTCTTCATTCATAGCCTCAATCCAACTTTCATTTTCCAATGCATCTTTGACATTTCTAGGTTCAAAATCAGCAAGTAAACATGTACCTTTTAGCTTACTTCTTCTCATAATTCCTTCTGATTTATCTCCAATAATCTGATCTAGTGCATGATGCCACCTGACATACTTAGCTAATATAGGTTCCTTACCTTCTGAATGGATTGCATTGTCATCTTCTTGAATTTCAACTTTTGGTTCTAGTTGCTCAAACTCAGTAGGCATTGGCTCGGTAGCTTCAGAATGTGACTCGGTTCCTTGTGACTTGGTTTGAACTTCTTGCAACTCAGTGACTAAGGAAGACTTGGGAGTAGAAATCTCCTTATTGAAAGATATATCTGGCAATGTATTAGGTTTGATGTAAAAAAAATCTCCTATAATCTTTCGATTCCTTTTTGTTTTCTTCTTCAGTCTTTTCTACAAACTCATCAATTCTCACATGTGCACTTTCTATGATTTTGTGATTAGAAAAATTTAAACATCTATATGCCTTACTTTTGCAAAAATAACCTAAGAATATACCTTCATCACCTTTCACATCAAATTTTCCTTTTTGAGATTCTTTCAAGATATAACATTTATTTCCAAATACTTTCAAGTAACTTACATTGGGTTTATAGCCATACCATAACTCATAGGGAGTTTTGTATGAGTCCTTCTTCAACTGTACTCGATTTAAGATATGAACTGTAGTATTGATAGCTTCCTTCTAGTATTTGATAACAATGTTATTTTCAATCTTTAGAATCCTTACGCAATCCATGGTAATTCTGTTTCTTCTTTTAGCTATTCCATTCTACTTGGGACTTCTAGGAGCTGATACCTATCTTTTGATTCCTCTTTCAATGCAAAAGTTATTGAAATCATTAGAGATGAATTCACCACCTCTATCTGATCTTAAGCATTTCAGTCTTTTTCCTATGTCTTTCTCCACTCTTGCCAAATACAATTTGAATTTTTCAAATGCTTCTGAATTCTCTCTTAGATACATAACAGTCATCATTCTAAAGTAGTCATCAATAAAAGGAATAATTTTTTTTCTCCACTATAGCTTTCTATTCCAATAGGTCCACATAAATAAATATGCACAATTTCTAAGATATCTTTTGATTGATAGTTTTTGCTTTTAAAACTAGTCTTTACCATTTTGCCAATCTGACAATTCTTGCATAAACCAACATCTGGTTTCTTCAAATTAGGAATGCCTCTTACATTCTTGAATTTTCTTATTTTTACCATGTTATCAAAATTTACATGACATAACCTTCAGTGCCATAACCAACTTTCTTCAACTTGAGCAATAAAACATGAGCAATCACTAAGATCAAGATAAAATAGGTTACCTTTTGTTTGTTTGCTTGATCCAATCATTTTTTTTAAATTATCCAGCAGTCTTGCCTTGCCATGCATGAATTCCACCTTGAACCCAATGTTGATTAACTATGCCACACTCAATAGATTATTGTTTTAGTCCTTCAACCCAATGGGCATTGTCACATACAAGTTCTTTGGTTAATGAGATTCAACCTCTCCCTTTTATGCAACAAGGTTCATTGTTTCCAAACCTTATATTACCACCATCATATTCTTTAAAGTGTTCAAACTTTGTTTTATCTCTAGTCATATGATGTGAACATCCACTATCTATGATCTATGTATCATTTTTTCTCACATGAGAGATAAGTGTCATCTTATCTCCTTCTTCATCATCAGATTCATCTTTCACATCAATGTAAACTATTTCATCTTCACTATTATCAGAATCCTTACCCATAAAACATGTCTTCTTACCTTTTTCCTTGAATGATTTGTGATTTTTGAAATCCTTCTTGCCATTGCACTTGTGACTTTTCTTCTCGTCCTTGCTTTCTTTGTTTGGGCACCTAGCAGTAATATGACCAATTTATTCACATGAAAAATAGATGAGAGAAATTTTACCTTTATATTTTCCTTTGCCTCTAGAATATTTTCTTGCAAGTAGAGAATTAACAACTTCAAGGTCACTATTAGAAATTTCCTCTGATTCTTCTTCACTTTCTGACTGAATGTCCTTTATTTTCTTGCCTTTCTCGTTAAGTGAAAGCTTGGCCTCAAATGAAAATTCAATATTCTCTGAAGCTGGAACATAATTGTCATAGTTGTCTAGCTCAAAAGCTGTCAATCTTCCTACTAAGGTGTCCAAAGTTATCTTATGATTTGTTTCACACCTCCTTTCTTGAATAGTAGATACTCTAATTGCATAGATAGCAAGCAATGTTCTAAGAACTTTACTTACAACAGTTTCTTCCTTGATATCTCCTCCAAAACCTTTGATTGCACTAACACTTGCTTTGATTTTTTCAACATATTTGGCAATTTTTTCATCTTCTCTCATTCTCATTTGATCAAATTGTCCTCTAAGGTTTTCTGCTTTGACTCTCCTTACATTGTCATCACCACCATAGATGTCCTTTAGCTTGTTCCACATTTCAAAGATGGTTTTTTAGTCCTTGATATCCTCAAATTCTTCATATCTATCATCATGGTGTTATAGTTCTTTTTCTGAGCAATGTCACCAACAGATAATGTACTAGTAGGAGTTGTGTATATTTTATCAAGATATTTGCATCCTGAATCACCAATGAAAGCTAGATGAAGTCTCATTAGTCCTTACCATGTTGAAAAGTTATCTCTATTAAGCTTTGGAATTTCTCTCTTGTAAGACATCTTGATCTTTAGCTTAGCTCCTTGAAACCTTTCTTGCAAGCACCAAAAGCTTTGATGCCAATTGTTAGAAATATAGATGGAGTAACTTGAGGGGGGGGGGGGGGGTGGGTGAATCAATTACCACAAAAATATTTTAGATCCCTTGGATGTTAATGATAAAATTGATTTTTGTTGTTATTCAGTAAACACACATAAATTGCTATAACTCGGTAAAAGCAGTGCAATTTACTTATTTTTGACCTTAAACATTCACAATGATTAAGTTGAAAGCATAAAAGAAATAACATGAACACATGAGACACCAAGATTTAACGTGAAAACCCAATATGGAAAAAATCACCAATGTAACTAGTTACTATTTTTCACTCTTCTGAAGTGAGCCCTGTTAGGAGCCAAGTTGGTTAAAGGTTACAAAACACATTGTTAGGTGTGACCTTGTTAGAGGATTTAATCACTCTGTAAGGAGTGGCCTTGGAAGAGGTATTTAGAATAATTTAATGGAACTATCACCTTGTTAGAGGATTTACAACTGATTGTTAAACCAACTCTATTAAGAGATTTTGGAATCACTACTACAATGGTAAGAAAGTAACAATGAAATGACCCAAATGAGATGCAACTAAATTGCTGATTAAAAATCTTTGTTTGACTTCATGCTAGATCCTTACTGATCGAATATTGCTTTGCTGTTCCACAAGGATACCTGACCATCCTTCAAGTTTGCTCACCACCTTTCCTTCTCAATTAATCAATACAATTGCATTCTCTCACGTACATTAGAATGTCAACTTGACCTTATATTTATACCATACAAATTATCAAGTCGGCTCAATTATAACTTACAATGACCAATAAACATTACCATAGTCGGCTTAAATTAATACTTGAAATAATTAAACTTCATATCCCCAAATCAAAAAAATCCTTCATTGGATGACCCTGCTTGGTAAACACTGATCTTAAAATGATTTTCTGTGTTAACCAACATAAGCTTAGTTAATTCTGTGAACTTGCAAAATCCTTTGGCAATCAAGTTAACTCTGTGAAAACTAACTTTGACCAACTTTCCTTTGTGTTGTTAAACAAATTGTTCTTTCCAATGTAAATCTTAAATGCCTAAACCTATGAGAAACAATTTGATACCAACATTTGGATAATCTATCATGAAGTTGATAGATTTCCTCTGAATTGAAAGGTACAACTCCCTTAGCAATGATATTCAATGAATTTTTTTGTTCCTAAACTAATTGGGTACATTCTTAACCTGAGAATGAAAGAGGAAAACCATGCCAGCTCTAGACAGAACTAACTTAGGTAGAGAATTTAGTTCTACACTTAGCCAACCCCAGGAATTCATACTTCCTATGACTCCCCGACATTGGTAATGCAATGTGAATGCTGTGTATTCAAATGTAGTGAAAAATGAAATGAAAGAGAATGTTAAATAATTCCAATTCCTGTAATAGGAACATCTACAAATACCCTGATCTACAACCCATTCATTATTCAACACAAGATGCAAGATGATGCCCAAAACTAAAAATAACAATACTCAAATTGATTATAATCAAAGAAAAAATAACTAAATGCTCTGATTTAGAATAAAACACCTATTGCCTTGAACATCACAAATAAGAATGCTCAGATTTTATTTGCTCACAACTTATGCCAAACTATTACAAAAACTCGAACTCTTAACATGCATAATGAAAATTCAAAATAAAAATAAAAATTAAACTAAGTTCCTTCCCCCTACTCTAGCTCTCTATCTCTTGCAGAAAAGAAGAACTCTTTCAAATGAAAAGGTTTTACAATAAATGCATTCTCTAGCAACCGTTTGGTTTCTTCTAGTGACTTTTCAGTTCTGTAACTAATCTTGTCTCTTTGACTTCTCATATTTTTCCTTTTGAAAACTGATATGCTTATTAACTTTTAAAGTTAATAATGATATATATTAACATATTTAAATTATATTTTAACAATTGACATTTAAATATGTTAAATAAATATCAAAATCTTTCTTTTGTTGAGTGGACAACAAAATAAATACTGCTGCCAGGTAAAAAGGGGTCATGTTTCAGGGGGAATATATTTTGATTCTACCATTGGATCAAACTCATCTTTGGATATGTTTTTCCAAACCTGATTATCTTCATTCTGACCAAAGTGATCAGAAAAATAATCACTGAGTCAAAAGATACAAGCTATTAAATTCTGCTCTATATGACTGTTACAAAATCAGAATTGATAAAATAAAAATTCCAACCATTCTTCTTTCACATGCTATGTAACCTAGATGTCTTCAATTTGCCACTATGTTATCTTTCATGATTACCATCTTTATTCCTTGCTGAATTTTGGAAGTAATTCTTTGGAATGCTTGTGGCAGAAAATCCCAAATAAAGGTCGAAAAGAGTACCAAGTTCTCAGTTTTCCACTTCTCTATTGTAGGCGAAATTCACACATTCTAGTAACAACTACACTTTGAAAATAATTAACAAGAAATACTTCTTCTTTTCTATCAGGTCACTGGCTATGGAACACTCTAATTCATCCTTTATGAAAATTTGACTTTTGTCTTCTCCCTTTGTGGAAAACTCCAAACTGACTGTGAAAGGCGTAGTAGAAAATAAATTTTTCACTTCATATTTAATGTCATTTTGATGTCCAAATCTTCAAGCAATAAATCATTATGAGATTACCATTCTTTGTTTAATCAATTAAGAGCTCTTTTCCATCTCTCTATTGTGGATTTTATGCTTGGAAAAAATTCTATTTTTGAGTGCAAAAAGCACACCCAATCTTCAATTTTCCACCTCGATGTAGTGGGCACAATTTTGGTGAAGATTGATTCATAAATTACTTTTTAGAAGTGATCTTGATACTAGATCCCATATATCTTCATTTTGGATTGAGATTTTCCTTTTCTCTCCTCATGTGAAAAATTGAACTTTGACTGTGAAAGGCACAGTGGAAAATGAGTTTTCCACTACTTTTTTCTCTTTGGTGAAAAATGAAACATTTGCTTCTCTAATGGAAAATCTAAAAATGACTGCAAAAGGTGTAGTGGAAAATGAGTTTTCCACTATGCTTTTCCCTTTGGTGGAAAATGAAACATTTTCTTTTCCAATGGAAAATCTGAAAATGACTGCGAAAGGTGTAGCAGAAAATGAGTTTTCCACTCTACTTTTCCCTGTGGTGGAAAATCCCAAGTTGACTACTCTATTGCAGAAAATTCAAGTGCTTCTCCATGGCAAAAAAAAGAACTTTGACTTCCATTTGCTTTCACATTTGTATATCTAGACTCAGTAAAAATTTAATCTTTCATAGAGATTTTGTTAAGCATACTGGGAACAATTTTGGGAAATTCTTTACGTGAGGTGACTTTAAAAGTTTTAAAAATTGTGAACTAAAAGTGCACCTACAGTTGGCTCTGAATGGGGATTATGTGCTGCAAAGTACATAAAGAATCCAAAGTCTCTAGCAAAAGACAAGTGCCTATCCATTGGGCTAAAAAGTATATGCACAAATAGGATTATCAAAGAATTGCTTGCCGGGAGGGTGGAGGGGAGCAAGGAAAAACTTAAACTGAGAAAGTGGGAAACAGTAAGCTAAGCACACCAAAACTACAGAAACAAAAAATTATTTACAAACATAGGTGAGGAGGCCTCACCAAAAGAAGAGCAAGTAGGAAGAAACTCACACATGGCCATTAACCAGCAAAGAAAAATATGAGCCCCTCTAGTGAAGTGCATTATGCTTTTCTAGGCTGAACCAAAACCAAAATCTCCTGGCAAACTCTCTATTTCTAAAAACAAAATTACCATAGTGTAAGTAATTAGTGACCCAAAAATACTTTCCAAACAACCGTGCCTCATCATAAACTTCTGATTTTTTTGTACCCTCCTGCACATTATTTCTCATACATCCAACCATCCTTTGTTGAAAAGAAAAATGATCACACACTTCTGAAAATGGAACTACAACATTTTCACACTCGTAACTTTTGATGTGATCACTCTTAAAAGGAATCCTAGTGGATAAATTAAGATTGTAAAAATTTGAATGTCCACACAATTCTAAAACATATGTTGCATCATACTTACATTCACCACAATCATCTTTGATAGTAATTTTAGATTTCAAACCAAGATTGAAACATAATGATTCTTCATCACACATAGGGTCAAATTGAACCGGAATAGCTTCTTCATTTTTCGTGGCTATCAATTCTGAAATTTTTTCATCCAAATTTAATATCTCAATACTTGAATCAATTGTAGAAGAAGACTTACATTTGGCTGGCATCAAGATTTGATTAGCTTCCATTTCATGATGGAGAAAAATATAATCCAGCTCTGAATCATCTTCATATTTCTACAACACTTCATTAGCCATTAGAGGTATTTGTTTGGAATCTGTCCTTGCAACCACTTCTTCAACCACATCTTTAGACTTAAAATGATATTCACCAAAACATGTTTCAGCCTTTTCATCAATACATAATTCATCAAGAATACTCAACTTGGCATCTTCTAGAAAAGAAAACAATTCTAACACTGCAAATTGAACATCATCTTTTCTATTATCTTCTTCAAACTTATAAGTCCCATATTCTACTTGTGTGCAAACCAAAGGTTGAATTTCATAAAGAATGTTATGCAAAATATAATCTTCATCATTTTCTTCAAATCTGAAACTTCCAAAAATAGGAAGAAAAGAGGGTACGATTTTTTTTTCTTTTTCTTTTTCATATTCACTTACCATTTTATTACCATCTTCAAGAATCTCCATGTTCATAGAAGTGGGTGCATCTAGAAACAAGGATATTTCTTGCTCTCCAAGAACCAAGGAATTTGCAAATAAAGATTCTTTTTTTATTGGTTTTTCTCCAGAAAAATTCACTGAAATGAATTTTCCTTTTCTTTGATCTTGGACATTAAAATATCTTTGGATCACACACTTTAATAGTAGAGTGGATTGATGATCTTCTGAGGGATTTAATCCTTTTCTTTTAGCTTCAGTAATACTTTGTTTAAATGCAATCCAAAGGAATTATAAGTTAGGATCACTCTCAGCATTTATTTCTTGAAATGTGGGTTTCCTTTTGATTTGCTTTCTTGGTTCAACTTCTTGCTCACTCAAGACTGAAAAATTATAGGAGACAAAATTAGTTGGGACTTCTAAAACCACTTCATCATCCACCTTTAATTCATTGCTTAGCTGCAATACCCTTTCCTCACAATGCTGCAATAACTTCTTTTTTGCCTCCAGCTCTTTCATCTTGTGATATTTGGAACAAACACTTCTCCATAAAAGAACTAGTGCATGATCTTCTTCAATGCTTAAATTCATTTTTCTTTGACTAGTAATGCTTTCTCTAAAAACATCAAAAAAATCATACAATATTGGATCATGCATTTGATGAAGTTCAATCAAAGAAGGATCTGGCCTTCTTCCTTTCACAACTTGAATGGGCATGGTCTTTTAATAACAGAGTTGCCAATCTCCTGCAAGTAGAGATAATAATAAAAACTGTGGAAGTAAAACTTTAGCACTAATATTCTTTTCTCCTTCCCTAGCAGAGTCGCCAAAAATTTGTTGGTAAATAGATTGTTCTTTCCAATGTAACTCTTAAATGCTCGAACCTATGAGAAATGATTTGATACCAATAGTTGGATAATCTATCATGAAGTTGATAGATTTCCTCTGAATTAAAAGGTACAACTCCCTTATCAATGATATTTAATGAATTTGTTTGTTCCTAAACTAATTGGGTACATTCTTAACCTGAGAATGAAAGAGGAAAACCAAGCCATCCCTAGACAAAACTAACTCAGGTAGAGAATTTAGTTCTACACTTAGCCAACCCCAGGAATTCACACTTCCTATGACTCCCTGACATTGGTAATGCAATGTGAATGCTATGTATGCAAATGCAGTGAAAAATGAAATGAAAGAGAATGTTAAATAATCCCAATTCTAGTAATAGGAACGTCTACAAATACTCTAATCTACAACCCATTTATTATTCAACACAAGATGCAAGATGATGCCCAAAACTAAAAATAACAATACTCAGATTGATTATAATCAAAGAAAAAATGATCAAATGCTCCGATTCAGAATAAAACCCATATTGCCTTGAACATCACAAATAAAAATGCTCAAATTTTATTTGCTCACAACTTATGCCGAATCTATTACAAAAACTCAAACTCTTAACATGCATAATGAAAATGAAAAAAAAAAAAAACTAAACTAAGTTCCTCCCCCCTACTCCAACTCTCTGTCTCTTGCAGAAAAGAAGAACCCTCTCAAATAAAAAGGTTTTACAATAAATACATTCTCTAGCAACCGTTTGGTTTCTTCTAGTGACTTTTCAGTTCTGTAACTGATCTTGTCTCTTTGACTTCTCATATTTTTCCTTTTGAAAATTAATATGCTTATTAACTTTTAAAGTTAATAATGATATATATTAACATATTTAAATTATATTTTGACAATTGACATTTAAATATGTTAAATCAATATCAAAATCTTTCCTTTGTTGAGTGGACAACAAAATAAATAGTGCTGCCAGGTAAAAAATGGGTCATGTTTCAAGGGCATATCTTTTGATTCCACCATTGGATCAGGCTCATCTTTGGATATGCTTTTCCAAACCTGATTATCTTTATTATGACCAAAGTGATTAGAAAAATAATCACCGAGTCAAAAGATACGAGCTACTAAATTCTGCTCTATATGACTGTTACAATACTAGAATTGATAAAATAAAGATTCCAACCATTCTTCTTTCACATGCTATGTAATCCAGATGTCTTCAATTTGCCATTATGTTATTTTCCATGGTTACCATGTTTATGCCTTGCTGAATTTTGGAAGTGATTCTCTAGAATGCTTGTGGTAGAAAATCTCAAATGAAGGTTGAAAAGCATACCAAGTTCTCAGTTTTCCACTTCTCTGTTGTAGGTGAAATTCACACATTCTAGTAACAACTGCACTTTGAAAATAATTAACAAGAAATACTTCTTCTTTCCTATCAGGTCACTGGCCATGGAACACTCTAATTCATCTTTTGCAAAAATTTGACTTTTGTCTTCTCCCTTTGTGGAAAATTGCAAATTGATTGTGAAAGGTGTAGTAGAAAATGAATTCTCCACTTCATATTTAATGTCATGTTGATGTCCAAATCTTCAAGCAATAAATCATTATGAGATTACCATTCTTTGTTTAATCAATTAAGAGCTCTTTTCCATCTCTCTATTGTGGATTATATGCTTGGTGGAAATTCCATTTTTGAGTGTGAAAAGCAGACCCAATCTTCAATTTTCCACCTCCATGTAGTGGGCACAATTTTGATGAAGATTAATTCATAAATTACTTTCCAAAAGTGATCTTGATACTAGAACCCATATATCTTCATTTTGGATTGAGATTTTCTTTTTCTCTCCTCATGTGGAAAATTGAACTTTGACTGTGAAAGGCACAGTGGAAAATTAGTTTTCCACTACGCTTTTTCCTTTGGTGGAAAATGAAACATTTTCTTCTCTAATGGAAAATCTAAAAATGACTGCAAAAGGTGTAGTGGAAAAGGAGTTTTCCACTATGCTTTTCCCTTTGGTGGAAAATGAAACATTTGCTTCTCCAATAAAAAATTTGAAAATGACTGTGAAAGGCGCAGCGGAAAATGAGTTTTCCACTTTGCTTTTCCCTTTGGTGGAAAATCCCAAGTTGACTACTCCATTGCAAAAAATTCAAGAAGTGCTTCTCCATGGTGGAAAAATGAACTTTGACTTCCATTTGCTTTCACATTTGTATATCTAGACTCAGTAAAAATTCAATCTTTCATAGAGATTTTGTTAAGCATACTGGGAACAGTTTTGGGAAATTCTTTATTTGAGGTGACTTTAAAAGTTTTAAAAATGGTTAACTAAAAGTGCACCTAAACTTTGTTAACCATGAGAACTCTGTTAACACTTCTTTCTACCATAATTTTTGTCGACGTTTGAGTGAGCTCGATAGACACTATCTTTGCAGAGTAGTCTCCAGGAATGCTCGATTGATAAGAAAATTTTTCTTGCTGACCAAGTGAGCTCGATAAGTACTGACTGACAATTGATATGACATTTGTGTAATATCAAAGACAACACACAATTAGACAATTGTATACAACATGCTTGTCCTCAAGAAAATGTGGTGTCAGATGCAACAGAATGTGTTCACCTTCCCAAGTGATGTCATCCAAAAAAAATGTTTCCAACATACCAAGTATTCCCTTAGGATGTGGTTCTATAGAGTCTTCTCTTGTACATCAAGGACCTCAATCAGTTCTAACACGAACTTCACTTCTTTATTGAGTGGTAGAAGACTAGTGGTTACTGTGATGTTCTATCCACAACTTTCTTTATTAAAGAGACATGAAAGATATTATGGATGTGGCTTACTTTGGAAAGTTCTAGTTCATAAGAAACTTCACCAATGTGGTGAGTTACATGATAAGGACCACAAAAATGGTGCTTCAACTTTTCTTTCCCCTTTTATTTCAATGACGACTACTTGTATGGTTGGAGTTTGAGATAGGCCAAGTCTCCCACTTTGAAATTTCTCTCGATCTAGTGTCTTTCAGCATAAATTTTTTGTTGATTATGTGCTCTTTTATGTTCTCCTTCAAGACTCTCAGGATGTCTTGCCCTTCCTAAAGCAAGTCCCTTTCCCTTCGTGTGTGGTTGTCACCTGGTACCATGTTGATAAATGAAAGGGGTTCATACCCATATAGTTCTTTGAATGGTGTCATTCTGATGGAAATGTGATAAGTGGTAATGTAATAGTATTCTCCCATATGCATTCATTTGACCCATGTCTATTGCTATGCTGAAACATAGTTTTGTAGGTAGCCCTCTAGCCACTTGTTCACAATCTATCTTTGTCTATCTATCTGAGGATGTTAGCTAGTACTTGGAAAAATAATTATTTCCAATTGAAAAAATTATATCCAAAAAATATTGAGAAATTGACCATCCCTATCACTAGCAATGTTACTGGGTAACCCATTTAAATGGAACTTCTCTGAAGAATAATTCAGCTACTTGTGCAGCTTGGAAATCTAAGGAGATGGTGAAGAAGTGTGCATACTTTTTCAGTCTTTCAACCACCACAAAGATACAATCCTTCATGTTTAACTTCATAATTCTAGTGATAAAGTACATGGAGATACTCTCCCACTTCTATTCTGGTATAGGTAATGGTTGCAGTAACTAGGCAAGTAAAGTGTGTTTCGATTTATTTTTCTGGTAAATTGCACATTCTTGTATATACTAAAATACATATCCTTTAAGTCCCTTCCAACCCTGAGCTGTTTATAGGTTTTGATAAAACTTGAGTTCCAGCCGAGGGTGAGGCAATTATTTCCTTTAGGATTTTCAGCTTTAGTTTGGATTCAGGTACTAAGTATATCTGATTCTTATAATAAATGACATCATCCACCACCTTGTATTGGTCATCGTGACTATTGCTGTCCATTATTTTACATAAAAATGTGATTTTGGAATATTCCACCAATAAGTGTACTTTTCAGTCAATTGTAACTTGAGACAATAATCAGATGGTGGGTTTCGTTGGTAAGGCATCTACAACCACATTGTTCATTCCATTCACATATTCAATGTCAAAATCAAAATCCTGAATCTTATTTGCCCATTTTTGTTTCCTCTCATTTATATCTTGTTGCTTCAGAAAATATCTCAAGCTATTATGATCAGTACAGACAAAAAACTTGGCACCTACCAAATACTATCAGAACTTGGTCAATGCATGCACAATGGCCAACATTTCTTTGTCATAGATGAAATATAGATGCTCTATTTATATAAGATTCCAACTCTCGTAGGCTATAGGGTGTCTATCTTGCATTAATACCATGCTAATGCCAAATTCACACTTGGATTGCTTGGTGAACAAGTATTGAACCTTAATGATCCCTAAGACTTCATCCAGATACCTTAGGTTTTCTTCCAAAGTTTTTTGTAAATAAGGATATCATCAAAGAATACCAGCAAGTACTTACACAATTGTTTGTTGAAGATGTGATTCATGCAAGATTGGAAAGTAGTTGGTGCATTTGTTAGTCTTAATGGCATGGCCAAGAACTCATAATGCATATAGTGACAACAAAAATCCATCTTCTTTGTATCTTCTTCCCTCGTGGGGATCTAATGGTATCCGAAATGGAGATCTATTTAAAAAAAATAAACCACACCATATAATTCTTCCAATAGTTCATTAATCCTAGGAATAGGGTATCAATTCTTTATCATTTTCATATTCAATGCACGGTAGTCCACACACATGTGCATCATTCCATCCTTCTTTTTAACCAATACTACTAATGACATAAAATGGCTACAGCTAGGATGGATCCATCCTTTCTTGAGAAGTTCTTGAATCATCTTCTTAATCTCACCTTTAAAAAAATTTGGATGTTGGTATGGAGTGGTGATAACCAACTTTGCTCCTTTTTCTAGTTTGATGGTATGCTCAAAATCTCGATGGGGAAGTATACCTAATAGAATGCCAAAAAAAACTCACTAATACTTGTATAATGTGGTTTGAAGTTTATTATTTAGATAGTATGCATGTTGACCCTTGATTGGCTTTGTAGACATGAAGCACTATGTTGCCCACACAATGTCATTATGTCAAAAACTAGCTTCCATTTTCTATGCAGATACTTATTTTGGACCTTCGTTCATCATCCCTCTTAGGATCACCTTTTTCCCATCAACCACAAAAGTGAAATCCATCTTCTTGAGAATTTATGTGTACTCATCCAGAGATTCCATCCATTGTGTGCCTAAAATGACTTCCATATCTACCAAGTCTACTACAAGGAAGTCTTTTTCTATTGTGTGGTTCCCCATGGTGATGCTTATAAGGGAAACAAGGTGTGTGCATGGTAATATTAACCCTCCAAAAAATTTGACTTGGAACCCTATGTGAGCTTCTATGGGAAATCCCCTTTGCTTCACAAGTGATGAATTTATGAAATTTAGGGTAGCTTTGTTGTCCAACATTACAATCACCTCTTGACCTTGGAGAGTTCTCTCTATCTAAAAAATTGTATATCTTGGGCTTTCGACAAGGGAGATGGTTCCTCTATGTTTCGCTAATATTGCTACTCTCTCTATACGGTTGAGACTGATGTCTTCAAGGAGCTCCTATCAAATGGATGAAAGAAAACATGTAATGGACTACATGGAGTAGAAGGATGGGAGAAGATTGTGATCATGATGGGGAGGTTTTGGGAATCAACTACATGTTTTTTTAATCAACTTGTTGTACACATAGGCAAGCTTTTTGGCAATGATGGATATTAAAGTTGATCCTAGTGTTTGTAAATCTAGAAATATGGCATCCATGTATATATTTGTAGTAAAATATACATACCTGAGTTATAAATGAGATATAGGATGGTCTCTATAGGTGTTAATGTGTGATGGACATCATTGAAGCTCTATAGCTATACTTTGTTCTCCTTATATTTATTAGAAAAATAGTTTTTATTTTTCAAATTAAGATGTTTAAAAAAAAAAAAGATATTGAAACTAATATAAGAAATTGTAAATTTTTCAATAAGATTATCTTGTAATTTTTTAAAGTATTAATAAAAAATTATATGTTTTAAAATTTTTTATAGAGTATATATATTCATAAAATCAAATATAGTGATAATAAATATAATCAAATTGTATTTAATTCTACCCAATAGTAGCATGCTGTGATGATTAGCTTGTTTTGGTGTTGTCCAAGTATTTACCCACACACACACACACACACACACACACACACACACACACACACACACACACACACACACACACACACATGCACGCACACGCACACGCGCATGTGCACGTGCACGTGCACGTGCACATGAACACACACATGCACATGCACATGCACACACACACACACACATGCACACACGTACACACACACACACACACACACACACACATGCACACAGACATGCACATTCACACGCACACACGTGTGCGCACACACACACACACAGAAGAAGAAAAATATGAAAATGAAGGAAACCCAAACCTAGAAGAAAAAAATAGAAGAATAAAAGCTACAAGAAGAGGAAATCTTGGTGCAATTATATTACAGACTATTTTTTGGAAGATACCTTTTTTTAGGTAGAATGCTAAACACACACTCACTTACACCTAAACTATCAACTAAAAAACTATGGTTAAACAATAAAGGGATATGTTTATTTTACTTATTTTTTCTAACATCTTATCTCAAAATAAACATCATAAAAGCAAGTATGGCATCATACTCTATCATTTATGAAACTATGAAAATGTACAACCTATCAGAATAATGAATATAATATGTGTCCTTTGTGTGCATACACATTTGGTACCACCATGGATATTATTGTAAAATGGCTAAGGCACCTCTACCCCAACCAAGTTCTCATCTCAATTGCACTTAAATTCACATTGTACTTTTGGATTAATATCTTACACATTACATTAGGTCCGATAGTCTCACTAGGCATACTTAATAATAAATGTAGCTTCAAATTGACACTTCTATTTTTTATCATGCTCTTTTAGTTATTGTAAATTTGATTTTGACATTTAGGGATAATGCATAGTGTTGGGGGCATTTAGGCCATCCCTCCATGTTAACTCAAATCTTAATTTTTATTTTTTTTCATGTTCTCTTCTTCATATTCAAACATGTTGGTCCCAATGAAATACCAATATGTAGTGATATACTTTTACTATACTATGGGTTTTGGTCTGAATAATTAATCCCACTATTTGTTGAGAATTATGTCTCAACCTTGCAAGCTTTTTCCAGAAAATTCTAGAATTTTTTGTGGTAGTTTTCCACATGTTTATGAGTTGGAAAAAGGTGTATTAGTTGTTAAAAATGTTCCTTGTCCCTAGTACAATATATGAGGATTATTTTTAGAGTATAAAAAACTCATTATATGACTTCTATGGGGGTCTAAACTAGACGACACAATTATGGACGAAAATGTTATTCTTGGAGTTACAAATGATAAGTGGGTAACATGTGACATGGTTGTTTTTCCCATGGTTTTATCCCATGGTATTGTAAGACCAGAAATGGTTTCCAGGTTGTAAATCAATATAAAAGGAGGGCTTGGGGGGGTGTTTGGATCATTGAGTTATGTTTGCAAGACTGGCTGCTAGAAGGAGTCTCTCTGAGTCTGAGTCTGAGTTTGAGTTGTGGTGATGTGCTCTTGTAAGAACTTGCATTGCAAGTGTATTGTAATCTTCTTGGTTTGAGAATAAATTATGCAAGTTTTTGAGGGTGAGGTTTTTCTCCCAGAACGGTTTCCCCATGGTAATCATTTTTTTATGCATTCATTTTTATTTTAATTATATTATATATATTTCTTGAAATCTTTGTAATAGTTAGTTGAATTTGCATAATCATATCCTCTCAAGATTAGTGTAGAAAGTGATTTTGTGCACCTTTGCTTCCTTACAATTAGTATCAGAGCATGGCCAATTTTGGTTCTATTTATTGGGTATAGGGCTTTTTTAGCTAATCAAGGTTTGAGTGGGAGCTTTTGTAGATGTTTTCATTTATGTGTTGCAGGATTGCAAAGATGGAAATCATGTCAGGGAGGATTAATGTAGAGAAGTTTTTTGGCACAAACTTTGAGATTTGGAAGCTGAAGATGAAAGATCTATTGATTGATTGGGATATATGGGATGTGATTGATGAAAATAAGACGAGGCTCGCAGATCTAACTATAGCCACATAGTATGATGTGACAGATAGAAAAGATAAAGGTCTCATTAGATTGTGTCTTAAGGAATCAATTTTGATTAATGTCCATGAAGAACCTACCATGAAGAAGCTGTGGAAAAAGCTATGTGAGATCTATCAAGAGAAATCACTTTTGAACAAGATTTTCTTAAGGAAGAAGTTGTATTCTTTGAGAATGGAAGAAGATGGATAGATTTTTGAGCATCTTGAAAGTTTCAATATGTTGGTGACTCAGTTGACCTTAGTTGGGGTGTCGATGGATGAAGAAGAAAGGTGCAAAATATTTCTATGTTCGTTACTAGACTCATGGGACAACCTTGTCATGTCCATAGGGAGCACTTTAGTTGTCTTGATGATGGAGGACATTGTTGGTTCTCTAATTTATGAGGAAATGAGAAGGAAGGTGTCTCTAAATGCTAAAGAGGATTTGAGTGTTCGAGGAAGACCAAAAGAAAAAGGCAAGAACAAAAAGAAGCATGGCCATTCTAAGTCCAAGAATAATGGGAGATCAAAATGTCCTGGTAAGTCCAAGGTGATCTACTAGAATTGTGGCAAACCTAGACACCTTTGAAAGGATTGTAAAGAGTAAAAAAAAGAAGAAGAAGAAGAAGAATCAAGATTTTGATTCTGAGTCTAAGAAGGAAGATGGAGATTTTTTCATCACAACCTTGCCCACTCATGTAGGTGACAATGCATGTTTAATAGATTCAAGTGCACATTTTCACATGACTCCTAATAGAAACTGGTTTAGTAAATATGAAAAAATTGATGGTGGTAAGGTATATTTGGGTCATAACTCAATTCTTGATATTTTTGTTCGTAGAAGTATTCATGTGAAATTTTCTAATGGTAGAATTATAAGATTTGATGGTGTCTATCATATCTTAAGACTAGCAAGGAATTTGTTATCTATTAGCAAACTAATAGATGTGGGTGTGTATGTACAATTTTTTGAAGTAGGTGTAAAAATGATAAGAGGCATTATGGTAATAGAAAGAGGAAGTAGATTGGGTTCACGATTGAGTGCAATAGTACTTCTAATAAGAGTGTGAAGAGGAATACTTTGTTGGAGAAGGAGAGGGTTTTTGTTTCAACAAATGGTTGTGGTTTTTTGGTACCCAAGGGTGCTCTATCTACTCAATCAAAGTTACCTGTAGAGAAGACTTGCACCAAAGACTCAACCACATAAGTGAGAAGGGTCTATAAACCTTAAAAAATAAAAACCTTGTTGATGTGTTGAATGACTACAATCTTGAGTTTGATTTTTGTGGGCATTGTATCTATGTAAACACAATCACATTCAGTTTTACTTAAGTTCCCATAGGTCCTCATGTATTTTGGATCTAATTCATTGAAATGTGTTTGGTCCAGTTGATGTTCCTTCTATTGGTAGATAAGTCTATTATGTTTCTTTTATAGATGATTTTAGTAGAAGAACATGGGTTTATTTCCTTAGGAGTAAATATGAAGTTTTTAGTCGTTTCAAAGAATTTAAAGAAATGGTTGAGTTGCAGACTAGAAAGAAGAAAAAGTGTTTGAGAAATGACAATGGTGATGAATTTTGCTCCAATAATTTTGACACATTTTATAAAGATTGTGGTATTAAGAGAGAAGACAACTATTTATTCTCCATAGTAGAAAGAATGAACATGACCTTGATGGAGAAGGCCAGAAGTATGCTAAGTGGAGCTAGACTGAAACAAAATTTTGAGGCTGAAGCTATAGCCACTACCTGCTACCTGATAAAAAAGTCTCCTACATTGGTTCTTTTTGATGAGACACCAATGGAAGCATGGTCAAGCCATAACCCTTCACTTAGACATTTGAGAGCTTTTGGTTGTGAGGCATATGCTCATGTGCAAAAGGAGAAGCAAAAAAAATTAGACAACACAGTTGTCAAATGTATCTTCATCGGATATAGTTATGGTGTGAAAGGATAGAAGCTTTGGGATTCTATTGCACAAAAGATATTTAGTTCCAGAAGTGTTATTTCGAGAGAAACTAAGCCTTCTTCTTTTATAGTACAACTAAATAGATGGAAGAAAAGAAAGATGTGATTTAACTTCCTACTACACCTAAGAAAGTTGAATCGGGGCCCTTAGAAAGACAAGATGCTGAAGAGAGCTCTACAAGTTTTGAATCATCAGAGGAAGAGGGAGAACCTAATTATAAACCTAAACTAGATCTTGTTTAGAAGTCTAGTAGATAAAGGAAAGAACTAGAAAGGTATGCATATTCCCCTGATGATTGGAGGTGTATATTTTCTTTGAGTGCTAATATTGATGAGCCAAAGTCTATAGAAGAGGATCTTGGTATGAATGATTCATAGTCCTAGAAAATAAACATGGAAGAAGATATGACATCTCTTAAGCGGAATGACACATGGGACCTTGTACCATTTCTTGAAGGATGGAAGCCTTTTGGTTGTAAATGGGTGTTCAAAAGAAAGATGGATTCATATAGAAGCATTGAGAAGTAAAAAGCATGATTGGTTGCAAAAAAGTACTCCTAGGTTGCATGAATTGATTATGGTAAAATTTTTTTCTCTTGTATCAAAAATGACATCCATTTGATTTTTACTTTCTATTGCAGTAGTTTATGATCTAGAAGTTGAGTATATGGATGTGAAGACAACTTTCCTTCATGGAGATTTGGAGTAAGAAACTTATATGACATAGCCATAGCACTTTGTGGTGAAAGGTAAAAGTCATTTGGTTCATAAATTGAAGAAATCCTTGTATTGTTTAAAACAAAGTCCTATTGTAGTACCATAAGTTTGATACATATGTATTGAGTTTGGGATTTGCAATCCAAATATGATCATTGTATATATTACAAGTTTGAAGGTGATTATTTTTGGGTTATTACCTTATATGTTGATGACATGTTGTTTATTGGAAAAGGAAAAGGTTTGATTGCAGAATTAAAATCTCAGCTCTCAACAAAGTTTGAAATGAAAGATCTTGGTGCAGCAAGGCACATTCTGGGAATGGAGATTATAAGAGATAGGAAAAAAAAAAGCTTTGGCTAGGCAAAAGGAAGTATGTTGCTAATATTTTGAGAAGATTCAATATGCAAGATTCTAGACCACTGAGTGTTCTTGTTACTATGGGAACAAAGCTTTCTATCTCACAGTGTCCTACATCCCCATTGGAGATGGAAGAGATGAGTTGAGTACAGCATGAAAGTGTTGTTGGATGTTTGATGTATGTTATGGTCTGTACAAGACCAAACATTGCCCATGTAGTGGGAGTTCTTTCCCATTACATGTCCGATCCAAGAAGAGCACATTGGGATGCAATAAAAAGAGTTTTCAGATACTTATAGGGTACCTCAGAGTACTCTATATGTTTCCATGGAACAAGAAATGAACATTCCTTGGATATTCAAGGCTATGTGTATTCAGATTGGGCTGATGATGTTAATAGAAGAAGGATCCACCAATGCTTATGTGTTTACATTATTTGGTGGTGCAATCAATTGGATAAGTAAGCGACAAGTTGTGGTTGCTTTGTCCACTATAGAAGTAGAGTATATGACATCTATGAATGCCTACAAGGAAGCTATCTGGCTAAAGAGACTGTGTTCAAATATAGAGTCCAAATAGGATGTAGTTATAGTCAAAGTGCAATCTTCCTAATGAAGAACTTGACATTTCATGCTAGGTCCAAGCACATTGATATACAATATCATTTTCTAAGAGATATGGTTGAGGACGACAAGGTGAAGCTGGAGAAGGTAGAAAATTTGGTAAATTTTGTTGATGCATTAACTAAGCTTGTGAACATAGAGAAATTCATATGGTGTTCAAAGTCTATGGGCCTCTCAGCCCCTAGCAATTAAGTCCATGAAATTTTGGATCCCTTGACTCTTGTAAGGTGTTCGACAACTGGGAGAATGTTGAGAAATGTGTCTCAACCTTGCAAGATTTATTTTGAAAAACTCTAGAATTTGTTTGTGGTAGTTTTTCACATGTTTATGAGTTGGAAAAAAGTGTATGAGTTGTTAAAAATGTGTCTTGTCCCTAGTGCAATATAAGAGGACTATTTTTAGAGTATAAATAACTCATTATATGACTTTATGGGGGTCTAAACTAGAGGACAAAATTATGGACAAAAATGCTATTCTTGGAGTTACAAATGATAAGTGAGTAACATGTGGAATGGTTGTTTTTCCCATGGTTTTGGCCCATGATTTTGTAAAACCACAAATGGTTTCCAAGTTGTAAATCACCATAAAAGGAGGGCTTGGGGAGGTGTTTCAATCATTAAGTTCTTTTTGCAACACAAGGTGCTAGAAGGAGTCTCTCTGAGTCTAAGTATGAGTTTGAATTTTGGTGATGTGCTCCTATAAGAACTTGTATTGAAAGTGTATTGTAATCTTCTTGATTTGATAATACATTATGTAGGTTTCAGAGGGTGGGGTTTTTCTCCTGAAAGGGTTTCCCCATGATAATCATTGTGTTATGTTTTCATTGTTATTTTGATGATATTATATGCATTTATTGAGATCTCTGCAATAGCTAGTCGAATTTGCATAATTGTCCTCTTAAGATTAGTGTAGGAAGTGATTTTGCACACCTTTTCTTCCTAACACTATCATTATTTTCTTGTTTGGATGTTGTGGATATCATGTGTTACCTAAGTTGTGGGGTGACATTGCATAGAAACATCTTGTTATGTTGACATGTCACAATGTCTCATTTTCTCCTTAACATGTGTTATATGCCAATTTTAAGTGCTCCTATGTAATGTTCGTTAAAAATTCAAATTTCATCGAGGATGATGAAACACAATGGGAAGTGTATGTCACATCCCAATTTTTGGCTCAATCTAAAATGTTCATATAACTGTTGAGGGTTCATGTGAAGTCAGTTGATAGGTAAAATTAGTTATAATCATGTGAAATAGTAAGATGGTTAATCGTTATAATTTCATATGAAGTTGGCATGCTAACTAACCATTATGATGATATTTTAATGTTATTTTGGAAAGTTGGTTATTCATCATGAATTCATGGGAAGTGAAATGGCAGTTAGTTGTTATGATAGTTTATGTTTAGTAAGTTGTTATGGTAATTGTTTTGATTATGTAAAAATAGGTTTTAAAGGACTTGAAACCTTTAACAAAGTATCATAGAAATAATAACATAAAAGTTTAGAGAATAGAAGGCCCTAGAGCCAAAAGAGAACTGAAAAAAAAAAGCCAAAAAATAGGAGGCCCAAGTACAACTATGCAATAAAAGAGAACAAAATAAAAGCAAAGAGACAACTTCTAGATAGCTACAGAGTCTTCAGCAAATCCGCAACTTGGTCTACTAGTATGTTCATATTTTTTGCACAAGCTTTCATGTCATCTAGCTTTTTAGCTTCCACTCCTTCAATCTTTTTGGAATTAGCCTTCGTGTACTTGCTCGAGCCTTGGTCCTCATTAACAGTAGCAGAGTCTTGGCCTTTACTCTATTCCATCTTGTTCAATAGGGTGTTGAAGTTGTCAGCTATCTGCCAGTTTCTTGACTATTTTCTCCATGTTACTCACTCTAGAATCTAGACCATCCATCCTTTTTAAAGGTCTTTTCCAAACTGATTGAGGTTCCTATTCCTAGTTTCAATTTTTGGCACATGCTTCATCAAGTTTTTTTTATCTCCTGCAGATTGCCAATACCCTCAGAGAGCCTATCAATGTGTTGACCCAATGTTCTCTCCCCCTTGTTGTCTTACTGAGCTAATCAAATTCCTAGGATATATCCTACATTTTCTATTTTAGAGTACCAATATCCTTCATTATTAACCTTGAGTTACCCATGATTCCCTTTAGGAATCCCTGGTCACCCTCTTCCCTATTAGGCTAAAAGTGGTCCTCCTACTCCCCCTATTTTTTTCTATCCAGGTCCACGTACTTGATGTCATTATCATCACACACATCCTAAGCTAGCTCCTTTTTTCTTTTTCTTTCCATTCTCTTAATTAAGAGCTCATCATTAGAGGGGAAACAATACCTTTTAACATTCTTTCCCCTATTTCTTGACACCTTTCCCAAAGTCCCTCTCTTCTCAAAACCCTTTCTATTCTCCTCCTCGTGACCTCCAATTCGATCAAATTATTTTGGAGGCCATTATTTTTATCAATATGGAAAAGGATGGACCAGGGCCAAAATCAACTAGTTGGAGCATGGTGACAAAGGCTCCAAGCTATGTTTCCAAATGTTGAAGGTGAAGGAAGTTAGATCAAGAAATCGTTGATCTCAAATTGGTTTTGGAAATTGAGTGTCAACACACTTAAGACATTTACTTAGTTATGTAAATACAAGACCATGCTGACTTGCAATGAGTGTTGAGTCACTCATGTGTCGAGTCACTCAAGTGCTAACCACATAGGCCATGATGAGTGATTCAAGTGTTGAGTGAATAGTTGATGTTGAGCATTTTAGGTGCCGAGTCAAAAGAAAAATCATAGTATATGGCGAGCATCAATAACCACATATGTCGAGTAACATATATTGGACATATTTGTTTGATATGGCACAAATAATTATGTAAACTATTTTTCAGCTAACATAAGGATATATTTTGATTCTTTAGAGATAAGGACGAATCTACATTAGATTTCCTATAAAATTACATGTAGCCAATCAAAAAATGGAAAGGATTAAGTGACAAAATGAATGAATCTTAGTCATAGATTCATACCTAGCCCTAAGCCACCTTAGCCTTCCTAAGGAGGATGAAGCCCTAAACTTTGTAGTGATGGAAGAGAGTTGACAACATTGTGAAGGGGTGAATGATTGAATTAGAGGAGCAAACAAGATAGTTTGCAGAACATTCAAGGTGACTTAGTAGTAAGAATGAATTGCAGAATCAATTAAGTGAAGAATAGAGGATAGAGGATACAACATTGTTACATCAGATCATGAAGGATTAGTTAGAGATTAGATAGAGATGATCTGTTATCAAGCAAGCAAGTGCCAACTACAAGATCTACGCTGAGACATTTTGACAGGTGATTTCAATTAAATCTCCTAGGTGGAGTAGTCCTAACAAGCTTTACTAAATTCTTTAGCAGGGTGGCATTCCAAGTGAATGATCTAAAGTCCTTTAACCATGAACACTTCTAACAGGGTGTTGAAATCCTCTAACAAGGTGGGACTTAAAATTATTTGTAAGCCTTTAATAGGGCAGGCCTTTCAAAGGTCATATCATGATTCATGGTTAGATCATTGTAACCTTAATTGGCTACACTTTATTAATGCAGTAGTGAAGATTTGTGGGTGTCATCCCCACCCCATTTTTACCTTCTCATTAAAGGGTTTCTGAGTAATCATATCTGGTGTTAAGTGTGTGTGTTTTACATATATGTTTTAGATGTATTTACCTTACATATTATTTAAGTATAGTAATGCATGTGATATATGAATGGTGAAAGTTTTATGGGTCCATGTTTAAACTTTGATTCACCCCCCTAGAAGTTTATCTTTCCCACTTTTAATTCCAATAGAAATGAAACTATTGGTAATATGGCCTAAATTTGATTAAAACAAAAATATTCTTAATGCCTCTATCGAGTTTTATTAGAAGTTATTTACCCCAAAGAAATTGATCAAGGAATAGAATAAAAAGAGACAAAACTTGCAATATTATCCCTAAATTTTTTTCTAATTGGGAGGCTAATAATATGGAAAAATAATGAACATAACATAAGTTTAAAACTTCATTCACTCATTGACTAATGATAAGGAGCTTGGGCCAAAAGGATTACATGTGGAATTCTTTGAAGTGAAGGAAAAATCAATAGGGGAGCTTGATTTGGATATATAAGGAATATTGTTCAAAAGGATCTCTAGCAAATGAAATCAATACTAAACTTCTGAAACTCGATCCAAAGGATTGAGACACAACTCTAGTTAAAAATTGGAGGTCAATCACTCTCATTACTGTTTCATATAAAGTACTAGCCAAAAGAATTGATGGGGTCCTTCCCAAGATTGTATCTCCCACTCAGACAAGGTTTGTAAAGGTGGGGGTGGTGTCATACAAAATAATATTATTACTTGTTTGGTGGTTTCTTTATTGTAAGGTGGAAGATGGGAAAGTGGCCATCATGTTGTTTGGTTTTGAGAAAGAATATGATAGAGTAGAGTGGAAGCTTATTTATATGACACTAAGAGATCTAGGACTTCCTCCAATATTTTGTAGTATAGTAAAGGTTATAATGTCAAATGCCATGTCACGAGTTAATGTAAATAATACTAAATCTACTTGTTTCCCTTTGTCTATATTTATTAGGCAAGGGATTCCCTTTGCATCATCCTTATTTTTCATTGTAGCAAATGCCATATTTTTTATTCTTAGGGATAATTCTCTCTTTGAATGTTAAAGAATTATTGCTCCCAAATGTAGACAAGGTTATAAATGTTTAATTTTTTGATAATATAGAAATATTGGTGAATTTGTAGCACTATAACTTGTCTACTATAATGAAAAATAAATTGACCTATTATGTGTTTCTCTAGAAGTAAGGTGTCTCTATCCAAGTCCATTACGTTGGAATGGAATGATCATCCTAAAAACTAGTTGAATAATTATTTTTTATGTGGGGTATGCTAGGATTAATGGATAGAAATAATAGTCACATGAAAATACAACCAATACTACAAATGAATGAAGAACACAAAAATAGAATAGAAGGCACAAAGATTTAATGCGGTTCACCTATCTTGAGCTATGTCCAACAAACATAGAGTCCAATATTATTATCATTTGATTCAACCTAATTACAATCTACAATCCATTGTAACTCAATACCATTGCAATAAACTACTAAAATATCATATATAAATCCCTAATCCTAGTCCATTTTAAAGTAGACTTATGATAGTTAGAAAATTTAGGTTACAATTATTGGAAACTATAATTGAAAAAATTATTATGTTACCATTGTTGTCAAACCTTATTGGTAAGATATTTACTAACATTGTAGAGTGTCATATCAATTTATTGATGAAGAGGATTTGAAAGAAGTCATAGCAAGGAAAGCTTGTAAAGTTATTGAGAAAAGAAGAGTTAAGTATGATGGAATTGGAATGAGCACTTGATCAGTTAGTCTTTGACAAGATAATGTGTTGTTTAATAATCATATGAAATGACGAAGATAGTTGAATTGAAGTGTAGTGGAGTTGTTTGTGTAAAACACTAAGCTTGAACGAGTACCAATTTACAAGGTCAGTGAAGAAGTTAAAGCAAAAGATAGAGGAACTTAAGAGATAGTCAAGTAAATAGTATTAGTTGAGTGTTAGTTATGCCCGAGAAATATGAAGAGAAATTTAATAGTGACCAAGAAAGCCAGTGTAAGCTAAGAAAGAAAAAATAGTAGAGATTGACTGAGTTGAAGAAAAAAGTGACGACTGACTATTAGCAAAATAATTTTTCATGAAAGAATATTGATTTAAGGCTGACATAGTTGAATTTTTAGATTGATCAAAATACCTAAATGATAAGGATTGATGAGCTATCATATTTAATGCATGAGTTATGTTTGTTAAGTGATCAAAGACAAAGATTTGAAGATAATTTTTTAGAAGTTACAAGGAAGGAGTAGAAGGAAAAAATGATGGAATGATTCATTGAATCTAATTAAACCCTAAGACCTATGATGATTTTTAAGTGGCAAAAGATCAAAGCTGCCTATTTAAGGAGGGATAAGAGATTTTTTTATGGTTGTTAATTTTTGAACCTATGAAGAACCTGTGAAGAATAGAGTAGTAGAGGAAAAGTGATAAGTTGGTGAAGTGTGATTGATTGAAGGATTTCCAAGCATATCATATATGGAGAATATGATGAAGTCTAGTCCATGAACTAGGAGTGAGCTGAATGGAGATCTCAATTTGCAAAGTGAGTTGTATCTTAATATATCAAACCTACTTGTTACTTTTTAATCATTGTGGTTATAAAATTCTTTAATCAAGGTTGTTCTAATAGTCATTTGTAAGCCATTTAATCAAGGTGGCATTCTAATGGAATGAACCAAAGACCTCTAACAAGGCCACACTAAATAGGGTGATTTAAATCCTTTAACAAGGTCACACCTAATAGTGTCTTTTGTAACCTTTAACAGGGTTTGATCTTAACCAGTCTCACTTTAGAAGAGTGAAAAGTGGTAGCATGTTACTTGGTGGTTTTTCCCAAATTGGGTTTCCAAACTAAATATTGGTGTCATACATGTGTGAACATTATTTTCATATTTCTTTTTGTTTACTATTTTATATTTCTGTTAGTTGGCATATATTGAATAAAGAGTTAGTGATGAATAAAAAGTTAAGTTGTTGATTAGTCACTATATTGGCTGAATGGGTTTATGGGATTGAATAAATTGTTTAAAGTTGCTAAAATTTGAATTGGTACATCTGGACTTAAGGATAATGGATTCATTCCCCCCACCCTATTTTTTCCAAATATTCTAACAATAATATGAAATCCAATAGAAAAATAACTCTTGGCACCTTATACAATAATAATATCATTTTTGGCCTCAGAAGGCACTTCTCCTTGACCTCACCCTGTATCACAATAAGGAGCATGCATGTAGCTCTTCCCAAGACCTTGCATGGGGTGCTACCCCCAATCCCTTGTAGAAAAATTTGGGGGGGAATTGCACCAATGAACGCAAGAAAAAATAACCTCTAATTATAATTAGGCTCCATATAATGACAGGGTGGTCTCAATCATCAGGTTAGGTATTTAGGGATTGCTGGAAACTACACTTGGAAAAATTGTTATATTATCATCAATCTCAAACCTTATTGGTAAGATAGTTTGTATCTAAGTAGAGTGTCATATCAAGATGATTGATGAAGAGGATTTAAGAAGAAGAGATAACAAAAGGACCTAGAGGAAAGGTTGATAAATGAGAAACTACAATGGGTACTTGATTAGTTAGACCTTGCCAAGATAATGTAATTACTTGAAGGGTTTCCAAATAAAAGAAGTAATGGGTAGTTGATTAGTTAGAAGTGATCAAAGAAAGACCAAATGCACTTGACCAAGAAAAGAGCAGAAGACTAAGGAACTAGAAGTTTATGCCAAGTGATGGTAGAGTTGACTGAGCAATAGTATAAGTTGAGTAAATATAGTGTTGATCAAGCATTAGTATCAATCGAATATCAAAAAGTATACTAAATAGAATAGTTAGTATCAATCAAATCATTTAGTGATGATCAAGTATCAGAACCTAGTGTTGGTGTAGTGATAACATTTGATAGATTGAGAAAATCTTGATTTCCAACTGACATAATTAAATTCTTGGAGTATGGAAAACATGTTGAAGATAAAGATGGATGATCTAGAGTATTTAATGCATAACAAACTATGTTTTATTATTTCTATGATTGGATTCAAGGAGAAATTTAGAGAAGTTTCTAGAAGAGAAAGAAGGAGACAAAACTATGGAAGGATTCAATTAATTTGACCTAACCATAAGATCTACAGTGATGTTTGAGCTCAAAAAAAAGATTTGAATTAACTATTTAAGGAGGCACAACGGTGAACCTAGATAAGGTTAGAGAAGTTGTTGATTCTATTGATTGATGAACTTGAGATGAAGGTTCAACTGTGAAGTATTGAGGATGAGCTAAAAGTTGAACAATGAAGTGTTGAGGTGAAGAGAAATTACTTGAAGGGTTTCCAAATGAATTAGTAATGGAGATATTAATGGAGCCTAGTCAATCAGTCAATTTTTAGACTAAAATGTAATTTGTATTTGCAAAGTGAATTGTATTTGTTAGATCAAACTATTATTACTTTCTAGACATATTATCAGTATTGAAATCCTTTAACCAAGGTTGACCTACCAAACATTTGTAAATCCTTTAATCAAGGTGTCATTCTAATAGAATTTTCTCAAGTCCTCTAAAAAGATCACTCATAATAGGGTGATTAAATCCTTTAACAAGGTGACATTTAATAGTGTGTTTTGTAACCTTTAATAGGGTTGGCCTCTCATAGAGCTCACTTTAGAAGAGTAAGAATTGTTAGCATGTTACTGGTCATTTTTTTCCAAATTAGGTTTCCACATTAAATTCTAGTGTCTTTTTTGTGTGGATGTTATTTGAGATGTTTTACTCTTAATGTTTTACATTTTTCAAGTTTATTGCTATTAGGATAGTGGATTGCAAGTTTTATTTTGTTGAATGTTTTCTATAGAGACCAAGCTACTAAATTCTTATATCTGAACTATTTAAAGTGATTAAAAGTTGGATTGGTACATCTAGATTTGAGGATAACTAATTCACCCCCATCCCTCTCAGTTATTCTAAATCATTCTAGCAGGGATCCCATCCTCTATATCTTCTAACCTAAAAGATGTAGTGTTGCTAATATTTTTTACCTTCCTAAAATAGTTTCAGACAATGTTCATATGTGATGTATGGTGTTCCCCTTAATACCATAAACTCATAATAGAAACAAAGAAACAACAAAAAATGCGAGAACAAAATATTGACTTCTTATTTGTGCCACAAATGCAAAATTAAAAAATTCATAAGTACAATATGCTAACCCACATGGGCACCTTTAGTATAATAATTTGCAAGACAAGCTATGAACTATCACCCAGAGTTGTTCTAGATAATGTTTGGGTCTTTCTTAAATAGGTAGTTTTATACTACTCAAAAAGGTTCTAGATGCTCAAACTTAGTACCTAGGGCCAAAAAACCCTAACAAAACATATAGAGTCAGTCAATTGCATTTTTGACAATTATTTTAGAAATTTTGGGTAGCCCAACTTCGAAAGGCCATAACTCGCAAACCGTTGCTCTAATTGGCTATTATAACCATTTTTCATAAATGGAAGCTCCTGATCTACATGTTTGGAATTGTGCTAGTGTCCTTCCATCGAGTTTTTAGACCTTGTCTAGGAACTCTAGGGCATCCAACAATGAGCTTGAAGATTTTTCTACAAATTTTTCCATTGAAAATCCACAATAACCTCTCTGATTCTTAAGCTAGAGCAATGAGATTTTTATGGTAGGCTTATATCTCTAAAATGAACCTTCTTGTAGAAAATGAGAACGTTCTGAGCTCATATGACAAAATTACTATAAATAGCACATTCCCATAAATAATAACCACCCTGTCTACTAGTCCTTATTAAAATAGAAAAGACTGAAAATAAAATATTTTTGGGTGATGCAAGATTGCCCTTACAAGTAGGATGCTCCTACATTAGACACCCAGGATAATTTGTTATGTGACCCCGTCACGTCTCAAGTGTCTAGAGGAAAACCAAGATGGTTAACCTCCTTTCTTTCTAGCCATGATGAATCCTCTACTAGTCTCCCTTTCCATTTGAATAGATATTCCTTATAAGTTCTATTTCTTGTACTTTTTCCAACATGACTATATAGTATCTCCTTAATCTCCTTTGTAGCCAAACTAGTTGTTGGAATACTCCATTGTGCTTCTGCAACTTCATCTCCATCACCTCCTTCATAGTACTCTATCAAATCTTATGTCTGTCCATCAGTCTGTAGATGATGTAATGAACTGAACTTCAAATCTGTCTTCAACTTCTTCCATAATGTATGCTAGAAATACCTAACAAATTTGATATCTTAATCTAAAACTATACTCATTGGCAAACCATGTAGTCTCACCACTTCTCTAAAAAAGAACTTTGCTACATGAACAACATCACTAGTCTTCTTGCAAGGAATAAAATATGCCATCTTTGAAAACTTGTCAACCACCACAAAAATAGAATCATGCCCACATTGTGTCCTCGATAATCCAAGAACAAAATTCATGCTAATATCCTCCCATGGCTTCTCTGGTATAGGTAATGGTTGATACAACCCTATATTATGATTTACTCCTTTCACCATCTGACATACTCTGCAACTTTGTACAAATTTCATTACATTTCTACAACTGTGGCTAGTAATAATTTTCAACAACCAAAGCTATGGTTTTATCTCAACCAAAATGTCCAACCAATCCTCCACTATGCTTCTCCTTAATGAGATTCTCCCTCATTGAACTTCTAGGAATGCACAACTAGCTTCCTTTGAGCAACATATTATCCTAGATCATGAAATCCAACCACTTCATCCTATTAAGTGTAACAGTTCTATACAAGCCTTCCATGCTTCACCAAAATTAGGATCATCTAGATACAATGTACTAATTTCCTTGAACCCAACCACCTCTATCTACATTTTTGTCAGCAAAAGTTGTCTTCTACTAAGAACATCTACAACTTTGTTAGACTTCCCTCCTATGTTTCAAAATAAATGTATAACTTTGCAAAAACTCAACCCACTTTAAATGCCTTTGGTTGAATTTTCTTTGACTATTCAAATATTTCAAAGCTTGATGATCAGTATACAAAAAAAACTCCTTGGTAAGAAGATAGTGTCTCCACTTCTTCAATGCTTGAACTATAGCATAAAATTCTTGATCATAAACAAAATATTTTCTTTTTGCATCATTTAACTTCTCACTTAAATAAGCAACAGGTCTACCTTCTTGACTCAAAATAGCTCCTATTGCAGTAACACTAGCATCATAGTCTACTTGAAACACCTTGTTAAAATTAGGAAGTGCTAAAACAGGCTGCTCTGTAACTTTCTATTTCAATAGATTAAAACTCTTATCTTCTCCTACAGTCTGCTTAAATTTTTTCCTATCCCCTCTCAATGTTTTAGTCAAGGGTCCATAAATGCTACTAAAAATCCTTATGAACTTACTATAAAATGTAGTCAGCCCATGAAAAGATCTTATCTCTATCACACTCCTTGGAGTAGGCCATTCGAGGATAGCCTTCACTTTCTCTATGTCCTAGATACACCAACTTTTTCTTTACTAAACTGCACTTCTTTAGGTTTATCAACAAATTTTCTTCCCTCAACTTATCAAACTCCTTGTGAATATGAATCGGATGCTCCTCAAATGTCTTACTAAATATCAATATATCATCTAGGTAAACAATGACAAACTAACCTAGAAACTCCTTCAATACCTCATTCATGAGCCTCATGAAAGTGCTTGGTGCATTGGTTAGCTGAAAAGGCATGACTAACCACTCATATAGTCCTTCCCTTGTCTTGAAAGCGGTCTTCCACTCATTACCTTCTATGATATGAATCTGATGGTACCCACTCTTCAGATCTATCTTTGTGAAATACTTAGCTCCACTCAAACAATCCATAATATCATCCATCCTTGGTAATGGAAATCTATACTTTATTATGATCTTGTTGATAGTGCAAGAATCTATGCACATCCTCCATTATCCATTCTTCTTTGGTGCTAATACTATTGGTACAACACATGGAATCAGACTCTCTCAAATATAATTCTTTTGCAAAAACTCATGAACTTGCTTGTTCAACTCTTCACTTTC
Organism: Cupressus sempervirens; assembly: GCA_028749045.1. NCBI lineage: Eukaryota > Viridiplantae > Streptophyta > Pinopsida > Cupressales > Cupressaceae > Cupressus > Cupressus sempervirens. Next base: position 125,151,631 of record CM053785.1, on the reverse strand, counting down.
TGTTGGTGTCATTCTATGTGCTGCCTTGTTTCGCACTGACTCCTGGAACCAAATCCATTTGGTGACTGATCTTCCTCACTGGGAGCAATCCTTTAGGTACATTATCTAATACTATATCAAAAAACTCTCTCAACATATCTACAACTTTTACAAGTACCTCCTCTACTTCTTCTTTACTATCTTTAGGAATTATAGAAAAACACATATGCTCATGCTTCATATGTTTGAGAAAATATTTTCCATCAACAAAACAAATTATGGTAGCACTACATACCTTTTCTTCTTTATCCTTCAATGGCTTCAACTTATGTTTCAATCCACCTTAGTTAGAGTGTAGGTAATTTTTCACCCATCATGTACAATATGTCTGTCAAACTACCATGGCCTACCAAACAACATACGACATATGTGCATAGGTATGAAATCACATAGTACCTCATCCTAGTATCTTCCAATCTTGAACTTCATTGAGCAATACTCATTGACCATGACCTTGTGGTCATCTTTCTCCCAAGAAATATGGTATGGATGTGGGTGTTTCTACTATTTAGCTTCAACTTGGTGAACATCATTTATGACACCAAATTTTTAGTACTTCCACCATCAATGATCACATCACAACACTTATCTTCACATCTACACCTTGTACAAAACAAGCTCCTTCTTTGCTCAGGTTCATTCTCACCACTCAATAGGACTCTTTGGTTAACTAGAACTTCTCCTCTTTCAACATCTTCAAAATGTGAGGATTTGGTATCTTCATTAGCATGTGCAACTCTCACTTGACCTTATGTTCTTTGATCTATCATTCCTTGGAGCTGGATGCATTCAAATGCTCTATTCCCTTCTTTTTTGTATTGAAAATTTTTTCCACGAAAACCTCCTCTTCCATATCCTTGTACTCTTCCTCGTCCTCTCTAATCTCTATTGTTCTAATCATGGAAATGATTGAAATTATTTTCCCTCTAGTTTTGACTACTACTTCCAACCTCATCCTTGGTCTTTTGATCATCATTATGACCACTAGATCTTCCACTATGACCTCTTCCACCATTCTTGAAGGTATTTGGACAATGGGTTTAGCTATCTTCCACAACTCCTAACAAGGTTGGCACAACTCCTAATAGGGTTGGAATCTCCTCATGGGGATTCAAAGTCTCCTAATAGGGACTCTTTGTACTAAATATTGTAATAGACTCCTAATAGGGCCCATCCTCTAACAAGGAATATTTATATTAGCACATCATCTTGTGGGCATCATTCTATTGGGGTTTTCCCTCTGATCAAGGGTTTCCCTAGTCAAAATATCTGGTGTAATTTTTTATGTGTATCTTTATGGTTTCTATTTAGTTTGGTTGACTGGTTAAGTTTTTTTATAGAAGATAAATTTTATTATTATTGGATAACTGATTCAACCACCCCACCCCCCCTGCTCCCCACCCCTCTCAGTTATCTTGGTGGACTATTATTTCGAACACCTTCACCATATTCTCAAATGTCACATGACACAACCTCTTATGTCATAATAATACATCCTCATCTTTAGAAAACAAATATGTATCAATAGTAGGATCAAGATAAATATAAAAAATCTTTTGTTTGTAGTCCAATTCCAATTAGATTTCCTTCATCACCATAGATCTTGACTTTTCTATTTAAAAACTCCATATTGTGACCTATATTGTTCAACTAAGAAACATTCAAAACATTATACTCTAGTCCTTATACTAGTATGAATCATCACATTTGTTTTTTTCATTCAACATTAGTGATCCTCTACCTTTCACTAGACATGGAACATCCTTAACTAGCTTAACAATTCCACAATCGTCAATTTTTTCAAAATTTTCAAACTTACTTATGTCACAAGTCATGTAATGTGAGAATCCACTATCTATGAGCCATGCATCATTCTTGATAACATGTGAAATAATGTCTATTTCATTCTCATACCTTTCTCCACCAGGATCCTCCTTGATAGAAACATAAACCATCTCAACTACTTATGTCTCATCATCAATACTAGACTCAATATGCTTTTCTTTAACAATTTAGAAATATTTCTTTCCTTTTTCCTTATAGGATTTTTTTTCATGTATTTGTGAACTTTCTTATCATTTCAATCACTCTTTCTTTTTTTAGGACATTTAGCTACAAAATTACCAACTTCATTGCACTTAAAATAGATCGATGGTAATTTACCTTTACCTTTCACTAATATCCTTTCAAGAAATTCTTCCATATCATCTTCAAATCTAGACTCACTTTCATCTTTACTTCTCTTCCCTTTCTATGAACTACCAATGGTTAGTGAAGATTTAAGATCTTTTCCAATGTAACCATTATATTATCATAATTGGTCAACTCAAAATGCAGTCAATTGACCAACTAAAACATCAAGTGTAAGATCATTACCGTGCATAGCTCTAACTTCTTTAATTGTAGAAACTTTTATAGAATAGATGGGTAGAAGAGTTCTAGGAACTTTACTTACAATTTTAGAATCACTGATAACTCCTTTATCATTTATGATTGCACTCACAACTTCCTTGATTCGGTTCACATTCTATGCAACATTATCATCTTCTTTTATTCTCATGTCATCATACTTTCCTCTCAAGATTTCTTTCTTATCAGTTAGCACATTTGAATCTCTACGATGTACAAGTGTCATCTTATCTCACATTTATTTAGCATTAACACAATTCTTGATATCATCAAATTCTAGAACATTTAAAGAAGATGTAATTTTAATCATTAGACTATTATGATCTTTTTTCTCGTCTATTTTCTCCAAGGTCTTAGGAAGAGGAGGTATGGTGTATTCATGATCTAGCCAATATGTATCATTGTCACCAATTTCTAATAGATATAGCCTCAATCTATTTTTCTATGAGGATAAGTTCTCTTTATTTAGCTTTGGTAATCTCTCTTGTATATCTTTGGAGCTTTAGCTCAAGTTTCTTTAAAATTCTTCCTAAAAGCATTTTTGCTTTGATGCCAATTGTTAGATAACTGAGAGGGGGGTGAATCAATTATGTCTAGTTATCCTATAGGCCTTTCAAACACTTTCGTACCAACTCAGTGATCTCATTCAACTTCACAATTCATACTTGTAATTTATTTACTTCAAACTATTATTTTACTATTCATAGCTTTACCAAATATCAAAAATATAACCTATCTTTTACCTATCTTTTACTAACTTGTAGTATGAAGTAAATACCATGAAAATCAATTTGTAACATAAAATTAATCACACATTTGACACCATGATTTAATATGGAAACTCTATAAAGGGAAAAAACACTTGGGACTAGGAACCCAAATAATTTTCACTCTTCTGAAGTGAGCTCTTCTAGGATCCAACCTTGTTAAAGATGACATGCACATTTTTAGTGTGACCTAGTTAGAGGTTTTTAACATTAAGATCATCTACACCTTATTATTCCTTGATCTTGTCTACATAGTGACCTAATTTAAAGGACTTAAAAACATCACTAATTTATGTTAACACATTGGATTTTATACACTTGTTAGGTCCACTTGGTTAATATATTTTTATGCTCCAATGGTAAGAAAGTAACATTCAGATGATCTATTAGATTTAGCACTACCATGCTTATTCAGATCTTTACCAATAGTTCACCTTGCTTCTTTTTCTTTAACAATAGTTTGAAATTTAAAAAAAATCAACTTAGCACATCCTTAGAAACCAAAAAACTTTCTTGATCATTACCTTGAATAGTAATCTTCCACCTTTTATAATCCTTTAGATTTTCTCACTTGACTATGATTGTAGATCTCAAATTCAATGTATTTAGTCACTCAAAAAATAGAACTTTTATTTTAAAAATTTCTCATCCTTCTCTTGCTTCAATCTCCATAATCATATCTTCATTGCAATTTTCTAGTCATAGATCTTGTAACTATCTTTCACTTTAGCCTTTGAACTTCATGATCATTCCTTATTTCCAATGCAACTCAACATCAAATCCCATCTTTCTTAAAGTTTTTTCCATCTCATACCCGGTGAACATTACATTTCACTTGGGAAAAACATGACTCAATTAACACTATAATTACTCAATTAACATTAAACTTTAACTTCCCTTTTCAAACTTCTTGTTTAAAACTTTAGTGGCTCAAACATTATTGTATTCCTTCTTTCACTATATAGACTGTTTTGATTGGTGAATACATGAACTTCATCACAATATTTTATGATTGCAAAACAATCAAACCAACATTATATTATCATTGTCCAACTCATTCAAGTGTCCATTGAATACCAATATGGTGTAGGAGCACCTAAGGATTGCTTAATCAATCCAAGTTTTTGTTTTGTTGTGTGTGTGTGTGTACCTTTAGGGAATTTTGGGGGTAGTTTGTTTAAGGTCATGTGGACCATGGTAGGAGTGCAATAGAGGTTTTTTTTTGATGAGAGTTAGGACACATGTAAGTGTGATTAGGGATAAGTAAGATGAAAAAGCCCCTAATTTGCACAAAGTTTAGGATGACATGACCATGAGGTTAGTAGGGTACTCATGAGGATGACATTTACTCACTAGTCCCAATGCTCCTTAAACCTTACCAAAGAACTTAGCTATGGTAAAAACATTATTCTAACCCATCCTAAACCTTACTGACTTCATGCTGATGTCATCCCTAGCTTTTTGTACAATGTGTGTATAAGTTTTTTACATTGTGCAGAAGCTTGGGCTCTCAAACATAGGGAAGCTATTTTTAATGTCTTGACCTAGGCTAGCCTATGGTGAGTTCGGATAGGGAAGACCAAAGTGAAAACAATATAACCTATAGAGGTGAATAGCTAGAGTCAAAATTCATTTTGGAATTTGAAGATAGGAGTTTGAAGAGGGAGTGGCCATACCAATCTATCTAATATTCTAAAATTTTTCAACTTGTTGAGCAGCTAGTAAGAGCCTAAAAACCCTTAAATTTACATAGTTTGAGTTAGGGTACTATACAAAAGGTGGTGACCCCAAGACGCCCAAAATACTTGAGGGTTTGGAATATGATTCAAGAATCCTAAGAAAATTTAAAGGGTGTCTTTGGAAGGATTGGGAGAAAATCCCTATTTTCTCAAAGTAGGAGACCTAATTGGGGCTAGTATACTTTTAGGTCTATTATTAAAGAATCTATGAAATTGGATTAAAAGTTGAACCAAGTGGGAATCCTAACACCCCTATTTGGATGAATTGAAGTAATTGGAGATACCTCCACACCCTTACAAGGCTAATTTCAAGATTTGGAGGTTGAAGATTCATTAAAGTGGTTTAAGGGCTATGGTTAGTAGAGCAAGAATGTATCAAGTTTTTACTTGATTGGTGAATCTTTCTTGGTAGTTTGGTTGGACAGAGAGACTAGGGAATCCTTAGACAATTAAGATCATGTAGGTGACAAGTGGTGTGGTGAAGACACCCTAGAAGTCTTCCAAGAAGACTAAGACCATGAACCTATGATTGGTTCATCCAAGCTCCCTATTAGATTAGTATCAAAGCCTCAAAATATTAGGCTTGTGGATAAATGTTTCAGACTGAGGAATCTATAGGAGAAACTAAAATGGTAAAAAATGTAGAGTTGGAAAAGAAGGTGACTAAGAAAGATAAAGAAAAAAGGTTTTTTAGAGATAGATTAACCCAACTAGAAGAAAATTTGGATCAAGTGGAAGAAACAACTGACAAATTCAAGGGCAAGGTTTAAGGAAAGAAGAAAGAGGTGGCTATAGAGGATGAAGAACCTACACCTAAACCTATCCTTATAGAGGTATCATTCTTAAAGGAACTAAAATACATGAGTGAGAAATAACTTGAAGGAATACCACTATTTAGTGGGAAGATAGAGGTAGATCTAGTCATGGACTAGGTAGAAGGAATGGAAAACCATTTTGAGTGTGATGGAATCATTGAGGCACAAAAGGTCAGGGTAGAAAAAGAAAGGCTGAGATGCGTTTCATTAATGTAGTGGAAGTTCATCCAGGCATGGAGAGAAAAGGAAGGTAAGAAACCAATTTCCATTTGGAAGTGAATGGTTCAAAAAGTGAGAGAGGCATACATGCCAAAGGATTATGAAATTTAGTTGCATCAAAAGAGGAAAAGTCTTTGACAAAGGGATCTTGATGTGAACTCTTATAGTGAGGAATTTCAAAATATTTTCATGAGGTTAAATGTAGCAATATCTTAATGGATTGAAATGGAGTATACAAGAAGAGATGACTCTTCTAAGTCCCATAATAGTACATAAATGTTATCAATTGGCTATAAAGATTGAAGACAAGAGAAGCAGGAAATAAGATTAGACTTCCAAGGGAAGAGGAAGAGAAAGACACCAAAGCGGTTGTAGAGGTGGATACCAAGGTAGAGGGATTGAATCAAGAAATCAAGGAGATTCTATATCTACAGAGCATGGTAATGAAACAACTCCTAGAGGAGGCCATGGAAGAGGTAGAGGAACTCAAGGGAGTTCTAATAGAGGAAGAGGTATAGGAAGAAGAAACTCATAGTTTTCTAGCATGAAGTGTTATAAATATGGACAGATGGGTTACCTTACTTATAGGTCCCCTAAGAAATCATCCTCTTCAAACATTGAGAAGAGAGTAGTATATGCTAAAGAGGACACATCAAGTGTTAAATCACCAGAGATTAGCCATATTGAGTTAGAGATGGGAGAGAAATTAATGTTTAGGAGAGTTCTAATTAGACAACCAATCAAAGAGGAGCCAAAGCAAAGAAGAGCCTTGTTTGGGATAAGGTACAAGATACTTGGTAAAGAATGTAGGGTTATTTTGGATTCAGGTTCTACAAATAACATAATCTCAAAGGAAGAAGTAAAGAAGATTAAGTTGGAGAAGATGCCCCATACTAATCCATACAAGGTGACATGGTTGAAAAAGGAGAAAAGTGTACTTGTGAATGAGAAGACATGGGTAGTGTTCTCCATTGGAGGATATAAAGATAAATTTATTTTTAATGTGTTGCCTATGGAAGCATGCCATCTCCTATTGGGTAGACCATGGAAATATGGTAGAGGATCCATCTATGATGGAAAGGAGAACACCATTCATTTCAAGAAGGATTGAAGGTCCTTCAAAATACATTCATTGATAAAGGAAGAGGAAACACGTTCAAAGAACCCTAGTGCCTTATTACATAGTGGCAAGGAGTTGTTAATACTCTTCAACAAGGAGGTGAAGGATATGCTATAATGGTGCAACTTAGAGAAGAAAAGAAGACTACACATACACCAATACCAAAGGAAGTACAAGACTTACTTGGGAAGTTCAAGGACATAATAAGTGATGGGACACCTAAAACACTACATCCTAAAAGGTCTATTCATCATCAAATAGACTTTATTCCAAGGGCTTCTCTACCAAACAAGGTAGCCTATAAGCTTAGACCAAAGTAGAATGAAGAAGTGGCTAGACAAGTGCAAGAGCTACTATACCAAGGATTGATCAAGAAGATCATCAGCCCTTGTTTAGTATGTGGTATTGGCATCCAAGAAAGGTGGTAAGTGGAGGCTTTGTACTAGTTCTAAGGCTATAAATAGGATTACAATAAAGTATAGGTTTCCTATACCTAAGGATCGAGGATCTGATGGATTGTATAGGAGGATCTAAGTATTTCACTAAGTTGGACCTTAAGAGTGGCTACCATTAAATTAAGATCAAGGAAGAGGGTGAGTGGAAGAAAACATTCAAGGCTACTAAAGGGTTATATGAGTGGAGAGTTATGCCATTTAGGCTTACAAATTCCCCTAGAACATTCATGAGGCTTATGAATGAAGTGCTTCAAGATTAAATTGGAAGGTTTGTGGTAGTATACTCATCTTTAGCAAAAAAAAGGAGGAACATGTGGACCACTTGAAGATTGTGCTCAAAATATTGCAGGAAGAGAAAATGTCTATCAATCTAGAAAATTGTTCATTTCTCAAACAAGAACTTGTATATTTAGGATTTGTGGTATCCCAATTTTTATTAAAGATGGACCCAAGTAAGGTGGAGGCTATCTTGAACTAGCCAACACCAAAAACAAGGAAAGAGTAAGGAGTTTCCATGGGTTAGCTCAATTCTATAGAAAGTTTATAAGAAAATTTAGTGGTATTTGTGCACCAGTATTAGACACCATAAAGGGTGGATTGAAGAACAAGTTCAAGTGGAATTTTCAAGTAGGGAGAGCTTTTGAGAAGTTGAAGCAAGAAGTGACTACCCAAACTATCCTCTTGTTACCTATTTTTGGTAAATTGTTCATAGTGGAATGTCATGCAAGTGGGATTGCAGTAGGAGGGGTATTGATCCAAGAAGGAAGATCTATAGCTTTATTTAGTGAAAATCTCAATGAAGCCAAGAAAAGGTACTCTTCTTATGATTCAGAGTTATATGCTCTAGTGAGGTCACTTAGGAAGTGGAGACATTATCTCCTACCCAAGGAGTTTGTGGTGTTTATAGATAACCAAAAACTTAGTTATGTCAACATAGTAATAGACACTTAAAATGGATAGAATATCTACAACCTTCCATATTTACTATTAAGCACAAGAAAGGATAGTTGAACAAAGTGAAAAATGCACTAAGTAGAAGGATGTTGACAATCCAAAAAATCCAACTTCAAAGTATTGGCATAGAGATTTTCAAACACCTCTATAGAGTTGATGAAGACTTCTCTAAAGCATATGAGGTATGTTCTAATTTACAAAACCATTTTGATAGTAAATTCTTGGAATATGTTGAGCTTTCATTTTGCACAATACTTTATGACAAGAATCCTTTCAAACTCCTCTCTTGAAAAGTTAATCTGAGGATCAACTCCAAGATTGTGGGTGATCTTGTGACCTATTGGAATCCGCTCAGTTGGAGATAAATGTATTTGTTCATGAGGAGGCCTTTTTGAGTTTGAACCAATATTAGATCAAATGATCAATCTTCTTGTTCTTTCAAAATTAACCATAAAAGAGATATATTTTTTGGTATTTTCTATTTTATAAAGAATACAATCTAACAATGCAACTATATGAATTCCTAATTCAACTGAGGGGTTAGTAAAGCAAATAATGAAGATAGCCTAACAAGAAATTCAAGCAAATGATATGAAAAGTAAAATCTTAACAAACATAAGCCATAGAAACAACATATCTATGAGTTAAGCTTTTGAAAAAATTGGAGGGTAACCAATGAAAATAGGAGCAACACTTAATTCCATTGATGCAATCGTCAATGGGAATTTAGTAACCATAAGATGTTTCACTTTTCATCAAATTGCAAGGCCACAAAAAGTGCGCTCATACGAGATGAAAAGATATGCAAGAACAATATGATGATCTCTTCTCGAACTAAGTATGTTAGTGGAATTTGTAGACTCATAGAAAATACCAAAATCAAAAGATCGCACAACCAAAACAATGCAATAAAACTATTGGCTCAATTACATCCCATGAACATACATTCTCAAAAATATAATAAACTTAGGACAGAATCACTACACTCCAAATGCGAGCACCAAAAGAATATATTATTACATCAAAATAATGGTAGCGACTTGGAATAAAAATTACATTCCTAAATTTATAATAAATTCTCTACTCAATTTATGTTGACAGTGAGAGATCTTTTTATGCAAACATATGCTTCTAAACTAATAAAACAAATCTATTTATGTACAAACTAACTCTGTAAATGGTGCAAAGTAGGACTCCATAATTTCATGGATACATGAACCTTTACATGTCTTAAAACAAAGAAAGCATGAGAAAATAAGAAGAAGAAAGCTATCGGACAACGTAGGAATGTCTAGAAGTGCCAAAAATGGAAGCTCCATCTTCACTAGGCATCTGTCAGAGTTAAACTACTATTAGAATGCATTTTTGATTCATGGAAAGCTTTAATTTTTTAACTAGTATTTAACTATTGGCACACCTCTGACTTCTTCAAAAATCTTCCAGAACACTACTGAAAAAGTGCACCTACACACCTGTTGCACCTGCGCACCTGCACACCTCGGAAGCTTAGAAGCTTAATTCACCAAAAAATCAAAGTCCTTAGTTTTGAAAGTGATTTATGGGATTTTCTCAAATGGGGTTTTAGATCACTTTTTTGTACTTACTTTGCCCCTTTTTGATGATTTATACTCTCTTTATAGCCAAACACTTTGATACATTTGAACTCCTTCTGCTTCTTCTATTCAAAATTCCAAGGCACCCATGTTATATCTTGTCATTAATAGTTGCATAAGATGAGGAACCTATTCTAGTTCATGTGTCTAACCTCTGTATCTTTGATCTTTTTTTTTTCTCTCCAACTACCCTATCCTTCTCGGTGAGAGACTAGATGATTCAAATGATCAAATATTTGAAATTTTTTCATAAGATTTTCTAGGTCCTTTTAATTGGATTTTTTGGAGGTCTTTTGCTCAAAATTTCAAGTTGAAACTTTCATTAGTCCCTAAAATTGGACAGCCAAAGGCTCTCTATTTTAGGGACTGAAATTAGATTTTTAGTTCCTCTTTCCAACAGTGTAAATGGTTTTGATTTTTGAGCTCTAGGTCAAAAGTTATGACCTTGACAAGTTAAGGATGCCTTTTTTTACCTACGCAAAGAAGCAAACATTAGTCTAGAGAGTTGAAAATCAAACCTTAAACAAACCCTAATTATGAAAAAAAAACTAAAATATAAAACCTTAAAATTACTAAAAAACATCAAAAAACCATATTTCTAACCCTGACAGGCAAAAAAGATCACACTTGGCACACCTCAGAGGTGCATTAGGTGCACTTTTCCCCTTGTTTAAACATTGATATATGGGTGGGTAGTTAGAGGACTAAATTTGATACTGTAACACTTTTTGTGAGTATTTTAGATTTTTTCTTAATTCTATGTGGCATTAGATAGACATTTTGTGCAAATTTTGTTTCTTTTTGCAAATATTCTTGTTTTGCCACTCTTGTTATCTAGGCAATTTTAAAATATGGGATTCTAACCCACTTTCCCACTGTCCAATCTAAATGGCCTCTTGGGAATATTGAGTAGACTCCATGTACATACATTGTGCAAAAGCTTGGGCCCTCAAAAATAGGGAATCTATTTTTAATGGCTTTCCCTAGGCGAGCTTGTGTTGGGTCTAGCTAGGGAGGACCAAAATGCAAACAACATAACTTGCAAAGGTGAATAACTAGAGTCAATGTTCCTTTTGGAATGTGAAGAAAAGATTCTTGCCAAGATCTAGTGAAGAGGGAGTGGCCATAGCAATCCATCTGATATCCTTAGAATTTCCAACTTGTTGAGCAACGAATAAAAGCCTAAAAACCCTTAAATTCACTCAGTTTGAGTTTGGGTACTATATAGAAAGTGGTGAACCGAAGACCCAAAAAATCCTTGAGGTTTTGGCATATGATCCAAGAATCCAAAGAAAATTTAAAGAATTTCTTTGGAAGGATTGGGATAAAATCCCTATTTTCTCAAAGTAGGAGACCTAATTAGGGCTAGTATGGGAACAAGATAAAGACAGTAGGGCTATAGGTAATGTTGTATGGGAACAAGATAAAGACAAGACAAATAAATGAGTTTATTACTCAATTAGGAGACAATTTTAAAAATGCAATGAATGCATATTTTGATGAATTCAAGCTAAGGATGAAAAGGAGAATGAGAATTCTAGAGGAATTTGTCACAATATATTATAGTGATGTATGTTTTCTTATTGATATGGACAACACATTTGTACAAGTAGTTAAGCCAAGGAAGGCATGGTCACAAAGCCTTGGATATGAGATAGATAGTGATAATATGAGTGCAAAAATTGATGCAGTATTAAAATAAGAAATAGATGTTGAGGCCAAATCTTTTGGAAGATATGAAGAAGCTAAAGCAAGGATAAAAATGAACATCAAAACAACTTCAAAAGAGAAGAAAAGAAAGAAAATGATTGAAGACCTTGAAGATAAGATGAGCACCCTAGGTAAGGGAAAAGAACCATTGCAAATAACACAAGGTCTTATTGAAGACAAAGAGAAAGAAAATGGTGATGAGGAAGATGAGGTAGAAGAAGATAACAAGGGTGAAGCCACATTTGTTGGCATTCCATTAAGAAAGGAGGCTCAAAGAATAGAGAAGAAGAAAGCATTGAAACCTCCACCACCAAATAGGCCATGGACTAGGGAAGCTACTATTACCAAGCAGTCTACAAAAAAGAAAGTAGTAGAGTCTACCAAGCCAAGTGAACCTAAGACTAGAAGAAGGAGATTGGTTAGAGGACCACCTATTAGGTAGACTAAGACTATTGATGAGGTATGTGAAACCTTAACAAGATTTGTAAGTCTATCTAGTTTGAAATATGTGAGATATGATACACTAAATAATGATGATAGAAAAAAAGTTGAGGAGGATATGATTGAAATGATTGCAAATCAAAAATTAGCTCCTAGTGTAGTAGAGAAGAAGATACCCAAGGATCTATATGAAATATTAGAAAGGAGATGGTAGCAGACAAAGGAAGTAGAAAATTAAATAAGTGCTAAGACACTAGTTAGAGTTATGCATGACCTATCACAAGAACAAAAGGACACATTTATGAAATAATATAGGAGCAAGTTTGTTCCTAAATATAAAATGTTCTTGATACTACAAAATAAAGAGGAAATTGTATGATAGTAAATTGAGTTTTTGTGGAAGAGCATTTTTGGGCTTACAATAAAGAAGGTAGAAATTATAAATATTGATGATGAATACAGTAGTGAAGAAAGCCCAGGTGTGTCAAGTCTACAAGGAAGCATGTCTCCTATACATGTTGATACTCTAGAAGTCAAGAAGTCAAGGCTTACAAATAAAGAAGAAGATGGTGAAGATAGAGAAACTAATGAAAATGACAAGATTGTTTTAGCTCCTCAAATTGAGGAAAACAAAGAATTAAATAAGGCTACTCTCAATATTGACTCCAGTTGTATTTCAAACCTTTATGTAGTGTCTTGATAAAAGGTTGTGATCTATCTACCATCTATGAGATGAATCTATGAATGGATTGAAGTCTTCCTTCTAAGCCCCTCATCTGATTGATATTATGAGGTGAAGGCATATGCATGACCCCTTAAACTTTCTCTGGATCAACCTTGATTCCTTTTGCAGACATAATGTAATGAAGAAATTTTCAAATGTTACCCCAAATGTACATTTCTTCAGGTTAAGACTCAGATTGAATGTTTCCATGCAATCTATGATAGGTCCCAAATCTTGAAGGTGAGTTTTACATTTTTCACTCTTAACTAGGGTATCATCAACATAGTCCTCCATTGTTTTATACATCATGTCATGAAAAATTGTAGTAACTAACGTCTGATATGTAGCACCAACATTTTTCAAGCCAAATAGCATCACATTCCTACAAAAAGTTTCCCATGCACAAGTGAAAGCAGTCTTTTATTGATCTTCTAGTGCAATTTTGATCTGATTATAACTAGAAAATCCATCCTTGAGTGAGTACATTTCATATCATGTCATCATATCCACTATCATATCAATGTTTGGGAGTGGAAAATCATCCTTTGGACATGCTAAGTTCAAATCTCAGAAATCTGTATAGACTCTGATAGATTTATCATGCTTGGAAACTAGAATGATGTTTGATATCTATTCCTCATAATCAATAGCTCAGATGAAACCAACTTTCAAAAGATTTTCTAGTTCAACTTTGACAAGTAATGCAACATGAGGATACATTTTTCTAAGTTTTTGTTTAACTAGTTTAACTCTTGGTGCAATGAACAAGTGATGCATTATAAGATCAGGGTCTAATCCTAGCATGTCTAAGTATGTCCATGCAAAGTTTATCTTTTTCTCTTAAAAGAAGGTAATGAATTTCTCCTTTTCTTCTAGAGATAGCGACTGTGCAAGATGTATCACATGAGCATGTTCTTCTATTCCCAAGTTGACCCGCTACATTGGCTTTATCAATATTGATGATCTTTCTTGAAAATGACTAGGAAGTGCATCAACTATCTCATCCACATGCACCTTAGAGAGGTTTTCACCCTTGGATACATCTTTTTTTTTTTAACTTTTTAAGGTTCTAATACTACCACAATGTGGTTTTCACCATTGGACCTTTTATTTATTTTCTTTTTGATTATATAACTAAGATATTTGATGTCAACTTCATTCATGTTGACACTTTGTTCACTAGTGGAAGACATCATAGGTTCGATAGCATTTAAGTAACAAGAAAGAACATAGTTGTTTTGGAATGTAGGGACTTCACCAGATGTATTAGAATTCTAGTCTATGAGCTTAGGATAGGTGAGTGAAAGAGAAGTGATAGGTTCAATAGCATTCATGGTATAATCATCAAATGCTTGGACAAGTAATTCGAGACCTAGAGCGACTTCATCCACAAGTGTGTTTGAATGCCTTTGAGTTCTAACATCATTAATCAAAGACTTATTGACACTAGTTGGATAAGACTCAACCAACATAACCCTAGATGCTTTACCTACTTTGAGGAGGTTTTCATAGATATGAACTTGATCTATATGAGAGTCAAATTCATATTCTCATGAATTTGTGCTACATGGTGATAAACTATAAAATTCCCCAACATTAATAGGGACAAACTTTCCATCATCATCTAGATTTTTACAAAGATACTCAATGTGTAAAGCATGAATAGACTCTCCTTGTTCTTGTTGGGTATGATTTGAATCAGTAGTATCATCAGAAGAATCACTATCACCATCCATGGTGCTAACACATGGTACAAAATCATCAAGTTTAGCAAATAATTTAGCGAGATCATTAGGAATGGGATAAGGATAAGTATCCTCATCATCAACATTGTCTTCATGGTCATTAGACTCAGCTTGTGACTCATTTTTAGATGAATTTTTAGGTTTTGGTACAAATTTGTTGACCCTGAAATGGAAGGGAATCTTCTTGAACCCTAGACCAAATGCGTCTCGATTCCTTCTAGCTATCACCTTGATAGGGTTAACCAAACCATTTTTGTTGCATCCAATAGGACTAGTCCCCTTGTAGCTAAAATTTTTCATGAGTCTAAGATCGAGACCACATTTTTTAGGAGTAATTTCATGAGCCTATTCTATGAGGTCAATTGGAGTTTCTTCTTTGTAGATCCATTTAGCAATGAATCTATTTTCATATTCCTTCTCAAGAGGTACAGTAGCTTTGACAAAGGTACCATCATACTTAGTTTGAGGTGTTAACACAAATGGTCTCTTCGCTTTAGAGGGTCTCCCATAATGATGAGGAGACTTAGGAAGAGATGTCAAAGACTGAACAAGTTCCATTTGATATTCACTAGTTGTAGTTTCTTTTGGCTTTAGTGACTGCTTGATTTGCTTTAGCTTGTTATCATGATAATCTATAGACTCTCTATTAGTAGGTACAAAGTTTGTAGCAGATTTCAGCATGTTATAAGTATAGCTAGTACTTGCAGGTATAGTGACTTTAGAGCCATGAAATGGAAACTTTATGCATTGATGATAAGTGGAAGGTACAACCTACATCTCATGTATCCATGGTATTCTTAGTAGAATATTGTGAGCTAAAAAAATGTCCAAGACTTGACATCCCTTTTGATAGGACCAACCCAGAGAGGTAACACAAGACCCAAAGATTTACACTGAACTTCATCATACACTTTGATAGTTATCTTATGATGAGGGTCAATAGACTCTTTAGAATATTCTAATTGTTTGAGTAGAGCAACAAAGAAAATATTCAAACCAACTCCATTATCGATAAGCACACATCAGACACATTTTTGATGTATCATTACCTCAATGTGTAGATGTTGATTATGTGGATGATTTAGTGAATGTCGTCCTCCTCAGAGAAGGACATCTAGTAAGGTGAAGTCAGATCACCTATCATAGATTAGAACCTCTCAAGATCAAGACCTTCAATAACATTTGCCTTAGCGACAAATTTGTCAAGGATCTACCTATGAGCAGGCAAGATTTTGAGCAGTTCAAAGATCATGATTTGAGCATTTGTTCATTGTAACTAATCGAGGATAATATAGCTAGTAGGTACTGAAGTTGTTAAAAGTTTTGTTCATTTTCTAGATGGACCAGTAAGAGGTTTGTCTTTGTGTTGTTTTATCTCTGGAGCAGAAGGAACAAGGCTCTTGAGTACTAACTTGGTGCAAGAATGCATAATAGTGTTGGTACAAGTTTGTGATGACTTGCTATCAATTTTTTTGGAAGTAGGACCTCTTAAGAAAAATGATGTCTTAGGTTTAGTTTTCTTTTGTTTACCCTTGATGGTGATAATGTCACAATACTCAACACCAACTAGTTCAACCATATGGACTATCTCATCATCATTGTTAGAGTATGTATAGTTGACCTTGTTGTTAGGTTTTGGTTTTGAGTTTTCTCCTTTTTTGTAGTGAGGGAATGGCTCCTTGAAAGCCTTGTGATCTGAGTTCTTGTTATGTCCATCCACAACAATGTCACCATCATCGATTAGGTTTTGGATTTTGTGACACATGTTGATACAGTTATTGGTTTTGTGACCTTTGTTTTGGTGGTATTTACAAAATGAAGTTTTGTTCCACCATGGTGGTCATGGTTATGGATCATAAGGATGAGAATTTTCCAATGGAGAAATGAGTTTATTTTGTAACAAGGTCTTGTAAACCATGTCTAAAGGTTCACCAAGAGGTGTAAAATCTCATTCAGGGCATGTAGCCCATGAGTTCCTTGGTCTATTCTTAGATGTATTATTGTCAAGAGAAGGTTTCTCAACATTCTTGGATGTTCTAAGATTATCTATAAGATTGAATGTTTCCTTAGTAGGTTTAGGAGTAATATTGTCAATGACTCTATCATGTACAACCTCTCAATTTTTGTTCACATATATGGACTTGTCTTTATTAGAGTTTGACCCTTGTTTAGTGTTCTTTTGAAGGGTTATTTCACCCTTTTTGACCATGAATTCCTCTATCTGGATAGCCTGTGTGATCATATCTTTGAAGGTATGTGGATCTTGAAGTTGAACTCTATATCCAAAATCAAGTAGGAGGTTATCCATAAAGATGTCAAGTTTCTCTAGTTTTGGGATTTTGCATGAGTATTTGGTGTAAAGTTATCTCCATCTCTGAAGGAATGTGAGGAAACGTAACCCAACTCTCTATTTAAGGTTGCATAAGTCTTCAATATTAACTCAATGTTGTATGTTATGAGAGTAATGTGAGAAAAACAAGTTAGCAATCTCATCAAATGTTTTGATACCAATAGGCAAGTGTAAGAACCACTCCATAGCCCAGTCACCTAGACTTCTTGGGAATAGATGTATGAGATATATGTCTACTTATGCTGAAATTCCATAGAAAAGGCACCAAATTATTGAAAATGATCTTGGGGATCAATGGTTCCAAAGTATTTATCATATTTAGGTAACTCAACTCCTTTTGGAAAATGATGCATGTCTATACTCTTGTCAAATGGAAATGGACAAAGAGTATCTAAGGTGTATGTTTTTGTAGGTTTTTATTTATCACACATCATTAGGGCTAACTATTCTTGCATGATTTTTAGTTGCTTTTGCAATTTGGAAGTCTCAATTTTCTCTTTATTTATAATGATAGTTTCAATATTTAAGTGATGAGGTAGCTTGGCTCTCTCTTGGGCAAGTTTGAGAAAGTATTTCTCTTTCTCTTCATTAAGCAATATTTCCATGACCTTTTGGAGGTTTTATCCTTACGAAATTTCTCGATATGATCAGGGAGTATTTCTACCTCTTCTTCATTCTCATTAGTAAAGAGAGGTTCCTTATGTCATTCATTCCTATTTTGTTCTTGGTCTTTACTTTGTTCTCCATGTTTGGTTTCTTGATCAGCCATTGCAGGAATGTAACAAGCTTCAATGTGTTTTGGTTGAAAAGGTTGTCTAAATAAGATTTAAGTTGTATTGTTTGGAGATATATGACCTTTGCTAGTTTCAAAATCCTCTTGATACAAGGGGTTCTTGATTTGTTGTAAGTTTATAGAGAACATTCTCTGAACATGAGATGATCTAACATGTGATGGGGATCATGAAGATTCCTTGCTAGATGAACTAGAGATAGACCATGAAGAGTGACCTCTACCACAATTAGTATCCCTGTCTCTACCTTGTCTAGGTATTTGGGGATAAAACATGTTTCCACTTCTTGTTGCCACAGTCATAGACAAGGACAAAAAGTGAAAGCTTAAATAGGGACCACACTAGAATGTAGTCTCAAAAAGAAAGATAAGTGTACTATATACTAAGGTATGAGTTGTCTAAGTAATGGCTAGAATAGCCAAAGATTATGACTATCATAACAAAAAGTATGACAAGCACAAAAGACCAAGGATAAAATAAATGAGAGACAAGACTAGTTTGTGTATAGGTTGCAAGTCATTAGCTAAGCAAGAAATCATTGTTTAAAACTATGTGCAGATAGAGAAGAGGTACAACATTGCAGATAATAGACCAAATTTAGAGCATAGGTAGCTTTGATAGAAAAATTTGACAGTTCAAAGGCAAGATTCTACACAAGGATTCCTAGAGAACTATGTGAATAGGCATAGAGAGTTAGGAAAAGATTCAGAACAATAGATTTTACAAAATTTTCTCACGTGAAGACTTGTGAAGAGTCATGAAAGAAGTGCTACAATTGACAAAAGTATAGGGTTTTGGAAATAGGACAAATCTGCAAGATCTCGCATAGATATTCTCATAGGGCTACATGAAAACCTGGATAGGGTTGCACAAAGAAATGTAGAACAAAATGATTTTACATGAAATTTTGAAAAATTAGGCACAAAAATAGTGACCAAACTAACAAAAGAAACTGAAATTTGAAGAGATTTTGCAAGTTTCAGGCCATTCTGGATATATTTTTGGTTGTTTTGACAAATTTCAAACAAGTAGTAATATTGTTTTCAAGTTATAGAAAACATTTTGGTTGTTTCAAACAAGATAGTTGGTTTTTAGATAAATACGGGAAGTAAGCAGTAGTTTCAAACAACCCAACCTAGGACAAAGCAACTCAGAGAGGCAAGGGAGTCTTGACCTTTAGTTTGTTTGAAAAGTTTGGAAAATTATTAAAAACTCAATAACAAACACATTTTAATCCTTAAAACAAAAATTGGTAGAGAAGGAAAAACCTTTGTCCCACAACTTATGTGCATGTGTGCACCTCACATAGTCGTGTCACCCCCTAGAGGGTGCCTATATTTTTGGTGTATTCCAAGGGCTCAAAAACATATACACTAAATAAACACCCTTGTAGCATGGATCAAGCATGTATACCACCTTCCAATGCCTAGGTACATGCCTATGGTGAGTTCTATAGGAGAAAATTTTCCCCCTTCTTGCACAAAGATTATGCCTCCTTTTAGAGGTGAACCAGGTAGCAACTAACTAAGAAGTTTTTACTTGGCTTCCATTCATATTAACCCCTAATGGCTTCACAAGTGAAGTTGAGGCCAACAACCCATACCAACATCTATAAGTGCATACACTTGACTAGCAAGACTGGGGCTGAAGCCAACCAGTGTAGTTTACAGAGCCTCTTCTTGATATGTGATATTAGAATGAAGAAGAGGAAATTAATATGGCTTTGGAATATTTCACTCAACAAAAATTCTTTATTAGAGTGTGGTGGAAACTCTAGCAAAAGTAGTGTGCTCACTTGGGTCATTCCTAGAGGTTGGATCACTCTGGTAGGCCCTCTAAAGGTTGTCTCCGACTGGTGGTTCAAATCTAAGGGTCCAAGTTTCTAATTTTCCTCAAGGGGAAAGAGCAGACTCCTCTACCTCATTTTCTTTCCCAAACATGCAAGACATGTTAATCATCGAGTTAGCTTAATTGATCCCACTTTGGCCTATTCAAAAACTTTGATTGCCTAAAAGGAAATCATCATCTCTTCATTAAAGACTTCATTTGGGAGAACCACTAACTTTCTTTCCTCCCTCAGGTACCATCTTTTAGAGACTTCTAGGTTTTTTTTTACCCTTGGTCATGACCTCCAAGTGGTAAAGAGCATACTCCCCTATTCCCCTATCTTGCACACTATGAAGTTCACAAGCCCTATTTATACTATGTGTGAAAAATAATAAAGAAGACACAACATTTAAGTAGGCTTGAAATAAGTCTTTGTCATGTATATCTTTGCCAAGCATCCTACATTCACATAGTTAGTACAATTTTGAAATGTTTGGATAAAAGTTGTCTTCATCAAGTGTCCTGCAAACCACTATCAAGTTGTTTGAAAATTAGAAATTAGAAATAAAATGCTTCAGAAAACACCATCAGTTAAACAAAAGCTTAACTATGGGAAAATAAAATCTAACATTTTTTGTTCTTTTTAATACCCATAGAATAGCTTAGAATATGTTAAAACCTATGAAAACATCAAAAGTTAAAATTTGTTTAATACTCTTTTTTTTTCAAAAAAAAAAAAAGTCCTGCAAACCACTGTTATGTTGTAGAAAAATAGAAATCCAAAAGATATGCTTCAAAGAAAAATTGTTAGTCAAACATCATTAAAAACTATAATCTAGAAAATTGTGGTGTTGCAAAATTTTGTGCGAAGTCTTGTACAAAACTATGTGAAGAAACAGAGAGCATTGCGTGATAAACCACACACTTATGCACTTATTTGCACAAGAAAGTGTAGAGGAAGACACAAAATCTTTAGGTCTTCGCGTGAAAATGATATTTCTTACAAAAGAATCTATAAAACTGTACAGGTGAATGTGATAGGATAATAAAAATGTAGAAAACAAAGAAATTGAGGCCAGAAACATTGATTTTTCGAGCCCAATGGTGGGTGCTAGAAATGTATACATGAATTATGGGTTTTAGATTCTCACATAAACTTCAACATGGTCATTATATGAAAGTTCATCATAGAATAAATATGAGATTATTCATCTGAGTAAATCTAATAATGCAACCTATTGCCTTCTAACTATAAGGATTTTACCTTTGCTCTCAAAATGAGAAGTAGGCAACCAGACCTCTAGAATGAAGGATTTTAAGCTATATGAGATATGCAAGATTAATCTAGATGAGAACTCATTGGTAAGCTAAGAAATGAAGAAACAGATTATGCTAAATGGATGCTTATTAAACTAGTATGAAATTGATATGAAAGAATATTAAACTAAGAATGCAAGAGAAAATGAGTAGATATTTTAGCATAAGTTTGACACAAATTCTAATTTTCAACCCCTTATTAAGGAATAGAGAGCTTCTTTTATAGAATCCAAGAGATGATTGACGGTCGAGATTAATCAGAATGAATGATCAAGATTGAAGAGGACAGCCAGTCATAAAGGAAACTTCTTCATGAAAAGGGAGTTAACTGGTTGCCTTTAAGTGATAAAAGGAGCTAGCTAACTACCTTTTGAGTGATAAAGGGAGTTAATTGACTCCTTTTTGAGTGATAAAAGGAGTTAACTAATTCCTTTTTGAGTGATAAAAAGAGTTTATCCCTTTTCAAGAATATTTAATTTAATAAAATATATGACCTCATTATGAATAACTTTAATTAATTGAATACTTAATTCAATAATTAAAAGGAGGTGAAATCTTATTAAATTAAATATATTTAATTCCTTTGTACATTAGCTAAAGAGGTAATTCTAATTTAATTAAAGTAGAACACTTATAATTAAATTAAATTAAATCAATAGGTTTATGTAGCTAATTTGAGTCGATACTTAAGCATTAAATAAATAGTGTGATTAATGAAAATTAGAGTTTTCTACATTTGACACCTAGGTCAAGTAGTGATTATCATAATTAGAATTGAGTAGTAAAACAAGACTTAGGAATAGTTGAATAAACCAAAGTTGTTTAATATGGCAATGTGCCAATTTTGGGGTATTAAACATACATCATCTAAGTTAAGATCCATTCTTCTCCTTCAATATTTCTCAAAGTTATATGTTAGCACTAATTCTTATATACAATCTCACATTTACTCATCCATTTAAGTCAGTTAATTTCCCTCTCTTTGTTGTATAAGTTGAGGTAAGATTTAAATCTAATAATACTCCTTTAATTTTCATTCTCCAAACTTTGAAAAAATCAAGGTAGGATATAATCTCTATGAATCCTTGTCTATTATTCCCTCTAGTCACAAAATTTACCCTTCCTTTAGGCTCTCTCTTGGTAAAATTCAATATCTAGAGGCATTTTTAGATGGTTTCATTGCACATATTTCTAAATTTACCCGTGCCCCTTAATAATGTATTGTTCCTTGCAAAAGACCTTGAAACATGCACCCTCCTTGTATAGGGAACTTGGACAATTCATATAACCTAGAAGTTCCACCTTGGGGTTTGTAGGCCTAATGCAACAATTGTTTTTCTTTTCCTACCTTGTAAGGTTGATCCTTGTAGAAATTAAATTTTAAATTTCTATAAAAGGAGGCTTCATCTCTTGAATTTCACATTCGCAATCTATTATAGAATCATAATCTTTTAAGACATCAATTGCAAGAATTCAAGGAGTCCAAGCAATAAAGAAAATCTTGAAGGTGTCTATTCATTATCATCAAGTGTTTATTTCCTTTTATAGATATAGATTCTTTATTCATTAGAGACAAAAAAGTTGTCATCAAGGGAGGAGATCTACATCCATCCATTAAATTATTCATTTTCTTCATCCTATCAATATCAAGCTCATTTACAAGCATCTACAACATCAAGTTTTGTCTTTCATAATTTTCTTTGAACTTTAGTTTTGAGTCAAAGTTATTACTTCAACATGTTTAACGGTCACATACTATGAAACAAAAGCATTTACATGATATGATATATTTCATTGTTGCATAATCTATACTATATGATAATAATTTATCTATTTCATTGATTGATTTTAAGATTGGAACCAAAATAGGGGCTTGAACAAGGAAAGCCCCTTCCTCCAACAAATTTCTTGTTCTCTTGTATGTAGGTACAGGTTTAAAAAGTTATATATCCAACAAAAGAAAATCCAAGGGCACAATTTTTGTCATAGATCTAAGATATCTAATTTTATCTCCTATATGTATAGGTCACCTAGAATAACCATATGCCTAGGTATAAGTTTCCTAGAAGAAGCATGTTCTAGAGATTTGAGATTTTTATAGCTAAAAGTTATAGGTTCCATGGTTTTAGATCTCCATTTGTTCCACATTTTGGCACAATTAGGCATAGTTCTTTTGATATGGAGGTACATCTTCTAAAATTCCTCAAGGTGAGTATACTATCAACCTTATTCCTTTAGGAACTTTATTTTCATGCATTAGATATGATACTTTTTTAGGCATCATTTGTTTATTTTATATCTGTTGTATATCTTCTTTCATTGCCAATTGCATCAAGTAAGGGAAAAACAATTATCCTATCCTTGGGACAGATCTTGCATTTGTGTCTCTCTTATCCCTTTGGCTTATAAAAATCAAATTCAGAGCCTAAGGATCATATTTTGGGTCCCTTCCTAATATATATATATATATATATATATATATATATATATATATATATATATATATATATATATATATATATATATAACTTGGTGGTCTAGTGTTGATCACAATTTTTTATATTAGATTTTGGTGAACCTAACTCATAACATTTTGATTTTGATTTTCATGTTAGCTTTCCTTTTATAACTAGATCTACCTTGTTCCATTTTATGCATCTATATACATTTCCCTTTAATTGCATTTGCATCATTGTGTAGGTTCAATTGTATTACATTTTAGTAAAGCTATCACTTTCATGCTTCATGCCTTTTGATTGGGTAGTTAGATCTATGTTCTATGATCTTCGTTTATATCTTCACATTCCCACTTTTAATTTTTATAATTTAACTTCTTTTTTATTTGCATATACTTGAATATATAGGTTTTATTTTTCATTTAGATTTATTTTACATCAATTTCCTTATTTCATAAACAAATGCATTCTACATCAAGTTCATTCTTAGATTGCATTGGATTTTGTCTAAAACAATACACATACGCAATAATTGTTTATTCATAGTAGTTTTATTTCATTTTCAATGGAGTTTTTTTCTTTATTTTCTAGTTCAATTTCAATTTTTCTTCAAGATATTCAAGATGGTCCATTTCATGCATTTGATGATAATTTAGTTTCTTCTTTCATTGATTACCATAACGATCACCCTCCCCACTCATGAATATATTTTAGCACAAGAAGATTCTAGTTTTCAAATTATCTCCTTTCAAAGGGCAAGATCTTGAAATATGATGTTTATCCTTCTACTAAAATGTATCTCCCTCACGAAACTATTTTGAGTCATGATCATTCCTATCCTAAAGTGTGTCTTCTTCAATACAATATTCTTCCCCTTCATGATTCCATTTAGGATGAAGCCTTGGATAAGTACATAGGTTCCCCCCTTCTTCATGAATCTACATTAATACAATGCATTAATATTTCTCCTGATATTGAGTCACTTCCTATGAGTTTCATTGATATTCCTTCTATAGATGATGCTCTTGATGATTTATGTTTTTACTTATCTTAAGAATATCTTGGAAGTAGAGGATAAAATCCTTGATTATTTTTATAAGGAGTCCTTTGAGCTTAACAAACCCTGTCAAATTAATATTATTCAAGATACATCTCAAGCTAAATCAAGTATTGTTGAAAAGGGTTTTCGTGTGTTACTATACATTGAATACCTTCTATTGATAATTGCAACCATAGAGTGTAAGGCTCATAATCAAATTGACTTTATTTAATATTTATTTATTTATGTGAATATTTCTCCAATAAAAATTTGTGGCCCATAAACTCCTCAAGATGATTGGGTAAACTTGACTTTTATGTACCAATATTCCATAACAAGAACAAGATCCTTGAATTTTAAAATTGGGGAATCTCTCCATCTAATAGGGTATTTTGGATTATCTTAATTAATAAGGATATAATTTTTGGGATTGCATATGTCTATTCCTTTAATGATCATAGGGATAGAATTGATTTGTGCATAAGTTTGCTTGCTTGGAAGAGATTTATTCGTTGATTGGTGGGGTCTTCGACATGATTAAACATCACTAGGATAAAAGTGGAGGAAACAAATTTGAATGGAAACTTAATAAGATTTTGTTTTTATCTCATATGATCAACAAGATGAGACTGTCACACCACCTTGATAGGAGTAGACAAGATCACAAGGAAAATTGGTTCACCTAGTGTAACTTTCAGCAAGGATGTAAGTGAATATTTATTAGGTTAGATAGGTTTTATAGAAATAGAGATTTCTCTAAAGCCAAAAAAGATGATAGGATTTGTTTAGTTTGACTGACAGAGAAATGAGCTGTGACTTTTGTATTAAGAACAATATATTACTTATCTGTTAATGTATGGTTTCCAGTGCATACTACAGTATGTCTTTGTTACAAGGACAAGTGCACAAAACCTAATTTGATAGTGTATAGAAGATATGATTGATCTATAGAGAACCGTATGGAAACAAAGTATTAGGAAAGTAGTTCCTATTGTGTGATTTCTATAGTTCATCATAAATGTAATGAAAGGTTTCACAGTTAACTAGAGATAGTATATTGGTCATTGATGATGCCAAAGAGTGTGCATGTATGGAACTTTCACGTGTGAATTTTTTTTAATAATTATGAGCTGAAAACATTAATTAAGTGTATTCATTTAATTAATGTATTAAACATGGAAAACATCTTTCCTTTATACCATGCTCAATAATAAATCCTCGAGTCAGCTTCCCACTTAACTATAATACATTAATTAAATGAATACACATTTAATTAATGTTGTCAGCTCGCAATTATTAAAAAACTTTCACATGTGAAACTTCCATACATGCACACTCTCTAACATCATCAATGATCAATATACTATCTCTAGTTAACTATGAAACCTTTCATTACATTTGTGATGAACTGTAGAAATCAGACAATAGGAACTACTTTCCTAATACTTTGTTTCCATACGGTTCTCTGTAGATCAATCATATCTTCTGTACACTATCAAATTAGGTTTTGCACACTTGTCCTTGTAACAAAGACATACTATAGTATGCACTGGAAACTATACATTAATAGATAAGTAATATATTGTTATTAATAAAAAAATCATAGTCCATTTCTCTATTAGTCTTTACAAACTTATTACTATAGTAGTGAAGATTTTTGGGTGTTATCCCCACCCCTAGTTTTACCTTCACCTTGGAGGGTATCTGGGAAAAAAATATTGTGTTATGTGTTATTACTTTCATGCATATGATTGAACTAAATTACATGTTATGGCAAGTTTAAATTTATAGTTTTGTATGCACAACTTATTGATAGACGTGGATGAATCTGAGAAAAGTATAAATTTTGTTATAGATTATGATTTGCCACCCTCCCACTCTTAATATCTAGTTTACACTTCCATAAGTCAACAAGTGAAAGATTTGGAGGTTAAAGATCCTTTAAGGTGGTTTAAGGGCTATGGTTAGTAGAGCAAGAATGCATCAAGTTTTGACTTGATTGGTGAATCTTTCATGGTAGTTTTGTTTGTTAGAGAGACCATGGAATCCTTAGACAATGAAGATCCTATAGGTGACAAGTGGTGTATTGAAGATAGAAGTCTACAAGTCTTCCAAGAATGCTAAGAGCATGAACATGTGATTGGTTCATGCAACCTCCCTATCATAATACTTATCAACTCTATCATTGTCATACTTTCTTCAAATCCTCCTCATCAATCAATTTATGTGGTACTCTACTAAATTAGCATAATGTCTATCCATCCCAAATTTGACATTAATGAAAATATAACAACTAATACGACTCCTTCACATAATTTTCATTTACATTATTGGTTAGGGCTAAAAATGCACACATATCATTGTAGTAAAATTATATATAGAGTTTATGAAACTAAGCGTGGAAAAAAACACTCAATTTCCTCAATGTTCTCCTATGCAGCATTGTCTATTGAGTATATGTTCCACCATTTGAGTGGGCTCCACTAACACAACCCTTAGATCATGCACTTGTAATGTACACCAATTAAGAATGTCAGATGTATCAAGTTGATAAGGCTTAAGAAAAGAAACCTAAAAAAAATAATGGATATGGGAAAGGCCTAGTCATAGAGATAGTCTATAAGCAATTGGGTTGACTACTTCAAGCACATCAAATGGCTCCACATATTTAGGTGCAAGTTGTGAAGACTTCCCAAATGGAATTGAACTCTTATAAGGCTTGACCCTCAAGAAAACTTTACCCCCTATAAATTTTTTTTTAAAGGTATAATTCTTATTATCATAGCTATTTTTCCTATCTTTCACTTCTTTCAATTTGCCTTTGATCATGTTCATTTTTTCTTCCATCTCCTTAAGCATATCTAGACCAATAATCACCATGTTTTCTATTCTATCTCAATTGATGGGTATAGGAAATTTCCTCCTATAGAGTGCCTCAAAAGGTGTCATTCCCAAGAAAGCATGATAGGAATCAATTTTATGAAAACTCTACCAAGGGAAGATGTTCTTCCCACTTATATTGTTGATCCATATAATAAATCCTTAGAAAATATTCCACCACTTGATTTATTTTCTCTGTTTGTCCATTTTTCCAAGGGTGATAAGTTTTACTTGTTTAATTTTGTTCCTAATGCAGCATTCAATGTTGTCCAAAATATTTATGTCATTCTTGTGTCCCTATGAGAGATAATTATCTTAGGAACACCATACAATCTAAATATTTCTTGCACAAATTTCTTTGCTAAAGCTAATGATCCATCTCTAGGATTCCTTGGTAAGAAATGTGTTGCCTTGGTTAGTTTATCAACAATTACCAAGATAACATCATTTCTACTTCCTACATGGGAGATCTTTGAATAGAATCCATACTAATAACTTGTCACTTATATGCTAGTGTGTCATGTGGATAAAACTAATGGGAGAATTGTCATTGATGTCAAAGGGTTTCACTAGTAGCCATCAAATTTTTAGTACAACTATTATCAATGTCAAAGTGATGAAAATATGAAGCTATATTTAGAAGAATCTCGGATTGATATAGGAGTCACAATAAGAAGCTTAGAGATAGAATACTATAGCATACCATTGATATTAAAAGACATGGGCAAAAAGATATCATACATTATAGGAGATATGAAGGAAGCATCAATCAACATATTGATCTATGTTTGGAAAGGTCATAAAATCTATGTAAAACCCAAATACATTCGAGTATTAAACTATTTAATTTATTTCAATAATATATAAAGTTGAATACAAATTTATGAGACTATATATCTATATTTTAAAGAAAAGACAAGTCGGCTTTAATATTGATATATGGGCTAAATAATGAAATAAGATAATGAAATGGAAATTATTGGAGCAATATTTTTCCATTAATAAATATGAATAAAGAAAAACTAAGGTTAAAGATAGAGACCATCTATAGACATGAATTTTTACAATATTTATCAAAATATTAGTCAATGATCAGATGCCTTAATTGTTGGAGTAAAATAGTGTGTAACATGTAGAAAAAAATAGATAAGAAATTGATATCAAATATCTTGACAAAAGAAGTTGCGTATCATAAATGCGACAATAGTTTTCACATATAGTGTAGCTTACTGAGATATGGTGAATAGTATGAGATGATGGTATGACTAAATGTCAATAGAAATAGATTTCTAGTCACCGTATAGAAGGAAATTTAGTAATAAAACTATCAAAGAATATAATCAAATAACATGTACAAAGTTGGTGACCACAACATGAAGAAAGCTCTTTTTAGTATAGACAATATAGATAAAAAACTAGAAAGCTAAATTGTATAGGTGTTATTGATTTGGAGAATTGATTGAATAAGTTATATGCTTTTGTGGATTCCCAGTAAACATATGTAGCTATAAACCTCTATGAGCATGACAAAATATTATTATTATAAAGTCAAAATTAGTGGTGGCCAGTATATGTAATTAAAATTATGACTTTAAACAAAAAATAAAGAGGTATCAAGTTCTTAAGAGTGTTGGAAACAATTGATTAATTGTGTATTGTCTATGATGTTACACTAAATGTCATATCATTGTCACTCAGTGTATGTCAAGCTTACTCAAGCATTAAAGAAAATTTCCTATGTGTGCCAAGCATTTTAGAGTTTTTCTAGTTCAGAAGTTGTTGTCCACCAAGTTCACTCAGTCATCAAAGAAAAGTTTATAGAAGTTGAGTGTTAACTAAGCTCACTTGGTTAATGAAGAAAATATTGGATGGAAGCAGTGCTAGCCAAGCTCACTTGGTTACCAAAGAAATTTTGTGAATATATAGTGTTAACCAAGTTCACTTGGTTAACACAAGAAAATTGCTTTGAGTTAGTATCTACCAAACAAGGTTGGCTAACGAAGGATTTTCTTGTTTTGGCATATTGAGTTCAATTGAATTATTTGTTGGTTCTAGCTGACTAAGGAGATGAATATTAAGTGTTCTAAGTTGTATGCAAGATGAATTGACAATGTGTAAGATATAAATATAAGGTCAAGGATTGAATGCATGGAACATAATTTAAAATTTGATGATGCTTAGAGGAAGCGAATTAGAAGGATAAGAAGAATATTCTTGTTGAGCTACAAAGATACATTCGATCAGGAAGGATCAAGTATACATGCCAGAATTGAGATCTATAATCAGAAATTTAGTTACATAAAAAATTAGGTCATCTCATTATTACATTGTAACAATTGTAGCAGTGATCTTAATCTCTTAATAGAGCTGGCTTAACAACTACTTGTAAATCCTCTAACAAGGTGGCATTTCTAGATTGAATTGTCTAAAGTCCTCTAACAAGGTTACTCCTAATAGGGTGATTAAATATTCTAATAGGGTCACACCTAACACTATGTTCTGTAACCTTTAACTAGATTCACTCCTAATAGGGCTCACTTTAGAATAGTGAAAATCAATAACTAGTTGTAATTGGTGCTTTTTCCCAAATTGGGTTTCCACATGTTCATGTTATTTCTTTTATGTGTATGCAACTAAGTTAAGTAAGTAATCATACATAATATCTTAAATATTTTCATTTTAAGTAGTTACTGAGTTATTTTAATGCTTATCAAGTTACAACATTTGCTAGTGTAAATCGAGTGCGTGTGTGTTTGCTAAGTCACAATAAAATATAGTTTAATCAAATTTTTAATTTGTATTGACATCTAAGGGATTAAGGGATTTGAGATTTATTTTTGTGGTAATTGATTCACCTCTCCCCTCTCAGTTACTCCTCTTATATTTCCAACAATTGGTATCAAAGTTTCTTGGTGCTTGTAGATAAGGTTTCAAGGACCTAATTTAAAGATTAGGATGTCTTACAAAGAGACAATCCAAAGTTAAATAGGGACAACTTTGTAGCATGACAGGAACTTATGAAGTTGCATTTGGAAACCATCAGTGATTTAGGTTTGAAATAATTAAACACTTCTTATAATGCTCCTACTAGTACAATGTCTATAAAAGAAATTGCTAAAAAGAAAAATCATGATATCATGATGGTTGACATAGCATTAGCTCTTAACTATGTTGACATCGATGAAGTCAAAGAATGTGCTATTTCACATGAAATGTGGATCAAGCTAAAAGCCATCTATGGAGGAGATGATAATTTAAGGAGATCCAAAGTTGAAAGCTTAAGAAGTTAGTTTGATCAGATAAAAATGAGAGAGGATGAAAACATTACAAAATATGTTGAAAGAATCAAAGCTAGTGTCAATGATATCAAAGCCTTTGAAGGAACAATTGAATATGTGACTATGGTAAACAAGGTACTCAGAACCCTTCTTCCTATCTATGAAACCAAAGTGTCTACTATTCAAGAGATGAGATGTAATCCAAATAATGAGATAACTTTGGATGCACTAGTTGGAAGGTTGACAACATTTGAACTAGATAACTATGACAATTTTACTCCTAGTTCTAGCAATCTTGAGTCTACATTTGAAGCCAAGGTATCACTCAAGAAGAAATCCAAGAATTTTAAAATCACACAATCTAAAAGTGAAGAGGAAGATAGTTCTACCAGTGATCTTGAAGCCATTAAAGCATTACTTGCAAGAAGGTATCCCAAAGGCAAAGGAAAATATAAAGGAAAGATTTCTTTAATCGATTTCTCTTGTGAAGAAGTTGGACATATTGTTGTAAGATGTCCAAATAGAGAAGAAAGAGATGAAAAGAAGCACAACAAGCTCAAAGGCAAGAAGAATTTCAAAAAATTCAAAAATTTTGAGGGCTACAAGGACAAAGGTAAGAAGTCTTATTTATAGCTAAAGATTTAGTTAGTAGTGAAGATGATGAAATAGTATATATTACTGTAAAAGATCAATTTGACGATGAAGGAGATAATATGGAACTTATCTCTCATGTTAGCAAAAATGATACATGGATTATTGATAGTAGCTACTCACATCATATGATTAGTGATAAAATGAAATTTTAACACATGGAACATTATGATGGTGGTAGTGTGAGATTTAGAAACAATGAACCTTGTTACATAAAGGGAAAAGGTTGTATCTCACTAACCAATGAACTTAGATGTGATAATGCTTATTGGGTTGAAGGACTAAAGCATAATATACGAAGTATGACATAGTTTAATAACATTGGATTCAAGGTAGAATTAATGAATGTGAAGGCTAAACTGTTGGATAGGGAAAGAAATTTAGTTGGGTCTGGCAAACAAATAAAGATAATCTATTCTACCTAGATCTTAGTGAAAGTTCATATTTTATTGCTCAAGTAGAAGAAAGTTGGTTATGGCACAAAATATTATGTCATTTAAACTTTGACAATCTAATTAAGATAAGCAAGAAGAAAAGGGTAAGAAGTATTCCTAGCTCGAGGAAACCTTATATGGGTCTATGCAAAAATTGTCAAATTGGTAAGATGGAGAAGACTAGTTTCAGAGGCAAGGACTACCATTTAGAAGAAGTCCTAGAGCTAGTTCATACAGACTTATGTGGACCTATTGAAATACAAAGTTATAGTGGAGATAAATATTTTATTCTATTTGTTGATGATTATTTTGGAATGATGATTGTAATGTATTTAAAAGAAAAATTTGAAGCCTTTCAAAAATTTAAGTGGTATCTGGAAAGAGTAGTGAAGGAAACTAAAAAGAAGCTAAATTTTTTGAGATCAGACAAAGGTTGTGAATTCATTTCCCATGAATTTAATGAATTATGCATTAAAATAGAATTAAGAGACAAGTATTAGCCCCTAGTACACATTGGTAGAATGGTATAGTTGAAAGAAGGAACAAATTCATCATGGATTACGTAAGAACCTTGCTGATAGAAAAGAATGTTGCAATCAAATACTGGAAGGAAGCAATCAGTACTAGAGTTGATACCTTGAATAGAGTACAATTGAAGAAAGACTCAAATCAAACTCTTTATAAACTATGGTATGGCTACAAACCTAATGTAAGTTACTTGAAAGTATTTGGTAGCAAATGTTATATGTTGAAGGAATATGGGAAATGAAAATTTGATGTCAAAGGTGATGAAGCTATATTTCTAATATATTCCTACAAAAGTAAGCATACAAATGTTTGAATCTATCTACTCATAAAATCATAGAAAGCGAACATGTAAGAATTGATGAGTTTGCAGAAAAGAGTAAAGCAGAGAGCAACAAAGAACTTGAGGAATAAAGAAGATTTGATTATTATGAACCTGATACATTTCCAAATCTAGTTGGAAGTTAGGAGGCCTCACTTCCCAAGTCCCCAAAATCTCAAAAAGCTACTAAGTTGCAACCAGTGTAACCTAATTCATAGTTTGAAGGACCTGAGCCACAGTCAGAAGCTACCAAGTTGTTGCCAGAACAAACCAAGTCTGATGGACCCGAGTCACAGATACTGGGACCCGAGCTTGATATAGAAGATTATGAAGAGTTTAGTGAAAAAAACTCCAAATCCAAAGTACATGTATTAGAAATTTATGTCACAAGGCATCATGCGCCTGATTAGATCATTGGAGACAAGTCAAATGGGACAATGACAAGAAACAAATTGAAAGGTACATGTTTGCTTGCTGAATTTGAGCCTAGAAATGTTAAAGATGCTTTGGATAATTAAAGTTGGATTGAAGTTATGAATGGAGAAATAGAATAGATAGAGAAGAATGAGACTTGGACTCTTGTTCCCAGACCCAAGGATAAAAATGTAACCGGCACAAAGTGGGTATTTAGAAATGAGTTGAATGAAGATGAAAAAGTTTCAAGACACAAAGAAAGGTTAGTTTGTAAAGGTTATTCTCAAGAAGAAGGTATTGATTATGGTGAAACTTTTGCTCCTATTGCTATATTAGAAGGTGTTAGAACTTTACTAGCATATGCAACACACAGAGGATTTAAATTTTATCAAATGGATGTAAAAGTTGTATTCTTGAATGGAACTCTTAATGAGGAAGTCTAAATAGAAAAAATTGAAGGTTTGTAGATCCTAGAAAAAGAGATATGCTCTACAAATTACACAAAGTATAATATGGTCTAAAGCAAGCTCCTAGAGCTTGGTATGAAAGACTTCATAACTACTTGATAAAGATTGGTTTCCAAAGAACAAATGATAGCAACAGCTTGTACATGAAAGAAGAACTAGACAAGAAGATTGTGTTGGCATAAATATTTGTGGATGATGTTTTATTTACAGGAAAGGATGACTTATGAAAGGCATTTTTAGAAGAGATGAGTAAATGATTTGAGATGTCTATGTTTGGAGAGATGAAATTCTTTGTTGGATTGTAGACCTAATAAAAGAAAGATGGTATCTACATTACTCAATCCAAATATATCAAGGAGCTACTAAAAAAATTTAGAATGGAAGATTCAAGACCAGTTGGAACACCTATGCCTACTAGACATAAGCTTTCCAAAAATGATGATTCTAAGGAGGTAGATTAGACCATATACAGATCAATGATTTGAAAATTTTAGTATGTAGTGAACACAAGGCTTGATATTGCATTAGCAGTTGGTATGGTGGCAAGATTCTTAGCAAATCCCAAAGAAAATCACATGATGGTGATCAAGAGAATCATAAGGTATATGAAAGGTAGTAAAGAATATGGTTTATTTTAAAAAATAGGAGGAAATTTGGATTTGAAAGCATTCATAGATGTTGATTAGGCAGGAAGTGTTGGTGACATAAACAACACCAATGATGGAGCATTCTTTCTTGGTAAAAGACTAGTGTCTTGGACAAGAAAGAAGAAGAATTATATTTCTCTATCCACAATAGAGGTAGAATATGTGGTAGTAGTAAATAAGTATTCAAATATTATTTGGTTCAAATAATTGTTGCCAAGTATGAAGATAGAAATCAAAGATCTAGTAGTTATGTTCTATGATAACACCAGTGCAATTAATATATCAAAGAATCTTGTGATGCACACCAAAACTAAACACATTGCTATAAAATATCATTTTTAAAGAGAATTAGTACAAGATAAAGAGGTAATATTGAAATATATGAATACTAAAGAGAAAATTGTAGATACATTCACTAAGCCATTACCTAAGGATGCTTTTTTGTATCTAAGAGGTAAGTTAGAGATTATTCTCTTATCTAAAGCTCACTAAATGAAGTTTAGTGATGCATCAATTAGAACATGTTGAAGATCATTTAGTTGATTCAGTATTGAAAAAGGCACATTGCAAATGAATCAATGCATGAGGTACATTGATATTCACTAAATATGGTCTTTGGCATGAGATGTAAAAGAATGAGAAGTTTACTATCAATACCGCACAAAAAATTTATAAAGAAGAAGAGCATATATTTCCAAAGATATCAAAGAAGGAGAACTTGGTCTAATATCAAAGCAATAAAGCTTGCTAATAGAAGAAGATGTTGAAAGATAGAGTTTTGCTGATAGAGGAAGAAACTAAAGGAGAGGGAGTTCAAACTAATAGAGGGAGTTCTCATGGATGAGAATTAGAATGAAACTAAGGATATATTCCTTACTTTATTCTTGCTCTAAAAATTTCATTGTATTATGACGTGTGTTGCCATCAATGCCAAAGAGGGAGATTATTGAAAACAATTGGTTGATTGTGTATTGTCTTTGATGTTACAAAAAATATCATATCATTTTTAGTCAGTGTACACTAAGCTCACTTAGGCATTTTAGAGTTTGCCTAGTTTAGAAGTTAGTGTCTACCAAGTTCACTCAGTCATCAAAGGAAAGTTTGTAGAAGTTGAGTGCTAATTGAGCTCAATTAGTTAATGAAGAAAATGTTGGATGGAAGTAGTGTTAACCAAGATCACTTGGTTACCAAAGGAAATTTGTGAATATGTAGTGTTAACTGAGTTCACTTGGTTAACATAGGAAAATCACTTTGAGTTAGTATCTACTGAACAAGATTGGCTAACAAAGGATTTTCTTGTTTTGGCATATTGAGTTCAATTGAATTGGTTGTTGGTTCTAGCTAACTAGGGAGATGACTATTAATTATTCTAAGTTGTATTCAATCCAACTTAATAATGTGTAAGATAGAAATATAAGATCAAATTGAGGATTGAATGTGTGGAACATAATTGAAGATTTGATGATGATTATAGGAAGCGAATTAGAAGAATACGAAGAATATCCTTGTTGAGCTGCAAAGATACATTTGATCAAGAAGGATCAAGTATACAAGCCAAAATTGAGATTTTTAATTAGCAACTCATTTGCATCAAAAATTATTTCATCTCATTGTTACTTTCTAACCAATGTAGTAGTGATCTAAATCTCTTAACAGAGTTACCTTAACAACTTTTTGTAAATCCTCTAACA
Source organism: Cupressus sempervirens (assembly GCA_028749045.1). Taxonomy (NCBI): domain Eukaryota; kingdom Viridiplantae; phylum Streptophyta; class Pinopsida; order Cupressales; family Cupressaceae; genus Cupressus; species Cupressus sempervirens. The sequence goes on along the minus strand of CM053785.1, from coordinate 125,115,792 downwards.
ACATGGCATTTCTAGATTGAATTGTCTAAAGACCTCCAACAAGGCCACTCCTAATAGGATGATTAAATCCTCTAATAGGGTGACACCTAACAGTATATTTTATAACCTTTAACTAGGTTGGCTCCTAACAGGGCTCACTTTAGAAGAGTGAAAGTCAGTAACTAGTTACAATTAGTGGTTTTTTCCAAATAGGGTTTCCAAGTTAAATCTTGGTGTCAATTGTGTTCATGTTATTTATTTTATGTGCATGCAACTAAGTTAAGTAAGATTAATAAAAAATAATATCTTAAATATTTTCATGTTAAGTAGTTACTGATTTATTTCAGTGTTCAACAAGTTACAACATTTGCTAGTGTAAACTGAGTGCATGTGTGTTAGTCGAGTTATAGTAGAATACACTTTAAGTTTTGATTTATATTGATATCTAAGGGATCTAAGATTTATTTTTGTGGTAACTAATTTACTCCTCCCCTCTCAATTACTCCTCTTATATTTCCAATAAAGAGACACTATACTTGGTCAAAAGTCACAACCACTCATAAGATCTAATAAACACTATGATATTTTAAGTAAAGTGTGAAGTGGAGTAATGTAGAGAAGAAGAACATAGTAGTAAGTGGTGGCAAGTAGTGAAGAGAAGAAACTTCTTGAAACATCTGGAAGATAATTAAGGTTGGAAGAGAAGATTAGTGCGAAGAAACTAGATATATAAGCAGTGTGAACATTTATGAAATAAAATGAAGTATATTTGTAAGAATGAAGAATAAATGAAGTGAGTGTTGAATATGAAAATAGAAATGAGGCTTACATGAAGAATAATAATAAGAAATATATAATGATGTTTTAAAATTGGATATCTATATATATTTGTCTAATGATGTGAAAAAAATAAAGAGAACAATATAAAAATAAAAAATATGTATTTGAAGGACTTGAAGTAAAAGAATAATAAGAAGGATGGGTATAAGAAGAGATTAAAGAAATTAAAAGCATCACATTGAAGAAGAATTGTTGCAATTAAAGTATCCATTATCAGTTGAAGCAAGCAACATATTCAAGGTGGAAAAGAAATTTGTGTGTAGTGGGTTGGTGCTCATAAATATGATAGTGGGGAGTTGGTACTTCAAGTAGATTAAGAGCCTATGAAGTGTGCGAGTTGAAGCTTCCAGTAGGTCAGAGACTATGAAGTGTGGAAGTTGGAGCTTCTAGTGTGTTGTTACTCATTAACATAGGGGTTGGAGCCTCTAATAGGTCAAAGCCTATAATACATTGTAAAATAAAAAAGTTTATATAAAAGCTTTTGTTGTGATGGTTTTCTTTTGTGCTTTGGTTTTCCACGTAAATCATTGCATTCTATTTTCATGTGCATAATTATTTATTTTAGCATTTGAAGTTATAGTTTGGATAAATATTTAAATTGGAAAATTTTTCATTATACTGATTCACCCTTAATCTTGGTATAATTGTGTGTTCTTCAATAACAACCATGTTGGGTGAATATTCTCAACCTTAACTCACTGGAATTCTAAACATTGGGCCACATATGTACTAACATCTTTCTTTTAAGTCATTTCCAAAAGTATAATGGTCTCATTGTTGGAAAGAGGGGTGAATCAGTTACCACTAAAATAAATCTCAGATCCCTAAGATGTCAATACAAAGAAACACTCTAATTAAATTGTATTTTGATGTAACTCGACAAACACACATGCACTCAATTTACACTAGCAAATGTTGTAACTCGGTAAACACTAAAATTACTTGAAAAATACTTATTAAAAAAATATTAAGATATTATCTATGATTAATCTTACTTTAACTTAGTTGCATACACATGAAAAAAATATCATGAACACAATTGACACCAAGATTTAATGTGAAAACCCAATTTGGAAAAAACCACCAATTGCAACTACTTACTGATTTTCACTTTTTTGAAGTGAGACATGTTAGGAGCTAGCCCAGTTAAAGGTTACAAAACATATTTTTAGGTGTGACCCTCTTAGAAGATTTAATCACCTTGTTAGGAGTGCTCTTGTTATACGACTTTAGACAATTCAATCTAGAAATGCCACCTTGTTAGAGGATTTACAAATAGTTTTTAGGCCAACTCTGTTAAGAGATTTAGATCACTATTACAATGGTTAGAAAGTAACAATAAGATGACACCTCCTCCCTCTTCCTAGTCTATATAAGCATGCTACCTGGCTTGTATTTGGGATCGATTTCTTTTGGGTCCTCTTAATGCTATTTTGCTTCTAGAATTTGTATTACTCTCTTGGAGACTAACTCTATATTGCTATTTTGATTTTGTATCATTTTTATTTCTAGTTTAGATATCTATTCTTTGTAGTAGTTTTCTAGGTTATCAATCTTTTCAGATTCTAACATGGTATCAAAGCTTTTTTATGTGTAAGAGTATATTTTAGTTTCCTTATTTGAGAGATTCGAGGGGGCTAATAAATCTTATTGTAGTTTTTTGAAAAATGAAGTATTCTCTTCTCTTGCATCTTTGGATGATCTTGAGTATTAGAAAAGTTTTGAAAAAAATATTTTTAATCAGCAAGAAAAATACTTTCTAGGTTTTGTTCATAGCATCGAAAAACTCTTTGGATATCTTTTAGTTTTTGCATGCAAGTTGTATATTTTGTAGAATTGAGCACAGAGAGCTACAATCATACCCCTCTCCATTAATAGTCATAGATTTGAATGTAGTTTTCAAATGCCTCATTCTTGCTCATGCAAACTCCAATTTTGATGATTCTTGTAATGACCTTGGTTATGTTTTTGTGCTCTACCCACTAGTGGAGTTATTTTTTGATTTTCATGCATAAATTCTTTAGAAATTGTAGATTCTTGGCTGTGACTATGCATAGTTCTCATTTTGGAAACTTCAAAGGATCATAACTTTCTCATACAACCTCATATCAAGGCAATTCTTTTTTTGAAAGTGCATGATTTTTTGAGTATATTGTAGTGGTACTATTTGTTTCCTTGATTATTGTGCCCTAGTTCCACTTTCAACATATGCTCTTCATTAGGATTTTTGTAATGCATTGAAATCAAGACCACTTAGTATTTCTTGCTAGTGGTAGTTGTAAATGAACTAAAATAAAGTGTCAAATAATATTTATTTGAGAGGGGTTCTTTGATTGAGTAAAAAGTGGGGGGGGGGGGGAGGCATTATTGTGGTTTTTTTTTTGTTGGCATTTCTTCTCTACATTTCTTCATCATGGTTCAACAAATATGCCCATCCTAACTCCATACAATTACTTTGAGTGGAAATCATGCATTACAATTCACTTAAGGAAAGCTAGATTAAATAAGATAACTATGAGACTTGAAATTGAACCTGATAAAGATGAAGATAAGCCTAAGTGGTTTAACTAATGTGATGAGGTGCATGGAACATTGTCTTTGTTTGTTTCTCCTGATTTGCTATTTCACATTGAATCTTTGAATAAACCAAATTAAATATGGTTAAAGCTAGAAATACTATTTGGTACACAAGATTCAATGAGGGGTCATATGTTAGAAAATGAACTAATTAGTTTAAGTCCTGGAAATTTCAACACAATCCAAGATTTCTTCACTAATGGAAGTCACTAAGGTTGTAGTTAAAACAATGTGGAATTGAAAAGCAAGATGAATAATTGATTCTTATTATTCTGTCTAAGCTAAGTTCAAAATATTTTGTGTTTTTCTCTACCTTCTATGCTACTAAGGGTTTACTTGGTACTCAATTCACCATGCCATCTTTAGATGATTTTGTTGTCAATCTCACTCGAGAATAGGACAAGCTAATCCAGATGGGCACTCTTAAGTCCTCTAAGTCACATGCCATGGCTACCAACCAAGGCAAAAAATAAGAAAAGGGACAAAGTAGTAACAAAAAAAGTAAAGATAAGAAACAAAAGAAAAACAAGAAGAAGAAGGATCAAATACTAGTTGCTTCAAAAGAAACTATTGATACACCGTCTTCCAAGGGTGATAAGCCTAAGAAACTAAAGGTCCAATGTGCCTATTGTAAAAGACCTAGTCATGATGAACATAAATATTTGAAGAAACAAATTGATCACTTGAAACACATTCTTGAGAATAATAATATCAATGTTCCTAAGTCTATCAAAAAAAGTTTGAATGAAGGGTCTAACAAGGCAAAAGAAAACAACAAAGGGAAAGGAAAGGGTTGGCCATCTTAACTTTTGCTACTTGCATCAACTCAACAAGAAGAGCATGGTCATAAGATTGCCTTCAGTTTAGTTCTCAGGAGGTGTTTTCCAAGGTTGCATTCTTGGTAAGCATCATAAGGAAAAGTTTGACAAAAGTAAGGCATGGAGAGCTTCATAGATACTAGAGTTAGTTTACAGTGATTTGGCTAGTCCATTTCAGCATCCTTCTTTTAGTAGGGCCTGATATATCCTTACATTCATTGATGACTTTTCTTGACATACTTGGGCGTACTTTCTCAAACAAAAGTCAGAGGTATTTGATCATTTTCACAACTTCAAAACTTTTTTAGAGAAGAAATCTGGGAAAGCCATCAAAGTTTTGTGCACAGACAATGGTGGTGAGTATGTCAACCATTGGTTTGAAAGATTTTGCACTTCAAAGGGGATTGATTTACAACATTCAATTCCATACAATCCTCAATAGAATGGTGTTGTAGAATGGAAGAATATATCCTTGAAGAAAATGACAAACTGTATGATTCACTCTAGATCTCTTATACCACAGTATTGGGCATAGGCCACTAACTGTGCTTGTTATATCCAAAATCATGTTTCTCATCGAGCCTTGAAGGGAGTTACTCCTTTTGAAGCTTTGAATGATCAGAAACCATCAGTTAAGCACTTTCAATATTTTGGCTCTCTTGCATGGGCCCACATTCATACAGAGAAATGCAAGGCCTTGGATTTGTAGAGAAGACCTTGCATATTTTTAGGTTATCATGATGGTGTAAAGGGTTATCAGTTGCTCCACCATACTACACATGAGCTGTTCATTGAGAGAAGTGTTTAGTTTGAGTTGGGACCTTCAAGCTCCCTTTCTATCACTTCTCCAACTCCTTCTACTTTGACATTAGAGTCACTTGGAATCAATGAAAGATTTTTCGATGAGTCAAATTTACCTAAGCAGTCTTCTACCTCCACTTCTGATATAAAGAGTGATTCAAAGGACTCACCTCCTTACTCTCCTAGTCATCATTCACAAGTTGATGATTCTCCTCTAGATTTTCCATCTTCTAGTCCACTTTGGGCTAGAAAGGCCCTATAGTCTATCGGTGATTGGGTTGGGGATCCATTAGACACTAGGTGGACTTGTTCACAATACCAAGATGCTCTGCATGTTTTCATTGCTACTGCCTTAGATCCACAATCCTTTCATGAGGATTCTAATATTCCTGAGTGGGATACAACTATATAGGAAGAGTATAGTTCCTTGATGAGGAACCACACTTGGGATCTTGTCCCTCTTCCTAAGGGAAGAAAACTTGTTCGATGTAAGTGGATCTATCAGACAAAATTTGCAAGCTTTTTTGGGGGTGCGAGTTGCTTCATCTTTTGGGAGGGACTCTTCCTCTTACTTGGAGTCCTAATTTTTATTAGGAAGTCTCTTTTCTCTTTCTTTTGGGGGACTTTTATGTACATGAGTACCTCATCAGGCTTGACTTGTGAGGACCCATTTCTACATCCACTTAACCTTTTCTTATGGGGGGTATTAGTGTAGTTTTTAAAATTTCCTAGTGGGTTATTTATTTTTCCCTATATTGCTAGTTTTTTCTTACACTTTTAATAATCTTGCTTAGGTTAATAAAGCATGTCTTATTTAGAAAGTGATTGCGAGGTTTCACCTTCCTACATGTGAACATTCATTAGCTATCTTAGGAAGATACTTTGCTATCTTTAGTCTAATAGATGGTTGCTCCTCATTGGCTGGTGTTGCCACCTCCTCCCTCTTCCTAGTCTAATAAGCATGGTACCTGGCTTGTATTTGGGATCTCTTATTTTTGCATCCTCTTAATGCTATTTTTCTTCTAGAATTTGCATTACTCTCTTGTAGACTAATTCTGTGTTGCTATTTTGATTTTGTATCATTTGCATTCATAGTTTAGATATCTATCCTTTGCACTAGTTTTCTGAGTTATTAATCAACTTTCTTAACCAATCTTGGTTTGTACATACATTATCCCTTGATATTGCAATATTTCATCCCAGTCAAAGGTGTACCCATCAAAATGATAATCAAATAGATATTCTTCTAATGTTGATTCGACTAATTCATAATGATCATCACCCTAAATATTTTGCAACAATCATTGCCTCAAGTTAGTCCTAGTTGTGGATATTGTTGATATATGTCTTGTCTTTCTAATGGCATCAACCACCCTATTTTTCTTTCCCTTTATATAATTGATTTCAAAGTCATATTGACTAAGGAACTCAAGCCATCACCTTTGACAAGCATTAAGATTAGGTTGTGTAAAAATATACTTGAGTCCCAAATAATCACTCTTCAACTTAAAGGGCTTACCTAGAAAATACTGTATCCACATCTATAATGCATGTACTATGATAGCTAGTTTCAAATCATGTGGTGCATAATTGATTTCATATTGTTTCAATTTTTTGGTTTCATACACCACTAATTTCCCATTCTACATTAGCACTCCTCCGACTCCTTTACTTGTTGCATTCATGATAACTATAAATTGTCTTTTGGGATATACAATAATCAAGATAGGAGATGAAGTAAGCTTCTATTTAAGAATTTGATAAGCTTGATCACATTTTTATTTCCACTCAAATGTGTGCCCCTTCCCCTGAAGAGAAGTGATGGGTGCAAAATTTTGGAGAACCCTTCCACAAACTTCCTATAGTAACCAACAAGTCTCATGAATCTTTGAAGCTCTTTGACATTTCTGGAATAGGCCATTCTACTATGGCTTTAATTTAATCAAGGTTAATTACAACTCCTTTTGCTGATATGATACGTCCAAAGTACTGTATTTACCCTTGATATAAGGTACACTTGGAAAACCTTTCATACAACTTATGATCTTGCAACCATTGTAAAACTATCTTGAGATGTTTATCATGTTCCTCTAATGACCTATAATAAATTAAAATGTCATCAATGAATATCAAAACTAAATCATCGAGGAAATCTTTAAAAATGGTATTCATCAAATGCATAAATGATATAGGTGCATTCCTCAAACAAAATGGTAATATAACAAATTCATAATGTCCATATCGAGTTCTAAATATAGTTTTTGATATATCTTCTTCCTTAATTCTTATTTTTTTTGTACCCAAATCTTAAATAAATCTTGGATAAAATTGAGCTCCCTTTATTTAATCAAATAACTCATAAATTCTTGCGAGAGGATATGCATTCTTGATAGTCACCTTATTCAACATCCTATAATCAATACACAATTGCAAGGTATCATCTATCTTCTTGAAAAATATGATAGGTGCTCCCATGGTAATACACTAGGTCTAATAAACCACTAGAATTTTTTATAGCTACACTTTCAACTCATATATGAAACACATCTTGGAACTCTTAAAGAATAGGAAAATCATCCAATGATGGTGTGGCATTATTAATATTCTTAACATTGATTGTATATATCAAACACCCCTTCCTTAATTCTTTCTTCATCTGCATGGTTGAGACTCTCCCAACTCTTTTAGCCTCTTCATAGCTTGAATTATTAAAGGTTTCTTACATCATCAACGTAACTAACAAGCTTGTCTTGAAATTCAACTAATGATTTGTGCTCTATTAGCCAATTGATTTCTAGGAATATATCATATGATCCTAGAGGAGTGACATAAAGGTTCACTTGAGTTTTGAAGCTTGGAAGTTCCAACTCACTACATGCTAAACACTATTCTACCCTATGTTTTGCCCAATTTCCATACTAAACTAACCAAGGTTTTGACATATAAACAACTCTAAAAAGTAAGTTTTCTATAATTTTAGGATCAATGAAAATTTTAGTAGCTCCTATATCAATCAAAATAGAGACTTGGTAACTAAAAAATTTACCCAAATTTGGATAGGTGTTGCTTAAAACTCAGCTTGATGATTATTGACAATAGCATGTATCTGATGATGTGCATGCTCTTGATATTTGTTACCATTTCTTTTGTCTAAGTGTTGGGGAGAATTTTTTGCATAACAATCTCCTTTGCAAATATAACATCCATTAGGAAGTCCTTATCTATCATCTTTCTTTTTTCTATCAAGTTTGTTCTTATTATTGTCCCAATTATTGTTCTGAGTAAAATTTTGATTATTGTTGTTGTTTCTATTTTTGTTTTGATTTCCACTTGAACTCTCTTGGACTCTCTTTTTCTTCATTTTTCCTCTTGAGATTAGTTATCTAATGATAGCCCCCCTTAGGTTGATCTCTTGTCTAATACTTTCACTTCTTATATCCTTGTATGTTATTGTGTTTTAACATCTTTTGGAGCTTTTGTTCTTACTTGATAGATTTTTCATATGCTTGATCTATAGTTTTGGATTTTATATGTCAAATTTAGTACCAATCTTAAACCTCAAAACCAATATGAACTTGTCTGGTATTGGGGAGCATACTTTAGGAGGTGGTAGAACTACTCATATTATTATGTCACAATTGAATCACCCTATCTGAGATTTTGGAACTATAACATCTTTGTATCAAAATATAATTTTGGGAACCATATTTTTTGAAAATTTGTAGGAATACCTCCCAAGTCAGTTCTCCATGTTGTAACTTCTTCTTAGTACATTCATTGTCCCACTAGGTAGTTGCTTCACCTACAAGTTGTTAGGCAGCCCACATAGCTCGTATCTCCTTAGAAAGATTATGGATCTCAAAATAATTCTCCATAAAAATTATCCAAGCTTATATTACATCATTTTCCTTCAAAGGTAGGTGAGGTGACCTTTTTTAGAAATTTTCCTAGTTCTTTTTCTATTCTAGTTCTGTTCACTTGCATCTCATCTTGTTGATCCTCTACTCCCTTAATTTGTTCCTCATTTGTCTTTCTTGCCTCCTCATGGTGTTGGTCCTCAATTCATTTCTCTTCTTCATGAATTCCCCTCAAATATCATTCTAAATTATCCATACGAGCCTCTTGTTGATTTAAAAGATTACCCTATTCATTAAGGATTTCAAGGATCCAATCTATTCTCCCATTTGTTTCATTGCTAGGTCCATTTCTTGACCCAGTGTGACTTTTGTTCCTAGCATCCATAATTATTTCTCAAATGTCTTGCATCATAAAAACAAATCCCTTAGCAATATGATAGACCTAGACCTATTGTTCAATTTGGAGCTCTCGTACCAAATATAAGGTGTGCTAGCATTTATGTAAATAAACCCAATTATTTCAACTTACTCTAAATCAAATAAAATTAATATTAATAAACAATAAATGTCATCAAATATTTTCCCAAATAGGAGATAATACACCATAATTTTATTAAGATTGACCTACTCATCAATACACAAAACAATGATACGAAAAGACCACTAAAGAGTCAATACATTATATGAAACATTAAGTGATGCTACACATAGTCTCACCTCCTTTAGTCATTGAACTAATCTCCATCTAATATGCCTGAGGATGGGAATGAGTTCTAGGTGCTTTCTCTAACCAACCATAGATTTCTTGTCTCCTTAAAGTTATTAGCTCCCTCATTTCTTAACATGAAAGGTTAAGTGTCCAACCCTAGGCAAAGAACCTAGCAAACTAAAACCAGTAGATCAGATGGAATCTAGTGTAACATTGTGTCCTATCTAACATAACGTAGCATCTAATAGTAATATGGTAGGGATTAATAATCATAAACATTCACTAGTCCCAAATAAATGAAATCAATTTCTTTGGCCAAAGTATATTTTGTCAATTCCTTGGCAGATAGGTAAACATAAAATTCATGTCCTTCCCTATTAACCCACACGTGACACCTATCCATATCAAACATCAAATGTAAGAAAAGTGATGCATATAACCTATGATTGTGCCATGACAGATAGATTGTATCATTTTAATTTATTTATTTTTCAATTAAGAAACTTATGATTAATACTAAAATAAAGTAAAATAGAACTAACTAAAATAGCTATGTAATGTATTTCATTCATTGAATTTCTAACATAAAATTGGATGGCATAGAAACAAACATGGACATATAAAGAAATTTTAAAATTAAACATCATAAGAGGAGCAAATCATGAAATGCAATAAGCCAAATTTGTTACTAGATTGTGTTTTCAACTCATAAAAAGAAATTAAATTTCTTAAGCCTATGTAACTGAAGCTCTTGGGAGGTAGTTATAACTTGGTATTTGTTACAAGAACATATATTTAAACAAAAATATTTATCTCTTTCTATATTTTTGCACTAGATTGGGATTATTAAGGCTAGCATACAAAGTAATTATAGAGGCATATGATGGCCCAAGATTTATTTGACAAAATTCTAAAATAATACTTTGGATAGATTAAAGTTACTTCTACTATCTATTTCTTTTTCCAAAATAGGACCTTAGAAAATAGGCAATATTTATACAAATTTATTAAAACTTTACAATAAAGATATGTGCATTCTACAGCTTAAATGTTCTTCAATGAACCAATGTAAAGAGATCTCAAGAGTAATTAATTTTTTAAAAGAAAGTCTTATTAAAAAATAATTAATAAATAAAAGAAATATTCAAGAAACCAAGACCACATTTTTATGTATTTGAGCAAAAATATAGAGATATAAATTTGGGTCAAAAGGTAAGAAAAAACTAGAAAATGATGGTGTCTCCCAAAATTATCTCTTCCACCTTTACCCTTCCCTCCCCTAATATGAACTCCTCCTCATATCTAATTCTCAACATGCTCCTCATGTTGAATTTATTTTCCCTTTTAACGTCAAACACCAATGCCTGTGTTAATATTTTCATCTCCCCTTTGTAAATGCAATGTGACTTTGGTTTTTAAAGAAGTATGGGTTGATAATAAATGAGAATGGAGAATTTCATTTTTAAATATTTACCCTTTCAATATGACTATTGATGCAACTTTCTCGTTTATTATTATTTTTTAATAGGCGTGAGATATAATAAATGAGTATGGAACATAGATAGAGAGGTTTGAGTCAACCTTTTCATGCCCTCACCAATTCACTTCACTACTACATAATAAAGTGAAGAGGAAGAATAGTCTTATTTTATATTTCTATATGATATAATTTATGATGTAAACTCTCTATGGGAGTTGTAGTGACTGATTTATTTGTATTAAGGTTCAGTAGAATATTTATATTAGCTAATAAGGGATCTCTTTTTGGCATTGTCACAATGTAAACTCCGTCGTTTATTTTTTGATATGAAATAGTAATAGATACATGATTAAATGACAATCAAAATAAAATTATTAAATGTTTATATTAGTTATTAACTTTATATATATATATATATATATATATATATATATATATATATATATATATATATATATATATATATATATATAGCTATAATTTAAATTTATTTGAATGTATTCTTATTTTTAATATATTAAATAATTACTAAACCACTCACTACATTTTTTCTTTTCAAATGGAAAAGCAATTATTTGAATACTTTTTGTAACTTTGTCTTTAACAAAATACCACACAACTATATCTAAATATTCTAGTGCTCACATGTGCATCCTTAGTACCATGATGCAAAAATGAAGAAATTATTAGAAATTCATTAACACAAGCATAATTTTTTAATCTAAGTGAGTGTGTGTGAGTGTCAGATTCTATCATTCCTATCACTACTAGATTTCTAACCTCTTCTATGTGGGCCTCATCCTCACCTTCAACACCTATCCAAAACTTCCAACACTTATATTTTCATTAGCACAAGTTAGTACCAAAATTCATAGTCAATAATTAAAGTACATCATTAATCCATTTCATTCTATCTTTGACCATTCAAAACATGTATAATAAAAATGCATAAGGGCATATTGAAATTTTTAATTATAACACTTAACATTCATAAGATTATGATGATTAAAACTCTAACAACATATAATAATAATATGTCCAACATTAGTCAAAGTATCTAACTAGATCATACATAGTAAATGAAAGTCAATAAAGCCTTCAAATATATCTAAAAATAGACCCTTAAAATAGAAATGTGACACTTATAGTGTCTTTCATAGTGATGATAGATCATAGAGTATGATCCAAAATATCGATGCAAGAATATTCAAGACAATCTAATCTAAAAATACTTGAGCTCATTGTCATGGATTGTGGAAATTTGTTCTCTTTCATAAAACTTAAAAAATAAATAAATTGTATTTATATACTGGTGAATATTTTTGTAGCATCTTAACAATAAGCACTTGTGTCATCTCCACTTTAGTCCTACTTATTGTGGTCCTTCTCATTTAGATCTTGTATTACATTTAATTGCATACTATATATGTGAATTGTGGGCCTTAGATCCTCACATACACTTCAACGTGATCATTATCCGAAAGATCATCCCAGAATAAATATGAGATTATTCATCCAAGTAAATGCAACAGTGTGACCTATTGCCTTCTAACTAGAAGGATATTTTCATTGCTCTCAAAACAAGAAGTGGGCAACTAGACCTCTAGAACAAAGGATTTTAATCTAGATGAGAATGCACTATTAAGCTAAGAAATGAAGAAACATATTATGCTAAATGGATGCATATTAAACTAGTATGAAATTGATATGCAAGAATATTAAGCTAAGAATGCAATAGCAAATGAGTAGATATTTCAACATAAGTTCGATGCAAATTCCAATTTTCAACCCCCTTAATGAGGAATCAAGAGCTTCTTTTGTAGAATCCAAGAGGTGATCGACAGTTGAGATTAATCAGAATGGACAATCAAGATTGAAGAGGAGAGTCAATCATAAAGGAAACTTCTTCATGAAAAGGGAGTTAACTAGTTGGCTTTGAGTGATAAAAGGAGTTAATTGACTTCCTTTTGAGTGATAAAAGGAGTTAACTGACTCCTTTTTGAGTGATAAAAGGAGTTAACTGATTCCTTTTTTTGTGATAAAAGGAGTTAACTAATTCCTTTTTGAGTGATAAAAGGAGTTAATCCCTTTTTGAGAATATTTAATATAATAAAATAGAATATGACCTCATAAATGAATAACTTTAATTAATTGAATAATTAAATTCAATAATTAAAAAGAAGAGATATCTTATTAAATTAAATATATTTAATTCTTTTGTGCATTAGCTAAAGAGGTAATTTTAATTTAATTAAAGTAGAACACTTATAATTAAATTAAATTAAACCAATAAGTTTATGTAGCTAATTTGAGTCAATACTTAAGAATTAAATAAATAGTGTGATTAATGCAAATTAGGGTTTTCTACATCTGACACCTAGGTCAAGTAGCGGTTATCAAAATTAGAAATGCCTAGTAAAATAGGACTTAGGAATAGTTGAATAAACCAAAGTTGGCTAATATGGCAATGTGCTAATTTTGGGGTATTACATTTGCCCCTCTTTGAATGAATGTGCAAGTAGCACATTCAATTCAAAGAAATTAGAAGTATGAAGCATAAATCAAAAAATAGATTGGTTCTAAAATTGATAATATAGAGACCAATTGATAACCTTTTAAAGATTATCTCTAGAATGGAGCTTAATCTTAAGGAATCCAAAAAAATACCTAGATACCTAGATTAATAAGCTTTTAAAGATTATCTCCGAAACAAAGCTTAATCTTAAGGAATCTAGATAGAGCACCTAGATACCTATATTGATAAAAGAGATAACAAGACCTATCATGAGTCATAGAATCATCCCCAGAACAAGGCTTGATCCTCACGAGTTGAGGTTTAGACTATCTCAATACTTGTTCATCGAACTCTGACCAAAAATATTATAAGATGTGATAAGCTAATCAAAAGATAAGATAGATGACATAGATTCTAGATAGAAGGGAAAAAGATGCCTTGAGTGATAAGTTGTTTGGAGTACTGAAGACATGAGATTTAGATTGAGTTGAATTTTAGATTCAATAGATTCAATGATGTAATCATACTGCCCCCTGGGGAGCAAAATCAAATGATGACACACCCAAAATGTGATATAGCATGGTATGGTAAAAGATACTAAAGAAATCCAAGATTGAAAAGAATATAGAAGAGATCACAATGATCAAACAGAATTTTGAAGCCAATTTGAAGTGATTTCAAGGTCTAAAAGACCAAGTTTGACCAAAGTTGACTAGATTTGACAAGAGTTGACTTTTTTCAAAATTTTATTGGAAAATTTGAAGAAAATATGATTTGAAATGATTCCAAGATTCACAAAGTATCGAAAAAATGTATTGCACAAGTGTTCAATCACATCTGTCCCATAATTTTAAAATGCAATATTGAGCTGTTTAAGTGTGTCACATTTTGAATTCGATCCTAAAAATAGATTCAGAGCAACCAAATTGGCTAGGGGGTGATGAATCGATCATTTTTTTAGTCATGAACAAATGTGATATTTTGAAGAAGTCAAAAATTCCTCATCATGAAGGATGCAAGTAGATCTGCAATTGAACCATGTGCTTATGCAATGCAATCCTATACTAGATGCAACCTTAAACTATATGCAAGCCTAGGTCTAGTTACCAAGCCTTGATAATTATCATCACTGAGCATGTAGTGAATCCCAAATGTCATACAATCCCCGCGAACATTGCAATCATAGGAATATGAATAGAACATCTATTCTAGTTTTTTCAGGATTAAATGTAAGCATTCAAGGCACAAGAAGTTAGAATGACCAAAACATTTGTCCCTTTTAATGTAGTCAGAAAGCATAAGAATCAAAGCATAAATTTTAGGATGACTAGAATTTCTTGCATGCAAACACACTAGACACATGAGAGATCCTTCTTATGCTAAGTAATCATTATGTATTCTATTTGCAACAACCTTTACGTTCGTAACCTGAGACAAAAGTGTGCTGAATATACTTGCAGTGACCCGTATGTTCACTTAGCAGGATTAGTATCAGTATTTATTGTAGCATAGAGAATTCACTCAAACAAGCAAGGAGAAGAACCAACCTCATTGATTTATCCATATAAAAGGAGTCAAGGTACACACAGCCATCCAATATGAGATGAAGGCTCTTATAGTGGACACCTCTCTTTATATGGTCGTTTCAAATCATTAGAGCTAAACCAAAAAGAAAAAGCAAAGAAAAGATCATGCCCTTAATCCTTGCTTCTCTAGTTAAAAGTGACATCATTGATTTTCTCAAAGAGACATGATAAAAAAAAAAAAAAAGGGAAAAAAGAAAAGATCAACATATTCCAAATAAATTCATCATTTTGAGCTCAATTTATGTGTTATAGGATTGATGTCAAGTGTCAATGCTCAGAACATGTTTGAAAGAAATCTCTTCAGGAGGGTAACAATAGTAGATAGACATAGTTAGAACAACTAGTGACTGAAGTCAAAGAGTAATCTCTAGTAAGAAGAACCTTGGTAGGAACCGAGGGATAGTAGACAGACACAGTTAGAACAATCAGTGGGTAACATGAGAGGGATCTTCCATGAGAGGAATCTCAAATAGTGATAGAAAAATAGTAGGTAGACATAGTTTATGTGTTTTAGGATTGATGTCAAGTGTCAATGTTCATGACATGTTTGAAAGAAATCTCTTCAGCAAGGTAACAATAGTAGATAGACATAGTTAGAACAACTAGTGACTGAAGTCAAAGAGGAATCTTTAGTAAGAAGAACCTTGGTAGGAACTGAGGGATAGTAGATAGACACAATTAGAAAAATTGGTGACTAACATGAGAGAGATCTTCTATGAGAGGAATCTCAAAAAGTAATAGAAAAATAGTAGGCAAACATAGTTAGAACAATAGGTGACTAAGATAAGAGAGATCTTCCATAAGAGGATTCTCAAAAGTGATGCAAGCAACAGTAGGCAGATGTAGTTAGAATAACTAGTGACTAATGCAAGAGAGATCTTCCATGAGAGGAATCTCAAAAAGTGATAGAAAAATAGTAGGCATACATAGTTAGAACAACTATTAACTAAGACAAGATAGATCTTCCATAAGAGGAATCTCAAAAGTGATAGTAGGCAGACATAGTTAGAATAACTATTGACTAACACAAGAGGGATCTTCCATGAGAGGAATCTCAAAAAGTGACATTAGCGATAGTAGGAAAACATGGTTAGAATAACTGATGACTATCGTGAGATATTCCTATGACACTATAGGGTATTGCCCCCAAGTTATGGCAAGATTCAATCCATGGATGCATGAGTGAAAGTAGCAAACTAAAGTAGGAAAGCAACTGAACATGAGCGTAAAGATGTGTTATAAGATATAACATTGGGAACAAGAGGCACTTGTTTACTAGGTTTTCACCTTCTTGGTAGAAATTCTATTTTTTCTACCATGATGTCTATTTCCAAGTTTCCATCAATGACACTTTTTTTGTTTTTCAATTTTTTTTGAATTTTTCTCTTTTTTATTTTTTTGTATTTTTGAGTTTTTCAAATATTTTTGGTATTACCAAGGTGTCTATTGCTAGGTTTTCACCAAGGTAATAATTTTTTTAAGGACTTTTTGCAATTTTTAGATTTTTTTAGGACATTTAGATATATACAGAGAGCTTTTAAAACTAGATCAGCTATAGAACCGCTTCAGGTGGAGTGTTGATGGGCTCTTGAGCACCTCTCCCTTAGTTGTAGAAAGTTGGTAAGCACTAGATCTTAACATCACATTGACTATGTAGAATTCCCATTTTGTACCCTCTGTTGCTGATTCTTAGGGTTTTCTCCAAGAACAAGATCACTCAGTTGGAAGTTGTGTGGCTTAACTTTCTTATTGTAACTTCTAGACATACACTGCTGATAAGCTCAAAGACAATCTCACACCACTTGCTGATGTTTATCTAACAATACTAGCTCTTGAAGTCAAGATATTCTATAGTCATCATTAATAATGAGGCCCTTCATGGGGATTCTCAAAGTAGGAATCTCAACCTTAATGGGAAGCACAACACCCACACCATATACTAAAGAAAAGGGTGTTGTATCAATTGGAGTTTTGATACTCGTTCTAGAAGCCCATAAAGTTGGATTAATCTGAAGATGTCAGTCCCTTCTAGATTTGCTAACTATGTTGATGCAAGATCTTAAGGATCACCTTTTTGGATGCCTCCACTTGACCATTGCCATAAGGATAATAGATAGAAGACTAGTGTTGCATAATTTTGAACTTTTCACATAACTCCTTAAGATATTTGTTCTTAAATTGTCCTCCATTATCAATAATAATGGAGGAAGGTACATCATACCTGCATATGATGTAATTAATGATGAATAGAGCTACAATTTTTCCATTTTCTATAGAGAGAGGTACTACCTCTACCCACTTAGTGAAGTAGTTTTTAGCTATAATAATAAACTTGTGTCCATTTGAAGAAAATGGGTGAATCTGACCCACAACATCAATGGCCCATTGTTAGAATGGCCACAACATGATAGATGGAAGTAGCTCTCTAGCTAGAGCATGAATCAAATTCCCATGGAGCTAGCATTTTTTTTAGGACTTATCATATTTGATTGTCTCTTGATCTGTATTCGGCCAATAGTAACCAACCCTAATAAGTTTACGAGCTAGTGTCAAGCCGTTAGAGTGAGATCTACAAATGCCCTCATGTACATCTATTAATGCACATTTGGACTTGTCAGGTTCTAGATACCTAAGGAGTGGTCCATCGAGACCTCTCCTAAACAAGTCATTAGCAATAATAATATACCATGAAGCATTACAGATAAGGTGACATTTTTCATTTCAAGTTAGATTGTCTAGAATGGTTTGGTTATACAAGAGTATATGTGGTGGTAGTGGGATGAGTCATGTACTACAATAGAACTAATCATCCTAGATTTGGGAGAGTCATAGGTAGGGTAGAGTAACATTTCCACCAAGGACTCATGTTGAAGATCATTTTTTAGCATCTGTAACAAGGAAGCCATAGTAGCCATGGCATTCACCACTTTATTGTATGCCCAAGGAATATGTCAGAGATTGATAAGAGAAAAGTATTTCTTCACGTCATCCACCATGCACTTATAAGGAATCAATTTATCATCCTTTTTCTAATATACATCATTGATCTAGTTGATTATAAGATATGAATCACCAAAGATGTTTAATTAATCCACACTCCATTCAACTACAATCTTCATGTCATTAATGAGTTTTTCTTCATACTCTACAATATTATTTGTTCAAAGAAAAAAAATCTTGTATGCCTTAGGCAGTGAGTACCTCTTTGGTGTGATGAACAAGTGTCCAACACCTAATCCCTATTGTGTGAAGGAACTATCAAAGAACATCACCCAAGTTTGATGTGTAATTGTTAGAATTGATTCGTTAGGAAAATCAATGTTGAGTGGAAGAAGACTCTCCATTGGTGCTTTTTCTAACTGATCAACAATTTCTTGTCTTTTGATAGCCTTTCATTCAATATATTATATGTCAAACTCACTTTGTATCATAACCCACTTAGCCAATCTTCTTGTTAGAGCTGCTTTGCTAAGTAAGTACTTCAGTGGATCAATTTTAGCAACTAGTCGCATAGTATGAATGAGCATGTAGTGTCTCAACTTTTGAGAAGCAAAGACAACTGCCAAGAAAGCCTTCTTAATGATACTATAATTCATTTCATAAGAAATCAGCATGCAACTCAGATAATGGATAGTTCTTTCCTTGTTATCATTGTCTTCTTGTGCTAGCAAGATATCCAAAGATGATTATGTTGCTAAAATGTACAAGATGAGAGGTTTCCTGTGAATAGGAGACATCAAGATTGATGGATTAGCATGGAATATTGTGATGAAAGATCATGAGTATGATCTTATCGAGCTACAAATATTACAACTGGTGGAAAACCCATCATTAATAAGGAAGGAAAATAATTCAATCTGTAAGTTTGGTTTCCTAATTATTTGTATATTCTTTTATATCTAGAAGTATAAATTCTTGGTATAGATAATGTTGTATGGGAACAAGATAAAGACAAGAAAAATCAATGAGTTTATTACTCAATTAGGAGACAATTTTAAAAATGTAATGAATGCATATTTTGATGAATTCAAGCTGAGGGTGAAAAGGAGAATGAAAATTCCAGAGGAATTTGTCACAAAATATTATAGTGACATATGTTTTCTTATTGATATGGACAACACATTTGTACAAGTAGTTAAGCCAAGGAAGGCATGGTTACAAAGCTTTGGATATGTGATAGATAGTGATAATATGAGTGCAAACATTGATGCACTATTAAAATAAGAAATAGATGTTGAGGCCAAACCTTTTGGAAGATATGAAGAAGCTAAAGCAAGGATTAAAATGAACATCAAAATAGCTTTAAAAATAAGGTGTTTATTTCTAAATTTTTTGTGAATGACATTATATTTGGGGGAAGTGACTTGCTATGAAAATAATTTTGTAATCAAACAAGCAACGAGTTTAAGATGTCAATGTTTGGAGCGAGTACAATTTTTATTGACTTACAAGTTCATCAAACTAAAGACAATATTTAGGTGACTCGGTCAAAGTACATAATGGAAATCTTGAAAATGTTTGAAATGGATGGATGAAGACTAGTTAGTACACTTATGGAGGCTAGAATAAAATGATCAAAAGAAGACACTATTGCTGAGGTAAATTGGACACAACATGAATCTATGATTGGTAAACTTGAATATGTTGTTTATAGTAGACTGAATATAGCATCTACAGTTAGAATTGTTGCAAGGTTTTCCTCTAATCCTAAGGAAAGACATATGTATTATGTCAAGATGATATTCAAATATCTTAAAGGGGCTGTAGATTTTGATTTGTCATATAAACAAGATGGTGAATTTACTCTTAAAGTCTATATTGATGTTGATTGGGATGCCATTTTTGATGATAGAAAATAAACAAGTGGTGGGGATTTATTTTTTGGAGAAAGACTACTTTGATGGTTGAGAAAAAAATAGAGCTTCATTTACATTATACTACTAAAGATCAATATGTTGTTCGTTCAATTAATTATTCTAATATTATCTGGATTAATCATCTATTAGAGGGAACACAAGAGGAGATAATTGAGTGTGTTACTATTTATTGTGATAACACTAGTGCAATAAATATATCAAAAAATATGGTGATGCATACAAAGACAAAGCATATATCAATCAAGTATCACTACTTGAGGGAGAAAGTACAAGAGAAACAAGCAAGGCCTGAATATGTGAAGTCTAAAGAACAAATTACTAAAATATTTACTAAGCCATTACCTAAGGATGCTTTTGAGTATCTAAGACATAAGTTTGGGGTCCTTCCCCAATCCAAAATTTACTAAGTGAAGATGAATGTTGCATAAATTCATGAATTATCAGATATATCTTTGTGGAGTTAATGAAAGAGTTCACTCTTCATGGATTGTTTCCCAAAATTGTGAAAATGATTATAATAAAACTGATATAAACAACACATGAAAGGTACAAGGTACAACTACAAGGTTATATAAGTGTTAGAATAGAATTTGTAGTTACCTTTGGCATTGTTTACAAAGGGAGAGATGAAAATATATAGGGAGAAAAGTAAAAAAGGGAGAGAGAATGACTAAAGGAGGAGAGAATCAAGATGAAAGTGATGAAAAAAAGTGAATAAAAAATAAGGATGAAATATCAAAGGGGATTTGATACACGCTTAGAGTAAACTTTAAGAAACCCCACTCTAGAAAAAGATATAAATTATTGGTGAATCTTTCGTTATTTTGAAAAACCAAATTATTTTTATTGGTGAAATTCTCAATTTTTTTAATAAAATATTATTTACATTGGCAATTATTTTGGAATCATAATTTTTTGAGTAGAAAATATTGATGAATCTGAATAATAATAGGAAGTTCGCTAATCGTCATGATATATTACAAATCAAAATTGAACATGTTTTATCTCATGGAAATTATGAGGATAATTACATTATATTTTAAATCAGTAGTGAAAAATAAATATTGGTAATATATCCCTAAAGTAACTAATAATTATGGTAATTATTGGTGAATTACTTTTAATTTCTTTGATAATATATAATATCTAGGTGAATCAAATCTAATCATGTATCGAATATTGTGGCAAATCTTTGAGTTTAAATTTTTTAATAAAATAAATTATTGAGTGATTTTAAATATTTTAGAGCTAAATTTAATAATAATGTGGTGACTTAGGTTGCATTAAATCTTAAATTATTAGCCAAATTACTAGAAAAAATCCTAGAATTCACAAAATTATGAATATTCACCACTAAAAAACACCATATACACATTGATATATCAAATAGAAGAATGAAGATAATTATGAAGATAAACATGATATATTCTAAGGGAGAGAAATATTGAAGAGTGATGCTATTGAAAATATAGACTAGGTACACCTAATGGTGAAATATGTTGAAGAGAACTTGAATCAATTCCAAGAGCTAAAAAGTTGTATTGCTATCAATGCATACATTTGATTATCTTTTGTGTAATGTTTTGTAATGTAAAATAATATGTTATATGTTTCCATCAATTCCAAAGGGGGAGGTTGTTAGCCCCAATTGATAATGTAAATGATAATGTATGTGAGAGTCATATTAGTTATTATGTTTTTGATTAGATAAACAGGTTTTACAGGGAACTTGAAACCTAAAAGTTAGTTCATAAGAAGGCTGATAATAAGTGTGATAGCCCAACCAAAAAAGTTTAAGATCAAAGGCTGATAATAAGAATTAAGCCTAGCCAAAGGAAAAATTTCTAAGAAAAGACTAGGAAAAGGAAACAGACAAAGCCACGACCAAAAGCCAGCAAGAAAAGCCAAAAAATAGTGAAAAAAAAGGACCAAGCAATTATTCCTCATTCTTTCACTCCAGATCTTGCATCACTTGAGTAGCCTCAAAGGCTAGTTGATTCTCCTCCATTTCCATCTATTGCCCTCTTTGATTCCCCTGGTCCTGTGCAAGAGTGGAGTTGTCCTTTGCAGGGTCGTCCTTCATTGTGGCCTCATCTCTATCATTTCCATCCTCATCCTCATACGTTTCTCTATCTTTGATCTAGCACATGAGAGAGATGATGTTTTTGTTGATGGAGCTTAACAAGGAAAACATTTGGTTGGCAAGGTTGTGATTATAGTTTTCTAGATTGTGTATGCTCTGTTCCACCAGAGTGAGCCTATCGGCCGAGTTTGTCCTCCTATTAGCATCCTTTCCTTCTCTTGTTGCCTCAATGTGTTTCACCTGGTCTTTAACCTCCTCGAGCTCATGGAAGAGCCATTTGATTGATCTAAAATTATCAATCATGCTGTTGCAAGCATTATTTAATAGATTCATACCTATCTCCCTGGCTCTATCCAAAATAGCCACAATCTCCAGATCAATTAATTCTTCCAGCCACTGCTCTTCTTGATTATCCACTAGGATTTGGGGATTCATGGCCTCCCTAAAGATTCCCATTTTGGCGATCTTGACATTGAAATAAATCCACGCTTTCCTCCTGTCATTGGTTTGCACTTCCCCTTCTCCATACCCAACTTTCTCCTCTTTCTGATCCTTAGGGTGGAGATGGATAGGAGAAAGGGGTAGTGCTGATATCTCCTCATAATGAGAGCGCACATCCTCTAGGCTCTCCCTCTTGTGCTTTTTCCTTCCACTATCGACCTTTATTTCCTCTTGCATCTCCTTCACCACCTCCTCAGACTCCAGATCCTCCTCATCATCACTACTACCCTCCTCAGCCTTCTCAGCCTGCTTTTCCCTGAGATCCCTAGGGCTTTTTTTGCTTGGGGTTATGGGGGAGGGGGATTTTTTAATAGTCACAACTTTCCCTAAGGAGGAGACTCCACCTTTCTCAGAACTGAGGCTCTAAATGTCATCTGAGTCTGAGGAGTAACTGGAACTTCTAGAATCAACAGTCTCAGTCTAAGGGGGGGCATTACTAATGATTTGGGCTTTGAAGTGCTCATGGATAAGAAGCAACAACCCTTCATGTAGAGCTGAGTTTGCAATGGGCTTCTTTTTGAAGCTGTCCATCGCCTTACTCATAGAGGTTAACAAATAAAAAGGAAAAGAAATTTTGGCTTTCTTTCAAAAATGGTTTAAAATAACAAAGTGGTGGGTGCAGGCTCTATCAAATCTTGGGTCCAAAGTAATATATTCAATGACAACTTTCAGTACATACCTCCACCATTTCTTCATGGAGTTGAGGACATAGTAGGTGTCGAGCTTTTTTAATGCCTTCAATTTCTTCTCACTCTCCACAAAATCCCTTACCGCATTGGCTGAGAGCTTCTTGTCCTTAAAGAATTTGAAACCCTTGATTGGGATCTCTATGATAGCCGCGATAACCTCCTCTGTTATCCGAAAGTTGATACCATTCACCTTAACCCTGCCTTCTTTCCATGACCCCACCATACTGTTAGTCACCTCCTGATCATAACCATGCAACTTCATGAGATACTTGGTTACCCCACCCTCTTCCAACTTTTCCCAAACTTTTGGCTTGCTTCTCCATTTCTCAAAGTCCCCCACCGGCTCCTTTCTGCATCTCTTGCCCACCATCTCCTCACTCTGTGCACCCATTTTACTCATAAGCTCTTCATTGTGAGACTGGATAGGATTGCCAAGATTAAGCAAGCAGTAGAGAAAAATAACTCTGTTGTTGCCCTTGAAATGAATGTAATGTCTTAAGAACCCACAAAGTATGGCAATTAATCATAATAGGATATCTGCATTTACGAATACCCATTTTTCTATTATGAAAAGTACCCATATATCTTAACCCTTTCATATTCATAATTACATCTTGATATCCTCCATACTTCCTTGGATTTTCTCCAAGTCGATCAGACACTTGACATCTACTGGCAAAGAAGTTTCGGGAAGCCATGTCATTTTTTGGTCTGTGCTGACCCCTATATTTGCCAACCTATCAGCAACCGGGTTTGCTTCCTGAAAAGTATGGGTGACATGGAATTTTTTGAATTTGGCAAGTTTCTCTCTTGTCTCATTGATAAGATTTGCAATCGTCCAATAAGGATACAAATTGCCATTAATGCACTTAATAATGTTACTCGAGTCCCCTTCCAACCATAAATTGGTGACCCCAATTTCAAAAGCCAACTTAACTGCATTGCATGCGACGTTGGATTTCGTGAAATGATTTGTTTGGAAACCCAATAGAAGAGAAAAAGCCGTAATACTATCACCATTTTCATTTCTTACCACACCTCCACTACCTAAAGATCTAGGGTTGCCCTTGGATGCTCCGTTGAAGTTGGCTTTGTGCCAGCCTTCAAGGGGGAGGTGCCATTTAGCTTCCTGTCTTTTTCTCATTTTGTCTTTTACCTTCTCCTTCTTCCTACCTCCTATCTCAAAAGCTCCCCCCTTTCTCGTGGAAATATTTTCCTTTATGTTACTGAAGATCTTCCTTCCAACAACCAAAGCCAGCTCCTCCCTGTCTCTGAAAATCCAATTGTTTCTCTCCTTCCCTATGCTCCAAAAAAAATGGGGCAGGATCCAGGAACTGATTTCCTTCAAGGCAGTCCCATTGAATATTCCTTGCCATTGGCAAAAGAAGTCCAGGAGGTTGGAAGGAATGCACCAGCTATGGTCAAGGTCCTAGGTGAGGAAGTCCCAGATTGTTCTCGAATAAGAGCAATGAATGAACAAATGATTGCCTATCTCTGACTTGTCTTTGCATAAAACACATATGCTGGGCATGATATGACCTCTTTTAATGAGATTTTCCTAGGTGAGATTTTTGTCCTGAAGTGCCAACCAAAAAAACATGTTGACTTTTGGTGTTAGGCCCGGGAGCTAGGCCCTCAACCAAGGGGGGACGCATTTGTACTCCATAAAGCAGAGTACCCAGAGGCAACCAAATAGAGGCCATTGGAATTATCCCTCCAAACTAGTTCATCCTTGTTGATGCTAAGGGATAAGGAGTTAAGCATGATCATACTAGTTATTATGTTATCATTGATGTCAAATGTTAGTTGTATAGACATTATGCTAATTCGGTAGAGTTCCATATCATTTGATTGATGAAGAGGATTCGAAGAAAATATGATAGTGAAAGATTTGATAAGTATTGGTATTCAATGGGCACTTGAATGAGTTGGAAAGTGATAATTTAATGTTGGTTTTATTGTTTTGTAATCATATAATGTTGTGTTAAAGTTCATGTATTCACCGATCAAAGTAGTCTACATGGTGAAAGAAGGAATACAATATTATCTGAGCTACTAAAGTTTTAGTGAAGTAGTTGGAAAAGAGAAGTTAAAGTTCAATGTTAACCAAGCAATTATAGTGTTAACCAAGTAATTATAGTGTTAACCAATTTATATTTTACACAAGTGAAATTTAATTTTCACTCAATATGACCAGGAAGAACAAGTTAAGAAATATAGGATCAAAGGTTGAGTTATGTTTGAAATAAAGAATGGTCACAAAGTTCAAAGGCTAAAGTCAAAGTTAGTTACAAGATCTATGATTGGAAAAAGGTAATAAATATATGATGATGGAGATTGAAGCAAGATAGTGATGAGCATAAAGTTCAATAAAAATTCTATTTTCTAAGTAACTAAATACATTGAATCTAAGATCTATGATTGTGATTAAGCAACAAAATAAAGATGATTCTAGAAGGTGGAAGATTACCATTTAAGGTGATGATCAAGAAAGTTGTTTGGTTGTTGATGATGTGCTGATTATTTTATGATTGTTATTTGATGTCAAACTATTGTTAAAGAAAAAGAAGCAAGGTGAATCAAGTAGAGTAGAAGGAAGATCAAGCAGAGTTAGTGCAAAGTGAAAGTGTGGAGAAGTGAACTAGCCAAATAGAGATTAGAAGGAGAACACAGAAGGAAAAAGATAGAGAAGAACATAGATTTGAACAAGAGAGGTTGTGCTAAATCTAATAGATCATTTGACAGTTACTTTCTTATCATTGGAGTAGAAAATATCTTAACCGAATGGACCTAGCAAGTCTATGAAATCCTATATGATAACATCGATTAGTGATGTTTGTAAATCTTTTAAATCATGCCATTCTTTAGAAATGATCAAAGAGTGATAAAGTGTAGATGATCTTAATGTTAGAACCCTCTAACCAAGTCACACGAAAACATGCATGTAACCTTTACCAAGGTTGGCTCCAACAGAGCTCACTTCAAAAGAGTGAAAAATATTTGAGTTATCGGTCCTAGGCATGTTTTCCCTTTACAAGGTTTCCACATTACATTATGGTGTCAAATGTGTGATTGATTTTATGCTGCAAGTCAATTTTTGTGGTATTTACTTAATATTGCAACTCGGTAAAAGCTAAGTTATATTTCTAATACTTGATAAAGCTATGCACAATGAAATAATAGTTTGAAGTAAATTGATTACAAGTATTAATTCTGAAGTTGAATGAGATCACCGAGTTGTTATTGAATTTTATGAAGTTTGAATTAGAACTAAAGTGTTTAAAAGGCCTATAGGATTATTGGACATAACTTATTCACACTCCCTCCAATCTATCTAACATGCATATGTACTTATGTATGTACTAAGAAATTGAGAAAATGTCTCTTTTTAGTGGGGAATGATGTCATATTTCTATTTTAAGGGTCTAGTAAAGAGATATTTTAAGACATTATTGACTTTAATTTACTATGTATGATCTATTTCTAGAGACTATGATTGATGTTGGATATCTTACTATTATATGGATGGTTAGACTTTTAATCATCATGCTTTTATGAATGTTAAATGTTATTGTTAAAAATTTGAATATGCCCTTATGCATTTTGATTATATGTATTTTCAATTGTTGAAGATAGAATGGAATGGATTAATGAAGTACTTTAATTATTGATTACAGATTTTGCTACTAACATGTATGAATGAAATCCTTAGTGTTGGAAGTTTTGGACAAATGTTGAAGGCAAGAATGACACCCAGGTAGAAGAGGTTAGCAATCTAGTAGCGATAGGATTGATAGAATCTGGAGTTCACACACTCACTTAGATAAATAATTATGCTTATTTTAATAAATTTTTAATCATATCTTCATTTTTGTATCTTGAACTAAGCATGTAAATGTGAGCACTAGAATATTCAAATATAGCTATGTGGTATTTTTTCATAGTAAAAGTTGTGATAAGTATTCAAATAGTTGTTTTTCCATTTGAAAAGAAAAAATATGTAGTGAATGGTTTAGCAATTGTTTAATTTATTAAAAACAAGAGCTCTATTCAAGCATGAGTCCCTGCCTATTGCTACAAATATAAAGAAATAGATTATTAGTGTGCTTAATCTATAGAAAGTGGATATAGTGTGAGGCCTCACCCTGACCCACCGTAGCATAGTGATACATTACTATTATTTTGATACTCACGACTTGAGATGTCGAGACATTATCTGATGTTTAGAACATATTATATTATTTCAGGCTGTGTGATGTTACTTCTAGATATTTGATGTTCATCATTTAAGGTTTTATGTATATGTATGTTGATGAATTAAGTAAAATGTAGGGTTAACACATGATTTTGGAATATTTATGATTAAGGATATAAGTAGGATGAAAGAAACCTTGATTGATGTATGTTTCAATTTATGTGAATTTTTGATACGTATATACATATGTACATGTGATTTTATGGGGCTACTAATGTGTGCAATGAGTGTGCAAGATATTTAGCCGAGAAACTCGATGGAGGAATAGAACTGATCCCTATGTGCTCATTATGGAAACCTTGTTCTTTGTAATTCAAGTATTTTATTGTGAGATGTATGTATATGTTTACTTCTATGATCAGTAAGTGTTAATGTTTGTAACTGTATCCTTATAGTGTCACTTGACACTTGTGAATTGTTATGTTCTTTAGCATGCTAGTTAGGGTTAGCTGTGTAACCCTTGTACCTAAGTCAGTTTTAGTTAGTGTATCTTTGCTAATTTGGTTCTTAATCGAGTTTAGTCACCCTAATCCAAATTAGTGCTTAATCTGCATTTTAGAGTTGTTAGGTGGTCCTAATTATTTCTTAGCTTTTTTTTGATTCCAAACATATTACTAAGGATTTAAAACATGAAATATTTATACCCAAGGGGTATGGGTATGGGTTGGGGGTCTTTTGCAACCCCTAAGCCTCTTTTATTGACTTTTGAGATCACTCAAAAAGTCTCTTTTTGCCTTTGTCCAAAGATTGACTATGGCTACCATGAGTTGCATCACCTCAACTCCACTTAGTGGTTAACCATAGTATGGGTTGAGTTAGGAACTTCTAGTTTGTAGGTGGGTGGAGGAAGTTATTGCTCTTTTTGGTGGTTGAGTTTGAGGCTTATTTAGAGGCCCTTTTTGAAGTAGTTTAGGTTGTTACCCAATCTCTACTTTTAGAGAAGAGACTTAGAAGATTGAAGGAAGGAAGGGAAAAGCTCTACTCAAATTTTTCATTTGTCATTACCTCTTTGTGAAGGTAGGAGTTCTTTATCTCCCTTGTTCATATTTTCATGCTTGTTTCATGCTTATGCTACTTTGTTGTTGTTTGAATGCTTGTATGTATGTTGGGTTTGTTGGGAAGATTTGAAAACCATGTCTTTTTGAATATTTTCCTTTCATTTTATGTTTGAATTTTGAGGTTTTCTTGTATGGGTGTTTTGGTATTACTCACCCTTGGATAGGGCAAAAGTGACCAATTTTGGGAAAGGTCTTTTTAGTTGGACTCCAACTAGTGTAGAGTCTCTTCTCAGAATGAGAAGAGGGAGAGAGGGTAGGGTGTTATGGCCCCTACCTGTGAGCACAAACCACACATGAGTTTTGGTATGTAACAATGGAAGAACATAAGTTCTTGATTTATAGCCCCGATTGGGCACTTGGTTTGGTGTTGTGTCTGACATCTCCTGTTGGAAAAATCCACCTTTCCCTAGTTTTGACTCATTGTGAATCCTATTGTGAAAAACTTGTATGAATATGCATGTTTGATTGTCTCTTGGTCATGCTTTTTGTCACCTGATCAGATTCTATTCCCTCCATGGTTCTTAGAGTTGTGTTGCAGAAACTGATATGGAACCCTTGATGAGGGTCATGAAGGAAATTCAATTACATTGTTGTAAATTTTGGGATTGGAATCCTATGTGTTTTTTATTTCAAAACTTTGTTGTAATGGCAATGACATCGAGTTTTCTTCCTGGTTCTTTCCTGGCTGAGCCTTTGAATCAGGTTTGCCAATAAAAATGGTGATTGAGTAATATTGCTTATTATGAGATTCAATTGTAATTTTCAATTCTATGGATGCACATCAAAAATAAAATGAAATGATGATGGTTTAATTAAGCAAAATTTTCAAATTTTCTTATATGTTAATGAATGAAAATTATGTTAAGGAAAGAAAAAAATGGATATGTTGATATATTTCAATTCAAGTTTGTTTAAGAGATCAAATAAATATGGTGTTAATGTGACACAAACTATTGTATCAATGTTTTAAATCTATTCAAAATATTCACCTTGAAAAAAAAAGCATTGCTTTGTAAATCTATACTTAGAAAAATTTTGACAAAAAAAAATGTATTCCAAGAGAGTAAAAACTCTCTGGTTATTGTATGGAGAGAAAATTTTATTCCCCTCATTACAACAAAGAATCTTAAAAGATTCCTTTTATTTTAATTGAAAAATATAAATTCAAATTAATCAAATTATAAATAAATATAACAATGCAAAAAAAAAAACTTTTAACTTTTAAACTATCCTAGTATCTTCTTACCTAATAAACTTTTTGTCTTAAATTCATCCCTATCATCTCTATTGGTGCGCTCATCTCATTTATGTAAGGGAAGGCTTAAAACAAAGGTGTTTTATTTTTTTTAAAGCAAACCTTGTTTCTTCTCCTTGAGCGTCAGACTTGGTTTTATATTTAAAAAGTTTTATTTTTTTAACCAAAGTCAAGGATGGCTATTTTAGGGTGACATCACCCCTGTACATCACCCTATACCCCATTCATTCCTTATGCAGTGGTTAAATTCATATGGGAATGCACTGGGTTTTACCTTTATTGTGATGAGACTACATGTAATATATGTTATTTTTCCCCCCACTTGTCCTTGGATCGCTCCCACCTTGGTCAGTGCAGTGTATTGGGCAGTGCACCACTTTGGGAAGTGCTAGAGTTTGAATTTATATTCATTTAGTTAGTAAGTAGTTAATTTAAGGTTTGTTTTAGATTTTCATTTGTTTTGTTTTGTAAGATAGTTTATATTAGTTTATGTTTTATATAGTTAGGTTTTATTGAATTTAGTTATTAATTATGTTTGTTTAATTGTTATTTGTTTTTAAGTTATTTGTTTTAAATTTTTAATATATTTAGTAGTAATTTTAGACATTTAAGGTTTTAGCAAACTTATTGTGAACTATTATCTTGTTTTATTACGTTACTATATGTTAGACAAATAGAAAATGTCAAATTGTTTTTCTTTATCAACTAGTCAAAACTTAAGTGTAATTTATATTGTTAATATCTTTAGAAATGTTTAATTCTTAAATAGCATTATGGGTTTAAATAAAATTGAGATTTGAGTAAAGTTAATTTAAGTGTATATATATATATATATATATATATATATATATATATATATATATATATATATATATATATATATATATATATATATATGAATGGGTAGACATGATATTTCTTGTAATTAGTTCTTGATTAGATATTTCAATTAATTTTAACCCAAATTTATTTAAATTGTTATTTAAATAACTTTAGTATATTATTGTGAAGTTAATGTAATAATGTAACTTATGATCGATATCAATCTAATAACGAAAGTTTCAAAATGTTAACGATGTATTTCCCCCACAAGAGTTTTTAAACTTAAGATGAAATGTAGAGAACCTTTTTTCTTAAACTGTGATCACAAACTCATCAAACTTAGAGCATTTTAATTATTAATTTTAAAAAAAAAAAAATTGTGTGTTTTTGCCCTCATAGTTTGGGCATGACATATAGTAATTGGTCAACAAATACTTATAAAGACATGGAAAATAAAATGTACTAAAAATAGGCTTTTACAACATATCTGTACATAAGAATTGTTGACAGACCACTAGTTTTTCTCCAGCTTGGAATCCAAATCATGGTGCAACAAAATAATGCTAAACTTTAATAAGCAATCAAAAAAATTAATCCATGACAAATATGACAAACTTATGCAAGTGATCCCTAAATTAATTGTTGTAAGAACCATAAGACAAAACTAAAACTAAACTTTCTTTTTTGTATGAAAATTATGAGTTTAATCTATCTATTTGACTCTAAATGATGATTATATTTTATAGGAAAATATTAATTTTCATTTTGATTATCTTTTAGATTATAATTCAATAGCTTAGTACAATTATTTAATCTAACTATTATTGTAATATTGTAAAAAAGATCTTATGATATATATATATATATATATATATATATATATATATATATATATATATATATATATATATATATATATATAACATTATAAAAGAAAAAATATTATTGCTAAATTTCTAATTTTTTTAATTGCTAATAATTTACATGTTATAAATAATACGATTTAATATAATTAAAAAAATTAAATATATAAATATTTATACAATTTAATTTTTATTAATATATAAACTCATTATTTAACTAAATTCTAAAGTTAATTTTTAAAACTATAAGCATAAAAAGTTTCAATTTTTTTTTTCAAAAATTAGATTTTATTATTATATTTGCTTAGTAAGCTATACAACTATCATACAATAATATATTTAAGTTATATAATATAAAAAGAATTTAAAAAACATAACAAAATTTTCATATGACTTGCTCTTTAAATATTTCTCAAATAAATAAAAACATAAACAAGATTATACTTTAAACTTTTTAATATTAGGTATTTTCAACAAAAATCTTGTCGTTAAAACAACTATGAATTTTCTATGCACTTAAATTTATTCTACCGTCTTTTAAAATCAATTAAAACCACATTGATACCACAACCAAAAAATCTATACTTGTCAGTATGGTACAGGGTATAGTCACATCAATTATCATGAGCATAAGTTGGTTCTTAAGAAGATCTTGTGTTTTATATATAGCTGGAAGTGAAATGTGCAAAAGAGCTGATAGTATAATTAATGCATCTTCTATTTAAAAAATTTTTTGAGATTAACAAAATTATTTAAATCCCCAAAAAATTGAAAAGAACCAATTAAAAAATAGAAATTAGTGAAGATAACTTAATTTAAAAAAAACCCTTTTCAAACCTTAAAGTATTTTTTTAAATTGCACAAACTAATAGTAAGGGGGTCAAATGAAAACGTTAGTACCCAGTAACTAATAAGAATACATTCAAATAAACTTAAATTGTAGAATATATATATATGTCTATGTCTATGTCTATGTACACATACACATACACATACACATACACATACACATACACATACACATACACATACACATACACATACACATACACATACACATACACATACACATACATACATACATACATACATACATACATACATACATACATACATATATATATATATATATACTAATATAGATATTTAATAATATTATTTAGGCAACCTTTTATTTATCTAAAAGGTCACATCATTTATCATGTATCCAATCAAAAAATTTATTAACCAACTATCAAGTTTTAAATGGGGAAAAAGTCCATTAGCACATACTCATTTAAAGCATTTCATAATCATTTATTTGATCTCATGTCTATTAAAAAAAGAAAAAAAAGAAAAAAGATGCACTGACAATCATACTAAAAAGGTGAAGATTCAAAAATAAAACGCTCCATTTTGATTTATTATTAGCCCATACTTCTTTAGAAATTAAAGTCCCATCGCATTTACAAAGGTGAGATGAAAACATTAATGTAGGGCACTCACGTTTGACATAAAAAAAGAAAGGAAAGCCAACATGAGGATCATGTTGAGAATTTGAGATGAGGAATTGTTCATGGTAGGGGAGGACAAGGTAAAGGTGGAAGAGAGAATTTGTAGAAAGAATCCACTATTTTATAGGTTTATTTAACCTTCTGGTGTAAATATTATTTCTATATTTTTGTTCAAATATGTAGAATGTTGTCATGGTTTCTTGAAACTTTCTTTTATTTCTTTTATTAATTTGTAAAAAGATTTTTTTTTTATTACACTTGAGATCTCTTTACATTGATTCCTCAAGGCCCATGTGAGTTGTAGAATGCACATATCTCTATTCTAAAATTTTAAGAAATTTAAATAAATATAGTCTATTTCCCAAACTCCTATTTTGGCCAAACAAAATACTAGATTGTGGAAGTAACTTCAATCTTTCCAAAGTATGATATTAGACTTCTGTCAAATAGATCTTGAGCCATCATATGCCTCTATAATTTCTTTGTATGTTAACCTTAAGAATCCCAATCTAGTGCCAAAATCTAGGAAGAGATAAATAATTTTTAAAAAAATTTATTCTTATGTAACACATACCCAATTATAACTATCTCCCAAGAGATTCGGTTGCATAGGCTTGAGATTTTAATTTCTATTTATGAGTTGAAAACACAATCTAGTAGCAAATTTGGCTTATTGTATTTCATGATTTGTTCCTCTTATGATGTTTACTTTTTATTTTTGTTTATCTATAATTTCTTTTGAACATTCTGAATCATTTATTTTATTATTATAAAGTTAAGAAATTTAAATATCCATTGAAAATTATTTATATTAGTTTATTTTTCTTCTTCAATTTTATATATGGAAGAGAAAGTCTTAGAAAAATTATATATATGCATTTTATGAGATTTTTTTAAATTGTTACACTTGTACTCTAAGTGAAAATATTTTATTTATTTATTTATTATGTACAATCATAGGTGATATGCATCATTTTTCTTATATTTGATGTGTGATATGGATGGGTGTCATGTAATGCCTCTTGTTTGCATTATATACCTTGTTATATTTTGATCCAAGAGATACTTGTTACTCATGTTATCTTTACATTTGAGATGACTTGATGGTCAGGTGTTATACTTTGGTTTCCAGTATCATAGATGTTAGATTACTATGTTGTTCAGTTGATCATATCTGCATGATGATGCTTTTTTGAGATGACAGTATGTTTTATGATGTTATCTGGCTATCCAATATTTGGACATATCCTTGATTACATTTATATGTTGGATTTAATGTTATGGTTATTTACTTCATTCTTGCTTTGTGATGCTTTATGCGAAAGTGAGTGATGAAATGGATTGTTTCAATATAATTAAATAAATGGTTAAATTAGGTCATTTAAAGCATTTATGGCTTTGACTATTTTATTATATAAAATTGCACTTGATCATGTATTTTAGTGTGCAGGATGTATATCCTTGATAATGACACATGTAGTTAGTGATCCAACTATTCATATCTAACCAATGTCATCCTTGTATGGTTGACGTATCCTATTTAAATTGTTTAAATTAAACCCTCTGATTATTTAATAAATCTGAACTCATTTTAATTATGTGATTAGACCTATGAGTGTGTCTGTGTATATAGAGGTTCACATTTGTCGTGAAAATTATTAAGGAATTCTATAATTTTGGTTTAAGGGAATTTTAGGCTTTATTTAATTTAATTTAATTCCTAACAACTTTGTTGTATATGAATTCCAATTACTTGGAATAGCCTATTTTCATTTGGTTTGAATTAGTGTTTAAGTAGGTGACCTAGTTATTTACTCTAATCCATTATTCACTCAAAAAGTGAATAAGTATTCAAAAAGGAATTTTATTCCTCACTTCACTTTTTGAAATAAGAAAATTAAGAGCCTTTTCCAAATACTCTTCTGGAGGATTGGATTTTTGTTTTCTATAGGAGCTACAGGCATGGAATCATCACAAGATCAGTCTCATAGGATCCATCTCAGGGAGACCTTGGATTATCATGATTTTTGGCAGCTATTGTGAGATATTTATTGTATGGTTTAGATTCTCATTTTGACCCTTTTGGCTATCATGTAGGGCTCTCCTATTTTCCTATTTCAACTTTGCTTCTACTTCTATTTCTGGTAGCTATATGTTAGGAGGTTGAGAACTAGTGCTCCCTTCCATTTCTAATTGCTAGTTCTACTAGATTGGTCAAGTATGAACACTTCTTTGATTTTCAAGATGAGGGTTTGGGGTTTCACACTATTATGCTAGCCATTTTTGCATACGATGTCTAAACTTAATTTTTATTAGTTTTCTATGGCTTGTTCATCCTTGGGTTGAATAGGTTTTATTTTCATTGATTTTCATCAATGTTGAGTTTTTGAGGTTTTTGCCTTGACTTGTGTGCCACCCAGTTAGCTTTTCTTGGCATTATGTTGGTCATGGATTTGGAATATTTTTAGGATATCAATCCAACCATTTTTACACTTTTATGTTGCATTGGGATGCATGTCGCATCCATATTCCCGAGCTTGTATTTGGTTGAGTGTTATTTTGCTTGTGTTCTAATCTAGTCCTTGCTGTATGATCTTCATGACATTGGTGCACCCACACCCGAGCACTTGAACATGCATTTTTTTTGGGTTTTTGCAAGACTCGATCTCTTAGTTTTTATTGATGGAGTTATCTTCATTAGGGTTGGGTTGGGAATTTGCATTGCCTACTGACACTCCTTGTGTGATGACCATGAGTATGTAGGGTAGCGCCATGGAGAGGCTTCTCTTGCAACCTTGGTGGCTATTTCTTAGGTTGGTGTGAAGAAGTTCTAAACAAGTAATAATTAAATAAATTACTAGGTAATAAATGTAAGATAATAAAAAGAAGTGAGCACCCAAATTTCTTCAAGGACACTTAAAATGTGAGCACCCAGTTTGGTCCAAGGACATAGTACGTGAGCCTCCCCGGGGGAGTTGATTTTGTGTGATATTTAGCTTCGGCTACTTGATGCCAAGTGACTTATCCTCCATCGAGTCCCTACATAGTTGACCCATAGAGTGTCTGACTAAGACCTTTTTTACTTGCATTATCTCATGATCTTGGTTTCAGTCATCTTTATTGTTTGGCATGAGTGTTAGCCATGGATGATTTATTTTTGTGTGTTTGTGGCTAGATCACTATCTCCATTAGAACAACAAAAGAGTGGGCCTATTAGTTACACATAATTGGGAGGCATAGCTACCTATACCATTGCTGGGGACTGGTGTACAAAGATGATCTATTTCCAATTATGATCGATGCTTGATATTTCACTTGGTATATTCAAGTTTCCAAAGTATGTTTCCTTGTGTTTTATGCTTTATTTGGAATGCTTGGATATTATGTTTAGATGATGTTAGTTTTATTGGATGCATTCCTTATTATGATGTTAGTGTATGGTTAGATGATGTGATTCACTATTAGTTGGAGTATCTATGATTTGTTGGATTAGCATGTTAGATTTTCTTGTTCTTACAATGTTATTACATTTTAGTAGTGACACCCTCATAAGATAGCTCTCACTATCTAGTTGGTGTATATGAGAAATATGTTAGCAAGTAATACTAATCTATCAAGACAAAAAAAGCATTAACTAGCATAAAAACCATAACATATAAGAGAGACAAAGTGAAACCCTCAAATGAGAATATGAGCCATAGAATGGCTCTCCCAATGAGGATGGTCACTTGATTGAGGGATGAGTCTATTATGTGAATGTGGGATGTACGCTCAAGGCTTCTCAAACTAGCGTCAATGGTGTTCTTGATGTTTTTTGCTTTGGTGAATGGATTTGATGTAAAACTTTCTCTCAAAATGGCATTATGACTTTAGCTCAAGGATTGTGATGAAATGGCTTGGGAGGGGATTCAATTTATAGGCTAAGGGCTTGAGGGATGGAGGGCTAAGATGCAAGGATGGGGAAAAGCTTAAGGAGGGCTAGGATGCACTCAAAGGGGAGCACATGGATTGTACTTGTTTAGCACCAATCAGAGAGTGGCACATGTCACAGGGTGAGTGGATGGGGGAAAGGGGATGGATGAGTCAACAAAAGGAGGCTCAAGGGATAATATCTTCATAAAGACCCTTCATTATGGCTTGTAAGAGCTTGTAAGAGTCTTTATGGCTTTTGTAAGAGCATTCATTGTTGGGTGGTTGGGATATTTTGGAGGGAGTTGAGATTGTTGACTTTCCTTGGCTTAGGAAAGTCTTAAGCTTGTTTAGGGAATGTGACAACATTAGGGGGTGGATTAGGCTTGGGTTTAGGATTAGATTAGGGATGTTAGAGATTTGCAAGTGGATGGCATTCATGAGGGTGGGTGAGTTAGTGGTTAAGCTTGGTTAGTATGGGTGGATGGGGTGGATTAGGCTAAAAAGAGGGTTTAGGGATAAGTTAGGGGCTTATTAGATTTGAGGGTTTTATTTATCAAATAGATTTATTTAATAAATGAGGATTTTGGAATTAGATAGAAGAATAGGATTTAATTGATAAATAATAGGTTATTTGATTTATCAATTAGGACTATAGATGATTAATTAATTAGGACTATATATGATTAATTAAATTAATCAGCCAGGGGATGGCAAAGGATTAATTAAATAGAAATTTAATTAATGATGCCTTTAGAGATAACTAAATAGGATTACCAAAGCGGTGTAATCAAATTTAGGTTTCTACATTTTTCCCCTCTTTGACATAGTGTTGAGACAACATTATTTCAAAGAAGTTTTAACAAAGACGACATGAAGAAGATGTTTTAGCAACAAGGTTGCCCTAGTCTCGGATAAGAAGAGGAGAGACTAGACTTAGATGATGCCCCCTCAAGAAGGCGATGGGAAGAGAAAGTGAGGCTCGACGACTTCTTGAAAAGTACAAGAATTCGAGATGAGCAAGGAGACTCAAATTGGCTTAAGAGAAGAGGCTAAATTAGCTCAAACTCTCACTACAAGAGAATGATAAAGGGAGAATCAGAGGCACAAGAGGACGCAAGCTTAAGACTTTCAAGATTGGGGGGAGGATGAAGGAACAAAGTGCTATAAAAAAGAATCTAGGATAGGGAGATGGATGATGGGATGGAAAAATCTAATGCAACAGGATTTCAAAGAGTCAGATTGGCAGAAGATGGGTTTCAAAGATCCCTAGGACTAGGATTGTGGATCTCGAAAGATGAGGCTTGGTGGATTGATTGGATTGGTGGATCCCTAAGACTAGGATTGTGGATCCCTAAAGCTAAGAGTGATGATTGATTCAAAGAGATACAGTGACACAAGCTAGGGTAGGAGAGACAGATGTTGGAGATGGATGGGGGATAATGGAGATGAAGGGATTCCATTGAAGCTTTTTGAGTGGGGGGATACTTCAAAGAGAAGTACCACCATGTAGTTGAGCACTAAATTTGCTATAGGACTATTGGTTAATTGCCAAGGTTACCAAGAACATCAAGGCCTTTTCAACAACTGTCTAGAGGACTGATAAATTGACTCAAAACAAACACACAAGGATTGCCCCAGCATCACACATGAATCCCAGAGGAAGTAGCGTGGAACCGACACTGGGTAACCCACAAGCAGAAAAGAAAAACTAGCAAAAGACATGATCAAGACCTTACGCTCAGATTGCCCCATTCCCAGCATACCATGATATGGAAGATCATGGCAACCTTGAGGAGGGAACAAAAAGATTGCTTGGAAAAGATACTTCAATACCTTAAAGGGAAGATTCCAAATCAAAAGAAAGAAAAAATCCAAAAGAGAATCATTTTCCAACGAGATGGATAGGATGAGGTACTAATGGACTAAGATCAGACATGAGGAAGCTATATCTTACAAGAATCTATCAGAGAGCACCTAAGCTAATGGATCTGGATGATGCGTCTAGCAAGCTGAACTAAGAAGGATAACACTTTGGTGACAGGAGATCTAGCTAAAGGATGTATTGGAATATCTAACCAAGGGTTGTGTGATGTGTGCAAGATGTTGATCAAAGAGGAACTTGACACGAAAGCTGGATAGATACAATGGTACTAAGCTAAAGAGGATCTACAAGCTGATGAACCAAGATATGTTACAAATGTACAGGGTTGTTCATGTTTGGGGTTTGTGAGATGGAAATTTTTGTGAAGGGTGGGATGTCTGCAATAGTTGATAGGTGGATAGGTAGATGGTTTGCGAAAAGCTTAAGGAAATGGGATTCTTTGTGTGCATGTGATAGGATACAAGATTATTTACAAGCTGGAATATGGTACAAGCTTTGGACAAGATTTGGATATACAAGCTATGCTACAAGGGGGGATACAAGATTTACAAGCTAGGGTACAAGATTTACAAGCTGAGGTATAAGATTTAAAAGTTGTACACGAGGTATTTACAAGCTCCATTAGATTTTGGATATTCGGTTGGAACACCAAGGGAACAAGCAGGTGTTTTATGGGATGGTGGGTGAATGGATGAGGGATAGGATAGTGATAGATAATAGATTAGTCTTAGTACACAAGGTACCTAAATTACCAAGTTTTCACCAAGGTACCTATCCAAGGGACTTGAATTGCCAAGTTTTCACCATTGGATGCTTATTTCTCTTGACTATTTTTTTTTTTTTTTTGTATTTTTCAAAAGCTAGGTATACCAAGGATCTTCAAGCATTTTCTTGAGATGAATGATGATAGTAGGATCATTCAAGAGTTCTCCTTCTAGTGTAGATAGCTGATAGGCTTCAGAGAAAAAGGAGGCGGTGACAACATAAGGACCAAGCCATGTAGGTTCAAACTTGCCTTTCTTTTCTCAATCTACTTGGACTTTCATGTTTTCTTTGAGGACCATGTCGCTTGGCTGAAAGTGTCATAGGAGCACCTTCTTGTTGAAATTCATTTTGAGATGAGTTTAATAGACTATGAGATGCTCATATGCTTGTTGTCGCTTCTCGTGTAAGAGATCTAGCTGGGTGAGCTGAGCTACTATGTATTATTGATCTGATATTTGCCCTTGCAAAGATATGCGCAAGGAGGGAAGTTCAACCTCTATATGTAGTACCACTTTGGCACCATAGACTAGGGAGTATGGAGTTGTGCCTGTGGATGTACGAAAGGAGGTTTGATAGGCCCATAGGGTTGGATTTATTTGTAGGTTCCAATCACGGCCGAAATCATTGACAACTTTGTTTCGGATTTTGAGGAGGGTTTTGTTAGTTGCCTCTGCCTGGCTGTTACCTTGTGGGAAATATGGGCTAGAAAAGCAGTGATGGATGTGGAGGGAAGTGCATAATTATTCCATGTTGAGATTTTTAAAGTTACCTTTGTGGTCGGTGAAGATGGTGGATGGGATACCGAAGCGGCAAACAATGTGGTACAAGATGAACTTGGAGACCTAAACTCCTATAGCTGAGACTAGGGGGACTGCTTCTAGCCATTTAGTGAAATAGTCTATAGCTATTATTATCCATTTATGTCCATTAGATGAGAGGGGTGTGATAGTTCCAACTAGATCAAAGCCCCAACAAGCGAAAGGCCAAGGTGGTGCAATAGGCTATAGATCCTGTGCTGGAGCGTGCACAAGATTTGCATGCTGCTGATATGGGAGACACTTTTTGACAAAGTCATAGGAGTCTTCTTCAATGGTAGGCCAATAGTAGCCTACTCTAAGGATTTTTTGTGCTAGAAAAATACCACTCGTGTGGGCACCGCAAAGTCCAGAGTGTACTTCTTTTAACACCATCGCGGCCTCATTTTGGTCTAAACATTGAGAGAGAGTATCATGATAACCTCGACAATATATGGTATTGGCTATGATAACATAGTGGGAGGATTTTTGGATGAGGTTCTGGTGTTGGGTACATGTGAGGTGAGGGGATATGATACCATCGTTAAGGTAAGCATGAATCTCATGGTACCAAGGGGATTGGGGACCAACCAAGATACAAACACGGTTTGAGTCATCATTCACATAGGCAGGTGTGAGGAGCTGCTCGACTAAAAACTCATACAGTGTAGCTACTTGGGGAATTTCCAAGAGTGAGCCAATAGTAGCCATAGCATCTGCTACTTTGTTCTGTATTCAAGGCACTTGTGTAAACTAAAGCTTTGTAAAATGCTGGGTTAGCTAATCAACTAGCTCTTTGTAGGGTAATAGCTTTTCATCTTTGGTTTGATATTCATTTAGGGCTTACTTGATGATGAGTTGAGAATCACCAAAGATTTGTAACTCAGTGATGTTCCATTCTGTAGCTATCTTTAATCTTTCTATGAGAGCCTCATATTTAGCTATATTGTTGGTGCTAGGGAATTGTAGCTTAAAAGCTTTTGGAATGTAATCTCCTTGAGGTGTGACCAACAATATTCCTACCCCTGATCCATGAGATGTGTATGAACCATCAAAATAAAGCTTCCATGGGGGTTGTTCTTCAATTAGGCAGATATGCTCATCTGGAAATTCTGTGATCAAAGGATATGCATCTATTTGAGGTGCATCAGCTAGGTGATTTGCTATAGCTTGCCCTTTGATTTCCTTTCTATCCACATACTGGATGTCAAATTCGCTAAGGAGCATAACCCATTTGGCCAAATGGCCTATAAGTGCTGTTCTGGAGAGCATATACTTGAGAGGTTCAATCTTGGAGACTAGTTGGATGGTATGACTTAGCATGTAGTGGTGAAGCTTTTGAGTTGAGAAAACAACTGCCAAACAAGATTTTTCCATAAGAGTGTAATTGAGTTCATAACCAACTAGGGTTCTACTGATGTAGTAGATGGCTCTTTCTCCGCTGTAGTCATCGAGCTGTGCTAGAAGTGCCCCTAGAGTAGTA
Source organism: Cupressus sempervirens (assembly GCA_028749045.1). NCBI lineage: Eukaryota > Viridiplantae > Streptophyta > Pinopsida > Cupressales > Cupressaceae > Cupressus > Cupressus sempervirens. The sequence goes on along the minus strand of CM053785.1, from coordinate 125,073,898 downwards.
GGTGTTGCTGATATGTACAAAATATAGGGACGACCAAGAACTGGTGGAACCAAGATAGGGGGATTGATGAGATACTGCTTGAGATGGTCAAAGTTGTGCTGACATAAAGGATTCCACTTGAAGTTCTCATCCTTCTTCAGTAAATGTGAAAATGGTGTACACTTATCTGCAAGCTGGGAGATGAAGCGCTGAACAGATTGAAGCTTTCCCTAAAGAGAATGAAGTTGTCACAGTGTCTGGGGAGGAGGCATGTCTAAGATAGCTTTAACCTTCTTGGGGTCGATCTCTATACCTCATTTAGAAACTATAAAACCTAGAAGCTTGCCAGATGTGACCCCAAAGACACATTTCTTGGGATTCAACATGAGATGATATTTGGCTAACCTATCAAAGACTTTCTCCAGGTTAGCAAGATGATCCATGAAGGTATGAGACTTGACCAAGATATCATCCACATAATCTTCCAAAATGCTATGGATGAGATCATGAAAAATGGCTATCATAGCTCTTTGATAGGTAGCCCTAGCATTCTTTAGGCCAAAAGGCATCATGTTGTAGCAAAAGGTTCCCCAAGGGGTAGTGAATGTTGTCTTATGCTAATCCTCTTTTGCAATCTTGATTTGATTATACCTAGAAAATCCATCCATGAGGGACAAAATTTCATGTCCAGCTGTAAGATCTACAATCATATCTATGTTGGGCAAGGGAAAATCATCTTTTGGACAAGCTTTGTTAAGATCTCTGAAATTAGTGCAAATTCTAATGTCACTGAAAGGTTTAGTGATGGGGACCATGTTGGAGATCCACTCTGAGTAGTCAATAGGTCGGATAACCTTAGCAGCTAACATTCTTTCTAATTCAGCTTTGACCAATAATGCCACCTTTGGGTGCATTTTTCTAAGCTTTTGTCTGACAGGCTTGATCTTTGGATCAAATACAAGATGATGAACTACAAGCTTTGGATCAAGTCCTAGCATGTCCTGATATGACCATGCAAATCAGCCAATGTTCTCTCTTAAGATCTCAAAGAGGAGGTTAGCTTGGTCTTGTGATAGGGATGCAACAATGTGAACAAGTCTGGGGATCTCTGAAGAACCGATGTTGACTTCTCTAGTATCCTCAATTAGAATAGAAGATATCTCTGGTCGATTATCTTTTGGAGGTAATGCTAAATCCTCATGTTCTACTTATGGCTCTGGATTTTCTCACTGAGGGGTTCTCTTCGCTACCTTAGCTAGTCCCAGATTCACCTTAGTTTCAGTTTGGGTGTATCAGAACTAGGTTAGGGATTTTCTCCAAAATACCCCTTGGGATCTAGCTTATAGATATAGGCAAAATCTAGCTTTGTTTTCTTGTGAGGAGTTTCAGCTCCTATGAATCTCAGAAGTGCTTCCTCTAATGTGAACTCATCAATGTGTATGATGCTTGGTTGGTCCCAATCTATGAGTTGTGGATGGGCGAGTGGTAGGTCAATGAGGTGGATGGATAGTTCTTGGAGAACAGAGTCTCCTAGGGAGATTTGGTCTGGGATATTTTCGCAGGCTCTCTTTTCAACTTCCTCAGGAATGTCTTCAATTTTGACAAGGTCGCAGTGAATGTTCAAAAAAGCGTGACCGTCCGTATTGGTGCCCTTAGTTATGGGTATGCCAAAGCCAAGACCTGACTTCGATTCCCAATTGTGTGCATCGATGGGGCACTACATGTCTCTTCTTCTAGTCCTAGACCACCACTTTGATAGTTCCATTTGTCAGTGATGAGCTTATGTTCTTGGGGATACTTTTGGCTGAAGTGATCAAGATGTGCCTGATTTCTTTGAGGTGCATCCTTATGTAACCAATTGTTGATATCCAAAGTGAGCTCCTCATGAAGAGGGAATTTTGAGGATAAAAAGGTTGTTGGGCCAAACTGTTTGTATCGAGAAGGTGGAATCTCCTTAGCTTTGTGATATGTCGGTCATCCATGGGCATGTGGATTAAGTGGGAGTGCCCCGATAGCAAATGCATCTGATAGACTATACTCTCCATAGCCTTTGTTATTGATCTTCACGGTAGATAAGGTGGAGGCGAGGATGGTTTCTGGGTCATTACAAGTGTGGGATGAGCTGGCGATGGCTGTGTCGATATCATTTTTAGGGAAATGGTTTGTATATGAGGCTTCAACTGCATTGTAGTAAGCAAAGGGTTTTGGATTGGCATGGATGGTTACCCCAGTGGCCTGATGCAAAAATTTGATGCACTGATGGTAAGTGGATGGAACGGCTTTCATGGCATGAATCCATGGGTGACCGAGGAGGATGTTAAATGGTAGGTTTAGATCAATAACATGGCAGAGTGTCTCTTGGATGACTGGCCCAATCTTGATTGGCAGCAAAATAGTTCCTTTTGTGGTTCTTTCCAAGTTGTCATAAGCTTTGATGGTGATAACCTCACTGATGATATCTACCTCAGTATACCCAACTTGTTTTATGAATTTTAGGTTGCAAATATTCAAGGCTGATCCATTATCTATCATTACTCTTTTCACAGAAAAATTGGATACCATGATGGCTATGCGAAGTGAAAGGGTGTGATCTGGCTCGACCATAGGTATGTCAGTGGGTTTGAAAGATAGGGCACATGAGGAGGATAGGTGTCCAACAAGATTACGAAAATTAGTAGCATTGATATCTGAAGGGACACGAGATTCTATAACGGCACTATCAAGGATGTTCTTGTACATAGAACTAGTGCGAAGAAGGTCTAAAATGGATATTTGGGCTGACATGTTCCCAAGGTGTTCCAAGATATTGTACTGGCTTTTTGATGGAGCTAATAGTGCTAGTGGAATGGGTGGGCCTGTGATGTTAAATTGCGCTCTTCGAGTGGTGATTGCACACTCATTGTTTGGTCCTTGGATATTTATAACATTGACAAAAGGCTCTTTCTCGGATATACAACCTATAAGGCTACCATAGTCTATATAGGATGAAGTGTGGTCATTGTTCTTCCCATGCTGTTGGTTTGGCTAGCGGTTGTTGGTGTTGTTGTTGTTGGCTTGGATAGGTGCTTTTCTAGGATTTTGGTTGTTGTGTGGAGGAAAAGCATTTTGATAGATCTGTAAGCCTGCATTGGGAGAGGTTTGGGCACCAACGGTGATTTCTTTCCGATCAATGAGGTCCTGCACATAATCCTTCAGTTTCATGCATCTGAGGATAGTGTGACCTTTTACCCTATGAAATTTGTAGTACTCATTATCTTTGTACCATGCAGCTTTAGATTGGCTTGGGTCGATTTTTTGGGTAGGAGGAAATTTGATGAGGTTTTCCTTGACTAATTTCTCAAAAATGACATCCAATGGCTCACCAAGGGGTGTATAGTTTCTAGGTATAGGTTGGAATATGGGCTTTTGTCCTGCAACTAAATTGATGGCATTAGCTTGATTGCTAGACCCTTGAAAGTTGGGTCTTGGATTGTGGTTTTGATAGCCTTGGTGATTCTGTTGTTGGTAGTTGATAGCTTGTTGATTGTTTGGTTGATATGGTGGGTTGGACTAGTTTTGAGAAGGACCAACAATATTCACATGTTTGGTGTCAGTGATGCCATCTGTTGCAATGTGCTTGTTTTCATTCCAATACCTAGACTTGTCATTGGAATGTGATTGATTTTGGTTGGCTTCGTTGTAAATCTTGACCACACCATCTTTAATGAGTCCTTATTCAAGGATCATTCCTTTCTCTTTAATGTCTTTGTAGGTCTATACACAATTCATGGTCATGTGGTGAGCCAAGCTAGGATGGGCATTATCAATAAACATTTTCACCAAATGGCGCTCTGGAAAGGTGTAAGATATGCGGGTGGTAAGGGTTTTCCATCTTTGTAGATATTCGAGAAGGCTTTCTCCACCTTTTTTCTTAGTGTGGACAAGTTCAACTACTGATAGCTCTATTTCAACAAGATGGGCATATTGGGCTACAAATGCCTCAGATAATTTAGCAAAATTTTTAATTGTGCCATATGGTATCCTATAAAACCATTCAAGAGCTGGTCCGGCCAAGCTTTTGGGAAAGAGGCGCAAGAGGAAGACATCATCGTATGCCACTTCTTGGCAGTGCATTTAAAATTCTTTGATATGTGTGACAGGGTCTCCTTTTCCTCTAAATTTGTCAAATTTGGGTGTCTCAAAATGCTTGGGAAATGGTGTCATGGTAATGGCTCTGTCAAATGGGTAAGGACACACATTCTCAAACTTGAAGGTTTTTGGATCAATTCATTCCTGGATGCTCTTCAAAGCTGTCTTCATGGCTTCCCATTCTGCATTAATGGGTGATGGTTGGGGTGCCCCCAATGTAGGAGTGCCTTGAGGTAGGTATGTGCTAGATGGGGCAATAGAATATGGATGGCTTTGAGGTATGGGCTGGTAGGGATTGTACATGGATTGGGGAATTGAATGGTGGATGATGGGTTGCTGAGGTGGAGGGGGCACATATTGCTGCATGTGTTGTGAGGCTTGCTGCTGATATTGGATTTGAGGTTGGGATTGAGGAACATAAGCTGGCTGTGGGATAAATAGATTGCTTTGTGGAGGTAAGGTATAAGATGGTTGTGAAGCTTGGGGAAAAGATCGGGGAGCTTGTGGAACTTGACTTTGGATTTGAGGAGTTTGACCAATATATGTGGGCTGTGCCCCCATCTAGGAAGGTGTCTACATGGAAAAAGAGGCCAAGTAATTGGTCATTGGTGGTGGTGGATTTCCTCCTAGAAGTGGCATAGAAAAATAGTTGGTAATAGGAGGTAATGGATTAGTTGGTGGTGGAGGTGGTGGGAATTGAAAGCTAGGAAATGGAATTGATGGGGTTTGATAGCTTGGTGGCTGGATTTGAAAGCTTGGTAGAGTGGTGGTAGGAGCTTGGGTCACTTGAGGGCTAGGCAGAACATTGGTAGTAGCTAGTGGGGTTTGATAGCTTTGTGGAGTGAGGGTAGTAGCTTGTGGATTTGTGGCTGATGGCACTGAGCTCCAAGGACCTAGTGGAAATGATGGAATTGTGTTCTGAGCTAAGGTAAACAAGCTGGGGGTGATGAAGGGTTGATTACTTGGCCCCATGGGTGGCATCCCTGTTGTATATTGTTAAGGTTGGCCAAAGATGCTAGCACTAATTTGGGAGATGGGTGGATTTGGAAGGCTGGGTTGGAGAGCAGGAACAACAATAGTAAAGGGAGTGAATGGTGAGGTGTTTTGGGCAAAGGGGGTTTCAGATGGAGTGGTATGGACCAATGCTGGAGTGGTGGTGGATGGATTGGCTTATGGAAGGGAGATTTCAACTTGAGTGGAGGTTGGTATATTTGGGTATGTTGGATCATATGGGGTGGGTTGAGGCTCTTCTTTTGGCATATATTGAGGATAATTTGAATCATAAGAGCCTATGGGTGGTGGGAGTTGTCCAAACAATGGGTGAGATGGATCTAATAGGGAGGAGGTCTTCCAAAGTCGAAGGGTCCAATGTTGTCCCTTTGAAAGTTAGCCATGATTGTTTCCTTATTTTTGTCTATAATGGCATTCACCAATATAGCATTTCCTAGTTGGTTCATGAAAGCTTCAATGTCAGTAGGTGATGATATGGTGTTCTTTGGGATGAATGATGGTTGAGTGCTCAAGGGGAGTGATGCTATTGGATCCAAATGATAGGGCTCCATTGTTTCTTTCTTCTTCTTGCCTAAGCGAGTGACGGGTGGCATGAAAAATGTAGAATGTTTCCTAGGTATGAGATGCAACAATGCTGATGGATACAAAAGGGAAAGGCTTTTCTACGCAAATGATCTCCTAGGTTGAGGCAAAGCTATATGACAAAACCTAAGGAGGATTGGGTTGGGGATTCTAACTTCAAAGATATGTTTCCAAAGCACGAAAGGTCTGCTTTCCTATGTGCAAGCTTGGTGGTGATTGTGTCAACTTAAGGATAGACTGATGATCCTTTAGGAAGAACACGAGATTGACCACTTGTGGATCCCAACCTTTAGCTCAAGGTGATGAGGGATGACAAGTGACAAAGCTAGAGTACCCTAGACAAAGCTCTGTCAAAGGGATAACCTTGGTGAGATTGATGGATTTGGAAGATTTTAGGAATGGCAAACTTTTGGCAGGGTGACAACAATTTTGAAGGCTTGGATGTGAGGTTTTGATTGCTGGCTAGATGGTTTGGTTCTAAATGAGATGAATGAGCTAAAATGCTTAAGGGGATGACTAAGGATGGCTAGCTTACCTACAAAGATGACTCTAATGCAAAAGTGAAGCTTATGCAAGAAGATGTGGAGAAACAAGGGGGTCTAATCATAGAAATCATGCCTAGTTGGTAAGGCATAAGCATTGTTAACTCCTGGATGTTGGTTAAATTGGATGGTATGATCTAACTAGGCATATTGAAGGGCTTCATCAGCAGCTTTGTCCTCTACTTTGTGGAGTTTGGCAATTCGAGGGCTTGGTGTTAGTTCCTTTCTCTTGGCTGAAAGTTCTTGGTATGCCTGAGATGGCTTGAGTTTGACTTTGTGAAACTTCTGTTTGGGTTTGGGTTGCTCTGAAATCAATTCCTGAATCTGCTTAGCTTTCAGAGATCTTAGTTTTTTTTCTTCAGCTTGTTCAACTTTTGGAATAGGTAGTGACTATGCTAAGTGTGCCCTAAGCTAGGATTGACCAAGTTTGGAAAACATGCATTCAATAAGTAAAAGACCAAGCAATAGATAGAAACAACCAGATAGAAGTTTTGATTCCCAAAAATGTGATACTTGTGCCAAGGAGTGTGTGTGTTCTACAAATGTTTTGATCAATCACTTCAAACACATTAACATCCTAGATGGTTGTTTGCAAGGCTGACAGCTGGTTTAGCTAGGGAGTCCTTGATATACCCAAGGTATGTGAGGCCCAAATCTGTAGATGAAACTAAAAAGATGTCACACAGCCAAGAGGAGTGGTAACCCACTTCTCCTCTTTCACTTCTCAAGGGTATAAAGTTCCTTGAGGCTTAGCTTGAGTGACAAAATCTTGATCCCAAGAGAGGTGTCTTTCGATTCACCTCCCGGTTCTTATACTCTGCCGAAATGCTAGAGTTGAGGTCATCCAAGGGGTGATGAAATCCCCAAGTAGGCCTCCTAAAAAGAAACAAGGTTTTGGATCCTAATCTTATGCACCCAAGATGGCTTTGAAAGACGACAAGGGGAGAGAAGACTTGGATGACCTTGGGCTAAAAAACACGCTTGTTCTTTTTACCAACTAAATCTTATGTGTGCTGATCTAGATTTTTCAAGCACTCATGTTTAAGAGACAATGTTCAATTCCAACTTTGAAATGCACTAACAAAGCAAAATCAAGCGAAGAATGAATACAAGAAGAAGATTTAGGGTCAACAAAAAGTAAACCCGAGCACTCGAAGGTCGTCCACGTCAAGTATCGATTAATTTTCTTTAAGGCATTCAAGAGTTGGTGTGATTTTGTTTTTAAGCCCAAAACAAAGATGTGTGAGATTCAATTTCAAGCATGCGCTCGAAGGCCCTCCACATCAATAGTTGTTCAATTTTAGTGCCCAAACTTGAAATGTGATCAATTTAGTCTAGAGTTTTGGTCATTTAAATTTTTTGATAAAGTTAAAGCAAACGTTCAAAGACCAAGTGAGTGAGTTAGATTGTGGAACATTTAACACCTTTTTCAATTAGACCCATCCCCATAGATGGCGCTAAGATTGCAACCAATGGTTGAATTGATGGGTGATTAGAAAAGAGGTGAGTCCAAGGAACTACTCAAATTGATTTTTGCAAATTTGTATTTAACTTAACGAAGTTTCTTAAATGTCCAAAAATCAAGCTTTTCCTAAATTGCATGTGGAGAAGAGATTTGTTTTGTTCAATTTTAAAAGCTCCAAATGAAGTGTTTGATATTGCAATGGTTAATTGATCTTTTGCATTCAAGATTGAGTTGTTTGTTTTAAGCATGCATTCCAAGGAAAATTTGATTTTAATTCATGGCATTCAAGAGTGTGTTTTGAGCAACATTCATTCAATGGAAAATGTGTTTAACCATTCAAGTTCATTCCATGAATAACTTAAAAAACATGATTAAGTTTGTTGCTCCAACCTGCAATAAAAAAAAGAAAAATGATTAATTACCCAAAATCTTCCAAAAGGAAAGCTTAACTATGGGAAACATTTTTTTAACTTTTTTTGATATTTTTACTAAGCGTGAAAATGCTTAGAATGGTCTAAATCCTACGGAACCACTAAAATTCAACTTTTGATTTATACTCTTTTTTTAAAATAGAAAGTGCAGGACCTGGTATGCTAAAAGAGAAATACAACATAAACAGGCAGAGATGACAGTTTATTAGGCAGAGACACTGAACTGTGGAGATGCTAGTCTGCGAAGATGACAGAGAAAAAGAAGTGGAGATGACAGGTCAAATTTGGGGCACAAAAAATAGGAGACAAGCGAAGATGATGATTTGCAGAGACGACGATTTGGGTTGGTGGCGGCAGAGATGACAATTTGGTTAGCGACAGTGGCAGAGACGACAGAGTATCTGGCAGAGACATTGATCTACGGAGATGACAATTGAGAATGTGAAGACGACAGTCTAGTGGCGGCATCGACAGAAAAAAATTAGGTGGAGATGCCAAACTATGAAGATGTCAGTATAGTTTCGAAGACGACAAAGTAGCTAGTGGAGATGACAGTTTGCAGGCACAGACGCTAAACTACGGAGACGACACTGCGCGAAAAGAGTTGAAAAATGTAGATTTTTCCAAAATTTTTTAATTTTTTAGTTTTTTCAGATTTTTGAAGGTATTTCTTCTTCCTAAGTGCATTTTTTAACTTGCAAAAACAAGAAAAATACTCTACAACACACTCAAACAACAACAAACATTAGATGGTTAGTTTATAAGAACAAAACATAGGGTGAAATGGATGAATGAATGACCCATAGTGGGGTCCCACCGGGCATGTCAAAATGTATATGAGAAATATGTTAGCAAGTAATACTAATTTATCAACAGAACAAAAGCATTAACTAGCATAAAAACCATAACATATAAGAGAGACAAAGTGAAACCCTCAAATGAGAATATGAGCCATAGAATGGCTCTCCCAATGAGGATGGTCACTTGATTGAGGGATGAGTCTATTATGTGGATGTGGGATGTATGCGCAAGGCTTCTCAAACTAGCTTCAATGGTGTTCTTGATGGATTTTGGCTTGGGTGAATGGATTTGATGTAAAACTTGCTTTCAAAATGGCATTATAACTTTAGCTCAAAGATTGTGATGAAATGGCTTGGGAGGGGATTCAATTTATAAGCTAAGGGCTTGAGGGATGGAGGGCTAAAATGCAAGGATGGGAAAAAGCTTAAGGAGGGCTAGGATGCACTCAAAGGGGAGCATATGGATTGTGCTTGTTTAGCACCAATCAGGGAGTGACACATGTCACAGGGTGAGTGGATGGGGGAAAGGGGATGGATGAGTCAACAAAAGGAGGCTCAAGTGATAATATCTTCATAAAGACCCTTCATTATGGCTTGTAAGAGCTTGTAAGAGTCTTTATGGCTTTTGTAAGAGCATTCATTGTTGGGTGGTTGGGATATTTTGGAGGGAGTTGAGATTGTTGACTTTCCTTGGCTTAGGAAAGTCTTAAGCTTGTTTAGGGAATGTGACAACATTAGGGGGTGGATTAGGCTTAGGTTTAGGATTAGAATAGGGATGTTAGAGATTTTCAAGTGGATGGCATTCATGAGGGTGGGTGAGTTAGTGGCTAAGCTTGGTTAGTATGGGTGGATGGGGTGGATTAGGCTAAAAAGAGGGTTTAGGGATAAGTTAGGGGCTTATTAGATTTGAGAGTTTTATTTATCAAATAGATTTATTTAATAAGTGAGGATTTTGGAATTAGATAGAAGAATATGATTTAATTGATAAATAATAGGTTATTTGATTTATCAATTAGGACTATAGATGATTAATTAATTAGGACTATAGATGATTAATTAAATTAATCAGCCAGGGGATGGCAAAGGATTAATTAAATAGAAATTTAATTAATGATTCCTTTAGAGATAACTAAATAGGATTACCAAAGCTATGTAATCAAATTTAGGTGTCTACAATTGGTAGTTTGGGATGTTACATGTAGGGGATGGGTAGGGCCTTTGAGGTCTCATGATACTATTATGGTTGGGAGGAACTATGCACAATTTTTTTTTATACATTACGATGTTTCTTATTACATGTTTTCTTATGCTACTATGGTTAGGTGGATAGTTGTGTTTCAATCTAGTGTTCTTGCTTTTGAGTGCCCTTTCCTTGAGTTTGTGGATCCAGTACTCCCTAGAGTGGAGGTTCTAACCCTATCATTTCCTTTTGAATGTTCGCCAGGATATTTCCTTGCATCCCAGGGCGACAATGCTTCAACATTGGGTGATATTAATAAAGTATTGCACACCTTAAGAAGTTATATCATATGATACTAGAAAGTATCACATGCCTTAAGGAGTTATATCATATGATACTAGAAGAGTATCACACAACTATAGCTAACTCTATCGTATGACCCCTGAAAGTATCACACGACCATGTTAGAAAGGTTGTATGATACTAAACAAGTAACACATGGCTGTATGGAAATATCACTTAGCTAATATGAGAAATATTGCTTGGCTATAGTGAGAAATATTACATAGGTTGGTGAGAAAACCTTCTAAATTAAGCAATGGGAACTTTTTCATTTGACCAAAACTTTTTGAGAGTTGACTTGGCTACCCTTTATAGAGTTCTCAAACACTAGCATTTGCCCTTACAAATTTGAGGTCTCTCATATTCAAATACACTTTGTGACCTCAGTAGCTTTGTCATTTTGGTTTTAGTGTAGCTTGGAGATTTGTTGGAAGCTTGGATTGCTTGTTAAATTTTTCATTGCGATTGTATGATTGGTTGCATGTTGTTGTTGTTGTTGTTTTTCCTTGCTTAAAAAAACATATTTGGCTTTTATTCATCCTTTTTCCAAGGATATTTGGGTTGGGCATTACATGCCACATGTGGGGTAATAGGGAAGGATAGGCATTTTATTTTAACCTATCTACCAAGGAACTTGTTAAATTATGGTTTGGTCAAAGCAATTGGTTTCATTCATTTGGGATTAGTGAATTTTTATGGTTATTACTCTCTTCCATATTACTTTGAAGATTCTACATTATGTTAGATAGGACACTATGTTACACTAGATTACATCAAACCTTCCATCTCTAGCTTCTTAGGTTCTTCAAGTAGGGTTAGGCACTTAACCTTTCATGTTAAGAACTGGGGGATCTAATAACTTTGAGGAGCTAACTACTCTATGGCTAGGCAAAGAAAACACCTAAACATCATTCCCATCCTTGAGTATAGTAGATGATGAGTAGTTCAAAGGCTAAAGGAGCTGAGACTATGTGTAGCATCACTTAATGTTTTGTATGATGTATTGACCCTTTAGTGGTTTTTTTTGATTTATTATTTTGTGTATTGATGAGTAGGTTGATCTTCATATAATTATGGTGTATTATCTCCTATTTTGGAGAAATCGTTTGCAAAATTTATTGTTTAATTTTTTAAAATATTATTTTTTTCAGAGGGAGTTGAAATAATTGGGTAAAATTTTATATATGTAAATACTAGTACCTTACAATAAGAGAGCACAAGGAAAAAATGAGTAAATTTATAGACCCCCAAAAATTAAATAGAGTAGGAGAGATGGAATGATAAATAATCATATGATAAATAATAATTTAGATGATTATAATTTTATAAGATTAATATAATTATCTTATAAATAATTAATCTTGCACATATTTATATTTAGCTAGATATAAATCCATAGTTGACTAATAGGGAAATGGGAAAGTGCTGCAAATATATTTAACAATATATAGTATCTTAGAAATTGGATCTTGGTATAATTTCATGCTCATTTAGGCTTCATTTCAACATTTACAACTTTCCATTCTCAATCATGCTTGATTCTTTTTAGAGTAGTTCAAAATATGACATCTTTAATACATTAAAAACTTATATTTCTTGATCCCACTTAAGTTAGCTAGACATGGATTATATAGTCACATTGGTTCATAATATGACATCTCTATATATGTATCCAAAATCTCTAGTCCTTGACCAAACTTGAGGTCTAGAGACAATGACTCATTCCCAATTTCCTTTTCTTAGAATAGGGTTTCCTGGGGAAGCCTTGACCCATGGTAGGTTTTCCTAGGGTGGCCTTACCTTGACAAAAGGGATATACATCAAAATATGTTAAAGGGTACATTATAGGACTATGAAATCCAATTTCATGTTGATCAAATGCAAAAATTCAAAACATAAATAGAGGTATAAAAGAAATCCAACCCCATCATTTTAAATATTATACCAAGTAATTTCAAATCAAGTAAAGGTGATCCTGGAATAGCAGGTTACAACTTTTGGCCGAATTGAACTCTCAAATGAACACTATAAAAAAAATTCACATATGGACATCTATTATGAGTAAATCATTAGTAATTTGAAGACAATGTGAACTAGTGATTTGTAACATTCTGTATGTAGATTATAAGTGTGTATGTCTTAAAATATTGGAATTGATTTGTATCCATTTTTTTTATCTCCTTTGGAAAATATTTTTTAACAAAAAATGTCATTTTTTAAGAGTGACATTCATTTTATGGTACATAACTTTTTCCCTAAAAGGAATTAAAATGTGATACCATGTTATAAATGGGATCATGTTATGCTTAAAAAAACAATATTGTTTTCTTAAGAACTAGAAGTATTGCTTCTAGTTCTACATAACCCCATTGGATTATGAGGAACTATTGACATTCCAATCATGTTTGTTATTAATGACATATACTTATTTAGATTGTGAGTTAATACTGAGTTCTATGGTTGCTACTAAGTCCTATGGACAGATTTCAGTTTGCACTGAGTAGTTACTACCAAGGTGATAATCAATAGTGTAAACCAAGCATCTTATTATATACCAAGTTTACTAGTGCAAACTAAGTTGTGTAGTAGTTATCGAGTTCATAGTTGATGTGATGAGAGTCTAGTGTTAACTGAGCTACTCAGTGTTAACTAAGGGACATAGTTTATACTAAGCCCAAGGTGATAGTGTTGACTAAGCTATGTAGTGTGGAACAAGTGATTTAGTTTATATGTAGACTAACTTCAAGATTACTTGGAAGTGATTAGTATGGACCTAGCTTCTATGTCTATCGAGTGGATGATGATGCCAAGCATTGATAGTGGATGCCGAGTATTAGAACCTCACTGAGTTAGTCTTTAGAGCTTGAGTTTCTACACTTTGGCCAACTTTGTGATATTTGTGTAAACTTGTATTGTCACCAAATTTATAATTATGTTATTGGATTGATATATATATATATATATATGTATTGTATCACATCCAAATGTATGTAAGGAAGTAATCTAATCATCAAAGAAGAGTAGAAGAGAAAATTACAAAGGCTACAATAGTATAAGGAGCAGAAAAGATATACCTATCACATCAAGGTGATTTGTACACTCAGAAGAACCTCATTCAACAAACCAAGTTGTAGATCAAAGATTAGCAACTACTTCATCCTAATAGGTGGATTAGTCAAATCATTTAACAAGGTAGAATTAATAGTCTTATGTAAATTTCTTTACTAAGTGCATACTTCATTGTATGTTTGTAAATCCTTTTGCAAGGTGGACCTAGCAGTCCTTATTGCTCCTAATAGGGAAAATCATTAGAAGTGATCATTGTAAGCTTTAATAGGCCAAATTTATAATGTAGTACTAAAGCTTGTGGGTATCATCCCCACCCTAGTTTTATTTTCTATTTGGAAGGTTTTTGGCTTACCAAATCTTGTGTTAAAGTGTTATGTTTGCTCTCATGTTTTTCAGTTTCTCGTGCATGCAGTTGGATCAGAATATACATGAAGGATTAATTGCTAATCAAGGACAGATTTTTATAAAATTTTAGTAGTTACTGATTCACACCTCCCCTCTTAGTAACTTAGCTTGTCATAATATTTCCAACATGAACTAGAAGCAATGAGAGTGATATATATGTATATATATATATATATATATATATATATATATATATAGAGAGAGAGAGAGAGAGAGAGAGAGAGAGAGAGAGAGAGAGAGAGATCATATTCCTTTATGGATAATTTCACAACACTTGTCACTTTTCTATCTGAATTTTTTTTTAAAGTGCATGTGCACTAAAGACCTTCTATCACTACTTGAGCTACTTGTAGAAAATGAGTATTTAGCATCATCATCATTTGACATAGGCTCACATACACATCTTACTTCTTTACTTTATTGCTTTCCCCTTTCTAGCTCTTTACATAATTATTTGTAACTTCTGTCATGGGTCCAAGAATCTCTTCCTACTCTTTTCAATTAAACATATAGGCTTTGTCTATAAATCTAGAGTAATCAGTTAATAGTTTCATTCTTAACAAAAATTATAACTAGATTCTACATAGCTAGTTATCTTCTTGATTGTTGCAATATTTTCTCTTCAACTAAATATTTTGTAATTTGTTGATGTATAGTCAAAAATTTCTCTCGGCCAATCCTTTAGGAATATGATTGAACCTTTAGACCCACAAAAGAGTTGAAATCTAGATTTAGTAAAAGTATAGTTCTAGATCTCCAATTTAAAAATTTTGCTACCCAGTAAATTCTCAAGTTTGAATGACACCATTTGATAGTTTTCATTGGCACCAAGAACTTTTGAAACAATAAGAATTTTTAAGCAGGCATCCCTTATTATCCTTATAAGATGAAGGAATGAAATTCTTTCTAGTTATTCTTTATCCAATGGTTTTTAAGGGAATAACATTCTTACCAAAAAATTTAGTTGCTAAGCACATCTTTTCCTTTTGGTTGTGTGGATTAGATTTCAATATTAAAATCCTCTTGATTTCTTTTTCCTAATGTACACAAGAATGTACAACCACCATAATGTGATCTGTCTTATTTAGTTATTATTGTTAGAGTGTACATAACTACAATGGTTCTATCAACTTCACAAACTATATACTACAAAAGACCACTAACAATTTGATGCCTTCTATCTATTGATAATTTGAATGATGGATAGGCAAGATATCCAAGAATAATCATATACATACCCTTTTGAACATACCTCCTACTAGAAGCCTATGTAAATAGATGATTGTTGAAACATACACCTCATTTTTCTATACTTCTTATAATAGTTTTTGAGCTCCAAGAGTTTCATACATTGACAAGATTTGATGATCCTTTAGATTGTTGAGACTAGGAAGACCTAGTTAACATTCACCTTGGCTTCAATTAACACATGATATGCATGTGAGCCCAAATTTTAGATGATGATGATGAATACTCAACATCTATTAGTAGCTCACGTAGTGACAAAAGGTCAGAGTATAAATAACTGCAAAATCCTCTTGATGTCTTTTATCCAACATACATAAGAATGCATAACCTATGTAATGTGCTTTATCTTATCATCTTTAGTTATTATTGTCAATGCACATATCTACAAAGGTTTTATTAGCTTTACAAGCTATAGCCTCCAAAATAACACTAATAATTTATCTACTGATAATTTGGATGATGGATAGGAAAGATATCCAAGGATAATCATATACAATTTTTTTTGAATAGATCTTCTGCTACTGAAAGCCTATGCACATAGATGACAATTAAAATATACACCTGTAGGATTTGAGCAAAAGCACACAACAAATCCACGAAGCCCAAGAAAACCTACATGCAAAAAACTTGTCACAGAGAAGAAAACGACAAGAAGAGGCAAGGGTTTCATCTAAAAAAATTTAGAAGAAGAAAATATTATTCAACGGATCTTCATAATGAAAAATACAAAGAGATCAATTCTTATAAAGGAGATCGAAACCCGAAAGGGTAACCTAAAGCCTAAAAAAGCTAGGTTGCACAATATAATTAATAAAATATTAATTATATGCACCTACAAGATAGCTTAAGAAAACTAGAGTAATAGGCAACTTAATTAATTAAATCAAAGTGATTTAATTAATAAGTGCAAACAAATAATTACTCTAAAACCCACCCTTAAGCGAAACTCAAGAGGTAAGCTAACCTAGCACAACTATGAAAGTAGAATTGGGTCCTGGCAACAAGGCCTGATCAGGTACCCAATCACAACAAAATCTCTATAAAGAGGAGAAATAGAGAAAACCACATGGGAAAAACCCTACTCCAAAAAGAGATAGCAAAGAATGTTCTAGAAGAAGGAACAAAGAGATCAGAAGAGAATCATTGAAGCATGAAGAATCGCAAAACTCTGTCAAAATGCTGATCTGTAGAACCTCCATGGAAATAGAAGGCATGAATCGAGCGTGCCTATATGGTAGATGATCCATCTCATCAAAATGCATAGGTAGCCAGCCACTACAATCGCCTAGTATGTAGGATTAGGTACTAAATACATAGCTCACACCAACGAACCATCAACCAAAGAAGCATAGAATGACAATATAACCTCCCCTTAAGGCAGGTGAGGTGACAGGCAGCTAAAAAGATGGACCAAAAAAATCTCTTACAACACAGGAACTAGACACATTGAGAGTGAGGTACAGACACCAATAAAGGCATGTGTCATCGACACTGCATGAGAAAAAAGAGAAAGAGGGCCTATAAGCGACAAACAACTATCTCCCCCTGGCACTTTATAAAATAGTGCGAGTACAATGAATCACAATGATGAAAAGGATCCTGAAATGCAAGAGTGGCACTTTATCTCAGTGCGTTGCATAAAGATGCTTACAATGAATATAAAAAATGATTAGAAAAAACATAAGGCTGAAACAACAGAAGGTAGAGCCCAAAACAAAGCAACTAAAGCAAAAAAATTGATCTCCGAACTTCAAACAATTAGGATATCCACCAGAATGCTAAAATGCAAAAGATTGAATAGGATGTGCCTAGAATAAAATCTAGAACAACAACTAGCATCACTAGAAAGAGCATAGAAAGAGCTTTCCAGTGATATAAAGAAGTCCAAAATCAGAGATCAAAAGCTCAAGATATGCCTCTCAGAGTGCAAAATAGAACATCTAGCTTTGACTACCAAAATAGGCAACCAAACTACATGAAATCCCAAAAACACCTATACCAGCATCTCTATCTTGAAACCAGCTTTCTGACGCATTTTTCAGATCGAAAAAATACGTCCGTATGCTCAAGTTATGGAGAAAAAACCACCAGGGCCTTTAGAATGCATGAAAAATTATTATTTTTAATTAAAAAAAAATTTAAAAAAACGTGCCACAGTAGGGGTGGTGGCGGAGCAGCGCTGAGTGGCAAAGCCATGGCCATGGTAGCAGGTGGGTGGAGGTCCGCTTCGGTAGAGCTGCCGCATAACCATAGGTGAAGCCACTGGTAGCTGCTAAGCGAGCCGCCAGCGGTGACCGCAGTGGAGCCGCTAGCGGTTAGATAACTGCGGCAGCAAAAAAAAGCTGCAAAATTTTTTTTTTTTGCAATTTTTTTTAATTTTCCACGTCTTGGATTGCTTGCAGAGGTTGTACTACCCTGTACGGCAAATTTTTTTTGCCTCCCAGATTAACGTTGTACAAATCAAACAAATTTTATATCAAAATTGGGTTTTGACATCTTCCAAATCCATCCGTGAGGTCTATTTGGCCTCAAACTACTCTAAAAATTAGTGACCCCCCTATTTTCTCAAAAAAAGCTCGAAAAAACACCAGATCTAATCCGCCAAACCCTTGTTCTCCCTTTTTCTGGAAACATTGAACAAGCTACAACAGATTTGGCTCTAATACCATGTAGGATTTGAGCAAAAGCGCACAATAAATCCATGAAGCCCAAGAAAACCTGCATGCAAAAAACCTATCACAAAGAAGAAAAAGACAAGAAGAGGCAAGGGTTTGATCTGAAAAAACTCAGAAGAAGAAAATATTATTCAACAGATCTTCATAATGAAAAATACAAAGAGATCAATCCTTATAAAGGAGATCGAAACCTAAAAACAGTAACCTAAAGCCTAAAACAGCAAGGTTGCATAATATAATTAATAAAATATTAATTATATGCACCTACAAGATAGCTTAAGCAAACTAGAGTAATAGGAAACTTAATTAATTAAATCACAGTGATTTAATTAATAAGTGCAAACAAATAATTACTCTAACAACACCTCCTTTTTCTATATTCTTATGATTCCAATACTTGCAATATGGATTCCAAGGATCACCCATCTTCATAAAACAAGAAAGAAATCATCCCATGGTAGAAGTAGCATACAAACCTATCTACTGATCATATTGTGCTAAAGATGGATTTTGATGTCACATGATGATGATGATGATGAATACTCACCATCTAATAGTAGGTCAAGGAGTGATAGAAGGTTTTCAATGCACATGTACTCAGAAACAAAATTTAGAGAGATCTTATGGGATCTTAAGAGGTCCTAATTTCTCTTTCAACACACTAGGACCCTTCATGACCCATTTTGATACATTAGAGGAACAAGTCTCTGGAAGAACTTATACTTGTCAATAGAGGAGATACACCCATTGGATCTACAATAATCTTAGATATCTCACTTTAATTGATGTCATGCCAATTTTGAAGCTTTCTCCCAACTAGACCTCATTTTCCTTTTATAGTACCTACATGAAAATAGAACTATGAAGTTTAGTGATAGGATCTACAGATACCTTGAAAAATAAAGTGCACTAAAATACAACTTAAAATGAGATTATAAATAGATATAGGAGGGATGCCAACAAATAAAACATTCTAGTTGTTAGAAACCATATCAAACCTTGCTTGATTCAAAAATATTATTTTTATCTTGACTTGATAGCTTTGTCTATTCTTGTTCTTGCTCTTTCCGCTTTGAAGAATTTTGTGAATTAGGATTCAATGGTTATATAAAAGCTTCATGAGATATCCAAAAGAAACATTTATTTCTTAGAAATGACAATATTTAACCCATACTACATACCCCATTAACATGCAGAGTCATAACTACATACTTAAACCCAAATACTTAAATAAACATTTGTTATAATGGAAATGAGCTCATATTTACAAGTGACAAAATGCTTTCAACATATAAAATCAAGTGTACCACCTATAATAATGATGGTTAGATTTTTATGCCCTCCAAATCTAATGGTGGTGTCATATTGATGTGCTTTGATGATTTCTAAGTTTGATGAGACTTGGAAGACCTAGTTAACATTCACATTGGTTACACTTAATACATGATATACATGTGAGCTATGTCAGATGATGATGATGAATACTCACCATCCACTACTAGCTCAAGTAGTGACAAAAGGTCTTTAGTACACATGTACTTAGGAAAATTGTGATGAAGATGACACCTACAACTATTGGACTATCCTAGAAAACTTGTGATGAGGATGAAATGTCCAACAACTAGTATGTCATGGAAACATTGTGATGAACATGATGACACCTACATTCACCAGATCACTTATCAACATATTTCATTATTTCAAGGCCTATACTAAATTGGCTATCAATGTCATGCATCAATTTTTATTTCATCTTGACAAGAGCTCCAATAATTTGTTTGGCTAATTAGGAAGAATATTTTTGTAGGTTTCCTCATTTGTCATAGTGATGCACTCTTGGCTTAATTTCAAACTCTTCTTCTTATTCTTGACATACACAGAAAACCCATCACTGAATTTTCCTATATGATAAAAATCAAAGAGAATGTCTAGTAAAATGAATTAACATACCTTAGATCCTTCACAAGAAGTCTCCATCATTTCTTCAGAAGATGATTTATCTTCTAGTTCAACCACAAGAATCTATCTCCTATATCTTGACCTTACATTGTATTGTTGTATTGCAATTAGGTTTTCCCTATGTAAGAGTCGACATTTTGATGAAGAAAAAATTGAATGATTCCAAGACCCACAGTTTGAGTTCCATAAGATAAAATTTCCTTGATAAAATTGACATCTGAATCTTTGTATAAAACCCATTGTGCACCATCCCTCCACCATACTCTTTCTTTGTATAAAAACCATCGTGCATTGTCTCTCCAACCATTTATTTGATGAAATTAATCCATTTTTAGGTAGTTGCTTCATTAATTGGGCCTAAGCAGGCTTATTAGGCATTTGGACAATTTATTACACTTTTACATAGACATAATGTAGTTGTGTTATGTCTAGTAACATCATACTAGATATAATGTGATAACGTTATTTCTAGTATGAAAATTTAGTCATACACAGAATATCACAATTGGGTTTTTTTTTCAAAAAAATTGATCACATTTAGGCTTGGTAATAGGCCTATTCAACTACCCAAAGGCTTGGGTTGATGTTTTCCTTTCATTTTTTGTTGGTTTAGACAATTTTCCAACTTCTAAGATCAATTATCAACTTTGACTACATTAGGTTTGCAAATGTGGGCATCTTCGAAATTAATACCATAATCTCACATGTTTTCTTACCTTTCTAACCATATAGATTTTTTAGATTTTGGACCAGATTAGCATTGTGAAGTTGATTTTTCTACATCAGTGTCTTGACAATCCTCTTAGACATATGTCTACCATTTTTTTAATAGCTTTTGATCTACTTAACAAAATGAAAAATAAATTACATATTATTGTTCTAAACTTGATTCTATACACTTTGAAAATAAAAAGTGTTGATTTTAGATTATTTTGATCTAAGTTATACCTAGCACACAAACATGTACCAAAATTTAAGGATGGAGTCACTTCAAAAAGATCATAGAGAAAAAAATAATTGTTGAGAAAATTATGAAAAATTACACAAATTCGATACCTCACGCTTACCTATCATCCTACCAAATGGTTTTTCAAAATTCAAAATATAACTATATGTTTTGTTGGGCACACAAATAGTTATGCTATGTTTTTCAGAAAAAAATAGGAACAATTTTTTGTCTGCATGGGCTTTGAACCTCTTAATCTTATCCATTAAAAAAATCTTAGTATTTTAGAAACTAGATTCAGAGTACTATATTTTTTGTATTTTACACATTTTCTCATCTTGAGTTCATTACCCTCAAATGGGTCTTCCATGATTAGGTTTACTTGATTTCAAAAAAAAATGGTGTCCACTTATACCCCCCTTTTTGCACACCATCTCAGGGCACACATGCATGTTTAGTTAAAATAAAAAAAATTAATAATAAACTCAATATATATTTAGATCATAATAATTGAAAAGCTCACATCAAGTAGTATCATGCTAAATTTAGGGTAGTCAGGATTATTTTGTTTGAACCTTCAAATAGATCTTCAAAGGCAATTTTTTTTGCATAAATTAGGAGAATATGGGGGAAATATCCATGGAAAGAAGGAATGATAGAGCAATATATTTTTGAGTAAAAGGGTTACAATCGAACCTATGTTGCATAAAAATTTATGTAATAACCAAGTTAAATAAGACATGGGTCATCTTATTTGTCTATTTGCTAGAAGATCTAGCCAACCTTTCTTTTTTTGATGAACATTTTGGTATAATATTTTTTTATTTTTTCATTTTAAAAAAATCAAATTTTTTATAAAGAAGATAATTTTTTGTTTGTGGGGAATTTTTAATGGTACTTTCTTAAAGATATATGATGAGAAATAAAAGGACAAAAAAATAGGGCTTCATAAAAGTGGTCACCAAAGAGGAAACAACGAAATAGAAAAAGAGAATTTTAGTCTCTTTATGTCTTTCCACAACACACACACACACACACACACACACACACACACACACACACACACACACACACACACACATTTTAGTCTCTTTATGTCTTTCCAGTATCTTTGGATGTATTTTTATGTCTCTTTACAATTTTTTTAGATCCTTCAAATATTTCTAGGTTAAGGGTTAGTCTATTTTTACTCTACATAGGTATTTTTAGATTAATTTTTATACTCTCTATCTCTCTCACATACACATACACTCATAATCTCTTACTCATTTTAGGACTTTTTATTAAGAGAAAAATACTTCAAAGTGACAAATAACTATTTTCTTGGTATTTCAAATCAATCACTAAAATTTCATTCAAAACATATTTTGAGTGATTCTTATGTTGGATCAAAATCCTATACATGATGGGTTTCAATTAAATGTATATGCATAGTGACATATATTCAATTAAGTCCTATAACATGTGGGGTTTCATCTAAACATACAAATTATGTTCATCTCAAAATATTATATTTAAACAAACATATTTCTTATGTGTTTATAACATTTGTGTATTTCTCCTTTGTCGTTTAAAATGTAACCTACTATTATGGGATCACCCTTTTTAATAACATCATGTGATCCACCAGAGTTCTCAGGTTGTTATTCCTCTATTTTTTTCATTATGGATTTTTTTTCATTGGGCTCCCTGATCTCTAGGATGCATTCTTTTATTGTTCATGTTGGCGCATTCCTCTTCTTGGGCTTGGTTTATTTTGTGAGGTTAGCAATGCTCAAATTGTTGGATCTAGTGCAGAATTTGGTGTTTGTCTCATCCTAGAGGGGACAATTTTTTTTTGTCTTCTCTAGACTTTTAAGAGTGAAGTGATGTTTTCTCCTCCTTCATTCTTTTCTCTTGGTAATTATCCTTGTTTCTATTTGAGGGATTATCTTCTTTATCTAGGAGTTGTGATATCTCTCTATGGAGATCTCTTCTCTTCCATTCCTATCAAGGTGGGATTTTCCCCTATTGAGGTGGGGAGAGTGGAAGTTTTGATGGTGGGATGCCATCATGTTTGGCTACATTTTAAGATTGAGATTAATTCTTTCTCTATTTTTATAGGATTACATTGGTGGTCCAAATGGCTTAAGGTTTCACAAATCCTTTCAAAGTCTAATGCTCATTTTCTTCCTTATATATAGGGTGCCCTCACAATATTGGGTTGCACTTTTTTGAGCATTATAATTTTTACTAAAATCACACTATTTTAGAAAAATGGTGTGATTTAAGCCTTGATATGTCCTATTTGAAGGAATTAATTAAAAATGGTTTGGTCAAAGACTCTTATATCAATTTTTTTTGATATAACCTTTCTACTTCTTAGTCATACTTGCAATGGATTCTCATTCACACATATCAAAATGTTGGCAAAAAATACTTTGGCTTTAGATTTTTGTGGGATCAAATGATTCATTTGAAAAGCATGGACGCAATATATAACACTACTTAGGAAAAATTTCCAAGGAACATAATCTTAATATATATTAATTTCGTTATGACTTCTTATTTTTATTTTTACTAAACATGAATTTTTCACCATATATCAAGTTTCATGTTCAACTCTCATGGAAAAATAGTAAACTAAGAAAAAACTAAAATACAAGTCTAGTAAATAGGTATTGATGTCCTCTTTCTAAGAAAATAAATTTGGATACATACAATGCAAGTTATCGATTACAAAATGAAATTATGTCTAAATTATAGTTAGCTTCACATAAATACTTTAAAAATATAAAATATTTATCCTAATAACGTGAGATCGCTAGATATTGGTGTTAAAAATCTACATTCAAAAATATCAAAATTGTACTCCTTTGAGGAAAAAAAGTTACAAATTACAAAATGAATGTCACTCCTTATAAATGTTGAATCATATTTAAAATAGTTTTTAAAAGAGATAAAAAATGAATACACATTGATTCCAAAAATATTTACTTATAATATAAAAACTAAATGCTAAAAACATTTAGTTTACATCAGCTTTCAATTCCTAATGATTTTGTAGAAATAGGTGTTCAAATGCATTTTTTTTTAATATTCATTCTACCATCAAAGTTGGCAAAAAAGTGTAATCCACTAATGTGGGACCGCCCTAATAACTTTTTTGAGTTAAGGGTTTTTTTTTTTCTTTTTCCAGTATGATGGTTTGAGGTTCTTGTCTAAACCACTTTCTTCTAGATATGTAACTTTTATGGGGGATTTAGGACACATGTTCCCCATGGTTGCAACTATGTTAAAAATCTTTTTTGACTTCATCTCTTGTGAATTTCTCTCCAACTATTGTTTCAAATTGATGTTACTTCTATTGAAGGATTCGAGTCATCTGATCCTTCTTGACTTAATTGGAACATCATGTAACCCAAATTTAAAACAATTATTAATCCTATGCAATTTAATTGAGCTTGTGATTAAGTTTCATCAAGGGATTGAAGAAAGTAAGTAGAGGTTTCAAACCAGTTTCCTTCTTTCTTCTAAAAAGACTTTCAAACAACTTTTTATTTTGTGAAATCTTTTATTTTCTAACACATATTCCTTTCTCTCTTTTGGTCAAAAAATGTTTTTAAAAGACTCTTATTTTAGTTAAAGGTTGTTTAGTTAACTAAGGATCTATTTATCTTGTATATAAATAAATAAATAAATAAAAGTTTCCTTTTCTTCTATTAAAATAACATTTTAGTGAACCACTTGTGGTTTGTGGATGACCACTTTTTTCTACATCAAAATAATACTTGGGCATTTGATATGATCTTAGAGGCCTACTAGCAATGGACCAATGTTATAATAACATGTTATTGATAGGGCCAACATCATGTTAGAATATACCATGCTTATGATCTAGCTATAAATTGTTTAAGAATAGAGTGTTGTCAACACTAGATATATATCATCTAAGAATAGAGTGATGGAATTCTTTAGAACAACTAAGAGGGGGGACGGTGAATCAATTATCTAAGGTCTAGATGTACAAATAAAACTTTTCATAGCTTAGTGAACCCATACAACATTTATCATCATGCATGCATCCATAATATTATGCAACCACTTAAAATTTCTTGGTTACTGTAGGACCAGAAAATGGGTTAAATGCATAACATACTATGAGAAAATCACAAACTCAATCAACATATATTAGCACCCACTGGTCTACCATGAAAGACAAACTAATCAAAAGAAAGCAAACATAATTAAAAACTCCCTTTTCCGTTTGTAGCTCCCATGTCCTTCTTTCTTCTCCAAATGATTGTAGCTCCAATTTGACTATAGTGCACACAAGATTGAAGAAAAAGCCTATGATAGGGATAAAGCCATGAGAATACTTGAAGTGTGATTTAATGTGAGAGAAAGAATGCAAAATGCAAAGAAGTAGAGACTCAAAGACTCAAAGATTTGGATTTTCAAAACTTAAGCATTCAGATCTGAAATGAGAGGAAGGGTGTCCATTTTATAATTGACATGGAGGGTGAGAGCATTCGATTTGTCACCCCTAGATATGCAATGTGGCAAGAGATTCCTATGATGCATATGATAGAATATACCAATTTTGAGATTCTATGACACATGAGAGTCAAACTTCGCTAAATGTGGAAGAGAATCTATGACGTGTCATAAGACACCTCAACCCACTTAAAGCCAAGAATGTATGATGAATAAGCCAAATAAGGACATGCGTAAGAGGTAAGAATATTTGATTATGAAAAATCTTAGCCAAGTGTCAAAAAAGAATCCACGAGGTGTCATATCCAAGTGTCATGATGATGGAATATTTTATGCAATATTTGAATTAAAAATCCTCTTATTCCACAAAATAAGAATTAGTAGAAAATGGAATTAATGATGGAAAATGGAACTTAGGAAATTAAGAATTTCCATGGTTTGCAGATAATGAATCAATTAATTAATAAAATTAATTAATTGAGGATGATAATTAGGAAGAATAATTAGTGAGAATAATAGAATTAAATTATGGGTTATTTAATCCTATAGAGAAAATTATTAGATAATTGGCCAAATTGATTAAATGAATGCGACCGTATCCTTTGATAAAAATGTGACGATGATGGATATCAAATAAGATGATGAAAAAGTAGACCAAAGCCATGGTCAAATTGATTGATTGAAGTTGATAACATGCCAAGGACACATGACATGAATTGGTTGATATGTAACATTTAACCAACATTGTAAATGCTATAGGATTGAAATTGATTGATAAGGTTTGATCATAATAACATTGACGAACATTGTCAATGTTATTAAAATGGTCAATGATGCCATGATCTAACATTGAAAGCCTCAACAATGTCAAAGATTGAATAACATAAATGATAGTTTTACCTAGCACTGAGAGCCATGACAATACTAAGGTCAGATTAATAAGATTGATAAGTTGATAGGTTTCCAAGGCACTGAAAGCCACAACAATGCCTAAGAGCAGATAAATGATGATTGATTTGGGATGTTTGATATGTTTCAGGTTGATTAGGATTGATTTTGAGTGATTCTGAGTTGATTTGGGGTGATTTTGAGTTGATTTGGGGTGATTTTGAGTTGATTTGAAATGATTTTGAGTTGATTTGATATGATTCCAAATTGATATGAAATTGATGTGAAAGAGGATACAAATGACAAAATATGGTCGATTTGGCCAAAGATCAGAGTTAGTAGAATGAAAAATGGGACAAATTAGTATGAAGAAGTGATGAAACTGTAGATGTGAACCATTTTTGAGCATCTACAATTACTACAAAATCAATTTCTAGAAATGTAAACATAAAACATAATAGATTCAATAACACACTTGACAAAATGATTTACGTGAAAACCCAATTTGGGAAAAACCACCAGTAACTTGCTACTTTTTCTCACTCTTCTGAAGTGATGCCTTATGAAAGGCCAACCCTATTAAAGGTTACAATACACAGTGTTAAATGTGACCCTGTTAGAGGATTTCAATCACCATGTTAGGAGTGAGCATTGTTAAAGGACTTTAGACCATTCACTTGGGATGTCACCTAGTTAAATGATTTACAAATGACTATTAGGTCAACCTTGATCCAAAGGATTTACCCTAGACTAATACAATTATTAGAGAGTAATAGTAAGGCTTGATCTGATAACAACTTACAACTCCATTTGTAGATTACAAATCACTATTATAGTCCCCTATTCTGCTTGGCTTTCACATCCTTAAGCTCTGATAGCTTGTTCACCCTTCAAACATCCATAGCCTAGACTCCTTGTCTACCTTAGGTTCTCACACATGACAACCTGTGCTTCTGAACAACCATCCCTATAAATAGAAAATTAAGATATTTTGTCGTTCTCTCTCCATCATCCAATTTAAGTTTAGGATAAATTAGGTAGGATTAATGAATCTACCCCTTATTTCATTTCATTCCCTTCCAAAAACTTCTCCTTCAATCCTCTTTGAATTTTCCTTAAAATGGTTTATCATGAATTCTATGCCACCAACTTATCAATCTTATCTTCCACATGGTTCACAAAATCTAAGAAAACAAACTTGCTAGCTCAAATCCATCCAATTCATGATCTTTCTAATAATGCTAACTCTTGGCATTAACTAGCTTCTAATGCTCGACACATACTACATTGCTCAACATCCATTATAAAATCACTCGGCACAAACTAAAGTTTACTGGTGTGCAACATCAACTAAACTTTACTTGACATACACTAGAGTAGACTTTTACTTGGATCCAACTAATTTTCTATTCAGCTTGCACTAACTTTGTTTGACAACTACTATCCACTTGGTTAAGTTTGACAAACAAACTTTGTTTAACTTATTCTTCTACACTTGCTTAGTGTAATCAACCTTTGCAACCATAAGTAGATTATCAATGCACTATGATATCACTATCTTAGCTAATTCTTGTACTCCTTTTCATATCATAACTCAACCTTTCCTCTAGGTGCTATTATTACATCTTTTTGATCAAATCCTCCTCATCAATCAAATAAATCATAATACTTAAATCATGTAAGTAGTTATCTTACCAACAAATAGAAGGTTTGACATTAGTGACAAAATAATGATTGAAACACATTTATCATACTTGTATCAATCTATTTTCAACAATCTCCCTCTTTGAAATTGATGGTAAATGAAATTGATCAAGCAAAATGACTAGGTTTAAATAGTAAGACCAACAAAATATCAAAAAGAAAAGAATTCCTTGTATTGAAATCTCTCCCTCTATCAACAACTTTCATCTTCTAAATAGGTTACAAATTTTATTCTCTTATGATCAAGAAACAATCAACTCATCCTTGTGACTCCCTCTAAATTACTTGTTATATCTCCCTTTACTTTATTTTCCTCTTAATAGGTAGATCTAATCAGTAGATACACTTTTTTTCTTAGCAATCATAATTTCTCCCTCATACTGTGTGTTAGGATTTCTCCCTCTTTGTTCAATTCCTATTCAGTTTCCTTGTATATCTCCCTCTTTGAAAACAATGCCAAAGACTTGTCATCTTTAATATATAGATATGAACATCTTCAATTTCTCCCTCTATCACCTTGCTTGTGACTGATTTGTAATTCCAAAATTTTAATTAATTTAGGAAGATCCTAAAGTAAGATCCACTACATCAATGTGCAACTTATGTTAATCAACTTGTTTGATGTAGGGCACTCCTCTTGTTTCTTAGATAGATTTTGATAGGGGTATCACCCATAGTTTACCTCTTAGATATTCATGAGCATCCTTGGGTAATTCTTTTGTGAATATATCATCAATTTTCTCTTTTGTGTTAACATATTCCATTTTCACCTCTTTATCTTGAACTAATTCTCTCAAGTAATAACACTTGATTGCAATGTGCTTAGTCTTTGTATGCATCATAAGATTCTTTGATATATTTATAACACTTGTATTATCACAATATAGTATCACTAGTTTAGTGATCTCTTCCTTCATACCTTTGGGTAGCTATTTGATTCATAAAATGTTTGTACAATTTACTGCAGTAGCAACATATTTAGCTTTAGTAGTAGATTGAGAAGTGAAATTCTTGCTAGTCCATGTAACTAACTTCTTGCCTAAGAAAAATGCTCCTCCATTGGTGCTCTTTCTATCATTAATATTTCTAGCCCAATCAACATTATTATAGGCTCTTAATTCAAAATTCTCAAATTTCTTGTAGTATAGACCATATTCCTCTATTCCTTTTAGATATCTCATTATTCTCTTTACAACCATCAAATGATTCTCCCTAGGATTGGCAGAGAATCTTGCAACTATCCCTACAGGTAATGCAATATCATGTCTTCTATGTACTACATATTGTAATTTTCCAATCATAGACCTATATAATGTTTGATTCACCTCAGCTAAATCATCATTCTTTGAAAATTTATATCCTATCACCATAGGTGTACTTATTGGCTTAGAATATTTCAATCCAAAAGTTTTTAGTATCTCCTCAACATACTTTGATTGAGTGATGTATATACAATATTTCATTTGGTGTACTTGCAAACTGACAAGGAACTTGATCTCTCAAAATATATATATCTCAAATTCTTGCTTCATTTCATTCGCAAAAGCCTTACATAAAGTATCTTAATGTCCAAATATGATGTCATCAACAAAAAATTTAGATAATAAAATACCTTTTCCTTTCTTTGTCTTCAAGTATAGATTTTTGTTATCATCAATCCTTTCAAATCTAATCTTTATAAGATAATTATGAAGTCTCTCATACCATGTTCTTGGTGCTTTCTTCAAACCATATAAAGCTTTGTGTAATCTACACACCATGTTTTTATTGTTAACATCAAAAATCATTCTGGCCATTCTGTATATACTTCTTTCTCTAATATACCATTTAGAAATGCAAATTTAACATCCATTTGATAAACTTTGAAACCTTTGTATCCAAAATAAGCAAGAAAAGTTTTTACTCCTTCCAATCTAGCAACAGGGGCAAGTATTTCTCCATAGTCAATCCCTTCTTGTAAATATCTTTCACAAGGTAATCTTTCCTTATTCCTTGCAACTTCACCATTTTCATCTAACTTATTTCTATATACCTGCTTGGT
The DNA here is from genome assembly GCA_028749045.1 of Cupressus sempervirens. Taxonomy (NCBI): domain Eukaryota; kingdom Viridiplantae; phylum Streptophyta; class Pinopsida; order Cupressales; family Cupressaceae; genus Cupressus; species Cupressus sempervirens. Next base: position 125,044,027 of record CM053785.1, on the reverse strand, counting down.
GCCAATCACATTTTTGTCTTTTGGTTTAAGAACTAGAGTCTATCTTTTGTTTTTCTCAATTTGTTCAATCTCTTCTTCCATGGCTTTACTCTAGTTCACATCTTCTAAGGTATCTTTCACTATTTTGGGTTCTTTCATGCTGAAAAAACATGTATCATTTTTAACTTTTTCCTTATCATTGGTCTAGCATCTTTATCTTCAATGATTTGTGCAACAAGATGATGTCTCTTGAAAAATTTAGACAATCTTGGTTCAACTATGGTTTCTTTATTTGGTCTTTCAACTTTTGAATCACTATGTACATCTCTATCGGGTATTTCAACATCTCTTTCATGTACAATAATCATAGAATCAAAATATGACTCAACTTCATTCTGTAACTTGACACCTAAATGTAACTCGGTTCCTAATTACAACTTGACATCCATAGTATGTGACTCGACAGTCACAAAAAATTGTTGTTGATTTGTAACTTGATTTGAAACATCTTTTTTAGTAGACATACCTTCATAAAAGTATACAAATTATTTGTATTCTTTTGGTTCCTTCATATGTTCAACCTCGTATACTTTTGTATATTCATCATATTTCACATTTGCACTTTCCACAACTTTGTTAGTATTACTATTTAAACACTTATAAGCTTTACTTCTTATGGAGCAACCTAGGAATATATCTTTGTCACTTTTTTCATCTAGTTTACCATTCCTGAAATCTTTGAGAATATAGCATTTGCTTCCAAATACCTTAAAATATTTTACATTGGACAAGTATCTATACCATATTTCAAAAGGTGTTGAATGAGTACCTTTCTTGAATTGTACATATTTCAAGGTATATATAGGTGTACTTACAACTTCTCTCTAGTATTTCAAAGCAACATCTTTCTCCATAATGAGTGTCCTAGCATAGTCCATTACAGACATGTTCCTCCTTTCACCAATTCTATTTTGTGGAGGGGTTATAGGAGCAGGTGTTTGTCTTTTGATTCCTTTGTCATTACCAAACATCTCGAACTCATTTGATGTAAATTCTCCTCCTCTATTACATCTGAAAAATTTCAGACTTTTACCTATTTCCTTCTCAACTATTGCTAAGTACCACTTAGGTATTTGGAAAGCATTAGATTTCTATTTTAGAAACATAATTGTCATCATTCTAGAATAATCATCAACAAGTAGCATAATCTACTTAACTCCTTTGTAGCTTTTCACTTCAATTGATTCACACAAGTTAGTATGAACAATCTCTAGTATTTCCTTAGAGGTATGAGTTTTACTCTTAAAACTTGATTTTGTCATTTTTCTTAATTGACATTGTTTTCACATTATATTGTTAGGCTTCTTTATCTTAGGAAAACCTCTAACTTTTCTCATGTTACAGATGTTAGATTGTGATGAATGATCAAGGAAGTATTGTACATACTCCATAAAGTGGTAAAAATACTTGTATAAAAGGGTTTAGGGCTAGGGATTGTTTCATTGTGGGGTGATGCAAAAATTGGTTCTTGAGGCAATATTGAGCTATAAGGGATTACAGATTGTAATCAGGTTCTAATCACTGGATCAAAATAATACTGGACTTTCTAGTTTGTGGACGCAACCCAAGGATTGGGTGAACCACATTAATTCTTGGTGTCTCGTGTTCTTTTCTATGTGATCTATTATTTTCTGATATTGTTTATATTTGCATGTAATTATTATTTATGTCCATGGTTTAATCATAAAAAATAGATACTAACCAAGTTATCAAAATTAACATGACATAACCTCTTGTGCCATAGCCATACATCATCAAATTCTAACAAGTAGCATCCTCTATATCAAGGTAGAATAGATTACTCCTAGTTTGATCACCCTTTCCATTTAGTTTTCCATCAATATCATATATCTTAGCAATCTTGTTTTCAAACTGAACCTTATATCCTAAATTATTTAGTTGTGAAAAACTCAATAGATTATAGTTAAGTCCTTCCACATAGCAATCATTGTCACATAAAATATTTTCTGTGAGTTTAATAGAAACTTTTCCTTTTATCAAATATGGTGCATAACTACCAAATCTTACACTATTTCCATCATAACAATTCAATGATCCATCTATCATTCTTGTTCACACAAGAAACAAGTATAATTGCCTCATCTTTATCAGATGTGTCCTCCATTACAAGATACACCACTTCATCATCATTTTCATCAAATTCATCACTATTTTCATCTTCAGCAATGTAGCAAGACTTCTTGCCTTAGTCTTTGTAATCTTTTCTATCTTCATCTCTTCTACTCTTTTACTTGTCACCACCTTTGTAGTTCTTCTTCTCTAGACATCTAATAGAAAGATGACCAACCTCATTGGAATTGAAACAAATGGTAGGTAGTTTACCTTTAAACTTACCTTTACCTCTGTGAAATCTCCTTTCTAGTAGTGCTTCAAGTTGATCTACATCCTCCTCATCTATCACACTATCATTGGACACATATTTTGTCTTTTTGTTCTTCTTTACATTAGGTTCTTTCAATGACAACTTAGCTTTGAAAGAAAATTCAATATTTTTAGGTTTGTAATTATCAAAGTTAGATAGCTCAAAAGTATTGAGTCTACCTACTACACATTCAAGAGTGAGAACATTCCCTAGTACACATCTTACTTCTTGTATTGCAAAAAATCTAATAGCATTGTTGGACTTACAAGTGGGAAAGGAGTAAAATTTTGAGAGGGAGGGGGGGGGGGGGGGGGGGGGGGGTGGGTGGTGAATCAAGAGTTTAAATTTGGACCCATAAAACTTTCACCATTCATACATCACATGCATTAATATACTAAAATAACATATAAAGCATATGCATCAATCATGTAAATATGTAATAAAATACACACACTTAATACCATATATGATTACCTAGAAACCCTCCAAATGAGAAGGTAAAACTAGGGTGGGGATGACACCCACAAATATTCACTACTGCAGCAATAAAATATATCTGATTAAGGTTATAATTCTTTAACCATGAATCATGGTTTGCCCTGTGAAAGACCTACCTTGTTAAAGACTTACAAAGACTGTTAAGACCCACCTTATCAGAGGATTTTAACACCCTATTAGAAGTGTGCTTGGTTAGAGGACTTCAACTCACAATTAAGTAAGCACCCTGTTAAAGGATTTCATATAGCTTGTTAAGACTACTCTGTTAAAAGATTTAACTAAAATCACCTGTCAAAATATTTTAGCATAGATCCTACGGTTGGAACTTGCTTTCCTAATAAGAGATCATCTCTATCCAATTTTTTATTGATCCTTCATGATTTGATGTATCAATGTTTCATCCTTTATCCTTTATTCTTCACTTAACTGATTCTGTAATTCACTCTTACTACTAAGTCACCTTGAATGCTCTGCAAACTGTCTTGTTCGCTTCTCTGATTTAATCATTCACCCCTTTGCAATGATCTCAACATCATTAAAAATTTAGGGCTTCATCCTCCTTAAGAAGACTTAGGTGGCTTAGGGTTAGGTATGAATCAATGGTTAAGATTCATCCATTTTTCTATTTAAACCTTCCCATTTTCCAATCGATTGCATGTAATTGCATAAGAATCTGTATACTTCCTTATCTCTAAAAGATCAAAATCTATCTTTAGGTTAGCTTGAAAATGGTTTACATAGTTGTTTGTGCCATTACAAACAAATATGCCTAATTTGTGTCACTCATCATATGAAGTCTCTAATGCTCGACATACACTATAATTCTATTTTGACTTGGAAATTGAATTGCTTGGCATGTACTATTCACTCAACACTTGAATCATTTAGCATGGTCTATGTTCTTGGCACTTCAGTGACTCAACACATGAGTGGCTCGACACTCATTGTAAATTGGCATGGTCTAATATTGACATGTTGTACTTGATATGCATTACTAGTTTGACATGAACTAAGTAAATGTCTTAAGTGTGTTGACACTCACTTGTCAAAACCAATCTGAGATAAACAATCTCCCCCTTTGACATGAGTATCAAAAACACTTGAATATACATAATCAATCTAATCTTCTAAAATATAACATATCCATGACTTGTCTTATATAAAAAAATTCAAAAATTTTGAAATTTTGTGATAACCTATATACCTTGAAATTTATAGCTCCCCCTAAGTTAATATGTCTGTTCTGTGTCCAAAATCTTGTGCTCCTTTCTGAGTAGATTTGTCTTTGCTAACTAATACTGTTTGACTTCAATACACTTATACTCTTTCATGCTGCTCTATTTCTATCTTTGCATTTTATTGCTCCCCTTTTATTTATTCTCTCTCTTTTTGTTGTTGTCTCCCCCATATGATATTCTCCCCCTTTTGACACTTATGTCAAATGGGTTATACATGTATAGTGTGTTTGTCCAAAAATGATTTATGGACCTCCATTATAATTTTAAGAGCTACATCCTAGTTGTCACATGCAACATCCAGTGACTTGAGTTTGATGGTAAGCTCAATAGCAAGGTGTACTAGGCCATCTAGAGTAGAAATATTGGGGTCTTTCTTTAGCAAAGTTTCTGCATAGCCTAGCTCCTTGTGTAGTACCTCCATATGAGGGGTGAGAGATGCCTGTATACTTGTCAATTTGGCTCTTATGCTAGCCTCTTCTACTGTTAACACATCTAATTGACTTTGTGTTTGAAGAAATGTATGAAAATGATTCTCACTGTAAGCTAGGTTCTGAGGTAACCTTGTACTTGATATGTTTAGATTTCTCTCTAGGCTTAGAATATGATGTTTGGTCTCTTGGGTGAAGAGTGTAGGATCATACAATTTGGTGTATAATGAGAATATATTCTCAAGTACCTTCTTCACATCCTCAACCTTTGTTTCTAGTGCAACTTGAGTTAGTGCTATCTCATCAGATATCTTCTCATTGACCTTGTTCTAGAATTTATTTTCTAACCACTCTAAAAGTTTAGCAATTGTATCAATGTCTTCATTTTTGACCTTTTCCACTATGTCTAATAGTTGCTCTAGTAGTGGCTTGGTCTCTTCAGGAGTAGGCAGACTAAATGCATCTAGAAAGATGTCTTTTATGTCTTGAAGAGCTTGCTTCTTCCTATATTCTCTCTTAAGCATTTGCTAATGATCATTGTATCATAATAAACCTTTGGAATAATAATCTCTTCATCATGAGTGATATCACCATAGTGAATTACCTTTTCAACTTTTGAAGAGCTTGAGCTTGGCATTGACATCTACAATGGTATAGCTTCCATGCTCTATTTCTGAAGAACTTTTGTAGGAGAAGTGCCAGATGTTGGTAGAGTTACTAGTGCCTAGATGGCTTCTTTCTCCTTTACCTTAGGTGTATTCTCACCTTCTTTAGATTGGCTCTTATCTAATACAATGACATGAACAACACCTAGTCCTTGTGCCTTAGGTACAAATGAATCTGTCTATCCTATTTCTTGCTATACATTTGTATCTTTTTCTTCTTCTTGCTTTTTCTCAAGAGTAACAACTTTCACAAGTGTATCAACCTTAATAGGTGTTTCTACTATAGTTTGAAACAAAGGTTTCACTTGAGTAACTGAAGGGATGGTAGAAGAAGGTTCTTTTGGTTTCACCTTATCTCTTGTGATGTCAGTTACTACCTTTTGGAGCTTATCTACACTAACCAAGACTAGATTATCACATAACTTTGCTTGTAGTGTAGATTGGTTCATTATTTTCTTCAAGTCATCTACAATTAGTGGATTTATGTTTTGAGTTGAAGCATCAAGAACATCCTTGACAATAAAAGTTTCAATTGACTTGGTTGTATCATGTGGGGAACTGACACTTGACACTTGTATGTCCTACACACTCTATTCATCTTGCTCCCGTTTAGTTGTAGCTATGTCATCATCTTGCTATATTTCTTCCCCAACTATATTATCTTCATTCTCATCTTCCTTATCATCTTCTTGTTTGTCATCGTCTTATTTATCATCTTTACCCTCAAAAGGGTTAGCTTCTCCTTGTTTTATAGTGGTCAACCCATAGATTAGTTTTCATGTTTGGGTAGACTTCTTGACCACATCTTCAATATTGTTTTGAAGAATGTTGAAGGCTCTATAAATAGGTGTAAACCTAACTCCATATTTCTTAGTAGCCTAAGTAATTTGACCTTTTGTTAGTTCTATAATTACTTGGGCCAGAATAGTTTCTCTTATTTATTTTTCCAAATTTAAACAATAGTGACATTTTTGATCAACTAAATCATATAACTTCTTGGGTACTGAGTTAGCAAATTATAATGGCGTAGTCTTAAATTTAGACATCATTGCATATAGGGCTTATTCAACTAACTTCTTTTCTTCTTTCTCAATTTTCTCAAAATCAATATGCTTAAATCTAGACAAGTCTATATTATTTCTGACAAACATTTTCCATTTCATTCTTTGATTTAATCACATCATAATTTCCAAAGATTTTTGCAATCTTGTCAACTTCTTTTGCTAGGAGTGTTGTGATTGTTGCCGATTCTTCATCAACATTGATCTCATATCCAAGTGGTCTTAACCATCTGACCCTTGGGGTGGAAGCCTGTATAAAGGTGTAATCAGCATCAACAAGAAAGCATATATCATTTTAGTGTTGCTCAACTAGTGAAACAACTATCCTCATTCTTTTCTTTATTGACTTCTTAAAGTCATCAAAGTAGCTAGTCACCAATGTCTCAAAATTTTCTCCCATCTATTCAATAAATTCATTGATTTGTAGTACAATTAACTTATTGGTATTCCATCCAAGTACACCAAAATAGGGGAATGCATTTTGTACATAGAAAAATATGCAGATAAGTATTGCACCAAAATTGCATTGTGCACTCTTAATTTTCTTTATAGCTCTAAGGTTCTCCATTAGTTGTTGTAGCTGGAGTTTTGCCAGATCATATGTGTGATCTTTCTTCACAATATTGTAGCCAACATCTACTACAATACAAGGTACACTATTCAAATTTTTGGATTGATAGAATTTGTGTGAGATTACCCTAATAGAAAAGTCTAGTAGTGGATCAGTGATGGTATCAATTGTCATCCCTTTCTTGTTCCATTTTGCCCCTATGTTTTTCTCTATTACCTCCTTGGAGTTGCTTCTCAGAGTCTTAGGCTGATCTAGGGTTGGCTAGCTAGTAACTTTGTAAATTATCCTCTTTGATATCTTAATTAGTCCTCCTTCTAGCCATAAGGATCCATCATGTATTTAGCTTAAGATAATTTTAATCCATTCAGTCTTGAAAATAGTAGGAAAATCTAGGGCATGCATCAAACCTTTTCTCTCAACTATTTTATATTCTTCTTTCAAAACACCATTATCACATAATCTATCATAAGCTTCTAGGTCTCCAATGCTACCAATTTTACAATTATAACATTTCCTTACATCTTGAACCATAATAACATTAGGTGGGATCATTGAAAGTGCACTAGAGGGATCTTGTTTGTATGCTATGTCAAGGGTGGCTTTGAATATTGGTTGTTTGAATTTGTTACTTACAAGATGAACATTTAAAACCTCTTTCCCTTCTATATTGCTCGAACTAGATACCATTCTTTTCAAACTAGGGTTTGTGCAAATTAAAACTACGTAGGTTGGCTTGTGATAAATACCTTGTAAAATCTATATGCTAGTGTGAGATTATCACTGAAATCTTTGCAAATGCTTTGAACAAGTTTTTGAGTTGCCTTCTACTCTATTTGTTCTTGCTTGAATTCAAAATGATGAAAAATGAGTAAAAAACAACCATATACCCTTCAAAACCTTTGCATTTAATGCTTAGTGCTTGTACAACTATAAACTCAACATCAACTTGATTTCAGAGTCATTTGATATCCATTAATATTACCATCACTTAGCAGCTTCTACAGACTTAACATCAACTAGCTACTCTGGTAGCTCGACATCAACTAGCATTCCACTTAGCATCCATTGAAAACTTTCCATGCTTAGCAACAACATGAAAACTTAAAGATTTAATCTTGAATTTTCAAAAACATCTTACATCTTCATTAATGCTAATGTAGTCCTTTCAGTACTACCTTCTTTTGGAACTAATATATGATATAACACTTTAAATATCAATCTCACATACCTCTTGATTATTCAATTTGATGAGGTGTGATCACTTGACCCATTGGGTGAAGTGATCCATCCTACATTTGATGTACTACAAACATCTTTCTTTTTCCATGTCTTGTTCATCTCATCTCTGATGTGTTCAACATTTACCTTGCCTTTGCCTTTATCAAATTCACAACTTGGTGCCTTTGACCAAGTTGGACAATTTTTACTAATGTGACAAGCCTTCAAACAACTAAAGCATGTGGTTTGACTCAACATCTTTTGTAGTTACCACTAAAGTGTGTCCTGATACAATTCTCAAGAACGTGTCCATATTCTTGATAATAGTGATAGCTATATCTTGTATTGTAATCCCAATTATAAGAGTTTCCATAGCTTCTTACCTTTTTTGTCTTGTTTGATGAACACATGGACTTGGATCTGCATTCAAAAGCTCTATGTCCATACTTCTAACAATTGTGGCAATGTCCTTCAAATCTTTGTGTGTTCATGATCCTAGTTCTACATTCATGTGCCTGATGACCTAGTTTGTTGCACTTATGATAATGAACCATGTTCTTAGGCTTGACATTTTGATTTGTATTATTGCTTCTACACACATTAGTATTATGTCCTTTCTTTCCACAACTATGACAAATAGGTTTGGAGTTCTTACCTATGTTGTTCCTTTCTTCAACAAGTTTGGATGATTCTCGTTCTTCAATGCTTGTGTAGCCCAATCCTGATGTATCTTTGTTAGATTTAGGGTATCTTAGTAATTTCTCAAAGTATTTGATGACTTCATTTGTCTTGTTAAGACTTTCAGAAAACTCCTTTTCTCTCTTTAGATCATTCTATAACTTCAATGTGGTTATCTCAATGTCTTTGACATTTAGTTCATAATTGGCATTCATCATTTGAATTAGAGTATCTAATTGCAGGTTGGAGATCTTGGTTAACTCTATTGACTTTTCCTCTAATCTGTTGACCAGAATTCTTTTGTCTTCTTCAATCATGGCTTTGTCTTCCATGGCTTTCTTCCTTTGTTCAGTCACCTCACATAGCAGTATAGCTCATGATTCTTGTTCCAACTTGAGATTTTTGATTTCTTCAACTTGGATTCTATTCTTCTCCATTAGATCTGCAACTACTACATCAAATTCACTAGACTTACCATCTGCAAATAACTTGGTGGTGTCTATCTCTTTGTATAGTGTGTCATTCTCTAAAAAGTAATTTTTTTCCTTCTCCTCAAAGAACTCTTTAAAACATCTCTAGCTTCATTTAGTTGATGTAGTATAAGATGCATTTTAGTCTCCTAGTTCTCAATAGTATTTCCCAATTTGTAGACTTCCATTTCAAGATCTTTCCTCTAAGCTACAAAGCTTCTCTTTCAGAAGACTAGGTTCTGATACCAATTGTTGGAATTACAAGTGGGAAAGGAGTAAACTTCTGAGAGGTGGGGGGGGGGGTGTGAATTAGGAGTTTAAACTTGGACCCATAAAACTTTCACCATTCATACATCACATGCATTAATATAATGAAATAACATATAAAGCATATGCATTAATCATGTAAACATATAATCAAACACACACACACACACACACACACACACACACACACACACACACACACACACACACCAGATTTTAACACCCTATTAGAAGTGTGCCTGGTTAGGGACTTCAACTTACAATTAAGTAAGAACTCTTTAAGAGGATTTCATATAGCCTATTAAGACTACCCTATTAAGAGATTTAACTAAAATCACCTATCAAAATGTTTTAGCATAGATCCTATGGTTGGCACTTGCTTGCCTAATAACAGATCACCTCTATCCAATTTCTAATTGATCCTTCATGATCTGATGTATCAAAGTTGTATCCTCTATCCTCTATTCTTCACTTAAATGATTATGCAATTCACTCTTACTAAAGTTACCTTGAATGCTCTACAAATTGTCTTGTTCACTCCTCTAATTTGATCATTCACCCCTTTGTAATGCTCTCAACATTGTTAAAACTTTAGGGCGTCATCCTCCTTAAGGAGACTTAGGTGGCTTAGGGTTAGATATGAATCTATGGTTGAGATTCATCCATTTTTGACTTAAACCTTCCCATTTTTTGATTAGCTGCATGTAATTGCATAGGGAATCTGCATATAGATTTGTCCTTATCTCTACAAGATTGAAATCTATCTTTAGGTCAGCTTGAAAATGGTTTACATAGTTGTTTGCACCATTACAAACAAATATATCCAATCTGTGTCACTCAACATATGAAGTCTTTGATGCTTGAAATACATTGTAATTTTGTTCTAACTTGACACTTGAACTACTCAGCATCTACTATTCACTCAGCACTTGAATCACTCAGCATGGTCTATCTGCTCAACACTTTAGTGATTTACCACATGAGTGGCTCAACACTCATTGTATCTTGGCATGGTCTAATATTTACATATTGTACTCTACATGCATTACTAGTTCGGTATGAAGTAAGTAAATGTCTTAAGTGTGTTAACACTCACTTGTCAAAACCAATCTAAGATCAACAAGAATATATAGGTAGTAGTGTTCTCAAAAAATTTCTTAGTACACTATATCATCATCTATTGTACTAGTATCTCCTCTTATTATATTAACAACATCTTTTATCCTTGAGCAATATTGAGCAATATTTTCACCTTCTTGCATTCTCATATCATTGAACTTACCTCTAAGACTTTCAACTTTGGCTCTTAGAACATGCTTGTCTCCTGCATAGATGGTGTGTAAAGCATCCCACATTTTCTTTGAACTATCAATACTTTTGATATCATCAAACTTAGCATAGCTTAAGGTAGAGGCAATCTCCAACATTATCTGGTTATGTTCTTTTTCTTTTTTAGATCTTCAGTAGTTAGGGCTTTAGCAAGATTAGCATACTCAACAATAATGGTAGATTGTGCATGATCTCCAAGTCCTCCAAGGTGTAGCTTCATCAAAATTTTCCATGCAAGAAAGTTATCTCTATCAAGCTTGGGTACTTCTCTTTTTGACATCTTGATCTTTGTGCTTCTAGTACCTTCAAACTAGTCCTCTTAAGTAGATGGCTTTGATGCCAATTTTTGGAATTCTTTAGAATAACTTAGAGGGGGGGGGGGGGGGGGGGTGAATCAATTATCCAAGGTACAAAAAATGTACAAATAAAACTTTTCATAGCTTAGTGAACCCATAAAAAATTATTATCATGCATGCATCCATAATATTATGCACTCAATTCAAATTTGTAGGTTACTATCAAATCAATTTGTAGAAATGCAAACATGAAACATAATAGATTTAATAACACACTTGACAAAATGATTTACATGAAAACCCAATTTGGGAAAAACCACTAGTAACATGCTAGTCTTTCTCACTCTTTTGAAGTGATGCCTCATGAAAGGCCAACCCTATTAAAGGTTACAATACAAACTGCTAAATGTGACCTTGTTAGAGGATTTCAATCACCCTGTTAGGAGTGAGCCTTGTTAAAGGACTCTAGACCATTCAACCCAATTAAAGGATTTAAAAATAACTGTTAGGTCAACTTTAATCCAAAGAATTTACCTTAGACTAATATAATTATTAGAGAGCAACAACAAGGCTTGATCTAATAAAAACTTCTAACTCCATTTGCAAATTAAAGATCATTGTTTTAGTCCTCCATTTTGCTTGGCTTTCACATACTTTAGCTTTGATATCTTGTTCACCCTTTAAGCATCCATACCCTTAAGCCTTCTTTCTTAACTTACCAATGTAAACTTTTCACTTAGGTCACTAAATGAAGCAATACCCTAGACTTCTTGTGTAGCTTAGGTTCTCGTACATGACAACCTTTGCTTTTGACTAGCCATCCCTATGAATAAAGAATTAAGATATATTTTTCTTTTCATTCTCCATCATCCAATTTAGGGTTAGGATATATTAGGTAGGATTCAATGAATCTACCCCTTATTTCATTTCATTCCCTTATAGAAACTTCTCCTTCAATCCTCTTTGAATTTTCCTCAAAATGATTTACCATGAATTTTGTGCCACCAACTCATCAATCTTATCTTCCACATGGTTCACGCAATCCAAGAAAATAAACTTGTCATCTCATATTCATCAAATTCATGATCTTTCTAATAATGCTAACACTGAACATTAACTAGCTTCTAATGCTTGACACATACTACATTGCTCGATATCCACTATAAAATCACTTGGCATGAACTATAATTTATTGGTGCTTGACATCAACTAAAATTTACTTGGCATACACTAGAGTAGACTTTTACTTGGCTCCAACTAATTTTCTTCTTGGCTTGCACTAAATTTTCTTGGCACCTACTATCCACTCAGTCAAGCTTGACAAACAAATTTTGTTTAACTTGTTCTTTTGAACTTGTTTAGTGTAACCAACCTTTGTAACCATATGTAGATTATCAATGCACTATGATATCACCATATTAGCTGATTCTTGTACACCTTTTCATATCATAACCAACCTTTCCTCTAGGTGCTATTGTTACATCTTTTTGATCAAATCCTGTTCATCAATCAAATAAGTGACAGTACTTAAATCATATAAGAAATTGTCTTATCAAAAAATAGAAGATTTGACATCAGTGACAAAACAATGATTGAAACACATTTATCATACTTGTATCAATCTATTTTCAACATAGAGTGCATGATAGCACTAGACATATATAATCTAAGAATAGCTCTATCATGTCATCATCTCATAATCTATTTATCTCACAAAATCCTACCATTAGGTTTTTTTTGGAAATCTAAGAAATTAATTGAAAGGGGAGGGGTAAATTAGTTACATAAAAATACATCCTTGTCCCTTAGATGTCAATACAAACTTCAACCAATCATGTAATACTTGATAGCTTGGTTAACACTATAATATTACTGATGCACGGTTAACAAATCAATCCTAAGATTATTAATCTATTTTAACCTTTAGTGACTTAGTTGCAAAAATATAATGCATAAGAAAATAACATGAACAAAGATGACACCGAGATTTAACATAGAAACCCAATTTGGAAAAAATTAACTTGCAACTAGTCACAATAATTTTCACTCTTTTGAAGTTAGTCCTATTAGGAGCCAACCCTATTATAGGTTACAAATAATACTATTAAGTATGACCCTCTTAGAGGATATAGATCACCCTATCAGGAGTGGTTTGGTTAGAGGTCTTCAAATACTTCAATCTTGAAATATCACCTTGATAGAGGATTTACAAAATGATTGTTAAGTCAACTTTGTTAAGAGATTTCTTTACTACTACAATGGTTAGAAGGAAACAAAAATTTGATCAAGTTTATGAAGAAACTATCTTTGTAGAATCAGATCTTTGTTTTGGTTTGACCTCTAGATCCTTCCTGATCAGATTTTTTTTGGAGCTTATCTTTCACACTTTCCTACTCTGCCTTTAGCCTTCACTCACATATCTATCTTATTTCATATTCCACTTGTTACTTTTTTTGTCCTCTAAACTTGACCTTTCTTATTTATCATATAAGCTAGGAAATGTCGGCTTGACTACCTTTTAAAAATATTAATAAAAATCCAAGTAGTTGACCTCAATTAATAAAATATTTGATAATTGCATTATTCTATCACTCAGTCAATACTAGGATTGAGTGCTTGATTGACACTGTGACTCCTTTAATGACCAATCACTTGGTTAATACTACAAGCCTTTGATGCTTGACCACTCAATCAATACTGCAAGAAGGAATCCTTTCATTAATCAACTACTTTATTAATACTAAAAATTCTTCTTTTCCTGACTACTCCATTAGTATTGATATATACAAGGTTAATACTATAAACTCTACATTGCTCAATTAATACTGATATTTGTAAAAACATCAATAGTAATCTACAATTGAAGAATTATTTTCAACAAACTCCCTCTTTAGGATTGATGAAAACACAACATGTCAACATAAACTAATAGAAGTATGATAAATAAGATAATATCCTTAGTTTTATTCTAATTTTGATCCGTACTAACTCCATTGGAGACTCTACTTGGATTTGTCTCTGATGCTTTCCTAACAATACTCTATTTTAATTTTCTCCCTCTTAACTATATATTCTAGTATCTAAATATCAAGACTCCCCCTCTTTCTCATTGATATCAATCTTCCTTCAATCTTCCATGTTGACACTAAAATCTCCCTCTTTGACATTAATTTCCAAAGGATACAAACTTCTAAAATCATAATGTACCTTTTGTACTGGTTCATATGCAATATGCTCTACATCAACTTGTTTGATCTTCAATGGAGCTTGGTTGATACCACACTATATTTTTCTTTAGTGAGCATTAGATAGGGAAATAACCCCTAGTTTACCTCTTAGATACATAAATGCATCCTTAGGTAAATCTTTGGTAAATATATTTTCTATCTACTCCTTGGTGTTCACATATTCCAGTCTCACCTCTTTGTCTTGAACCAATTCCCTTAGGAAATGATATTTGATTGTAATGTGTTTTTTCTTTGTATGCATCACTGAAATTTTGGATATATTGATTGTACCTATGTTATCACAATAGATAACCACTGGTTCCTTGATTTCTTCCTTCATTCCTGACATCAATTGATTGATCCAATTAGAAAAATTAACTACTGTAGCAACATACTCTACTTCTGTTGTGGATTGAGAAATGCAATTCTTCTTCTTGCTCGTCCAAGATACTAGCCTCTTTCTAAGAAAGAATACTCCTCTAGTTATTTTTGTGTCATCAATGCTTCCTACCCAATCTATATTAGTAAAGGCTCTTTACTCGAGATTTTCTCCTTTCTTGTACCATAACCCATAATCTTTAATTCCTTTTAGATATCTAAATTTTTTTTGACTTCCATTGTGTGATTTTCTTTATGATAGAAAAGAATCATGCAATTATGCCAACTACCAATGCAACATCAAGTCTGGCGTGAACAACATATTGAAGTTTCTCAATCATTAATTTGTAAGTAATTTGATTTATCTCCTTTGAATCATCATTCTTTGAGAGCTTATGTCCAATAGATATAGGTGTTCCAACTAGTTTGGAATCTTCCATTCCAAATACTTTCAATGTTTCCCTAATGTATTTTGATTGAGAGATGTATATACCATCCTTCATCTGATGAACTTGTAGACCCACAAAGAATTTAATTTCCCCAAAAATAGACATTTGAAATTCTTTCCTCACTACTTTAGAAAATGACTTGCATAATATCCCGTGTCCACTAAATATAATATCATCCACAAATATTTTGACAAGAAATATCTTGTATTGTGGTCCTTCATTAATGCACAAATTTCTATTATCATTTGTCTTTTCAAAACTAATTTTTACTGGATATCCATGTAGTCTTTTCTACCATGCTCTAGGAGCTTGCTTTAATCCATATAAAGTTTTATGAAGTTTACATACCATGTTTCTTTGTCTTGGATCAATGAAACCTTTAGGTTGTTCAATGTAAACATCTTCCTCTAAGAATCCATTCAAGAAAGATGATTTGACATCCATCTGATATACTTTGAATCCTTTTTGTGCTGCATATGCTAGAAGTATCTTAACTCATTCAAGTCTTGCAACAAGGAATTTTTTTTCTCCATAATCAATACCTTCTTCTTGAGCATAACCTTTTCATAAAATTATTTCCTTGTTCCTTGTTGCTTCTCCTTTCTCATTCAACTTATTTCTAAATATTCATTTTGTACCAATCACATTCTTATCCCTTGGTCTAGGAACAAGAGACCAGGTTTTATTCTTCTCTATTTTCTCAAATTCTTCATTCATAGCTTCTATCCAACTTTTATTTTCTAGAGCATCTTTTACAGATCTAGGCTCATATTCACCAACCAAGCATGTGCCTTTTAATTTATCTCTTGTTATAATGCCTTCTTTCTCTCCTCCAATTATTTGATTAGGTGCATGATGCGTTCTAACATATTTGGCAAGTCTTGGATCTTTCTTTCTTGATTCAGGAATTGGTTAACTTGGTTCTCCAAGATCTTCATTCTTTTTCTTGGGCTCTTCTAGTTGATCTAGCTATAACTTAGGTGCCTTTGTTTGTGACTCAGGTTGCACTACTTGTGACTTGGGTTGCACTTCTTGGGGCTATAACTTGGGTTGAATTATTTGTGACTCGGGTGTCTTAATCTGTGACCCAGGCTGAACTGCCAGTGAATGGTTAGGCACACTTGGTTGCTAATTAGCTTCAACCTTCTAAGGTAAAGTCTTAGGTTCTTGTTCACAATACATAAACTTTATGTAATCTTTAGGTTCTTTTATTCTTTATTCTTCAATTTTTCCTACAAATTCTTTAATCCTTACATGGGCATTTTATATGACTTTGTGAGTAGTCAGCATCAAACATTTGTATGCCTTGCTTCTATTAGAGCACCCTAGGAATATTTCTTCATCACTTTTTGCATCAAGCTTTCCTTTCCTTACATCATTTAAGATATATCACTTTCTTCCAAATACTTTGATATAACAAACATCGGGTTTGTAATCATGCCATAATTCACAAGGTGTTTTGCTTGTACCTTTCTTTAGTTGAACTCAATTCAATATATGAACTATTGTGTTGATTGCTTCTCTCTAGTATTTTGGTGCAATATTCTTCTTTTTCATTAGTGTTCTTGCACACTCCATGATGGATTTGTTTCTTCTTTTTGCTATTCCATATTTTTCTAGAGATCTAGGTGTTGATACTTGTCTTTTGATTCCTCTTTCATTGTAGAACTCATTGAATTCATTTGAGACGAATTATCCTCCTCTATCTGATCTCAAGCATTTCAGATTCTTCCCTATTTATTTCTCAACTCTAGAAAAATACCATTTGAACTTTTGAAAAGCATCAAACTTATCCTTCAAAAACATTACAATCATCATCCTAGAATAATTATCAACAAATAAAATGACATATACATGTCCATAGTAGCTTTCCAAACCTATTGGCCCACAAAGATCTATGTAAAAAAGATCCAAAAATTATTTAGAATTGTAGGACTTACTTTAAAACTTCTTTTACTCATTTTTCATGTTGGTGCTCAAAATTGTAGCCCCAATTTTGAGTACCATTGAGAAAGTTAAGCCCTATAAACACTTTTTGATGAGTTTGTACTCAACTGTCCATTTGAGGCCCATGAGGTGTTTAATGTTTCTAACACCCTCCATTCAGCATATCCACATATTCCATAAAGATAAATTGACATTCTAAGCCATTTTGTGAAGTCTTATTTTGTGTAATTTCTAAATCAGCATTTTCACCTAAGTGTCAAACAATGACAGGAGGTCTTGTTTGCAATTGAATATCTCACACCCAATAATGTTTCATGAATCACCACTTTGGGAGTGTTTAGTGTCCATACTAGAGAGCCTATTTTTTAGATTTCAAGTTGTTTCGAGTTTGTTTGACTAGGTTTTGAATCCATCAAAGTTGGTCATCTATTGTTGTCATGCTGAAATGAATTATTCAGAACTCTGGGAAACCATGTTTGACGAGTTATAATTTGGACCCAGTTGACCCAAATGATGAAATTCCTTTTGCATTACATTTTAGAGGTTAGAGACTTGCTATGTTTCAAATTTGAGCCTATGATGAATATGTTTGATAAGTTTTCAAACACAATTTCAAATGCAATTTCTAACTTTTTATTGGTGTCAAAAGGAGCAGATTGATTAGTACCCCTGTTTGTGATGTTATAACATGAAATCTATGATAGGTGAGACTAAATGGATTGTACCACTATGTTGTACTCTAAAAATACTCCAAGTTTGCCAATTTTTAGATCTTGACAAATCCATCTGCACACTTTCCTAGGTCCATTCCATTTGCAAAAAACTACTTTTTGCCATTTGTTCCCAGTCTACAAATTCTGAGTAGCCTACTTTGAGCACTCGCCAAATTTTTCTAGTTATTTGTCATGAGCCCAAATTGAAAATTTATATTTTCCTCATGACAGTGAACTAATAGCCCAGTTTTTGTTTCCCCAAGTGTCAGTTTACCCAATTTTTGAAGCCAAATCCGAACACAATTGATTGCTTTATGACATGTTTGCTTGCAGGTAGTTCTGGGAGGGAAACTTTGACATTCAATATCTTTTGATTGTATTCGTCATGAGATGAAATTTTAATGGGTAAGATTATGCGGGACAAAGAGTTAGTGTGTTTGATTTCAGAGCCCGATTATCTATTTAGGCCAGTTTTCAAAGCCAGCCAATAGGCCCTATTAGCAAAAAGTCACAGTTTGTAGATAAGTGAAAATGAGTTTTAATGATGTTTTAGTGATGGATTCTGATTCAAATCAGTGCCAGATAATTAATGGGCTAATGTGGAATATTAGTTGTTTGAAAATGATTTTTTTTATAGCTAGACCCATTTTGGGGCCTAGCTAAAACAAATCAAATTATTAAAAGGGATGAAATCTTATTGGTCAAAGGATATTATCTAATAGACACTTATCATAAAGATATCGATTTCCTAGGAAGATTGTTTTGAATTTTTTTGAAATAGGAAACATGGTCAAGTGTTACGAAGGGAAGTCCAATGTATTTCCAAGATTGGAGTATATAATCAGGTAGAAGTTTTTTTTTAAATTATGAATCGATGTCCTTGAGTGATATGAGCTAAATTTTAAAATCTTCTCTGGAAGAACTTGTAAGGACACTTATTTTATAGAAACCTACAGTAGAGTGAAGTAGCTTGGTGTAGGTAGAATGTAGAGGCTTGCCACTTGCTTTGAAGGTGATTGGTAGCTCTTTGTGTGGTGAACCCCAACCAATATGGGAAAGAGAAAAGAACAAGCTTCCAAAAGCATAACCTATATCTGATTATCATAAGGATAGGCTTTTGAGATTGCTTAGAAGGTAGTATCGAATTCTTGGATGAAGAAGCAAGAAAATGCTTCTTAGGCTTGGGAGCATTTGCTAAGGGTGAAAAAGTTTCCACTGATGCATTGTTGAACATTTGGGTTTACATGAGAAAGTTGGAATGGAAAGATGCATTTGTATATTATTGGAACTTGCTAGTGGAATCCTCTTAAATTTGACAAACAATCTTGGTAGAGCTTCAATCTTGTAAGCTAAAGATGCTAAATAACACTAGTAACTCAGTTGGCCATGGTTCTGAGAGAGCAAACCTATGATTGGAAGATAATTTGACATTGGTGGTAGCTGCAAGAGGGGGTGGGAGTGTAGTGCTAGTATACATATGGTGTCCTAATAAGGAAGCCCATTTCCATCTAGGCAGAGTTTCCAGGTTGTAGTTGAAGTTGAGCCTCGTGCATTTGGATCAGTCTCTCAAAGTTTTCGGTGTTCCTTTGCTCATTCTTAAGGCTACTAATACCCTTTTTTCTCTATTTAACTTGATTCAATCCACTATTGCCACTCAAATCTTCTATAATCATCTCTATGATCCAATATCTCTTGTACGTGATTATAATTTGAAATAACTTATAGAAAAAAAGTTACTCTATGTTCAACTTTAATGGTGATTTATTATATGAATCATGGCAAGTTTATGATGAGATTGAGAATGCTTTCACAAGATTTAGTGATTTTTGGGAAAAGTACTTGAACATGCCATTTGATCCAAAGGCACTACTTATTCCTCCAAGAAAATTGGTACCATCAGCAGGTGTATTTTTTTTCATACATGCATAAAAGAGTAGGGTCTAACTAAAATGGAAGCCACCCATACATGAAACAAATGAATGCATAGTTTTAGGAAGACAATCCATACCAACATACAAAGAATAAAATGTGTACAGGGAATCCCACGCAAAGAGAGAGCATTGGTATATTTTAAGTAGGAAGAAATTTTAATGTGCAACATTGTTCGAATCTAACTGAAAAAAGTGTTTTGGAACATGCTTTCCTACCTCTACATTTGCATATATTCTACATGAACTAAGCAGAGACACCCACACTATAGAATCTGGTTTTATTGGCATATTTTAAATAAATTCATGGGTTTCAACTAGGTGACTGACAAGACCAAGTAGGTCAACCATGTAGCAATGCCACTCTACAGTAGGTTTGATTTGGTAGTACTGGGACATGCAATCAAAGTATAGCCTACCATTAGGCTTGCATGGTAGCAAGCAAACACAATTCCAACCAAAGTAACATTGTCTAGCTTGGTTCTAGACTGTCGCATTTTTTCAAAAAATTGAAGATCCCCTTTACCACACCCATGGAAATCACATAAAGGTAGGATGCCCACATAGGGAAGTAAGAAGACCACACCAATATTTGAAGGTAGGAAACTCAGAAAAGGGAAGCCGTGACATGAAAAGGCAGCAGAAAAACTCACACAACACAACCATAGGAGACAGTCTAAACTATTAATCCCACATTCATAAAATGGGGATGACTTTAAACACTTAAATACTTTAAACACTTAAATAATAAGACACACACATTTTGTAATGTCTACAAGACACCCAAATTTTATAAGCAACAGGCTCATGTGGTGGAGCCCACCCATGGTTAGTGTAAAGTGGGCATATTTTGACATGTGGCCCATTCCAAAGCTTCAAGTGTATGAGTGGAGGTTGAACTTTGAAGGGGTCCCAATGCTACAAGAAAGCTTTGAGCGTATGGGCATAAATTTTTTTTCAAAGCTCTCCAATGATACATGAATTGAAGACCCCATAGGCCCGGGAAGCAAATTTTAAACGTCTCCGGTGATACGGGAAAGCGTATGGGTGTAAAGGAAACTAGGCCCTATATGAGCGTATAGGTAAAGTAAAAGGGTCTCGATGCAACGAGAAAATGAAGATTAATATATTATTATAGCTCTTGTGAGAACGTAAAGAAAAATTTGCATGCTCATAGTGCTATGAGAGATGGATTGATTAATGTATTAATTAATTAATTAAAAATATTTCAAATTGTTGTGAGCCAATCAAGTTTTGACATGTGGCAGTAGTAGACAACGAGTTGGTAGATTATGTAAAAATCAAAAAGAAATTTCAAACGCATTAATTTTCAAAAAGATGAAAAATTCAAATGATTTTAATGTTTTTATATAGTCTAACTATATAAATTTTTAATTTTTTGAATTTTAATGCTCTGTTCATAGCCCATGCCTAAATGTTTCAGATTGCTATCAAGGGGGAAATTTTTGTCCGAAATAGGCACTATAATATACTATTGGAATTGGGAGAAGATGAATTTTCTAGATTTGGGGTCAATTTTTGAGTAGGTCTTCACGGTTTGAGTTATGAGCAGATTTGTGTTTTTAAGAGCATTCTTAGTGGAATGGGTAGAATTCATCATGGAGCATCAAAATCAGTTGGGGGACAAACATTGGAGTCTGTTGAAGCATAAAATAAATTTTGAAAGGGTTTTCATGCTTCTAGAGTTCATTTTTTAATTAAATTTTTCCTTTGCCTTGTTCCAGATCAGGGATCAAATCAATTATGATTCTCATCAAATATCTAAGATATTTTTGCATTTGGGAGGCCAAATGATGAGGATATGATTTTGCAGTTGAGGGGAGAGATTAGAGAGCTATTTTTTAACTTGTTGAGAAGGTTTTCCAAGTGGACACATGTCATTCACAACAGATATAAGAATTCACTCTTCTCCTATACCTTTCTTTCTCTCATCCATTGTAAGGGTTGGTTCCAGTCTTTGGAGAAAAACCACTCACTGCTGTGATACTATGTTTTGGTTCTAGTTTTGATGTGTTCCCATACTGTGACACCACATTTCCTTCAACAAATTTCTCTTGTATGAACAACAGTAGTGAAGATAAATACAGATAGTTCAAATCTATTAGGTGTTTCTATGTTCTTATTTCATGCATACGAATGTATTATTTCAAGGAAATTAATACAAAGAATAGTAGGTTGAGTTTCATCTTAAATCCTTTCTCCTTTATCAGTAATCTTCAATATTTTATGATCTTTGAACAAAGAGCCTAGGTTGTAGTTCAATCCCTTAAGGCTATATGTTGTTTCATTGTTGTTTATAACTCAAGGGCTTATGTAAATGCTTCAAGAAAATCAACAAGGTTGCAGGTTTACTGATGAGAATATCAGGTAAGAATGAGATTTATATTGAACATAGATGTCTATTTACAAGGTGAATGGATAGATCAAATATCTAAAGATATGAATATGTCTCAGGCACCCATATGTATGTATTTGATTCACTGAATTGCCCAATGGATCAAGCATTGGTCAGCTATAGGATCATTAATTCTTACTACTGCATATTAGGGGTTTTGTTGAATTCAATATTATTAATCAAATGTTTTTCCTTTTCATGTTCAAGAGCTGAAAAGGATGCCCTCACATAGCTTGTGAGATTCATAGATTTTCATTTAGCTATTGTAGATCTATGTTATTGCATAAGTATTAGGAGATAAAGGGGTTTTCATCTGCAGTAAATAGGTTCAGAACCTCAAGGTTAACCTGCCTAGGTCTTGCAGAGCCTGAAGTAAAGAAGGAGTTATGCCTTATAGTTGGCCCAAGATTGCAGTCAAGTGTATCCATCAAAGGAATTTTCTAGCCTTAGATGCATTCATCTTGTTTCTTGGTTATTTTCAAAACTATTAAATCAAGAGCCAACATTTCCAATTTGACATTGTTTGCACATTCCCATCTCAAGTTTCTTCACATCACGTATGCCTCTTACTCTTTTGTTCTTTCTTATAGTGATTAGGTTATCAAATTTAAAATGACACATTATTTTATGCCATAGCCAACTTTCTTAAATCTAAGCTAGCAAGCATGTACTTTCAATGAGATCTAAGTAAAACAAGTTTCCTTTTGTCTGATTTATGTTCCAACTAGTTTTCTTCTTTTGTCCAATAGTTTAGGTTTGCCATTCATGAATTCAACTTTATATCCTATATTATTCAACTATGCTACATTGATTATATTATGTCTTAATCTCTCAACCCAATAGGCATTCTCACATTTGATTTCAATAGTTAATGCTATGACTCCTTTTCCTTTTACATAACATGGTTCATTATTTCCAAATCTAATACTTCCACCATCATAATGTTCTAAATGTTTAATTTTTTTATATCACCAGTCATGTGATGAGAAAAACCACTATCTATGATCCATGTATCATTTTTTCTAACATGAGAGATAAGTGCCATCTTTTCATTTTGCTCATCATCAAATTCATCTTTAACAACAATATAAACTACTTCATCTTCATCATTATTACCATTAGAATCTTTTTCAATCTAACATGATTTCTTACCTTTTCCTTTGTAGTCCTTGTATCTTTTGAAGTCTTTCTTGCCTTTGAGCTTGTTGAAATTTTTCTCATCTTTATCTTCCTTGTTTGGGCACCTTGAAGCAATGTGACCAACTTCTTCACATGAGAAACAAATCAATATAATCTTACCCCTGGATTTTCCTTTTCTTTTTGTTGCTCTTTTTTATATAAGAGCTTCAATGACTTAGAGATCTTTATCTAATTCATCTTCTTTTTCACTGTCAACTTTTTTTCCTTTTGATTTCCCATCTTTTCAACCAAGGTTTAGTTTTTCTTTGAATACAAATTCAAGATTGTTAGAAGAAGGAGCATAGTTATCAAAGTTATCCAACTCAAAAGTAGTCAAACTTCCCACAAGAGTACCTAGTGTTAAATCATGTGCTAGATTGCATCTCATCTCTTGAATAGTTGAAACTCTAATTGCATAAATAGGAAGAAGAGTTCTTAGTACCTTGTTGATTATTGTTTCATCATCAATTTTACCTCCTACAAATCTGATTGCACTTACACAATCTTTTATCCTTTCATTGTATTGGGAAATGTTCTCTATTGACATTATGGTCAAGTTTGTTTATTAGTGACTCACACTTAGTCAAAATGGTTAGAAACTACCAAGCTTATCTTGTATATTATAGTGGTAACCAAGTTCTATCGAGTTCTATGGTTGCTACCAAGTTCTAGTTTTAGTATTCAGGTTATTGAACATCAATGTAAACTGAGCTTCATAGTGTTTACCAAGTTGAATAG
Organism: Cupressus sempervirens; assembly: GCA_028749045.1. NCBI lineage: Eukaryota > Viridiplantae > Streptophyta > Pinopsida > Cupressales > Cupressaceae > Cupressus > Cupressus sempervirens. The sequence goes on along the minus strand of CM053785.1, from coordinate 125,019,911 downwards.
TGCAAGCCATGGTCTCCAATGTTTATCAAGTTCATAGCATCAGTGATGTGAATCAAGTGTTGGCCAATCTAGGAAGCATCAAACAAGTGATTCAATTTACATGTCAAGTTTCATAGTATTCACTAAGTCATCAATGATGAACAAGTTTAGACTACTTGGAAGTGATTAGTATGAACCGAGCTTCTTTCTCTACAAAAAACATGACAATGTAGAGTGTTGACAATGGTTTCTGAGTATCAGAACCTCACTAAGTTTGTCTTTAGAACCTAAATACTAGTAGTTGAGCCGACTTTGTGTATTTTGGTAAAAATTGTATTGTAGCCAACTTTGATGTATTGTATTTTAGACTGATGTATATGTAATGTATTGTATCACATCCAAATATGAGAATAAGATATATGAGAAATGCCAAGAATAGAAGTGCAAAATAAAAAGGCTACAAGTAGTATAAGGAGCAAAAAAGATTTATCTATCACACCAAGGTGATCATCACACTCCAAAGGAATTCTCAACCAACAAAATCAGAGATGGAAATTAGAGATCAGCCACTAGTTCATCCTAATAGGTGGAACAACTAAATCCTTTCACAAGGTAGACTTAATAGTTTTTAAATCTCTTTACTAAGTGCATACTTCATTGTATGTTTTGTAAATCCTTTAGCAAGGTAGACCTAGTAGTCCTTATTGCTCTTAATAGGGCAAATCATCAGAAGTGATCAATTGTAAGCCTTAACTGACCAACTTTATTTCTAGTGCTAAAGTTTGTGGGTATCATCCCCACCCCAGTTTTACTTTCTATTGGGAAGGTTTTTGGGTCACCATATCTTGTATTAAAGTGTTATGAATGTTTCAATGCTTTCAATTATTCATGCATGAAATTCTATATATATATATATATATATATATATATATATATATATATATATATATATATATATATATATATATATATATATATATACATATATACATATATACATATACATATATACATATATACATATATATATATATGTATATATGTATATGTATATATGTATATATGTATATGTATATATGTATATGTATATACATACATATATATATACATACATATATATATACATATACATATATACATATACATATATACATATACATATATACATATACATATATATATATATATATACATATATATATATATACATATATATATATATATATATATACATATATATATATATATATATATATATATATATATATATATATATATATATATATATAAAGGATTAATTGGTGAAATAAAAGTAAGTTTTATTTGTTTCTAATTCACCCCTCCCCTCTTAGTAATCTAGCCTATCCTATATTTTCAACAATTGGTATTAGAGCTTTGTGGTTCTTAGAGAAGAAGTTTAACAACTTGAGAAAAGATCAAAAGAAATGGAGGTATTCAGGTTAGATAAGGTTATTCACAACGAAAAATTGGATTTGGAATTGGCTATTGGATGACTTAAGAAAGCAAATGAGAAACTCTCTCAATCTTTGAAAAGAAGAAAAGATTTTGTAGTAAAAATAAATGACAAACTCTACACCGAAGAAAGAATTGAAGATATCTATCTAGAAAGAAATTTAGATGAGAAAATGAGCCAATCAGAGAACTATTAGCAAAAAAATTGTAATCTTCAAAGAAGAAATTAGAAAACTAAGAAGAGAACAAGAAATTCAGTCAGTAAGATTGTGTGAAGTCTTGGAAGAAAAAGACAAAGACAAAGAAGAGATAGAAGGAAAGAACAATGAACTTCAACATCTTTCCCTTCAATAGGAAGACTTCATTGATCAACTTACTAATGCAAATGAAGAAATCATGAATCTTAGATCAGAAAAAGAAAGGTTGCAAAATTATCTAAACAATGAAAAGCAAACCAATGAGAGGATGATGAAATCTCAAATAGTTATGAATCAGTTGAATGAGAAAAGTTAGTACAAACAAAATAGAAAAGGAGGAATATGATACACAGAAGAAGGTGAATCATCCAAGAAAGGAGCTCAAAGGAATCAAAAGCCTACTTGCAATAATTGTAGTAAGTTAGGTCATACATCAAACAAATGTTGGAGTAATGGTAAAACAAAATTCAATAGAAACTATTACAATTGCAATAAGTATGGTCATGGAGCTAATGAATGCAAGGAGAAACCTAAATTTGAGGGCAAATATCACAAATGCAAGAAGCATTGGCACAAATCTTCTGAATACAAAACCAAGATATTGAACCCAACATAATAGATTATGAAAGATATATTTGGTTGGGACTACAACACATGGTGTAGATGCCACTACTATGGAGAATTTGGGCACATTGGAGAAAATTATGTAAAACATCACATGAGGACAAGAGATACCACTAGAAGATGTTTTATTTATACATAACTTGGTCATCTTGCCAAGAACTGTATGGACACTGAAGGATAGAAGATGAAAAGAAAGCCAAAGCTGACAACATCAAAAAGTAGATGAGGTAGCAATGGATTCCAAAATCCTCTAATGCAAGTCCAAGCCATGAAGCACATGTCACTCAAGAATTGGGTGACTCAAGTATTTCTACTTGATCTCACATAGGGATGACTAGAACTAAGACTCTGAAGTAGACATTATACATTATTTCTAGCATGCTAAAAAGGAAATATTAGCATTCAAGATGCAAAGGGATCATTGAGTGTCAAAGGAAACTCTAGACCTTACCAAGCTAGGTCGAGTTGGGATACACTAAAACATTGTGTTGACACCAAGTTATGATCGACTCTGCTAAGCACTAAGCTTGAACCAAGTGGAAGACAATCTTTTATTGAGCAAGTGATCATACCAAGCATTTATGGGGATTGGAAATGAAAATTTGTTAAAAGGAAAGGAATCAAATTCATTTATAATTGTGAATTTTTTGAAGAGCTATTTGCAAAGAGCAATTTTTGTGCTTCCAAGTGATTTGTGCATTTGTTGTTGAAATATTTTTGTGTTTTTTATAAACCCTAGCAAGCATGGCATCCTCCAATAGAGAAAATAAGAAAGCATCTGAGATGTTGGTCCAAGGAGTTTATTGGAAGGCACCAGACTTCAAATTGAGTCTAAAAATTGTAAAAGCACTTGATCCCTAGAGCTTAGTCATAGATTCCATCAAAGGTATTACTTATCAATGATATTCATTCACATTTGTGATGTTTGATTCAAGATATTGAAACCCTAGAGATGGATGAGACTCTAGAAAACTTATGTGTTAATGATGCATTGAAACTCAAGCATTAGGATTTGGAGACCAAGGGTTTAACACACATTCTACATATGCCTCGAGACTTTTAGATAAAATGGATAAGGTTCACCCTTAGCCATGTACAAAAGGGGTAGCTTTGGTTGGAGCAATGTATTCAAATAACAAAGAAAATGATTCATTGAATCATAAGGCTCCCAATGTTAAACAAGATAAAGTCTACCAAAACCCTAAGTTAGGTAGAACTAGAATGCAAAACCCTTGCCAAGTGGTATGGAAGAGGCACAAAGATCAGTAGCATGACTAACTTGGAGCTAAAATTTGGAATTCATGTAATAGCTCATAAAATCTATAGCTCCAGTCCTCTCAAAAGCAATTCATGTGAGGCAATTGATCTAGCTCTCAAGGTGGTGAAGAACAACATGTCCTTCAACCTTGCCAAGCTAATGTTGAACCAATTCAAAAAGAACATAAAGAACATTAGGACTTTGAAAAATAACCCATGTAAATTTGGTTCACTCTTGACTTTTCTATTCTTCTTTGTGCAAAATTTTTTTCCCTCAAAAAGTTCAACCATATGGAGAAAAGATGAACCGATACTATATTAGATTAATGAATATATAGAAGAGATGGGTGAGAAATTTTTTAGTATCATGGAAAATTACTTTAATTCATTTAAGGAAAAGATGAATGACAGATTCAAAAATCCTAAGAAACTTATAGAAGATTACAATGATGATATTTTTTTCATGGTAGACTGTGACAAAGTGTACATTCAAGCAATCAAACCTAGAGTAGTGTGGGTTAAGCCTCTAAGCTATGAGGTTAACATTGATGAGACTAAGGATATCATTAAAGCATTATTGAATGAACCTCAAGATCCCAAGGCCACATATTTTGGAACTTATAATGAAGCACAAGCTAGAATAGAACTTGAAATTAAGATTCCTCAAGCAGCCAACAAAGGAAAGAAGAGGATATAAAAACTAAGGCAAGAAAGTTATACTCTCCTATTGACAAAAGGAAAAGGAGATGATGTTGAAGAAGATGATGTAGAAGATGAGGTAGAAAAAACAAAGTTCGAAGAAGAAGAGCCAATTAGGAAAAAGGGTAAGGTTATCATAACCAAACCTACAGAGTCATCTACCATTGTACTCACAAGAAGAGCATCCAGATCTAGAAAGAATTAAAATTAGGTGAAGAAGATGTAGAGGATGTTATTTTCAAGAGACCTCCAACTACATTTCAAGAAAAATTAAAGAAATATTTGTAGGAGTTGGCATGAAAAACTTCAAATCTCTCAAATATGATACTAGGAATGTAGATGAGAAAAAACAAGTTGAAGAGATGATAATGTCAAAACTAGGTAAATGGAAAGACTCAATTGATCAACTTATACAACAAATTCCCAATGAACTTATGGAAAGAATCAAGCCTAGATGAGAAAATGCTAAGAAAATTGTAAAAGATATATTTGAACAGACTCTAAGGTAGTTTATGCCAAGTCTTAATGATAAAGAGGTGAAAGAATCCTTGAAGAAAAATGAAGAGAAATTCACTCTAAAATTATACATTTGCATGATATTGGTCAATGACATTGAACATGTGGTAATGAAAACCACAACTACATAGAAGAATATCTACAAACTTCATCGATAGAGTGATTTTGTTGTTCATGTTAGTGACATTGATGATGAAGATGACAATAATGATGAAGAAGATATAGAAGTAGATGATGTAAATTAGGATGATGAGGAACAAGAACAGGAAGTTACTGAGGAGAATCTCCCTGAGATTTAGAGTATTGAGGAGATTGGCCTAGAGAAAATTGTAGCAATAGTTATGACCTCATTTCCTCACTCTCTAAGCAAAGCTTTAATGTCATCAAGCTCAGAGAAATCTTTTGCTGAGTTGGTTATGGCAACCACTATAACACCATGCACTCAACCAATCTCTACACCTATTCAACTAAGTACTATATTGACTAAAGTGATCAACACTTCATCTATCAAATAGCCAATGCTTCCTCCATCATTAGATTTAGCTACACAATAACTAGGTATTTCTACTATTAGTGCAATATCCACTTTTTTTGCTAGTCCTTCTATTTCTACTACTGTCACAATTCCTAGTATGAAAATAATAAGTAAAAAGATAGTTGAGAGCAAGCCTCAACTAAGTACAAAAGTTTCAAGAAAAGATAAAGGTAAAGAAGAAGACATTGATCTTGATGAGGATATAGTTATCTTGAATTTCTCTACTCTAAACTCTAATCAAATGAACATCATAGGTGAACTATTGCAGAAGAAAGCTAAGCAGTAGAAGCTTAGAGAAGAGAAAAGTAGAGAAAATCAAGTGCTAGAAGATGTAAATAACACACTTGTAGATGCATTAAGTACCAAGGTTGATAGTACTCAACCTATTTTGGCTCAGTTAGCAAAATTTATTCATAAATTCAATGAAGATTTGAATGGACAAGAAAAGTTGTTACAAAGAGTAGAGATGAGATTTGAAAACAAAGTATTAAAACATGTAGCTTGGAAAATTGTTATACACCAAGTAGAATTGTCTACTATTCTTAGTTCATTAGAAACCTCTACAAATAATGTAACTTAATTATTTTAACAAGTTATGTGATACATCTATCTTCACTCAGGAAATCAAAGATAAACTATCTAAGATAGATGAAGACTTGAAGGCAAGTACACATCAGTTGTCACTTAACCTTAAGGCATGATTCTCCCACACATGGATGCATTGCAGAAACACATTGCACATGCCAAAACTCTCATCCATGATAATAACTTCTCCATAGTTGATCACATGATGGAATTATCAGTAGAAGTACAGATTGCATTACATGCAAGCAAGGTGTTACAAGAAAATTGGGAAAGGACAATGACATTATTTTGAAGGTACACTCTGACTTCTTGTCACATTTTGGCATTACCATGTAACATACACCTTTGGCATTTATGTCAAAAAGGGGGAGAAGATGTGATAGAAAAGGGAAACATATATATATATATATATATATATATATATATATATATATATATATATATATATATATATATATATATATATATATATATATATATATATAAAGTAAAGTATGATAAATGATATATTTATGGGGGAGAAACATAATATTCATGTATAGTTAATTAGAAAACATCTCTTATAAAAGCAATTTTGAAAAATCTCAAAAACAGAGTACGTTACTGAGTTAAAGACATAGGATGGAGACTAAAGATTATTTTGAAATTGAAATTTTGAGAATTAAAATTTTGATTGACAATTTTTTTTGTCACTAATGCCAAAGGGGGAGATTGTTGACATTATGGTCAAGTTTGTTTATTAGTGACTCACACTTAGTCAAAATGGTTAGCAGCTACTGAGCTTATCTTGTAGATTACAATGGTAACCAAGTTCTACCAAGTTCCAAAATTAATATTTAGTTTGTACCGAGTAGTATCTACCAAGTTGTTGAATATTAGTGCAAACCAAACTTCATAGTATTTATCAAGTTGAACAATGCAAGCAATGGTCTCCATTTTTTACCATGTTCACAACATCAGTGATGTGAATCAAGTATTGACTGAGCCAGGAAGTGTCAACCAAGTGATTTAGTTTATATGTCAAGTTTCATAGTATCCACTGAGTCATCAATGTTGATTGAGTTCAAACTACTTGGAAGTGATTAGCATGAATTGAGCTTCTACATCTACCAAGAGCATGACGATGCCAAGTGTTGACAATGGTTGCCAAGTATCAGAACCTCATCAAGTTTGTCTTCAGAACCCAAGTACCAATAGTTTAAATGAATTTGTGTATTTTGGTAAAACTTGTATTGTAGTTGACTTTGATGTATTGTATTTTGGATTGATATCTATGGAATGTATTGTATCACATCCAAATATGAGAATAAGATATATGAGAAACACCAAGAGCAGAAGTTTGAAGTAAAAATGCTACAAGCAGTATAATGAGTAGCAAAGATTTATCTATCACAGCAAGGTGATCATTACACTCCAAAGGAATCACAACAAGAAAAATCAGAGTTACAAATTAGAGATTAGCCACTAGTTCATCCTAATAGGTGGAATAGTTAAATCCTTTCACAAGGTAAACTTAATAGCCTTTTGCAAATCTCTTTACTGATTGCATCCTTCACTTTATATTTTCTATACCCTTTGGGTAAGTGCACCAAGTTGTGGTGCCAAAAATGTGACACCTTTTTTTTTTGTTTCTAATTTTTAATAGTGTGTATGTGCTATAGCATCCACACACTTTAGCTTGGGTATCTCGAGCCATAGTGCATATGCGCTATAGCATGTACGTGCTTTATAAAAACCCAAATTATTATAAATGGGCTACATACCCACCCATAGCCCATTCATTTTTTCTCTATTTTCCTACTTCCCCACAACACATACACAGATTGAGAGAATAGAAGGTTTTCACCACCTGCCTTGCCAATATGCCTCCTGGCCATCAAAGTTCAAGATCATGAGCACGTCATATGTTGTCTAACCTTCTTTTTGCATTGTTTTATATGTTTTTTATATTGTTTTGTAGGTTTTTTTCATATTTTCTTTAAATTTGTTTATTTATTTAGATTTCAATTGATTTCTTATCAGAAAATGTGAATAAAAAACCAACAAATCCCCAAGAAGATCAAAACCAAAACCCTCAACAAGATCCAAACCAAACCCTCCACAACAAGAACAAAAAATTCTACAACCTGAACCAATTGCAAGACCTCCTCCTAGCACACAAGAAAACATTTTAAATGAAATAGAAAGAGGCAAAAATGAATTGGAAGCACTCATTGGTAGGTTGAAAGCTTGTGGAAAAATCAATTCAATGAGAGCTCAATTGGCATTCTCCCTTGAGTCCATTAAGAGACACGTAGCTTCTATTAGTGGTTAGTTAGATGTTTGGTGGGTTAAGAGGGATGAAAAAAAAAGATATTATGCAAATAAATTATCATATCAAGATGTTAAAAAAAGATATACCAAAAGGTAGGATTTGTGCCTTATTTAGAAAGCCTGGTGAACAAGATACTATTAGAGAGACTATTAAAAGGTTCCCCACCCATTGGTGCATACATAATGGTATTAGAAACAATTTTTAGGATAAATGGTGGATGGTTTTTGATGCCCCTCCTTGCAATAATTATGAGGTCCCAATGTATTTATTAAGGAAATTGTATTGTGAGTTTTTCCTTGGGGAGATCCTTAATTATTTTGATATATTGGACTCTCAGGTTAGAGATGGGGGTCATCATTTGAGAGGTCGGGGGCACATCATGACCTTAATGTAGTTAGGGTACCTATGGTCAAGCCATAGTGTGAGCATGTGACTATTCCTTTAGTTGTGAAGGAATATGTACATGCCAAGACATAGACCCTCATTCATTGCATAAGTCCATTAGTTGAGGAGAAGCCTTTTGCATGTCACAATCACATGTGCATGTCATGTGGATCCTTAAGCACATTTGGTAGTCCTGCCGAAGATGGTGGAGATGATGGGCTAGTGACTAATTAGTTCCTGAATGAGACATTTGGCATTGACACATAGGTAAATTAAAATTATAATAAACTAATTTGATCACATTTCATATGTATAGTGAATGACTAATTAATTAGCATGTATTGACATTGTTCAAAATTTAGGGTCAGAGTGTTGGTGGCCTAATAGTGATCCCCCAACCCCATTTTTTGTCCTGTTAATGAGTCTAGAGGTATGTATAAATTTAATCATTTAAATTAATACATATATTTATTAAGTAATCATATGAAGGATTGACAAAAAAAAATTATGCATGTGCATAAGTTCTCTATAGGATCGTCGACATTCACTATAGACTCCGAGCCTAGACGTGATATGAGCTTCGTAGAGGTACATTTGTTTCACGTTAATTTTAACTCATTTGATTATATTTGTTTCATGTTACATGTAACATGTACTGTATGGCATGCAACTCTTGACATCTGAGACTCCTCCTCATCTTTTGCATTCAGTCGATCATAGAGTGGCTGCAGCTATGGCTAGTTCATAGCCATTGATTGAGATATGAAAGATTTTTCTTTGTTTTAGTTGTTTATAATAGTTAGTATCAAAATTTCTAATGTTATTTATAAGTGATTATATTGATTGAATTGTTGTAGGGTCTTGTCACACCTGATCATCCACGAGCCTTCGAGGTGGACTTGCAGAGTGATTATATGACGGTGGTAAGAAAATAATTAATTTTGTGTGTACATATATTTGATTTCAATGTATAATAATTATTGATTCATATCTACTTTGTTTGTATTAGCTTGAGTTAGAGAAGAGCCTGAACAAGAGGACGAATGAGCATGTTAGGAAGACCCCATCATCACCACCGTCTCCCTCCATACAATGATCGAAGACCTCTAGAGATTTGTTTCCTTCCCCTTGTGGGAAGGAGAAGATATAGTTGATAGACATACATTTATAGGCATCAATAGACATATATGTTGGATTTTATGTTAGTGGACATATTCAATATACATTTGATGTATATATGCATTTTATATTTGATGTATGACATTTATTTGATGCATGACATTATTAGACTTATGACTTTATTGGTTAATATATGATATCTTTGTTCATGTAGATATTATTATTTATCATAATATATTATGTGTTTGTTAATGTATGACATTATTGGTTATCATTTTATATTATATGTTCTTTCATGTATGCTATTATTGGTTATCATAATATATTATATGTTCCTTCATGTATGATATTATTGGTTATCATAATATATTATGAGGTTGCATGGGTACTTGTACCCACACCACTGGTACTTGTACTCATGTACCCAAGTACTAGGTACTCGATGGAGAGCATCATAGCTAAGGACCTTGATTGAGATTTTGGATTATTTTTTTCAATTTTTTGTTTGTGTATCAACTTGTTGCTTATCAAGCTTAATTCAATACCTAATCAATTCGAAACTTTGATAGAATATTGATTAACAATAAACTTTATCACTATTTAAGCATAATTTTATCATTTCCAATATGTCATTGTCATATGATTTATGATCTTGTTCATGTTTAAAGTTTTCCTTCTCTGTTATTTGTTTATCAAGTTTAATTCAATACCTAATCAGTTTGAATTTTTGATACAATATTGATTAGCAATAAACTTTATCAGTGTTAAAGCCATAAATTTATCATTTGCAATATGTCATTCTCATATGATTTATGATCTTCTTGTTCATGTTTAAAGCTTGCCTTCTATGTTATGCATCTAAACATTTATCATAAATTATTATTACAAACATATAACAAATTTGAAACTAAAAACAATACATTACATTTGCAAACTTTATCACTGTTCTTGATTTGAAAAATCTTTGTCATGACTCATAAATTCAGGTTTTCTATTAAATATAAAAGTATAATTAAAAATAAAGTTTGACATACCCAAGTACCCTCCTCCCCTATTATAAAAAATAGTTTTACTCGTACACGTACCCATACTCATACCCTAAGCACCCCAAGTACCCCTATCCCTTTGCAACCTTGCATATTATATGTGGATCTTGGTGTTTTCTATACATCCATGTGGTCTATAAGATCTCTTTCTACTTAGAACATCCACTAACCTTGCTCAACCTCCTCATCAGGTTAACTGATCCAAACTTGCAACATCACTCCCTTACTCTTCTAGGAACAATATCCCTCCAAAGGTTTTATATGTCCACTAGGATACCATAGCACTCCCCAACACAACCAAGGTTTCTATGATGTCCTAAGGTGCTATTGGAAAACTTTTATTATGCTTGAATGGATAACAACAATGGGTTTGTACTCAATTTCAAGATTTCTTCACAAAAGGGCTACAAGAAGAGCCCCTAATTAGGCCTCCACCCAAATTTATATGGCCAATAGCTCCTTTATGGTGCAGGAGAACCCACTCTACCTTACACAAGCACCATAATAATTTCAAACTAAGGTTCTTGCGGCCTTTAGTCATGCTTAGGAATAATAGATTTAACATTGGATCTCATTATAAGGCCATAGTTACAAGATTGACATTTTATAAACCCTTGTCTAACTATTGGTCATTAATGATCCGAGGCATAGGTATTTACATGTTTTTCATTTTTTTCATGTTAAAATTCTTTAAGGATCATAAAAATAAGGTTAGGACCAATTTTGGTCACTAGATATGCAAAATTGCAAAATATGCAAAAATTGCTCTAAAAGTTGTCAAAGCAACTTTAAGTAACTTCTTAAAAAGTTGCTAAAACTTCCTCTCAAAAAAATATAGTTATTTTAAAACACCCATATAACCATTGGGAGCATCCTATATAAGCCCTTATAGGTGGGTGATAGGACAGATATGTAATCTTGGCATTGAAAGCAATAAAATCAATATTTTTTCTTGCATAACCACGTGTTGTAGACCTTGGTACAGACATGCAAACATGATTGGAGATTTTTCAATAGATCTAAAAGTTGGATAATTTTATCTATTTCATTTTTCAACAAGTCTCATGTTCTAACTCTTCATATTTTGAAAGTTATTCAATTTTTATTTCTGGCTACCCATAAATCAACCTACAAATCAACAACTTGCTAGGGCTGGGTTACTTTGGCATATTCCACCATGGGAAATTGATGAACTTTGGTGGAATGCAAGGGGTAATAATTTAATTTAATTTTTTTCAATTTTTTTTTTCAAAAGATGCAAGAAGGTGAGTTTGCCACCATACCCTAGGTGTGCTTCATGAAGAGTACTCCAAATCGACATTTACAACAGTCCTTCTAGATTGAGTTCTTGGGTTCACTAGAGGCTAAGATCCTATAAATTTGTCTCATTTACATGACCCCACATCTCCTAATTTTTGTATTTTATTTTCTCTTTGTAGAAAGTGTACCTACAATGCAAACAGAGCCCTAATTAGGCCTTCAAATCTGGTCTAATGTTGCAACATCAACAACCTCCATTCTTCTCCATGCTTGGGAAGTTTGGCATGTTACATAAGACCCAAAAAGGTATCCAAATCAATGGTCAAGTCACCATGTCCTTTGGAAGAATCCAAATTTACACCTCTTCCTCATTCTAGGAGGGCTACAAGCCAATTTAGTGGTTTTTCAAAGCAACTTCATACTAGAAGTTATCTTTGATCAAATGAATCATGGATTCATATTTTTTAGGACCTAAATAGTCCATATCAATGATTTTAGGCCACCCCTAGTCTTTTTATTTAATTTTTGGGTTTGATCCCTCATTTGGCTAAGGGAATCTAGTAGTGCATATTGAGTTTTTGGTGCTTGGTACTTGGGTAGACCTAGTGATTAGGTTACCTTGTATTGTGGGGTTGTGATTCTAATAGAGTTGAACAATGAAAAAATAGGAGTAGATAATAAGTTTCCTCAAACTACCAACCTACCACCACCTAAATGGCATTTGGAGCTCCTCTTCATAGCTTTAGAACTGTGATTGTTCCTTTGTGGTTATCCCTTTATGAACTAACCCACAACTTTACAATTTAGTAGTATTTGATTGTGAGTCATCTTGCACATTTATAACTAGGTGTTTTTTGAAAAGATCCTTGAAACATTTTAATTTATTACTCCTACTATAAATAGTACTAAATGTCTTCTATTCTATTACACATGATTACTAGATTTATTAAGATTGTTGTCTCACTATGTCTTATTTTTTGTTATATTCACTATCATATGATCCATTAAATTAGTTCTTATATACTTCTACCATAAAGGTTCTCCATGCTTTTTACCATACGACTATAATGTATGTGATATAGTAGTAAACTAGCTTTTAAGAGGTTTTTCATTATACTTTAATCAATCATTGATCTCAATTGGACACCTCTATTCCATTTGCACATAACTACTACATATGTAGTACCCGCCCCTAGTTCACATTTTTTTAATCATTGTTGAACTCTTTCAGGCTAGTTTTACGCTTATGATTAGTAGCATTACTTTGAGTTTATCAGTTATTGTTTCAGATTCAGTTGATTTTTATGATGAGATTATTTGGTACTCTATATTTCATGTATGTATAATGATATTTAGTATTTTTAGTTATTGATGATGATAAGTTAGATGGATTATAATATGTGTTTCTTATGGATACTTACTCCATACTGCATGTGTATGGTGTGCGTGTTTGTTTTCTTTATGTATGGCATCTCTGATGTGGTTAAGGAAGGGAGTCATAGTCACCTGCTAGTCGGGATCTACACGATGCACCACTTCCTACCATTGCCTATTTAGCTTAGAATATTGTGTTTTTACATGCGTGAGTTTTATGCAGGTTACAAGTACCAGGTATCGACTTCCTTGAATTGCCAGGATGAGCGTACCCTATCGCATTATCTCAATGGTAAGAGAGGGGAGATAAATTCTTAAGTCCAAATCCTAAACCTTTAAGCCTTTTGTCCTAATTTATAATTAGGACAAGTATCTGAGTTGAGTACCCTTTGAATGCATCAAATGATATCAATTCATGATAATAACCCTTTAGTTTGGTTTAGTATGTGTTTTTCTTTGATGGGTTTTCGTATGTTGCTTTATGAGTCTTTCATGTAATTTCTATTAATTAAGTCTAATTAAAAGATTAAATTAATGATTTAATTTAGTGGAAAATTATTATGATATTTTAATGTTTAATTATATTTAATTAATTGAGAAATTAATTAAATAAAAAGAATTAAATTTGGAGATAAAAGTTTAAGGATAAATTTAGAACGTGATAATATTTATTTAATTTAATAATAATATATATATTTAGAGTTCATTTTTAAATAAATGCTAAATATTATTATTATTTGAGGTAATAAATATTTTATCAATTAAGTTTCTAAAATAATTTAAAAAGTGAAGATATAATTATTTAATAAAAGATTTTAGATTTCATGATGCGTGCCTAAGTTTAAATAGAAGAAATTAATTAAATAAAAAGATATTTTAATTAATAAAGTGTGCATGAGATTAAAGTAATAAATTAATTAAAAATACAAGTCGAGTGAAAATTAAATAAAGTAATTTAATAATTCACTTAACATGCATGAAAAGATAAAAGAAAAGATTAATAAAAGTTGATTGGAGTTCTAGTTTGGTGAGCACGAAGTTCTCCCAGGTGAATGCACAATTAGTGTCCCGATTTGAGGAGAGAACTCCTTATCATCACTTGAGGGTTCATTTTTGAAACACATGAATTCTAGAAACAAATTTTAGAAGACGAATTTGGATGCAAAATTTTGGAGGTGAATCTTCTCACAATTCTCGGGAGTTTGTGTGTTAGCATCAGGTTCAGGTAGGGTCTTGTGTTTTGATCATTGATTGAATTATGCAATTTGATATTCTTGTCTACTTCATGATTGTAAGAACTTGTCTTCTCAAATTTCATTATACGAATGTGTCAATTCTTTGTTCTGGATCTTTTGTTATTTGAGTCCATCTATAAATCCAAATTGAAAAAAAAAACTTTTTAAATTTCCAATCTAGAATTTTCTTTTTAATCTCAAAACTCTCTCTGATTAATTCTCTCTATTCCATTTTAATTTAAACCCAAACCCCGATTTAGTTCTAATTTCATTCAATTGTTGAGGTTTTTAATAAGTGATAACATTTACATTAAATGAGGATTAAGATGAACCTAATAAGATAATTGTATCTTCTCTCCCATGCCTTGAGTGCTAGTACAGACTACGATGGGGTAGAGAAAACACTTGGTTACAACCTTGCATTTTGTAGTATGCCTCGTCAGTACGAGAGGATACTAGTGGTCACAGGATCATAGGGGACCCAGGATTCCTAGGGGATTTCTCGGGTAACTTCCAATGTGATTTGTGCAATGACACTTTCCCGCTTGCATAGTAGGTTTCCTATGTGTCTTTGTGTACCTCTGGGTTTAGATGTCGATCTATGTTGGAACCTTTGAGTTAGTGTACTTTTAGGATTTCTCAGACTTAGAGAGTACTTGTGTTTTGTGTTTTGATATCTTTTTTGGGACTTGAGACTATCTCCTCAGCACGGTGGGAGTGGGCCATTTAGGTTCCATGCAATCGGGTGGTAGCTCTTTTTACTCTTACCATTGAGATCTGTCCATGGTCACCATGGCTGGAGCTTTCTTGGTTGGCATTTACCTTCATTCTATTCATGGATTATTATGATGGATGGTTAGATTTTATGATGAATGTTTTATCATTATGGATGTATGGATGTATCATGTATGGTGAATGATTTCATTTATTTTACTGTACTTTGTATCATGGATTTGAGGATGATGTATCTTTATTTCTACATATGTATATTCTTTTAAGCCTTTCATATTTTGTGACATGTATAGTGGATGAATGAGCATGTCAAATTAATTTTCCAAGAGACATTTGGAATAAATGTATATTAAATGGACATTTGACTTTATAATTATTCTTTCATATGGATGTGGCATTTGATGGACTTAGTTTTAGATTAGATTTAAATGTGACTCAACATCTTGGGATCCTTAAGGAATGTAACCTGTTATGTATGTTTGTTGATGATTACATGTTATTGCTTCCGCTACTATGTGTTTGATGTGCATGTTATACTTTCTTACTTTAAAAAAAAAAAAATGTTTAGCAAACTTAGTAAAACTTTAGGTTAATTCTTTTGGAGATAAATTCTTAAGTCCAAATCCTAAACCTTTAAACCTTTTGTCCTAATTGATAATTAGGACAAGTATCTGAGTCGAGTACCCTCTGAATGTGTCGAATGATGTCAATTCGTGATTATAACCCTTTAGTTTGATTTAGTATGTGTTTTTCTTTGATGGGTTTTTGTATGTTGCTTTATGAGTCTTTCATGTATTTTCTATTAATTAAGTCTAATTAAAAGATTAAATTAATGATTTAATTTAGTGGAAAATTATTATGATATTTTAATGTTTAATTATATTTAATTAATTGAGAAATTAATTAAATAAAAAGAATTAAATTTGGAGATAAAATTTTAAGGATAAATTTGGAACGTGATAATATTTATTTAATTTAATAATAATATATGTATTTAGAGTTCATTTTTAAATAAATGCTAAATATTATTATTGTTTGAATTAATAAATATTTTATCAATTAAGTTTCTAAAATAATTTAAAAAGTGAAGATATAATTATTTAATAAAAGATTTTAGATTTCATGATGCGTGCATGAGTTTAAATAGAAGAAATTAATTAAATAAAAAGATATTTTAATTAATAAAGTGTGCATGAGATTAAAGTAATAAATTAATTAAAAATACAAGTCAAGTGAAAATTAAATAAAGTAATTTAATAATTCACTTAACATGCATGAAAAGATAAAAGAAAAGATTAATAAAATTTAATTGGAGTTCTAGTCTAGTGAGCACGAAGTTCTCCCGGGTGAACACACAATTAGTGCACTGATTTGAGGAGAGAACTCCTTATCATCACTTGAGGGTTCATTTTTGAAACACAAGAATTCTGGAAACGAATTTTAGAAGACAAATTTTGATGCAAAATTTTGAAGGTGAATCTTCTCACAATTCTTAGGAGTTTGTGTGTTAGCATTAAGTTCAGGTAGGGTCTTGTGTTTTGATCATTGATTGAATTATGCAATTTGATATTCCTGTCTACTTCGTGATTGTAAGAACTTGTCTTCTCAAATTTCATTATACAAATGTGTCAATTCTTCATTCTGGATCTTTTGCTATTCGAGTCCATCTGTAAATCCAAATTGAAAAAAAAACCTTTTTAAATTTCCAATCTAGAATTTTCTTTTTAATCTCAAAACTCTCTCCAATTAGTTCTCTCTATTCCATTTTAATTTAAACCCAAACCCCGATTTAATTCTAATTTCTTTCAATTGTTGAGGTTTTCAATAAGTGATAACATTTACATTAAATGGGGATTAAAATGAACCTAATAAGATAATTGTATCTTCTCTCCCATGCCTTGAGTGCTAGTATAGACGAGGATGGGGTAGAGAGAACACTTGGTTGTGACCTTGCATTTCGTAGTATGCCTCATTAGTACGAGAGGATACTAGTGGCTACAGGATCACAGGGAACCCAAGATTCCTAGGGGATTGCTCAGGTAACTTCCAACGTGATTTGTGCAATGACACTTTCCAGCTTGCATAGTAGGTTTCCTACGCGTCTTTGTGTGCCTCTAGATTTAGATGTCAATCTATGTTGGAACCTTTGAGTTAGTATACTTTTAGGATTTCCTAGACTTAGAGAGTACTTGTGTTTTGTGTTTTGATATCTTGTTTGGGACTTGAGACTATCTCCTCAGCATGGTAGGAGTGGGCCATTTAGGTTCCACGTGGTTGGGTGCTAGTTCTTTTTACTCTTACCATTGAGATTCATCCATGGTCACCATGGCTAGAGCTTTCTTGGTTGGCATTTACCTTCATTCTGTTCATGAATTATTATGATGGATGGTTAGATTTTATGATAGATGTTTTATCATTATGGATGTATGGATGTATAATGTATGGTGAATGATTTCATTTATTTTATTGTACTTTGTATCATGGATTTGAGGATGATGTATCTTTATTTCTACATATGTATATTCTTTTAAACCTTTCATACCCTATGACATGTACAATGGATGAATGAGCATTTCGAATTAATTTTCCAAGAGGCATTTAGAATAAATGTATATTAAATGGACATTGGACTTTATAATTATTCTTTCATATGGATGTGGCATTTGATGGACTTAGTTTTAGATTAGATTTAAATGTGACTCAATGTCTTGGGATCCTTAAGGAATGTAACCTGTTATGCATGTTTGTTGATGATTACATGTTATTGCTTCCTCTACTATGTGTTTGATGTGCATGTTATACTTTCTTACTTTAAAAAAAAATTTAAAAAAAAAAGTTTAGCAAACTTAGTAAAACTTTAGGTTAATTCTTTTGGATCCCTTGGCAGGGCGTTACAACATAGGCTTCTCACATGTACTTTTTCACTTGTTTGGACTGAGCATTATTGTTGTGCTTAGTTGAAATAAAAGTCAGAATGATTTTAAAGATTGTAATGATCATACTTTTCCACTTGACATTCATTTACTTATTCCATCTACATAGGAAATGTTTCCACTTTCTTTAACCCTACCACAAAGCCCTAGAAATGAACACAAATATTAAGTTTAATATCATTTCATTGTTTTCATGGAAATTAGCATTTTGATAAAGATTTAAGAGTTTTTCTAGAGATGTTGATAGTTACACTACTACAAAGGTTTAAAAAGTTGTTCATCATACTCATTATTGTTGCCTTGAATATTTTTCTTTGATCTCATTCCTTCATAATGCCTTTACCTTATGCATTGATTATCATTAACATTGTTTTGACAATTATGGTAGCCTTTTATCTAAAACCCTTCATGACTATCATATCCCTTAGTATATGGCACACATCCCAGCTAATCATTACTTGGAATGTAACACAAAAACATAGCCATTCCCTATCATATTCAAAAGATGTTCTCTACTTTGATATTTATTTACAATTATCTACTCTTTACTTGCATATATCATATGAGTTTCTTGGCTTTCTCTTGGGAAAACTATCCTCAATGCATTGTGTAGAGTCTATTCACTTATTGTCATTCTATAATGTACTTTCTGATAGAGAAAGTTTAGGGTAGACTACCCAGTCTATGCCATTGATCCATGCTAGGATCTTGGTGTTCTCCTAATACCTAACTTGGTCTATAGGATCTCCTACAACTTAGAACATCCCTTGACCTTCCCTAATATTCCCACCAGGTGAAATGATCAAAATTTGCTCCATGACTCACTTATCCTCCTAGGAGTGCAATTATTCCAAAATAAATATTTAGGTCTACCAAGGTTCCACAATAATTCCTAGTCCAACCAAGGTTTTTATGAGTTTTAAGGTCCTACTGGAACACTTTTACTATGCTTGAATGGATGGTAACAATGGGTTCATACCTGATTTCTTGGTTTCTTCACAAAAGGGCTACTAGAAGAGCCCCTAATTAGGCCTCCACTCGAATTTAAAAGCCTAATAACTTATTACACTTAGGGATTCATCAGACCTAGACTCAAGAAAATTTGTTTCAAACAATCCATACTCAAAGATTTTTGAGCTTTAAGGCCACCAAAAAGTCGTACAATAATAATGCAAAAAAATGAGGGTTTTGGGGGTTTCGAGGGCTGCCTGCTATCCTCAACTTTTGGACACCTTATTCAAGTCATAGAAATTTCTTCTCTTCAAGAAATAAACTTCTTATATCCTTCTTGAATCTTGCCAAAGGGGAAATCTTGAATCTTTATACTTTTCTCCTGAGAACTACTTCTTTGCTGATTGCTCCTAGTCGGGCATTGCCTAGCTCTCCTAGGGCTTTGTCAAACAAATGTTTGCACACATTTTCTGGGACCTTTCTTGCAATATGTTACATATTAGGGTCTGTAGTCTTGGAATCCAAAATTCAATGGAAATTCCATGGTGGAAACAAGAGCTACAACCCATTCATTGTTGAGAACTCAAAACTGGACAAAAAATAGTGAACTTTAAAGAAATTTACAAAACCTTATAAAACTTGATTATAGATCTGATATAATTCATGAATAATGAATAATATAAATTACAAAAATTATATCATCCAACCAAATCACAGTCACAATGTAAAATTTCTTCAGAACAAGGCAATACTCAGTATTATTGCTGAAAAAAATGCATAGATTTTTGAAACTGTACAGCAACAATATCAAGACAATAACCACATTTTTTTTAGGGTTTTGCAAGACTAAAATAACCTCCCTTTTTGTGTTTTAGTAGGTTCAAGGCTTTATGTTAATCCATTTTACAATTTAAACCTTTTCTTTAACTAAGGACAAAGTTGTTGACCAACTTTTAAACGTTGCTACAATTTTTATTGCCCAAGTAACATTACTTGTTTCCACATTTAGAGATCATTACTAGGACTTACCCAAACATCCTCAGGAAATGAAAATTTCATCAACTTGCCTCATCTAAGACTTCCAATCTCTTGAAACCATCTATAGCATATGGTGACAACTTTTGTAAAATATTGTATTGTTTAAGCATTTTTGCCTTTTAAGCAAATAATCCACCTTGTGAGGTCTCCTAATGCATACATATGCCCAAAATGTAATAGAAAATCCTAACTCAACCTTTCACCAACATGGAAACATAAAGAACTTAGAATGATTCCAATTGAAGGTCAAGATGTCATTCCCACCAAAGACAAAGGAGGAAACTTCAAAACCTATCCTAGCTTGAACACACAAGCATGAGCTATATGCTCTTATTGTATTCAAATAATTCTTAAGAGAAGTTTATCACAGCAAAATGAAATGGTGGGAGCCTTCGAAGGGTGCTCCCGCACCATATACTTTTGTACTTTATATATCTATTTACTTTGACTTCCTTTTTTATTGCCTCTCATGAAACTACCATACATTGGTGAGGGTCACATGTACCCACAACTATCAAAAGCACACCTCTTTAAAAGATCCAAACCATTATTCAATATAAGACAATGAACTAAAAAACATCATAGTTTACAAATCTATCATTTAGGAGCATATTAATGTGATTGGTATTTTTGAATGATAATGCAAGAGGTAGTGAATGTATTCTTTGCTATTCATAAATATGATATTACATAAGATAAGATCCTTGAGAAACCTTCATAACAATGCAAAATAATGATCTCTATCATTTCTTTCATGGTTTTGACACAATCTTATAAACCTATGGCACATTAGAATAAGTGCCATATTAAGCCTACCTCTAATAAACCCTTAAGATCATGAATTATGATGAGGAGGAAAAGTTATGAGCCCTTTAGAATCTTCTCCTTCTACACATCACACTATGTTTTCTCTATGATATTTTGAATGTGGGGGAGATAAATAGAAACTTATGAACTCTTGTAAGCCCCATGTGTCATTATATTTCTTAGGGACATTTTGGTTCGGCATGCTTGAGAATGTTTGAGTGCTCAATGAGATGGGATGAGGTTGGGACTAGTGTTTACGTAGCCACCTAGAGCTAACAAAATAGATAGTTTGATCCTAGGGTGAAAGGTGAGAGAGATTTGGTAGTTGGCAACTTTGTACTGGCCAACACTACAAGTTTCAACATCACCCGAGACGGCATCACAAAATCAAAACGGAGTAAGATCTCCAAAAAGTGAGAGAGGTTATTGTAGGTCTCTACAACATAGTCCTATAGGAACTAGAATCACATCCATACCTTGCACGAGCTCCAAGATATACCCCATTAAAGATTTCTGCCCTATGGCATTTAGTTACCCTTAGGGACATTTTGGTTCGACGTGCCTGAGAAAGTTTGAGAATTCAAAAGGATAGGACAAGGTTGGGGATAGGATTTAATTGGCTACTTAGAGCTAACAGAATAAATAGTTTGATCCCAAGATGAAAGGTGAGAGAGATTTGGCAGTTGGCAACTTTGTACTAGCCAACACTAGAAGTTTCAACATCACCAGAGATGGCATCACAAAATCAAAATGGAGTATGATCTCCAAAAAGTGAGAGAGGTTATTGTAGGTCTCCACAACATGGTCCTTTAGAAACTAGAATCACATCCATATCTAGCATGAACTCTGAGATATGCCCTATCAAAGATCACCGCTCTATGGCATTTAGTAACCCTTAGGGATGTTTCGGTTGACCATGCCTGAGAATGTTTGAGTGCTCAATAGGATAGGATGAGGTTGGGGATAGGCTTTACTTGGCCACTCAAAGCTAATGGAATAGACAATTTGATCCCATGATGAAAGCTAAGAGAGATTTGGTAGTTGGCAACTTTGTATTGGCCAACACTACAAGTTTTAGCATCACCTGAGATGGCATTGCAAAATAAAAATGGAGTAAGATTTCCAAAAAGTGAGAGAGATTATTGTAGGTCTCTATAACATAGTCCTATAGGAACTAGAATTGCATCCATACCTCACACGAGCTCTCAGATATGCCCCATCAAAGATCACTACACTATGGCATTTAGTGACCCTTAGGGACGTTTGGTTTAGCATGCCCGAGAATGTTCAAGCACTCAACGGGATGGGACAAGCTTGGGGATAGGGTTTACCCAACCACCTAGAGCTAAGAAACAGATAGTTCAATCCTAAGATGAAAGGTGAGAGAGATTTGGTAGTTGGAAACTTTGTACTGGCCAACACTATAGGTTTCAGCATCACCCAAGATGGCGTCACAAAATAAAAATGGAGTAAGAACTCCAAAAAGTGAAAGAGGTTATTTTAGGTCTTTACAACACGGTCCTATAGGAACTACAATCACATCCATACCTCACACATGCTCTAAGATATGCCTCATCAAAGATCTCTGCCCTATGACATTTAGTGACCCTTAGGGATGTTTCAATTTGGCGTGTCTGAGAATGTTTGAGCACTCAATAAGATGAGATGAGGTTGGGGATAGGGTTTACCCAACCACTGGAGCTAACAAAATTGACAGTTTGATCCCAGGACAAAAGGTGAGAGAGATTTGGCAGTTGGAAACTTTGTACTGACCAATACTACAAGTTTTTGCATCACTTGAGATGGCATCACTAAATCAAAATGGAGTAAGATCTCTGAAAGAAAGACAACTTATTGTAGGTCTCCACAACATGGTCCTATAGGAACTAGAATTGCATCCATACCTTGCATGAGCTCCAAGATATGCCCCATCAAAGATTGCTTCCCTATGGCATTTAGTGACCCTTAGGGATATTTTAGAACTCAACGGGACAAGATGAGATTGGGGATAGAATTTACTTGGCCACCTCGAGCTAATGGAATAGACAATTCGATCCCACTATGAAAGGTGAGAGAGATTTGATAGTTGGCAACTTTGTACTGGCCAACCCTACAAGTTTTAGCATCACCCAATATGGCATCGTAAAATCAATACAAAGTAAGATCTCTAAAAATAAAGAGATATTATTGTAGTTATTTGCAACATGGTCCTATAGGAACTAGAATTGTATCCATACCTTGCATGAGCTCCGAGGTATGCCCCATCAAAGATTACTGCCCTATGGCATTTAGTGACCCTTAGGGATGTTTTGGTTTGGTGTGATCGAGAATGTTTGAGCACTCAATAGGATGGGAAAAGCTTGGGGATAGGATTTACCTAGCCACCCAGTGCTAATAGAACCAATAGTTCGATCCCACGACCTTGTTTCTACTAAGTTACACATTTGAGCAACTTTTACAACTTTCAACAATGCAACTTTGCACAAAAAGTGCAGTTTTTACATTTTTCACTTGATTCCACTTCTAAAACTTGGAAAAGGTTTGGAAACACTAAAATAAATTATTTTCAAATGCTCAACCCTTCACCAAATCCCAAACTCTTGAAATGTTGTCAGTATTTTTGCAATTTTGCTTTGACAACTTTTACAATTTTTTACAATTTTTGACATCTTAACTCCTAGACACCTAAAACTTAACCTAATGACCTTAATTACCTTTATAACCTTATAAGAAACATAAAAAATCTTTTTTTCTTGAAAAAATACCTATATTGCTCATTTTTATGCCTAAATGGTGGCTCATAGTATAACAACAAAGACTTGGTCCAAAATAACCATACCCCATCTTTTGATGTGTTATAGAGGAGTGAAATGGGTACCCTAATATTTAATTCATTTTCTTGATACATACTCATCTCAAAAAATCTTTGACCTATTCAAATTTGAGAATACATACCAATAAATTTTGTAAAAAATTGTGTCTGAGTTGAGTCCAAAAAATGTTTCACATGTGGGTCGCGATTTTGGCTGCCAATCCTCCTTCTTACAACATCTCTTTGATTAGGGGAAACACATATGTTACTTTTCCAAAAATCTTCGACCAATGATTTCAAAGCTTCACTAATTTTTTTATCCTTTCATGGTAGTCTACTGCTAAATGTTCATAACTCATTTTTTGTTGGATCTTCCAATCTCTCATGCCTTAGCATGGCTCTCCTTAGAGTACCTCTACCAATTTTCAATATTTTGCTTGTCTTTCTCATGAGTCAAGCTTTCTTCATTTGAGTACTTACTATTGTCAATGTAAGTACTCGTCTAGTGATTACTATCTTTGGTGCATGATTTAGAACCCACTTTGTCATAAGCACTCGTTAGATTCTTTACAATATTTTTTTCATTTGAATTGTCAATCATTCTTAGCCCAAGAATCTTAATGATAGGCCTAAATTTCAAATTCTTCATCATTTCAACAAATAATTGGCATTGACCTATAATATTTAATTCTTCAAAAAAAATCTCCATATACAATTAACTTTTCTTTGACAAGTATTCTTGCTAATCTTGTCAGGCATTGATTTCAAAATGTCAATATCAATATCAATAAAATATTTTGGTCTTCTAAAATGAATTCTACAAGGTGTTATAATCGGTTCCATTCCCTCAACATTTTGAACATCAACATAAGATTGAGTGTATTGCATACCTTGAACCAAAGATGATGTGCTTTGGCAATAAGATGCAAAATGGAATATCACCTACTTGATATGTTGATGTTGTGCCTTCAACATGACATGATGGAGTCTGTATATCGTCAGATCTACAAATTAGTGTCTCTTCAACATGAGAGTATGATATGACTCCAACATCAGAACATGATGTAGCTTCATAATTCAATTGTCTTCTTGAGCATAATAGTCTCATTTGTTCTCTTTGTCTTTCCAATTCTTCCTCTTTGTTTCTTTGTATTGGTGGTTCTTGATCCCCTTCAAAAGTCAATTCTTTATTATTGCTTTGCAATTTTCTTTGTTCATGTAGTAGTTTCATTTTATCGCTTTTAATTGCCAAATCTTTCTCCCTATCTTCGTTTGTTTGAGTTTTTGGTTTCTTCCTTGGCATGGTGATGATTTCTACATGTCAAATTATTCAAACATCTAAATTACTTACAATGTGTAAATTAAAAATCATTCAAATACATATAAAAATTACAATTATTTCAATGAGTACACAATATATATCAAACAACTTGCCAAATTTCTAACCATTTTGAAATAACATTTCATTCAAACATACAAATTTAAATGAATTCACTATATATTAAACAACATGTCAAATTATAATCAAATTTGTATCTATAAATCAACAAAAAATATTTAAAAAGGATTTCACTAACCTTTTCTATAGAAAGAATATTAAAAAAGCCTTCAAATATCGTATCCAATGATTGAATTTGGCATTTTCTAGCTTCAAAAATTCTTCAAATAGTGTTTGCTAAGTTCCAATAGCTTGAAACTTGTGTTTTCTATCGGAACAACAGAATGTACAACAGACAAAAAATAGAGAATGGATGAAATGGGACCCAAACTTGCTTTGTGACTGTTTTTGGGTGATTTGATATAGTTCGTATGCACTATAGTGCATACACACTCTGTTAAAACACATCTCTCCCTATCCCACCATCCCCCATCCCCTACTCTCTCTCTCCTCTCCCACCCCCTACTCTCTCTTAGTCTCTCTTTCACTCTCCCTCTCCTACTCCCTCTCCCATCGCCTACTCTCTCTCACTCTCTCTCTCATCCCCTACTCTCTCACTCTCTATTCTCTACCATCCCCTACTCTCTCTTTCTCTCTCTCTCTCCTCTCTCATCCCCTACTCTCTCTTGCTCTCTCTCCTCTTCCATTCCCTACTCTCTCTCTCTCCTTCTCCCACCACCTACTCTCTCTCACCCTCTCTCGTCTCCCATCCCCTACTCTCTCTGTCTCACACACTCCCATCTCCCCCTCTCTCTCTCTCTCTCCCTAATCTCTCCCCCATCTCCCATCCCCTACTCTCTCTCTCTCTCCCTCCTCTCTCTCCCCTCTCCCATCCCCTACTCTCTCTCTCTCTCTCTCTCTCTCTCTCTCTTGCTTTCCCTCTCCCATTTCCTACTCTCTCTCTCTCTCCCTCTCCCACTGCCTACTCTCTCTCACCCTCTCTCCTCTCCCATCCCCTACTCTCTAGATCTCTCACACACTCTCATCCCCCTCTTTCTCTCCCTCTCCCACTCCCTCTTCCACTGCCTACTATCTCTCTCTCACACACTCTCCCATCTCTTTCTCTCACTCTCTCTCTCTCTTTGCCACCCCCTACTCTCTCTCTCTCACTCTCTCACACTCTTTTCCATCCCCTACTTCCTCTCTTACACACACTCCCATCCCCCTTCTCTCTCCCTCTCCCTCTCCCTCTCCTACTCCCTCTCCCACTACCTACTATCTCTCTCTCTCTCACTCTCTCTCTCCCTCTCTACTCTCTCTCTCTCTCTCCCATCCCCTACTCTCACTCTCTCTCCCATTCTATTCTCTCTACCACTCCTACTCCCTCTCACTCTCTCACACTCTCTGCCATCCCCTACTCTCTCTCTTACACACACTCCCATCCCCCCTCCCTCTCCCTCTCCCTCTCCCTCTCCCACCACCTAGTCTCTCTCTCCCATCTGCTACTCTCTCTCTCTCTCTCTCTCTCTCGCTACTCTCTCTCTCCCCTCTCCTATCCCCTAAAATCTCTCTTTTATAGATACACACTCCCATCCCCCCTCTCTCTCCTCTCCCATTACCTACTCTCTAGATCTCTCTCTCTCACTCTCTCTCTCCCTCTCTACTCTCTCTCTCCCATCCCCTACTCTTAGTCTCTCTCCCATCCCCTACTCTCTCTCTCTCCTCCAACTTGTACTCTCTCTTTGCCAACCCCTACTCTCTGATACACTCTCACACTCTCTCCCATCCCCTACTCTCTCTCTCTCTCTCTCTCTCTCTCTCTCACACACACACACACACACACACACACACACACACATTCCCATTTCCCCCCTCTCTCCCTCTCCCACTCCCTCTCCCAATGCCTACTCTCTCTCTCCTATCCCCTACTCTCTCTCTCCCCTCTCCCATCCCATACTCTCTCTCTCTTTCACAGACACACACTCCCATCCCCCCTCTCTTTCTTCTCTCCCATCCCCTATTCTCTAGATCTGTCACACACACTCCCATCCCCCCTCTCTCTCCCTCTCCCACTGCCTACTATCTCTCTCTCTCCCTCTCTACTCTCTCTCACACTCTCTCCCATCCCCTACTCTCTCTCTCTCATCCTGTACTCTCTCTGTCACCCCCTACTCTCTCACACTCTCACACTCTCTTCCATCCCCTACTCTCTCTCTCTCTCTCTCTCTCTCTCTCTCTTACACAAATTCCCATTCCCCCTCTCTCTCTCCCTCTCCCACCACCTACGCTCTCTCCCCCATCCCCTACTCTCTCTCTTTCATAGACACACACACTCCCATCCCCCCCTCTCTCTCCTCTCCCATCCCCTACTCTAGATTTTTTACACACACTCCCATCCCCCCTCTCTCTCCCTCTCTTGCTTCCTCTCCCACCACCTACTATCTCTCTTTCTCAAGTACCCTCTCTCCCATCTCTTGCTCTCATTCTCTCTCTCACACTCTCTCCCATCCCCTACTCTCACACACACTCTCTCTCTACCACCCCTACTCTCTCTCTCTCACACTCTCACACTCTCTCCCATCCCCTATTTGGTCTCTCTAACACACATTTCCATTCCCCCTCTCTCTCCCTCTCCCACTCTCTCTCCCACTACCTACTCTCTCTCCCTGATCCCCTACTCTCTCTCTCTCTCTCCTCTCCCATCCCCTAAACTCTCTCTTTCACAGATACACACTCCCATCCCCCCTCTCTCTCTCCTCTCCCATCCCCTACTCTCTAGATCTCTCAAACACACTCCCACCCCTCCTCTCTCCCTCCCACTCCCTCTCCCACCACCTACTGTCTCTCTCTCTCTTACTCTCTCCCTCTCTGCTCTCTCTCCCATCCCCTACTCTCACTCTCTCTGCCACCCCTACTCTCTCTCACACTCTCACACTCTCTCTCATCCTGTACTCTCTCTCTTACACACACTCCCATCCCCCTCTCTCTCCCTCTCCCACTCCCTCCCACCGCCTACTCTCTTTCTCTCCCATCCCCTACTCTCTCTATCTCTCTCTCTCTCCCCTCTCCCATTCCCTACTCTCTCTCTTTCACACGCACATCCATCCCCCCTTCTCTCTCCTCTCCCATCCCCTACTTTGTCTTCACTCGCTCTTCCTCTCCCAGTCCCTCTCCCACCACCTACTCTCTCTCTCTCTCACTCTCTCCCTCTCTACTCTCTCTCTGCCACCCCCTAATCTCTCTCACATTTTCACACTCTCTTCCATCCCCTACTCTCTCTCTCTCACACACACACACACACATTTTTATCCCCCCTCTCTCTCCCTCTCGCACTCCCTCTCCCATCAACTACTCTCTCTCTCTCTCCCATCCCCTACCCTCTCTCTCACTCACACACACACACACACACACACACACACACACACATTTCCATCCCCCTTCTCTCTCCCTCTCCCACTCCCTCTCCCATCAACTACTCTCTCTCTCTCCCATCCCCTAATCTCTCTCGAGCTACTCTCTCTCTCCCCCCTCTCCCATTCCCTACTCTCTCTTTCACACACATGCACTCCCATCCTCCTCTCTCTTGCTCTCCCTCTTCCACTCCTCCCACCACCTACTCTCTCTCTCCCCCATCCCATCCCCTACTCTCAATCTCTCTCTCCCATCCCGTTCTCTCTCTCTGTCACCTCTACTCTCTCTCACAATTCCTCTCACTCCCATCCCCTACTCTCTGTCTCTTACACACATTCCCATTCCCCCCTCTCTTTCCCTCTCCCACTTTCTCTCCCACCACTTACTCTCTCTCTCTCCCATCCCCTACTCTCTCTCTCTCTCTCTCTCTCTCCCCCCTCTCCCATCTCCTACTCTCTCTCTTTCACACACACCACACACTCCCATCCCCCCTCTCTCTCTCCTCTCTCATCCCCTACTCTCTAGATCTCTCTCACACACACTCCCGTCCCCCCCTCTTTATCCCTCTCTCACTCCCTCTTCCACTGCCTACTGTCTCTCTCTCTCACTCTCTCCCTCTCTACTCTCTCCCCCATCTCCTATTCTCTCTCTCCCCTCTTCCATCCCCTACTTTCTCTCTCTGCCACCCCTACTCTCTCTCACACTCTCTCACATGCCCTACTCTCTCTTATACACATTCCCATCCTCATTTCTCTCTCTTTCTCTCCCTCTCTCACTCCCTCTCCCACTCTCTACTCTCTCTCTACCATCCCCTACTCTCTTTTCCACCCCTACTCACTCTCTCACACTTCCTCTCTCTCCCATCCCCTACTCTCAATCTCTCTCTCCTATCCTGTACTCTCTTTTCCACCCCTACTCGCTCTCTCACACTTCCTCTCTCTCTCTCTCTCTCATCCCCTACTCTCAATCTCTCTCTCCCATCTTGTACACTCTTTTTACCACCCCTACTCTCTCTCACACTTCCTCTCTCTCCCGTCCCGTAATCTCTCTACCCCCTACTCTCTCTCACTTCCTCTCTCTCCTATTCCCTTCTCTCTCTCTCCCCTCTCCCATCCCCTACTCTCTCTCTCTCTCTCTCTCTCTCTCTCACACACACACACACACACACACACACACACACACACACCACCATCCCCCATCTCTCTTGCTCTTTCTTTGTCTCTCTTCTTCCCTCTTTATGCACTATTTAGGTCTCAATAGTGCATGCACACTATAGCACACACATGCTATTAAGACCCAAATTCAAAAATATTTAAATAGCATGTGTGCGCTATAGCACACACATGCTATAGGGCATACACGATATTCAAAGCTTTGCATTAAACCAAGTCTAAGGCTCGGTTTTGCCTTGGAGATCCAACCCAAAGGTTTCGAGTCTATAAACTAGTCTAAGATGTGTTTTGCTGCAAACATACAAAATATGATTGATTTTTCTTGTGTGCTCTCCTTCAAGATTCCTCATGGTTGAGCATTGATAAGATTAGGTTACATGACATTGTGGGTCTCTATGTTAGCTATATAACCATATAATTTATTTTTAATTTGAACTATTTCAAGCTTTTCATCTATAATTTCTTTTGAATGCATGTCCATTTTTTGTCAAAAACCAACATGTACAAATTGGGCTATAGATTTTAGCTCATTCATCGAATTTTGCAACAACTTAGTTTTTTAGAAACTAGACTCCATTCTACACACTTTGAAAAAAAGAAGATTTGATTTTAGATTAATTTTCAATCATTTCTAGGGGGAGCACACAAATATTTCATGTTTTTGGGATGTGTCTAGTTAAAAAATTCATTAAAAAGAAATACACATTATAAAATTACCCGAAAAATTTGGGATAAACTATATAATGTTAAGTAACTTTTGACCAGAGCGATTAAAGAATTTCAAAAAAAAAGTTAAAATTTTATGGGGGCCACACTTTGTACTATGTTATGTTTTTTTGGAATAAACAGTACTACTTTTTGTGACCCATTTTTTTGAGGACCTAACACTAAACCATTTTGAAAAAAAATTAGTAGTTTAGAAACTAGATTCAAAGGACTACTACTTTTGTTTTTGTCATATCTTAAAGTTTTGAGCGTAACTATCTTCAAATTCTTGTTGAAGTTCAAAAATTATTGATTTTAGAAAAAATGTGTCCACTTATACCCCCCTTTTGGCATCACAACTTGGTGCACTAACCCCTTTAGCAAGGTGGACCTAGCAGTCCTTATTGCTCCTAATAGGGCAAATCATCAGAAGTGATCAATTGTAATTCTTAACCAGCTAACTTTATACTGCAATACTAAAGATTGTGGGTTTCATCCCCACTCTAGTTTTACTTTCTATTTGGAAGGTTTTGGGGTGACCATATCATGTGTCAAAGTGTTATGAATGTTTTAATGATTTTAGTTATTCATGCATGTAATTAGATCAGTATATATAAAAAAGGATTAATTGGTGAAATAAGATTAAGTTTTATTAGTTCCTGATTCACTCCTTCCCTCTCAATAACCTATCCTATCTTATATTTCCAACAATTCTCACCTTCTTTCATTTTTAATCGATCAAACTTACCTCTTAAAATTTCTGCTTTCACTCTTTTCACATTTTTGTCACCTCTTAAGACTTTCTTTAGCTTTTCCCACATGTTAAAAGAAGTGAGGCAATCTTTGGCTTCATCAAATTAAAAATAGTTCAAAGAGGATGAAATATCAATCATCATAATATTTTGATCCTTAGCTTCTCTTATTTTCTCCACAATCATAGGCTTGGGATGTGGCACATATTTTTTCTCCAAGTAGAATGTACCAACATCACTAATGTTGGATATATGTAGCTTCATCAACTCCTTCCATGCTGAAAAGTTATATACGTTTAGCTTAGGGATCTCCCTTCTATAAGAAATCCTGATCTTTAGCTTAGGTCCATAAAACCCTTTCCTACAAGCACCAACTACTTTCATACCAATTTTTGGAAATGTAAGAGTACTACTTAATTGAGACGGGAAGGGTGAAACTATTACCACAAATGAAAATCCTTGTCCCTTAGATGTCAATACAAACTTTCACTGATTATGCAATACTTGATAGCTCAGTTAACTCTATAATATTATTGATGCTCAGTTAACAAAGAAATATTAATATTATTAATTTGTTTTAACCTTTAGTAACTTAGTTGTAGAAATATAAACCATAAGAAAATAACATGAACACAGATGACACCAAGATTTAATGCGGAAACTTAATTTGTGAAAATCACCTTGTAACTAGTCACAATAATTTTCACTCTTATGAAGTAACGTCATGTTAAATGTTACAAAATATACTATTAAGTATGACCCTAGTAGAGGATTTAGATCACCTTGTTAGGAGTAGTCTAGTTAGAGGTCTTCAAACTCTTCAATCTTGAAATTTCACATTGTTAGAGGATTTATAAAATGACTATTAAGTCAAATCTATTAAGAGATTTCATTACTGCTACATTGATTAGAAAGAAACAACAATTTGACCTGATTTATGAAGTAACTTTCTTTATAGATTCAGATCTCTATTCTGGCTTGACCTCTGGATCCTTCCTAATCAGATTTTTCTTTGTAGTTTATCTTTCACACTTTCCTTCTCTTCCTTTTGCCTTCATTCACATATCCATCTTATTTCATATTCTACTTGTTACTTTTTTTGTCCTCACAACTTGACCTTTCTTATATATTATAAGCTAGGAAAATTAGGCTTGAATACCCTTTCAAAACAACAATAAACATCCAAATAGTCGACCTTACATTTTGTTGTCACTTAGATAATAATAGGATTGAACTCTTGGTTGACATTATGACTCCTTTGATCCTAAGCACTAGGTCAATATTGTAAGCCTTCAATGTTTGACCACTCGGTCAATACTGCAAGTATGAATCCTTTCATTAACCAAATGCTCAGTTAATATTGGAAAGTCTTCTTTTCCCAACTACTTAATTAATTAACAAAAGTAGATTTCTACAATCCATTTGTAAAATAAGTTATTTTCTAGATTCGGTTGTGTGTGTTTTT
Organism: Cupressus sempervirens; assembly: GCA_028749045.1. Lineage (NCBI taxonomy): Eukaryota > Viridiplantae > Streptophyta > Pinopsida > Cupressales > Cupressaceae > Cupressus > Cupressus sempervirens. Next base: position 124,987,158 of record CM053785.1, on the reverse strand, counting down.
TTATCATCAACATTTCATATCACACTACATGATCCATCACCAAGATGAGAAAGTACACGATAGTAAAGAAAGATTTAATATCCTAAACTTTCTCATCCTAGTGATGAATCATGTAGTGTGATCTGAAACATTGATGATAAAAACCACACACAATCAAATCTAGAAAATAACTTATTTTGCTTAATTAATACTGAGATACACAAGTTTAATACTAGAAACTCTACATTGCTCAGTTAATACTGACATTTATGTAAACATGAATGACAAAATACAATTGAAGAGTTTTTTTCAACAGGCTTGTGATAAATTTATCATCAATGATGTCATTTTATCTTTCACTCTCTATCAAATTTCTCATATTTATACATGATTTAATTTTCTAGATATAGGAGACATTAACTTCCTCAACATGCTTGGATTAACTTAAAAAACTAAGAATGAGAGTTTAGTTAGGGTATGAATTTTAAGCCATTCTTAAGTCATAAACTAAAGCTATTAGTAGACATTTAAAACAATTAATCATCAAATTAAAATAGAAAACTAGTTGTGTCCACACTTATAATTAAGAGCCCAAATAAGAATGTTACAATATTAAATTAAAAGAGGAATCCAATTTAAAATTAATCATTAATTTTAAATGCTTAATAAAATATTATAATGAATAATAGAAAGAGAGACACTACAATGACTACTAGTAGAGCATGAAATTGGGCATCCTCATTTAGTTTGTACATTAAAAATGAGACCGCAAGTTGTTAAATAGTTAAATTATGATCGAATATTTAAAGATTACTTTTGATAATTTTTTATTCTTTGGAGGTATAGATGAGTCATTGTAAGGTTTCATTGATATGATATGCTAGATGGTTTGGAAAAATAGAGATATGAAGAAGATTTGAAAATGTAATTTTTGCTAAATTCAACATTTTAACAGGTTATGTACAATTTGAAAGTGTACCTTTTCTTTTTCAAAATACAAGTGGGTTCTTTCTCACATTGAAATCCATATGGGATTTGGTTTGGTAAGAGGGTTGGAAGATTATCTTAAGGCTTGCAAGCCCATCTTCCCTCTATTTTGTCCCTTTACATATTTTTGCATCTTTCAACATGATTTATTGACCTTGTTGTCATCAAGTTTACAATGATCAACTGAGTATCTCTAGTACCACTATAATCACACACCATCTTAGCCTTTTGACAATATACTTTTTTCAATTTTTCGACAACATCAAAGCATAGTAAACTTTAATTTTCTTTATTGGTGCCTTGACAACCCTCACAGATAGATATTTGTCATTTCTTTAATAACTTCTAATATACTTGACCAAATTCAAAAAAAAATAGATAGTACTATTCCACACTAAGATTCTAGATATTTAAATAAAAAAGTTTACATCTTTTCTTATTTTTATGCAAGTTATGCCTAATGCACTTGAATAGGTACTGGATTTTCCAAATGCGACTACTTTCAAGAATCATTAAAAAAACACTCAATGAAAAAATATACAATTTTTAGATCTCACTCTTACCCATCATCCTACCATAGAATTTTTCAAAATACTAAATGTAACTATCTATTTTGTGAAAGTGCATGAAAATATCTATATTGCATTTTTTTGAAAAATTAGAAACAATTTTTCATGCACAAGAGGCTTGACCCTCTTTTAATCTTATCTATTTTTTAAAAAATCGTACTTTATAAACTAGATTCTAAGTACTACAATTCTTATTTTTGTATAACTTATATTTTTGTGTATAAGACCGTCAAAAGTTTTCTTGAAATTCAACTTTACCTAATTCCAATAAAATAGTGGTCATTTATACCCCTTTTGCACACCATCTTGATACATTTACCTTGTATCTTATCACTCTTTAAAATGAATTAGCTTCTTGTTATTTTTAAAAACACACATCTTATATCATTCTATGCTAGTGGAAGCTAAAAGAAAAACTTTCTTTTATGATTAAAAACAAAGTTGCATATAAATAAATATAATTTTTTAATTTTTATTTAAAAAAAATTATTATGAAAAGAAAATAGAAATCTCCTAAAAGAGGAATAAAAGTCCAAAAGAAATAATAAGAGAAAGTACATGTGAATAAACTAAAAGTAGTATACATATCTTCATAAATATAGAAAATATTGAGGGGTTATTTAGTTTGTGAATATATTCTTTAAGTGGGATAGGGAAAAACTTAAAAAAGATCTTGTATAATAATATATTTATCAAGTATATTTATGACAATATATCTTTTATGAGAATTAATGAACACTCAATACTAATTACATTTAGGTGATGTTTTCAAGTTGAAAAATTGAACATTTTTTGAGTGGTCATTCATCAAAATATTATTTCAATGGAAGCCATGCTTAATCATAGGGTTCCCTCAAAATATTCAACTAATACACACTTGAAATAGAGTAGCATGACTATTTGTCACCTCCTAAGAAGTCCTAATACTTTATGAACATCGTATAGATACGATAACTCTATAAACATTACCTAGATACAATAAATATTAATATTCAATTTATATTTATAAAAAATAGATTCCTATAAATCACTATATATAAAAACATAGTATTAGTATTAGTATTCAATTTATATTTATAAAAAAAAAATTCTTATAAATCACTTTATATAAAAACATAATATATTTTATTCTAAAAACTAATATAACATCTACTCTATTATTAATAGCAATAATGATATTTGCGGACATATTAATGATACTTGGGATGCTAGCTTAGATGTTCCTTCATGGAATAAGATTTTTGACAGTATTTGGAAAAGTTCTATTGGTCCTAAAATCAAATGTTTCAAGTGGTTACTTATTCTTAATAAGTTGCCTATTAGGAATTCTTTTTCTGATACTAATATGTGCAACATTTGCAGAACCCTGGAAACGGGAAGACATATTTTTTTTGAATGCTCTTTTACTAAAGAGGTTTGGTTGATGTTTGGTATTTCTATCCCTACTTCTTTCAATATTCTTGGAGTTATTATTGGATTTATTTATAATGCTAAGAAAGATGTTAACATGTCTTGGGATATTCTGTCAGCTAACATTTTGGGGCAAATTTGGAAGTGCAGAAATGAAGAAAAATTTCAAATGTCCCTAGATTGCTTATTGAGTCTTTTCGAAGTCTCACTTATTTCAAAAAAAATCACAGATTCAAATAACTATGAAGGTCAACAAGGCTAAATTCAAAAGACTGCTTAAGGATGGGCATGCCACATTCTTTGCTAATGAAGTTAAGAATGGTTACTTCTGGAGGCTGCACCTGGATAATATTCATGCTTTCAACCAAACTATCTAGCGAATCAACAAGGAAATTAAAAGAAACCCATAGAACACTACTAGCGAGATGTTTTACATGCTAAAGCAGATTCAAGATCAGAAGAATTTGGTCTGGATGGAAGGTGATATGGGTTGGACAATGTGGGTGGACACCTTTGATGATGTGCTGCAGTAACTGTTATTTTATGATTTAGTCCTTTTTTGCTTTTTGATCTAGTTGTATATAGTATTCAACTTTTTTGTTGTGTGAGGCTGGTTCTTTGATTCTTTGACTCTAGGTGGTCTTTAGTTGCTTTTGTGAACTCCTTATTCTTAATATAAAAACTAATATAACAAATATTCCTTTTATTCTTTATAAAAAATCTTTATTCTTTTTAAAAATAAGACTTTTTATGAACTACTATCCATGAAACATACATCAATAAATTTGCTTCCAAACATAATATACTTTCTTTACAAAGTATACTTTTCCTTGCAAGGTAACTAGAAAGTTTGCCACATTTAGAAAACCGTAACAATTCCAGCCTTACCTTATAATCCAAGTTCGGTGGTGGGCAAGGAAATATTTTTTTGGAATTGGGAAAATACATTGATCAATCCATTACATCACCATTTGTGTACAAAGATGCAGTTCCACGAACACAAGCTCAAAGATCACTTAGGTTCTACAGTCGCAGGCACAATATATCCACCACTACCACTGTAATCGAATGAACCCGATGCAGTATCAGCAGAAGGACGAACGGCAAACTTCCCAAATGCAAAACCACTTTCCATCTCTATGTCCCCTTGTCCATCATTACATCCACACTTTTTCGCCATTGACTCAAGTTCTTTAACCACTTCGCTCATTTTCGGCCGATTTACACCAAAATCTTCACAGCAACGCATGGCTAAGCTTACAAAGCTTCCCAAAACAGATGATGTAATGGGAGGGTTTCTGAGAACCGTGTCCAGCAGATGGTGACGCTCAAGAGCATTTACCCCTCCTCCTTCAATTGCATTACTCACTTCTCGAACCAGATATTTCCCTCTTTCTATGGGCAGCCTCGAAGTTAATATTTCGAGCAATACAAACCATAACTGTGCACATCGCTCTTCTGGCTCAGTTGCTGTATCATGTAATTCTCTGGGTCCAGGTACCCCTGCCCAGGCCCCATTTCACAAAACCTTTCAATTTAGAAATAAAATTTTGCAGGAGAAAAGATTTCAAAGTTTCAACAAGGTCATGTATTAGCAATATCAGATTTCTGCAATACATTTATTATACAATTTTAATTTTTGAATTAGATTGTGTGTGAGTCTTTGTCATCAATATTTAGGATCACCATCTGTGATTTATCATCAGAATGAGACGGATCAATATTTCAGATCATACTCTAGATTCATTTTGAAATATATTCTATGATCCATCATCGAAATAAGATAGGAGCTATTTCATTCTGATGATGAATTACAGAATGGTCTGAAAGGTTGATGAAAAAACTTACAATCTAATCCGAAAATAAAAATTGCATTGAAGTTATGTATGAATTTGAGCTTGATGGGTTTAGATTAGATAATTGTATTCACAACTGTTCCCTTGACTTGAGTTGTGATATATTCTCTGGCGCCTGAATTGGCTATGAGTTTGGAAAGGCCGAAATCTGCTACCTTGGGATTGAGATTTTCATCAAGTAGGATGTTGCTGGACTTCACATCTCGGTGAATTATTGCTGGATTTGCATGATCGTGGAGGTAGGTTAATCCTCTAGCTGTCCCCAAAGCAACTCGGATTCTTTTTCTCCAATCAAGATTTATCCCAGTTCTGCCTGTTAACAGAGGATTGTGTTCAAAAATCGAAATGCAGAAAAATCTTGATCAGTTTGAACTTTGGAGGCAGAGCAGAGAGAAAAGAGAAGTACCTGAGAGATTGTCTCTGAGGGACCCGTTTGGCATGAATTCATAGACAAGCATGTGTTCGCCCTCTTCAAAACAAATTCCAATCAGTCCCACCAAATTCTTGTGATGAACTCGCGATAGTAGTTCTATTTCGGTCTTGAATTCGACTCCGCCCTGCATAGATTCCTCTTTTGCTCTCTTCACAGCCACCATTTGGCCACTCGCCGCCAGCAGACCCCTGTACACCTGCATTTTAATGCAAACTCCATTTTGAAATCTATGAAAAAACATGATATGAAAGTCAAGTTAGGAGTTCCAAATGTTTAATGTAGCTAAAGAAAGGGAGATCAGCAATAAGCCAAGCCCAGAAAAAATGGGCTAGTCTTACATCCAGTAGTTCAGTTAACTGAATTCTAGAACAAATTTAAGATCCTAAATTCGAATTCTAACTGATCCATATAAAATTCAACAAAATTATGGCGATACAATGAGACCAGACTGTATCAATATAAGATCGAATGAAAGAAAGTGCTATATACCTTGCCATAACCTCCAGATCCAATTTCATCCAGAGAGGAGAAATTATTTGTAGCCTATTTCAGTTCCTTGAATGTGAACCACATTGCGCCTTTCAAAGTAGGAGCATCTACGCCATATTCGCCGCTTTGCAAGTTCCCATGATCCTGAAGAAAAACAATTACTCCCAAACAGAAATCAATCAATTCACCTAGGGACACCATAGGGAAGAAAAATGCAGATGCAATTAAATTAGTTCTTGAAGAAATTTTCTTACCGAATGGTCTGCTATTTTTAGCTGCCTTTTTGGCTTTCTTTTTCAACATCAATATATAAACGCCTAGTACCAAAATGGTCAGGATTGACACGGCCGCACCGATTACTATACCAATAATTGCGACTGTACTTAGGCGTATCGATCTGTTGGAAAGATCTGGAAATAAAATATATACAATTTTAGGCTTTAAAAATCCGATGAATGAGCAAACGATGGGGTTTGAAGAAGCAAGAATGAAAATGAGAACAATCAATCTCTTACCAAGAAACAAGTAGTCCGATATCGGACGGAAAAAGTTTGGTCCAAATTCCCCTGGCGACTTATAAGTATGCGAGCTTAAACTGTAACCAAGGTTTACAATTTCCGATCGCTCAAAATATATAACCCCAACCGGTGGAAAAATCCGGAGGGGAACTGCGAGATAATCATTTGCATCAAAATACATGCAGCCAAAAACATATACTGCTGACCCCTGCGGCAAACTCAAGTTGTTCATCAGGGATTTCTCAAAATTTTGGAATCTAGAATTATTGTTGAGAGCTGAAAAGAAAGCAGATCTGAACACCAGGTTCCCCTCAAAGGGCATTGCACATTCGTAGTTACGCGGATCCATTTGCATGTTCTCCGCTTCACATTTCAGATTTTCGACGCAATCATTTGCGGTACTTGTTGTGTACGAGGTGCTGTTTCCCGCCATTTCTGGATTGCAAGCTTTTTGACCGTATAGGCTTGTTCCTTCAGCGCAGGCCGGGTTACCAGATAGCTTGCTGCCACTGAATTGAGGGAAACTATTCAAGTCGCGATTCATTGTTATACCCTCCCTTACAAAATCATGGAAGCAGGAAAAATGTGTGCATATATGCAGTTGTCCAACAATGGTATCATCTCTCGTTTTAGTTACCCCTAAAAACAAGTTGATACATGATAATTAAAAGTTTATTAAAAATACTTTGGATATGCTAATGGTTGTTTATTTGTGTATTTATTTCATTTCTATATTGAAGAGTTGTGCACTTTTGGGTCATTTGTATTTGGTAAAAATATTTATTAAAGAATACGTTAAATTTCTTATGTATATTTTGTGTGGTTATAATGTATTGTTATTAGAGTTATATATATATATATATATATATATATATATATATATATATATATATATATATATATATATCTTTGTGTATATAACTAATTTGCTTTAAGTAACTAGAATATGAAACAATAATTTTAAACTCTTAAATTACATAGGGGAAAACTTTAAGAACTTAGAAAGTTATGATGGGTGTTTTATTGAATTCTTTCTCTTATAAATGAATTAAGATATATAGAAGACACATTGAATATGTCTCAATATTAGAGATATGATAAATGATATGATTTTTCATCATTTTAAAATATTTATATAATTGTTATAAGATAGTGAATTAAGAGGTGAAGTGTAATGTTATGTCTATGTTTATTAAAAATGATTAAGAATTAATATATATATTTTTGAATATGAATATTTTTACTTTAAATTAACTAATAGTATGAATATCTTAACTACATATATCTAAAAGATGTACGAGATAATAATAGTCTTTAATTTTTTTTTATCAAATTTATTATTTAATATAGATAAATAACTTAAAACTGATATCCTTTTTTTAATCAACAAATTTATTTTGTTTTTTATGTATACTATGTGTAAGTTATTGTAATGTTTTCCTAAATAAACCCCTATCCCCTGACCCCCAAGAAAACCTCGCTCCGCCTATATAGACAATATATTGCCGCCCTTTTTGCCCATTTTAAATCCCTTAATATTAATGCACATGATATTATATTGCCCCTGCTCATGAGCCATAATGACAAGAAGCCTATCATGCAAAAGGGGATTCTAAAACAAGGCATGGAAAAAAGCACTACCATCCCACCAAGTAGGTGAATGCCAAATATAAATTGAAGGTGAGATCCAAGCTACACCCAAAAGTAGTTCTTGAGCTTTGGCATATCTCCATTTTAAAATAAAATTTTAATAATAATAATTAGATAATACAATGTTATTAAATAAATAATGATAATAAAGTTATATTAAAACTAATACTAAAATATAAAAATATGAAATAATAATTATTTAATCTATATCATAAATGAAATAATATTTCGTATGATATTTTAAATAATTAAAAAATAATAAAATTTCAATGAGTAAATAAAGAAATAAAATAAAATACAAGAGACAATATTGTAGAAAGCGAGTTAATTTCTAAATAGAATTTAAGAAGAAATAATAATAATAATAAATAAGGAAGTAAATAAATAATATCACATAGAATAATAAAAATTAACAAAATCTAATGAAGAGTCAAGAGATGCTTAGCAAATAGACATGACTCCTTAAAATTAAGATATAAAAGGGAGGAGAGTTTATTTTAGAGAGAGGGAAAATGAAGAGGAGAAGATAGAAGTTCAAAAAGTAAAAATGAAAGAGGAAAGTAATATGAAGAAAATAAGGAAGTGACTTTATGAAAGGGTATCAATGATATTGAAAGGACATGCACCTTCAAAAGGGTCATAATTATGAATAGTTGTGAATCTTAAAAAGTATTGTGATTATAAAGTATTAGGACTTTTCCAAAAGATTTTAGTTATGAAGTGTTGTGACTGTTTGAAAGGATTATAACTATGGAGTGTTGTGACTTTTCAAAGGATTTGGATTATGAAAGGTTGTGACTCTTGGAAAAGAAGAAACATAATAGTATATTTAACCATTTTCTTATAATTAGAAAATGAAGAATTTTACAAAGTAAATATAGAGTTGAGATAATCTAGAAGGAATAATTCATTGAAGGGTTGACTAAGGATAGAGAAACATGGACCAAGAAAAGAAGAAGGTAAGAAATGTATGTTTATGGATTATATTTGTTTAATTATGTTTATCAATTTATTCATATTAATGAACCCTCCTTGTGGATAATATTGTGCTAACTCATGGGGCTAACACCATGGAGATTAATGAGACTCGAAGTATGAGGTATGTGAGATGGTAAGATCTCCATTTGACCACCATGGTTGAGAATCAATGGATAATCTCCATGTGCCAGAATATTCTGATGATGTCAACATATGCATATGTGATTGACCTTGGATAGAGTATGTCCCATCCAAGAAGAATCTTAAGGGGTGTGCTCCTAGGAAGATGACAGGGTAGCTATGAGCTAGGAAGCCCAATCTAGAGACATCTTTAAGATTGGGATTAAATTAGAGGGTAGAATGATATAGTTAGTTTTGTTATTGTTGTGATTCTAACTATTATTTTGCAGGTATTACTTATCCCAAATTGACCCTATTAGTGGGGACATTACAGTGGTATCTAAGCATGATCTTGCCATCCTATAGGGTTAAAGAGCATATATAAAAATAATTTATATGAAAGACTAATGCAAAAAGTTAATGACTATAAGAAAGGATTCAAACATATCCATGATAGCAACCCAAGAATTTGCACTAAAAAAATATATAATTCAATTCAATAGAAAAGATATCTAATTGCTTGAGGACAAGCAATTTGAGGAAGGGTGGGTTGTCATATCTCCATTTTAATATAGAATTTTACTAATAATAATTAGATAATTTACAATGTTATTAGGTAAATAATGATAATTAAGTTATATTAAAAATAATACTAAAATATAAAAAATAGGAAATAATAATTATTTAATCTATCTTATCAATGAAATAATATTTAGTATGATAATTTAAATAATTAAAAAATAATTAAATTTGAATGAGCAATTAAGAAATAAAATGAAATACAAGAGACAATATTTGTAGAAAGTGTATTAACTTTCTAGATAGAATTTAATAACAAATAATACTAAACACAAATAACCAAGTAAATAAATAATATAACATAGAATAATAAAAATTAACTAAATCTAATGAAAAGTGAAGAGAATCTTAACAAATAGACTAGATGAGTAAGGTCAAAGAGGAGGAAGTCAAAAAGGTTGTTTTTAGTATGAATCAGTACAAAGCCCCTAGTCTTGATGGGTTTCCTCTTGCTTTCTTCTAGGAATTTTGGGACATTGTCAAGTACGGTGTGATCCACACTTCTAATGACTTTGTTAGAATGGGTAAATTGCTGAAGGAACTCAATTAGACCTTTATTTTTCTTATCCCTAAGACGAAGGACCCTAAAAGGCTAGAAGATTTCAGACCCATTAGCCTTTGCAACACAATTTATAAGGTTCTTGCTAAGGTCATGGTAAATTGTATCAAGTCCCTTCTTGATCAGTTCATTGGTCCCTACTAGAATGGATTTGTGCTAAGGAGGCAGATTCTTGATGTGGTAATAACCACTTGTGAGGTAATTCATTCAATGGAAAGGAGCAAGAACCCTGGTATGACACTTAAACTAGATATTTCCAAAGCTTATGATAAGGTTAGGAGGGAATTAATTTTTTCTATTCTCACAAAGCTTGGCTTTAATGAGAATGTTACTAGAATTATTAAAAATGATATAACCTTTGTTACATTTTTGGTGCTTATTAATGGAGCTCTTGGTAAATTCTTCTCTTCCTCCAAAGGTCTGCATCAAGTTGACCCCTATCTCCTTACCTCTTTATCATTTTGGCAGAGGTTTTAAGCATAAATTTAGTTTCTTAGACTAATGCTGGCAGGAGTAAGGGTATTAAACCTGCCTCCCAGTGCCCCCCACAAATTATCTAGTAGTTTGTGGATGATACATTATTATTTGGTATCTCCTCTATCCATGAAGCCAGAGTATGGAAAGACACCTTGAATCAATATGCATTGGTCTCTAGTTAATGCGTAAATTACCAGAAAAGAAAAATGTATTTCTTTAACACTATTGCCAGTTTGAGAAAAAAGGTGATTGGTATCCCTGGTTGCTAGGAGGCATCTCTCGCAAACAATTATCTTGGTCTCCTACTCACAAGAAAAGAAGTCCCCAATTAGTATTGGAATGACCTAGTTGAACACTTCCAAAGAAAGCTGGTAGGCTAGAAAGGTAAAATTTTAAGTAATGCAGGGAAACTCTAGCTTCTCTCAGCCTCCTTGTAGGGAATCCTAGTGTATTTCCTCTTCATCTTCAAAATCCTGAGTAGATTTAGAGACATTCTTGAGAAAATACAACATAATTTTTTATGGTCTAGCATTGAAGAGAATTCTAGAATGAGTTTGGTAAGTTAGGAGAAAGTTTGTCATCCTAAAGCACTTGGAGGATTGAATATAAGAAGAATAAGACACTTGAATAAGGCCCTCCTAACCATCCTAACCAAGATCACCTAGAAATTGGTGAATTCTTAGGGTAGTTGGTGTAACTTTGTGATGGCTAAGTACTTTGGAGGGTCTTCTTTCCATCAAATCTCTTGGGTACATGCTCTCCCCCAAGGTTCCAAGATTTGGAACAATGTGGTTAACACCTAAAAAATCTTGAAGATGGGTTGTCATTGGATCATGGGGAATGGAAACTAAATTGACTTTTGGGAACATCAATGGCTCCAAGACAACCCCCTCATGCACACTAAGTTCCTACCTTTGTGCGAGATGTGTACTAGATTGTATGGCTCTTTGACTCAAAGTTTTATCACCTTAGATAGGCAATGGATTAGTTCTAGAACCAAGAGCCTATAGAGTTGGGCTTTTCCCTAGAGCTACAAGAACTTCTCCATAATTATAAGATTCCCCTCACCCTGGTGGAGGACTCATTGGTTTGGAAACTTACCCCTTCGGGTGAGTTCATAGTGAAGTCAGCTTACCTCAGTTGTCTTGGGGGGGGAGGTGGCCTAGGCAGATTGGAGAAAGGTCTGGTACCCTTGGATCCTACCAAAGATAAACTTCTTATGGTGGATGACTTTGCATAGGTCTATCCTCACCATGGATAACCTCTAAAGAATAGGGCATCAACTTGCTAATTGCTGCATTTTATGTCTCTAGGATTTTGGATCTATTCCACACCTTCTTATCCATTGCCCTTTTCCCATAGAAGTTTGGAGGGAAGCCCTTGCCATATGAGAGGTCTAGTGGTGCATGGATGGTGAGTTACAACAATTTGTTCATAGTTACAACAATTTTTTCACTAGGATGGTATGTCTACCCATCCTTACCTCAAAAAATTATGGTCTATTCTTCCCCCATATGTTTCATAGAAAATCTAGAAGCCTAAGAAAAACAATAGAATTTTTAGGGAACAAGACACTACTAACTCGGGGGTGGCTTAGCAGGTTATTAAACTCCTAAAAGAATGGAGTGGGATCTAGTAGTGGAAGCCCCCCTCCCTGAACCCCCCTGAGTAGACTTGATATAAAATGGGCTTTTGCTTGGAATGTTGGCCCAATAATGGCTCAATTTGACAATTCCAAAGCCATGGCTAGAAAGAAGATGGTGTGGCACCCTCCCCCTGAGTCTTGAATCAAACTCCATTTTGATGGTTTGACTATGATGGACAATACTGCAGTGGGAGGTGTCTTTCATAATAGTATGGGAAATTTTGTGGTTGCCTATACTAGAAACTATGGAGGGGGCTCAAACAATGAAGTAGAAGCCTTGGCACTTCTGTGGGGTTTGAGAATTGTGAGAGCATGTGGATTTAAGAAGCTTCCCATTGAGGGGGACTCAATTTTAATTATTAATGCTACTAAGGGAGAGGGCCAAAGCAACTAGTTAATCAAAATAATAATTGATGAAATTTGAAGGTTGATGGAAGAATGCCATGAGATCCAGATGGATCACATATATCATGAAGGGAATGGCATGGCAAATGAGTCAGAAAAATTTGGCCATAGTGTCACACAGTTAATTGAATGCGAGGATGTTAGACAATTTCCATCATCAACTCAAGTTATGATGGAAAATGAGTGTACTTACAATAATGCCATATGAATCATCACAACAGGAGCTAAGCCTTCAATTATCCGCATGGATGGGAGGACAAGGCTCTTGATAATGGGATCATTTGGCAAGATTTTATGATGATTCACATTAATGATTTTATTGTCATGAGCTTTAAGTATTGCCAAAAAAGGATGCAAAGGGTGGATTTTCTAAGATGCAAAAAAATGTCAATTGATGATAAAAAAGAAAAGTTGTTAAATTCCCACTCCAACTATTGTTGGTGATGGCCATTTATGGATGGAAAGGGACTGCTACCATGTGTCGCTAAGGGTGGTTTTTTGGTTTTCAGGAAACCTTTCAGATGGTTATGCACTGCCTTTTGCTTTTAATCTTAGATGCTTTTTATTTAATATTTTGTAATTGGATGATGACATGGGCACTAGTGATCTTATTGAACATGTGGGAGTGGAGGCTTGCACCCATAACAATGAAGTGGCGATGGTTTATCTGCAAGAGGGTGGCCTTTTATTGTTTAGAGATGGGATGATGAAAAATGATGAGAATGTCTCTACATAGTTATTTAATTCATGGAAGGATAGAAAAGTTACTATTAATGGGATGGGTTTCAAAATCTTGGAGGAAATCATTGAAAAGGTTGGAGAGTTTTTCATGGAAGGTAAGAACTGGCGTAGGCAGGCCAAGGTTAATGAAGAAACCAATCTGCGAAAATTCTTCAAATTCAAGGAGGAACTAGTGTGAATGTGTGGTGGGTTTTCAAGGGAAGCCCTTCCTAAACCTTGAGATGTCATCTTCTATGCTATTATGAGGCACATTTCCCTAGAGGATTGGTTCTAGGTACTCTACTATTACCATTTCCCCATTCTTAATCACTTCAGAAACCTAGACCATATTTCCTTCTTGTTTCTTTTGTTTCATTCTATGGAAGATTGTATATATAAGGCTAGGAGGAAACAAGAAGAGGGTAAAAACTTCTACCTCATCCATCAAGGGCTCATGAAAAAATTGTATATCCACCATCTTGCCCAAAACCCATCGCTCCTAGTCAACCCATTGGCTTCTATCACCCCCCAAATCTCTTTGGACCCTGGCCCTAGTCCTAGCCACAAAAAATCAAGAAAAACCCTAGCCCTAAGGTTAAAATTAGCCTCATTAATTCAGATATAGACACTAGGAAGAGTGAGTAGAGTGCAAGGAGAACTAGCAAATGCCTCTAGTTGGAAAAATTCAAGTCCCCCCAAGCATGATTCTAGCTCTGAATCTACTAAAAGTGGTGTTAATCCTAACAAAAAGAAGAGACTACCTCAGGACATGAAGCATGTCCCCAACCCCCTTAGCCCCTCTCATATTTTTGACACCCTTGAAGCTACCCTAGCTAGAAGCAAGAGGGAAGACATCACCTCCCCCAAGAAAGATACTCTTAAAGGTGGGGAAAAAAAGACAAGCATAGCCACAGATAGAGCCACATCAAGGCTAGACTAGACAGGTTTGAGTAGTTGATGAGGGATTTTCCAGACAATCTCATTGGTATATATACCATAAATTTGACACTTTGATGGTGTCATGTCCCTTTTTCAAATAATTAAAAATAATAATCTTTCCTAAGGCAGGCAGGCCCAAAAAGGTGAAGTTTCAGAAAAAGGGGATAATCTCTGGAAGCTAATGGACTAATAAATGAAAATTATTATTAAAATATGTTTTATTAACCCCTCTTGGATGTGAGTTAGGGTTTTTCCTTCTTTTAAGGGGTTTGGAGGCATTTTGGGCTCATTCTAGAACTTGATTTTTGCTCATTTCTTTGTTATTCTTCAGAGGCTGCCAAACCTGTGGAGAAGGAGACCCAAGAATGGGAGTTTGCAGGTTTCTAGGAAGGCTAAGGATGGGAGTTTGAAGCCATTCCATGTGTGTATGCTCATGCAGAGTTGATTTGTGAGTTTTTGGGTGTGTTTTTTTGTAAGAGTTTGGTGTTTCTAGTTGAGTATTTCATATCAGTTTGGGTTGCTGTTGTATTTCAGACTTTTAGATATTAAAATGGAGCTGAATATATGTATTTGGTCATGATTATACTTCTGTGATAGATTATCAGTGCTGTTGTGGTGTTTCTGGCTATTTTGTGTTGTTTTCGGGAGCTCGATGAGCATTGTTTTTGTCCTTCATTTGGGAGATGTTGTGTAAATGTTATACATATTTGAAAATGTCATTTTGTAGGCTATTATGCTGCTGAAATTTCTATAAAAATTTCACCTTTCAGATTTATTAATAATATATGAAGCTGTGAAGTTTTTGGCACTATTTCTAGCATACCTGATTTGGGGTTTATTGAGAAATTGGTGGATCTTTGAAATATTGGTTGTTTGATCTTAAAGATCTGATTAGAGGCTTTAAATATCATATAAAATCAGAAAAGGGACATTTCAGTGGTATCAGAGCTATGATCTTGCCAGCCTAAGGGTTTGTAGAAGTTTGCATGTCAGTTTTGAGAACTACCCAAATCTTGCATGTCATAATTTATGTTTGCATGTTGCTTCTAATCAGCTGCATGTCAAAATTTATGGTTGCATGCTACTTATAATCATTTGCATGTTAGTTCTTGGTGAATTTGGTGGTTTCATGTTGCTTCTAATCAGCTGCATGTCAAAATCTATGGTTGCATGCTACTTCTAATCATTTGCATGTTAGTTCTTGGTGAATTTGGTGGTTGCATGTTGCTTCTAATCAACTGCATGTCAAAATCTATGGTTGCATGCTACTTCTAATCATTTGCATGTTATTTCTTGGTGTTTGAAGAAGTTATAACCTATTGGGGTTACACTCTACTTTATCCAAATGGACAGGTATAGTATAGAGTCTTAGAGGACATGATATTGGACAATTGATATCCAGAGTCAGAACAGTAGAAAGGATGGTTATTTAGACATTCGAGATAAACTTAAGAAAATAAGCCATGACATGTCTGAACAGTTGGTTGAGCACCACCGTATGATGAATGACATGTTGTCCGACAGAGCTAAGGTGGATAAGTTGACAAGATTTCTATTTGGCAGATTTTCTCACAGGGCAGATGACACAATTACCAAGAACTTGCATGAGGAGATTGAGAAACTAGCTTATAGCCACGCAGAGGTCTCAAATTCTACTCTGCCATAGGAGGTAGTGGATTTAGATGATGATTATTAGGATGTTGTTGTGTATGATGGTGAGATACCTGATAGAGATGAGCAGACATTGAGCATTCATGACTTTGTTGAGAAAGAGTACCAGGCATAGTTAGATGCTTCATCACATGAGGTTGAGGCTGGTAGTACTTCACATGATTTGTCCAACTAGCCAAAAGTGAACAAAGACAGTATTGCGACTTCATTATCTCATCATGACAGGTATGTGGAGTTAGTTGGTATTGGTCATATTACTCAGGTGAGGAGTTTGCTTGAGTTACCAGCTGATTCTAGTTTACGGATATGGACTCGAGATTGTTATATTGGCATTTGGGATTCAGTTGATTGGAGATCTTTAACACTTTTTGGTAGCAGTGTTTGTTTGGGTGCTATCATGGATTTGATTAGTAGATTGCACGTTGTTGCCTTTTCTTGTGCTAGCAGCTTGTCTGATGTTGGTATTAGTTTTTATACACTGCTGTTGGGCTTTGTTCATATATCCAGTCGACCATACTTGCTGGAATGTGTTGATGATCTTTCATATTTGGCAGTGTGTACAAATGAGTCCCAGGATCATATTCGCATTGATGACATCCAAGAGGATGCAGTGGGCAGTTTTGGAGACTTAGTTTCCTTGGCAGTTTCTTTTGGTACAAAGGAGTTGGAAATCAGTGCTATAGTTTTTGATACTCCGTATGTTGATATGAGCTTTGGATTTGATTCACAGGATATGGATGGCAATACTCTAGAGACTAGTAACTTTGAGGATATTCCTTTAGACAGTGCATCAGAGGAGGTTTGTAGGAGACAGTCTAGATGGTGCCATCATATTTCTAATCAGTTGAGAGTTAGTGAGTGAGACATTTCTATCACTTGCCAACATTTCAACGCTGCTCATTAGTTGTTAGCAGTTTATGGATGGGGTTCTCCTACTAGTGATGAGTAGGGAGGTAGTTATCTTTCCTTGACAGAGTTCCACTCTTTATGGGAGGCTATCCAAATTTTGAGATAGAATTATATGCAGTTGGTAGCCGACAGAGATTATCTTATGGAGTGGGGGAGTACAACATACGATGCATTATTGGCCAAGGAAGATGAGGTGAGTGAGCTTACTCAACAACTCGAGGTGACTTCTGAGATTCTTGAGAGTACACAATTGGCTTTTGAGGAGTCACAGTTTCATTTGGCTAAGGTGACCATGGAATTAGAGTGACTACAATCTTTACCTAATTCTATACAGTCACAAGCTGTGGTGTTTGGTGATCCGAGGATGTCCATGGCCAAGATTGTCAGAGATAGTGGAGATAGGGATGCATCCATCCTTGATACTAACATTGGCATATCAGGTTCGTTCCCACTAGAGTCAGGTTCAGTTGAGTTGGGTGTTGTAGCAGATTGTTGTATGCCTAACATGGTGGTGGCCTCTAGTACTGATGGCATGGAGACTAGAGATGTATCAAAGATCATGTGTGATGTTGGTGAGCTGGCAGTTAGCATGGTTCCTGCTAGTAATACTACTCCCTTGGTGATATCTTCAGAGGTAGTAGTCAGTACCAACATGGTTAATGATCAATTGCAGTTAGTTTCATCTGGATTGCAGTCTGAGCCACTGACTAAGATTGGCACATTCTATCAACATTACATTGTGAGGTATGCTCATCAATTCACCTTTGATGACCATGTTGATGAGATGATGATACAAAGATGTATTTTGGTTCCTAATGCTTATCATCAGTTATGGGATAGTTTGACGCCTCGGGATGAGAGTTGTGATGGGCATGACATGACGATAGGTTCTATAGTTGACAGCTTGATAATACATGACTTAGAGTAGGATTTTTGGAGTGATGCTTCAGCGGGTGTTGTTATTGATTCTACTCCTTTGGCTATGACATCTCCTAACTTAGCTGGTGATCAGTCATAGTGGGTTGTATCACTTGTTCATGGTGAGCTGTTGACCGAGTTTGGTTTTTTTAATCAACATTATATTGCAAGGTATGTACATCAGTTAGCATTTGATCCTTGTGTTGAGGAGTTGATGGCAGGAAAATTTGGTTTGGGCTCCATTTCTTGCTATTTATTTTGTAATGTCTTTTCACCATCAGAAGTGCATGGGAGTTATGATTATGAGATAGTGGTCAGTGATCTGCAGAGTTGTGTTGACTACAGGAGTTGTACAATGTGTGGATTCTCCATACACGGTATAGTTTCATTCAGGAGCATTCACCATTGTTGCAGAGTTGGATTGTACATTCTGTATAGGCTAGTGGGATGCGTTGATGGTATTTACTATGTTGGCAGTTTCATTTATCCACTTTACTTGGGTTCTGATGTTCTAAGATTTTGTGCCTCATGGGTTTCTGACTATAGTAGTGTTGATTTTGGAGTTTGGTTGAGCTATAATTGTCAGTTTGGTTATGGATTCCTCTTGGTTATATTGCAGAGGGTATTGCAGGAGCCTGTGTTAATTGATAGTAGTATAGTTCATGACTACATTTGGGATCCAGGTGGATTGATTGGTTTATTGTTCATCCATTTCTTGAGGACAAGAAATATTTGGGAGGGGAGGACTTGTCATGTCCCTTTTTCAAATAATTAAAAATAATAATCTTTCCTAAGGCAGGCAGGCCCAAAAAGGTGAAGTTTCGGAAAAAGGAGATAATATTTGGAAGCTAATGGACTAATAAATGAAAATTATTATTAAAATATGTTTTATTAACCCCTCTTGGATGTGATTTAGGGTTATGCCCTCTTTTAAGGGGTTTGGAGGCATTTTGGGCTCATTCCAGAACTTGATTTTTGCTCATTTCTTTGTTATTCTTCAGAGGCTGCCAAACCTGTGGAGAAGGAGACCCAAGAATGGGAGTTTGCAGGTTTCTAGGAAGGATAAGGATGAGAGTTTGAAGCCATTCCATGTGCATGCTCATGCAGAGTTTTCCTTTGTGCTGAACAGTGCGGATTTGTGAGTTTTCGAGTGTGTTTTTTGTAAGAGTTTGGTGTTTCCAGTTGAGTATTTCATATCAGTTTGGTTTGCTGTTGTATTTTAGACTTTTAGATGTTAAAATGGATCTGAATATATGTATTTGGTCATGATTATACTTTTGTGATAGATTATCAGTGCTTTTGTGGTGTTTCTGGCTGTTTTGTGTTGTTTTCGGGAGCTCGATGAGCATTGTTTTTGTCCTCCATTTGGGAGCTGTTGTGTAAATGTTATACAAATATGTAAATTTCATTTTTTAGGCTGTTATGCTGCTGAAATTTCTATAAAAATGTCCACTTTCAGATCTATTAATAATATGTGAAGCTGTGAAGTTTTTGGCACTATTTCTAGCATACCCGATTTGGGGTTTATTGAGAAATTGGTGGATCTTTGAAATATTGGTTGTTTTTTCTTAAAGATATGATTAGAGGCTTGAAATATCATATAAAATTAGAAAAGGGACATTTCAGATGGAATTCTCCACCAAAATCATGCATTTTGCATCCACTACCCTTTACTTTTTGTAGGTGAATAAAAATGAGAAGGACTTGGGCAAGGAGAGCAAGACAACTTGATCCATTTATGAATTCCTAGTGGAGGATTGATTGAAGACAATCTTAGAAAAACCTATCAAGGTGGACGGGGAGGATGTGAACAAGGATGCACCTAAAGAGAAGAAGGATGAGCATCCTGGAAAGAAGGAGGGTAGCTAGCCCTAGGTTTGGTTGTTTATTTTAATGATGTTGGTCACTATGAACTGGTTACCCTATGGGGTTTTACATTATATGCTTATGTCCATATGTGAGATTGATACTAGCAATTTGTTTAAGTGCTACTAGTTTATTTTTTAGTCTTTTTTTTACCAGTTTTAGAACTACTGATACTATTAATTCAGCTATGGACATTATATGTTTTTTGAAGGTTAAAGTTGGTATCAGTTAGATGACTAGGAGGTAACCTCTGTCTGACTTTTTAGCCTTTTTTGTTCTTTGGGGCTTGCCCCCTGTCTTTTTAGCTGCTATCTAATAATTAAAAAAAAATAGACTTGACTCCTTAAAATTAAGATATAAAAGGAAGAAGAGTTTATTTTAGAGAGAGGGAAAACAAAGAGGATAAGATAGAAGTTCAAAAAGGAAAAAAATGATGAGGAAAGTAATATGAAGATAATAAGGAAGTGACTTTCTGAAAGGGTATTAATGATATTGAAAGGATGTGAACCTTTGAAAGGGTCATAATTATGAATAGTTGCAACTCTTCAAAAATATTGTGATTATAAAGGATTGAGACTTTTCCAAAGAATTTTAGTTATGAAGTGTTGTGACTTTTTAAAAGGATTATAACTATGGAGTGTTGTGACTTTTCAAAGGATTTGGATTATGAAAGGTTGTGACTCTTGGAAAAGAAGAAACAAAATAGTATTTTTTATCCTTTCCTTATAATTAGAAAAGGAAGAATTTTACAAAAGTAAATATAGAGTTGAGATAATCTAGAAGGAATAATTCATTGAAGGGCCAACTAAGGATAGATCCACATGGACCAAGAAAAGAAGAATGTAAGAAAGGTGTGTTTGTGGATTATATTTGTTCAATTGCATTTATGAATTTATTCATATTAATGAACCATACTTGTACATAATATTGTGTTAGCTCATGGGGTTAACACATGTTCATCTGTACACCTATGTTGCCTATTAGTGTCCAAACACATAGTCATTTACTAGGCAAGGATGAATGATCATCACTGTGACCAAGTGATCTAGTGAAGATCAAGCATATAAGGACTTTTAAAATTTTGCATTACATGCTGAGAAAGTCAGCAATTGTCGAGTACCCTAGTTGAGGCCAAGCACATATGTAAGTCAAGCTATTATAGTAGAGACTGAGTAAATTGTAAGACATATTTTTTTGAGCAAAAGAAGAAGACATTGTATATAGAAGTAGAGTGCCAGTATGAATATTAGCGATGACTGAGTGTCAGCACATTCAAGTGCTGAGTAGGCTAGAATTTTTTCATATGAGTTTTTAATTTCCCAAATAACTATGTAAATCATTTTGGCAGACTTCTATATGATATTTAATGTCTGTAGAAACAATTAAGATGGAGATTATGTGTCATTGTAGAAGGTAATGATCCCGAGGAATGAAAATCAAACAATCAAAAAATAAAAAAGAAATGACAAAAGAAGATGAATTGTAAACTATTAATTGAGATCTAGAAATTTCAAAGAACATCTGTTTAAGGAGGATCCTAACCTTGGAATCAAAGAGTGTGATGAAATGAAAATTGAGAGAGATGGAATACATGGATGAATGAAAGTGTGTATGTGCAAGTGAAGAAGCAAATAAAGAAAGAATAGAGAAAGAAAGGCTAAGTGTGGAATCACATCAGACAAGGGCAATTGAAGCAGTGAAGTACTGAAAAGATATATCAAATTGAGAGATTGGATCAAGACATTGTACAAAGGAGATCCAAAATCAGCTTCCATACCAAACTGAGGAACAGGTATTCAATAATTTTTTGAACAGGATTGAGTGAGGAAAAATCTCTTAACTAAGTGATCCTAAGAGGTCTACATAAATCTCCTAATAAAGTCCCTACTTAATTGTAAGTGTTCAATCCTTTAGAAGGGTATGACTTAACAGTCTTGAAGCTTTTAATAGGGAAGACCCCTCATAGGGTATATCATATATTATGATCAAACATTGTTACCTGAATAGGTTAACTTTATTGTTGCGTCGTTGATGATTTGTGGGTTTCATCCCCACCCCAATTTTACCATCATATTGAAGTGTTTATGGGTTAGTAGATCATTTGTGCTATATGTTAAATCTTTCATGGTTAAGTTTCTAGCATTACAGTATTATGTTACATTTAAGATAAGAGATGATTTAAGTGTCAATTCATTAATTTGGTTTTGTAAGTAAAAGTTTAAGATCATAATTCACCCCCCCACCCTCTTAGTATCTTGTTTCCCATTAAATCCTTCCAACAACTGGTACCAGAGCTTTGTTCTCTTGGAAGAAGCCTAACAACTTGAGAGGATTAGATCTTGAAGATGGAGGAATACAAGATGGAAAAATTATTGAGAACTAGATGATTGAAATATAGATCATATTGCAACAACTCGAAGGAGTGAGAAAAGAGTTAAGGAAATCATTGACAAAAAGGAAAGAGATTGCAATTCAGGAAAATGACACACTATATGAATAAGTAGACACAAAAGGACTACTTGACAATGGAAAGATTGGTAATAACAATGAAGCAATAGCATAATTACAAGAGAAGAACAATTCTCTAAGGAAAGAGGCAAAATAACTCAATAGAGAATAGGAAACTCAATCAGTAAGACTATGTGAAGCAATAGAGAAAAAGAAGACAACTAAAGAAGACAAGAAATAGATGACAATCAAACTTGAAGAGAGATCATTTAAAGTAAAAAAGCTCACAAATAATTAGTTGGATGTGATAAATCAATTGATAAATGCAACTCAGGAAGCAAATAGAAAGAACCTAGAGATCACAAACCTAAGGTCACAAAATAAGCAATAGAGAAATGAGTTGGCAAATGAAAAGGAACTTCTAGAAAGAATGAACCAACCAAGTGAAGCTATCAAATACTTTGAAGAACTGATGAGATCACCTAGATCACCAAGAGATAATTTTGGACTAAGATACATCAAGAACTTCTCATCTATTGAAGAAGGAGAACCAACAAAGAGTGGAGAACAAAGAAATACAAAACCCAAAGGTAGACTTACATGTCATCATTGTGGAAAACTTAGATACACAACCAGCATATACAGGAGTAAGAATGGTATGAAAACTTCTAAACCCAAGTCTATTGGTAATTGTTCTAAATACAAGAAGGTAGGACATCAAATACATGAATGCAAATCAAAGAAAAGTGAGTCACTCACTACATTTAAAGGACGTTGCTATAACTATTAGAAATATGGACATGTTGTGGTTTCACAATGCATGCCCCAATTTGCCTAGAAACGGGGACCCCCTAGTATAATTTTTTAGCTTTCCAGATCCCTAGTCTAGGGTCTGAGTCTTTTTAGGGTTTTTTTCAGTGCTTTGGCTTAATTTGGGTCTCTACCTAAAAACTTGATTGCCAGAAACTGGAGGTTCTAAGGAGGAATATTAAATTTTTTATATGTATATGGGGGAGCACTAGCACACTTGGCACACCTAGTGCACCCCAAAAGGTGCGCTAGTGTGCCAAATGCTTTAGTAAGTGCACTTCCTTTTGGAAGTGCACCCCTGCGCACCTGCCCAGTGCACATCTCCAAAGGTGTGCTCTGCCCCAGGCCACACCCCTTGCAACACTTCTTTCTCTTAAGCACATTATAAGGGTGTGCACCTAGTGCGCCATTGGGTGTGCACCCTTAGTGTTGAGGGTATTTTGTGTAGGAGGAGGCAAACCTAGCATACCTCCAAGGTACACAAGGTGCACTTTTTTGTCTTCTAGAGGTGTTTTAGTATTTTTAGGGTTTTTTAGCAAAGTTTTAGGTTTTAGGGTTTCATTTTTGTGTTTTTTCATATCTAGGGTTTGTCTAAATTAAAATTTTCAACTTTTTAGACTAATGTTTGCTTCTTTGTGTAGATAAAAAGGAATCCTTAACTTGTCAAGGTCATAACTTTTGACCTAGAGCTCAAAATTCAAAACCATTTACACCATTGGAAAGAAGAACTAAAAATCTAATTTTAGTCCCTAAAACAACAAGCCATTGGTTACCCAATTTTAGGGACTAACCAAAGTTTCAACTTGAAATTTTGAGCAAAAGACCTATGAAAAATCCAGTAAAAAGGACCTAGAAAAAACTTGTAAAAAAGTATGAAAAAGTTTCAAACATTTGATCATTTTGGATAATCTAGATCACTCAGTCTCTGACCAGGAAGGATCAAGAAATTGGAGAAAAGAAAGAATCAAGTAATTTACACTGAAGATTAAAGATATAGAGATTGGATACATGAACTAGAACATGTTCTTCATCTTATGCAACTATTAATGACAAGATTCAACACAAGTGCATTACAATTTTAGAAGCAGAAGGAGTTCACATATATGAAAGTTTTTGGCTATAAAGAGGGTATAAATCATAAAAAGGATCAAAGTAAGTACACAAAAGTGAGCTAAAACCACATTTGAGAAAAACCTAAAACCATTTAAAAAATTGAGAACTTTGATTTTTTGGTGAATTAAACACCTTGCACAAATTTCTCCTAGGTGCACCAATGTGTTGGTGCATAGGTGTGCTAGTGCACTAGTGCATAGGTGCGCTGGTGTGCTAGTGCATAGGTGTACTAGTGCACTTCTCCCAAGGTGTGCTTCTTCCAAGGTGCGCTAGTTCACTACCAGTTCTAAATTTAGAGCTTGCCATGCATAGGAAACACATTCTGATGGCAGTTTAACTCCTACAAACATCCAAAGAAGGTTGAGCTTCTATTTTTGGCTTCTCTAGATACTCCTACATTGTTTGATAGCTTTATTCTTCTTATTTTCTCATGCTTTATTTATTTTAAGACATGTAAAGACTCATGCACCCACTAAATGATATAAACAAGGGTGAAGTCCTAATTAGCACCAATTATAGAGTTAGTTTGTACATAAATAGATTTGTTTTATTAGTTTTAAGCATATATTTGCATGAAGGAATCTCTCAGTCGCAACACAAATTGAGGAGATAATTTCTTATAAATTTAGGAACGTAATATGTATTCCAAGTCATTATTTTGATGCAATAATATGTGTTCTTGGTGCTTGCATTAGAAGTGTAGTGATTCTTGGCTAAGTGTGTTATATTTTGTGAATGTGTGTTCATGAAGTGTAATTGAGCCAACAATTTTATTATGTTATTTTGATTGTGTGATCTTTTAATTTTGGTGTTTACTATGGGTCTACAAATTCCATTGAAGTACTTAGTTCGAGTAGAGATCACCATATTGTTCCTGGATAGCTTTTTTGTCTCACATGAGTGCACTTTCCATGGGCTTGTGATCTGATGCAAAGTGAAACATATTACGATTATTGAATTCCCATTGATGATTGCATTAGTGGAATTTATGAAGCATTGCTCCTATTTTGATTGGTTACCTATCGATCTTTTCAAAAGCTTAACCCATAGACTTGTTTCCATAGTTTATGTCCATTAGGAAATTACTTTTCAAGTTATTTTCTTAAACTTATTGTTATCCTATCTTCATTATTTTCTTATACAAACACTTGGTTAATTTATGAATTCATATAGTTGCATTGTTAGATTGCATTCATTAAAAAATAGAAAAATATATTTATTTT
This sequence comes from Cupressus sempervirens, assembly GCA_028749045.1. Lineage (NCBI taxonomy): Eukaryota > Viridiplantae > Streptophyta > Pinopsida > Cupressales > Cupressaceae > Cupressus > Cupressus sempervirens. The sequence continues at coordinate 124,961,887 of CM053785.1, read as the reverse complement.
TGTGTGTCTTATTCTTTTGAGATAGCAAGTAGATTCTACATCTTATCTGAATTGTTCAAGCTAGAAAATGCCTCCCTGTGAACAAATACATTTATCTTCAACTGAGCAAATTCTAGTAGGTCACAAGATCACCTAGAACCTTGGAGTTGGTCCCAGATTGGCTTTTCAAGAGAGGAGTTTGAAAGGATTCCTATCGTTAAGCATCATACAAAATAATAGCTCAACAAGACATAGAGAACATGAGAATAGATCCAAGATAAAATCTAACTAGAGACCTAAGAAACAAGCACATACATCAGGAAAAGGAAATTCCTATAATTGGGATTACAATACATGGTATACCCGTCACTATTGTGGAGAGTATGGTCACATCCTAGAGAATTGCATTAAGATACATTTAAGAGGAAATTACAAGATGTGGTTGAATAGAGAAATAATATGTTTTAGTTGTCTCAAGGTTGGACATATCAGTAAAAAATATAGAACCAGAGCACTAACACCAAGCAATAGAAAAGAAAAAGTTGAGGAAAATAAAACATGGAAAGAAGTAGTGAGAGTTGGAAGTAGTGGATAAGGAAAAGTTGAAATCACCCAGTCCAATGGATTAGGTGATCACACCATAACTAATTGAATGAATAAGGTATGTAGGAACTATAAATTTAATGAGATATCTTGCATCAGTTCCTAATATAAATGTACTAAAAGTTCATCTTTGCATAAGTAAAGATGCATCAAGAATAGATCCATAGAAATGAAAGTGAAAGAGAATCATTTCCTACATGGAATACTGAGCATTAGATCAAGTACAGTCTATATTGACTGAGCTTTGCAGTATAGACCGAGTGATCAAGAGATTTGATGTATTGATCAAATGAATTGGTTTTGGCTGATTAAGGTGAAAACAACCAAGTTTTTATAAATAAGTATGGAGATTGAGCTAGCTATCATACACCTACCAAGTAGGAAGGCAATTATTAAAGACCTAAAATGGAAATTTGAAGGTATTTATTGAATTCGAGCATACATTTCTATTCACCAAGCAATTTCAGAGCTCACAAATGATTTGAAGGTGATTAAAGTGATTTTAGTGATGAAGTAAGAAAATCATTGTAGAGCATTGGAAAACTTAATGATAACATCAACAAGTGTTACTTTTGGTGTTGACTAAATTATTTTATGATGATATTGTAGGGTAAGTGCACCAAGTTGTGGTGCCAAAAGAGGGGTATAAGTGGACACCTTTTTCCTGAAATCAACAATTTCTGGACTTCAACAACAATTTGAAGATAGTTACGCTCAAAATTTTAAGATATGACAAAAACAAAAGTTATAGCCCTCTGAATCTAGTTTCTAAACTACTAATTTTTTTTCAAAATGGTTTAGTTTTAGGTCCTCAAAAAAGGGGGCCACAAAAAGTGGTGCTGTTTTTTCCAGAAAAACATAACATACTACAAAGTGTGGTCCCCCTAAAATTTTAACTTTTTTTTTCAAATTCTTTAATCGCTCCAGTCAAAAGTTACCTAACACTATGTAGTTTATCCCAGATTTTTTGGGTAATTTTATAATATGTATTTTTTTTTTTATGGATTTTTTAATTGGACACATTAGAAAAATGTAAAATATCTATGTGCTCCCCCTATAAATGATTGAAAACTAATCTAAAATCAAAACTTCTTTTTTTCAAAGTGTGTAGAATGGAGTCTAGTTTCTAAAAAACTAAGTTTTTACAAAATTTGATGAATGAGCTAAAATCAATAGCCCAATTAGTACATGTTGGTTTTTGACAAAAAATAGACATACACTCAAAAGAAATTATAGATGAAAGGCTTAAAATAGTTCAAATTAAAAATAAATTATATGGTTGTGTAGCTAACAAAGAGACCTACAATGTCATGTAACCTGATTTTATTGATGCTCAACAATGAAGAAACTAGATGGAGAGCACACAAGAAAAATCAATCATTTTTTGTATGTTTGCAGCAAAACATGTCTCAGACCAGTTTATGGACTCCAAAGCTTTGGTTTGGATTCCCAAAGCAATACCAAATGTTAGGCTTGGTAGTATTTAAATCTTTAAACAGTGTGTGCTCGCTATAGTGCGTACACGCTATAGCACGCACGCACTATTTAAAGCTTGTTAAATTTACTTTCAAATAGCACGTACGTGCTTTGTAAATTTGTTTTTTTCAAAAAATGCACACACGCTATGGTGCGTACACACTATAGTGCATACGCACTATTTAAATTTACTTTTGAATAGCACGTACGCGCTTTGAAATTTTATTTATTTTTTAAATAGCGCATACGCACTATGGCTTGGCACACCCAAACCATAGTGTGTGCGCAATATAGCGCACACGCGCTATAGTGCGTGGGCACTTATTGAAAATAGAAAAGAAAAAAAGGGTGTCATCTTTATGGCACCACAACTCGGTGCACTTACCCTGTAGAAGTATTTTTTTTCAAACCTTAGATTCAAATGGCATCAACAAGAAAAATGTTGAAAGGTAGCAATGCTCAAATTATGAGGAATGACCAATGTCCTCCAATAAATTTCAAGGGTAGTGTAAATGTTGAGAAGATTTAGGATGATATTGGTGCCCTGGTGTCAATTCCACCTAGAGTATTAACTATTTAGGATATAAGATCCTGTTATCTATGTAAAGTAAGAGAGATTGGAGACTTTGAGATAAGGACAACTTATGAGAATCTATGCAATAATGGAGCATTAAAAGATTTAAAAAAAATCATTTTTGAGAAAGGGCTTACCCATGCCCTAGAGTTCCCAAAGGTTTTCAAGGTTGAATGGATAAAAGTCATGTTGAGTTGCATCCATGATATGAAGATATGATTAGAGGGTGGAGCAATAAAATTTAAAAAGGCTAGAATACACCAAGTGACTGGTTACCCTACCTTGGATTGAGCAAAAAGCATAAGGAGTACATCAAGGAATGAAATTGAGAAGTTAACCAAAGAAAAGTGGAATGGTAGAGGGATTTCAATTGATGGGATTGAAGATACTATAATTGAATTCATAGTTCATGAGATAGCACACATGTTCTACCAATCTAGCAGATTGACAACATGCCTTGTGTTGTAGTAGATTTGGGCTATAAAATTGTTAAGAAGGATAATTCTTATGACCTTGCTGAGTTGTAACTGCAAGGATTGACAAAAAAAATGGAAGCTGTAAGAAAAGAATACATAATGTAAGTTTGAATATTTGCTAGTATGTATATTTTTCTATATACAAAATTCATTTCCTATGATTGGGATAGTTGTATGGGATATAAGCCGATCTGTTATAGGGAAGTTAAATGATTTGATTAATAGATTGGGAGAAAATATTGAGGCTATAATGAATAAGTATTTTGAAGAATTCAAAATCAAAATGAGAAAGAGAATGAGGATCCATAAGCTAGTTGTAGACAAATATTATCATGAAATATGTTGTGGTAGACATAGATTTTATTCATGTTCAGGTAGTAATACCAAGGATTCCATGGTTAAGGCCTATGCCTTATGAAATAAATGTTGATGAGATAACAACAACAGTGACTACACTTTTGATTGAAGATGTTGATAGTAATGCTGAGACATTACACACATATGAGACAATAATGGTAGAACTATCTATGGAATCAAGCATACATAAAAAAGAAAAGAAAAGAAAGAGGAAGAGTCTTGAGGATAAGGACAATGAAGAAGTAGATGGATCAAAACAACCTAATAAGGCTGATGAAGCATAAGAAAAAGAACTGGTTATTGTCAAGCCCAAGACAAAAAATAAGAGGAAAGTAATAATTGTTGATCATAAGGTAAAAGATGATCGAAGTAGAGATTTGTAGAAGTTTCTCACACCTTAGAACCCAAAAGGAAAGATTGTAACAAGATCAAAGACAATGCAACCCCTAACTGTGAAAATGAAAGGAAGTCCATCAAAGAAGAGACTGGCCATCTCACTAAAGTAGAATATACAAGAGAGGCTAAGGAGGAAATTGATCATAACACAAGAGGAGAAAGATGATGAAAAATTCAAGAATATTGAAAATCATAAAGAGGTTCCCTCAAATGACCGTAGATTAGATATGTCAAAGGATTAGAAAATCATAAAATTTTTAAAGATTCAAAGATATTAATTATGATTCTTTGAATAATGATTATTAAGTCAAGTTTCTATGATCGATATGATGATAAAATTTAGATGTATATGTTTGGAACTAGCAGATGGATTCCCAATGGGCTTGTACATATGGATAGATGCCAAATGGAAGTGGGCACTATCTAATGAAAACAAAATAAGAGAAACTACATTGGCACAAGCTATACTAGATCTAGGGAAGATACATATTCCTATAGCCCTTAAAGATTCTATGAATAAATTTATGCCAAAAGATAGGGCATACAAAATTTTGAAGAATAAAGCTCATGAAGTTGAGTAGGAGAACATTTAGGTATGGAAAGAAGTATTTGGAGTACTTACTCCAATATCAAAGACTAGAGAAGGAGGAGATGCAATTGAATTTTAAGATGCATATAAAGATGAGGTTGCTAACCTAACAAAAGAAATCAAGAAACTAGTGAAACAGTGTGAACAACAAGAGATTGTCACCATTAAAGATGTTTTTGACACACCTCCACTGAATCCAAATTTGCTAACCGAGGAAGACATGTAGAATCTAATGTCAGACACAAATCTACCTTGTACAAATCCCCTTTTGGTACAAATTTTAGATTATCCAAAGATTGAGAATGTTAAGACTGATAATGTAGAGGTTACATCAGTTGTAGAGGATACAAGTGTCGAGCAATAGGGAAAGGATATAATTGTGTTTTCACAATTAACTTGTATAGCTATTCCTTAGACAAAGGAGAATAAAGAAGAGGTTAAAGGCATAGAGTTGGCAGAAGAAGAGGTGACACTAAAAGAGGAAGAAGCTTCCCAAGCTCTTGTATAGCCATCGAGTGCAAAGGCTACAAAACCATTAATTTAGATGCCTATACAATAGGTAGAACCTAATCTAGAGAAGAAAAAACATGTATTTATATCAATTGAGAAGGGGAAACAATTGAAAATATCACTACCCAATGATACACCCTAACATTCTCATATTTTGACTCAATTAGAAGAAGAGGTAGATGAGTCAATAAGTGTAGATGAGGTAATTACCTTACCCATGTATGACTTGAACAACTTGATACTAGAGAAAATGCATGAGTTACAAACCTTGTTGAGCCACAAGGAAAAGAAAGAACAACTAAGGAGATAAAACAAGAAGAAATCGGTATTACATACTATTAGAGATACTTTTGTGGATGCATTTGGCATTACTAGTTTAGATAAACAAGAATAAAATTTTGGATCAGTTAGTGTACATAGTTGATAAAGTTCAAGCAAAAGATATAAAGACCAATGATAAATTGATGCAGTGGTCTGAGAGAAGATTTGAACATAAAGTATTGGTGAAAGTCTCTCATGAACTTGTAAATAGACAAATAGAGCTTTCCAACCTAGTCACACAATAAGAAATAATTTTGAAAACTATTCATTCATTATACATGAAGTGGTGTGATGTTGAGGCTTTTACACTGAAGAATCAATGTTCTATTAATTTATTACATGTTGATATGAGGGAAAGTGCTATTTCATTGGGCAAGAATGCAAGTTCAATCTCACTCTCATAAAATAAGTTGACATCTGGTCAATAGAGGCTAGTCGAGCTCATGGCTAGAGATAGTGAAATAAGGAATAAGTTAATGTTAATTTAATTCTAGTTACTACACCATTTGGAAATAGTTTAGAAAGAAGTGTCTATTCCATAGATTATTTTGAATAAGGATGCACATTTTTCACATATTGAAGGTCTAATTGATCTAGCTTCCGAGCTATAAATTCAATTTCAGGTTTTGGAGAAGGTAAAGGACTAATGGAATAAATGCTATGCAGACATTTTGGCAAGCCATAAACAATTTTTTGATAAGCACAAGCTAAAGCAAGAAGCCCCAAGTCATCAGTGACATAAACAAGGGGGAAATATATTGAGAAATAAAAATAAAGGGGAAATAGAAAATGGAATGACAACAAGGGGGAAATAAAAGAAGAAATCAGATGTCACAACATCTGAATTTAACATATTATAGATTCAAAGTCTAGTCTTAGGGGAGTATTTTTGAATGCAATTACTATTCATAACAAATTGTTTTTGCCACTAATGTCAAAGAGGGAGATTGTTGATCTCTACACTTATATTTACTATTAGTATCCAAAAACTTAGTCATTTATTAGGGAAGGATGAATGGTCATCACTGCGAGCAAGTCACCTAGTGAAGGTTGAACATATAAGGACTTGTTTATTTTGCATTACATGTTGAGCAAGTCAGTGATTGCTGAGCACCCTAGGTGAGGCTAAGCGCATATGTAAGTCAAGCTATTATAGTAGAGATCGATTAAATTGCAAGATGGTTTTTTCCAAGAAAATAGAGAAGAACATGCATATAGAAGCTGAGTACTAGTATGAATGTTAGTGATGACCGACTGTCAGTGCTTTTAGATGCCGTACAGGCTTGTTTTTTCATATGAGATTGTAATTGAATAAACAACTATGTAAATCATTTTGGATGACTTCTATATGATATTTAATGTTTGTAGAGATAGTTAAGATGGATATTACACATCATTGTAGAAGGTAATGATCCTAAGGAATGCAAATCAACCAATCAAAAAATCAGAAAGAAACATAAAAAGAAGATGAATTATAAACCATTGATTGAAATCTAGAATTTTCAAAGAACATCTATTAAGGAGGATTCTAACCCTAGAATCAAAGAGTGTGATGAAATGCAAATAGAGAGAGATAGAATGCATGGATGAATGAAAGTATGTATGCACAAGTGAAGAAGTAGATAAGGAAAGAACAGAGAAAGAAAGGCTAAGTTTGGAATCAAATCAGACAAGGGAAATCAAAGAAATGAAGGACTAAAGAGAGATATCAAATCAAGATATTGTATAGAGGAGATCCATAATAAGCTTCTAGAGAAAACTAAGGATCAAATACTGAATCCATTTTTAATAGGATTGAGTCAAGGAAAATCTCTTAACCAAGTGGTCGAGGACTAATATGTCTTTGTAAATCTCCTAATAGAATCCTTACTTAATTGTAAGTGTTAAATCCTTTAATAGGGTTGGACTACATTGTCTTCAAGTTTTTAACAAGATAGATCATATATTATGATCAAACATTATAACCCTAATAGGTTAACTTTATTGTTGCAATGGTGAAGATTTGTGGGTTTCATCCCCATCCTAGTTTTAACTTCACATTGAAGTATTTTTGGGTTACCAAATCATTTGTGTTATGTGTTGAATCTTTCATGGTTATGTTTTTAGCATTACAACTTTATGTTACATTTAAGATATGAGATGGTTTAAGTGTGAATTTAGTAATTTGGCTTTGTAACTAAAAGTTTAAGATCTTGATTCACCCCTCCCCCCCTCTCAGTATCTTGTTTCTCATTAAATCCTTCTATCAAAATTCATAGAGATTAATGAGACTCGAAGCATGGGCTATGTGAGATGTTAAGATCTCCATCTAACCACCATGGTCAAGAATCAATGGATAATCTCCATGTGTTAGAATATTATGATGATGTCAACATAAACATATGTGATTGGACTTGGATAGAGGATGTCCTAACCAAGAAAAATCCTAAGGGGTGTACTCCTGGGAAGATGATGAATTAGCTATGAGCTAGGAAGCCTGATCTAGAGACGTCTTTAAGATTGGGGTTAAATCTGAGGGTAGAATAATATATCCAGTTTTGTTATTGTTGTGATTCTAACAATTATTTTATGGGTACTACTTATCCTAGTTGACCCTAATAGCGGGGACATTACAAGCTCGAGTCAACTTGGGCACGTAAAGAAAGCCCCTAGCTCTACAATGACACTTGCACCAACACAAAATTTACACACCTTAGAATCTATAATAAAGAATAAGTAACCAAAGAACATAAAAATCCACACCATAGACACCAAAAGGATAGAGAGGTCAATGTGAAACACTAGGGCCTAAGGTTAAGAAATAAATCTTTTAACCAGGATCTCCACAAATAGAGGAAAGGTAGAAACTCAAACTCAACCATACCATCTAAAGAGGAAAAATCCAAACTAGAAAACTTAAAATAAGAATTTAAAATAACTTGACAACCACTAAACCAAGGACTATGAAAAACCCACCACATCAAATATAGTTGCTAGTAAAATAAATGGTGAGGAAGAACAAGAAAATTAGTTAAGGAGAATAAACCTCTCAATGTCACAACCTTCGTTAAAGTACCATAAGTGGATGAAAAGAATCAAAAGAAAAGTGAACTCTACCAAAGAAACACCTTTCACCCTAAGCATTAAAAATCAGTGCACAATAGAAGGTGCCCTACTAGTAGTAGAAGCACCTTCTAAGTTAAATGCATTGGCAGCTCCAACACCGTAGATTACAAAAAAAATGAGTCATTATTATCCTCATTATCATCATCATAATTATCTACCTCTTGAGTTCCTAGACACCCTAGAAACCTTTGCACAACTCCCACTCATTTTTAAAACACTCTATAAGTTATGGTATTGTTATGTTAGTGAAAGTAGTAGCATTTGATTTTTTTTTGAGAAAGTTGCATAGGACTTTGAAACCAATGCAAATTTATGTGAGTTTAATATAATATTATTTCAAATTATATTTTTTAATAGAATGAATGGAGACTAACATAGGAACAATTAGAAACATTTTAGCTTCTACTAGCCATGATTGATGCATGATTTGGCCTTTTAAACTTTTTTTCATGTACTAACTATTGTTTAGTCTTTTTATAAAAAAAACTTAATTTTTTTATTTTAAAAGGCCATACTAAACCATATAGAAGATGGATTCATTCAGAAAGTGTGGATGATTTTCCCAAAAAATCTACCCCAAAGTTGTTGTAAGGAAGCAAAGGTGCACAAAATTGCTTTCTACACTAATCTTGATATGATGATTATGCAAATTCAACTAACTATTATAGAGATCTCAAGAAATGCATAATAATATAATCAAAATAAAAATGAATGCATAACACAATGATTACCATGGGGAAACCATTCAGAGAGAAAAACCCCACCCTCCAAAACCCGCACAATGTATTCTCAAATCAAGAAGATTGCAATACACTTGCAATGCAAGTTCTTACAAGAGTGCATCACTAAAACTCAAACTCAGACTAAGACTCAAAGAGCCTCCTTGTAGCACCCAGTCTTTCAAACAAAGCTCAATGATTCAAACACATCCCCAAGCCCTCCTTTTATAGTGATTTACAAGTTGGAAACCATTTGTGGTCTTACAAAACCATGGGCAAAACAACCATGCCACATGTTACCCACTTGTCATTTGTAACTCCAAGAATATCTTTTTTGTCCATAATTTTGTCCTCTAGTTTAGACCCCCATAAAAGTCATATAATGAGTTATTTATACTCTAAAAATAGCCCTCTAATATTGTACTGGGGAGAAGACACAATTTTAACAACTTACAAACCATTTTCCAACTCATAAACATGTGAGAACTACTACAAACAAATTGTAGATTTTTTTGGAAAAATCTTGCAAGGTTGAGACACAATCTCAACATTATCCCACTTGTCAAACACCTTGCAAGAGTCAAGGGATCCAAAGTGTCATGAAGTTAATTGCTAGGGGCCGAGAGGCCCATAGACTTTGAACACCATTTGAGCTTCTCTATGTTCATGGGCTTAGTTAATACATCAACACCATTTGAACACCATTTGAGCTTCTCTATACTTGAGCTTCTCTATGTTCCTTGAAGGCATGAGTAGCTGCCATATACTCTACCTCTAGAGTGGAAAATGTAACCACAACTTGTCACTTGCTCATCCAACTAATTGCACCACCAAATAATGTAAACACATATGCACTGGTGTATCTTCTTCTATCAACATTGCCAGCCTAGGCTAAATCCACATAGCCTTGAATATTCAAGGAATGCTCATTTCTTGTTCCATGGAAACATATAGAGTACTCTAAGTTACCCTACAAGTATTTGAAAACTCATTTTACTACATCCCAATGTGCTTTTCTTGGATTAGTCATGTAATGGAAAAGTACTCCCACTACTTGGGCAATGCCTGGTCTTGTACAAACCATAGCATACATCAAACTTACAACAACACTCTTATATTGCACTTTACTCATTTATTCCATCTCCAATGGGGATGAAGGACACTATGAGCTAGAAAGCTTTGTTCCCATAGTAACAAGAATACTCAATGGTCTCGAATCTCGCATATTGAATCTTCTTAGAATATTACCAACATACTTACTCTGACCTAGCTAAAGCTTTCTATTTTGTCTATCTCTTATAATCTCCATTCCCAAAATGTACCTTGCTACACCAAGATCTTTCATTTCAAACTTTGCTAAGAGATGAGATTTTAATTATGTAATCAAACCTTTTCCTTTGCCAATAAACAATATGCCATCAACATATAAGGCAATAACAAGGAAATAATCACCATAAGACTCGTAGTATATATAGTGATTAGATTCAGATCACACAAATCCCAAACTCAATACATATGTATCAAATTTCTAGTACCACATCGTAGGACTTTGTTTTAAACCATAGAAGGATTTCTTCAATTTACAAACCAAATAACTTTTACCTTTTACCTTAAAGTGCTCTATCTATGTCATACAAAATTTCTTCCTCCAAATCTCCATGAAGGAAAGTTTTCTTCACACCCATCTGCTCAACTTCTAAATCATAAGTTGCTACAATAGAAAGTAAAAATTGAATGGATGTCACCATAATCAATTCCTACAACCTAGGAGTAGCCTTTTGAAACCAATCATTCTTTATACTTCTCAATGCATCCATCTGAACCCATCTTCTTTCTGAACACCCATTTACAACCAATAAGCTTTCGTCCTTTAGGCAATGGTACAAGGTCCCAAGTGTAATTCCTCTTAAGAGTTTTCATCTCTTCTTCCATGGCTATTTTCTAGGACTCTGAATCATTCATACCAAGAGCCTCTTCTACAGATTTTAGTTCATCAATATTAGCATTCAAATCAAATATACACCTCCAATGTTCAAGAGAATTTACCTTTCTGGTGCTTTCCTCTATCTACTAGACCTTCAAACAAGATCTGGTTCAAGTTCATGTTTAGGTTCTTTCTAAAACTCCATTCTACTATGGAGAATAGAGAGTTGTCTTCTCTCTTTTAATACCACAGTCTTTTCAAAATGTGTCAAAATCATTGGAGCGAAATTCACCACCATTATTAGTTCTCAAACACTTTATCTTCTTTCCAGTTTGCAACTCAACCATCGCTTTAAATTCTTTGAAATGACTGAAAGCTTCAGCTTTACTTCTAAGGAAATAAACCCATGTTCTTCTACTAAAATCATCAATGAAAGAAACATAATAAACTGATCTACCAATAGAAGGAACATCAATTAGACCAAATACATCCGAATGGATTAGATCTAAAATACACGAGGACTTATGAGAACTTGAGTAAAACTAAATGCAGTTTTGTTTACCATAGATACAATGCTCACAAAAATCAAACTCAAGATTGCAATCATTCAAACCATGAACAAGGTTTTTATTTTTTAAGGTTCATAGACCCTTCTCACCTATGTGGCTGAGTCTTTGGTACCATAACATATTCTTCTCTGCAGGTAACTTTGATTCAGAAGATAGAGCACCCTTGGGTACCCAAAAACCATGACCATCTATTGAAAGAGAAACCCTCTCCTTCTCCAACAAAGTAGTCCTCTTCAAAATCTTATTAGAAGTAATATTGCACTCAATTGTGTATGCATCAAGCTAGTACAATGTACCCAATCTTCTTCCTCTTGCTATTACCATAGCACCTCTCACCATTTTTACACTTGCTTCATAAAACTATACATGCACATCTACATCTATTAGTTTGCTAATAGATAAAAAGTTCCTCACTAGTCCCAGGATATGCAAGACACCATCAAATCTTCTAATTATTCCATCAGAAAATTTCACATGAATACTTCCATAACCAACAATACCAAGAACTGAGTTATCAACCAAATACACCTTATCACCATTAAAATTTTCATACTTACTAAACCAATTTCTATTAGCAGTCATCTGAAAAGATGCACCTAAGTATATCAACCATACATTTTCACCTGCATGAGTGGCCAAGGCTGTGATGAAAAAATCTCTATCTTCCTTCTTAGACTCAGAATCAAAATCTTGCTTCTTCTTCTTCTTCTTCTCCTCCTCTTTGCAGTCCTTTCAGAAGTGTCTAAGTTTGCTATAATTCCAGCATATCGCCTTGGATTTACTAGGAGATTTTGATCTCCCCTTATTCTTGGACTTAGAATGACCATGCTACTTTTCATTCTTTCCTCTTTCTTTTGGTCTTCCTTGAACACTCAAAGCCTCTTTGGAATTCAAAGAGACCTTCCTTCTCATCTCCTTAGAAAGTAGAGAACCAACAATGTCCTCCATCATCAAGACAAATGAAGTGGTCCCTATGGCCATGATAAGGCTATCTCATGAGTTCAAAAATGAACATAGCAAGACTTGGCACCTTCTTCATCCATTGACACCCAAATTGAGGTCAAATCAGTCACCAACACATTAAAATTTTCAAGATGCTCAGAAATTTGCCCACCTTCTTCCATTCTCAAGGAATACAACTTTTTCCTCAAGAAAATCTCATTCACAAGTGATTTTTCTCGATAGATCTCACTTAGCTTCTTCCAAAGATTTTTCATGGTAGGTTCTTAATGGACATTAATTAGAATTGAGTTTACAAGACATAATCTAATGAGACCTTTAGCTTTTTTGTCTGTCACATCATATTGTGCGACTAAAGTCGGATATGTGGGCCTTAGCTTATTCTCATCAATCACATCCCATAGAGCTTGATCAATCAATAGATCTTCCATCTTTAGCTTCCACATCTCAAAGTTTGTGCCAGAAAACTTCTCTACATCAATCATCTTTGATATGTTTTTCATCTTTGCAATCTTGCAACACAGAAATGAAAACCTCTACACAAGCTCCCACTTAGACCTTGATAAGCTCAAAAAACTCCATATCCAACAAATAGAACCAAAACTAGCCAGGCTCTGATACCACTAGTAAGGAAGCAAAGGTCCATCGAATCACTTCCTACACTAATATTGAGAGGACGATTATGAAAATTCAACTAACTATTGTAGAGATCTCAAGAAATGCATAATAATATAATCAAAATAATAATGAATGCATAACATTATGATTACTATGGGAAAACCCTTCTGCGAGAAAAACTTGCACAATGTATTCTCAAATCAATAATATTACAATACACTTGTAATGCAAGTTCATACAGGAGCACATCACCACAACTCAAACTCGAACTCAGACTCAGAGAGACTCCTTCTAGCACCCAGTCTTGCAAACAAAACTCGATGTTTCAAACACCTCCCCAAGCCCTCCTCAACTTGGAAATAATTTGTGGTCTTACAAAACCATGAGCCAAAATCATGGGCAAAACAACCATGCCACATGTTACCCACTTATCATTTGTAACTCCAAGAATAACATTTTCATCCATAATTTTGTCCTCTAGTTTAGACCCCCATAAAAGTCATATAATGTGTTGTTTATACTCTTAAAATAACCCTCCTATATTGTACTAGGGACAAGAAACAATTTTAACAACTCATACATCTTTTTCCAACTCATAAACATGTGAAAACTACCACAAACAAATTGAAGAATTTTTCAGGAAAAAGCTTGCAAGGTTGAGACACAATTCTCAATAGTTGCAACTTCCAAGTTGTGTGTAAAATACAATTGTAAGAGGAGAATTTTGAATTGTTTACAAAATTTTTAGGAAAAAAAATTAGAACGCACTTCTAATGCTATGAATATTGATTAGATAATAGTCATATGTATGTATGTATTCATGTATGTGTATACACACACATATAAATATATATGTATAGGTCCCGTTTGGTTGTAGGAATTGGGCGAGAATAGGAAAATCTAAATACCTGCATTCGCCAATTTGACGTTTGTTTGCAAAATATAAAATTTGAATTAGAATTTGCCTATCCTAATTTGACCATAAAATGAGTATAACAGAATTCCTAAAAAAAGATAGAATAAGAATAGCTTATTCCTATTCCAATTTTTAATAAACCAAATTTGATGGGTTGTCGGGTCTCTGACTTTGTCGTTTGATTGTATTTTGCCACTCAAATGCATTTTTTGACTATTTTCTTTGTTCATCATAAGATATAAACTAGGTCAACATTATTTAACGTTTAATATGTATTTTTTTTTTAAATAAGAAAAAAGACTAATATCAGATTTGATATTTTTTCTAAACTTTCATAAAATTATCTTTACAAATAAATCTTGTGTTTAGTCTTATAATTAAATTTATGTTGAAAGATCATTTAAATATCATATTAATGATCTTGACTTATTTGTATTTTTTATATTCTTTAATATATTAAAAAAATAAAATGATTTTAGTTTTGATCTTATACTCAATAAAATAATTTGATTTAATTTAGAATTAAATCTATAATATACAATATAATACACCCTTTGAATTTCGATGAATTTCAAAGGTTGTGGTATATCTTTCACTTCTAAAGTCAATTTAAAAAAAAAAAAGGCTTATTAGAATATTACCAAACTAAAAATTATAATTTAATTATTAAAATTTAAAAAGAAAACTTATTCCAATTCCTATTTCAATTGTTGCAACCAAACATAGAATATGTATATTTTGACTCCTCTTCTAGGTCAACCAAATAGGTCCAAATGATATTCCAGAACTTATTTTAAGAATGCACGAATACCAGAAGAGATCTTATTCTAGCATAGATGAATGCTGCATTTGACAATTCTTGCAACCAATACATATAATCTATAAGATATAAATATAGATTATACTACAAAATTTGTCAATTTTATTAAAAAATCTTAAGAGTTTGTATGATAAAAATTATCACATGGGCATGTACAAAGATGGAAGATTAGAAAGTCTTAAAAAATACAATAAGTTCTCAATAGTAGCTACACACATTATAATGCACTCACATTTTGTGAGCCATAAAAATAATAAACTAGATCACTTAATCAATTTATATTTCTAACCTTTTATTTTAACTGCTTATTTTCTACGATATTTAATAATCTAACTATATTATCTTTTGAATTGGAAACTATCATCCATTAACATCTCATTGTATTTGACATCCAACCCGAAGGACTAGGCCTACATGTTAATGCCCAAAAACATATTTTCTATAATATAGAGAAAATAGTTAAATGTTAATGTGGTCTCTATCAAATTTACGCATTGTTCGATGTCCACTCAAAAAATTGCTAAGATAATTTCTAAATTTAGGTTTTATTTCTAATGGTGTGTATTTTAATATTAGGGTTTGTTTAGCTGTGGGAATATAAATACGGGAATAGGAATACTTATTCTCGAATAGAAAATGGGGGTACGTATTCCTATTCCTATTCTTGTTTGGTTCAGCTAGAATTTGATGGGGAATTCACGAACCCGAAAATTTATGTTTTCTAAAATAAATAAAATTGGAATAGGAATATGTATTCCTATTCCACCTATTTAGGTGGAATGGAAAATGCTCATTTTTGGGCCTATTCCTAGTCCAATTCTGATTTGGTGCATCCAAACAAAGAATTCAAAATTTTAAAAATTTACATATGCCTATTCCACTTATATTCCCGATGGCAAATGGGCCCTTAATGATATTAAGATTACTATTTTAATTTACTTTGCCAATTTTCTTTTTCTTTATTTATGAAGAAAAAATATTTATACTATATTTTGACATTATTGTTTGTACATGACTAATGAGTATTGTTTGTAGTGGGATGACAAGGATGGAAAAAAGAAAATTGATTAATACAAAGACATATGAAACTAGATTTATAAAATATTAAATGGTATGGTGAATCTAATTTATTGAATACTATCATATATGAATAGTAATATCATATAAGCTAGTTGAAAATTTTATCAAATTATGAACATGTTTTATAATTTTGCATTTCAAATTATTGCAAATCTATCTTGATAAAATATAAGAGCTTTATTGTCCTATGCTATTCAATTTATATAATTAGGAAATTGGTTTAACACCAATCAACCAATCAAAATGAACTATTTTCCATTAATCAAATATTTGTAAACATAATATATTAATTTATTATTTTAATATATTATCTATACTATTTATTGTAATCATAATTGGTTCATTTCATTTGATCTTATAGACTTCCTCCATTTTGATATGTTTTTGGCTACATTTTGAACTAGTCATAAATTTTATTAATATTAAGAAATTATTTATAGATTCATTATGTTTAGTTTTAATACTTAATATCTATTTTTAATTTAACTATCAACATATTTTTTTAATTTTCTATTAAAATTATTTAGAGGCTTATGTTTTTCACCCTAAATCTTAATTTGAAACATATACTATTATTAATTAATCATTACAATTATTTTTTGTCAATATTTGAATATGTGATACCACTATTGTTATTTCAGAATTTTTATTGATCGCATTGTTACATTAAAGATGTTATTTACAAACTATAAACATTATATAAAATAATATTAATAATCTTAATAAGAGATTTGAATTTAACATAATAAAATTCAAAGATACCGTTTTTATTAGAAACTATAAAATCGACACTTCCGTCACCGAAGTTTATGCAATTTTTGACGTATTTATTCAACTGTTTGACTTCAAAAACTATATAGAAATTTGACTTGGTCTTACCTAATACCGATTATTATTTTTTAAACAATAATTATGCTAAATATTTTATAGTTATATAATAGTTTATTTATTTAATTTAATATGTTACTAGTTATAAAAATAAAATAAGATTAATATGTTATTTAATTTAATTTAATATTTTTGTGTCTTTTTATCTTTTATTTTACATCAATTAATTATTCTAATATTCAAGTTTTAAAATTATAAATGTAGAAGATAGTTTTTGGATCATTACAAATTTACTATAATACATTATATTTCTAATGGTGTATATTTTAATATTAGGGTTCATTTTGCTACAGGAATATAAATGAGGGAATAGGAATACTTATTCTCGAATTAAAAATGGGGCTACATATTCCTATTCTTGTTTGGTTCAGCCAGAATTTGATGGGGAACTCATGAACCTAAAAAATTTATGTTTACTAAAATAAATAAAATTGGAATAGGAATACGTATTCTTATTCTATTTAGGTGTAATAGAAAATGTTCTTTTTTGGGCCAAAATTGGAATACGTATTACAATTTTATTCCTATTCCAATTCCGATTTGGTGCATCCAAACAAAGAATTCAAAACTTTAAGAATTTGCATATGCCTATTCCACTTGTATTCCTCTTGCCAAACGGACCCTTAATGATATTAAGATTAATATATTTAATTTACTTTGCCAATTTTCTTTTTCTTTATTATGAAGAAAACAAATATTTAAACTACATTTCGAAATTATTGTTTGTAGTGGAATGACAAGGATAGAAAAAAGAAAATTGATTAATACAAAGACATATGACACCATATTAAATGGTATGGTGAATCTAATTTATTGAATTCTATTGTATATGAATAGTAATATCATATAAGCTAGTTGAAATTTTTATCAAATTATGAACATGTTTTATAATTTTGCATTTCAAATCATTGCAAATCTATCTTGACAAAATATAAGAGCTTTATTATACTTATCTAGGCTAGTACTATTGTATTCAATTTATATAATTAGGAAATTAGTTTAACACTAATCAACCAATCAATATGAACTATTTTTCATTAATCAAATATTTGTAAGCATAATATATTAATTTAATATGTTATTTATATTATTTATGGAGGTGAAGCTATCTCTTATTGAGGTGAAGATCTGGTGTGAGTTGTTGGAGACTCCTATTGAGGGGGATATTTTCAAGGCTGTTGCTTGTGATAGGTTGGGGGATTGGTGGCTCCACCTTCCTAACCTTGATGTTTTGATCTTCTCTCCCCCTATTTCTGTTGTGGGGGACCCTTTCACTATTGAGGTGGGAAATGAGACTACTATGAGGTGGAAGATCTTTGAAAGTGCAGGGTTAAGAAAGGGGCCAAGATGGCTATGGATCTCGGGTTCTAACAAAGAAGAAAGGATAGTCAAGTTGCTACCTTGTTTAGTTGTTCAATTTTCATGGTGATGAAAGGACCTCATTCCTCATGGTTCTTGTCTTCTTGTGATTGGATGTACACTGGAAGTTTTAAAGGGCTCATCCAAGTCCTTGGTTCTTTTTTTTGGTTATGTTTCACAGCTTGTATGGGGGCTTGTCCCAAGGTGTGTCATTCTCAAACTTTTGTCTTTGATAGAGGTAAGTCTATATTGTAGATCCTTGGTGATCCTGGGTTTGGTTTTAGGTGTTGTTAATTCTATTTAGTAGTATCTAGTGTGAGTTGTTTGTACCATGGGCCAACACCCTCTTGCTACTTTTCTTAATAAAAAACATATAAAATTAAATAAATAAACTATTATATAACTATTAAATATTCAGTTTGATTATTGTTTAAAAAATAATAATCGATATTAGCTAAGACCAAGTTAGACTTCTATATAATTTGGCACAAATTTCTCCCAACAAAATTGTCTATTGAAGCCAAACAGTTGAATAAATACTTTGAAAATTGCATAAACTTTAGTGATAGAGGTGTTGATTTTATAGTTTCTAATAAAAACTATATCTTCAGTAATTTATTATGTTAAATTTAAATCTCTTATTAAGATAATTATTATTATTTTATATAATTTGTATAGTTTGTAAATATCATCTTTAATGCAACAATTTGATCAATTAAAAAAATCTGAAATAGCAATAGTGGTATCACATATTCAAATATTGACTGAAAATAATTGTAATGATTAATTAATAATAGTATATGGTTTAAATTAAGATTTAGGGTTGAAAACATAAGCGTCTAAAGGCACAAGAACCTAATGCTTGAAACCAATAGTGCCCAAGAGAGACAAGAAGCATGAGCCTCCACAACCCAAGATTGCCCCAAAGGTAGCAACCCATCATGACATCCAACAAAGGGAGGGGGTGAGGAACCATCCCAACCTAGTCTTTACTAGCATAAAAGTGAGGAGTACCATGCAGATAGCTAAACTCCCCGCTAGAGCTTGGGAAGACACAGGATCCAAAAGACTTGATCCAAATAATGTCATTCCAAGGTAAGATGAACCAGGGAGAATGAGAGCAATGGAACAAGCTTTGAAATCCAATACCCCCACCCTTGCCCATGTTACCATCACAACTAGCTATGAATCTAGGGGAAAACCTCTCTCCCCATAGTCGTAGAAGGGTGGAGCCAACCTTTACAAAAATTAGACAATAGCCCTTAAAAGAAAGTTTCCCCTAGCAAAGAGCGACACCTTGGAGGAACCCATCAACACTGTCACCAGCAAGAATGGTACTAAAGACTAGACCACAATCTTTGCATATCCTTCTTAAACAATGAAGGCCACAGACAACATGAGTTCCAACCCAATGGAAAAAACTCCCAGCTGAACTGCACCACACAAGAGAAAGAAGATGTGTTTGAAAAACCCTTTCCTTCAGACCAACAACTAGAGAGCACTAGGACAACAAGACAGCTGGATCCAACAGGGAAAAGTCCACCAAAAGCTCACAAAAAAAAACTCCCTCACTGCCAAGTGCATCATCATCCTCATCATCATCATTATCTTCCCCCTCACCAATCTTAGACACCCCTGCAACACTCCTGCATCTACAAGAAACCCTCAGGTTGAAAGCTCCAGACCTGCTCCCTTTCTCACTCATTGCTCTAGTGTTTATATTTAATTTTATATGTTATTAGTTATAAAAAAATAAGATTAATATGTTATTTAATTTAATTTAATATTTTTGTCTCTTTTTATCTTTTATTTTATATCAATTAATTATTCTAATATTCAAATTTTGAAATTATAAATGTAGAAGATAGTTTTTGGATCATTACAAATTTACTATAATACATTCTATTTCAACAATTCAGTATCCTACATATTATTTTTTTTTTTATTAGAATGCATTCTAAGGACAAGAACATGGCGCTTGTTTTCTTTTCAAAACAACTATACAATTATGATGTAAGAACTTTAATTTGTTTTTCTTTTAGCTTGAAATGTAATATACTATTGAAACCAAGTGTTGTAAATCAAAGCATATAAGCAATTCATACATTGCCATAGCTCACCACTACAACACTCTAAATACTTACATGAATACATATCTTATACAAATAATAATAATTAAATCAATGTACCAATTATATATGAATATATAACTTTACTATAATTAATAATGAAAGTCAAATAAAAATTATATATTTTCTCCACATTAAATTACCTCCAAATATAATTAACATAAAACAAAACAACAATGATAATAATTGACGTATAAGACAATACTATTAAATTTTACTACCATAAAAAAATTGACAATAATCTATTTGTAAAAATACGTCAAACTCAGATAATTTATAAATAAATTTATTTAAAAAAAAAAAAAAAACTCAATATAATTAAAATAAATGGACTTTCCCTTACTTTAAACAAAATCTTACACGGCCATGACCTGGTTTGGCAGGAATGCACCGGTGATGCTGTTGTTCTGTAAATCTATTTCTTGTAGCCCCTGGCTTGTTACACTGTTGAAATTCACATCTCCATCAATGAAATTGCTTGCCATTCTCCTGCTCATTGTGTAATGAAGTTTGGAATGAATCACTTATTTTAATGTAATCTAACCAAAGATAAAGTCAATGACATTCTATTTTCACAGATCATAATTTTAATGAGTGTTATATTTGAATATGATTGTTTGTGAATTTTTGTACGAACGATATTAAAGATGTTGGGATTTTTATAACCAATATTTTGAAGAATAATCTATCATTCCAATAAAAACATAAACGAATCAAATTCTGAATAAACTCACAATGTCTCCAATGATGGCAATTTCAAAATGTTAGATGGTAGTGGTCTGTCTAACTTTCCATTTTCCATTGAATTGGTAAGACATTCGAAATGCAAGAAAGAAAGAGAATCAGTATATATAATTAATCTTCTTCTCTACTTCATTTACATTGATATTTCCCAAGCGTTTGATTTCTCTCGACTTACATTGTTGTTAACAATTGAGAAGAAGAAATCCAGTCAGGAACAGCCGATGCTTCAAATGAATTGTTGCTCAGGTCCCTGCCAATACCACGCGCCAAAATATCATAAAAAATATATATAATAGATACAGCGCCGCCATTAATGGAGCTTGTTTACACGTTGACTACTTACAAGTATTGGAGGGATTGCAGGCCGGCTAAATTCGGAATTTGACCAATCAGTTTATCATTTGAAAGACGCCTGAACCATATATTGAAATCAGAGAATAAATCTATTATCTCCATTAATTGTTTGCATCGACTTTACCTCTATGAAATATCAAATCAAGGAATCTTACAATTCGCCTAGTTTCGCCAAGGAGCTAATGTTTGACGGTATTGTGCCCTCCAATTGGTTTCCATCCAGCTTCCTGTTAAAATGCTTTTTCAGTAAGAAAACTGATGAATTAAAACAGCAGCACAAAGAATGAAAAACAGAGCATAAAAACAGAGCTTAAAAACAGAGCAGCAAAATTCAAATATATCAAAGAGCTATAAAGTTTCTTCTTGTTATTACAGCTGAGAGGAATGCTCTATTTATAGAGCTCATACATATTTCTAGAGGGTTCTTGAGAAGCTTCAAGAAAGGAAGCACTCTAGAGATTTCTACATAATTTTAAATTCACATTTTGCACAAAGAGAGAGGCTCCAAGAAGCAAGTAGAAAGTTCTGGACTGTGCATTAAATGCCCAGATACTATAATAAACATTATTTTTAACACCCCCCCATAATGTTTATTTGGAGAGAGTAGGAACATCTTTGAGCTGCAATAGATCTCTAAATTTCGTAGATTTTACAATAGACAATGCTTTTGTAAATATATCAGCAAGTTGATCTTCTGTTCCGCAAAATTGAAGCTCCACCTCTTGTCTTTCAATTAGATCTCGAACAAAATGATGATGCACTTCTATATGCTTGGACCTTGCATGATATACTGGATTTTTTGCTAGCTTGATAGTACTTTGATTATCACAAAATATTGTTGTTGGAGAGTCTTGTGGATGATGCAATTCTTCAAGTAACCTCCTAAGCCATAATGCTTCTTGAGATGCCTTTGATAAACCAATATATTCAGCTTCTGTAGATGAGAGTGACACTGTTGATTGCTTCTTGCTACTCCACGAAATCGGTCCTGATCCAAGATGGAAGATATATCCTAAAGTTGACTTTCTATCATCAATGTCACCTGCATAATCAGAATCCATATATCCAACTAAAGTAGGTTCTCCTCCATATTTGTATTCAATGCCAAGCTGGTAAGTACCCTTAATATATCTTAATATTCGTTTAGCCGCTTTCCAATGTTCAATGTGTGGATCTGCCATGTATCTCAATACAATACCAACTGCATATGCAATATCTGGTCTAGTTATAGTAAGATACAAAAGATTTCCAACAAGCTGCCTATATAATTTTCCATCCACTTTCTTTTGAGTAGAGTTAGCACCCAACTTTACTCCTATTTCACATGGTGTATTACATGGTTTACAATCACTCATATTGAATTTTTTAAGTACATCAAGAGCATATTTAGTTTGAGAGAGCATGATTCTTCCTTCTTCTTGCCATACTTGCATACCCAAAAAATAGTGCATTAGTCCTAAATCAGTTATTTCGAAAGCTTGTTTGAGTTGATTTTTAGTTATCTCAATATCATGTGTGTGATCTCCTGTAATAATCAAGTCATCCACATACAATACAATGATAACAACCTTATTATCACAATATTTTACATACACATCTAGATCAGCATTACTTCTTTTAAATCCAACTTCTAGGAAGTAATTATTAATTTTTGAGTACCATTCCCTTGGTGCTTGTTTGAGACCATAGAGTGATTTTCTTAATCTACACACCAAATTCTCTTCTCCATACTTAATAAATCCTGGTGGTTGTTGCATATAAATTTCTTCTTTTAAGTCACCATGCAAAAATGCACTTTTTACATCCATTTGAAAATTTTTCCAACCAAACTTTGCAGCTAAAGCAACTATTGTACAAATGGAAGTCATCTTAGCTACTGGAGCAAAGGTTTCAGTATAGTCTATACCTTCTTCTTGTGAGAAACCTTTAGCCACTAACCTTGCTTTGTATTTTTCAATAGCTCCATCTGATGTGAATTTGGTTCTATAGGTCCACTTGCAACCAACCACATTTTTGCCTTCTGGAAGTGTTGTTAGTTCCCATGTTCCATTCTTCATCAAAGAATTGTATTCTTCTTGCATAGCTGCTTCCCATTCTTCTTTTCCTTTTGCTTCTTCATATGTGTTTGGAGTGTCAACCTGCATCACCTTAGTCATAAGAGCATAGTTAGCAAATATATATCTAAGACCTTCTTGATAAATTTCTTTGATGCTTCTAAATTTCTTTGGATTTTCATTATCACTTTCTTGAGTCTCATCCCATGTAGTGGTTTGCACACCTTGACTTTGACTTTGGTAGAAGTAGAATTTTCTTCATCAATCAAAATTGGAAAGAAAGATAATGTTGGAGAATTATCATTCTTAACATCTTCATCAAACCATACATTTCTTTTAATATAGATTTCATTAGTTCTAGGATTGTATAACCTATATCCTTTCGATTCCTCACTATATCCAACCATTATGCACTTCTCGCTTTTCCTTTCAAGTTTGCTCCTCCTTTCATCAGGAATGTGAGCATATGCTTTACAACCAAAAATTCTAAAATGAGATACTGTAGGCTTTCTTCCACTCCATGCCTCTTCTGGTGTTATGTTCAAAACTGCCTTAGTAGGTGTTCTATTCAAGATATATACGGCAGTATGAACTGCTTCAGCCCAAAATTTGGCTTCTAGATTTCTAGAATGAAGCATGCACCTAGCCATTTCTATTATAGTTCTATTTTTCCTTTCAGCAACACCATTTTGTTGGGGTGAATAAGAGACAGTTGATTCCTTTTTAATGCCATGTTCTTTACAAAAATCTAAAAGAGCTTTATTCATGTATTCAGTCCCTCTATCAGTTCTTAGTATCTTTAAGTACTTTCCACTTTGTTTTTCAGTCAAAGCTTTAAACTCTTTAAACTTTTGAAACACTTCATCTTTCTTTTGTAGAAAATACACCCAAATTCTTCTACTATAATCATCTATAAAAGTGAGGGCATACCTTGATCCTCCAATTGATGATGTTTTGAAAGGACCCATTACATCACTATGGACTAAATGTAGAGGAGTTTTTGCTCTTCATGATTTATCTTGAGGGAAACTTTCCACATGTTGTTTTCCCATTGCACATCCTTCACACACCTTAGGGCTTAATGATATCTTTGGCAGCCCATGCACCATTTGTAATTTCTCCATAAGCTTGAGACTTTGAAAATTGATGTGCCCCAAACGCTCATGCCATATCCTGCTCATATCATCATATTGGGCAATAGCACACATATGTTTATCTCCACATTTAGAAGTAAATTCTTGAAATTTATATAATCCATTCTCCATGTTACCAATTGCAATGACTCTATAATTATCATTGACATCCTTGATTAAGCACTTATCATTGTAGAATTCTATTTTATGTCCTTGACTTGTAATTTGAGATACTGAAAGCATATTTGTTTTTAATTTAGGAACTAATTTCACATTTTTGAACAAACCATTATCAATTTTGACATTACCAGTCCCTTTAACTTCTAAAGCACTATTATCCCCCAAATATATTTTCTCTCTATTATTTTCACTTATTGATTCAAATTGATTCTCATTATGAGACATGTGTTGTGTAGCACCAGAATCAATAACTCAATCTTCTTTGAAAGTATTATTTTCTTTAAGTGCAACACAAAATGCATTTCTTTTAGAATCTCCTAATTTTGGATAATTATTTACTTTCTTTTCTACATCTCTTTTCTTCTTGAAACATTCATTTGCCTTATGACCCATTTTACCACAATAATGACATTTCCATTTACTTCTATTATGATCTATATATGAAATACTCTTATTTTCATTCTTCCAATTTCTTTCTTTAGATTCATTTTCTTGTGACTTCTTATAATATTGTTTTCCTTTCATTACAAATGCTTGAGATTCACCATCAAATGATTCTTTTTCTTTAACTTGTCTTTTCTCTTCTTGAACCAACTTAGCACACAATTCTTCTGATTTAATATTTTTTAATTTATCTGCAGTATCTAAACCCCTTATAAATGATTGATAAGATCCTGGAAGACTTTGTAATATAATTTGCACAAAATCTTTATCATCTATATCTTTTCCAAGAGAAGCAAGCTCATTTTTCTTTTCCTTTAACTTACTTAAATGTGGGACTATCTCTTGTGAGCTTGATAATTTCAAATTGTATAATTTAGTTGTGAGAGATAAGATCCATACATCACCTGAATTTTGATATAAATCTTTCAAAATCTCTCAAACTTTGACTCCACTTCTCTCATTACGAACTTCTGGAAAAACTTCTTCTGAAAGTGTAAGCTTGATTAGTGCTGCTGCCCTCTTGTCCCTTTTATCCCAATTATCTTGATCATTTCCTAGATTTGCAGGCCTTTGTTCACTACCAGTCACAATATCATAACAATTTTGAAGGGTTAGAGTGATTTCAACATGAGATACCCAATCATAATAATTTTTTCCATTTAATTTAACTGTAGGCAAAGTCACACCAAGTGATTCCATTGTTAAATTCTCTCCCTTTTTTTTGGATGAGAATGAAAGATATTTAAAAACTTGAACACCCAAGCTTGAAATTGAAAAAATCTCACCAATTTGTTGAAGAAAAAACCTTTTCTTTTGCTGCAATATTCTTCTTTTGATGTAGTTTTTTTGTCCCAAACCAAACTGCTGTTCACTCCTTAGTTACAGCCTGCAAATGTAAAGATTCACACAAGGAAAAACACATATATTCATTCCAAAAGCATCATATATTCACAGCCCAAAGAACTGAAAATGCTCTGATACCATGATGAATTAAAACAGCAGCACAAAGAATGAAAAACATAGCATAAAAACAGAGCTTAAAAACAGAGCAGCAAAACTCAAATATATCAAAGAGCTATAAAGTTTCTTCTTGTTATTACAGCTGAGAGGAATGCTCTATTTATAGAGCTCATACATATTTCTAGAGGGTTCTTGAGAAGCTTCAAGAAAGGAAGCACTCTAGAGATTTCTACATAATTTTAAATTCACATTTTGCACAAAGAGAGAGGCTCCAAGAAGCAAGTAGAAAGTTCTGGACTGTGCATTAAATGCCCAGATACTATAATAAACATTATTTTTAACAAAAACAAACAAGTTTCGAAAAATGCAGTTGTTTAAAATGAGAATCAACAAGGCCAAAATCTAGTGATGGACACATATCCAGACTTACAGAATTGTCATGGTCTTAACAAGACCAACAGTGGAGGGTATCCTTCCATTCAGAAGATTATGATCGAACAGTCTGCACATTATATGACAGAAAATCAAGCCCAATATGAAACAGTAATCTCAGATTAATCAAATAGCATAGGCTTTTATTTGTTAAAATTATACTAATCAATAGTAGTAGTTGTTTTTTTTTTTCAAAAGTGGATACTAATCAATAGTAGATGAACCGCCTCTAACAAACTATGTAAATAATTTTTTTTTAAAAATGCGTTGTTTAATCATATGAGCCACTTCAAAATAAATGAAAATTTAGAACATAGTGTTTATGTCCAGTAATCTATCTAAATAAATGAAAACTTAGAATGCCTTGTTTAAGACTTAAAATAGAAAAAGAATCCTTTGTTATAAAGAAATTAAATGTGTCCTTACACATGCAGGATGGTCATGTTTTGGTGGAACATTTCAGGTCGAATGGAACCTTCCAACCTGTTTTTATTAAGGTGGCTTCAACAATCAATCAAAAAGAGAAGAGTCTGCCAATTAGGAGGAGCCCATTGTATGAATGTAGAGAGATTATTAGCAGGAAAGAGTGAAAAAACGAATACATGGCTTACAAGTGAAGACAGGCATGAAGCTTCCCAAACTCGGGTGGGATTGTTCCACCAAAACCATTGTTGGCAACGTCAAACCACCAGAGTTTACTAAGGTTACCCAAGCTGGCAGGAATATTACCGCCCAGTTTGTTGGAATTGAAATCCCTGATCAATAGTTTTTCCTTCAACTTACCATATAAAGTAGTAAACTTGTGAACAATTAAGTATCTTGAAAATAATGCAGTTTTTCTTACAGAAATTGAAGCCGTTGGAGATTGCCAAGCTCTTCCGGAATGCGCCCGGTGAAATTACACGCAGTTAAGACACTGTAAATGTTACAAATTGCCAACAAGTTCGAAATTCAATGTTATCCGATTTTCATAAATTTATTAAGCAGTCACTTGACTGCTGTTTCTAAATTTAATCTTGAAATATTTTGTTGTCAACATTTTAAATCACATTTCATAATCTATTATAAAGATTTTAGAAAACATCAATATTGATGGCTCGTAAAGTGCAATCAGAAATGTCGATCCTAAAACTTCTCACGCCATAAAATTTAGAAACAGCAACAATACTATTGAAAATAGATCAAAAATTTAACAAAATATAATTTAAAAACAATTATTTAACGAAACTAACTATAAATTTAAGAGCATGGTATTTGTAAAGTAGGAATTCTCACAGCTGTGTAAGGGTGTGTAAGTTTCCTAAACTTGGTGGAATTGGTCCTGTCAAGCCTGGGTTGAACGACAAATATCTGCAACAACAACTTTTTTTGATTAATCCAAGGCCCACAAATTACTGCCATAATTAAGTTAATTCAATATTTCCAATTGATGTATGGAACTTACAGAGCAAGGAGACCTGTAAGGCCTCCAATTTCTGGAGGCAATTCTCCCACTAGGCCCATTGTTGATAATTATCTGTATTAAAAAAATAGAAATGTAAGGAATACAAGCATCCAACATTATGAAAGATCAAATAGAACTAGATGGAATACTTACTTATTCGTTTTATTTGTTTGTAAGTTCAATTTGTTTTCTTTATGTTTAAAAATGTAAGCTGTTTTGCAAGATAAATTTGAGGTCTTAAATGTATCTAAGATCTCCATATAATGATAATTCAACTGTGTAATTCCTTGATTGAGCTGAGCATTGATCATTAGTTCTTGTAATCTTAGTTTCAAATTGATAAATTAGATTATTCTTGTTTCAATTTTATTTTTCTTTCACAAACATAAACCAACTCACAGATAAGTTACTCGGGCGCCGTCACGAGTAACCGCGGTCAAGTTAGAAGCGAAAGGATCACCTCCTTTCCATGCCAATCCAGGCGAATTTGGCCATTGTCTTTGCACCATACTCAATGAAGATACTGTAAATTGTGATACATGCATTTCAAAAACACATCAAAACTATTTCTTTTAAGCAGATCAGTAAAAGCAACTCATTTTAATAAAATCGTACCATCTCTATGATCTGTAACTCCTGCTGCAGCAATCTCAAAACAGAGAGATACAATGATGAACAGAAAATTCCAGTAGAAACCACCCATCGTTTAAACTAGTACCCACAAATCAGAAAAGATAAAAGCTTGCATTCAACGGCAACACGAATGTTTGTATTATCCATTGTTTTTTATTTTTCATTTTAGAGGTCAACTTGGGTACCCATTTTTGTGGTTCAGAGACTTTTCAGCTGCAATGAGTAGAGTTGACTTTGGCAAACGATTAAGAAATTTACTGTGGCAATTAACAAATCTTGTAATTCTCATTTTTTATTGCAGACGACTTACACAAACATGGAGACGAATGTGAGAGGTGGATTTGTTTAACAGAGTAAACTGTGTTGTTATAATCGTTGACCTTCAAAACCAGGGTTGATACGTAAAACATGCGGCTTGATTTTTTGTTCTCTTTCAAGGGGAAGACAAATTCAAAAGCGCGAAAGCAAACCCAATCTTATCCTATCTATTTCATCCATATTATTACTGTTTTTTCTGAAAATGAGCTCGCCTGACTTTTTCGTTGAGAGTAGCTAGATTTTTGATGCGAAGAGTCAGAGGTGTTGGTGGATATTAATTTCTCCACGTGCCCGCCGTTTCTGAACCGCCCACAACCCACAACAGCCAACAACCCGCCGACAACAACATGCAGACAGAACGTTGCATTCAGCCACCCAACGCCCTTTCAGAATCAGTCTTCAACTACCAGTAGTTGCCTATATTTATTGATATATATTAATATTATATGTCATGTAATACATGTGTTTGATATTTTAGAGAGTTCTTAGATCTCTATAAATAGAGTCATTGTGTAAGGATTTAGGCATCAATGTTATCTGATCATTGTGAATCATGAGTAGATAGAATGTTGTAGCATTCTAAGGATTTGTAACAGATTTTAGTTATGTATGAAGTACTGTAGCACATTGTGATAAGTCTATGTATTTTACATATTGAATTGAATGCTTATTTTTTAATTGATGTTTGTTTTGATCTACTCCATCCACCTCTTACAAAAGTAAAATGGAATCAAAACATCCCTCCTCTAATAATCTACTTCTCGGTAATATAATAGAAGCCCTCCCTATATAACTTTTGTGACAATAGATATAACCCTCCCTTCATAAATTAATTATGAAGGGCATAATCGGATTATGATTGCTCCCCCAGTCAAGATAACGTTAGATTAAGAACATGAATGATAGATATTAAAACAAAGAATGATATCAATTTCAAGATGATGAGATTTAACCGCTCCTCCCAATTTTCACATAGAAAAGAAGAATATATATAATCCCTTGCTATCCCTTTCATACGCCCAGCAATAGCTTTAAAAATACTAAATGCATTTAATACTGATGTTTTACAACCACCATAAGGAGATTTAAATAAAATTATCAAGCAAAAGATTTTTACTCAAAACTACCCTATTTGCATCCAAAATAAAACCAGAATCGGATGGATGGAGCTGCAAAAGTAAACACACACACATGGGAGAACAAAATCTGCAGTACGTAAGTAATTAGTAGTAGTTTGGGATTGATTTCAATATTTTCTCATAACCATTATATTAATCACTATTATATTAGACTATACATTTAGGGTCTGTTTGGCTGCGGGAATAGGAATAGCTATTCTAGAATAGAAAATGGGGCTATGTGTTCCTGTTTTCTGTTTGGTTTAGCGAATATTTGATGGGGAATTCACGGACTCCAAAATTTATGTTTTCTAAAATAAATAAAAGTGGAATAGGAATACATATTCCAATAATACCTATTTGGGTGGAATTGCAAAACTCCATTTTTGGGCGAAAATTGGAATACGTATTCCTATTTTACTTTATATACCAATTCCAATTTGGTGCATCCAAATGAAGAATTAAAAAATTTAAGAATTTACATGCTTATTCCGCTTGTATTCCCATTGCCAAATAGGCCCTTAGTATTTAGTGTAATAGTACTTTTATGAAGACCAAATCTGTAGATACACCATTGGAAAAGATATGGGTTTCGCCTTTAACACATTGGTTGTGGTATCTATGGGTGATTGTTTTGTCGGAATAAATGTTACCTGTACTTAAGATTATATTATGGCATATAAGCTACACTGGAGAGTGAAGGGTGTAAGGACCTTGAAAAATAAATATCTTATTGAAGGTTTTAGTGATTGTAATCTTGATTTTTGATTTCTATGAAGATCACATTTATGAAAAACAAAAATATGTTTAGTTTTACTCAAGTTCTCATAAATATTGTGGTGTGTTGGAAATTATTATTTCTCATGTATATGGTTCTATAGTCATTCATTCCAATAAAAAAATCATATATTATGTTTCATTAATTAATGATTACAGTAGAAGGATGTGGATATGTTTTGTAATGAGTAAATATATTAATTTTAGTCAATTTAAAGAGTTTAAAACATTGACTGAATATTAGACATGAGGGGAATAAAATTTAAGGACTGAAAATCATAATGGATTTCGCTCTTGTTATTTTGATAGATTCTATAATGATTGTAACATTCATCGGTAGGAAAAAAATTGTATTCTCTATAGAAGAATGGAGTTTTAGAAAGAATGAACATGACATTGATGGAGAAGGATACAAGTATGTTGAATCATTATAACCTTGAAAAAAGGTTTTGGTTTGAAGTTGTAGTCACTACTTACTACATGAATAATATGTCTCCTACATAATCTCTTGCGAATAAAATCTCTCAAATCATTAGAATAGTTTATTTATATTTCTTTTAGAAACATAAATTGAATTATAGATAAGTTACTTGAGCATTGTCACAAGTAACCCTAGTCCAATTTAAAGAGCAAGGACCCACACCTTCCCATGCTAGTCCAAGAGAATTTGTCCATTGTCTTTGAACCAATCTCAAAAAAGACATTAGAATGTGTCTACATTCCAAGAGTACATTAAAACTATATCTTATAAGAAGAGAAACAACTCATTTTACTCAAGCCTACCATCTCTTGGATCTATGACTCTTGCACTAATCTCAAAATAGAGAAAAACAATGATGGATAGAAAATTATAGTAGATGATGCCCATTATTTAAAATAGCAACTATTGTCACAAAAGTTTGCACCCTTGTCCAAAGTTTTTACCTAAGGGCAACCTTGTGAAACATGGAAACAACCTCCAAGCTATGGGACTTGAACTGTGAGGTTGAGTCTCTGGAGAAGGTCGGCTTCCTTTACTATTAAGGTGCACCTAACTACATTTGAAGAGGAAAAGGGAGAAGGAATGCATAAAATAAAACTACCTAATCTAATCTAAGGGGGTGATGCACCGAAATAGAGCGTTTGACCTTATCTCTACCCATGAATGCATAGCTAACTGGTTATAACCTCAAAGAATATAGATTCAGACCTTGCTTAATTTAACAACCACATGTAGATTAGAAAACAAAAGAATTCTATAGGAAGAGTCTTCACTTAATAATATCATTCAAATGTCAAAAGTAGATACAATCATGTAAATTGCAAAATATAGACAAAACATTAACCAGAGGCAAAAAAATCTTGCACAGTGTGTTAATGGCTAAAAGAGACTCAACAGAGGATTACAATGGCTTAGAGGCATGAGAAATTATAGTAGTATACATAGAAGCAATACTAGAGAATCAAAGGGAGATCAACCCTTACAAAGATTACAAAATCTACCTTTATAACTTAGGCATAACTAAGATATTTCTAATTGAAGTTACTCCACAACCACTACCATTAAATGCTCAAGACAATCCAAACAATAGATTTGATTTGGTACACTTGCAGAGGTATGAAAATCATGGAAACCTTGACTAGAGTAAACCTTGAAGTGATGGAAAAAATGCTAATCAATGCATAGTTGGGTAGATGGATAACCAGATGATGAGTGCATGCTCCTTTTGTATTTATTAAGCATAGGGATGTTGAAAGCAATCTGTAGACAATCAAAAATATGATCCACCATTAAAGATTCATTTTCTTTTTTTTTCCCTATCAGCACACCAAGTCAGATGTATTAGCAAATCAATAGTATTCAATGTTCTTCCTATACCTTTCTTTTAATTCTATTGGTTGAAGACCCTTTTCCCTTCCAGCTTGGACAAGTAAACACCTTTATTATGGTCAACTCAAGGTTCTACGATCACATGATTGTCAACCTATCTTATGGTCGAGGAAACTCTTAATAATCTCTACAATCTTACAATCATCATTTTATCATAACATCGAGCTCCCTTTAAAGTTTCTTTACGATCTTATGATTACCACGATGATACGAAAAACCTTGGTCTTCATACCCTCAGAAGACCTTTGCAGCTGCACTTACGACCTTATGAAAACCATATACCATAAGATTGTAACCCTTCCTTATTTCCTAATGCAACCATCTACTTCTATGATGTAACAATAACTACATATTGTAACATCGGCGAGCTTGATAATTGACTTCACAATCTTACGCTGGATCGTAAGATCATAATATGGAAACTTGGTTGTATTATCATAGTCTTGACTTTCACCCTTTGTGCTCTAGAGAATGGGGGTCCACCGAGGACATGTGTTAAGACCTTGCTCCATCTGACGTCAAGACATAACTAGCCCATGAATCCACATGTCATAACATCGCTTCCTTGCATTTTTAGAAAATTGGACAAATACAGAATGCGGGAAAGCAACAACCAATAGAATTCTAGCCGTATTCCAACTCACATCGACAAGTTAGCATAGTCAAAAGATGGCCCACAAACAAGAAGCAAGGCCCCACCTTGGATGCATGGCAAAAGGTCACTTCCCTGTATTCATTAAACATTGGGCAATTCTAAAATGTGGGAAAGCGACTACCATAGATCTGTGGGAGATCTGATGGTTGGAGAAAGTTGCGGGGGCCCAAAAAATAAACTTAGGAGAACATGAAATATTATAAGGTTTTATTTAATTTATTTTTTATTTCCATGGCATTGTTTAATATTAAAGGTGGGATGTGACCGTTTAGCATTTGAATTCAAATATGGCAATTTTGGTGTGAAGGCAAATTTGGCCAATAATTCTGACGACTCAGGGGGGATACAAGCCAGCTATGCATAGCCCAGTAGCCTGTGCATCCATTGGGCAATAGAGTCATAGAAATCATGAAGATCCATCCAAAAAAAACCCTAAAATCACAAAAAACATATCCAGGAAACCTCAAAATTGCCTCTCAACAACTGCAACCACGAACCAAAATCTTTTGCAACCTCTGCAAAACACATGTGCTCGTGCACTTCTTGAAAAATAGGAAACCATGGGAAGGAAACTAACCTAATTATATAAATGAAATACTCATCTTTTATTAGAAGCAAGACTTAAGATATATTCCATTAACAGGAATAGACAAAATTTTACCATTAGGCCTTCTTAATTGAAAAACATTGACCTATTTGCAATTGATAACCACATAGGGACCACTCCATAGTGTATCAAATTTTGAGTGCCTCCCTAGTTTTTTCTTGTCTGCATCCTATTTTAATACCATATCACCTTCTCTGAAGATTTTGGCCCTAGCCTTCCTATCAAAGCTCTTTTTCATTTGTTGCTGATGTATTTCTAGGGTTTGCATAGCCTATTTCCTTTTCTCTTCTAGCTCCATCAACTCTTCCATTCTTACTATTATGGCATCACTTTCCATTAGCTCCAATTGATGAGCCAATGTCAGCCGCATTGGGTCTGTTGTCATCACTTCCCTAATGTCCCTTCTTGTGTCCTCCATTGCTTTCAAAAACGGTTTATGATTCAAAATGGTCGTCCATAACTAGGGCATTGTGAGAAGGAGGTCACTTATCTTGACCGGTATCTCCGTTTGTAAGATCTATTGTACAATGTTTTGTTCTGTGAAGTTCTTTGCCAAGGTGCCGGTGATGTCCTTCAACTGAGATGTCCCTGCCGACGATGCCTTTCTAATTTTCGCCTGCATTTCCCCCAATTTTCTTTTTTCCTCCGCTTGCCTCCGTGTAATTGCCAGAACCTCTTCTACATCCATGCCGACAATGATCAAGTTTACTCCAAACTTTGGACACTTGGAATCTTCGTGATCGCCAGGTCCGCACCATCTGCATAATAATTTTGGTGTGTTTTCCATTGTACAATCCTGCGCAAAATGAACCCACAAACTACATGTTCGGCATTGAACGATCGACCGTCCATTTGCATCATATTGGGTTTGACTTTGGCTCCCATTATTATTGTTATTGTTTGCATTGTTGTTATTTTTCCCTCTATTATTATTCCTATACCCTCCAGATGTAGCACCTACGCTATTCATATTTTCGTTACTGCCCAATGGGGAAGCCTTCTGTGTAAGAAACACCTGTGAAGATCCTCTTGTCTTCATGTTAAAGGGGCACTCTTTTTTTGAATGGCTCATGATCTGACAAATGTCACAGAATTGGTTCTTTGGACATGATCCTTTAGTATGACCGTTGGTCTTACACTCCGTGCACCACAGCTCACTACCTTTTGGCTCCTTCTGCATATTTTTAAACTCCATCATGCGAACCATATCCTTTTGTAGGGCACGAACCTTCTTGCTGTTGCCTTTGTCATCACTACTATCATCTCCGTCAGGCTTGTCGTCATCCGAATCAGAGGAGCTAGTTTTCTTCTTCTTTGTCTTCTGCTCACTTTCAAGGTCCAGTGCTCTATTATATGCGTCCACATATGATGACAGTGGCACAATTTTCATTTTCCTCCACAACTTCAAGCGTAGGTTGTCCACAAACCATCTTTTCTGCAATCCATCTGCCGGCTTGCTTTCCATTTTGTTTATTAAGTCTTTTAATCTCCTCACGTAGATGTGGACAGTTTCGTGCTTCCCCTATTTGGTATTGAAAATCTCTGCTACAATTTTATTATCATCCCGCAAGAGTTTATATTCCGCTAGGAACTCCTTTTTAATGTTATCCCATCTATTTAGCTTTTGTGGATCCATGAATCATACACCGTTTTTGAAAGCAATAGAGGACACAGAAAGGGACAGTAGGGAAGTGATGACAATAGACCCAATGCGGTTGATAGCCAATTCTAAAGATGGGAATTCTAATAAAATTGGAAGCCTTGCTTCGCTGCCATATACCAACACAAAGGGTGAATTTCCTACTACCCTCTTAGGTGTTATTCTATCACTCCACAATGTTGTCTTCAACTTTTGATGCCAACACCTCTGTTTATCCTCTATAGTCCTTTTCATAATTCTGATTAGGTTTTTGTTAGATGATTCAGCCAATCCATTGCCTTGAGGATAGTAGTTTGAGGATTTGCTCAAGTAGATATTATGATCAACTGCTTATGCAAAAATTTGAGCTCCTATAAAAGAGTTTTCATTATGAGAAATAATGGTTGAAGGGGCACCAAACCTGGTCACAATTCCATCAAGGAATTCAACAACTAAAGATTTTATGGCATCCTTTAATGCTATTACCTCTATCCATTTGGTAAAGTAATTTGTAGCAACTAGGATCCATTTGTGACAAGAGCTAGAAGGAGGATTGATGGGGCCTATGAAATCCAATCTCCATTGAGAAAAGGACTTGTCTACTTGAATGGGGTGAAGAGGAAGAGCTGCAAGTCTTTGCTTACTAGAGAAGAAGGCATATTTTTCACACTTCCTCACATACTTATGACAATCATGGAACAAGGATGGTCAGTAGTAACCAGCTCTCATAATCTTCATTGCAATCATCCTTGCTAAAAAGTGGCCACCATCAGGACCATCATGAATCTCTTTGATCATTCTTTTAGCTTGGTCTTTATCAATACATCTTAATAGGGCTCCATTGAAATCCCTCCTGAAAAGGATATCATCCACTATGGCATAATGAATTGACTGTAATCCGAACTGTCTCCTTTTAGCCTTATCCAACCTTTGAGGATATCTATTTCCTGACAAGAAGGTCATCATGTCATCCATCCAATTCCTTGGATTATCATTTCTTGCTTCTTGATGCTCTATCAATACCATAGCAACTTCTTCATCTCACTCTTGAGATGAGATCGTCTGTTTCATTATCCCTTCCCTCTTATCAACTTGGTAATTTGGATGTCCACATCATACTCCATTACCTTAGTGACCCAACCTACTCTATTCTCACTAATATCTTTGCTCAAAAGAAAATCCTTCACACTGGCATGGGGTACTAAGAAATGGATCTTGTTGTGTGGTAGAAGTTGCCTTAATTTGTTCAAAGCTCTTATGACTACAAGGGCTTGCTTTTTTGCATAGCTATATTTGTCTTCATATTCATTAAGCCCTTCACTAAAGAAGGCAATAGGTTGCTCCTCATTCTTATCATTTTCTTGAGTCAAAACAATAGAAATACTTGATTCACCAGCTAAGGCGTAAAGGATGAAATCCTTCTCAAAATTTGGATTGATGAGAGTAGGGATTGAGGCTATGGCTGCTTTGATCTCTTCAAACCTTATCTTCCTTTCCTTGGTCCATGAAAAGACCATGTTCTTCTTAAGCACAGTTGTAAGAGGTTTCACCATGGTAGCTAAATTATGGATAAACCTCCTTACTTTCCCTATTGTATTTCCAACATGATCATATTCTGGTCCAATTTTGTAATATGTTATAGTTGACATGAATACCTAGTGGACAAAAAAAAAGATTTTGGACTTATATGTTTCAAGTTATAAGTGTTCAAGTTGAACTTATAAGAAATTGACAGTTGTTTTTTTCTGCCAAACGTTTTCTATCAAATCTATATATATTTTAAAACAAATTACATATTCTTGAAGATGACTCTCTCTTCTAGACGTAAACATAATTTTTTAATTTTTTGAACATGATTTACTATTTGTTTTCTTTTTCTGAACATACATCTTGAATCTTAAAATACTTACTTGTACTGATTTAAAATTATAACATATTATAAATGCTCAAAACACTAAAAAATTTATATGACCATAATCTTGACTTTGAGATCTACAAAAGGGTACTTTTAGTTTTTGAAAAAACTTCATTTTGTATGGAGAAATCAACCTTGAAAGTGAAAATTTGGTGATGTTGGTCTATGTGTTGTACTGAACTTAGCACTACGACCCCCTCCCTGAACACTAGCCTCCACCAAGGATGTAGGTGCACCACTAGTACCAGATGCCATAATGTATGATCAATTTGGTTAAATGTTAAGTTTCCAAGTTTGAACAATTAGAAGTTATTATAGTTTAGTTCTACCTAATGTTTCACTATGTGTTCGTTATATATATAGGTTTACTATGTTAATATTTTCTAAAATGTAACTAATTTTTGGCTGCAGGTCTGAACAAGTTTTCTAAGTTTCATTTTGATGTCCTATCTATTATGTGTGTGTGTGTGTGTGTGTGTGTGTGTGTGTGTGTGTGTGTGTGTGCGTGTGTGTGTGTAGATAAAATCTTAAGTTTCCAAGTTTGAACAACTAGAAGTTATTATAGTTTAGTTCTACCTAATGTTTCACTACATGTTAGTTATCTATATAGGTTTACTATGTTAATGCTTTCTAAAATATAATTAATTTAGTTATCTAGGTCTCTTGAGTTTTCTATGTTTGATGTAAAATCTAAATCTATGATTAAGTAGATATTTAATTAAAAAAATACTATAGTAGTCTATCTAACATATGATTTAACTATATAAAAAAATTAACTAATCTAAATAACTAAATACTAAAACACTTAAAATATAATTAATTTAACTTATACTAACATGTAATAACTAAAAATAACTTGATAAAACAAAAAAAACTACCTACCACTTATGAACAAAACACCCTAACCCACCCCTCAAAATTTGGAAACTGCAATAGTGAAAATGACTTCCAAAAGTGATTTCAGTATATTTATATTGCATTGTACCTTTTTGGTAGAAAGGGTTTCGGCCATAACCTCGGTGGCCAGGTTGACTTGGAAAACTACCATGCACATACAACTGATAGGGTTATGGCAGAAATGATTTTGGTTGTAATCGTTTCGGCCATAACCCTCCAAGATATCCCAAAGGGTGACACAAGTTTGTGTTTTCACCCTAATGCATTCAAAATTTGTTAAATACTTCTCTTTTGATCGATTAGGTTCACCATTAATGTTGTGTACTTCATTGAGTGGAAGTTAACTAGCACAACAACTTGGTGTCTTCGATAACCTTTGGTCTCTATTGGAGTGCTCGACTTATGTTGCAACACTCGGTCAACATAGACAGTTTACTGATACTCAACAACCTTTCACAGAATTTGTTCTCATGTATCTTATATATACATATATGAATTTTTGGCACAATTTTATGTAAGAAAATGATGTGTGATATATCATTTAGGTATACAGTTCCATACATACCTCTTTTACTTAGTTAGAGATGACATAATCACCTTCTCCATTGGATTGGGTGACCTTAGCTCCATTAGCTCCATTATGATAGTTAGAGATGACATGATCACCTTAGGGAGGATGCCAATTGTGCTCTCATAGGTTTCGTTGCAAGCTTTTAACCTACCAATGATTGCTTCTAATTCATTTTTCCCTGTTTCTATTTTATTCATTATATTTTCTTGGGTGCTAGGAGGAGGTCTTTTAATTGATGGAGGTTGCAAAGGTTCTTGCTCTTCCTCACAAGGGTTTTCATTTTGATCTTGTGGAGGGTTTTTATTTTGATCTTGTGGAGAGTTTTCATTTTGATTTTGTGGAGGATTTTGTTGATCAGACTAGGGATTTGGTGGTTGATTATTAACATTTCCTAATAAGAAACCAATTGAATTTTAAATAAATAAACAAACTTGAAGAAAAACTTTTAAAAGATACAAAACAGTGTTAAAAAATACAAAACAATGCAAAAAAAAGATTAGAAAACATACTTGATCAACCCGATCTTGATCTCTAGCAATGAGGAGGCATTTTGAGGAGAAGAGCGAGCAAAGATTTCACCTTCTACAAAATGGGTGCGCGTTGTTGAGAGCAGAGAAGGCAACCAACAAAAGAAAACCCAAATAATGAGATGGGTCATGAGTTGCAACCCATAAATTAGTGTTTTAAAAAGCATGCACGTGCTATTGAATATTTGAAAATAAGAAGATGTGTGTCATCTTTTTGGCTCCACAACTTGGTGCATTCACCCTTATAAAATGATTACAAATCTATAAGTCTTGAATCTTAGGATATTACTGACATTATATTTATGGTTACGTAAAAATTACACTTATGATTACATAAATTGATCAAATGATCAGAGACACTAAATGCATCATAATTGATTCATTATGTGGAAGTACTAGAAACATCCTAAGAATTTTAGATACTTATCATACATCTTCATAGAAACTATATAATCTAAAAGTGTTAACATGTAAATTGTATCCTAATTTAGTATATGAGAAAACAATAATTGACCTAAATTTCTCCTCATAAAATATAGGCGAAATCGCTAGAATATTCTAATGAATTGTCATGTCTCCTTTTCAAATATTTAAAAATAATAATCTTTGTTAAGGCAGGCAGTCCCAAAAAAGGTGAAGTTTCGGAAAAAGGGGCTAATCTTTGGAAACCAATGGACTAATAAATAAAAATTATTATTAAAATATGTTTTATTAACCCCTCTTGGACGTGAGTTAGGGTTATGCCCTCTTTTAAGGGATTTGGAGGCATTTTGGGCTCATTCCAAAACTTGATTTTTGCTCATTGCTTTGTTGTTCTTCAGAGGCTACCAAATCTGTGGAGAAGGAGACCCAAGGACGGGAGTTTTCAGGTTTTCAAGAAGGCTAAGGATGGGAGGTTAAAGCCATTCCATGTGCAAGCTCATGCAGAGTTTGCCCTTGTGCTGAACAGTGCAGAT
This sequence comes from Cupressus sempervirens, assembly GCA_028749045.1. Classification (NCBI taxonomy): domain Eukaryota; kingdom Viridiplantae; phylum Streptophyta; class Pinopsida; order Cupressales; family Cupressaceae; genus Cupressus; species Cupressus sempervirens. Next base: position 124,921,291 of record CM053785.1, on the reverse strand, counting down.
TTGTGGGTTTTCGAGTGTGTTTTTTGTAAGAGTTTGGTCTTTCCGGTTGAGTATTTCATATCAGTTTGGGTTGCTACTATATTTTAGAGTTTTAGATGTTAAAATAGAGCTAAATATATGTATTGGGTCATGGTTAAAATTCTGTGATAGATTATTAGTGTTTTGTGGTGATTCCGAGCTATTTTGTGTAATTTTCGGGAGCCCGATAAGCATTGTTTTTGTCCTTCATTTGGGAGTTGTTGTGTAAATGTTATATAGATATAGAAATGTCATTTTGTAAGCTGTTATGCTGCTGAAATTTCTATAAAATTGTCCACTTTCATATTTATTAATAATATGTGAAGTTGTGAAGTTTTTGGCACTATTTCGGACATACCCGATTTGGGGTTTATTGAAAAATTGGTAGATCTTTGTAATATTGGTTGTTTGATTTTGAAAATCTGATTAGAGGGTTGAAATATCATATAAATTCATAAAAAAGGACATTTCAGTGGTATCAGAGCTATGATCTTGCCAGCCTGAGGGTTTGTAGAAGTTTGCATGCAACCAAGTGAAAGAGAAAAGAGATATTTGCAACGAGAAAAGAATAAAGAAATTTTGATCAAAACTTCAGCTAAAAGTTAAAAGTACAAAATCCAAGGAAGGAAAAAGTATGGCTGATCAAGATGAGATGGCAAAGAAATTTTTCCAAGTCATCCAAGATACTCAGAAGCAAACAGTGGATAGTTTGGCGGAAACTAGAGAGGCATTGCAGATATTGACAAAAAAATTGCAAGGAGTTGCATCTATTAATGAGAGAGGGAGAACTTCAGAGGAGCCAAGAAATTTGAAACCCACACCCTCTAAATCAACAAAAACTATTTTTCGGCCTGCAGATGTGCCATTAGTACCAAATCTAGCCCTTAATCCCATGGAAGAATTTACAGGTACTTGATTGCATTAAGAGCTACTTACAATGGCTTAGATGATGACTTTTGTAGTTCAGTACCTTTTAGAGAATATGTGGATATGATGAACACTTTGATGCCCAAGAAAGAATACAGGAGGGAGCATGACATAAGTGGAAGAGAGCTCAAAAATAAAATAAGCAAGTTTACAGCACCTACTTTTGATGGAACAAATAAAATTTCAGCTAGAGCATGGCTACAAAAATTATAGATCTTCTTCACACTTAACCACATGAAGGAGAGTGATGCTGTTCAATTTACAAGTCTACACTTGGAAGATGCAACCTATGATTGGTGGTATCATGGAATGACTAGTCAAGGTCATGATCAAGTAACTACATTTGATGATTTCAGTCAAAGAGTGATAGATAGATTTGACCTCAAGGATGATGAAGAGTACTTTAAAGCATTGTCAAAGTTGAACCAAACCAAATCAGTTAATGAGTATATAGAAGAATTTCAAAAAGTGGCTGTTATGGTACCTGATATGAGTGAAAAGAGGATTGTTTATCTTTTTCTTGATGGGTTGGAAGATTCTGTTAAGGGTTTGGTTAAGGCTTTCTCACCCTCAACCTTACAGGAAGCTATCAAAAGAAGCTTGCAACTTGAAACTTGCATGCCTATGAAATCAGTCACCACTCAAAAACCCCCAAATCTTGGGCAACATAAGGGGAATTTTTAGAAAAAGACTTTTCCAAAACTACCACCAAAAGATGTGATAAATGTGGCAAAAAAGAAGGTAGATAAAGAGACTAGGAGTGAATTACAAAGGAGAAAGCTTTGTTTCACTTGTAGAGAACCATGGGTTTTGGGACATAGATGTTTGGGGAAAGGTCAAGTGCACTATATTGAAGTTGCTTTAGAATTTGATTCAGATGAACATGAGGAATTTCATGATATTAAGGAGGAGGAAGAAGAAGAGAAAGGAAAAGAAATCAACAAGGATGGCATTTTAGCAGCATTATCAAGAGTCCCAAGATACCATCCCTTTCGAATTTGAGGGTTACTAGCTGGGCAAAGGTTGACAGTTCTTCTTGATAGTGGGGCAACTCACAATTTTATTGATGAGGGATTTGTCATGAAAAGAGGGCTGAAAGTAGAAGATTTTGAAGGATTCAATGTTACTGTAGCTGATGGATTCACTATGCCTTGCACACAGGTGGTGAAACAACTCAAGATGACCTTAGGAGATTATGAGTTATGTGATGACTTCTATGTTGTTGGCATTGGGGAGACAGATCTTGTATTGGGTGTTCAATTGTTGCACTCTATTGGAGGCTATTACATGAACCATCAAACTATGGAGTTTAAATTTCATTCCAATGGAAACAAAGTCTTATTGAGAGGCTTATCAAATGGAGCACCTAAGGAAGTCTCTGCAAAGAGGATGGAGAGGACTTTTCGAAAAGGACAAGTAGCGTGGGCAGCAGGAGTCATAATCCATCCAACAAGCTCTCCAAAGAATCAAGGTAATTTCCATTTTGAAATTCAAAATATTCTTGATAAGCATAGTATAGTTTTCAATGACTTGCCTCTAGGATTACCACCAGATAGAGGTTTTGAGCATGTTATAGAGTTAGAACAGGGTGCCAAACCAGTTATGACAACCCCATACTGCCATCCAAGAGGTTATAAGGAAGAAATTGAAAAAAATATTAAGGAACTCCTAGACATGGGATTCATAAGGCCTAGCTCTAGTCCATTTGCATCATCTATGGTACTTGTCAAGAAAAAGGATGGTACAATGAGAATGTGTATAGACTACAGGGCTCTAAACAAGAAGACCATAAAAAATAGGTATCTCATACCATGCATAGATGAACTCATTGATGAGTTACATGGTGCTATATACTTCTCAAAAATTTACTTAAGATCAGGGTACCATCAAATCTGAATGAGGGGTGAAGATGTGGAAAAGACTACTTTTAGATGTCACTATGGACACTTTGAATTTCTTGTTATACCATTTGGCCTCACTAATGCACCTGCAACATTCCAATCTTGTATGAATAAGGTATTCTACCAGCATCTTCAAAAAAAATTTTTGATATTTTTTGATGATATCTTGATTTACAATAAAACATGGGAAGAGCATCTAAATCACATATACACTATTTTGGGAATCTTGGAGCAGCAATCTTTCTATGCTAAGCTATCTAAATGTGAGTTTGGTTTGACAGAGATCCTATATTTGAGGACATATTATAAGTTCTAAAGGAGTACAGGTTGATCAACAAAAAATTTAGTCAATTTTGGATTGGCCTCCACCCACTAATCTTACATAGTTGAGAGGTTTATTTGGGTTGTGTAGCTACTATAGGAGATTTGCCAAGGGATTTTCTCAGCTTGTTTCCCCCTTGATTGATTTGACAAATAAAGGAGCTTTTGTTTGGACAAAAGAGGCACAAAAAAATATTTGATAAGCTTAAGAAGGTAATGAGTTCATGCTCTGTGCTTGCAATTCCAGATTTCTCTTTACCTTTTGTTGTTGAATGTGATGCTTCTGGAGAAGGTATAGGGGCTGTCCTAACTCAAAGGGGACATCCAATAGCATTTGAGAGTAGAAAACTAAATCAATCAGAGAAAGGTTACTCCATCTGTGATAAGGAAATGTTGGCAATCATGCATGCACTTCATAAGTTTAGACAATATTTGGTATGTGGGAGATTCATTGTAAAGACATACCATAATAGCCTTAGGTTCTTCTTGAACCAAAGGGATTTGAATGATCATCAACAAAAATGGGTAAGCAAATTGCAAGCTTATGATTTTGATATTGAATACATGAAAGGAAAGAATAATGTGGTTGCTGATGCTCTCTCAAGAAAGCCCAGTCTGTGTTCCTTAACATCTATCTCTGTTGATTGGAAAGTCTCCATAATTTTAGAGTATGCTAAAGATTCCTTTGCCACCAAGATTTTGGATAAGTTAGTGGATGATAATAGGTACAAGGTTGTTGATGAATTGATTTATTACAAGAACAGGATCTTCTTAGTGCCAAGATCAAAAACTAAGGAGAGGATATTGAGGGATTTTCATGACACACCTTTGGCTGGTCACCAGGGATAATTCAAGACATACAGGCAAATTCGAGTGCAGTTTTCATGGAAGGGTATGAAGGAGGATGTCCTTAAACACATTAAGGAATGTATGGTATGCCAACAAAGCAAGAGTGAGAAAAATTTTCCTGCAGGGTTGTTGCAGCCACTTCCAATTCCTAAACAAAAATGAGAAAGTATTTCCATGGACTTCATCACCGGGCTGCCCAAGGTTCAAGGTAAGGATTGCATATATGTGGTGGTAGATAGACTAACTAATTATGCACATTTATTTCCTATCACATCTAATTTCAAAGCATCACAAGTGGCCAAATTGTTCTTCAAGGAGATTTTTAGATTACATGGCTTGCCTAGAAACATTGTCAGTGACCAGGGCAGTAGATTCCTCAGCTCTTTTTGGAAGGAGCTCTTTCATTTGGCAGGAACTGAACTCACTCCAAGTACTAGCTATTACCCTCAAACAAATGGACAAACAGAGATAGTTAATAAATGGATAGAGGGATATTTAAGGAACTATGTTTCAAATCAACAACATGCTTGGGTGAAATGGTTGCACCTAGGAGAGTATTGTTACAATACATCTCATCACATGTCTATTGGTATGCCTCCTTTTTGTGCTCTTTATGGTTATGATGCCCTTTCCTTTGTTGATTTAGTACTTTCAGATAGCAGAGTACCTACAGCAAGTGATTTCATCAAGCAAAGCCAAGACATAATAAGGTCCCTCAAGGATAATCTACAACATGCACAGAAACAACAAAAGTTGTATGCTGATAGGAAAATGACTGGAAGATCTTTTGAGGTGGGAGATTTGGTATTTGTCAGGTTGCAGCCATATAAGCAAAGCACCTTGAAGAGGAGTGGGGCAGAGAAACTCAAGCCAAGGTTCTATGGGCCTTATAAGATCACCAAGAAGGTAGGAGAGGTAGCTTATGAATTGGAGCTCCCACCAAATAGAAAAATACATAATGTTTTCCATGTATCTTGCCTAAAGAAGGTTCTAGGCCAACAGATCATAGTATCTACAGAATTACCACCTCTTGATGATGAAGGGAAATTAGTTTTGATACCATAAGAGATTTTGGATACAAGAGAGAAAAGATTGAGAAACAAGAGCATCATAGAGCATTTGGTCAAATGGAAAGGATTACCACTGGAGGATGCAACTTGGGAAGGAGCACATATTATTGAACATTCCAATCTTCATTTCTTGAGGACAAGCAATATTTGGGAGGGGAGGACTTGTCATGTCCCCTTTTCAAATATTTAAAAATAATAATCTTTGTTAAGGCAGGCAGTCCCAAAAAAGGTGAAGTTTCGGCAAAAGGGGCTAATCTTTGGAAACCAATGGACTAATAAATAAAAATTATTATTAAAATATGTTTTATTAACCCCTCTTGGACGTGAGTTAGGGTTATGCCCTCTTTTAAGGGATTTGGAGGCGTTTTGGGCTCATTCCAGAACTTGATTTTTGCTCATTGCTTTGTTGTTCTTCAGAGGCTGCCAAACCTGTGGAGAAGGAGACCCAAGGATGGGAGTTTGAAAATTTACAAGAATGCTAAGGATAGGAGTTTGAAGCCATTCCATGTGCAAGCTCATGCAGAGTTTGCCCTTGTGTTGAACAGTGCAGATTTGTGGGTTTTTGGGTGTGTTTTTTGTAAGAGTGTGGTGTTTCCGGTTGAGTATTTCATATCAGTTTGGGTTGCTACTATATTTTAGAGTTTTAGATGTTAAAATAGAGTTGAATATATGTATTGGGTCATGGTTAAACTTCTATGATAGATTATTAGTGTTTTGTGGTGATTTCGGGCTATTTTGTGTTATTTTCGGGAGCTCGATAAGCATTGTTTTTGTCCTTCATTTGGGAGCTATTGTGTAAATGTTATACAGATCTGGAAATTTCATTTTGTAGGCTATTATGCTGCTGAAATTTCTATAAAAATTTCCACTTTCAAATTTATTAATAATATGTGAAGTTGTGAAGTTTTTGGCACTATTTCAGACGTACGCGATTTGGGGTTTATTGAGAAATTGGTGGATCTTTGTAATATCGGTTGTTTGATTTTGAAAATCTGATTAGAGGGTTGAAATATCATATAAATTCAGAAAAAGTGGCATTACATGAATATATTATAATATAGAACTATTAAAATAAGATTAATATTACTATTCAAAATACATAATATATTGGGCAAGAGCCTACAACACAATGGTAAAATTTGAGCATCATTTTTGAGAGGTGTTGGGTTCAAATCTACTCAAGATTAAGTAATAATAAAAATAATTAATCACAATAAATAATAATAATTAACCTTGGCTTCAACCTCATGTACTGATAAAAAAAAAAAAGTAATATATTCAAATCAATTTTATTGATGAAGACCACTTTTGTTGTACCTTTTTACTCGTACAAACAATAATATGGAGAGAGAGAGAGAGAGAGAGAGAGAGAGAGAGAGAGAGATTTAGTGCATGCTCAATTTAGAAGCATGTGTTTATGTCTTCATAACCTGTATAGGTTATGAAGAAGATTTGAAAATGTAATTTTCGCTAAATTCAATACTTGAATAGGTTATGTTTAATTTGAGAGTGTACTTTTTGTTTTCCAAAAGCCAAGTGGCTTCTTTTTCACATCAAAATCCATATGGGATTTGGCTTGGTATGAGGGTTGGAAGATGACCTTAAGGCTTGCAAGCCCATCTTCCCTCTATTTTGTCCCTTTACATATTTTTGCATCTTTCAACATGGTTTCTTGACTTTGTTGTCATCAAGTTTACAATGATCAGGTGAGTATCTCTAGTACCACCATAATCATACATCATCTTAGCTTTTTGAAAATATACTTTTTTCAATTTTTGGACAACATTACAACATAGTAAACTTTAATTTTCTTTATTGGTGCCTTGAAAACCCTCATAGATAGATGTTTACCATTTCTTTAATAACTTCTAATATACTTGACCAAATTCAAAACAAATTAGATAGTACTATTCTACGCTAAGATTCTAGATATTTAAATTAAAAAGTTTACATTTTTTATTATTTTGATGTGAGTTATGCCTAACACACTTGAATAGGTACTAGTTTTTCCAAATTCGACTACTTTCAACAATCATGAAAAAAAACACTCAACAAAAAATACACAACTTCTAGATCCCACTCTTATTTATCATCCTACCAAAGAATTTTTCAAAATACTAAATCTAACTATATATTTTGTGAAAGTGCATGAAAATATCTATATTGTATTTTCTTGGAAAATTAGAAACAATCTTTCATGCACAAGAGGCTTGACCCTCTTCTAATCTTATCTATTTTTTAAAAAATAGTACTTTATAAACAAGATTATGAGTACTACAATTCTTATTTTTGTATAACTTATAGTTTTTTGTATAAGACCCTCAAAAGTTTCTTTGAAGTTCATCTTTACCTCATTCCAAAAAAAAAAGTGGTCACTTATACCCCTTCTGCACACCATCTTGGTATGTTTACCCTATATCTTATCACTTTTAAAATGAACCAACTTTTTATTTTTTATTAAAAACACACATGTTATATCATTCTATGCTAGTGGAAGATAAACATAAAACTTTCTTTTATGATTAAAAAAAAAGCTGCATATAAATAAATAAAAAAATTTATTGTAAAAAAAAAATTATGAAAAGAAAATAGAAATCTCCATAAATAGAATAAAATTCCAAAAGAAATAATAAGAGAAAGTAACTTTCAACATACATGTGAATAAACTAAAATTAGTATACATATCTTTATAAGTATAGAAAATATTGAGGCATTATTTAGTTTGTGAATATATTCTTTAAGTGGAATAGGGCAAAACTTAAAAAGATCTTGTATAATAATATATTTATCAAGTATATTTATGACAATCTATCTTTTATGAGAATTAATGAACACTCAATACTAATTACATTTAGGTGATGTTTTGAACATTTTTTGAGTGGTCATTCATCAAAATATTATTTCAATGGAAGCAATGCTTAATCATAGAGTTCCCTCAAAATACTCAACTAATACGCACTTGAAATAGAGTAGCACAACTATTTTTCACCTCCTAAGAAGACCTAATGCTTTACCTCTATGAACACCATATATATACAATAACTCTATAAACATCACTTAAATACAATAAGTATTAGTATTCAATTTATATTTATAAAAAAACTGATTCTTATAAACTAATATATAATTTTTTTTATATATTTAATATAAAAAATATTCCTTTTATTCTTCTGAAAAAAAAGACTTTTTATTAACTACTATCCATGAAACATACACCAATAAATTTGCTTCCAAACATAATATACTTTATTTACACAGTATACTTTGTTTACAAGGTAACTAGAAAGTTTGCCACATTTAGAAAACTGTAACAATTCTAGCCCTTCTTATAATCCATGTTCGGTGGTGGGCAAGGAAAGATTGTTTTGGAATTGGTAAAATACATTGATCAATCCATTATATCACCATGTGTGTACAAAGATGCAGTTCCACGAACACAAGCTCAAAGATCACTTAGGTTCTACAGTCGCAGGCACGACATATCCACCACCACCACTGTAATCGAATGAACCCGATGCAGTATCAGCAGAAGGACGAACGGCAAACTTCCCGAATGCAAAACCACTTTCCATCTCTATGTCCCCTTCTCCATCATTACATCCACACTTTTCCGCCATTGACTCAAGTTCTTTAACCACTTCGCTCATTTTCGGCCGATTTACACCAAAATCTTCACAGCAACGCATGGCTAAGCTTACAAAGCTTCCCAAAACAGAGGATGTAATGGGAGGGTTTCTGAGAACCGTGTCCAAAAGATGGTGACGCTCAAGAGCATTTACCCCTCCTCCTTCAATTGCATTACTCACTTCTCGAACCAGATATTTCCCTCTTTCTATGGGCAGCCTCGAAGTTAATATTTCGAGCAATACAACACCATAACTGTACACATCGCTCTTCTGGGTCAGTTGCTGTGTCATGTAATACTCTGGGTCCAGGTACCCCTGCCCGGGCCCCATTTCACAAAACCCTTCATTTTAGAAATAAAATTTTGCAGGAGAAAAGATTTCAAAGTTTCAACAAGATCATGTATTAACAATATCAGATTTCTGCAATCCATTTATTATACAATTTTTATTTTTGAATTCGATTGTGTGAGAGCCTTTGTCATCAAAATCTAGGATCACCCTCTGTGATCTATCTTCACAATGGGATAGATCAATATTTCAGATCATACTCTGGATCCATTTCGAAATATATTCTATGATCCATCATCTATCTCATTCTAGTGATGAATCACAGAGTGTGATCTGAAATATTGATGAAAAAACTTACAATCTAATCTGAAAATAAAAAATTGCATTAAAGTTATCTATGAATTTGATTGCATTTTATGTATGAATTTGAGCTTGATGGATTTAGATTAGATAATTGTATTCACCATTGTTCCCTTGACTTGAGTTGTGATATATCCTCTGGCGCCTGAATTGGCTATGAGTTTGGAAAGGCCGAAGTCTGCTACCTTGGGATTGAGATTTTCATCAAGCAGGATGTTGCTGGACTTCACATCTCGGTGAATTATTGCTGGATTTGCATGATCGTGGAGGTAGGTTAACCCTCTAGCTGCCCCCAAAGCAATTCGGATTCTTTTTCTCCAATCAAGATTTATCCCAGTTCTGCCTGTTAACAGAGGAGTGTGTTCAAGAATCGAAATGCAGAAAAATCTTGATCAGTTTGAACTTTGGAGGCAGAGCAGAGAGAAAAGAGAAGTACCTGAGAGATTGTCTCTGAGGGACCCATTTGGCATGAATTCATAGACAAGCATGTGTTCGCCCTCTTCAAAACAAAATCCAATCAGTCCCACCAAATTCTTGTGATGAACTCGCGATAGTAGTTCTATTTCGGTCTTGAATTCGGCTCCGGCCTGCATAGATTCCTCTTTCGCTCTCTTCACAGCCACCATTTGGCCACTCGCCGCCAGCAGACCCCTGTACACCTGCATTTTAATGCAAACTCCATTTTGAAATCTATGAAAAACCATGATATGAAAGTCAAGTTAGGAGTTCCAAATGTTTGATGTAGCTAAAGAAAGGGAGATCAGCAATACGCCAAGCCCAGAAAAATATGGGCTAGTCTTAGATCCAGTAGTTCAGTTAATTGAATTCTAGAACAAATTTAAGATCCTAAATTCGAATTCTAACTGATCCATAAAAAATTCAACAAAATTATGGCGATACAATGAGACCAGATTGTACCAATATAAGATCGAATGAAAGAAAATGCAATATACCTTGCCATAACCTCCAGATCCAATTTCATTCCGAGAGGAGAAATTATTTGTAGCCTGTTTCAGTTCCTCGAATGTGAACCACCTTGCACCTTTCAAAGTAGGAGCATCTACGCCATATTCGCCGCTTGCAAGTCCCCATGATCCTGAAGAAAAATAATTACACCCAAACAGAAATCACTCAATTCACCTAGGAACACCATGAGGGAAGAAAAATGCAGATGCAATGAAATTAGCTTCTTGAAGAAATTTTCTTACCGAATGGTCTGCTATTTTTAGCTGCCCTTTTGGCTTTCTTTTTCAACATCAATATATAAACCCCTATTGCTAAAATGGCAAGGATTGACGCGGCCGCACCGATTACTATACCAATAATTGCGACTGTATTTAGGCGTATCGATCTGTTGGAAAGATCTGGAAATAGAAAATTTACAATTTTAGGCTTTAAAAATCCGTCGAATGAACAAACGATGGGGTTTGAAGAAGCAACAATAAAAATGAGAACAATCAATCTCTTACCAAGAAACAAGTAGTCTGATATCGGACGGAAAAAGTAGGGTCCAAATTCCCGTGGTGACTTATAAATATGCGAGCTTAAACTGTAACCAAGGTTTACAATTTCCGATCGCTCAAAATATTTAATCCCAACCGGTGGAAAAATCCGGAGGGGAACTGCGAGATAATCATTTGCATCAAAATACATGCAGCAAAAAACATATACTGCTGACCCCTGCGGCAAACTTAAGTTGTTCATCAGGGATTTCTCCAAATTTTGGAATCTAGAATTATTGTTGAGAGCTGAAAAGAAAGTAGATCTGAACACCAGGTTCCCCTCAAAGGGTATAGCACATTCGCAGTTTCGCGGATCCATTTGCATGTTCTCCGCTTCACATTTCAGATTTTCGACGCAATCATTTGCGGTACTTGTTATGTACGAGGTGCTGTTTCCCGCAATTTCTGGATTGCAAGCTTTTTGACCGTACAGGTTTGTTCCTTCAGCGCAGGCCGGGTTTCCAGATAGCTTGCTGCCATTGAATTGAGGGAAACTATTCAAGTCGTGATTCATTGTTATACGCTTCCTTACAAAATCATGGAAGCAGGAAAAATGTGTGCATATATGCAGTTGTTCAACAGTGGTATTATCTCTCATTTTAGTTACCTCTAAAAATAAGTTGATAATTAAAAGTTTATTAAAAATACTTTGGATATGCCAATGGTTGTTTATTTGTGTATTTATTTCATTTCTATATTGAAGAGTTGTGCACTTTACTGGGGCATTTGTGTTTGGTAAAAATATTTATTAAAGAATACATTAAATTTCTTATGTATATTTTGTGAGGTTATAATGTATTGTTATTAGAGTTTCTTTGAATAGTTATGGTTGTAAATTTTATATATATATATATATATATCTTTGTGTACATAACGAATTTGCTTTAAGCAACTAGAATATGAAACTACAATTTTAAATTCTTAAATTACACAGGGGAAAACTTTAAGAACTTAGAAAGTTATGGTGGGTGTTTTATTGAATCCTTTTTCTTATAAATGAATTAAGATATATAGAAGACACATTGAATATGTCTCAATATTAGCGATATGATAAATGATATGATTTTTCATCATTTTAAAATATTTATATAGTAAATTTCAAGGGTAGTGTAAATGTTGAGAAGATTTAGGATGATATTGGTGCCTTGGCATTGAAATTCCATCTAGAGCATTAACTATTTAGGATGTAAGATCCTGTTATTTGTGTAAAGTAGAAGAGATTGGAGACTTTGAGATAAAGACAACTTATGAGAATCTATGCAATAATGGAGTATTAAAAGATGAAAACAAAATCATTGCTGAGAAAGGGTTTACCAATGCCCGAGGGTTCCCAAAGGTTTTCAAGGTTGAATGGATAAAAGTCATGTTTAGTCACATCCATGATATGAATATATGATTAGAGTGTGGACCGATAAAAATAAAAAAGGCTATAATACGCTGAGTGACTGGTTACCTACCTTGGATTGAGCAAAAAGGATAAGGAGTACATCAAGGAATGAAATTGAGAAGTCAACCAAAGAAAAGTGAAATGGTAGAGGGATGTCGATTGATGGGATTGGAGATCCTATAATTGAATTCGTAGTTCATGAGATAGCACACAAGTCCTACCAATCCAACAGATTGACAACATGCCATGTGTTGTAGTAGATTTGGGCTATAAAACTGTCAAGAAGGATCATTCTTATGACCTTGTTGAGCTGTAGCTGCAACAACTGGAAAAAAAATAGAAGCTGTAAGAAAAGAAAAGAAATACATCATGTAAGTTTGGATATTTGCTAGTATGTATATTTTTCTATGTATAAAATTCATTTCCTATGGTTGGAATTGTTGCATGGGATAAAAGTCGACCTGTTATAGGGTAGTTAAATGACTTGATTAATAGGTTGGGAGAAAATTTTGAGGCTATAATGAATAATTATTTTGAAGAATTCAAAATCAAAATGAGAAAGAGAATGAGGATCCATAAGTTGGTTCTAGATAAATATGATCATAAAATATGTTGTGGTAGGGATGGATTTTGTTCATGTTTAGGTAGCAATACCAAGGATTCCATGGTTAAGGCCTATGCCTTATAAAGTAAATGATGATGAGATCACAACAACAATGACTACACTTTTCATTGAAGATGTTGATACTAATGTCAAGTAATTACACACATATGAGACAATAATGGTAGAACTATTTGTGGAATCAAGCACACCTAAAAAAGAAAAGAAAAGAAAAAGAGTCTTAAGAATAAGGACAATGAAGAAGGGGATGGATTAGAACAACCTGATAAGGCCTGATGAAGCAAAAGGAAAAGAACTGGCTATTTTCGAGTACAAGGCAAAAAAGAAGAGGAAAGTAATCATTGTTAATCTTAAGGTAAAAGATGATCTAAGTAGAGATGTGTAGAAGGTTCTCACACCTTAGAAGCCAAAAGGAAAGATTGTAACAAGATCAAAGACAACTCAACCCTTGACTGTGAAAATGAAAGGAAGTCCATCAAAGAAGAGACCGACCATCTCACTAAAGAAAAATATACACGAGAGGCTAAGGAGGAAACAAATTGTAGCACAAGAGGGGAAAGATGATGAAGAAACCGAGAATATTGAAAATTGTAAAGAGACTCCCTCCAATGACTGTGGATTAGATATGTGATTCAAGGATTAGAAAATCATAAAATTTTGTAGGATTCAAAGATATTACTTATGATTCTTTGAATAATGGTGATCAAGTCAAGATTCTATGATCGATATGATGATAAAATTTAGATGTACACCTTTGGAACTGGGAGATGGATTCCCAGTGGACTTGTACAAATGGATAGATGCTAAATGGAAGTGGGCACTATCCATAGAAAATAAAATAAGAGAAACTACATTGGCACAAGCTATACCAGATTTAGGGAAGATACATATTCCTATAGCCCTTAAAGATTCTATGAATAAATTTATGCCAAGAGATAGGGCATACAAAATTTTGAAGAATAAAGCTCATGAAGTTGATCAAGACAACATTTGGGTATGGAAAGAAGTATTTGGAGTACTTACTCCAATAGTAGAGACTAGAGAAGGAGGAGACACAATTGAATTTGAAGATGTATATAAAGATGAGGTTGCTAACCTAACAAAATAAATCAAGAAACTAGTGAAATAGTGTGAACAACAAGAGGTTGTCACCATTAAAGATGTTTTTGACACACCTCCACTGAATCCAAATGTGTTAATCAAGGAAGACATACAAAATCTAATGTCAGATGCAAATCTACCTTGTACAAATATCCTTTTGGTAAAAATTGTAGATTGTCCAAAGATTGAGAATGTTTTAAGACTGATAATGTAGAGGTTACATCAATTGTAGAGGATACAAGTGTTGAGAAATAGGGAAAGGATATAATTGTGTTTTCACAATTAACTTGTATGGCTATTCCTTAGACAAAGGAGAATAAAGAAGAGGTTAAAGGCATAGAGTTGGCATAAGAAGAGGTGACACTAAAAGAGGAAGAAGCTTCCCAAGCTCTTGTATAGCCACCGAGTGCAAAGTCTACAAAACCATTAGTTCAAACACCTATACAATAGGTAGAACCTACTCTAGAGAAGAAACAATAGGTATTTATATCAAGTGAGAAGGGGAAACAACTGCAAATATCACTACCCAAAGATACACCCTAATGTTCTGAAATTTTGACTCAATTAGAAGAAGAGGCAGATGAGTTAGTAAGTCTAGATGAGGTAATTACCTTACCCATGTATGACTTGAACAACCTGACAATAGAGAAAATGCATGAGTTACAAACCTTGTTGAGCCACAAGGAAAAGAAAGATCAACTAAGGAGATAAAACAAGAAGAAATAGGTATTACATACTATTAGAGATACTTTTGTGGATGTATTTGGCATTACTAGTTTAGATAATCAAGAGTGAAATTTTGGATTAGTTAGTGTACATAGTTGATAAAGTTCAAGAAAAAGATATAAAGACCAATGATAAATTGATGCAATGGTCTAGGAGAAGATTTGAACATAAAGTATTGGCGAAAGTCTCTCATGAACTTGTAAATAGACAAGCAAAGCTTTCCAACCTAGTCACACAATTAGAAATAATTTTGAAAACTATTCATTCATTATACATGAAGTGGTGTGATGTTGAGGCTTTTACACTGAAGAATCAATGTTCTATTGATTTATTACATGTTGATATGAGGGAAAGTGCTATTTCATTGGGAAAGAATGCAAGTTCAAGCTCACTCTCATAAAATAAGTTGACATTTGGTCAACAGAGGTTAGCCGAGCTCATGGCTAGAGATAGTGAAATAAGGAATAAGTTAATATTAATTTAATTCCAGTTACTACCCCATTTGGAAATAATTCAGAAAGAAGTGTCTATTACACATACTATTTTGAAGGACACACATTTTTCACATATTGAAGGTCTAATTGATCTAGCTTCTGAGCTATAAATTCAATTTCAAGTTTTGGATAAGGTAAAGGACTAGTAGAATAAATACTATGTAGACATTTTGGCAAGCCATAAACAATCTTTTGATAAGCACAAGCTAACCCAAGAAGCCCCAAGTTATCAGTGACATAAACAAGGGGGAAATATATTGAGAAATAAAAATAAGGGGGAAATAGAAAATGGAATGACAACAAGGGGGAAATAAAAGAATAAATCAGATGTCACAGCATTAGAATTTTACATATAATAGATTCAAAATCTAGTCTAAGTAGGGGGAGTATTTTTGAATGCAATGACTATTCATGACAAAGTGTTTTTGCCACTAATGTCAAAGAGGGATATTATTGGTCTCTATGCTTATATTTCCTATTAGTATCCAAACACTTAGTCATTTACTAGGGAAGGATGAATGGTCATCATTGTGACCAAGTCATCTAGTGAAGGTTGACCATATAAGGACTTGTTTATTATGCATTACATGCTAAGCAAGTCAATCATTGCTGAGCACCCTAGGTGAGGCTGAGAACATATGTAAATCAAGCTATTATAGTAGAGATCGAGTAAACTACAAGATGATTTTTTCCAAGAAATCAAAGAAGAAAATGCATATAGAAGCTGAGTGCTAGTATGAATGTTAGTGATGACCAAGTGTCAGCACATTCAGATGTTGAGTAGGCCAAATTTGTCATATGAGTTTGTAATTGAATAAACAACTATGTAAATCATTTTTGATGACTTCTATATGATATTTAATGTTTGTAGAGATACTTAAGATGGATATTACACATCATTGTAGAAGGTAATGATCCCAAGGAATGAAAATCAACCAATCTAAAAATTAGAAAGAAACAGAAAAAGAAGATGAATTTAAAACCATTGATTGAGATATAGAACTTTGGAAGAAAATCTATTATGGAGGATTTTAACCCTAGAATCAAAGAGTGTGAAATGCAAATAGAGAGAGATAGAATGTATGGATGAATGAAAGTGTGAATGCACAAGTGAAGAAGCAAACAAGGAAGGAACAGAGAAAGAAAGGCTAAGTCTAGAATCAAATCGAACAAGGGAAATCAGAGCAATGAAGGACTAAAAGGAGATATCAAATCAAGATATTGTATAGAGGAGATCCAAAATCAGCTTGTAGAGAAAATTGAGGATCAGATACTGAATCCATTTTTAACAGAATTGAGTCAAGGAAAATCTCTTAACCAAGTGATCCTAATATGTCCTTTTAAATCTCCTAATAGAATCCTTACTTAATTGTAAGTGTTAAATCCTTTAATAGGGTTGGACTTAACAATCTCAAAGCTTTTAATGGGGTAGATCATATATTATGATCAAACATTATAACCCTAATAGGTTAACTTTATTGTTGCAATGGTGAAGATTTGTGGGTTTCATCCCCAACCTAGTTTTACCTTCACATTGAAGTATTTCTGGGTTACCAAATCATTTGTGTTATGTGTTGATTCTTTTATGGTTATGTTTTTAGCATTACAACTTTATGTTACATTTAAGGTATGAGATGGTTAAGTGTGAATTCAATAATTTGGTTTTGTAAGTAAAAGTTTAAGATCCTGATTCACCCCTCCCCCCTCTTAGTATCTTGTTTCCCATTAAATATTTCTAACAAACACCATGAAGATTAATGAGACTTGAAGCATGGGCTATGTGAGATGTTAAGATCTCCATTTGACCACAATGGCTAAGAATCAATGGATAATCTCCATGTGCCAGAATATTATGATGATGTCAACATATGAATATGTGATAGGCCTTGGATAGAGGATGTCCTGACCAAGAATAATCTTAGGGGGCGTGCTGTCAGGAAGACGATGAATCAGTTATGAGCTAGGAAGCCTGATCTAGAGATGTCCTTAAGATTGGGGTTAAGTTAGAGGGTAGAATAATATATTTAGTTTTGTTATTTTTGTGATTCTAACCATTATTTTGTAGGTATTACTTATCCCAAATTGACCCTAATAGCGGGGACGTTACAAGCTCAAGCCAACTTGGTCACATAAATAAAGCCCCTAGTTCTACAATGATGCTTGCACCAACAAAAAATTCACATGTCTTAGAATCTCTAATAAAGAATGAGTAACCTAAGAACCTAAAACTCCACACCATAGGAACCAAAATGATAGAGACATCAATGCAAAACACTAGGTCCTAAGGTTAAGAAAGAAATATTTTAGCCAAGAACTCCACAAATAGAGGAATGTAGAAATTCAAACTCAACCATACCATGTAAAGAGGCAAAATCCAAACCAGAAGACTCAAAATAAGAATTTAAAAGAACTTGACAACCACTAAACCAAGGATTGTGAAAAACCCACCACATCAAATATAGTCGCTAGCAAAATAAATGATGAGGAAGATAAGGCAAATTAGTTAAGGAGAATAAACCTCTCAATGTCACAACCTTCATTAAAGTCCCATAAGTGGATGAAAAGAATCAAGGGAAAAGCGAACTCCACCAAAGAAACACCTTTCACCCTGAGCACTAAAAATCAATGTACAATAGAAGGTGCCCTATTGGTAGTGGAAGCACATTTTAAGTTAAATGCATTGCCATCTCTAAAAACTTAGATGACAAAAAAAATTACTCATCATCACCATCATCATCATAATTATCTTCCTCTTGAGTTGCTAGACACCCTAGAAACCTTCGCACAACTCCCACTCATTTTTAAAACACTATAAGTTATGGTATTGTTATGTTAGTGAAAGTAGTAGAATTTGATTTATTTTTTGAGAAAGTTGCATAGGACTTTGAAACCAATGCAAATTTATGTGAGTTCAATATAATATTATTTCAAATTATATTTTTTAATAGAGTGAGTGGAGACTAACATAGGGACAAGTAGAAATATTTTAACATCTACTAGCCATGATTGATGCATGATTTTCCCTTTTAAAATTTCTTTCTTGTACTAACTATTGTTCAGTCTTTTTATTAAAAAAACTTAAAAAATATTTTTAAAAAGCAGTGTGGATGATTTTCCCAAAAAATCTAGCCCAAAGTTTCTGTAAGGAAGCAAAGGTGCACGAAATCGTTTCCTACACTAATCTTGAGAGGATGATGATACAAATTAAACTAACTATTGTAGATATCTTAAGAAATACATAATAATATAATCAAAATAACAATAAATTCATAACACAATGATTACCACGGGGAAACCCTTCTAGGAGAAAAAACCCGCACAATGTATTCTCAAATCAAGAAGATTACAATACACTTGCAATGCAAGTTCTTACATGAGCACATCACCACAAAATTGAACTTGGACTCATACTCAAAGAGAATCCTTCTAGCACCCAATCTTGCAAACAAGACTTGATGATTTAAACACCTCCCCAAGCCCTCCTTTTATAGTGATTTACAAATTGGAAACCATTTGTGGTCTTACAAAACCATGGGCCAAAACCATGGACAAAACAACCATGCCACATGTTACCCACTTGTCATTTGTAACTCCAAGAATAATATTTTCATCCATAATTTTGTCCTCTAGTTTAAACCCCCATAAAAGTCATATAATGAGTTGTTTATACTCTAAAAATAGCTCTCCTATATTTTACTAGGGACAAGACACAATTTTAACAACTCAAACTCCTTTTTCCAACTCATAAAGATGTGAAAACTACCACAAAAAAATTCTAGAATTTTTAGGAAAAATCTTGCAACGTTGAGACACAATTCTCAACATTCTCCCACTTGTCGAACACCTTGCATGAGTTAGGGGATCCAAAGTGTCATGGACTTAATTTGTAGGGGCCAAGAGGCCCATGGACTCTAAACACCATTTGAACTTCTTTGTGCTCACGGGCTTAGTTAATGGATCAACAATATTCACCAAAGTTTCTACCTTCTCTAGGTTCACCTTCTCATCTTTGACCATATCTCTCACAAAATGATATTGTACATCAATGTGCTTGGTCCTGGCATGAAATGTTGGGTTCTTTGCTAGATAGATTGCACTCTGATTGTCACTATAAATTGTTACTACACCTTGTTTGAACTCTATATCTGAACACAGTCTCTTTAGCTAGATAGCTTCCTTGGAAGCATGAGTAGCTGCCATATACTGTAATGTCCCCATTTTAGCAGTTGACCAATTGTGTGTGCATTAGCCTTGTTCTACATGGTCTTGAGGGCTAACGAAGGGTTTAATGGGATCCTGGAGTGTTTTGGCCTAGTCATTTCTAGTTTGGGCCAAAACGAAGTTGATTTATTTAGTTTCAGGCATACTTACTATTTTTAGTAAGTCGGCAGGACATAGTGCAAGTCAATTTTGGTGATTGGATTTGATACTTCTCGGTGAGAGCTTTCCGATGAGCTATCACTTGCATTATTCGGAGTCCGATTGCTAATACATTTTAATGCCTGAAGTTTTATTAAAGTAACGTCTAATTTAATTGTGAAATATTAAAATGTTACTTTAATATTTATTTTATGGGGATGTGTACCCAAGGGAGACATAAGGGGTATTTTAATATATGTTTTATATACTACACATCTTTTATCCCACATGGCCATATGAGTTGAGCGGACCCTTGGAAATAGAATAAAAGGAAGCATTTGTGGCTTCATTAGCAAGGTTGAATATGAGAAGAAATTGGTGTGTGAGTTGCAGCTCCGTTCTTGGCATTCGAGGACATTTATCCTCTCTTGTAACATTCTAGACATCATTCCCTTGGGGTTTGGCCTTTGGAATTCTTTGTTATCGGCTTCATTATCAGGCAGTTTAGTTGCATTTCCGGCTACAGGCAGATTTGGTATTTTGTTCATATCTTCTTCACTACTTGTCCGACGCTTATGCCTCTTTGAGGGAATGATATTACGAAGGTAGTGGACTGATTGAAGGACAAAGTATTGTAGCAGCAAGTTCAAAAGCAAGGGCTGGAGTATTATGTCAATAATGCTGAAGTCATTAGTGAGTTGATAAATCTGCCATGTATTTGGTTTTATGAATTTTGAAAATAACATTTTATTGGCAGTAGTTCATTTCCACTTTGCATATTATTGTAGTTTCTTTGTTGTTTATGTTGTATGATACCAATTCCATGCACAAAACACAAAAAACAAATAAATGTTTGATTTCTGGAGTTATAAGGGGTTTAAACATTAAACAGAGGAATAAGAGGTTGAATGCAAACTGTTTGACATAATTCCTTTCAGCAGTTTGGTTTAGTTTTTGGGACATTAAGGGGTGCTCATTACAGTGGTATAAGAGCTATAAGTCCTACCATCTTGTGGAAGTCTTATAGGGAATTTGGAATAGTCGGATAGAGGGAAAAGTGTTTGACGAAATGTCAAAACACTAAAATAAGAAATAAATAAAAAAAACACAGGCTAAGCATTTATGTTTGAGCATGTGACAGGGGCCTTATAATTTCTGCGATACCAGAGCAAAACAAAATAGGATTTCAGAATTGCAAAGCAAACAGTCTAGTACATCCATGCAATGGGACATTGAATCCAGCCATATAGACACAGAGGAGATATTCTTTGATCAGGACAACAATATGGGTGATCGAGATGACAGGAATATAGGATTAGGCAGAGGCGAGAATGCCGGTCTAGATCAGGGGGACGTAATGTTCAGACAATTACTGGACACATTAGAGCAGGGGCAGCGTATGCAGCAGGAGCAAAATAGGCGAATGGACATGATGTTGCAGCTCATGGCTAGACAGATGGGTGTTAATATTAATCCAGGTGATGCCAACAACAGAAACAATAACAATGAGGGAAACAATAACAATGGCAGAAACAATAACCATGGAGGCCAAGGCAACAACAATGGTCCTGAGAATAACATTAATGGTAATAATGGACACAGCAACAATGGGAATGAGGCTGATAACTTTAGACACATTGAATGCCCTGCGCGGACTGCGAGCTCGAGACCTTTTCTACCCACCTTCCCACCCAAAGATCCAGTTCAACTAGTAAATGAATCGTATATTACTGAGTTACAGGATCAGTTCAGGAGGGACTGGGAGGCTAGTGGACCAGAGTTTCAGGCAGATATTTCCCTCAGAGATTATATGGACTTGAGGATGAGACACATGCCTAGAGTAGGAGGGAGGAATCAAAACTTTGAGCTGAGAAAGAAAGTTGGAAAACTTTCCTTAGCTTACTATGATGCTTTAGGGAAGATGACTGCACGAGCTTGGGTGCAGAAGGTAGATACATACTTGCAACTAAATCCTATGCCTGAGGAGGAGGCTATCAAGTATGTGACTATGCACTTGGATGGCATTGCACATGAATGGTGGCATCATGGCATGGTGACTTTGGGGCATAATCAGATTACATCCTATGAGGAATTCACCCAAACATTGATTCAGAGATTTGACACTAGGGATCCCGAGTTACATTTCAAGGAACTAGCACAGTTAAAATAGTCAGGTTCTGTGGACGCTTACATTGCTGAGTTTCAGTGCTTGTCTGTACTTGTTACTGATATCTCTCCTAGGAGATTGGCGGTGTTATTTTGTGATGGTCTTGCTGATCCATTACGAGGTTGGGTGAAGGGACATGATCCACTCACCTTAGCTGAAGCAACTAAAAAGGCATGAGATTTAGCCCCTTCGGTATACAAAGGAAAAAACCATTCAACAGATTCTTCCTACCACAAGGACAAAGACAAAAAACCATTTTAGAAAGAGTTTAGAAAAACCAAAGAAGGATCAAAAGGACTAGACAATGAAACCTTGAATGAACTTCCAAAGAAGAAGTTGTGTTTCCATTGTAGAAAGCCTTGGGACTTATCTCATAAATGTTCTCTCAAGGCTAAGGCAAATCAAATAGAGTATTTTTCAATAGAAGATTCAGAGTCAGAGGGGGAGGATCAACACTCCGATTCATATGAAGGTAACACTATAGAGGAGAGCAGCATTCGTAAGAATGATAGATCGTTGGCACGCTTGACAGGGGCCCAAAAGGCAATCACATTTAAGGTCAAGGGTACTATCCAGGGACAGAAAGTGATATCTCTTATTGACACTGGGGCTACACATAACTTCATAGATGCACAGTTGGTAGCCAGGAGAGGGTTACAGACAGAGGAGCATGATGGGTTTAGAGTCATGGTGGCTAATGGTGATAAATTATTATGCACTCAGAAGATATCTAATCTTCGCATCAGGTTTGGAGATGGCTACGAGTTGGAGGATGAGTTCTATGTTGTGGACATGGGAGATTATGATGTCATCCTCGGCATGACATGGATGGCTTCACTAGTTGAGTTCACACTCAACCTAGCGAAATTGGAGAGGAGATTCCAGCACGAGGGTAGAACTCTGGTACTTAGAGGACTTTCAGATGGAGGTTGCAAAGTAGTGTCCTTGAGGAGAATGCAGAGAATTTTTTGTCATGATGACATAGAGTGGGCGGCAGAGTGCTACATTATGCCAACTTCACTAGAGCCACAAGAAAAAAGTCATCCACCAAATATCCAGAAGACACTTGATAGACACGCTAAAGTATTTAGCGATATTCCTCATGGGGTTCATCCTGACAGAGGGATGGAACATGTTATTGAGCTCAAGGAGGGAGCCAAACCAGTTATGATTACTCCCTATCCTCATCCTAAGAAACACAAGGATGAGATAAAGAAGGCGATTAAGGATTTGTTGGAGATGGGGCATATCAGGCCCAGTAAGAGCCCCTTTGCTTCAGTAGTAGAATTGGTAAAGAAGAATGATGGGATGATGCACATGTGCATCGATTACAGGGCACTGCATAAGAAAATAATTAAAAATAGGTATCCCATTCCTAGGATTGATGAGCTGATTGATGAGTTGCATGGGGCATGCTTCTTCACCAAAATTGATTTGTGATCCGGATACCATCAAATCAGGATGAGAGCAAAGGACATTGAGAAAATAGCCTTTCGATGTCACTATGGCCACTTTGAGTTCATGGTTATGCCATTTGGTCTAACCAATGCACCCGCTACATTTCAGAGTTGTATGAACCAGGTATTCAGGAAGCAGCTGAGGAGAGTTGTCTTGATCTTCTTTGATGACATCTTGGTCTTCAGTAAGACCTGGGAGGAGCACTTACATCATCTGGAGGAGGTGTTATCTATTCTAGAGAGAGAGTCATTGTATGCCAAGGAATCTAAATGTGAGTTTGGCATGACTTAGCTCCTTTACCTTGGGCATATCATTAGTGCAGATGGCATTCGAGTTGACCCCGAAAAGATTAGAGCTATTATAGAGTGGCCTACTCCCACAAACCTTACATAGCTTAAGGGATTCTTTGGTTTATGTGGTTTTTATAGGAGGTTTGTTAAGGGATTCTCATAGATTGCTACACCCTTGACAGATCTTACCAGGAAAGGAGCCTTCGTGTGGACAGGGGTAGCACAAAGGTGTTTTGAGCATTTCAAGCAAGTAATGTCTTCATGTCCAGTTCTAGCTCTACTGAATTTCACGAAGCCTTTCGAGCTTCATTGTGATGCATCAGGTGATGGGATTGGAGCAGTATTGATGCAGGAGAAGCATCCCATTGTATTCGAGAGTAGGAAGCTCCGGGGAGTTGAGAAGAGTTATTCTATCTATGACCGGGAGATGTTGGCCATAATGCATGCATTGGCCAAATTTTGATCATATTTGGTAGGTGGACATTTTGTGATCAAGACTGATCACAATAGTATTAAATACTTCATGAGCCAGCGTGATCTTAATGAACGGCAACAAAAATGGGTGACTAAATTGCAGGCTTATGACTTTGACATAGAGTTTGTCAAAGGTAAGAAAAATGTGGTGGCTGATGCCTTATCTCGGAGACCTCACCTATGTGCTCTGGTAGAGATTTCAAGTGATTGGAGAGATCAGATTATAGCAGAGTATGTCGGAGATGCTTGGGCTTCTGGATTTATTTTAGGTACCATATAGGATGATCACTATGAGGTGATAGATGGATTGATCAGAGTTCAGGACAGGGTTTATTTGATTTCGTCATCACATTTGAGAGAGGCAATACTGAAGGCATTTCATGATGCACCCATAGCTAGACATCCGGGGGTCTTCAAGACCTACAGGCAGATCCGAGAGTGGTTTTCATGGAAAGGGCTCAAGGATGATGTTACGAGGTATGCTAGGGAGTGTGTGGTTTGTCAACAGAATAAGGGAGACCACACATTTCCTGCAGGTTTATTATAGCCCTTGCCTATTCTTGATAGGAAATGGGAAAGTATATCGATGGACTTCATTAGTGGTTTACCACGAGTGCAGGGAAGAGATTGTATCTAGTGGTGGTGGACCGCTTGACAAAGTTTGCTCACTTCTTTGCTATTCCAACCACTTACACAGTAGCACAGGTGGAAGATCTTTTCTTTAGAGAGATATTCAGGTGACATTGGCTGCCTAGATTCATTGTCAACGATCGAGATGGTAAGTTTATGAGTGTTTTTTGGCAAGATTTGTTTAGGTTGTGTGGTACAGATCTTACACCTAGCACTAGTTATCATCCACAAACAGATGAGCAAATAGAGATTGTGAATAAATGGGTGGAAGGATATTTGAGGAACTATGTAACTGCACAACAAAAGGCTTGGATTAGATGGTTGCATATGGGAGAGTATTGTTATAACACCACTTATCATATGTCCATCAAGATGACTCCTTTCATGGCACTCTATGGTTATGAAGCACCTAGCTTCATGGATTTAGTTTTGGGGGACAGTAGTGTGCCCAAAGCCAAAAACTTATTGTAGGATAGTCAAGACATCCTGAAAGTGCTCAAAGAGAATATACAATAGGCACAGAATCAACAGAAATTGTATGTTGATCAGCACCGAATAGAGCGTAGCTTCGAGGTAGGGGATATGGTTTACTTGAGGCTACAACCATATAGATAGTCATCGCTCAAGAAGAGTGGAGCTGAAAAGTTGAAACCTAGATTTTATGGTCCCTACAGGGTGATTCGCAAAGTGGGCAAAGTCGCCTATGAGCTTTAGCTTCCAGAGGGCAATCAAGTGCACAATGTGTTTCATGTGTCTAGGCTTAAGAAACCCATTGGTCAGAATGTAGTGCCTTCTGCAGATTTACCCCCTTTGGATGAGTAGGGGAAGCTTGTGTTAGTACTCGAGGCTATTCTGGACACCAGAGAGAGGAAGCTAAGAAACAAGATAGTGAAGGAGTATTTGGTTAGGTGGAGAGACCTGCCGGAGGAAGGTTCTACATGGGAGAGTGAGCAGGTTATTTAGCAGGCTGGACTGAGATTGCTTGAGGACAAGCAATTTCAAGGGGGGCGGACTGTAATGTCTCCATTTTAGCAGTTGACCAAGTGTGTGTGTGTGTTAGCCTTGTTCTACATGGTCCCGAGGGCTAACGAAGAGTTTAATGGGATCCTGCAGTGTTTTGGCCTAGTCATTTCTAGTTTGGGCCAAAACGAAGTTGATTTACTCAGTTTCAGGCATAACTACTATTTTTAGTAAGTCGATAGGACACAGTGCAAGTAAATTTTGGTAATTGGATTTGATAGTTCTTGGTGAGAGCTTTCCAATGAGCTATCACTCGCATTATTCAGAGTCTGATTGCTAATACATTTTAATGCCTAAAGTTTTATTAAAGTAACGTCTAATTTAATTGTAAAATATTAAAGTGTTACTTTAATATTTATTTTATGGGGATGTGTACCCAAGGGAGACATAAGGGGTATTTTAATATATGTTTTATATACTACACATCTTTTATCCCACATGGCCCATATGAGTTGAGCGGACCCTTGGAAATAGAATAAAAGGAAGCATTTGTGGCTTCATTAGCAAGGTTGAATATGAGAAGAAATTGGTGTGTGATTTGCAGCTCCATTCTTGGCATTTGAGGATGTTTATTCTCTCTTGTAACATTCTAGATGTCATTCCCTTAGGGTTTGGCCTTTGGAATTTTTTGTTATCGGCTTCATTATCAGGCAGTTTAGTTGCATTTTCGGCTGCAGGCAGATTTGGTATTTCGTTCATATCTTCTTCACTACTTGTTTGACACTTATGCCACTTTGAGGGAATGATATTACGAAGGTAGTGGATTGATTGAAGGACAAAGTACTGTAGTAGCAAGTTCGAAAGCATGGGCTGGAGTATTATGTCAATAATGCTGAAGTAATTAGTGAGTTGATAAATCTACCATGTATTTGGTTTTATGAATTATAAAAATAACATTTTATTGGCAGCAGTTCAATTCCACTTTACATATTATTGTAGTTTCTTTCTTGTTTATGTTGTATGATACCAATTCCATGCACAAAACACAAAAAACAAATAAATGTTTGATTTCTGGAGTTATAAGGGGTTTAAACATTAAACAGAGGAATAAGAGGTTGAATGCAAACTGTTTGATATAATTCCTTTCAGCAATTTGGTTTAGTTTTTGGGACATTCAGGAGTGCCCATTAAGTGGTATCAGAGCTATAAGTCCTGCCATCTTGTGGAGGTCTTATAGGGAATTTGGAACAGTCAGATAGAGGGAAAAGTATTTGACAAAATGTCAAAACACTAAAATAAGAAATAAATAAAAAAAACACAGGCTAAGCATTTATGTTTGAGCATGTGATAGGGGCCTTATAATTTCTGCGATACCAGAGCAAGACAAAATAGGATTTCAGACTTTCAAGGCAAATAGTCTAGTACATCCGTGCAAGGGGACATTGAATCCAACCATACAGACACAGAGGAGATATTCTTTGATCAGGGCAACAATATGGGTGATCGAGATGATAGGAATATAGGATTAGGCGGAGGCGAGAATGCCGGTCCAGATCAGGGGGACGTAATGTTTAGATAATTACTAGATACATTAGAGCAGGGGCAGCGTATGCAGCAAGAGTAGAATAGGCGAATGGACATGATGTTGCAGCTCATGGCTAGACAGATGGGTGTCAATATTAATACAGGTGATGCCAAAAATAGAAACAATAACAATGAGGGAAACAATAACAATGGGGGAAACAATAACCATGGAGGCCAAGGCAACAACAATGGTCCTGAGAATAACATTAATGGTAATAATGGACATGACAACAATGGAAATGAGGCTGATAACTTTAGACATGTTGTATGCCCAGCACGGACTGCATGCCGGTTCAACTAGTTAACGAACTGCAAATTACCAAGTTACAGGATCAGTTCAAGAGGGACTGCGAGGCTAGTGGACCGGAGTTTCAAGTAGATATTTCCCTCAGAGATTATATGGACTTGAGGATGAGACACATGCCTAGAGTAGGAGAGAGGAATCAAAACTTTGAACTGAGAAAGAAAGTTGGAAAACTTTCCTTAACTTTTTATGATGCTTCAGGGAAGATGACTGCACAAGCTTGGGTGCAGAAGGTAGATACATACTTGCAGCTAAATCCTATGCCTAAGGAGGAGGCTATAAAGTATGCGGCTATGCACTTGGATGGCATTGCACATGAATGGTGGCATCATGGCATGGTGACTTTGGGGCATAATCAGATTACATCCTTTGAGGAATTCACCCAAACATTGATTCAGAGATTTGACACTAGGGATCCCGAGTTACATTTCAAGGAACTAGCACAGTTAAAACAGTCAGGTTCTGTGGATGCTTACATTACCGAGTTTCAGCGCTTGTCTGTACTTGTTACTGATATCTCTCCTAGGAGATTGGTGGTGTTATTTTGTGATGGTCTGACTAATCCATTACGAGGTTGGGTGAAGGGACATGATCCACTCACCTTAGTTGAAGCAACTAAAAAGGCACGAGATATAGTCCCTTCGGTATACAAAGGAAAAAACCATTCAACAGATTCTTCCTACCACAAGGACAAAGAAAAAAAACTGTTTCAGAAAGAGTATAGCAAACCCAAAGAAGGATCAAAAGGACTAGACAATGAAACCTTGAATGAACTTCGAAAGAAGAAGTTGTGCTTCCAGTGTAGAGAGCCTTGGGACTTATCTCATAAATGTTCTCTCAAGGCTAAGGCAAATCAAATGGAGTATTTTTCAGCAGAAGATTCAGAGTCAGAGGGGGAGGATCAGCACTCCGATTCAGATGAGGGTAACACTACAAAGGAGAGCAGCATTCCTAAGGATGATAGATCATTGGCACACTTGACAGGGGCCCAAAAGGCAATCACATTTAAGGTCAAGGGTACTATCCAAGGGCAGAAAGTGATATCTCTTATTGACATTGGGGCTACACATAACTTCATAGATGCATAGTTGGTAACCAGGAGAGGGTTACAGACAGAGGAGCATGATGGGTTTAGAGTCATGGTGGCTAACGGTGATAAATTATTATGCACTCGAAAGATATCTAATCTTTGCATTAGGTTTGGAGATGGCTATCAGTTGGAGGATGAGTTCTATGTTGTGGACATGAGAGATTATGATGTCATCCTCGGCATGACATGGATGCTTTCACTAGTTGAGTTCACACTCAACCTAGCGAAATTGGAGATGAGATTCCAGCATGAGGGCAAAACTGTGGTACTTAGAGGAATTTCAGATGGAGGTTGCAGAGTAGTGTCCTTGAGGAGAATGCAAAGAATTTTTTGTCATGATGACATAGAGTGGGCGGCAGAGTGCTACATTAGGCCAACTTCACCAGAGCCACAAGAAAAGAGTCATCCACCAGATATCTAGAAGACACTTGATAGACACGCTAAAGTATTTAGTGATATTCCTCATGGGGTTCCTCCTGACAGAGGGATGGAACATGTTATTGAGCTCAAGGAGGGAGCCAAACCAGTTATGATTACTCCCTATCGTCATCCTAAGAAACACAAGGATGAGATAGAGAAGGCGATTAAGGATTTGTTGGAGATGGGGCATATCAGGCCCAGTAAGAGCCCCTTTGCTTCAGTAGTAGTATTGGTAAAGAAGAAGGATGGGATGATGCACATGTGCATCGATTACAGGGCACTGAATTAGAAAAAAATTAAAAATAGGTATCCCATTCCTAGGATTGATGAGCTGATTGATGAGTTGCATGGGGCATGCTTCTTCACCAAAATTGATTTGTGATCCGGATACCATCAGATCAAGATGAGAGTAAAGGACATTAAGAAAATAGCCTTTCAATGTCACTATGGCCACTTTGAGTTCATGGTTATGCCATTTCGTCTAACCAATGCACCCGCTACATTTAAGAGTTGTATGAACTAGGTATTCAGGAAGCAGCTAAGGAGATTTGTCTTGATCTTCTTTGATGACATCTTGGTCTTCAGTAAGACCTGGGAGGAGCACTTACATCATCTGGAGGAGGTGTTATCTATTATGGAGAGAGAGTCATTGTATGCCAAGGAATCTAAATGTGAGTTTGGCATGATTGAGCTCCTTTACCTTGGGCATATCATTAGTGCAGATGGCATTCGGGTTGACTCCAAAAAGATTATAGCTATTATAGAGTGGCCTAATCCCACAAACCTTACACAGCTTAAGGGATTCTTTGGTTTATGTGGTTTTTATAGGAGGTTTGTTAAGGGATTCTCATAGATTGCTACACCCTTTACAGATCTTACCAGGAAAGGAGCCTTCGTGTGGATAGGGGCAGCACAGAGGTGTTTTGAGCACTTCAAGAAAGCAATGTCTTCATGTCCAGTTCTAGCTCTATCAGATTTCACGAAGCCTTTTGAGGTTCATTGTGATGCATCAGGTGATGGGATTGGAGCAGTATTGATGCAGGAGAAGCATCCCATTGCATTCGAGAGTAGGAAGCTCTGGGGAGTTGAGAAGAGTTATTCTGTCTATGACCGAGAGATGTTGGCCATAATGCATGCATTGGCCAAATTTTGATCATATTTGGTAGGTGGACGTTTTGTTATCAAGACTGATCACAATAGTATTAAATACTTCATGAGCCAGCGTGATCTTAATGGTCGGCAACAAAAATGGGTGACTAAATTGCAGGCTTATGACTTTGACATAGAGTTTGTCAAAGGTAAGAAAAATGTGGTGGCTGATGCCTTATCTCAGAGACCTCACTTATGTGCTCTGGCAGAGATTTCAAGTGATTGGAGAGATCGGATTATAACAGAGTATGTCGGAGATGCTTGGGCTTTTGGATTTATTTTAGGTACCATACAAGATGATCACTATGAGGTGATAGATGGATTGATCAGAGTTCAACACAGGGTTTATTTGATTCCGTCATCACATTTGAGAGAGGCGATACTGAAGGCATTTCATGATGCACCCACAGCTAGACATCCGGGGGTCTTCAAGACCTACAGGCAGATCCGAGAGCGGTTTTCATGGAAAGGGCTCAAGGATGATGTTCAGAGGTATGTTAGGGAGTGTGTGGTTTGTCAACAGAATAAGGGAGACCACACATTTCCTACAAGTTATTATAGCCCTTGCCCATTCTTGATAGGAAATGGGAAAGTATATTGATGGACTTCATCACTAGTTTACCACGAGTGCAGGGAAGGGATTGCATCTAGTGGTGGTGGACCACTTGACAAAGTTTGCTCACTTCTTTGCTATTCCGACCACTTACACAGTAGCACAGGTGGAAGATCTTTTCTTTAGAGAGATATTCAGGTGACATTGGCTGCCCAGATTCATTGTCAGCGATTGAGATAGTAAGTTTATGAGTGTTTTTTGGCAAGAGTTGTTTAGGTTGTGTGGTACAGATCTTACACCTAGCACTAGTTATCATCCACAAACAAATGGGCAAACAGAGATTGTGAATAAATGGGTGAAAGTATATTTGAGGAACTATGTAACTGCACAACAAAAGGCTTGGATTAGATGGTTGCATATGGGAGAGTATTGTTATAACACCACTTATCATATGTCCATCAAGATGACTCCTTTCATGGCACTCTATGGTTATGAAGCACCTAGCTTCATGGATTTAGTTTTGGGGGATAGTAGAGTGCCCAAAGCCAAAAACTTATTGCAGGATTGTCAGGACATCATGAAAGTGCTCAAAGAGAATATACAACAGGCCCAAAATCAATAGAAATTGTATGCTGATCAGCATCGAATAGAGCGTAGCTTTGAGGTAGGGGATATGGTTTACTTGAGGCTACAACCATATAGACAGTCATCGCTCAAGAAGAGCGGAGCTGAAAAGTTGAAACCTAGATTTTATGGTCCCTACAGGGTGATTCGCAAAGTGGGAAAAGTCGCCTATTTGCTTCAGCTTCCAGAGGACAATCGAGTGCACAATTTGTTTCATGTGTCTAGACTTAAGAAAGCCATTGGTCAGAATGTTGTGCCTTCTGCAAATTTACCCCCTTTGGATGAGGAGGGGAAGCTTGTGTTATACCCGAGGCTATTCTGGACACCAGAGAGAGGAAGCTTAGAAACAAGATAGTGAAGGAGTATTTGGTGAGATGGAGAGACCTGCCAGAGGAAGATTCTACATGGGAGAGTGAGCAGGTTATTCAGCAAGCTGGACTGAGATTGCTTGAGGACAAGCAATTTCAAGGGGGGTGGACAGTAATGTCCCCATTTTAGCAGTTGACCAAGTGTGTGTACGTTAGCCTTGTTCTACATGGTCCCGAGGGCTAATAAAGGGTTTAATGGGATCCTAGAGTGTTTTGGCCTAGTCATTTCCAGTTTGGGCCAAAACAAAGTTGATTTACTCAGTTTTAGGCATACTTACTATTTTTAGTAAGTCGACAGGACATAGTGCAGGTCAATTTTGGTGATTGGATTTGATACTTCTCAGTGAGAGCTTTCCGATGAGCTATCACTCGCATTATTTGGAGTCTGATTGCTAATACATTTTAATGCCTGAAGTTTTATTAAAGTAACGTCTAATTTAATTGTAAAATATTAAAGTGTTACTTTAATATTTATTTTATGGGGATGTGTACCCAAGGGAGACATAAGGGGTATTTTAATATATGTTTTATATACTACACATATTTTATCCCACATGGCCCATATTAGTTGAGTGGACCCTTGGAAATAGAATAAAAGGAAGCATTTGTGGCTTCATTAGCAAGGATGAATATGAGAAAAAATTGGTGTGTGAGTTGCAGCTTCATTCTTGGCATTTGAGGACGTTTATCCTCTGTTGTAACATTCTAGACGTCATTCCGTTGGGGTTTAGCCTTTGGAATTCTTTGTTATCAGCTTCATTATCAAAAGATAGAGCACCCTTGGATGCCCAAAAACCATGACCATATTTTGAAAGAGAAACCCTCTTCTTCTCAAACAAAGTAGTTCTCTTCACAATCTTATTAGAAGTACTATTGCACTCAATATTTCTATGACCAACAATATCAAAAACTGAGTTATCACCCAAATACATCTTATCACCATCAAACTTTTCATACTAAACCAATTTTAATTAGGAGTCACGTGAAAAGATGCACCCAAGTCTATCAACCATGCATTTTCATCTGCATGAGTGGCCAAGGCTATGATAAAAACATCTCCATCTTCCTTCTCAGACTCAGAATCAAAATCTTGCTTCTTCTTTTTCTTCTTCTCCTCTTTGCAATCCTTTCAAAAGTGTCTAGGTTTGCCATAATTCTAGCAGATCAGTTTGGATTTACGAGGGGATTTTGATTTCCCCTTATTCTTGGACTTAGAATGGCCATGCTACTTTTTGTTCTTGCCTCTTTCTTTTGGTCTTCCTTGAACACTCAAAGCATTTTTGGCATTCAAAGAGACCTTCCTTCTCATCTCCTCAGAAAGTAGAGAACCAACAACGTCCTCCACCATCAAGACAACTGAAGTGATCCCTATGGCCATGACAAGGCTATCCTATGACTCTAAAAATGAACATAGCAAGATTTGGCACCTTTCTTCTTCATCCATCGACACCCCAACTAAGGTCAACTAGATCACCAACATATTAAATCTTTCAAGATGCTTAGAAATTCATCCACCTTCTTCCATTCTCAAGGAATCCAACTTCTTTCTCAAGAAAATCTTGTTCACAAGTGATTTCACTTGATAGATCTCACTTAGCTTCTTCCAAAGCTTCTTCATGGTAGGTTCTTCTTGGACATTAATCAGAATCAAGTTTGCAAGACATAATCTAATGAGACCTTTAGTTTTTCTATTTGTCACATCATATTGTGCGGCTAAAGTTGGATCTACAGGCATTAGCTTATTCTCATCAATCGCATCCCATAGATCCTAGTCAATCAATAGATCTTCCATCTTCAGCTTCCACATCTCAAAGTTTGTGCCAAGAAACTTATCTACATCAATCATCCCTAATATGCTTGCCATCTTTGCAATCCTACAAGATAGAAATAAAAACCTCTACACAAGCTCCCACTAAAACTTTGATTATCTCAAAAAACCCTATACCAAAAAAAATAGAACCAAAACTAGCTAGGCTTTGATACCAGGGTAAAAGCACAAACTGCTATCACCCTTTTATAAAGGAAATGACTAACAAAAGTATAACTATTTATCTTCAATGACATAAAAATGGTAGTATTATTTAGAATTTGATAATGAAGTAAACTAATGAAATGTGTAGAAATGGATTAATTTTAGGATTATAATTTTTAATAATTATTTGGAATAAGAATTGATATATTTTTCTAACATTTAAAGGCAATTTTTTACTTGCTAAAAAATGCAAAAAATTAAGGGTCTAGTTCCCACCACAAAATAATGTGAAAATAAACTTATTTCCCTTTAATATTAGATTATGTTATAGATAACATATATGGCTAGAACAATCAAAAGTAAACATTGTCTTTAAACTTATATTTTATCTTTTATAATAATTCAAAATTTACTCATCAAAAATTGATAATTTTCATCTCCTACCACATTTTTAAAAACAAATCTTTTCTAACCAAAAGAAAAATTATACATTCTAGAAGAGGACTCTCTCCCCTAGAATGTCATGTGTTTTTTATTTATTTTTATATGATTTAATATTTTTTCCTCTCTCAAACTTGACATCTTCTTGAGCGTTATAATACATGTAGAAATTTTTAATTACAATATCCTATATCTAATTAAAACACTATAAACTCTATATGAGAATATTCTTGACTTTGAACTCTATAAAAAGGTATTTATATGTTATTAAAAATATATCATAAAAAATAGTAAGAGTTGTTGAAACATCAGTTTTTTGAAATAATTTTATTTATTTAGTAATTGGATACAAACTAGTATAAAACATGCATTTAATAGATATTTTCAATTGGAAAAGTGTGAGACCATATATAACATAGCTACAATGAATTTTTATAGATCAATATATTTGAATAAAATTGATTTATACATAGAAATACTCAAAATAAGTCATTCCAATAAGTTAGCATAAAAGGTGACATAGCTTTGTACTTTTACCCACCACTTGTAAGGAAGTAAAGGTGTGCAAAATCACTTCCTTCACTAATATTGAGAGGATAGTTATGCATTTTCAACTAACTATTGCAGAGATATCAAGAAATGCATAAAAATATAATCAAAATAATAATAAATGCATAACACAATGATTACTGTAGGGAAACCTTTCCAGGAGAAAAACCCCACCCTCCAAAACCTACACAATGTGTTCTCAAATCAAGAAGATTACAATACACTTGCAATGCAAGTTCTTATAGGAGTGCATCACCATAACTCAAAATTGGACTTGGACTTAGAGAGACTCCTTCTAGCACCTAGTCTTGCAAACATAACTTGATGATTCAAACACCTCCCCAAGCCCTCCTTTTATAGTGATTTACAACTTGGAAACCATTTGTGGTCTTACAAAACCATGGGCAAAACAACCATGCCACATGTTATCCACTTGTCATTTGTAATTCCAAGAATAGCATTTTCGTCCATAATTTTGTCCTCTAGTTTAGAATCCCATAAAAGTCTTATAATGAGTTGTTTATACTCTAAAAATAGCCCTCATATATTGTACTAGGGACAAGACATAATTTTAACAACTCCTACACCTTTTCCAAACTCATAAACATGTGAAAACTACCACAAACAAATTCTAGAATTTTTCAGAAAAAGCTTGCAAGGTTGGGACACAATTCTCAACAGTTGCAACTTCCAAGTTTTGTGTAAAATACAATTGTAAGAGTAGAATTTTGAATTGTTTACAAAAGTTTTAGCAAAAAAAATTAGAATGCACTTCTAAATGCTATGAATATTGATTAGGTAATAGTCATATGTACATATGTATGCATGTATGTACACACACACACACACACAAATATATATGTTTACATATAATCTATAAAATATAAATATAGATTATACTACAAATGTCAATTTTATTAAAAATTATGAAGATTTTATATGATAAAAATTATCACATGGGCATGTACAAAGAGGAAAGATTAGAAAGCGTTAAAAAATACAATAAGTTCTCAATAGCAACCACACACATTATAATGTGCTCACATTTTGTGAGCCATAAAAATAATAAACTAGATCACTTAATAAATTTATATTTCTAACCTTTTGTTTTCATTGCCTATTTTCTACGATATTTAATAATCTAATTGTATTATCTTTTGAATTGGAAACTATCATCCATTAATGTTTCATTGTATTAGACATCCAACCCAAAGAATTAGGCCTACATATCAATGCCCAAAAACATATTTTCTATAATAAAGAGAAAAAACTTAAATGTTAATGTGGTCTCTATCAAATTTACACATTGTTTGATGTTGACCCAAAAAATTGCTAAGATAATTTCAAAATTTAGATTATATTTCTAATGGTGTATATTTTAAATATTAGGGTTCATTTGGCTGCGGGAATATAAATGTAGGAATATGAATACTTATTCTGGAATATTTATTCTCGAATAAAAAATGGGGGTATGTATTCCTATTCTTGTTTGGTTCAGCTAGAATTTGATGGGGAATTCACAAACTCAAGAAATTTATGTTTTCTAAAATTCATAAAATTGGAATAGGAATACGTATTCCTATTCCACCTATTTAGGTGGAATAGAAAATGCTCATTTTTGGGCATTATTCCTATTGTAATTCCGATTTGGTACATCCAAACAAAGAATTCAAAATTTTAAGAATTTGCATACTATTTAATATTAATATTTAAACAATATTTCAACATTATTGTTTATA
This sequence comes from Cupressus sempervirens, assembly GCA_028749045.1. Lineage (NCBI taxonomy): Eukaryota > Viridiplantae > Streptophyta > Pinopsida > Cupressales > Cupressaceae > Cupressus > Cupressus sempervirens. Next base: position 124,884,968 of record CM053785.1, on the reverse strand, counting down.
GTGGAATGACAAGGATGGAAAAAAGAAAATTGATTAATACAAAGACATATGAAACTAGATTTATAAAATATTGAATGGTATGGTGAATCTAGTTTATTGAATTCTATCGTATATGAATAGTAATATCATATAAGCTAGTTGAAGATTTTATCAAATTATGAACATGTTTTATAATTTTGCATTTCAAATCATTGCAAATCTATCTTGACAAAATATAAGAGCTTTATTATGCTGAGAGGCATAACCTATAGTGGCATAATAGGGGGAAGTGAAGTGGTGTGACCGTGTTAATGTTAACTTTTTAAAATTGAAAACTCAAGTCCGACTAATATTGTATTAAATGAAATCAAGTAAAATTAATGATATAAATATAGAATATAAAATAAAAAATTTACGAATTTCAATATTTAAATTTATAAAGAAGATAGAGTGGAGCGACAATACAAATACAGTGTAGTAAAATACAAAGAAAGTAAGTTTATACAATCATTGTAAATTTGAAAATATGATATTGGAATTTCTAGCTTAGATATTAATAGTTGGTCCAATGTTAAAAGTTGATATCATATATATACTTTTCATAAATATTCTCTTATATTGATGTGCATTAAAAAATTAATTTTGTAAATTTAATACATCTATTCCAATATGTTCAATATGCATCAATTTAAATAAATTGATGAAATTTATTAAAAGTTAATAATTGATGGTAATCATGTTATTATTCAAAACAAAAATTTAATATATCTATTCAAATATTTCATAATTTCTTCTTCCAATGTGTATTAATACTTTCTCTTCTTAATTCATTGGTAGTTTTACATGATTTATAAATCTTGAAATGAAATTATCTAATATTGATATGAGATGCTCACAAATTCAATCTTGAAATAAAATAATTATAAGTCATAAATATTTTTATGAAAACAATGTAAAGAATTCTTCTTTGTTAGTTTTGATATTCAACATGTATTTAGTATTTACGTATATTTGACTTTTAAAAGAACCTTTAGGTTTACCTTAGATGTCTTTTCCAAATCTAAATCTAATGTAGATATCTTTTCATTTGATGTTTTATATTTCTATTGATAATTAAACAATAGAATTTACAACAAAATACTTAATATTTAATTTAAATAAATATATAGTGCAATGTATTTATAAGTTAAAACATTTGGATGATATTAAATTTATTAAATATTTAAAATAATATATAGTTCAATATATTTTATGTTTTATTTGTTTGTGAAAGATTAGTAATTTAAATCCTCTTACTTTTAAAGTTATCACAAATTTACATTGTCTAGAATGCCTTATCCAAGACTAATTTTGAGAATGAAGAGCAACAGAGACAATATCGAAGAGAATATGCTCGAAATTATATGAGAGAACGATGTGAACAAAGGAATAATGCTCAAAGAGAGGAAGCTACAAGTCCTAGAAATGAAGAGCAACAAATACAACATAGAGAATATGCATGAAATTATATGAGACAACGACATGAACAAATGACTAATGTAGAAAGAAAAGAAAAAAGAAATCATTGAAACCAACTTGATAGAGAAAGACATGTCAAGCGTAGGGCAGCTATGGTAGTGGAAGAGATTGAAGAATAAATGAGACAACATGCAGATGAGATGAGAGCACATCGTATACAAACATCTCAGGATAATCAACATATAGTGAGAAGACAAACAAAAAGAGCTGTGAACCTAGCTGAGTTGGATGAAAGAGAAATACAACAAATGCAACCATGTAAATGCGAATCAAATCAAGGAAAAGCTCAATCTCATGAAAATGGTGGGTTTAGTTCTGATGGGATGAATTCTATGCTAATATATCATGTTCTACAAACACAAATTGATAGAGTAGAAGATCTTATGAATATTGATTCAAGAAATTATAATTTACAAGAGGAGTTGACATCTCAAATAAGAAGAGAAAGACAATTGAAAAGAACACAAAATAGAATGGATGAGAAAATAATCAATACTATCAAAAATAATGGGATTGACTTGAGGACTCTATACTTAATGTTTTGAAATGGACTAGATAAACTTGATATGCTAAGTATGTGCTACATTTGTCAAGAAAGTTATCTTGCAATGAAGGTTGTACTTGTCCCTGAAGGCCCTATTTGTCATCAATGTTGACAAGAAAAGAATGAACATTGATTTTCAACATCAAACAACATGGATCCTGGTCCACAACCATTAGAACTTTCTAATCTGACACAAATATAAGAAATGTTGATAGCATGTATCATCCCCATTCTTCAAGTTACACATGCAACTAGAGGTCAATTTAAATATAAAGAACATACCATAAGTCTTCCACAAGAAGTAAGAGAAATAGTCAAAATCTTATCACATCGAATAAAATATTTACCTATTATCATTGTTTGCAAGAAGGATCAATGTGGAACAAATTATAATTTTACAATCAATAAAGAGAGGGTATACAAAGCACTTCAATTTAAAATAAAACATGATAAGTTTTATAGAGATGTTCAAATTGATGAAAATGCACTTAGTGAGCTTACATCTAGTTCCGATGATAACATCTTTGATAAGCTAAACTCAGTTTATGTGGAATTTGATTCGGATGCAAATGAATATGTATTTGCAAGTCCAATAATGGAGATGGATCAAGGAAATATTATCAATCATACTACATCAATGGCCTCTAAACCACCAAATGCACGAAGAGAGATGGAACTAATTCATGCATGGATAAATAACCCAATTGTAGATCTTGGATCACTAATTGATTGGCCAGGAATTGGAACATCTCCAGTGAAGGAGTATGTCACAAAAGGATTACTTGATATGGCTTTTGCAACACTATTTCTAGATGGATGATGTGATTGGATCGAACCAAGATTGAGAAGAGTCCATCTTCATGAGTTTGTTAAGCATTTACTTCAATATAGAGATCATCACTTTGGACGACACCCATGATTTAAGTATTATATGATGAGTATGATCATGCGACATCATGCACAAAATTAATTAGTAGTATTTGTCAAAAAGAGCTTGCAAGATATGTTGATCGCAATCAATGAGTTATGAGAACATATAGAAAATGTCTCTCATTCACATCTAGTCGATCGCTTGATGCATTTTGGTACAACTCTAAGGGGTACAAGGTCTTATTGGGCAAAATGTCAAGCTAAATTAAGTGATCTCTTGCATCAAATTGGAACACCAACAATTTTCTTTACTTTGAGTGTAGCAGATATGTATTGGCCCGACTTACATGCATTAATGCCCTAAATCTTTAAAAATATTTAGAGGCTTATGTTTTGAACCCTAAATGTTAATTTAAAACATATACTATTATTAATTAATCATTAAAATTATTTTCAATCAATATTTGAATATGTGACACCACTATTGTTATTTCAAAGTTTTTTATTGATCGCATTGTTACATTAAAGATGTTATTTACAAATTGTACAAATTATATAAAATAACAATAATAATCTTAATAAGAGATTTAAATTTAACATAATAAATTATAGAAGATACAGTTTTTATTAAAAACTATAAAATCAACACTTCCATCACTGAAGTTTATGCAATTTTCGAAGTATTTATTCAACTGTTTGGCTTCAACAGACAATTTTGTTGGGAGAAATTTGTGCCAAATTATATAGAAATCTGACTTGGTCTTACCTTGTACCGATTATTATTTTTTAAACAATAATTAAGTAGAATATTTTATAGTTATATAATAGACTATTTATTTAATTTAATATGTTACTAGTTATAAAAAATAAGATTAATATGTTGTTTAATTTAATATAATATTTTTGTGTCTTTATATCTTTTATTTTATATCAATTAATTATTCTAATATTCATTTTTTAAAATTATAAATGTAAAGATAGTTTTTGGATCATTACAAATTTACTATAATACATTCTATTTCAATAATTTAGTATCCTACATATTATTTTTATTATTATTAGAATGCATTCAAAGGACAAGTACAAGGATACAATTATGATGTAAGAATCTCAATTTGTTTTCCCTTTAGCTTGAAACGTAATGCATTGCAAACTTGTGTACAAGTGTTGTAAATCAAAGCATATAAGCAATTCATACATTGTCATACCTCACCACTACAACACTCTAAATATTTACATGAATACATATCTTATACAAATAATAATAATTAAATCAATGTACCAATTATATATGAATATATAACTTTAATATAATTAATAATGAAAGTCAAATAAAAATTATATTTTCTCCCCATTAAATTACCTCCAAATATAATTAACATAAAACAAAACAACAATGATAATAATTGACGTATAAGACAATACTACTCTTAAATTTTACTACCATAAAAAAAATTGACAATAATCTATTTATAAAAATATGTCAAAACTTAAATAATTATAGAATAAAAAAAAAAAACTCAATATAATTAAAATAAATGGACTTTCCCTTTCTTTAAACAAAATTTTTGATCATTAATTTGAGTGAAGAAAATCTTACACGGCCATGACCTGGTTTGGCAGGAACGCAGCGGTGATGTTGTTGTTCTGCAAATCTATTTCTTGTAGCCCCTGGCTTGTTACACTGTTGAAATTCACATCTCCATCAATGGAATTCCTTGCCATTCTCCTGCTCATTGTGTAATCGCGTTTGAAGTCAATCACTTCTTTTAATTAGAATTTAATTTAACCAAAGATTTGATGGGTGTTATATTTGAATATGATTGTTTGTGAATTTTTGTACGAACTATATTAAAGATGTTGGATTTTTATAACCAATATTTTGAAGAATAATCTATCATCCCAATAAAAACATAAACGAATCAAAGTCTGAGTAAACTCACAATATCTCCAGTGATGACAATTTCAAAATGTTAGATGGTAGTGGTCCGTCTAAATTTCCATTTTCCATTGAGCTGGTAATTAAGAGATTCGAAATGCAAGCAAGAAAGAGAATCAGTATATATAATTAATCTTCTTCTCTAGTTCATTTACATTATTTCCCAAATGTTTGATTTCTCTCGGCTTACATTGTCGTTAACAATTGAGAAGAAGAAATCCAGTCAGGAACAGGCGATGCTTCAAATGAATTGTTGCTCAGGTCCCTGCCAATACCACGCACCAAAATATCATAGATCAAAAAAACAATAGATACAGCGCCGCCATTAATGGAGCTTGTTTACACGTTGACTTACAAGTATTGAAGGTTTTGTGCGAGGCCGGATAAATTCGGAATTTGACCGCTCAGTTTATTGTTTGAAAGACGCCTGAAACGAATATTGAAATCAGAGAATAAATCTACTATCTCCATTAATTGTTTGCATCTTTACCCCCATGAAATATTAAATCAAGGAATCTTACAATGCGCATAGTTCAACCAAGGAGCTAATGTTTGACGGTATTGTGCCCTCCAATTGGTTTCCATCCAGCTTCCTGTGAAAATGCTTTTTCAGTAAGAAAACAGATCAAAGTTATGAAATAATCAGTTGTTTAGAATATTCGCAAAGCCAAAATCTAATGATGAACACATATTCAGACTCACAGAATCGTCATGGTCTTAACAAGACCAACTGTTGAGGGTATCGTTCCATTCAAAAGATTTTGATCTAACAGTCTGCACATTATATGACAGAAAACGAAATCCGATATGATTTGTTAAAATCATATTAAAAGCTTCTACCGAAAACATTTATATTAATTCAGATGAACCACCTCTAACAACTATATAAATAAAGAAAAAATGTAAAGGGCATTATTGTTGGAATAATTCCACCATACTATCTCCACGTTGCTGATCAGTTATAACAAAACTAGTCAGTTTGTCATATTTCTCAATCATTGACTGTTAGTGCAAGTCAGTTTATTTTCAACATGAATTCAGGAAAGTTCTACCAATCTATAGATGTTGGAAGCCTCTATATATAGAGAGGGCCACTGTAATGTGCTGCAGTAGTTAAATCAATAAACAATATCTTTCTCCTTGAATATGTTCTGTGCTACTGTTTTTTTCTTTTAAGTTTATTAGTGTTTTCTTCATGGTATCAGAGCAGATCTGATTTCTGGGCAGTGGCTTTTTTGGAGCAAATCTCTAATCTTCTTTGTTACAGGCTGAAAATTGGTTGAGCAACACTAAGTCTGTTTTCTGCACAAGTTTGGTGAAAATTTCATGTTCTTGTTAACTCTGAGGTGCTGAAAGTTCTATTTTTTTTTCAAAAAGAAGAGAAGTTGATTAATGGATTCTTTTGGTACTCCTCTACCCTCAATTAGATTGTATGAAAAGAATTACTATGATTGGGTTTCTCAAATTGAAATGTCGCTAACTCTACAAAACTATTATGATATTGCTAATGGTAGTGAGCAGAGACCAGCAGGTTCTAGAAAAGATGGGATATGAGAGACAAGAAGGTAACAGCTTTGATAAAGTTAACACTTTCAAAAGAAGTTTTTCCAGAAGTTCGAAATGAAAGAAGTGGAGTGCAAGTATGGAAGATCCTAAAAAAGTTTGTATCAAAATTCAGGTAATGTATGGATTATATCTCTTAGCAGAGAGTTGTATAATCTAAGATTAAAAGGCTCATAGGAAGCAGTGACTCATTTAAGTAAATTAAAGAAAAAGAAAAATGAATTGGTTTCTCTTGGAAAGAGCATAGATGATAATGATTTTGTGCAAATAATTTTGCAAAGTCTTCCAAGCTCAATCTTTTATAAGGAGACTTGATACTACTGATAAATTAAAATGCATTAAATCTGATGAGTTGTGTGCTAAGTTAATTCAAGAAAAAAAATGTCAAATAAAAGAAAGAGAATCCTCTATTGTTGATTGTGAATCTCAAGCATCTGTAATGAAAGGAAAACAATATCATCAAAGAACAGAAGATAATAGATCTAATGGAAAGAATTGGAAGTATGGAGATAATAATAATTCATATAGGAATCCAAATAGAAGTAAGTGGAAATGTCATTACTGTGGTAAGCAAGGACACAAAGTTAATGAATGTTACAAAAGGATTAATGATACAGAAAAGAATAAGTCTACAAAATCATTTGATTCTAAGAGAAATGCCTTCTGTGTAGCACTTAAAGCAAATAGTTCTTTTAAAGATGAATGAATAATTGATTCTAGTTGCACACAACATATGTCACATAATAAGGAGCAGTTTGAGTTATTAAGTGAAAGCAATGGTGAAAATATATATCTACGAGATAATAGTCCTCTAGAAGTTCAAGGAAGTGGAAACGTTCAAGTAAATAATGGAATGTTTAAAAATGTGAAGCTTGTCCCTCAACTATCAACAAATCTTCTCTCTGTCTTTCAAATTGCAAATCAAGGATACAAAGTAGAATTTTACAATGATAAATGCTTAGTCAAAGATGTGAATAAAAATTATGAAGTGGCTGCAATTGGTAGAGTGGAAAATGGGCTTTATAAATTTCAAGAATTTATTGGAAATAAAGATGTATGTGCTATTGCAAAGTATGATGATGTGAGCAGCAGTGATGATGAATACACAAGGAATAAAAGAAAAACTCAAAGCATTCAAGAGGTCTATCATGAAGGCCCCAAAATTGTTGCTAACTATGCTCTTATGGCTAAGGTGATGCAGGTTGAAACTCCAAAGTAAATGAATTCTTTGTAACAAATGGATTTGAAAGAAGCAAAGCTGACCCAGATGTATATGTAAAGCATATTGATGATGGAATTATTATTATTGTCTTGTATGTGGATGATCTAATCATTACAAAAGATTCTACACAATGTATTGAGAACACCAAGAAACAATTCAAACAAACTTTTGAGATAACTGATCTAGGATTAATGCACTATTTTTTGAGTATGCAAGTTTGACAAAAAGAAGGAAGGATCATGCTTTCTCAAACTAAGTATGCTCTTGATGTATTGAAAAAGTTCAACATGAGTGATTGTAAATCAGCCAATATCAGTAATCTATCTAAATAAATCAAAACTTAGAATGCCTTGTTTAAGACTTAAAATAGAAAAAGAATCCTTTGTTATAAAAAAATTAAATGTGTTCTTACACATGCAGGATGGTCATGTTTTCGTGGAACATTTCTGGTGGAATGGAGCCTTCCAACCTGTTTTTATTAAGGTGGCTTCAACAATCAATCAAAAAGAGAAGAGTGTGCTGATTAGGAGGAGCCCATTGTATGAATCTAGAGAGATTATTAGCAGTAAAGAGTGAAAAAAAGAATACATGGCTTACAAGTGAAGACAGGCATGAAGCTTCCCAAACTCCGGTGGTATTGTTCCACCAAAACTATTGTTGGCAACGTCCAACCACCAGAGTTTACTAAGGTTGCCCAAGCTGGCAGGAATATTACCGCTCAATTTGTTGGAATTGAAATCCCTGATCAATAATTTTTGCTTCAACTTACCATATAAAGTAGTAAACTTGTGAAAAATTAAATATCTTGGAAATAATATTGCAGTTTTTCTTACAGAAATTGAAGCCGTTGGAGATTGCCAAGCTCTTCCGGAATTCGCCCGGTGAAATTACACCCATTTAAGACACTGTAAATGTTACAAATTGCCAACAAGTTTGATATTCAATGTTATCGGATTTTCATAAATTTATCAAGCAGTCACTTCAGTGCTGTTTCCAAATTTAATTTTGAAATATTTTGTTGTCAACATTTTAAATCACATTTCATTGTCTATTATAAAGATTTTAGACAACATATTGATGATGGCTCGTAAAGTGCAATCAGAAATGTCGATCCTAAAACTTCTCAGACCATAAAATTTAGAAACAGCAACAATACTATTGAAAATAGATAAAAAATTGTTATCTAAAATTTAACAAAATCTAATTTAAAAACAATTATTTAACGAAACTAACTATAAAGCATGGTAAGTGTAAAGTAGGAATTCTCACAGTTGTCTAAGGCTGTGTAAGTTTCCTAAACTTGGTGGAATTGGTCCTGTCAAGCCTGGGTTGAACGACAAATCTCTGCAAGCAACAACAATCTTTTTTGATTAATCTACACTCTAATCCAAGGGCCACAAATTACTGCAATTAGTTAATTCAATATTTCCAATTGATGTATGGAACTTACAGAGTAAGGAGACCTGTAAGCCCTCCAATTTCTGGAGGCAATTCTCCCACTAGGCCCATTATTGATAATTGTCTGTATAAAACAATAGACATGTAAGACATACAAGCATCCAACATTATGAAAGACCAAATAGAACTAGATGAAATACTTACTAATTTGTTTTATTTGTTTGTAAGTTCAATTTGTTTTCTTTATTTTTAAATATGTAAGCTGTTTTGCATGGTAAATTTAAAGTCTTAAATGTATCTAAGATCTCTATATAATGATTCAACTGTAATTGCTTGATTGATCTGATCTTTGATCATTAGTTCTTGTAATCTTAATTTCAAATTGATAAAATAGATTATTCATTTTTCAATTTTATATTTCTTTCATAAACATAAAAACCAACTCACAGATAAGCTACTCGAGCGCCGTCACAAGTAACCCCGGTCCAGTTAGAAGCGCAAGGATCACCTCCTTTCCATGCCAATCCAGCTGAATTTGACCACTGTCTTTGCACCATACTCAATGAAGATGCTGTAAATTGTAATACATGCATTTCAAGAACACATCAAAACTATTTCTTTTAAGCAGATCAGTAAAAGCAACTCATTTTACTAAAATCGTACCATCTCTAGGATCTGTAACTCCTGCTCCAACGATCTCAAAACAGAGAGAAACAATGATGACCAGAAAATTCCAGTAGAAACCACCCATCGTTTAAACTAGTACCCACAAATCAGAAAAGATGAAAGCTTGCATTTCGACGGTCACAAAAATGTTTATATTATCCATTGTTTTTAATTTTTAATTTTAGAGATCAACTCGGGTACCCATTTTTGTGGTTCAGAGACTTTTCAGCTGCAATGAGTAGAGTTGACTTTAGCAAACGATTAAGAAATTTACTGTGGCAATTAACAAATCTTGTAATTCTCATTTTTTATTGCAGACGACTCACACAAACATGGAGACGAATGTGAGGGGTGGATTTGTTTAACAGAGTAAACTGTGTTGTCATAATCGTTGACCTTCAAAACCAGGATTGATTTTTTGTTCTCTTTCAAGGGGAAGACAAATTCAAAAGGGCGAAAGCAAACCCAACCTTATCCTATCTATTTCATCCATATTATTGATATTTTTTCTGAAAACGAGCTCTCCTGACTTCTTCGTTGAGAGTAGCTAGATTTTTGAAGGGAAGAGTCAGAGGAAAATGGAATCAAAACATCCCTCCTCTAATAATCTACTTCTCGGTAATATAATAGAAGTTCTACCTATATAACTTTTGTGACAATAGATATAACCCTCCTTTTTTAGAGGTAAATTAATTATGGAGGCCATAATCGGATTATGATTGCTCCCCCAGTCGGAAAACGTTAGATTAAGAAAATGAATGACAGATATCAGAGGAAGGGTCGGGTTAACCGGGATGGGCACTGGACTCCTCCTCCCTGTGGAGTTCTGAAAATTAACACTGATGGTTCTTCCCGTGGGAATCCTGGTCCGGCTGGTATTGGCGGAGTGGCTCGTTGTAGTTCTGGGGATGTTAAATTTTTCTTCTCAGTTCATAAGGGTGATTATACTAACAATCTCATGGAAGCTCAGGCTATTTTATATGTTGTGGAACAGTGTTGCTTGCGGCGATGGAGTAAGATTATTTGTGAGTCTGATTCCCAGGTGGTGGTGAACATGCTTTCTTCGCAAGAGCTTGAGGATGTTAGTTGGTAGCTGGCCACTGTTGTTAAGCAGATTCTTTTCTTCTCTTCCTCTTTTCAGTTCATTAGGTTAATGTATATTCCTCGTGAATGGAATAGAACTGCTGATTGTTTAGCCAAATGGGCTTCTAGTCATGATCCGGGTTGGAATATTAGGGATAGGGGGCAACTATCCTTTAAGATGGTGCAAGAATTTGATGATCTTGTTGCTCAGGATCGAGCTCTTTGTTGAGCTCTCCTTGTTGTATTCCTTTCTGTCTTAATAAATTTTTACCCCTCTTTTTGCCAAAAAAAACAAAGAATGATATCAATTTCAAGATGATGAGATTTAACTGCTCCTCCCAATTTTCACATAGCAAAGCAGAATATATAATCCCTTGCTATCCCTTTCATACGCCCATGAGCAATAGCTAAAAAAATACTAAATGCATTTAATACTGATGTTTTACAACCAGCATAAGGAGATTTAAATAAAATTATCAAGCAAAAATTTGTTACTCAAAACTACCCTATTTGCATTCAAAATAAAACCAGAATGGGATGGAGGGAGCTGAAAAAGTAAACGCACACACTTATCAAAGTGAGTGTGGACAACATACGGTGGGAGAATGAAATCTGTTGTACGTAAGTAATTAGTTGTACTTGGGATTGATTTCAATATTCTCCCATAACCATTATATAGATTATATATTTAGTATGAAGAGCAAATCTGTAGATACACCATTGGAAAAGATATGGGTTTCGCCTTTAACACATTGGTTGTGGGTATCTATGGGTGATTGTTTTGTCGGAATAAATCTTACTTGTAGTTAAGATTATATTATGGCATGGCTATATGGAGACTAAAGGGTCTAAGGACCTTGAAAAATAAATAGCTTATTGAAGGTTTTAGCGATTGTAATCTTGATTTTTGATTTCTATGAACATTGCATTTATGAAAAACAAAAATATGTGGATATCTTTGTAAAGAGTAAATATGATAATTTTAGTCAATTTAAAGAGTTTAAAACATTGGCTGAATATTAGAAACGAGGGGAATAAAATTTAAGGACTGATAATCATAATGGATTTCCCTCTTGTTATTTTGATAGATTCTATAATGATTGTGACATTCATGGCTAGAAAAAAAAATTGTATTCTCTATAGAAGAATGGAGTTGCAGAAAGGATGAGCATGATATTGGTGGAGAAGGATACAAGTATGTTGAATCATTCTAACCTTGAGAAAAGGTTTTGGTTTGAAGGTGTAGTCACTACTTGCTACATGATTAATAGGTCTCCTACATACTTTCTTGTGAATAAAATCTCTCAAATCATTAGAATAGTTTATTTATATTTGTTTTAGAAACATAAACTGAATTATAGATAAGTTATTTGAGCATTGTCACAAGTAAACCTAGTCCAATTTAAAGGGCAAGGATCCACACCTTCCCATGCTAGTCCAAGTGAATTTGTCCATTGTCTTTAAACCAATCTCAATGAGGACACTAGAATGTGTCTACATTCCAAGAATACATTAAAAATCTGTCTTATAAGAAGAGAAACAACTCATTTTACTCAATCCTACCATCTCTTGGATCTATGACTCTTGCACCAATCTCAAAATAGAGAAAAACAATTATGGATAGAAAATTATAGTAGATGATGCTTATTATTTAAAGTAATAACCACAAGTCAAAAAAAGGTGAAAACTTGCATATCAATGACAATAAGAATGCATATCCATTTTTTTTTAAAATTTTTTATTTAAGATATCTACTTGAGTATTGATTTTTGTGGTTTAGAGACTTTGTGGTAGTAATGAGAATAATTGACTTAAATGACAAATGATCAAAAAATTTATTGTAGAAATTAGCAAAGCTTGCAATCCACATTTTTTTATTGAAAGCAGCTTAGAAAAACATGGAGATGGATGCAAGATCTAGGGCTTTTTTAAGATGGTAAACTATGTTGTTATAATCATTGACCTTCAAAAACTAGGGTTTATACTTTAAACATGGAGGTGTGATTCCTCATTTTCTTTCATCAAAAGTCAAATTCAAAAGGGAACGAACAGACCCAAACTTATCATTTCTACTTGACTTATATTTAATATATTGCTAAATATTCTAAAAACTAGATCTCTTGGTTTTTTGGTGAAGTGTAGTTATATTATTGAAGGGAAGACATAGATAAAAATAGAACCAAATAAACCTCTACAATTAATTCACTTTTTGGAAATTTATAATAGAAGTCCTTCCTATAAGAAATGGATACAACACTTTCGATGATTTATTTATTGTAAGGACCTTTTTGTCCTCAATATAAAATAACAAATGTCAAGAAATCTTATGACCAAACTTTTCTTTAGAATACAAGACTTTTTTTTTTGTTTACTCTCAAATGCCAAATATTGACTACATAGGAACTTTACAATAATTTTTTTATAAGAAGGTCAATATAAGAAATTATTTACTTAGGCAATCCAAGCTCTTTTCTTGGGCATCAATTGGTCATTCAGACCATCCTTCTACTCATGTAGGGTAGAAGCAGATAAGTCATCTATAAGACCATACCTCTATCCTCATAGAATAGGTTATCATAACAACCTTAAATATAATAATATAAGACATAGTCAAACTAGAACTACATAACATTATATGAAAGTGTGAATCCATTAGCATCTTGATCACGTGGATACAAGGCATGTAGATACCCTAGGTGAAAAATGATGTCCCCAATTGATACCAAAGTGTCATGGATATAGCTAAGAGTGGAAGAAAATGCATCATTAACAAATGAAACTATACATGATATTGTCTAATAAATATGATACATAGGAATGCACATGTACTTGGATAGATGCCTAAAAATGAAGAAGGATGGTAGGACTTACATAAATTATTGGTTCTCTCACACTTGGCCATGCGTTTGAAACCAAAGGAAAGGTGTAGATCCTAAGCTACTTATTTACCTTAGTGGAGTACAAAATATAGACAGTATGTGAAATCTTTGGCAAGGATAATCAAAACATGTATTGGTTCCAATAATTTTCCAAGCCTTTGATCATAGCACTTACATAATGCATACCTTTAAGCTTGTAAGGTTGTTATGATAAGCTATTTTGTTAAGATAAAGGTATGGTCTTACATGCCATTTATTTGTCTTCTACCATGCATGGGTAGAAGGATACTCTAAATGACCACTTGTGCTCAAGACAAAAGAGTTTGAATTGGCTAATTAAATTATATCTTGTATGGACCTTCTAATTAAAATTGTATTGTAATTCCTAAGCAATAAATATCTATCTAATTGGAAAATAAACAAAAAGAAATCATCCTAAATTCTAAAGAAAAGTTTTACCATCAGATTCTTTAACATCTATTATTTTAAACTAAGGATAGGAAGGTCCTCACATATAATATTCCTACCAAGAGGTAGATTAATTGTTGAATTTATAGTCCCAATCAAGGATAAGTTATATTAAAATTAAGAATAACATAGATTAAAAAATAGTGAATAAAATAAACATTCACTAAAAATATGTATAGTCATATGTAATTCAATCACATAAAACAAAACCAAGTATTTGTTTCTCTCAAATTTCACATAGTGAAACATAACTTATAAAGTCCCCTCTTCTTGGATTCTAACTAGTTGTTTTGCTACACCAAAAAATATTCTCTTCACTTTTCTTTTTCATACACATTATTTTACAAATTGCTCTACTATTCCTCTCCTACACCCAAAAAGATGTTGTAAACAAACATATATTAAATACATTTAATACAAGTATTTTTTCATGCATACCATGTGGATATTTGTATTCAAAAAATAGAAGAAAATAGGGTAGACATGTTAGGAATGAAGAATACTAAGATGGAGGTGAATCAGTGTTCTAGCAATTTTATAAACATAAACTAGATTGCACAAGTGTCATACAAAATTTATGAAAAGTAAACTAAATTAGAAAAAATAAGAAATCAAAGAACTCATAACACCATGTTTATTTTCAAGGAAAACCTAGTTAAAGTAAAACCCTGGTGGGGATGGTACCTATAGTAGTCTCAATGTTGCAATAATAAGTTCCTTGTCAAAGGCATAAATACACAATAATATTTTTGGAATGCACTTGTATTTAGGCACTCTCCTAGAGCTCACTTCTCATATATAAGATCTAACCCTAGGTTAGGTTTATTGATCAAATTACAATACAAAATTGGACTTATTTTCCTTTACCGAACTAAGTAGTAACATCCACTATGCTTGAATAGTTCAAACATCTATATATAATAAAATATCTACATCAAAAATAATCTTTGACTACACAATTCACATCCACACATCATAATATTCAACAATAAATTACATATTTTCTTCACAATCAAAATATTTATCTTATATATGATCACTTAACCCAAAAACACAATTCTTATTGAATTCTATAATGAAATGAGTAGAATCTTCAACCAAAAAAAAATGATATTCATGTTATCAAGAGTAAAATACTCTAAAATAAACTCTACCAAAACATCTCACTTACTGAAAGGGTAAAAAAGCAAACCTATGGCACCCTTCTATAAAGGAAAAGGCTAACAACATAAAAAACTATAAAACTTCAATGACATAAAAGTGATTTATGTGTTTGGAATTTCAAGATGGTGTAAACTAATGAAATATGTGGAGATAGATGAAGTTTATGCTTATTGTTCTTTTAAAATAGTTAATATTTAAAAAAAGAAAAAAATTAATGTCCATTTTTGAGTTGCTGAAAAATACCGCAAATCACGTGGTCTAGTTCCCACCACAAAATTATATATAAATTTTTTTTTTTAAATATATACTTTAGATGAAATATATAGCTAGTGCAACAAAAAGAAAAGATCAAATTTTGATGTATATTTTATCAGTTATATAACTATTCAAAGTTGGACTTG
Organism: Cupressus sempervirens; assembly: GCA_028749045.1. NCBI lineage: Eukaryota > Viridiplantae > Streptophyta > Pinopsida > Cupressales > Cupressaceae > Cupressus > Cupressus sempervirens. The sequence goes on along the minus strand of CM053785.1, from coordinate 124,869,274 downwards.
TTAGAAATCAACTATTTTTTTTGTCTTCCACCATATTTTTCCTATCAAATCTATGCCAATCAATGAAAAAATTATGCATTCTCGAAGAGGACTCTCTCCTCTAGTGCAATAAATAAATTTTACAATTTTCTAATATCACCTAGTGTTATTTATTCTTTTTTCGAATGAGCATCTTCTTAGATGTAGAAATACCTACTTGTAATATATTATAATTATAAAATACTATATATACTCAACATTATATAAAATTTATATGAGCACAATCTTCACTCTAAGATCTATAAAAGGGTATTTAAAAATAATAGAAACTTAATTTTTTATGTTGAAATTGATCACATAGGTTTGTAGTTATGTAATTCTACAAATTTTGTTGATTTGGTTGTCACATCGATTGTTTTGGTAAGACCAACAATTTTGATCGAACATTGTTTGGCCAAAACTATGGTCAATTGATAGGTCCCATGAGTGACCAAACTCTAGTGTTAAATTATTCATTGGTTTTAAATTTAAATAAATCATTTAATTTAAATTATTTTTGTTCTAAATTTAAATTAATTATTTGATTTGAATTAACAATTAACTTATGATATTTTTATGAATATCATGTTTTTTATTATATTTACTTTTTGTATGTAAGTGAATTAAAGTCTTTGACATTTTAGTTATTGTATGTAGACAAACTAAAGTTATCAGTTTCAATTTCTATGCAATGGAGAATCAAAGAAATAGAGAAAACTAATATGATTGAAAAAGAGATAACACAATGAAGGATGTAAAAATTGTACTGAAGAGTTATCAATTGAAGTTGAAGAAGAACATGTCCAAGTTCCAAAAGGTGGTAGTCAATCTAGAAATATTTCTTTTGGCTTAAAAATTTTTATGCAGATGGATGAAGAATCTATTTTCAATCAAATTTCATCTAAACACATGGTACTTGAATGCGCAATTGAACTATATCTCAAAAACATGTGGGATGAATATTTTGAAATGATGCTCCCCTTGAAAAAGAAAATTTATTTTCCATGGTGTTTAGAAAAAGTGAAATGACTACTATTATAGACTTTTCAGGTGTCAATAATAAGAAAAGATCAAGAGGTCATGTAAAAGAAATGATAGTTCAAAATTTGAAAGATGCATTCAAAGCTATTGATAACACAAGTCAAGTAGCTAATTTAAGTGTTGTACATAGAGTATTGATGACTATGATTACTAAATAAAAACTTGTCATAGAGAAAGCAAGTTTGAACAATTTCTAAATTACTCAATTTGTTGATATTAGAATTGTTTAAAGATATATCAAGAGGAGAATGTTTTTAGATGAAAAAATTTAAAAGGAATGGGTTAATTTATTTATAGGCTTCCTTGAAAGGATAATTTTTTTGAATATGTAAGAAGATAGGTTGTTGAATATTTGATCATCCACTCTTGTATTTCTTTCAATAGAAGGGACAATATACAAATGAAAGATAAAGAGATTGGTTTAAAAATTGCACATCTATAATGTACTTTTTAAATGTACAACACAAAGTAAATTGATTGAAGCTTTCAAGCACCAAATGTGAAATTTCTTCAGAGAATGTTTGATCTAGGGTGTACCCTTATTGTTATGCATAAATATTGTTGTAATCATGTTGAGTTTCATTTATACTTGCAATCATATAAAAATGTTACGGTGGCACTTAATCCAGATATGGTCATCCCTAGAAGTATGAAAAAAGTTTGCAAAGTCTATTTTATGTGATATATCAGAAAATTAGATAAATTCAATGTACAATGCATCAAAATTTCATGCATTGATTGTCGAGATTTGTAGAATTTTTCATATCAAATGAATAATATTGAAATTTTAATGTCAGTTTTGTGGAAGAGATTTGAGTATGAGAAATATTGAATGAAGACTAGAGATGAATCTAAAAAAATTACAATGAAGGACAGTAATTTTTCATAGCTTGAGTATGTGAAAAAAATTTATACTATGATATATCCACATGTTCAACATGTTTATAGTGTAAGTTTCAAAGCTAAATAGTTTGACGGTTCAAAAATTGTTTTCCAACAAGATGCATTCTTTCAATTGCAGACTTTTTTCAAAACTATATAGTTTCCTCTTAGTCAGAGACTCAAGATCAATATTATTGATCATTTTGATCAAGTTGCAATATTTGTACAAGTTACTTATAAACATTCAATTTCATTTGGATGGGTTATAAACGATTTATCTAGATGAATGCATTATCATTAAGGAGGTTTATTTTTGTATCAATGATAACAGGGTTGACAATAGGAGCTATGCAACTCATTTTTTTCAATATTTTCTAAATATCTTGTGAATCATCAGATAAATAATTCTAAACACTATATTTGGTCTAATGGTTGTACAAGTAAGTGCATTCAAGTTACTTATATATATATATATATATATATATATATATGAACAATTTATATTTTGATTAAATGAATTTGATAAATTTTATTTTAAAAGGTTCATATGTATGTGAATTTGTGTTGGAATACTTTAGAATAACTGAGAGGGGGGAGGGGGGTGAATCAATTATCCAAGGTCCAGATGTATAAATAAAACTTTTCATAGCTTAGTGAACCCATAAAACATTATTCATCATGTATGCATCCATAAGATTATGCAATCACTTACAACTTGTAGGTTACTATCAAATCAGCTTGCAGAAATGTAAAGCATGAATCATAATAGATTCATCAACACACTTGACACAATGATTTACATGGAAACCTAATTTGTGAAAAACCACTAGTAACATGCTACTCTTTTCACTCTTTTGAAGTGATACCCTGTGAAAGGCCAACCTTGTTAAAGGTTATAATACACACTGTTAAATGTGACCTTGTTAAAGGAATTCAATCACCCTATTAGGAGTGACTCTTGTTAGAGGACTTTAGACCATTCACTTGGAATGTCACTTGGTTAAAGGATTTACAAATGATTGTTAGGTCAACCTTAATCCAAAGGATTTACCCTAGACTGATACAATTGTTAGAGAGCAATAGTAAGGCTTTGATCTGATACAACTTACAATTTCATTTGTATATTACATATCACTATTCAGTGCTCAATTCTTCTTGGTCTTCATACTTTGTAGCTTTGATAGCTTGTTTACCCTTTAAGAATTCATCTTCTTAATCCTTCTTACTTAATATGCCATTGCAGATAATTTGTAACCAACCTTTGTAACCTTAAGTAGATTATCAATACATCATGTTACCACTATCTTAACTGATTCTTATACTTCATTACATAACCATAACTCAACCTTTCCTCTAGGTGCTATTGTTACATTGTTTGATCAAATCCTCTTCATCAATCAAATAAGTGATAGTACTCAAATCATATAAGCAGTTGTCTTAACAAAAAATAACAGGTTTGACATCAATGAAAAAGTAATGATTGAAACATAGTCTTCTTCAACAATCTCCCTCTTTCAATCTAGTTTCAGAAATCTCCCTCAACAATGATCTTTTCAATTTGATCTCAACAATCTCCCTCTTTAGCATTGATGGAAAACCAAACTGGTCAACCAAATCAACCAAATAATAAATGCCTTTGTTCAACCAAACTTACTAGGTCAAAATAGTAAGAAAATACCAAATAGAAAACTAATCGTATTGAAATCTCTCCCTCTATCAGCAACTTCCATCTTCTGAATAGGTTACAAAATGTTTTTTTTATAACTCCCTCTTACTATATCTCCCTCTTACTAGGTAGATGTTTAGGATTTCTCTTTCTTTGTTCTCCTGATCAACAACTATCTTCTTCAGCAATTATCTCCCTCTTAGGATCAATGAACTCTCCCTTTTTGACAGCAATCTCTCCCTCTTGATCAGTAAAATTCTCCCTCTTTTACAATTGCCAAAAACTTGTCATCTTTAACATGATAGATATAAAAAAATTCAGTTTCTTCAATTTCTCCCTTTATCACCTTGCTTGTGACTAATTTAAAGTTTCAGCTCTTTGATTACTTTAGGCAACTCCTAAAGTAAGATGCTCTACATCAATGTGTAACATATGAACATTAGCTTGTTTGATGTAGGGCAGTCCTCTTGTTACTTAGATAGCATTAGATAGGGGTATCACCCCTAGTTTACCTCTTAGATACTCATGAGCATCCTTAGGTAATGCTTTTGTGAAGATATCAACAATTTTCTCCTTTGTGTTAACATATTCCATCTTCACCTCTTTATCTTGAACTAACTCCCTAAAGTAATGATACTTGATTGCATTGTCCTTAGTCTTTATGTGCATCATATGAGGATTTTTTGATATATTGATAACACTTATATTATCACAATAAAGTATCACTGGTTCTGTGATCTCTTTCTTCATACCTTTGAGTAGTTGTTTGATCCATACAATGTTTGTACAATTTATAATAGCAACAACATATTCAGCTTTAGCAGTAGATTGTGAAGTGCAATATTGCTTCTTGCTATTCCATGTAACCAATGTCTTGCTTAAGAAAAATGCTCCTCCTCTAGTTCTCTTTTTGTCATCAATGTTTCCAGCCCAATCAACATTAGTGTAGGCTCTCAATTCAAATTTTTCATTCTTCTTATAGTATAGACCAAACTCTTCTATTCCTTTCATATATATCATTATCCTCTTTACAACCATCAAATGATCCTCTCTAGGATTAGTAGAGAAGCTTGCAACTATCCCTACAGATAATGCAATATTAGGTCTTCCATATACTACATATTGCAATTTGCCAATCATAGACTTGTACATTGTTTGATTCACCTCAGCTAAATCATCATTCTTTGACAACTTGTGTCCTGTCACCATAGGTGTACTTATTCATTTGGAATCCTCCAATCCAAAAAAAATTCAACATTTCCTTGACATATTTTGATTGAGTGATGTATACACCATATTTTATCTGATATACTTGCAAACCCACAAAGAACTTGTTCTCTCCAAACACAGACATCTCAAATTCTTGCTTCATTTGATTTGCAAAATCCTTACATAAAGCATCTTGACCTCCAAATATGATATCATCAACAAAATTTTAGATAACAAAATACCTTTTCTTTTCTCTATCTTCATGTACAAATTGTTGTTATCATCAATTCTTTCAAATCCAATCTTCACAAGATAATTATGAAGTCTCTCATACCATGCTCTTAGTGTTTGTTTCAAACCATATAGAGCCTTGTGTAGTCTACATACCATGTTCTTATTGTTAACATGAACAAAACCTTCTGGTTATCTCTGTAAACTTCTTCCTCTAATATGCCATTTGGAAATAAAAATTTAACATCCATTTGATAAACTTTGAAACCTTGTATGTAGAATAAGCAAGTAAAGTTCTTACTACTTCCAATCTAGCAACAGGGGAAAATGTCTCTCCATAGTCGATTCCTTCTTCTTGTGCATATCCCTTGCAAACTATTCTTTCTTTGTTGCTTGTGACTTCACCATTTTTATCTAGCTTGTTTTTTAATACTCACTTGGTACCAATCACATTTTTGTCTTTTGGTCTATGAACTAGAGTCCATGTATTATTTTTCTCAGTTTTTTCAACCTCTTCTTCCATGACTTTACCCCACTCATCATCTTCTAATGCATCTCTCATTGATTTGAGTTGCTTCATGCTTAGCAAACATGTATCACTTCTCAATCAATTTCTTTCATTAGTGTAGCATCTTTGTCTCCAATGATTTGAGTAACAAGATGATGTCTTTTGACATACTTAGATAATCTTGGTTTAGCTCTTATTTCTTTATTTTGTCTTTCAACTTTAGAATCACTATGTACATCTCTATTAGGTAGTTTAGCATCTCTTTCATTTACACTGATCTCAAAATTAGAATGTGCATCTACTTCATTCTATAACTCAGCATCTATATGTAGCTTGGTTCTTGAATGCAACTCGACATTCATAGAGTGTGACTCGGTAGTCACTACTTGTTGTTGTTTTGTACCTTCATTTACAAAATCTTCTTCAACAAGAGTACCTTCATAAAATTATACAAATGAGTTGTAGTTTCTGGTTCTTTCAGAGGTTTAGCCTCATATACCTTTGTATTTCATCAAAGTTCAGATTTGTGCTTTCCACAAATTTGTTAGTGTTAGTATTTAAACACTTATAAGCTTTATTTCTTGTGAAGTATCCTAAGAATATACCTTCTTCACTTTTTACATCAAGTTTACCATTCCTGACATCTTTAAGAATGTAACATTTACTTCCAAATACCTTACAATATTTTACATTGGGTGAGTAACCATACCATAGTTCAAAAGGTTTTGATTTGCACATGGTTCAAGGTATAGACAATTATACTTACTAATTCTCTCCAATATTTCAAAGCAACATTCTTCTCCTCGTGAGTGTTCTAGCATAGTCAATTATAGATCTATTCCTCCTTTCAACTATTCCATTTTGTGGAGGTGTTCTAGGGGCAGATGTCTATCTTTTGTTTCCTTCTCAACTCATTCTAAGTACCACTTAAACATTTGGAAAGCATCAGATTTCTATTTTAGCAACATAACTATCTCCTTTGTAGCTTTGCACATCAATTGGTCCACACAAGTTAGTATGAACAATCTCTAGTATTCCTTTAGAGGTATAAGTTTTACTCATAAAACGTGACTTTGTCATTTTTCCTAATTGGCATTGTTTGCACATTACATTATTAGGCTTCTTCAATTTAAGAAAACCTCTAAGTTTATTCATGTTACTGTTACTAACCAAGTTATCAAATTTAACATGACATAAACTCTTGTGCCATAGCCATATGTCATCAAATTTTAGAACAAGACAAGTAGCATCTGCTATATCAAGATAGAATAGATTACTTCTAGTTTGATCACCCTTTCCAATCAGTTTCTCATTTGTGTCATATATGTTAGCAATTTTTTTTTCAAACTCAACCTTACATCCCAAATTATTCAGTTGTGACACACTCAACTAATTATAGTTAAGTCCTTCAACATAGTAAGCATTGTCACATAAAATCTTATCTGTGAGTGTGATAGAACCTTTTCCTTTTATCAAACATGGTGCATCATTACCAAATCTTACACTATTTCCATCATAACAATTCAGGGTAATAAACTTTTTATTGTCTCCAGTCATGTGATGTGAACACCCATTGTTAATGATCCATCTATCATTCTTGTTTACACAAGTCACAAGTGCAATTGCTTCATCTTCATTAGATTCATCCCTCATCGCAACATACACCACTTTATCATTGTGTTCATTAGATTCTTTTTTTGTTTCCTCTTCAGAAATGTAGCAAGACTTCTTGCCTTTGTCTTTGTAATCCTTGTTGTCTTCATCTCTTCTACTCTTGTACTTTTCACCACCTCTGTAGTTCTTCTTCTCTGGACATCTAGTAGAAATATGACCAACCTCATTACAATTGAAACAAATTATGGGTAACTTACCTTTGAACTTGTCTTTACCTTTGTGGAATCTTCTTGCCATTAGTGCTTCAAGTTTTTCAACATCCTCCTCACTTGTATCACTGTTACTAGACACATACTTCTTCTTTTTCTTTTTTTTCTTTTCATCGGGTTCCTTCAATGATACCTTAGCTTTGAAAAAAAGATTCAATCTTTTCAAGTTTGTAATTATCAAAGTTAGATAGCTCAAAAGTAGTGAGTCTACCTACTAGACCTTCAAGTGATAGTTTATTCCCTAGAATACATCTCAGTTCTTGAATTGCAAAAACTCTAATAGCATATATAGGTAATAATGTCCTTAAAACTTTGCTTGGTACAATATCATCATCTATATTACTAGTAGCTCCTTTTATTGCATTAAAAAATTCTTTTATCCTTTCAACATATTGAGCAATATTCTCACCTTCTTCCATTCTCATATCATAAAACTTACCTCTAAGACTTTCATCTTTGGATCTTAGAACATTCATGTCTCCTACATAGATAGTGGTTAGGGCATCTCACATTTTTTTTGCACTATCAAGACCTTTGATATCATAAAATTTGGCATAGCTTAGTAAAGAAGCAATCTCCAACATTGCCTAGTTGTGTTCTTTCTTCTTCTTCATATCCTTAGTAGTAGGGGCATTAGCAAGATCAACATGCTCCACTAAAATGGTAGATTGTGCATGATCTCCAAGTCCTCCAAGGTGTAGCTTCATCAAAGTTTTCCATGTAAGAAAGTTATCTCTATTGAGCTTTAGTACTTCTCTTTTTGACATCTTGATCTTTGTACTTCTAGTACCTTCAAACTGGTCCTCTTAAGTAGATGGCTTTGATATCAATTGTTGAAATACTTTAGAATAATGGAGGAGGGGAGGTTAATCAGTTATTCAAGGTCCAGATGTATAAATAAAAATTTTCACAGCTTAGTGAACCCATAAAACATTATTCATCATGCATGCATCCATAAGATTATGCAATCACTTAAAACTTGTAGGTTACTGTCAAATCAACTTGCAGAAATGTAAAGCATTAAACATAATAGATTCATCAACACACTTGACACAATGATTTGCATGGAAACCCAATTTGGGAAAAACCACTAGTAACATGCTACTCTTTTCACTCTTCTGAAGTGATGCCTTGTGAAAGGCTGACCCTATTAAAGGTTACAATACAAACTGTTAAATGTGACCCTATTAAAGGATTCTAATCACCTTGTTAAGTGTAAGCCTTGTTAGAGGACTTTAGACTATTCACTCGAAATGTCACCCAGTTAAAGGTTTTATAAATGACTGTTAGGTCAACCATAATCCAAAGGATTTACCCTATATTGATACAATTGTTAGAGAGTAACAGTAAGGCTTTGATCTGATACAACTTACAATTTCATTTGTAGATTATAGATCACTATTCAATCTTCAATTTTGCTTGACATTTATACTTTGTAGCTCTGATAGCTTGTTCACCCTTCAAGCATTCATCTCTTTAAGGCTTCTTGCTTAACATGTCATTGTAGACTCTTCTCTTAGGTCACTTGATGAAGAAAAACCTTTGACTCCTTGTCTTCCTTAGGTTCTCGCACATGACAACTTGCATCATGACCAGCCATTCCTATAAATAGGAAATTAAGATCTTTTGTCACTCGTTCTCCATAGTCCAATTTAGGGTTAAGATGGATTAGGTAGGATAAAATGTATCTACCCCATATCTCATATCTCTTCAAGAAACTTCTCCTAGAATCCTCTTTGAATTTTCCTAAAAATGGTTTACCTTGAATTTTGTGCCACTAGCTCATCAACCTTATCTTTCGCCTAGTTCACATAATCCAAGAAAACAAACTTGTCGACTCAGATCCATCGAATTCATGATCTTTTAAATAATGTAGCAGCTCAACATTATCAAGCTTCTGATGCTTGACACATACTGCATTGCTGAACATCCAGTGTGAAATTACTTAGCATGAACTAAAGTTTACTAGTGCTCAGCATCAACTAAACTTTGCTTGGTATCCACTGTTCTACTTGACATACACTAGAATGAACTTTTACTTGGCTTCAACTAAATTTCTTCGTAGCTTGCTCTATCTTTGCTCAACACCTACTTTCACTCGGTCAATCTTGGCAGATAAACTTTGTGTAACTTGTTGTTCTAAACTTTCTTAGTGTAACTAACCTTTGTAACCTTAAGTAGATTATCAATACATCATGTTATCACTATCTTAACTGATTCTTATACTTCTTTACATAATCATAACTCAACCATTCCTCTAGGTGCTATTATTACATCTTTTGATCAAATCCTCTTCATCAATCAAATAAGTGATAGTACTCAAATTGTATAAGCAATTGTCTTACCAGCAAATAGCAGGTTTGACATTAGTGACAAAATAATGATTGAAACACATAGTCTTCTTCAACAATCTCCCTCTTTCAATCTAGTTTCAACAATCTCCCTCAACAATCATCTTTTCAATCTGATCTCAATAGATTTATACTTGAAATTATTCTTGGGCATTTTATGTTTGAAAGTGCATTCAATTGGCTACTCATAGAAGATATTAGATACAATGTTAAGTTTATTTGGAACTTTTTTTAAACTATACATAGAAAATACAATATCTCTTTAGTTCTAAGGCTTTCAGGCATGGGTGTTGGCTTTGGTATTTATTTCCATACCATTTTGTAATATACAATTGTTATAGTTCATTTATAACATGTATTTAGGGACTATTTTATTAATAGTTTGAACTATATGGCTTCTATGCCACCTTCTCTAGGCTTTTTAATTTTGTTGAAAAGTGAACATGGAAAAGGAAAGCACATTGGAGTAGGAGCATGCATGAAGCGTACACTTTGTCAATGTGAACTTGTAGGTAAAAACTGGTTGTTTATTGTAAACATGATGTGTAAATATATTTTTCAATTAACTTGAAATTTTTAATTTGATAAAATTTTCTTTTGTGTACATGTATAGACACCTAAATTTGATTGTCTAAGTAACTAATCCTATTTAATTCTCTTCTAAATTATTAATAATTAAGTATTTAATATTTAATAAATTTTCAAAAATAATTAATTAAATTAATTACATAAAGTCCAATTAATAATTAAAATGATAACCCATAAGACTTGATTATTGATTAAATTTGCCTTCCTCTATTAAATTAAATAATTGTACAAAACCTATTTAATCTAATTCCCATTTTTCTATTTGGTTAAAGAATTCCCTTATAATCAATTCTAACCCTGCCCTTACCCTTAACCCAATCCTAACCCCTAGGTCCAAACTCAACTCATCCCATTTACACATACTAATCCCATTGAATTAATTAATTAAACCTAATTAATCATGACCCACTTACATCCTCCATAAAATCCCACTTGCCTCCTAATCATGCTTTCAAATTAAATCCTAATATCACGCTAATTATTTGGACAACCCTAAGCATGAGGAATAAGTGATCTTAACCCAAACCTAAGTCATCTCTTGTCATGATTCTTATATCTCCTAACCCCTAAACCTCATGTTAACCTTAAATGCTCTTGCATCTCTCTTACATAATCCATCCATCCCTTACTCCCTTGTCCCCTTCACATCCTCCAAAATGGTCAAATTCCTTCAAAAATATTAACCCTCTCTCCATGTAATACTTTTCACAATGAGAGCCATATGAGAAAGCACAACCCATGTGCTCCCCTCTCCTTTCATCTTGGCCACTCTACAAGCTTCTTCAAGTTTTCATCTTGATCATCTATTCCATCCTTTTTCGTATAAATTGAACTATATGCCTTCACAAATCATCCACAATATGTAAGAAAGTTATAATACCTTTTTTAGAGAAAAAATACCATTTATCATACCCTTCAAATACAAAAATCATCCCAAATCCTTGAACCTTTAACATGAATCTTTGAGCACACAATTCTCCACCTTGGATAAGTCATCTACTCATTGAAGGCTTCTTGGATGATAATGTTTGCATCCTCTTTGGATTTTTGTCTTTCATTTGTTAGTCTTAAATCATATAGGGGTAACTACACCAAGATGGTGTACAAAAAGGGGGTATAAGTGGACACCTTTTTTGAAATTAGGTGTAACACCCCGCCAAGAGATCCAAAATAATTAACCTAAAGTTTCACTAAGTTTGCAAAACATTTTTTTTTTTTTAAAGTAAGAAAGTATAACATACTCATCAAACACATAGTAGCGGAAGCAATAACATGTAATCATCAACAAACATACATCACAAGTTACATTCCTTAAGGATCCCAAGACGTTGAGTCACATTTAAATTTAATTAATTCTAAGTCTAACAACTACCACATACATATGAAAGAATAATCAGAAAGTCCAATGTCCATAATATACATTTGTTCCGAATGCCTCTTGTAAAATTAATTCGGAATGCTCAATCATCCACTGTACATGTCACAGGGTATGAAAGGCTTAAAAGAATATACATATGTAAAGATAAAGATACATCATCCTCAAATCCATGATACAAAGTACAGTAAAATAAATGAAATCATATACCATACATGATACATCCATCCATCGTAAAAAGATAAAACATCCACCATAAAATCTAACCATTCATCATAATAATCCATGAACAGAGTGAAGGTATAAGCCAATAGTAATACTCTAGCCACGGTGTCTCGGACGGATTTCAATGGTAAGAGTAAAAAGCACTACCACCTGACCGCGTGGAATCTAAATGGTCCACTCCCACCGTGCTGAGGAGATAGTCTCAATTCCCAAATAAGATAACAAAACCTATAATCATAAATACTCTCTAAGTCCAGGAAATCCTATAAGTATGCTAACTCAAGGGTTCCTAAAAAGATCGACATCTAAACCTAGAGGCACCACAAAGACACGTAGGAAACCTACTATGCAAGCGGGAAAGTGTCATCACAAAAGTCACGTCGAAAGTTACCCGAGCAATCCCTTACGAATCTCGGGTCCCCTGTGATCCTGCGGCCACTAGTATCCTCTCGTACTGGCGAGGCATACTATGGAATGCAAGGTCATAACCAATCTTCTCTCTACCCCATCCTAGTCTGTACTAGCACTCAAGGCATGGGAGAGAACATACAGTTATCTTATTAGGTTCATTTAAGTCAGTATTTAGGTAAGATGTTTTCACTTATTAAAACAAACAACTTACAATGAGTTATCCCTAGAGCCACTTCGGGTCTCCCGTCCCTCCTTGCAAGCCACTTCCCGACACTACACATAGATAACCTACCCTAGGCTCATGAAATCACAAAACACACAATATCACCTCAGCCCTATACAAGTGACTAGAAAGCATCAAATAATAATCATAATGATCACAACAGTTCTCTATCAGCAATTGAAGGCATCAATAATAAGTCACAATATCCAATGGTTCTCCAACGAGCAACCAACAAGTATCCCAATAATAGATCATAATACTGATTGAAGACTCTAAAATGGTCAAGTCAAAACATGTCACAACATGACATCGTCAAAAACAAATCATCTAAAACATCTCAGTCCTCTCAAAGTGACTGGAAGGAAAAATCATATATTTATAACTGATCGATGACTCAAAAATGGTTAAGTCAGGGAACTCAAATACATACACTTCAGCTTCACACAAGGAAACTGGAAAGTAATAACAAACAGTAAATACATCCATCATAGAGCACTCCATCACATTACCATGGTCGAGTTAAGAAAGATTGAGACCAAATCATTATAACATCACATTCACAAAACCCTCGAACCTCTGGTAACAACCTAAACTGGTCAACATCTAAACAAACCTCAAAGCCTCAAAACATAGACAACAAAATAATCACATAGAAAAACAGAATCATCACACAGTTGGGTATGAACAATAATATATTGTTGAGTTAAGGTAAGGTTTATGTTCCAATTTAACGTCTATTCAAGTAACTAAGTTTTCACAACTACCCCTTGCGATTAACCCATTTCTATATTCAAATAATTGTACACTTACCCTAAAAATAATAATCTAAGGATGATCTTTTATTAAGTTATATAAATGACCCTTAATGATGTTAAATAAAACAATTATGACTTTAATAGAATCATTAAACCCTCATTAATAAATTCCATTAAATCAATAATTTAATTCTACAATTTATCAAATAATGTCCATTATTAATTAACTTTAATTAAACTAATTTTAATTAAATTGATTAATAATTATTGATCTAAATACTTATATTACTATCTTCATTAATTATCAATTTACTAATATTTAACCAAAAATTATTGATAAATTAGTAATTACAAAAAACTATATTAAAATGCATTTATACTTAAATTGACAAATAATAATAATAAAATCTATCAATAAATACTATATAATAATAAGTTTACATCATAAAACTTATTAATAAAGTATTATTAATTAATAATACATTTAATATTAAAATCTATTAATAATAATTACATTTATTTATAAATCATAATAATTAAAAAGATATTATTATTAATAACTTTATCTTATATAACTTTTAAAGAATACGTAATAAGTTTCTAAATTTTAAAAGAAACTTTAAACATTAAACCACCCCAGGTATATAAATATGGGCTGCGATGTTTTAAACAAGAAGATAGGTGGTGTAAGAGGTTTATATATATATATTTTTATTAAGTTTTTTTTTTTTTTAAAAAAACCTCCATCGCAGTCATCGCAGTCCACTGAGATTCACGTGGTACGGACACGCGTGCAGATCGCCAGTTATAAGGTAAGGTAAGTGGGGTATAAATAATTTAATTTATTTATTTTATTTTTTTAAGAAAACAAAACCCCTTTAAAAAAAATTAATATATACTATTATATTTTCTTTAAAGTTCTTTTAAAATCAACGTCATCTTCATTTTTTTAATATAAACATTCTTAATTTAAGTTTTCTTTTTTTTAATAATTAAAAATTAATTAAATTCAAATACCATATATATATATATATATGATTGCAATTTTAATCAGATAGGAAAATTAAGTTGAACGTTTCAAATTTTCAATTTAGGATTTTTATTTCTAAAATCAAACCCCTTTCCAAATCTAAATTTCTCAATTCCATTTTAATTCAAACCCAAATCCCGATTTAATTATGATTTCTTTCAATTGTTGAACGAGGTTTTCTAAATGGTTTTTTAATTTGGAGTTACAGATGAAATCGAATAGCAAGAGATCTAGAACAAAGAATTCACACATTCGAGAAGACAAGTTCTTACAATCGCTAAGTAGACAGAACATATTAAATTTCTTAAATCATTTTAGGGGTCAAAATACCAGACCCTACCTGAACCTGATGCTAATACGAAATCCCTAAAAAACTGTGAGAGAATTTGCTCCCCTTCAATAACTTTCCTCTGAAAATCTTTCCTAGAATTCTCCTTCTAAAATTCGCTTCCAAAATTCATCTCCCAAAATTCGTGTCTCCAAAATTCATGGTCCCTTGAAAAATGAACCTCCAAGTTGTGATAAGGAGTTTTCTCCTCAAATCGAGGCACTAATTGTGTGTTTACCTGAGAGGACTCCTTGCTCACAAGACTCCAACTCAAAATTAACTTTTTATTAATCTTTGCTTTATCTTGCATTACTCTTTTCATGCATATTAAATTGAATTATTAAATAACTTTATTTAATTTCCACTTGTTGTAGTGCTTGCCCCTAGTCTACATTTTTCTAGTTACATTCTTGATATCATTGCCAAACTCTTTTAGGCCAACTTATGTTTGATGATTAGTATTATTATTTTAGAGATTATCAGATGTTTTACACTCAGTTTATTAAATGATGAGATTACTTGGTACTCTATATTTCATGCATGTATGATGATTATTCAATGTTTTCAGTTATTGATGATGATTAGTTAGATGGTTTATTATCACATGTGCTTTCTTATGGATACTTACCCCATACTGCATGTGTATGGTGTGCGTGTTTGTTTTATTTATGTATGGTGTTTCTGATGTGGTTAAGGAAGGGAATCGTAGTCACCTACTAGTCGAGATCTGCACGATGCACCACTTCTTGCCATTGTCTATTTAGATTAGAATATTGTGTTTGTACATGTGTGGATTTTATGCAGGTTGCAGGTACCGGGTATCGACTTCCCTGAATTGCCAAGATGAGCGTACCCTATCGCATTATCTCAATGGTAAGAGAGGGGAGATAAACTCTTAAGTCCAATTCCTAAACCCTTTTAGCCAATTGTCCTAATTGATAATTAGGGCAAGTATCTGAGTTAGGTACCCTCCGAATACATCAAAGGATGTAATTTCGTGATTATAACCCTTTTTGTTTGATTTAGTATGTATTTTTCTATGATGGGTTTTCGTATGTTGTTATATGAGTCCTTGATGTGTTTTCTATTAATTAAGTCTAATTAAAAAGATTATTTAATGATTTAATTTAATGGAGAATTAATATGATATCTTTAATATTTAATTAATTGAGAAATTAATGAAATAAAAGAATTAAATTTGGAGATAAAAGTTCAAAGATAAATTTAGAACGTGATAATATTAATTTAATTTAATAATAATATATTTGGAGTTCATTTTTAAATAAATGCTAAATATTATTGTTATTTAAATTAATTAAATATGTTATCAATTAAGTTTCTAAAATAAATTAAAAGTTGAAAGATATTAAATTATTAAGGATTCTAGATCACATGATCTAAGCATGAGTTTAAATATGAGAAATAAATTAAAAGATAAAATAATAGAAAATAATAATGTTATTTTAATTTCATAAAGTGCACATGAGATTAAAGTAATAAATTAATTTAAAATAGAAGTCAAGTGGAATATTAAATAAAGTTATTTAATAATTCAACTTAATGTGCATGAAAAGATGAATGCAAAATAAAAGAAAAGATAATAAAGGTTAATTGGGAGTTAAATTAGTTGTGCAAAGAGTCTTCTCGGGTGAACGCACAATTAGTGCCCCGATTTGAGGAGAAAACTTCTTATCGCAACTTTGGGGGTTCATTTTTGGGGAGACACGAATTTGGACGAGAATTTTTGGGAGACAACTTTTGGAAGCGAATTTCAGAAGGCTAATTCCAAGAAAGTTTTTTCAGAAGAAGATTATTGAAGAGGAGCGAATTCTCTTACAGTTCCTGGGGATTGTATATTAGCATCAGGATTAGGTAGGGTCTTGTGTTTTGATCATCGATTTAAATACGCAATTATCCTTTCCTGTCTTCTTTGTGCCTGCGGATTGTATGATTGAATTCTCTATGATGAATGTTTAAACATTACAATATTGGAATTTATCAGATGCTTGTCAATTAACTTCTGAATACATAGGATTTAAATGGGAAGGGTTGAATCTAAGACTAAAATTCTAAATTAGAAGTTTGGATGGTTGACTATATTTTCTCTGTCAATATAAAGAAGGAGACAATTTTTCAATATATTATATATATTAAGAAGAATTATTTTACCATATTTATAATTTATATATATATATCTTCAAACAGATTTATATATCAATAAAAAATTTATTATAAAAAAATTTGCATTTAAAAATATATATATATATATATATATATATATGTTAATAGTGGGGGGGAGGGAATTACCCCGTACCCACCCCCGTTGTCGGCTCTGCCGACAATACCTGCGTCACAGGTATTGCGACGTCAGGTATAGGGTACCTACCGCCGCAGGACTGCGGCAGGCCGCAGGCCTGTACTAAGCCGACGGCTTAGTTAATACATGCATTTTTTTTATTATTGTTTTAATTTGTTTTTTTAAAAATTTTTATTATTTACAAAAAAAAAGTTTTATTATTATTTAAAATTTTAATTAATAAATTTTTAATATATTTTATTTAATAATGTTTTAATAATAACTTTTATTAATATGTAATAATTAAATATTAATGCATAGTTATTTGAAATTAATAATTTATTAATAGTTTTGTTAAACATTAATAAATTGATAGTTAATAAGATATAAAAGGGAGTGCTTAGTGAGATAATTATTAATCAATTTAATTAAAATTAGTTTATTTAACTTAATTAATAATGAGAATTGTTAATAGAATTGAAGATTTATATAGCATTGATTTAAGTTAAATTGAAATGTCTTATTTAAAAATATAGTTTATTATTTTAATAATTAAATAAATAATTACCCTTTATTTATATTGATTAATTGACTTAGAGTCATAAGTGAAGTAACTATACAATTTTATTCGAATATATATATATATATATGGGATATATTTATATGTTAATTATGAGATGAATGGGTTAACGTGTAGGTTAAACTGTGAACTTATTTTCTTGAAAACATACATTAAACTAGAAACAAAAATATTACACTTAACCTGATTACATATGTTTTAAATCAATCTAGCAGTGAGAATATGAACTATATTGTTTTGTTATACTGTCTATACTTTTGGGGTTTTGGATGGTCTTAGAGTGTTGACCAGTTTAGGACGTTACTAGAGGCTAGGTCGTTATGCGATTGTGACTTTATGATTATTTGTTCTCGATCTTTCTAAACCCAACCATCGTGATGTGTTGATATGCTCTCTGATGGAGGTTTTTACTGGTTGTTATTGCTTTTCAATTTCCTTGTGTGAGACTGAGGTGTATGTATTTGAGTTACCTGACTTAACCATTTTGGAGTCTTCGATCAGTTTTGTGTTCTATTAGTGGGATTCTTTCTAGTTGCTGATTGGAGAACCATGGGATATTGTGATTTATTATTGATGCCTTCAGTTGCTGATAGAGAATGGTTGTGATCATTATGATTATCATTTGATGTTTTTTCAGTCGCTTGTATAGGGCTGAGGTGATATTTGTGATTTGTGATTTCATGAACCTAGGGTAGGTTATCTATGTGTAGTGTCGGGAAGTGGCTTGCGATGGGGGCTGGGGCCCTAAGTGGCTGCCAGGGTAACCCATTGTAAGTTGTTTTAATAAGTGAAAACATCTCACCTAAATACTGACCTAAATGAACCTTATATGATAATTGTATGTTCTCTCCCATGCCTTGAGTGCTAGTACAGACTAGGATGGGGTAGAGAGAACACTTGGTTACGACCTTGCATTCGTTAGTATGCCTCGTCAGTACAAGAGGATACTAGTGGTCGCAGGATCACAGGGGACCCAGGATTCCTAAGGGATTGCTCGGGTAACTTTCGATGTGACTTTTGCGATGACACTTTCCCGCTTGCATAGTAGGTTTCCTACCTGTCTTTGTGTGCCTCTGGGTCTAGATGTCTATCTATGTTGGAACCTTTGAGTTAGTATACTTTTAGGATTTTCCAGACTTAGAGAGTACTTGTGTTTTGTGTTTTGATACCTTGTTTGGGACTTGAGACTATCTCCTCAGCGCGGTGGGAGTGGACCATTTAGGTTCCACGCGGTCGGGTGGTAGTGCTTTTACTCTTACCTTTGAGATCCGTTTCGTGGTCACCGTGACTGGAGTTTTCTTGGTTGGCATTTACCTTCATTCTATTCGTGGATGTTTTATCATTATGGATGTATTGATGTATCATGTATGGTGGATGATTTCATTTATTTTACTGTACTTTATATCATGGATTTGAGGATGATGTATCTTTATCTTTACATATGTATATTCTTTTAAGCCTTTCATACCCTGTGACATGTACAGTGGATGATTGAGCATTCAGAATTAATTTGCCAAGAGGCATTCAGAACAAATGTATATTATGGACATTGGACTTTCTGATTATTCTTTCATATGTATGTGGTAGTTGTTAGACTTAGAATTAATTAAATTTAAATGTGACTTAACATCTTGGGATCTTTAAGGAATGTAAGTTGTGATGTATGTTTGTTGATGATTACATGTTATTGCTTCCGCTACTATGTGTTTGATGTGTATGTTATACTTTATTACTTTTAAAAAAAAAAAAATGTTTAGCAAACTTAGTGAAACTTTAGGTTAATTCTTTTGGATCCCTTGGCGGGGCGTTACATCTGGTATCAGAGCCTAGTTTCTACATTGGGAGCTCTGGGTATATTGGAATGCCACTAGTGTTAACTAGTTGAACAAAAATGCAAACCTTAAACTATTATGTGTATTTCTTTCAAACTGAAACATGAAACTAGTTGAATTGAAACATAATGTAAACTATTAGTTGCATATTTTTCATACTTCAACACTAAGACTTTAAACTGGAAACGACACTTTTACTGTTTGCAAAATTTGTGTCTTTTATATATACGATTTACAATTTTATGCATTATGGTTGTTATAGTATTCTGTATCTTGGATATTATTGTAGGGTGGTATCTGGGATGAGATCTTCCATTAGAGGCCGTAGCCTTGGCCATGGCAGAGGCCGTGGATGAGGCAGAGATATCAGTGTTCATGAGTCTATCCATGAGAGCCCTATTCAGGAAGAGAATAGGGAAGAGCATGTTAGTGAACATCAGGAAGAGAACCATAGAGAGGGACATGCCGACTCTGAGGAGGTTGATCTGAGGCAAATGATGCGAACCCTTATTGATCACTTACCTCCTATTCATGAGTAGGATAAAGTACACCAGGCAGGACATGAGCATAGACATAAGTCTAGGAGCCCTCAGAGGGATCGACACAGATCCATTGTATCCTCTCAGATGAAGGACCTTTAGAGGTCCAAGATCAAGCCCTTTAATGGGCAAGGTTCGGGGTATGTAGCTGAGTAGTGGCTTATTGCCCTTGACAGGATTTTTGCTATGCAGGACTTTGACAGTAATGTCAAAGTGAGGTTTGCCATTACCAACCTGGAGTTATTTGGGGCCACCTCGTGGACTATTGAGGAAAAGAAGTTGGGCATTAACATGGGTAGTGTCTCTTGGGAGATTTTCTTGGAGAGCTTTCATGAGTGATTCCTACTAGAGGAATGGAAGCAACATAGAGCAGATGAGTTCCATAACCTGAGATAGTACACTATGACCGTTGTAGAGTATGAGCGCAAGTTCTATGAGCTCATGCCCTTTTCGGGATTCAGTGACAACTCAGTGCAGTTGGCACAACATTTCATTCGAGGCTTGAACAACCATTTTATTGGGGGTGTTAAGGTATTTGAGCCTAAAACCCTCAAGGATGCGGTACATCAAGCTATCCTGGTAGAGCAGAGTGTCAACCTTGGACAAGGGGGTTTTGTGGGAGCGCCTACTACAGCAGGATCTAAGGGCAACCACAACTCCAGTGGAATCAGGAAGCCTCCCTTCCCTAAGAGGAATCAGTCTCAACAACATTCTTAGCAGCAGCCTTAGTAGCATAAAGGATTTTACCCTCAGGCACAGAGTGGTGGTGGTGGTTCCAACTCTAGGATCAATCGCAATGCTCAATGTAATAAATGGAATCAGCAGTCTCAGCCTACATAGAGCAGCCAGTCTTTTGCTAGCAGGGATAGCCACCAGCGGTCGAATGCACCACCTATAGGGAGAGGATCTAGTAGGGGCACGGGATGTTATTCCTATGGACAGATTGGTCACATTGCAGCGTACTGTCCACAGCGAGCATCTCAGTATTCAGGACCTAGGCCAGCGGCATTTGAGCCTACAGTCAGGGATGCAGGTAGATCTCATAGAGTATTTGCAGCGGTGGATCACCATCAGGCAGACCATCAGGGGATAGTAGTTGAGACTACAGGAGCTATCCGAGGTACACCTCTCTATGTATTTTTTGATTCAGGTGCTACAGATTCTTTTATTTCTCCATCTCTAGTTGTTAAGTGTAAGCTGGAGTCGGTTAAGCAAGATCATGGTTGGCAAGTGGAACTAGCCTCAGGCGCTAAAGTTTCCACAGATTCTGTAGTTCATAAGTGTGGACTTAGCATAGGAGGGTTTGAGACGTCAGTTGACCTCCGAGTTATTCCTCTTGGCTCCTACGATGTGGTCTTAGGTATGGATTGGCTTGGCTCTCATAGGGCTAGTATAGACTGTAGAAAGAAGACCATTATGTGTCAGGATGACCAAGGGAAGGATGTTGAGATTATGGGGATACCAAGGCCTATATCTCTATGGATGATCTCTGATATGCAATTAAAGCAAAGCTTTCATAAGGGATGTCAGGTATTTTCCGTTACAGTAAATGAGCTGGATGAAGAAGACTCTATGAGGAAGACCCTAGATCACCCTATTTCGCAGGAGTATGTAGATGTCTTTTCGAGTGAGATTCCAAGCATGCCTCTGAAGAGAGACATTGATTTTAGCATTGAGCTCACTCTAGGAGCGGAACCTATCTCTAGAGCTCCTTACCGTATGATCACTCAGGAGTTAAGTGAGTTGCATTTGCAGTTAGAGGAACTTTTGGCCAAGGGTAGTATTCGACCTAGTGTATCACCATGGGGAGCTCTAGTGCTCTTCGTGAAGAAGAAAGATGGTTCTTTGCGCCTTTGCATTGATTACAGACAGCTGAACAAGGTGACAATAAAGAACAGGTATCCCTTACCAAGGATTGATGATTTATTTGATCAGATCAAGGGAGCTACAGTGTTCTCCAAGATTGATCTTAAGTCAGGATACCATCAACTTCACATCAAGGAGGCTGATATTCATAAGAATGCCTTCCGAACTCACTACAGGCATTATGAGTTCACAGTGGTACCCTTTGGGCTGACGAACGCTCCATCAGTTTTCATGTGCTTAATGAATGGGGTGTTTCATTCCTATCTTGATAGATTTGTTCTTGTGTTCCTCGATGATATACTGATATATTCTAGGTCCTAGAAGGAACATGAGGAACATTTGAGTTTGGTTTTGCAGTGCTTGAGAGATAATCAACTTTATGCCAATACAACAAAGTGTGATTTCTTTCAATCAGAGATACAGTATTTAGGGCACGTTATTTCAGGTGAAGGTATCTCTGTAGACCCTGCGAAGATCCAGGAAATAGTAGATTGGCCTGCACCCACTAATGTGTCGGAGATTCATAGTTTCATGGGTCTAGCTAGTTATTATCGTAGATTTGTCCAAAACTTCTCCAGAATAGCACATCCTATTACCTCCCTTCAGAGGAAAGGAAAGAAGTTTTTTATGGACAGAAAAATGTGAAGAAGCATTTTAGAAACTCAAAGAGCTTCTAACCAGTGCACCGATCTTAGCAGTACCTGATCCAGAAGGTGATTTCATGGTGTGTACAAATGCTTCCCTTGAGGGTATTGGAGCAGTTCTAATGCAGAATGCTCGAGTGATTGCATATGAATCACGCAAACTCAAGGATCATGAGTTGAATTATCCTACACACGACCTTGAGTTAGCAATAGTAGTTCATGCCTTAGTGAGATGGAGATATTTCTTGTTGGGACACAAATTTGAACTACATAGCGATCATTGTAGTCTTTAGTACATATTCACGCAGCCTAATCTGAATGCTAGGCAGAGGCGTTGGATGGAGTTTTTATCTGAGTATGACTTTGAGGTAAAGTATATCCAAGGGAAGGAGAATGTAGTAGCTGATGCTTTGAGTCACAGGAAACATGTGATATCATTTATGACTCTTAGTGTTGACTTGAGGTGTCAAATACTTTAGGCACTCCCCACTGATTCATGGTATCTAGAGGTGTACAGTGAAATCAATTCAGGGAGACCTTTGGAGGGTAAGTTTTCAGGCTATGTCCTAGAGTCAGATGGCCTTTTGAGACATTCAGGAAGGATCTATGTGCCGCTACTGGATGAGCTTCGCATATTGATCCTATCAGAGGCCCATCGTGCACCTTACTTAGCACATCCAGGTGTCAAGAAGATGCATGCAGATTTGCGACATTTATTCTATTGGTCTGGGGTGAAGTGCGACATTGCTAATTTTGTGGCTAGATGTCTTGAGTGTCAGAGAGTCAAGGCAAAACACCAGCATCCGGAAGGACTTTTACAACCAAATCTCATTCCTTCATGGAAGTGGGACATCATCTCTATGGATTTCATAGTAGGATTACCTATGACTCCTCATCATCATGATGCTATCATGGTCACCTTTGATCAGTTGACTAAGGTGGCACATTTTTCACCAATCAGGTCTTCCTACACTACAGCTTCTGTAGCTAATGTCTTCATGCGTGACATTGTGAGACTACATGGTATTCCCCGAAAGATCATTTTGGATAGGGATCATGTTTTCACTTCTGCATTTTGGACATCGCTACAACATGATCTTGGAGCGTAGTTGAATTTCAGTTCAGCATATCACCCAGAGACAAATGGTCAGACAGAGAGAGTGAATCAGGTTCTCGAAGATATGTTGAGGATGTACGTGATGGATAGGCAGACTCATTGGGAGGACTATCTCTACCTAGTGGACTATATATTTAGAGTTCATTTTTAAATAAATGCTAAATATTATTATTAAATTAAATAAATATTATCACATTCTAAAATTATACTTAAAACTTTTATCTCCAAATTCAAATCTTTTTATTTAATTAATTTCATAATTAATTAAATATAATTAAATATTAAAATATCATAATAATTTTCTATTAAATTAAATCATTAATTAATCTTTTTAATTAGAATTAATTAATAGAAAACACATCAAGGACTCATAAGGTAACATACGAAAACCCATCATAGAAAAACACATACTAAATCAAACAGAAAGGGTTATAATCACGAAATTACATCATTTGATACATTCGGAAGGTACTTAACTCAGATACTTGTCCTAATTATCAATTAGGACAATTGGCTAAAAGGTTTAGGATTTGGACTTAAGAGCTTATCTCCCCTCTCTTACCATTGAGATAATGCGATAGGGTACGCTCATCCTGGAAATTCAGGGAAGTCAATACCCGGTACTTGCAACCTGCATAAAATTCACGCATGTACAAACACAATATTCTAAGCTAAATAGATAATGGCAGACAATGGTGCATCGTGTAGAACCTGACTAGCAGGTGACTACGACTCCCTTCCTTAACCACATCAGAAACACCATACATAAAGAAAATAAACACGCACACCATACACATGCAGTATGGGGTAAGTATCCATAAGAAAGCACATGTGATAATAAACCATCTAACTAGTCATCATCGATAACTGAAAACATTGAATAATCATCATGCATGCCTGAAATATAGAGTACCAAGTAATCTCATCATATAATAAACTGAGTGTAAAACAACAACTGATAATCTCTAAAATCATAATACTAATAATCAAACATAAAATTGGCCTAAAAAGAGTTTGGCAAAGATAACTGAAATGCGACTTAGGGGTAGGCACTACATCAGGTAAACTTGAACTTTGATGTGACTTTTGTGGGTCATCCACTCAAAATAAAAATAAAAATGTGTAAAACATATAAATTATAGTACTATGAATCTAATTTCTAAACTACTAGTTTTTTTTTTAAATGAATAATATTAGGTGGGTCGAACATCTCGCACACGAAAAATGGTTTCTATGTTTTTTAGAAAACATAACATAGTTTTTTTTTGTGTGCAACACAAAAGACATAGTTATAGTTAGTATTTTTCAAATCCCTTTGGTAAGATGATAGTTAAGAGTGATATTTGGAAGTTGTATATTTTTTCTGTAACTTTTTGATGAGTAATTGTTTTTATGGATTATTGAACTAGCTACATCGTGAAATTTTGGTACCTCTTCATGGGCTAAGCATAATAATAAAAAATAGAAACTTTTTAAAAAAAGTGTATAGAATCAAGCGTAGAACAATAATATGTAATTTATTTTGAATATGGTTTTTTATATCAAAAGTTACTAAGAAAAGGGTAGGCATATGTCTATGAGGACTATCAAGACATTGGTAAAAATAATTAAAGTTTACAATGATAATGTTGTCCCAAAATAGAAAAACTTATATGGTTAGAAAGGCAAGAGGATATGTAAGATTGTGGTGGTGATTTTAGAAATACCCACTTTACCATTAGTAAACTTGATATACACAAAGACAAGAATTGATCTAAGAAGACACAAAAACATCTAAAGGAAAATAATGGAGGGATAATAGTCTCCCAATTCTTTGGGTCATTTCCCTAGGCTTTTACCAAGCCATAACTTGATCGAGATTCTAGAATTCAAATAAACTGATCAAGTTATGAAAATCATAAAGTACATTCAAAACTCCATAGGATTTTGAAGAAGTAAAAATGTGCTCTACTCCAAAGGCCATAACTTTCACATGCAGAGTCTGATTGACTCCGTTCAAAATGCATTGAAAATATATTAAAGAGATCTACAAAATAATATAGATAATACAATCTTATGAAATCAAAATTTTATTTTCCATCAATCATAATTAGGTATGTTCTAAAATAGGTAGTCATTGTTTCCAAAATATGCAACCAATAGGTAAACATGAATGCTAACATATTTTTAATTCTCTTTCTCTCAAATACAAACATACAAACACACTCACTTGCTGTAAATATAAGCATAACTAAGAGGGGAGGGGTGAATTAGTTACCATTGAAATAATTCCAAATCCCTTAGATGTCAATACAAACTCTCCTATAACTCACATCTCGATTAGACCTAGAAATTTATTGTAACTCGAGTCACAAAGAAATCTTAAAATATTTATGTGCATTAACCTTAGTAAATTAGTTGTAGAGAGAGAAAGCAATAAGAAAATAACATCTTGAGACACCAAAATTTATCATGGAAACCCAATTTGGAAAAACCACCAATGCAACTATTTACAATTTTTCACTCTTCTGAAGTGAACCCTATTAGGAGCCAACCCTATTAAAGGTTACAAAATACATTTTTAGGTGTGACCTTGTTAAAGGATTTAAATCACCCAATTAGGAGTGGCCTTGTTAGAGGTCTTAAGACACTTCAATCTAGAAATGCCACCTTGCTAGAGGATTTAGAAAATGACTATTAAGTCAACTCTACTAAGAGATTTCTTCACTCCTACAATTGTTAGAGAATAACAAGGATTAACCTGATTGACATAAAAATTGGATTGTAGATTCAGATTACTTGTTATGGTTTATCCTTTGGATCCTTCCTGATCAAAATATTCTTTGTAGCTCCTTAGATATTCTTCCCTTAATCAGATGTCCTTAATTTGCATCTTATCTTCTTCAACACTTTCGCACTATTCAATCCACATCTTGACCTTTCATATATATGAAATACAATGTTAAATCAGCTTGAATATAATTACAAATAAATTCCAATAGATGCATTTTATGTAAAAATCATTGTGAGAGTGTTGAGCATATGTTTATCCACCATCCTTACATCAGAACCATCTAGTCTCTTTTACATTTTGGGGCTCTTTAAATAATGGAACATTGGGATCTTGGGGAGAAACACCATGGATTTGTGGAACTGGACCTTACCCCATGTGTGCTGGGGGGTTTGGAAAGAGCAAAACAAAAAAAAAATTAGGGATAAGGAAACTAAGGCTGACATTTTTTTTCACAAATCCCTTAATGCATTGATGGAAAACTACACCAAAATCAAAGGCCCAATCCCCCCTCTTAGTACAAAAGGTAGGGATAATAATAAGAGGGATGGATGTTGATGGTCTCTTCCACTCGAGGGATGACATAAGGCTAATTTTGATGGGGTGGCCAAAGGCAACCTAGAAAAGGTTGGGGTGGGAAGCATCATTAGAAATGCTTTTGGTATAGGGATTTTTGCGGTTGCAGCCCCCCTTGGAATACAAACTAATAATTATGTTGAGGCTATAGTGACTCACCAAAGTATTAAATTGGCAAGAGAAATGGGAGTGAAATTTCTCTGGCTGGAAGGAGATTCAAAAAATATTATTGATTGTCTAAATGAGAAGAATAAGCCAACGTGGGACTGTGAATATCATTAATGACTACATCCAACATCTCAAGACCTTTGAAAAGACATATGTGGCACATGAGTATTGGGAAGCTAATCAAGTGGTAGATAGGCTAGCTAACTAGGTAGTTAAGTACAATGAAGTGGCTAAGTGGATAGATGGCTATAATATCCTATTAGAAATTAATGAGTTAATTAAAAGGGAAAGGATCCTAGCTAGATTGGGAATCATAAAAATTTCATCATGATTGTTAATAAGTTATGAGAAGTAGTCAGAAATATGATGTGTAGATTTATTATGATTGTTAGTGTTTCATTGGGAATGTGTAAAATTGTGATGTGGAAGTATGATAGCACTTGTACTTTGCACATCAACAATTTATATCAACTTATTTCCAAGATCAATTTTGGGCAAAAAATTCACAAGGTAGAAATAAGATTCAAGAAAATGAGGAGTGCCAAAAAAAAAAATTATTTTGAAGGGCTTTGTTGCTGGTTATAGAGCTTGCATGAAGGAGGATAACATGGTGGGGGAAAGACACAAGAGGAACCAAAGGATAAGCCCGTAAGTGGCAAAGGTGTTCCAAAGTGTGGAACCTCTAAAAAAAGGGGAAATCATGAATTTCATTGAAAGACTCCATGGTTGGAAACCCTCCATTACCAGGAGCATGGTAAAGAGCTGGAATGAGGGAATAGTCAAAATTTATGGGGAATAGCACTTTAGAATAACTAGGGGGGGTGAATCAATTATCCAAGGTCCAAATGTATAAATAAAAATTTTCACAGCTTAGTGAACCCATGAAACATTATTCATCATGCATGCATCTATAAGATTATGCAATCACTTAAATTTTGTAGGTTACTATCAAAACAACTTGCAAAAATGTAAAGCATGAAATGTAATAGATTCATCAACATACTTGACACAATGATTTATGTGGAAACCCAATCTGAGAAAAACCACTAGTAATATGCTACTCTTTTCATTCTTTTGAAGTGATGCCCTGTGAAAGGCCAACCCTATTAAAGGTCACAATACACACTATTAAATGTGATTCTATCAAAGGATTTCAATCACCCTGTTAGTAGTGAGCCTTGTTGGAGAACTTTAGACCATTCACTTGGAGTGTCACCCAGTTCAAGGATTTACAAATGATTATTAGGTCAACCTTAATCCAAAGGATTTACCCTAGACCAATAAAATTGTTAAAGAGTAACAATAAGGATTTGATTTGATATAACTTACAACTTCATTTGTAGATTACAAATCACTGTTTAGTCCTCAATTATGCTTGGCCTTCATACTTTGTAGCTCTGATAGCTTGTTCACCCTTCAAGCATTCATCTTCTTAAGCCTTCTTGCTTAACATGCCATCACAGACTATTATCTTAGGTCACTTGATGAAGCAAAACCCTTGACTAGTTGTCTTCCTTAGGTTCTTGCACATGAAAAACTTGCTTCATGACCAACCATTGCTATAAATAGGAAATCAAGATCTTTTTCCACTCATTCTCCATTGTCCAATTTAGGGTTAAGATGGATTAGGTATGATTTCGATGTATCTACCCCATATCTCATAACTCTTCTAGAAACTTCTCTTAGAATCCTCTTTGAATTTGCCTAAAAATGATTTACCTTGAATTCTATGCCACTAGATCATCAACCTTATCTTCCACCTAGTTCACATAATCCAAGAAAATGAACTTGTCAACTTAGATCCATCAAATTCATGATCTTTTAAATAATGTAGTAGCTCAACATTATCAAGCTTCTAATGCTCATCACATATTTCATTGCTCGACATCCATTATGAGATTACTTAGCTTGAACTAAAGTTTATTGGTGCTTCAAATCAACTAAACTTTACTCGGCATCCACTATTCTACTCAGCATACACTAGAATAAAATTTTACTTAACTCCAACTAATTTTCTACTAGGCTTTCTCTATCTTTACTCGACACCTACTATTCACTCGATCAAGCTTGGTAGATAAACTTTGTGTAACGTGTTCTTCTAAACTTTCTTAGTGTAACCAACCTTTGTAACCTTAAGTAGATTATCAATACATCATGTTACCACTATCTTAAGTAATTCTTATACTTCATTACATAACCATAACTCATCCTTTCCTCTAGGTGCTATTGTTACATTGTTTGGTCAAATACTCTTCATCAATCAAATAAGTGGTAGTACTCAAATTGTATAAGCAATTGTCTTACCAACAAATAGTAGGTTTGACATTAGTGAAAAAGAAATGATTAAAACACAGTCTTCTTCAACAATCTACCTCTTTCAATCTAGTTTCAATAATCTCCCTCAATAATGATCTTTTCAATCTGATCTCAACAATCTCCCTCTTTGGCATTGATGGAAAACCAAACTAATCAACCAGATCAACCAAATGGTAAACACCTTTGTTCAACCAAACTGACTAGGTTAAAATAATAAGACAATACCAAAGAATAAACTTGTATTGAAATCTTTGCCTCTATCAACAACTTCCATCTTCTAAATAGGTTACAAAATGTTTTCTTATAACTCCCTCTTACTATATCTCCCTTTTAATAGCTAGATGTTTAGGATTTCTCTTTCTTTGTTTTCTTGATCAACAATTATCTTCTTCATCAATTATCTCCCTCTTAGGATCAGTCAACTCTCCCTCTTAATCAGTAAAACTCTCCCTCTTTGACAACAATGCCAAAGACTTGTCATCGTTAACATGATAGATATAAACTTTTTCAATTTCTTCAATTTCTCCCTCTATCACCTTACTTCTGACTGATTTGAAGTTTTAGCTCTTTGATTACTTTAGGCAGCTCTTAAAGTATGATCCTCTACATCAATGTGTAACATATGAAAATTATCTTTTTTGATGCAGGGTACTCCTATTGTTACTTAGATAGCCTTAGATAGGGGTATCACCCCTAGTTTACCTCTTAGATACTCATGAGCATCCTTAGGTAATGCTTTTGTGAAATATCAACAATTTTCTCCTTTGTGTTAACATATTCCATCTTCACCTCTTTATCTTGAACTAACTCTCTCAAGTAATGATACTTGATTTCAATGTACTTAGTCTTTGTATGCATCACATGATTCTTTGATATATTGATAGCACTTGTATTATCACAATAAAGTATCAATGATTTTGTGATCTCTTCCTTCATACCTTTGAGTAGTTGTTTTATCCATACAATGTTTGTACAATTTACAATAGCAACAACATATTTAGCTTCAACAGTAGATTGTAAAGTGAAATTTTGCTTCTTGTTGGTCCAAGTAACCAACCTCTTGCCTAAGAAGAATGCTCCTCCACTAGTTCTATTTCTATCATCAATGTTTCTAGCCCAATCAAAATTAGTGTAGGCTCTCAATTCAAAATTTTCATTCTTCTTATAGTATAGACCAAACTCTTATGTTCCTTTCAAATATCTTGTTATCCTCTTTACAACCATCAAATGATTCTCCCTAGGATTAGTAGAGAATCTTGAAACTATCCCTACAAATAATGCAAAATTAGGTCTGCTATGTACTACATATTGCAATTTGCCAATCATAGACATGTACAATGTTTGATTCACCTCAACTGAATCAACATTCTTTAACAACTTGTGTCCTATCACCATTGGTGTACTTACTAGTTTGGAACACTTGAATCCAAAAAAATTCAATATTTCCTTGACATATTTTGATTGAGTGATGTATATACCATATTTCATCTAATATACTTGCAAAACCACAAAGAACTTGATCTCTCCAAACATAGACATCTCAAATTCTTGCTTCAATTGATTTACAAAATCTTTACATAAAGCATCCTGACCTCCAAATATAATATCATCAAATACCTTTACCTTTCTTTGTCTTCATGTAAAAAATTGTGTTGTCATCAGTTCTTTCAAATCCAATCTTCACAAGATAATTATGAAGTCTCTCATACCATGCTCTTGGTGCTTGTTTCAAGCCATATAGACCCTTGTAGTCTACATACTATGTTCTTATTGTTAACATCAACAAAACCTTCTATATGTTCTATGTAAACTTTTTCCTCTAATATGCCATTAAAAAATGTAGATTTAACATCCATTTGATAAACTTTGATACCTGTGTATGTAGAATAAGCAAGCAAAGTTCTTACTCCTTCCAAACTAGAAACAAGGGAAAAAGTCTCTCCATAGTCGATTCCTTCTTCTTATGCATATCCCTTGCAAACTAATCTTGCTTCATTCTTTGTGACTTCACCATTTTCATCTTGCTTATTTCTAAATATCCACTTGGTACCAATCACATTTTAGTCTTTTAGTCTAGGACTAGAGTCCATGTTTTGTTTTTCTCAATTTGTTTAATCTCTCCTTCCATGGCTTTACTCTAGTAATCATCTTCTAATGCATATCTCACTTATTTGAGTTCCTTCATGCTCAACAAAGATGTATCACTTCTCAATCTATTTCTTGTCAATGGTCTAGCATCTTTGTCTCCAATGATTTGAGCAATAGGATGATGTCTTTTGATGTACTTAGACAATCTTGGTTCAACTCTTGTTTCTTCATTTTGTCTTTCAACTTCATAAGCAGTGTGTACATCTCTATCAGGTAGTTCAGCATCTCTTTCATTTATATTGATTTCAAAATCAGAATGTGCATCTACTTCATTCTATAACTCAACATTTGTATGTAGCTCAGTTCCTTAATATAACTTGACATTCATAGGGTGTGACTTAAAAGTCACTACTTGTTTTTGGTTTGTAGCTTGATTTATAGCATCTTTTTTAATAGGCATATCTTCATAAAAGTATTCAAATGATTTTTATTCTTTTGGTTCTTTCGTTGGTTTAGCCTCATATACCTCTGTATATTCATTAGAGTCCACATTTTCACTTTTCATAAGTTTTTTAGTCTTAGTATTTAAACACTTATAAGCTTTACTTCTTGTGGAGTATCCTAGGAATATACCTTCTTCACTTTTTGCATCAAGTTTACCATTACTGACATCTTTAAGAATGTAACATTTACTTCCAAATACTTTAAAATATTTTTAATTGGGTGAGTAACCATACCATAGTTCAAAAGTGTTGATTGAGTACATTTATTGATTTGCACATGATTCAAGGTATAGACAACTATACTTACAACTTCTCTCTAGTATTTCAAAGCAAGATTGTTGTCCATTATGAGTGTTCTAGAACAATCCATTATAAATTTGTTCCTCCTTTTAGCTATTCTATTTTGTGGAGGTTTCTAGGGTCAGATGTCTGTCTTTTGATTCCTCTGTCATTACAGAATATTTCAAACTTATTTGATGTGAATTATCCTCCTCTGTCAGATCTCAAATACTTCATACTTTTACCTATTTCCTTCTCAACTCTTGCTAAGTACCACTTAAACATTTGGAAAGCATCATATTTATATTTTAGATACATAATTGTCATCAACAAATAACATAATGTACTTATCTCCTTTGTAGCTTTACACATCAATTAGTCCACACAAGTCAATATGAACAATCTCTAGTATTTCTTTAGAGGTATAAGTTCTACTCTTAAAACCTAACTTTGTCATTTTTCCTAACTAACATTATTTGCACATTACATTATTTGACTTCTTCAATTTAGGAAAACCTCTAACTTTCTTCATGAAACAAATACTAACCAAGTTATCAAATTTAACATGACATAACCTCTTGTTCCATAGTCATACATTATCAAATTTTACAACAAGACATGTAGCATGGACTCTATATCAAGATAGAATAGATTACTTCTAGTTTGGTCACCCTTTCCAATCAGTTTCTCATTTGTGTCATATATCTTAGAAATTTTGTTTTCAAACTCAACCTTACATCCCGAATTATTCAGTTGTGACACACTCAAAAAATTATAGTTAAGTCCTTCAACATAGTAAGCAT
This sequence comes from Cupressus sempervirens, assembly GCA_028749045.1. NCBI lineage: Eukaryota > Viridiplantae > Streptophyta > Pinopsida > Cupressales > Cupressaceae > Cupressus > Cupressus sempervirens. The sequence continues at coordinate 124,836,173 of CM053785.1, read as the reverse complement.
TGTCACATAAAATCTTATCTATAAGTTTGATAGAAACTTTTCCTTTTATAAAAAATGGTGTGTCATTACCAAATCTTACACTATTTTCATCATAACAATTCAAGGTAATGAACTTTTTATTGTCTCCAGTCATGTGATGTGAACACCCACTATCAATGATCCATCTATCATTCTTGTTTGCACAAGTCACAATTGTAGTTGCTTCAACTTCATCAAATTCGTCCTTCATTACAACATACACCACTTCATCATCATGTTCATCATATTTTTCTTTTGTTTCCTCTTCAGCAATGTAGTAAGGCTTCTTACCTTTGTCTTTGTAATCCTTGCTTTCTTCATCTCTTCTACTCTTGTACTTGTCACCACCTTTGTAGTTCTTCTTCTTTGGACATCTAACAACAATATGACCAACCTCATTACAATTGAAACAAATGATGGGTAACTTACCTTTGAACTTGCCTTTACCTTTGTGGAATCTTCTTGCTAGTAGTGCTTCAAGTTGTTCAACATCCTCCTCATCTGTATCATAGTCATTAGACACATACTTCTTTTTCTTTTTCTTCTTTTCATTAGGTTCCTTTAATGATACCTTAGCTTTGAAAGTAGATTCAATCTTTTTAGGTTTGTAATTATCAAAGTTAGATAGCTCAAAAGCAACGAGTCTACCTACCAGACCTTCAAGTGATAGTTTATTCCCTAGAATACATCTTAGTTCTATAATTGTAGTAACTCTAATAGCATATATAGGAAATAATGTCCTTAAAAACTTTTCTTAGTACAATATCATCATCTATATTACCAATAGCTCCTTTTATTGCATTAACAACTTCTTTTATCTTTTCAACATATTGAGAAGTATTCTCACCTTCTTTCATTCTCATATCATCAAACTTACCTCTAAGATTTTTAGCTTTGGCTCTTAAAAAATTTGCATCTTCTCCATAGATAGTTGTTAGGGCATCCCATATTTTCTTTGCACTTTCAAAACCTTTGATATCATCAAATTTGGCATAACTTAGGGAAGAGGCAATATCCAACATTGACTGATTATGTTCTTTCTTCTTCTTCATATCCTCAGCAATAGGGGAACCAGTACGATCAACATGCTCCATTGAAATGGTGAATTTTGCATGATCTCCAAGTCCACCAAGGTGTAGCTTCATCTAACTTTGTCATGCAAGAAAGATATTTCTATTGAGCTTGGGTAGTTCTCTTTTTGACAGCTTTATCTTTGTGCTTCTAGTACCTTCAAACTAGTCCTCTTAAGCAGATGGCTTTAATGAAAAATGTTGGAATACCATCGAATAACTAGGGGGGTTTGGGGGTGAATCATTTATCCAAGGTCTAGATGTATAAATAAAACTTTTCATACCTTAGTGAACCAATAAAATATTACTCATAATGCATGCATCCATAAGATTATGCAATCACTTAAAATTTGTAGGTTACTATCAAATCAACTTGCAAAAATGTAAAGCATGAAACATAACAGATTCATCAACACACTTAACACAATGAATTACATGAAAACCCAATTTGGCAAAAACCACTAGTAACATGCTACTCTTTTCATTCTTATAAAGTGATTCCCTGTGAAAGGCCAATCCTGTTAAAGGTTACTATAAACACTATTAAATGTGACCCTATTAAAGGATTTCAATCACCCTATTAGGAGTGAGCCTTGTTAGAGGACTTTAGACCATTCACTTGGAATGTCACTGGGTTAAAGGATTTACAAATGACTATTATGTCAACCTTAATCCAAAGGATTTACCCTAGACTGATATAGTTGTTAGAGTGTAACAATAAGGCTTTGATCTAATACAACTTCATTTGTACATTACATATCACTATAAAGTCCTCAATTCTACTTGGCCTTCATACTTTGCAGCTTTGATAGCTTGTTTACCCTTTAAGCATTCATCTTCTTAATCCTTCTTACTTAATATGTCATTGCAGACTCTTCTCTTAGGTCTCTTGATGAAGCAAAACCTTTGACTCTCTTTTTTCCTTAGGTTCTCACACATGACAAACTTGATTCATGACCAACCATTCCTATAAATAGGTAATTAAGATCTCTTGCCGCTTATTCTCCAGCATCCAATTCAAGGTTAAGATGGATTAGGTAGGATACAATGTATTTACCCCATATCTCATATCTCTTCCAGAAACTACTCCTATAATCCTCTTTGAATTCACCTAAAAATGTTTTACCTTGAATTTTGTGCCACCGGCTCATCAACCTTATCTTCCACCTAATTCACATAATCCAAGAAAAAAAATTGTTAGCTCAGGTCCATCAAATCCATGATCTTTTAAATAATGTAGTAACTCGGCATTATCAAGCTTCTTATGCTTAGCACATATTGCATTACTCAACATCCAATGTGAAATAACTTGGCATGAACTAAAGTTTACTAGTGCTTAACATTGACTAAACTTTACTCAACATCCACTGTGCTACTCAACATACACTAGAATGAACTTTTACTTAGCTCCAACTATTTTTCTACTTGGCTTGCTCTATCTTTGCTTGGCATCTACTATTCACTTGGTCAATCTTGACAGATAAACTTTGTGTAACTTGTTCTTCTAAACTTTCTTAGTGTAACTAGTCTTTGTAACCTTAAGTAGATTATCAATACATCATGTTATCACTGTCTTAACTGATTCTTATAATTCATTACATTATCATAACTCAATCTTTCCTCTAGGTTCTATTGTTACATTGTTTGATCAAATCCTCTTCATCAATCAAATAAGTGATAATACTCAAATCATATTTAAGTAGTTGCCTTACCAACAAACAACAAGTTTGACATCAGTGACAAAACAATGATTGAAACACATAGTCTTCTTCAACAATGATCTTTTCAATCTGATCTGAATAGATCTGTACTTGAAATTATCCTGGGGCATTTTATGTTTGAAAGAGCATTCAATTGGCTACTCCTAGAAGATATTAGATACAATGTTAAGTTTATTTGGATTTTTTTTTTAATTATACATGGATTATACAATATCTCTTTAGTTCTAAGGCTTCCATGCATGATTCTTGGCTTTGGTATTTATTTCCATAAAAATTTATAATTTACAATGGTTATAGTTCATTTATAATGTGTATTTAGGAACTATTTTATTAATAGTCTAAACTATATGGCTTCTATGCCACCTTCTCTAGGCTATTTCATTTTTTTGAAAAGTGAACACAGAATCTTAGTATCCACCTACACAACTTCATCATAACTTTCAAGTTCACCAGCATCAGTAAGTAAAATAGAATACAAAGAGGGAGAAAACCTTTGTGGAGGTCTAATTTGCCTTGTTGACCATTTAACATTCACTGGTGTGTGTGGTATTTTTTGTTGCAGTTGTTGCACATCATGAGGAATGGCTGGAACATCATCTTTTGGAGTATCATCCAGCACTACGTAATCATCTTCTTTCTTCTCATGTTGCTGCAATAGATCTTTGTACAACACTTTTTCATTGAATATGACATCCCAACTTCTTATAATTTTATGATTTTCAAAATCACAAATCCTATAACCAAATTCATTAATGCCATATCCAACAAAGACACATTTCTTTGATTTAGCTTCTAGCTTTGTTCTATTTTCAGAGTCTATATGGGCAAAAGCTTCACAACCGAAGGTCTTAAGAAAAGAATAACTCACCTTCTTCCCAGTCCATGCCTCCTCTGGAATACCATAGCCCAAAGGAGTAGAGGGACCTCTATTAATCAAATATACTACAGTATTGATAGCCTCCACCCACATGTGTAAAGGCAACCCAACATGCAACCTCATGCTCCTTGCGTGCTCCATTATAGTCATGTTCATGCGTTCAACCACTCCATTTTCCTATGGAGTCCTTGGAACAATTTTCTATCTACGAATACCATTAGTGGAGAAATAATCTTCAAATTCATGACTGCAATACTCACCACCATTATCAAATCTGAGACATTTTAATTTCTTACTAGTCTCATTTTCAACCAAGCATTTCCATTTCTTAAAAGTTTGAAATACATCAGATTTCTATCTAAGAAAATAAACCCATACTTTTCTAGTTGCTTCATCAATAAATGTAACATAATAATGAGAGCCACCAAGGGAAGATACCTGAGCTGGTCCCCATACAGTTGTATTCACAAGCTCTAATTTCTCCTTTTTGTTTTCCTTCCTAGTCTTTACAAAACTCACTCTCTTTTGTTTTCCATACACACAACTTTCATAGAAATCCATATTCACACATTTTAGACCTGGTAAAACTTTCTTTGAATGAAGTACTTTCATACCTTTCTCACTCATGTTCCCACATCTATTGTGCCACAGCGTTGTATCAGAATCTACAGCAGCTATTTGTTCTCCTTGCTCAACTACAGTAATTGTTCCTGAACATTCATTTTTCTCTTAAACAATCAAAGTAGAAGGAACAAAATGACCTGTACAAAGATATAAGGTGCCTACTTTCACACCTTTTGCTACTACAAGGGAACCTTTTGAAACCTTCCAATTTTTATCATTAAAAGTAACTACACAACCCTCATCACCGAGTTGCCCTACTAAAATTAAATTCCTACTTAGTTTTGGAACATGGCTTACCTCATGTAGTAGCCAATGATTCCCATTCTGCAACTTAATCTTAATTTTTCCCTTTCCAACAATTTGACAGGGTTCATTATCCCCCAAATAAACAAGCCCAAAATCCCCTTGGACATAATCAATGAAATAACCTCTATGAGATGTAGCATGAAATGAAGCACCAGAATCTAAAACCCATGAATCATCAACACTTTCGAAAGACAAAAGCAAAGCATCCTCTTCGGATTTGTTACTTACCACATTTGCCTCCTTGTCTCCATCTGATTTATCTCCTTCATTTTTTTTTCAATTCCAACAATCTTTCTTTTTATGACCTACTTTGCCACAATACCAACAGTTGTTTGGTCCTCTTGATTAAGACCTCTTCCCCTTTGACTTTCCTCTTGATTTCCCACGATTTCCAGAGTTATTTCCTCTCTCAGTTGTTCTGCCCCTTCTTTGTGCATTCAAAGAACTTCCTGATGTAGATCCACCTAAGGATTTTCTACGAGTTTCCTCACTTAAAATAGCACCAATCACATCATCATATTTTAGAGTACCAGATCCAGGAATAGAATTATTGATAGCCATTACCAAGCCATTCCAGCTTTCAGGCAAAGAACACAAAATGAAGAGAGCCCTAATTTCTTCATCAAAATTGATACCCACAGAAGATAACTGACTAGTAATAGTATTAAACTCATTTAAATGTTGTACAACAGATCCACCTTCTGCCATTTTCATATTAAATAAATGCTTCATGAGAAATACCTTGTTTGAAGCGGAGGGCTTTTCATACAGTGTCGCTAGGGTTTTCATCAAATCTTCTGTCGTCTTTGCTTTTGTAATATTAAATGCCACCGATGGTGCCAGGAATAATCGAATGCTTCTAAGTGCCTTTCTATCCAAAAGATCCCATTCAGCCTCTAACATAGTTCCCTGATTCTTGGCTTTTCCTTCCAACGGCTTCCATAAATCCTTCTGATATAGATAGTCTTCCATTTGCATCTTCCATAACTGGAAGTTCTGCCCATTAAACCTATCAACCCTCAGCTTACCCTCATCTACCATTTCTCCCACTCAACCGTGAGACTCCCACTTAACCGTGAGACTTTCCTGTAGAGGATAATTGAAAGACAACCTTGCTGTGATACCACTTGTTAGCTTTTTAGGATAAACCACGGACAGAAATAAAAACTATATGCAAATATAATCAATAACAAAAAATAATAGATCACATAGAAATGAACACAAGGCACCAAGATTTAACGTTGTTCACCCAATCCCTAGGCTGCATCCACCAAATAGCAAGTCTGATCTTATTACAATCCAGTGATTACAACCTGATTACAATCCGTAATCCCTTACAGCTCAATACCGCCGCAAGAACCAATTTCGCATCACAACATAATAAAAAATACCTAACCCTAAACCCTTTTATAAAATTATTTTATTCATTTTAGGGTTACAACATGTTGGCCATATGTCGGCCATAATATGTTGGCTACCATGTCGGCCACGGCCCAAAAAAAATTTTTGGGGTGATGCCCCAAACCCCACTATTTATGAAGTATGTACAATATTTTCCTGATTAGTCACCATAATCTAACACTCATAGCTTAGTTAGAACTAGAAATCCACTGTAACTCAAGTTACAAAGAAATCTTGAAATATTAATGTGTATTAACCTTAGTAAATTAGTTGTAGAAAGATAAAGAAATAATAAAATAACATCTAAGACACCAAGATTTATCATGGAAACCCAATTTGGAAAAACCACCAATGCAACTAGTTACAAATTTTTACTCTTCTGAAGTGAGCCCTATTAAGAGCCAACCTTGTTAAAGGTTAAAAAATACATTTTTCTGTGTGACCTTGTTAAAGGATTTAAATCACCCTATTAGGAGTGGCCTTATTAGAATTCTTAAGACACTTCAATCTAGAAATGCCACCTTGCTAGAGGATTTACAAAATGATTGTTAAGTCAACTCTGTAAAGAGATTTTTTCACTTCTACAATTATTAGAGAGTAAAAATGATCAACCTAATTGACATAGAAATTAGGTTGTAGATTTAGATCACTTTTTCTAGTTTATCCTTTGGATCCTTCCTAATCAAAATATTCTTTGCAGCTCCTTGGATATTCTTCCCTTAATCAGATGTCCATAATTCAATCCACATCTTGAACTTTCCTATATATGAAATACAATGTCAAGTTAGCTTAAATATTATTATAAATAAAGAAATAACATCCACTAAGTTAAAATATGTTGCAAATCTCAATCTTAAACAATTCATCAGCAGGGATCCTGACCCTAAAGGATCTAATATTTGGAATGGCCTTCTAAGGACAAGAGCTTAGCCTTTGAGAAAATAAAATGGAAACTAGGCAATAATGAGGATATTAATTTTTGGTATGATAACTAGCTTAGATCTAGACCTCTTTGGGATATTGAGCCTTTCAATAGATGGGCTAATGCTTGTAATGAAAGATTTGGGAGTAGGGTGAGTGATTACAAGTCTCATAATGACTAGATTGATTTGGTTGAGATGTCCTAGGAGCTCAAAGTACTGATGGACATGGTCAAGCATATTCCTTTGTCACATAACAATGATTCCATTATCTAGGGGGAGACTATGAATTGCACTTATATAGTGGCCTTTGGCTATAAGACTTTGCAAAACCTTGGCTTGGCCCCTGTGTGGCCCAAAGCCTGGTACTCGAGGCTAATCCCAATAATTAACATTTTCTTTTGGATTATGCTCCAAAATCATATCCTTACAGTGGAAAAGCTCACCAAGAGAGGAAATATGATGCCCAATAGATTAATTTTATGCAAAAATAACTATGAAAGTGTTGAGCATATGTTTATCCATTGTTCTTACATTAGAACCATCTAGTCTCTTTTTCTATCTTTTTTCAACATGTCTCAGTGCTTCCCTTCCAACATTTTGGGGCTCTTTGAATAATGACACCTTGGGATGTTGGGGAGCGACAACATAGCTTTGTGGAACTGGACCTTACACCATGTATGTTGGTGGGTTTGGAAAGAGTAGAACAACAAAATTTTCAAAGATAAGGAAACTAAGGCTGACATTATTTTTCACAAATGCCTTAATGCCTTGATGAAAAATTACACCAAAATCAAAGGCCTGATCCCCCCTCTAGATATAAAGGGTAGGGATAATAACAAGAGGGATGGATGTAGATGGTCTATTCTACCTGAGGGATGGCATAAGGCTGATTTTGATGGGGCGGCCAAAGACAACCTGGGAAAGGCTAGGGTGGGAGGCATCATAAAAAATTCTTTTGGTATAGGGATTGTTGTGGTTGTAGCCCACCTTGGAATACAAACTAATCATTATGTGGAGGCTATAACAACTCACCAAACTATTAAATTGGCAAGAGAAATGGGAGTGAAATTTCTTTGGCTGGAAGGAGATTCAAAACAAATATTGATTCTCTAAATGAGAAGAATAAGCCAACTTGGATGACTAAAAATATTATTAATGACTACATCCAATATCTCAAGACCTTTGAAAAGACCTACGTGGCACATGGGTACCAGGAAGCTATTCAAGCAGCAAACATGCTAGCTAATTGGGCAATTAAGTACAAAAAAGTGGCTAAGTGGATAGATGGCTATAATATCCTATCAAAAATTAATGAGTTAATTGAAAGGGAAAGGATCCTAGGTAGATTGGGTATCATAAAAAGTTCATCATAATTGTTAATAAGTTACAAGGAGTAGTCAGAAATATAATATGTAGATTTATAATGATTGTTAGTGTTTTATGGGCAATGTGTAGAATTGTGATGTGGAAGTATGATAGCACTTGTACTTCACACATCAACATATTTCAAGGACCAATTTTGGGCAAAAAATTCACAAGGTGGAAATAAGGTCCAAGAAAACAAGAAGGCGCCAATTTTTTTTTGATTTTGAAGGGCTTCGATACTGGTTAGAAATGATCTGGAGTATATTCTAACTAAAATTTGAAGTATCTCCAAAACTCCAATAATCAGTACCATGTTGAAGTCCTCACAATTCTAACTCCAGCACAACTTGAATGAGAAAAATTAGAGTTTAGGTGACAAAGTTATGACCAATCAAAGTTTGGTCAAACTAGGACCAAAGGCCATAAAAGGGTGGAAAAATTAATCATCTCAAAAATGGTCAACAATGGATTTCAAATAAAAGAGCTTGTCAAAAGCTTTCCAATGGCATTTGTTTCATCAAAAATGGAGATTGAATGTGAAAGTTATGACAGTTTGAAGTTCAAGTAAAAGTGTGGATTCTGATCACATCAGCATGACCTCATTAAAACTTAAAGAAAGGGAAGAAAATAAAAGTAAAATTAAAATGATTATTTAGTTCAAATTAAAGGAATTAGATGATGGGAGTTGAACTCCCAACCATTGCCCTTCTAAAAGTAAGGCCAACCAATGGGCTATTTATAATATGTTTGATATTAGAGGAAGAGTTGTTATATACCTATAACAAATCCGCCCAACCTTATTTAAATAAGGTTTATTATTAATTTTTTATTATTTTTAACCTCAAACTTGCTAAGGGACAAAACTATAAAATGGAAAAAGGGGGTTAGATGAGATGTAAATGGTTATAAGGCCTATTTATATATATTTTTGTTTTAGCCTATTTTAGGCTAATTTTATGTATAAAAGGGGGATAGGAGGCTTTTTCAAGACATTGAAAATTGAAAATCTAAAATTCAATTTGAGAGGAATCAAAAGGATGACCAAGTGCCGAAAAGGAGAGAGAAAATTTTGGAGGGCATATTTTTTAGTCCCATACATCAGAGTAGACTAATGTTGTTGTACTTGAAGGGGTTGATATTGTAACACATTGTAATTAATTTATGGAGTTAATCGGATTGGTCCACCAGTTGGAGTAGGACCCGGAGACATAGTCCTAATAGGGCGAATTTTGAGATCAAATTTTGTTGTGTCTCTTCTCTCATTTATTTTCTGTCAATTGATTATGTGTTATTCTTTTATGCATGTTCAATTACATTAATTTACTTTAGTAAAAGCATTAAAATAACTTTACATAATTGGTTAGAATTCCTATGTATCAATTATAGATTCTTCTTCTTTGTAAATTCAATGATTTTAAATACATAGCCCCACATTTACTACATGGATCAGGTATTAAATCTATATTTGGATTAAAGTTATAAAACTTGTAAATCCTAGTTTACAGATCAAGTTTGGTATCATAGCCTATTTTTGCAGTGAAATTGCAAGTGGTGAATGTTAACCACATTGAAGTTGAAACAAGGAGAAGGTGAACTTGAAGAGTTCAATCCAAAAATTAGAAAAGGAAGAACCTTTTTGTGAGTCATGGAAAATGAACAAAAAATTTCCAAGTTTGATACAGAAGCCTTCCAAAGAGCTTTTGTGGAATTGAAATCTTTGGTGGACATTCTTCTTCAAGAGAGGCATGAATGATAGTTGAGAAAGGAAGACAAGGCTAAGAAGAAGGAAGAAGCTAAATCTTCATTAAAAGATGACAAATGCAAAGGAGTAGGAGGTGGTAGTGACCCTCGTAAACCTCCATCCCCATCTTCTTCATCTTCTTCATCTTCTTCATCGTCTTCTTCTTCTCTATCTACTTTTTCTAAAAAGAAACATTTTTTGAAGACAACCTTGTTAAAGCTTGATGTAAAATTTGATTTTTGTATATATAATGGTGAATTAGATGCTAAAAAATTGGATAATTGGCTTAAACAAATTGAAGTGTATTGTAGGGTTCAAATTATTTTGGATGATTCTTCTAGAATCCAGCTAGCTACTCTCAGGATGAGAGGTACTACATTAGTCTAGCGGGAGACAAAGATTCAGGATTATCTTGCTACACATGGTAAAATCATTTTATCTTGGTATGAATTTACTTCTTCTTTTAAGAAATAATTTTATCCTTTGGGTTATTTGTAACAAGCCATTATGGACTGGAAAAATCTTAGGCAAGGTAAAGGGTAGTTTGTACAAGAGTATACATAGGCGTTTAGGAAGAAGGCATTAACTCTTGGAATTCATCTTTAGATTCAAGATACTTTAATAAAGTATATAGGTGGAATGTATTCATATTTGAAGCATACAATATTGACGTTTAGTCCTTCTAACTTTGATGAAGTGTGTGTTCAAGAAACTTATATTGAAGTAGGTGGAGGAAACACAAGTTTTAGTTCAAAGAAGGAATTTATTCCTCCTGAAGGACACAAGAAGAGAGAGAAAGTAGCCATAGTGAAGAAAGAGGAAGGTGACAAGCCTACTTGTTCACATTGTCATAAGAAAGGGCACACAAAAGAAAAGTGTTGGAAATTGCATCCAGAGTTAAAAACAAAGTGGTTTAAGAAGGATAAAAAAGGAAAGCAAAAGTCTATAGTTGTTGTTCAGTATCTTGGATCAGATTCTGGTGATGAGGCAACAATATTAGCTATGGGTTTGAAAGGTAAAGCTTTTGTTGAGTCTACCACTAATCTTTCATATGCTTCCACTTCAAAAAGTCAAGTTGTTCCTGAAGATGGTAAAAGGTGTGAACTTTTTCATATAAGGGTGATTTCTAAGAACACTAAAATTGACACATTGATAAATAGTAGGTCCCAAGTTAATCTAATTTTAGAGAAAGTTGTTAAATAGTTGGGATTGGAAATTAAGCCACATAAGAAACCTTATCCATTAGGTTGGGTGTGCGATGATAACAGATTGTGAATCACTAAGCAATGTAAGTTAAGATTTACAATAACATCTAAGTTCATAGATGAGGTTGAATTTGATGTGATTCTACTTGATATCTGTGGGATTGTGTTGGGTAGCTCATATTTATATGATAGGGAAGCTATTTTCTATAGGGAACATAATAGGTATCGCTTGTTTAAAAATGGGATTGAATACATTATAAGAGCTTATCGCATGAAGAATAAAGGATCAATTGTAAACATAGGACATTTGAAAATGATTGTAAATGCAAGCAATAAATTGACTCTCATGTCTATAGCAGTTGGTGAGGATCAAGTGCAAGCATAATCAAGTCTTCAACTAGTGATGGTAAAAGAGGATTTGAAAGGTTCATTTTCTAATGATGTCTTTGTACGAGAGGTTCAAAAAGTTGATATTTTTTCCATTTCATCGGTTTATGCAATGTTTTTACTTTTTTTTCCTACTAGTTGGTACTATGTGGATGGTGGATGCATCAATGAGTATTGGTGAATGTATGATTAATTGTGTCAACAATGCTATCTCATTCTTCATAATGTGTGTGATGGTTCAGATATTCAAAATTCTAGTAGTTTGTACAAGTGATACTAGACAAGTGAGGCAAACATGCCCTCATTTTCATTTTATGTAAAAATAAACTTTTGGAGGTCCAAAAGCTCCTTTTTCAATGGGGAGGCTTGATCTGGAGGATATTTTCACTGAAATTTGAAGTATCTCCAAAACTCCAATAATTAGTACCATGTTGAAGTCCTCACAATTCTGACTCCAATGCAACTTGAACGATCAAAATTGGATTTTAGATGACAAAGTTATGACCAGTCAAAGTTTGGTCAAATTGGGACCAAAGATCATAAAAAGGTAGAAAAATAATCTTCTCAAAAGTGGTCAACAATGGATTTCAAATGAAAGATCTTGTCAAAAGCTTTCTAATGGCATTCATTTCATCAAAAATGGAGATTTAATGGGAAAGTTATGATGGTTTGAAGTTTAGGTAAAAGTGTGGATTGTGATGACATCAGTATGACATCATAAAATCTTAAAGAGAGGGAAAAAAATTCAAATTCAAATTAAAATGATTATTTAATTCAAATTAAAGGAATTAGATAATGGGAGTTGAACTCCCAACTATTGCCCTCCTAAAAATAAGGCCAACCAATGGGCTATTTATAATATATTTGATATTAGAGGAAGAGTTGTTATATACTCATAAAAAATCTACCCAACCTTATTTAAATAAGGTTTATTGTTAATTTATTATTATTTTTAACTTCAAACTTGCTAAGAGACAAAACTATAAAATGGAAAAAGGGGGTTAGACGACATGTAAATGGTTATAAGGCCTATTTATGTATTTTTTTGTTTTAGCTTATTTTAGGCTAATTTTATGTATAAAAGGGGGATAGGAGGATTTTTCAAGGTATTGAAAATTGAAAATCTAAAATTCAATTTGAGAGGAATCAAAAGGATGACCAAGTGCCAAAAAGGAGAGAGAAAATTTAGGAGGACATATTTTTCAGTCTCGTACATCAGAGCAGAGTAATGTTATTTTACTTGAAGGCATTGATATTGTAACACATTATAATTAATTTTTGGAGTTAATCCAATCAGTCCACTAGTTGGAGTAGGACCTAGAGATGTAGTCCTGATAGGGAAAACTCTGAGATCAAATTGTGTTTTGCCTCTTCTCTCATTTCTTTTCTGTCAGTTGATTATGTGTTGTTCTTTTCTGCATTTTCAATTATGTTAATTTTCTTCAGTAAAAGCATTAAAATAACTTTACAAAATTGGTTAGAATTCCTCTGTATTAGTCTTAGATTATATTCTTTGTGAATTCAATGATTTTAAATACATAGCCATGCATTTACTACATGGATCAGGGATTAAATCTGTATTTGGATTAAAGTTATAAAACTTGTAAATCCAAGTTTACAAATCAATAGAACTTGCATTGAGGAGAATAACATGGTGGGGGAAAGACACAAGAGGGAACTAGAGGAAAAAGCCTAGAAGTAGTGGAGGCATTCCAAAGTGTGGAACATTTTGAAAAAAGGGGAAATCATGAATTTCATTGAAAGACTCCATTGTTGGAAACCCTCCATTAGTAGGAGCACGGTAAAGAGTTGGAATGAGGGAATAGTCAAAATTTATCAAGTGGACTTCATGGTGATAAAGGATGTCATATCTATTGTTATTGGCAAGAAATTTTATAGAGACAAGAAAATATTAAGGCAAGTGGTGGTAGAATTCACAAAGGATCAAGTAGAAAAAAAGGCACTAGTGAAGAAAGGAACACATTATCTTCCAAGTTCCATCAAGTTGTTTTGGAGGTTTGTGTTGTAGGTCATCATCAAATATATCTCCCTTGATACTATATTTGACCACCTTTGCACCTACCACTTTCTGTTAACCACTTTAGGTATGGGGCAAAATTTTCTATTTCATTCTACTTTTACTCTTCTATGAATGAGAACATTAATGATTATTGAGAGAAGCATACCAAGAATCTGGCACTCCATAAGGGGCTTTTACTATTAATCTACGAATTATTTATGGTTAGGGCAATGGGGAAAAAAATTAAGTATAGGAAGGAGGGAAAGAAGGGCAGAGGGGACTCTAAAGAATCAGAAGAGGACTATTTTGTTTCTAATACTGAGGATAGCCTTGAGATGCATATGGACTTGGAGGGAGATGACTCTCCTCAATAGGACTCTAGAAAAAAAATCATCAAAACAAAAAGGAAGGAGAAAAAAGCTCTTCCTGAACCCAAGCAAGGCCTTGACATCTCCTCAGACAGGGACTATAATGAAAGGGATGAAGGAATGGATACAAGAGAAGAAATTGTAGAAGGAGAGGAGGATCTTAGAGAAGGGGAAGGTATAGAGAGGAAGAAGGGCAAGAGAAATATCATCATCAAAATTTTGACTAACAAAGAGGACAAAGTCACAACTTCCTAGAGATTGGAAAAGGAAACTCTTTGAGGCCAAGGAGGATAAACAAGAGGTGGAGAAGGAGGGGTGGAAGGGGAGCTCAATCAGAGTGATAGGGAGGAGTAGGAGTAGGGCCACAAGGAATTTTGCACCAAAAAATATAGATGCTCGATCATGGGGAAGGATAGGAATATGGTGTGGTGGAACTTTGACACAACTTCTGCTAGAAATCAATCATGATTTGATCAAAACTCAGGTCAAAGAGAATGAGGAGGGTAAAATACAAATGGAAAAATTGATAGACCTAGCCCTGGTGATTTTTAGTGACACCACAAAGGAAAATCTAGATATGGATGTCCTCAACAATGCTAAAAACAATGTAGTGGATAGCTTCTACACTGCCAAGTAGATTTTTCATGAAATCCAAGAGCTCTAATATAGGGTGAGTAGCCTAGAAAGGGAGAAATTCAACTTGAAGAATAGGATAATGGAGGAAGAATAGAGCATGAACAACAGAGTGGAGGAGGTAAAGAACAAGGTCCAAATGATCGAGAGCCAATGCAAATTATAGTGGAACAAAGCTACAATATTCTCAAAGAGGCCAATGAGAATATTAAGTTGTTCATTAACAATATGGAGGAGCAAAAAATTAGCAAACAAGATGACCCTACCCTCCACAACACTAAGAACAAGACCCCTGATGAGAGCTCGAGGAAGTGCACCAAATCCAGCATGAGGAAGAAGGAAACCTTGGAACCTGACCAATAACTATCAGACATGAAGGAAGTAGCTGGTAGACTGATGGAGCTAGAAATAAGTGCAGTAGAAATACTAAGAGATATCTCCTGAGTGCCCTAGCTTTCTTTGACTAGTCCTAGATTTTTTATCTTGACTCCCTAGCTTTTTACTGGTTTTATCTTTTAGTTTTGGGGAGTTCTTTCAGTTGTTTGCTTTTAGTTTCTTTTGATACTTTAAGTGCTCTTCTTTTTCCATTGTATGTATTGTAAGGGTTTTAGGGCCCAGTTAAATCCTTTTTTCCTTAATCAAAAACATCCACTAAGTCAGCTTGTATAAATAAAATAAATAAAGAAAATTATTTTGATATAGGTCAACTTGACCTAAAATTGAGTCACTCAGTTACCACTGAGTTCCTTGGTAACTAACCTCACTCAATTTACACTGAACTTCTAACTTAGTTACAACTAAACTCCTTTTGTGACCAACTTAGCTTCCCTTCAACTAGATTATTAAATTTTTCTTCTACTTGACTGATACAAGAGTCTTTTGAGCTTGGTTACAAGTGATAGTGCTTGGTTAGAGTATACCATTTTTGTAACATCAATGACAATATACAGTTAAAAAATTGTTATCAACAATCTCCCTCTTTGGCTTTGATGGAAACACAAGATGTCACTATGAAAAGAAAACTTAGAGAAATCAAATTATTTTATAAGATTTTATAATATCCTTAGTTTCATTCTGATTCTCTATCTATCCATGAGAAATCCCTCTGAGATTCTCCCCCTACCATCCTAACTTTAGAATCCATCAAATCAAGTTCTCCCTCTTACAGATCACTTCCTATGACATAATTCAATCTCTCCCTCTTTGACATCACATGCCAAATATTTGATACAATATTTCTATAGTGTACTTGACGTAATGATTCATATGCAATGAGCTCTAAATATTTTGCATCAATTTGATAGGTCTTCAATGAAGCTTGGTTCATTCATCACTATGTTGGAAATACAATAGGGAAGTAAACTCTGAGAGGAGGGGGGAGGGGTGAATCAACACTTGAAACTTTCAACCTCTAAAACTATTCACCACACATCCATCTCACAACTATGCATATAAACTAAAATACCATATTAAACATATACATCCATAGCATAAAAGTAAAATATTCAACATATGTATGACACAAGATATTTGGTTTCCCCAAAACCCTCCAATGAGAAGGTAAAACTAGGGTGGGGATGAAACCCACAAATCTTCATTACTATAGTAATAAAGTGTATCCAATGAAAGTTACAATGTTTGACCATGAAGCATGATCTATCCTATGAAAGGTCTGCCTTGTTAAAGGCTTACAAGATTGTTAGATCTTACCCTATTAAAGGATTTAAATAGCTTGCTAAAAGTGTTCCCGATAAAAGGACTTTAACTTACAATGAAGTAAGAACCCTCTTAAAGGATTTACAATAGCTTATTAAGACTACTCTATTAAGAGATTTGACTGATTCACCTATTAGAATGTCTCAGCAATGATCCTTTAGTTAGCACTTTGTTGCTTGATGTTAGATCAACTCTATACTACTTGATCCTTTTTTATCAGATGTATCTCTACTATCCTTTGATTCCTTTCCTCTATTCTCCTTTAACTGATTATGTAATGCAACTCAATTCATAACACCTTAATCACCATGAATGCTCTATTTTCACATGCAAACTCTCTTCAATTCTCCTTAGCATTTTTGTTAGAAATTTTAGGGTTTGTCTTTATTAAGAAGACCTGGGGTACTTAGGGTTAGGTATGAATCAGTGGTAGTGATTCACCATATTGCCACTTAAACTTTCCCTTTTTTTGATTAGATGCATCTAATGCATAGGGATTCATAACTAAAATTTGTCCTTATCAACAAAGATTGTAAATCAACCCCTAAGTTGGCCCAAAAATAGTTTACATAGGAGTTTGTTCCATTATAAACAACTATGTCAAAACTGTGTAACTTAGCACTTGAAGTCCCTAATGCTCAACATCAACTACAACTTCATTGTTGTAACTTGGCCTTTGAATGACTTGACATCCACTAATCACTCAATATCTGAATAGCTCAATACATATCATCTGCTCAGCACTTGAGTAACTCAAAACTTACTAGTTACTTGGGTTACACTAAATATCTGTCACTTGGCATATACTATCTAACAACTTATGCTCGATATGTATTACTTTTTCAACATGAACTAACTAAATAACTTAAGTATATTGTCACTCATATGTCAAAAACAATATGGGATTAACAATCTCCCCCTTTGACATGAGTGGCAAAATACTTGATCATGTATAAATAAACTTTGGCCTTTCAAGTGTAACTTAGATAATATCCATATACATACAAAATTTAAAAACTTCAAAATTTTGTAAAAACTTATGACTCATTAGTCATACCTCAAAATTAATAACTCCCCTTTGAGTTGATTGTGTTGTTCTTTATTTGAACTTAAAATTAATTTTTCTATTGAGTAGATTTGTATTGGCTAATCTGTGTATCGCCCTCAAAAATATTCTCTCCCCCATATTTATTCCTCATGTACCTTATTTCTTCTCCATTTTGACAATGATGTGAAAGGGTTATACACTTAGGGTGTGTTTGTCCAAAATTGATTTGGGGACCTCAAGCATGATTTTCAATGTTGCATCCCAATTATCACAAGCTACCTCTAATAATTTGATTTGGATGGCTAGCTTGGCAGCAAGGTCAACTAAGCCTTCATGAGTAGAAATGTGTGGTTCTTTCTTCATGAGTGTTTCAGAAAAAGCTAGTTCCTTGTGTAATATCTTGATATGTGGAGTCAAAATTGACTGGATGCTTATCAATTTAGCCTTAATGTTAGCTTCATCTTTGTGTAAAACTATTAACTAACTTTGGAAGTTGAGGAGATTTTTGAAATGTTTCTCACTCTAAGCTAAAGATTTTGGAACAGTTATACCAAATGACTATTCAGGACTCTCCAATCTCAAAATATGACTCCTTATTTCTTGTGTGAAGAGTGTGGGATTACACAATTTGGTATACAAAGAGAAGATGTTCTCTAGTACCTTTTTCACACTATCTATTTTGGTTGCTAACTCAACCTATGATAGTGCAATAGAACTTGATATCTTTTCATCAACCTTATGTTGGAACTTGCTCTCAGACCATTCGAGTAATTTTACATTTGAATCTAGGTCTATATCATTTAGCTTCTCCACTAAGCTAGTTAACTATTCAATTATTGTCTTGTTTTCCTCTAGAGCTAGCAAATTGAACGCATCCATGAAAATTCCCTTCATATCTTTCAAGGCTTGCTTCTACCTATGCTCCAATCTCAAAAGAAATTCTTGATCATTCTTCTTTGCTAGAGCTTCCTGGAGTATGCACATCTACTCAATAGTGATAGTTGTATTATCAAAATTGGGAAACTCAATCACTTCATCCAAGTTTACATTCACAAATGATGTTACTTCATCTACCTTAGATGTGCTTGGGCTCGATCGTGATGATTGTAGGGGTATAGCTTCTACACTCATCCTATGAAGAGCTTGACTGGGAGGAGTAGCAATTTCTAGTAAAGTTACCAATGTTTGTATTGTTAATTTCACCTTAGGTCTAGCAGTCATACCTAGCTCTTACATCTTATCCTTGTCCTTCTCTACATCCATAGATGCACCTTGCTCTTGTGTTGTAGGTGCAAGAGTATCTACCTGACCTATTTGAACTTGTGTTGCTTTAGTCTTCTCTATTTCATCTTTCTACTCTCCAACTGTCTCACCCTTATCATGTTAACTTTCCTTTATAGTGATTGAGACAAGAGTACTTTGTGCCAATGTACTAATGGTAGAAGTAGTTGGCTCCTTCCTTTGATATACTAAAAGGGTTAATGTAGGTTTTATCATGGAAAATTAAGGAGGGGCTATAGGTGTAACTTGTTTCTATACTTTTTCCCCTACATATACCTTTTCTACCTTCTCAATCTCATCAACACTCACTAGTACAAGATACTCACAAAGTTTGGCCTAGGTATTGGATTCCACCAATATCTTCTTCAAGTCATCCTCTATGAGGGGATTGATGTTTTAAGTGATAGTATCATAAACATCCTTTATCTTTATAGCATCATTTTCTATGTTTACTTCATGCGGAGGATTGGCACTCAACGTTAGTGTATCTAGTACACTTTGTTCTATTTACTGCTCATCCTCAATCGGTGCATGTGTATCTATATTTTTTTTAGTGTCTTCCTCTTGTGTAATTGGCTTAGTATCAACTACTATTACCTTAGTTACCTATTGTTTCTCTTCTTTGTCCTCACCTACCTCAATAGGTGCTTGAATTATTGTCTTGGGTGTTGTCAAACCATATAGTGATTTCCAAATCAAAGTGGGCTTTTGTATAACATCCTTAACCTTGTTTTGCAATATGTTGAATGCCCTATATTTTGGTGCAAACTTTCCAGTATGCTTCTCCAATCCTTGGCCATTTTTTCTCTATCCAGTTCCAACATCACTCTAGAAAGTGTACTCTCTCTAATTTGTTTTTCTATGTTTAGACTATATTGCCACTTTTGGTCAACTCTACCAGATAATTCCTTTGGTAGAGAATTGGAAATATCAATTGGATTTTGTTTAAATGTTGTCATCATGGCATAAATTGACTCCTCTACTTGGTTCATGTCAACTTTTCCAACTGTATCAAATTTAATATGTATGAGACTAGATAAATCAACATTCTTCCTTATATTCTCACATATACTGTCTATATTTGAAGGACTGTGACTTACCACTTGAAACTAGTTGTTGTCATCAAATTATATCTTCTTTTCATCAGATTCAATAAGAGTAACATATTTTCTTCTCGATCTCTTCTTAGGCTCCTCTTCATTGCCAATTGGTCTAGCCCTCTTCTCTTTTGGCTTGCCTACTTCTTGAGTCTTCTTTGTAGTAGCCCTTGTGCTTGCTCTAGTAGAGGGAACTATAGGCTTAGGTTTTGCAACCTTCCTTGGTGTTCTAGCACCTGGTGTCTTAGCTTCCCTCTTCTTTTGCTCATGTGCTTCATTGGCTTCTTCTCCCTCATCACCTTCTTCTATTTCTACCTCATTTGTTTGATCTTCTCCTTGACCTTGAGTTAAGGCCAATGGTGCTTGAGTTGGTATATCCTCTTCTTCTTCCTTCTCTTCTTCTTCATCTGCTCCTTCACCAAATTTCTCTTTTAACTTCTTCACAATTTTTTCCTTCTTCCTAATGACTGAGGCAGTCTTTAAATCCATTGCTATCTTAAATTTGGCCACATTATAGCTCCCAAAGGAAGTAGCCTTAGCATCTACATCTTCTACAAGTAATGTTATTATTGTTGCAGAGGTTTCATCAACATTGATTTCATAGCCTAGTGGCCTTAACCACCTTACCCTTGGAACAAAAACTTGAATATATGTAAAATCAATGTCAACTAGAAAGAAAAGATAATTGAAATGTTTCTCAATTAGTGAAACTAGTATCCTCAGTCTCTTCTTCATTGATTGTTTGAAGTCCTCAAAATAGCTTCTCATAACTTACTCAAAATTATTCTCAAGTTGTTCAATAAACTCACCTATCTGCACTACAATAGATTTGTTTGCTTTCCAAGAAAATTTACCAAATGTGGGGAATTTTTTTTGTACATAAAAGAAAAAACATATAAGAATTGATCCAAATTTACACTATGCACTTTTTATCTTCCTTATAGTTCCCAATTTTTTTTACAATTGTTGCATCTACAACTCGACAAGGTCATAGGTATGATCCTTCATGACAATCTCATAGCCCATGTCAATAGTAATGCATGGTACACTATTGAGCCTACTTGATTGATAGAATTTATGTGCTATTATCCTCACTACAAATTTAATTAGGGGATTTGAAATAGTATCAATTGTCATACTTTGTTTGTTCAACACTACCCCAGTATTCTTCCCAATGACCTCTTTAGATTCACTTCTTATTGTTTTAGGTTGGTCAAGTGTTGGATACCCTGTTACTCTATGTACAATTTTCTTGATAATCTTCACTGATCCATTATCCAACCATATATAATTATCATGAATTCTACTCAAGACTATCTTAATCCATTCAGTCTTGAAAAACATTTGGAAAATCTAGGGCATAGGTTAACCCTTTCTATGATTTTGAATTCATCCTTTAGTGTACTATTTTCACATAATTTTCCATAGGTTTCCCTAATTTCCATGTCTACTATGCTTCCAACCTTACATGTACAGTAGCATCTTACTTCTTGAATCATCAAAACTCTCGGTGGTATCATTGACAATGCACTAGGTGGATCTTACTTGTAAGCGGTATTAAGTATGGCTCTAAAGTTTGGTTGTCTAATTTCATTACTTATCGATTGCACATTCAAAAATTATTTACCCTCTTTAACCTTAGTAGCTAAAGAACTATATTCCATAATGTAAAATAGGGTTTACAAAAATTCAAACCGCATAGCTCGACACATGATAAATACCTTTGTGAATATGTTGTGATGGTGTAGACTGACTATTGAATTTGACTTGCAAACACTGGTATGATTGCTTTTAACTTTTCCTTTCTCTCTTCATTCTCTTCTTCAAATTAAAATGATGTAAAATGAGTATAAATTTATCATATAGACCTTAAAACCTTGCATTTAATGCTTAGTGCTTACACAGCTATAAGCTCAACTTCAATAAAGATTTTGACTCACTGAGCTTCCATGAAGTTTCATTTCCACTAAAAAACCACTACAAGCTCAATCAACACTAAAAAATTTGATATCTCACATCAACTAACATTTCACTCGGAAACCATAGTGAAACTTTTTGTTCTAAACAATAACATGAAAACTAGCAAAACTTAAAGATTTCTTCTAGATTCTTGACAACACCTTGCATCTTTATTCATTCATATGTAATATTTTCATAACTAAATCCTTGGAACTAATGTATATTATATCTTTTAGATATTAGTCCCGCATACCTCTTGATTGCTTAATTTGAGGAAGTGTGATCACTTGACCCATTGGGTGAAGTGATCCCTTTTGAACTTGATGCATTGCAATCTTCCTTTCTCTTCCATGTCTTGTTCATCTCATCTCTGACATTCTCAACATTTTCATTTCCTTCTCCTTTATTGAACTCACTACTTGGTGCCTTTGACCTTGTTGGATAAATTTTTTTTATGTGACCAATTTTCAAACAACTAAAACATGTGATTTGACTCATCCATCTACTACAGTCACTTATGAAATGTGTTCTTATTCAATTTTCAGCAACATGTCCATACCCTTGATAATAGTGACAACTATACCTTGTATTATAATCCCAATTATAAAAGTTTCCATTGTGCTTTACCTTTCTTTTCTTATTTGATGACCATTTAGGGTTGGATCTACACTCATATGCTCTATGTCCATACTTTTGATAGTTATAACAATATCTTTAAAATCTTTGTGTGCTTGTGGTCTTCATTCTACATTCATGTGCTTGATGCCCTTGTTTGTTGCATTTATGGAAATGACCCATGAATTTCTTCTTAGGATTCTAATTTTTAGTCTTGCTCCTACAAACATTGGCAGTATGACCTATCTTACCACAATTATGACAAATAGGTTTGGAGTTCTTAGCTTTGTTACTTCTTTCTTCACCACTTTTGGATGATTCTCCTTCTTCAGTATTATTGTATCCCAATCTAGAAGTATCACTATTGGATCTAGGGGATCTCATCAATTGTTCAAAGTACTTGATGGATTCACTAGATTTGTTGAAACTATCAATAAACTCTTTTCTCTTTTTAGATCATTTCTCAGCTATTCATTCTACAACTTTAATGTTGTGATCTCAATATCTTTTGCATTTAGTTCATTATTTGCAATCATCATTTGACTAAAAGTTTCTAATTGCATGTTAGCAATCCTAGTTACCTCTGATGTTTTCTCTTCTAGTTTGTTAGTCAAAATCCTTTTGTCATCTTCAATCATTACTTTTTCCTCTTCAGCTTTCATTTTCTACTCAATCACCTCACATAGCAATACTGATTGGATTTATTGTTCTCTTTTTAGATTTTTGACTTCTTCAGTTAGGATTCCATTCTTTACCATTGGATCTACAACTACTGCATCAAATTCATTTATATTTCCATCAACAAACAATTCAGTAGTGTCAATCTCTTGGTATTGTGTGTCATTCTCTTCAATATAAATTTCCTTACTTCTCTTCAGTGATATCTTCAAATCATTTCTTGCATCATTTGGCTAATGTAAGGAAAGTTTTATTTCAATCTTTTGATTCTCAATAGTCTTGCCCAATATGTAGACTTCCATCTCCAAGATCTTTCCTCAAAGCTACAAAGCTTTACTCTCAAAGAACTTTGCTCTAATACCAATTGTTGGAAATACAATAGGAAATTAAACTGTAAGAGTGGAGGGAGGGTGAATTAGCACTTAAAACTTTCAACCTCTAAAACTATTCATGACACATCCATCTCACAATCTATGCATATAAACTAAAATACCAAATTAAACATATACATCTATAGCATGAAAGTAAAATATTCAACACATGTATGACATAAGATATTTGGTTACCTAGAAACCCTCTAATGAGAAGGTAAAACTAGGGTGGAGATGATACCCACAAATCTTCACTACTACAACAATAAAGTGTATCAATGAAGGTTACAATGTTTGACCATGAAACATGATCTACCCTGTGAAAGGTCTACCTTGTTAAAGGCTTACAATATTGTTAGTTCTTACCCTATTTAAGGATTTAAACACCTTGCTAAAAGTGTGCCTAGTAAAAGGACTTTAACTCAAAATGAAGTAAGCACCCTATTAAAGGATTTACAACAACATATTAAGACTACTCTATTAAGAGATTTAATTGATTCACCTATTAGAATGTCTCAACAATGATCCTTTGGTTAGTACTATGTTTCTTGATGTCAGGTCACGTTTATATTGATGTGTACTTGATCCTTTCTAATCAGATGTATCTCTGCTATCCTCTGATTCCTTTCCTATGTTCTCCTTCGACTAATTTTGTAATGTAACTCAATTCATAACACCTTAATCACCATGAATGATCTATTTGTGCATGAAAACTCTCTTCAATTCTACTTAGTACTTTTGTTAGAAATTTTAGGGTTTTTCTTCCTTAAGAAGACCTAGGTTACTTAGGATTAGGTATGAATAAATGGTAGTGATTCACCCATATACCTTCCCTTTTTCTGATTGGATGCATTTAATGCATAGGAATTCATAGTTATGATTCATCTTTATCAACAAAGATCGTAAATCAATCCTTAAGTTAGCCAAAAAATGGCTTCCATAGAAGTTTTTGCCATTACAAACAACTATGTCAAAACAATGTAACTTGGCACTTGAAGTCCCTAATGCTTGGTATCAACTACAACTTCAATGCTATAACTTGACCTTTGAATGAATCAACATCCACTGATCACTTGGCATATAAATAGCTCAACACATATCATCTACTTAGCAGTTAAGTGATTCGGTACTTACTAGTTACTTGGCTCACACTAAATATCTATCACTTAGCATATACTATCTGACAACTTATGCTCTACATGTATTACTTGTTCAGCATGCACTAAGTAAATAACTTAAGTATATTTCCACTCATATGTCAAAACCAATTTGAGATTAACACACTAATCTAATGACCCCTAGCTTTCCTCTTACATACAAAAATGCATCCTTAGGTAATGGTTTGGTAAATATGTCAGCAACTTGCTCCTTTGTTTTATCCCAATAAATAACCATTAGATCCTTGATTTCTTCCTTCATTCTTGATAATAGTTGCATGGACCACATTATATTAGAATAATTAACTGCTTCTGCAACATATTCAGCTTCTGTTGTAGATTGAGAGATTCAATTCTTCTTTTTTCTTGTCCATGATACTAACCTCTTTCCAAGAAAGAATGTTCCTCCATTGGTGCTCTTGCTATAATCAATGCTTCCAACCCAATCAACATAAATAAAGGATTTCAACTCAAAATTTCCTCCTTTATTGTACTATAGACCATATTCTTGAGTACCTTTTAGATATCTCATACTACTTTTGATTGTCATCATATGATTTTCTCTAGGATTTACATAAAACCTTGCAATTATAGTAACCTCTAATGCAATATCAAGTCTTTTGTGAACAACATACTAATTTTACCAATCATAGATCTACAAGTAGTCTAATTTACCTTTTTGAATCATCATCCTCGGATAACTTGTGTCTAGTAGAAATAGGTGTTACAACTAGTTTGGAATCTTCCATTCCAAAGGTCTTTAATATCTCCTATGTCTGCAACTCAACTTCTTCTAACCAAGACTTGGTTAGAGTTGTTTCTAACTTAGGTTGCACTAGAGTATGTGTATGTAGGTGGACTTGGTACTAGGAAAATTAAGGGTATGAATAAAACTTTGTTAGCTAAGAAAAGGTGAAGACTTTTTTAGGAATACAAGGAATGGAGTACTATATGGAAGCACAAATATCTTTAAAATGTCTACTCTCTCTCTCTCTAAGTATTTTAATCATCTTGGGATTATTATTTCTTCTTCTCTATGGAATGTTGTTTAAGGAGTAAAAGATACTCTTCAAAAAGGATGAAAATGGAAATTGGGAAATGGCAAAATGGTGAAGTTTTGGGAGGACATCTAGATTCTAGATGTTTCATTGAATCAAGTTTGTTTTGATGCATTTTCTATTGAAAGAAGAAAACATACCTATAGGTTTCATATTTTTGACTATTGGAGCAATGATGGGTGGGTTAATCTTGTGGACATTCATCTTGACCAGTTGTTTATTCAAACCACTCTTAATGCCTTCTTCTTTAAAGGGGGCAAGGAAGACTCCCTTGTCTAGGGTTCTAACCCAAGTGGAAATTATAAAGTGGCCTTTGTCTTCAAATCTTATTCTAATGCTATACACCCTCCTTGATCAAAAGCTTGGAGAAAGGGTCTAATCCCTAAGATTAAAATTTTCTTTTGGATTGCTCTTCAAAAAAAAATCTTAACTATAGAAAATCTCCATAGAAAGGGTATCTAGATAGTTAATATATGTGTTCGTCATAAAAAGGCTAATTAACATAGTAATCACCTTTTCCTTCATCATAGTTATAGTCATAATGTTTAGAATATCCTTCTGAAGTACTAGAATCTTCAATGGGTTCGCACTAGTAACCTTATGGATTGTTTTCTCTACTAGAAGTCTCCTACAAATGGTTCTTTAGCTTGATCCCTTTGGAAATTTTCTCTCCCACATCTATGTTGGGGAACCTGGAAAGAAAGAAATAATAGAATATTTAAAGAGAAATAATGTCTTGCTAGGATGGTTGACCACAAAATCCTTAGGGCTCCTAAGGAAAACTTCCTTAATCAAAATAGAAATATTGGTCAATTTGATATTAATCATCCAATGAGATTCAAAGAGATTAAAGATAATACCAGTAGAGAGGGAGTAATTTGGTAATCACCTCCAAGTGGATGGATAAAAGCTAATGTTGATGGCTCTACTAAAGGTAACCCAGGGAGAGTTGGGTATGGAGGAGTCCTTAGAGATAATTATTGTAGAGTGTTGGATGTTGTGGCTATTCCTATTTGCATTTCTACTAGTCATAGGATGGAAGTGACCATGACTTTGTTTACTATTCATAGGGCTAGGGATTCTTTGAATATTGTTAATATGCTTAATAATAATTATTCAATTACTTAGAATATTAAAATGATTTTTGAAGAAATCAAAAGTCTTAATAATTTTGAAAAAGTAATAAATCACCCATATTTACCATGAGGGTAATAGGGTTGCCAACTAGGTTGCCAACAAAGTTAGGGGTATAGACAAACTGTTTTTGTGTATAGATGACCTAAGCAAGGAAGTGGGTTTAAAGGAAATTATTCATCTTAATGGGACAAATGTAATTAAAGATAAATTTAATGCAAACTTTTATTAAGTTTTTATCTAATATCAAGGGAAGTTATAACATTAATGATAGTGGTACTTTTTTTTTGAGGAGGTACCTCTTAATTATTACCTTCAGAAATATTTATTTTCCTATTCTTGCTGTTAGAGTAAATAATTAATTAATTATTAATTATTTATTCTATTTACTTAAGCTTACTTAGGTAAATGCATTTCATTAGTTGTAGTCTAAGAGTTTGTGATAAGTTGTTGACAATACAGGAGTTTGTTCTCTCCTATGTCATACTTATCCTCTCACCTTGTTTGAGGACTTTTCACCTCATGTGGATGTATGCTTAGTTGTCACACTTATCTCCTAGCATCTTTTAGCTTGTTCTAGGAGATTCCTTGAGCTCTTTATATTCAAGCTCCCTCATTGTATTTCATCAACTCATATCACATTCTGGCATATTATAAGTACATATTTTCTTGTGTTTGCATATTTTCTCTCTCATGTCCATTTAGAGCTTTTCCCTTGATCCATGCTCTTCTCTCCATGGCTTCCCTTTGACAATTTTTTGAATGCAGGTGATCTTGGGTGTCTTCAGAGATGGATTTCATCAACTTCAACATGGTATCAAAGCCTTCCTGCTGCTGCTTTGTTGAAGGATTTTTGAAGTTGTGATTTGTAGTCACAAACCCTAGTTTGTTTGTACATTTTTCTTCAAATCAAGGGAACAACAAATTTTTGGAGCACATTGGGCCTAGATGGACACTGCCATTGGATTTAGAAGGCATTTTTTAGCTAGGATCCATAGAAAATTTGTTGATTTTGGAGACAGGGCTCCAGGAGGCAAAAAAAATTTACTTGCAAGAGGTTCCATAAGAATGTACGGACAATTTCAAGCTTAAAAATTTTTTAAAATATATTAAAATAGGCACACTGCCTAGCAGCCACCGCGGGGCTGCCTGAATGCCACCGGTGCCTCTCTATAGCCAGTGCACTACCCTTCCAGCACTACGGCCTAGCTTCTGCTTGTGCTTCGTTGGTGAGCCACCTTTCTGTCACTACCTCCCAAGTCCTCCACCCACATGGCTATGCTTCCAACACCACTTCTCCACTGTGCAGCTTAGCTTAGATCTCACCACTCATCCTCTACCTACTTTTTCAGCACCTACTCAGTGTCATGTGGACGTTGCTTCTACCGATGCATAGCATTTCCTTCTACATAGTTAGCAGCAGGTTATACAGTGAAGCATGGATCTTGTAGCCCAATCAGTAGCTATGGGGGTGACATGTGGCATAGGTGTCACATGGTACTTTGCCACATGGACTCTGCCACATCACCTACCACTTCACCCTTCTTGCCACGTGGCATCCACATGGCACTACCATGTGGCTACCATGTGGCTTCTATTTTGCTACGATGGCTGACAGATTGTCAATTTTAACCTAGGATTTTGTTGATGTCAGTATGACATCACTACATCATCAGCCCTTGCACCTCTCCAAGGTCATTTTGACCTACTTACAATTTTTTGGCCATAACTTGAGCATGTGGAGGTGTTTTTTTGATCCGAAAGAAGCACCAAAAAGCTAGTTTTGAGATGGAGACATTGGTCAGGCATTTTCAAGTTTTGATGCAGTTTTATTGCCCATTTTTTTAATTGAAGACCGAAGTTGTGTTTTTGACTCCGACATGCATATCTTTTTCTTCCCATGTCAATTTTTTGAAAATGTTATACTTTTTGAAAGCTGGTTTTGTCATCTTCTTAGAAATATTATCCTTTTCCTTAGATTCTAGCCCATGCTCTTTCTATAATGTTTTTGGCATTTTTGCTATATGGTGGATATCTTGGGTGTTTTAGGTCCAAGGATTGTTTTCCTGGCATGGTTTCTTTTTTTTTAGGTTGTACTTTCTTTTGTGTCAACTTTTTCTTTGTTTTGATCATTGTAGACATCATTTGTAAGCTCTTTTGTATATGCACTAAGATAAAGTATCACTTTTGCATTTCGGGTTCATGAACGTTGTTTTTGAGTCAGTTATACATGCACTATTTTTATAAAGCACCATGGGGGGGATAGTTGTTTGCTATTTTAGGCCTTCTCCCTTTGTCAAGTGAGTGTCCCTTCCATGACATTAGCCCCATGTAGCATCATTGTGACCATGTCTTTATAGGTGTTTGTACCTCTTCCTCTTTCATCATTCTTGGTTCGTCTACAAGAGACTTTGGTCCACCTTCTCAATTGCCTCTCATCTCACCTCGTCTACATTAAGGGGGATGTATGTTGTTGTTCTAATGCATCCATGGTTTGATGGTTTGATAGTGTGAACTATGTATTCAGTGGTTGATCCTATATATGAGGCAATTGTAGTGGCTGGCTACCTATGCATTTTAGTGAGATGGATCATCTACCATATAGACATGATTGGTTCATGCCTTCTTCTTCTTTGGAGGTTCTTCAGATCAGCAATTTTCTTCTTGATGGCAGAGTTTTTGCAGCTTCTTCATGCTTCAATGATGTTCTTCATGATCACTCCTTGTTACTAATTTAGGGGACGTTTCCCTAGTTGGATGCTTCTTTAGTTCTTCACTAGGTTCTTACCTTTTTTGGGGGGAGGGTTTTTCCCATGTGGTTTTCTTTGTTTCCCCATTTACAGAGGTTGCATCTCTTTGTATTGTACATGGGTACCTAACATGGCCTCATTGCTGGGACCCATTCTACATTTTTGCATTTCTTAGTTTTGTGAGCTTAAGGCATTTCCCTAAGTTGCACTTAAGGGGGGGGGGGGGGGGGGGGGGGCGTGTTAGAGTTAATAATTAATTATTTATTTATTATTTATTCTATTTACTTAAGCTTACTTGAGTAAATGCATTTCATTAGTTGTAGTCTAGAAGTTTGTTATAAGTTGTTGACAATACGAGAGTTTGTTCTCTCCTAAGTCATACTTATCCTCTCACCTTGTTTGAGGACTTTCCACCTCATGTGGATGTATGCTTAGCTATCACACTTATCTCCTAGCTTCTTCTAGCTTCTTCTAGGAGATTTTTTGAGCTCTTTATATTTGAGCTCCCTCATTGTATTTCATCAACTCATATCACATTCTTGGATATTGTAAATACATATTTTCTTTTGTTTGCATATTTTCTCTCTCATGTCCATTTAGGGTTTTTCCCTTGATCCACACTCTTCTCTCCTTGGCTTCCCTTTGACAGATTTTTGCATGCAGGTTATCTTGGGCATCTTTGGAGTTGGATTTCATCAACTCCAACACTTGCAACATCTTTCTTCATTGTAGGAGTTTGGTGATTAGAGTGGGCTATAGAATGGGTGGTAAGCCAAGGAAGTGAAAGCCTACGAACTATAAGCACTGGAAGCAGAAAAAGAAAAGTCTAGAACGTTCTTCATAAAGGTTAGGCTACTAATCACCTTGAAAATTTATATGGTTAAAAACCCAATATTTTTTTTTTTTAAATTAGAAATTGTTCTAGGGATGTTGTGACTTTGCATGGGGTTTTTGTGAATATTAGAGAAGAATTTATCGCAAAAATAACTGGGCGCTTTGTTGGGGGAATAAAATTCAAGAAAGAGACTGAAATCTTTTATGTTGCCCTAATTTTTTTTTTAAAGAATCCTAAAGAAATAAAATTGGTTACAGAAGGGGACTTTTTCAATCTTAACTAGATTAAGGTTCTATGGAAAGATGTTATTTCATGCATTCACAAGTATTTCATTCTTGATGGGAGATCCAAGAGAGTGCATAATTTTGATTTTGTTTTTTTAAATCACTTTAGATACAAAGGTAGGGTTTCTTTTTCATTATACTTGAAATATTCCTTGTTAAACAGCCTCAATGCATATATGAAAAAAAATCTAGGCATATTCTTCATGAAAGACTAATCCTTCTTGTTGAGAAATATTGTAGGGAGAATTCTATGAAGCTTTCTCTATCTACTGGTAAAAGAAAGAAGATTTCTAGGAAGGAGATTCTAGATAAATCTAGTGTTAAAAATTCAAAATGCACAATATTAAAATTGAGAAGATTAAGGAAATGGATATTAAGTCAGATAGTGACTAGGTTAAAGGAGAAAGGAAACATAAGAACAAACTTGAGGTTAGGGAAGATAGCTCAAAATAAGAAAAGGGAACCATAGAAGTAGAGAATGAGAATGAAGAGGAAGGATAAAAAGAGAGTGGAGATTTAAGCTCAAACAATGAAGGGTACTTAAGCAATCAAGATGATTGTGTGGCTAAGTCAAGTGAGAGGAGGAGTAATATGGGTTCTCTAGACCCTAAAATTAAGAACCTGGATAGTTCTTTAATTTCAAAGGACAAAGATATTGAAGTGAAAAATATTACACCCACAAATGAAGTTGTGGAGGAAGAGGGGTTCTAGATGGAAACCAAGAAGGATGATAAAATGATGCTTACTACCCATGAGCCAAATATTGTTGATGTGACCTAGATGATTGATAAGCAGGAAAAGTATTTTGTTGGGCACATAGAATCTAAGCTAGAATAGGCTACATTGGAAGACAGACACACATTGATTCTGATCACCATGAGCTGAAGAGTGTGAATGAGGAGACAACAGAGAAGAATTTTAGTGGAAGGCTTTTGTTTCGTGCCAATGCTAAAATGAAGGTGAATGTGACTTTGGAGGTTGATACATGGCTCCATAATGAAATCATTTCATTAAAGAAAATTTTTAAAGAGTTGAAGACGAATCTAGATATAGAAAGAAACAAAAGAATTGAGCTTGAAGGGAAAATCAAGAATATTCTTGTCAAACTGATGGCCTATGAAGTTGGCCTAAGGCAACTAGTCAAGGACAGTAGCCAATAGATGGACATGATTACTACCACTTTATGTGTGGCAAAAATTAGTTTGGGTAGGACAATAAATGAGGAAATTATCTCTCCTATGCATGTCAAAATGACTAGTGTTTCTAGTAGAAGGACAAGGTAGAGTAATAAAAGGTCCATTATAGTTGACCCTATCTCTATTGCTAAGGATCTCTTTCAAGGGATTATTGATACTTGTTGAGTTGTCATTTTGCTTGACACTTAATGGTAGGAATATTTTTGAACTCCTCTCTTGAAAACCTAATCCAAGGAAAAACTCCAAGGTTCTAGGTGATCTTGTGACCTACTAGAATCTGCTCAATTGAAGATAAATGTGAATATTCATGAGGAGGTCTTTGCTAGTTCTGAAATGATTCAGATAAGATGTATGATCTGCTTGCTAACTCAAAAGGAATAACCACACAAAAAAGGAATATATTTTTGTATATTTTGTTTTTAAGATCAATGCAATCTAACAATGCAAATATATGAATTCCTAATTTAACCAAGTGGTTAGTAAAGAAAATAATGAAGGTAAGGAAACAAGAAATTTAAGAAAATAACATGAAAAGTAAATCCCAATGGACATAAACTACAAAAATGATGCATCTGCGAGTTAAGATTTCAAAAAGATTGATGGGTAACCAATGAAAATAGGAGCAATACTTTTTTAATTCCATTGATGCAAAAATTGATGGGAATTTAATAACCATAAGATGTTTCACTTTTTATCAAATCACAAGGCCATGGAAATTGTACTCATGGAAGATGAAAAGCTATGCAAGAACAATATGATGATCTCTTCTCAAACTAAGTACATTAACATAATTTGTAAACCCGTAGCAAACACTAGAATTAAAAGATCATACAACTAGAAATAACACAATAAAATTTTGGCTCGATTACATTCCATGAACATACATTCAAAAAATATAAGACACTTAGGTAAGAATCGCTACACTCCAAATGGGAGCACCAAAAGCATATATTATTGCAAAATAGTGGTAGCCTTGATTACATATTACATTCTCGTATTTATAAGAAATCTTCTCCTTAATTTGTGTTGAGAGTGAGAGATATATTTATGCAATCATATGCTTCTAAACTAATAAAACAAATCTATTTATGTACAAAGTAACTATCTAACTAGTGCTAACTAGGACTCCATCCATTTTGTATCATTAATTGGATGCATGAGCCTTTACATGTCATATAACAAAGAAATCATGAGAGAATAAGAAAGAGAAAGTATTCAGTTGATGTAGAAGTGTCTAGAAGTTCCAAAAATAGAAGTTCCATCTTCACTAGGCATCTACAGGAGTTAACTGTGATCAGAATGCATTTTTGATGCATGGAAAGCTCTAAATTTAGAACTAGTAGTTAACTATTAGTGCACCCCTAAATTCCTCATAATATTCTATGACACTACTGAAAAAGTGCACCTGCACACCTACACAGCAGCACACCTCTAAAGCAAGCTCCAAAAAATGCCAAAAAGTGTCAAAATTGAAATTTTATCTTTTGGGTTCTGCTCCCCTTTATACCAAAGCTATGTCTAGGTATTTTCCCTTGAATTTATTGATTATCTCAATGACTTGAGCTGCATCTAACAAATCTAAGGCTGTATATTTTTCTTTCACTTTCTATTTGTAGTTCTCGACTTTGATATGGGTCTCTACAAAATCTCTAATTTACATCTAACTCTAACAAAGCCTCTTCCATCCTGAAAGCCTACTTGATATCATCATCATTAGTAGCCTCCTCAAAATTTCTCTTGAATTTCTCCACTACTACCTCTATTGGTATTAACTTGTCCCATGTATCATCCTCAAAAATATCTAAATAAGCATCACTGTAATGCTTCTCAACTTCCAAAATTTGCTCTTGGACTTGATCCTTGAGCCTATGAATATCCGCATGTAATTTCTCCATTATTTTATTACCATCCACAATATTTTCTATCCAATCATCAATTTTTTCTAATTCTTCAATTGCATATATATCCATCAACATCTAATACCTTTACCCTTTGATAGACTGTAATACTTGCAAGTCTTTTCCCCAAGTATGTACTTCAGCTTTTCTACATTCTCTTGCATAACATGTAATAACTTTAGATTTCCTTGAATAATCAATACACCTTTCTCCTCAAAACTTTCTCACCATTGTTGAAAAGTTCTCAAAAATGGTTTAATTGCATTGCCCCCTTATCTCTTCTTTCAATTGCTACATTCAGAGTTTCCTCAAGGTTTGTGGGATCCAAAGGACCAACAACTTTTCTTAAATATCCCTTTAGGATTTCACTTTGTCATCAAAGTGTTATCAATTCTACCCCATCCTACTCTAACCTCTAGAATACCTCCTTCATTCATCTTGTAACCATTAACTTAGTAGTATCCAAGGTAGGCTTCCCAAGAATGACCTTCTTGATCTAATAATCTCGTGGTGTTAATTCTTCAACATTTGAATGGAGATGAGGGATAACCACATGTGCAAATAGGTCCTCTCTTTGATCACTCATAATGAAGGCTAATGCCTATGCATCTTTTGGAGGTGATTCAAGCTTCCTTAGAACCTCAATTAATTACATACTATCCTCCTCTTTAGTGGTGAACTATTTCCTTCTATTTCTTATCACTTCTTTCCTTAGCCACCTTGGGATATGTTGTACTAGGGATTTTCCTTTTGAGGATGAAGGAGTTTGTTTAGTTATACTCTTCCCCTTATCACTCCCTTTTCGAGTCTTCACCTTCTGTGAAATATCTACACTAGGAATCTCTATATCTTTAGACTCTACAGTCCTCACCTCGATATCTTGGGAAGTTTGTTGAGGCTATTCACTTATCTGCCCTTCTTTCGACACTTCCTCAGTCGATAATTATTGTGGCTCTTCTTCTTGTTCTACTCAAACTTGTTCTTCTTCATTGTTAGGAGGAAAAGGGGTAGCTAATCCCTTATCTACATAGAATGTGACTTGTACTAAGGATGATGGAACCACCTCAGGTCCTTGTGGTTCGGGTGGCAACTAACTCCAATCCTCCTATTGAGGTTGATTGGTTGGAGTGTTCCTTATCTTATCTCCCACCAATTCAGTACCCACCAACATAAAATCAAAATCTAACATATGAAAGACATCAGTTCCTTCCACATCTTTCTCATCTATCCATTGTTTCATCTCATCTTTTGATGTTGTAGTTTGAATGGGTTGTTCAAGAATAGATGGAGGTGTGATGGTGGAGCTTCTTTTTCTTTCCAACTTTGTAGCTCTTGCGAGATGAGTCCTTTGATTCAAATGTATATTATCCTCTTCATCCTCATCATCCTCTTCTTTTGCTTCTTCTAGAATAGGTTTGGGGACTGATGGGAAATGAATCACTTTCTTGATCACCTTTTCCCTCCTCTTTACTAGAGTCTTAATCTTTCCTCTCTTCTTAGGCATGAAGGGGAAGTCTTGTACCTTCTACTGAGGTATTTCTTGTATTTCCACTTCATCTCCTCCTTGTCCTTGCTCAATTGGTGGTACTTGAGGATTGTCTTGGGTCTCTATAATTTCAACATTTTCTGACCCTTGTACACTTTATTCTCCTACTGTGGAGGTGCCTAAATTTCTTCATCTTCTAGCTCAGCTTGTTGAGGAGAACTACTCTTCCTTTTGCCCTTACCTTCACCTTTTTGTGCCTAATAATACCAACTAGTCTGTCAAGTTGGTGCACAATTTCTAGTCTTACTGGTGACTGGGCTATAAATGTAGCTACTGTGACCTTTTCTCCTCTACCTTTAGCTAGATGGGCTTGCACATGGAAGATTACTATCTTAGGAATTCGATCAAGTTTGAAAGGTCTCTTGATAAAATCATTTGTCAATTTAATGATGTGCCTTACCCTATGATTAATGTCTGAGTTGTCTTCTTTATCAATCTCAAGATTCATTATAGGTCTATCACCAATCTTATCCCTATTGAACAACAGGTTGAGAAGATCCCCTCTATCTTGTTGCACAATCTTCAATGGAATATTTATCTTCAAACTTTCTAGATTCAAAGTCATCCTATAATAATCCCTTATGTAGACATCGTAGTCATTTGTTGCATTCATCCAGTGATCTTTAATTGCATTTTCATGGTTAAATATTTTACCCGCTAAGTATTGCACTCTCCTAATGTTATCAAAATAGGGTTGAGGGGAATTATACTCATCCAAGGGATATTGATTCCATTCACACTCAAAAGATTGAATATATTGTCTATGATTCACCCTGAAAGGTCTTATAGTCATAGGCCATGTCTAACATATTTTATGTTTCTTTCTAACTCTATCATATGTAGACAAGAGTTGTTGAGAGATCCCCAAGAGAATAAGTCTATCACTAGGATATCTCATGAGCTTCCTAGGGTTGAGAGTTGTACCTACTACCCTCAAATATGTAAATGTTTAGAACTAGATAGAGTAAGCTTTGACTTCTTATATCTATGCAGCTACTTCTTTGGATATCCTCTTCACATAATCTCCCTCTATAAACTGGATTATCGCAAATATGAAAGAATCATTTATAATCCTATATTATTTTCCTTGCTTTAAAAGCTTCTTCTTTACCAATTGAGGATATACAATGTAAGGCCATGCATTTTCATCCTGCATGCTACCTTTCTTGTAGAGTCCAGGGTAATCTGTTGACCTTGCAGCTAACAAGTACACCAAGTATGATATCATGTAGAATTTTTTTTTTATTCTTCACTACTATTAGCTACTCTCCTTAGTTCTCGTAGAGAATGGAGGCCTAGTCAATTACCATCTTCATCATCTTGATAATCTCAATAAAATTGATGATCCATATGTTCAAATCTCCTGAAGTAGGCAAACCCATGACTCTACTCAAAAGAATGATTGAATATCCAATATCATCCTTCATATGGCCTCGTGTCATATCCACTTTTCTCACTTTCCACCTAAGAGGAGTCTTCTCAATTAGGTATGAAGACTATATAATTTTAGAGGCTTCCTCCACATGTTCCCTATGCCATCTCTCTACTTGGTGGTAGGTTAATCTAATAAACTGATTCACCCTTGGTAGATGGAATACCTTCTCTATGTTTTAAGGTTAGAGCTCCAAGATGATCTCTCTAGTTATGATTTTCATGACCCCTTCTTTCAAAATATATTTCTCTATGAGCATCATGATTAACTCTGAGCACTGCATTGAAATTGGACGTGATGCTACGTTAACAAGCCCTGGTCGGATTAATGTGAAAATCATCAGAGACCTTTTTGTTTATTTTTTGCATAGTGTCAACAATCTCCTAAATTAGTGTGACCTAGTTCAGTATCTTGGATCTCTGAGTACTCATCCTAAAATCTTGATTTTGTCAGCATATCTTAGAACTTGAATACCACCAACTTTGGAACCATTTTCTTAGCAAGGGAGGATGATGAAGATGCCATCAAATCTACACAAAAAGAATGTCCATTAGCTCATAATTGAAGAAAAATGGATTAATGACACCCTATATAATAACAAAAAAAACCTTTAAAAATAAAAATAGACTGCCAAAAAACACCTAAAAACTAAATTATGACCCCTATTATGGAAAACTATGCACCTAGCACACCTAATAGGTGTGCCTAGTGTGTAGTTCTTCATTTCACCATTTTTATGTGCATTAGTGCACCAAATAGGGACTTAGGCAATGAAGTGTTTTTTTTTCTTAAAGGGGGTGTACAGTACTGCACCTAATTAGGTGTGCTACTACACACACCAATGGGGTTTCTTTTTGTTTGTTTTAAGTTTTCAATACAAAAATAGGTGCACATCAGTGCACCTAGGTAGGTGCACATATTTGGTGTTTATTAACATTTTTAATTTTTTGTTATAGGTGGGGAGATGTGAGGAGGCACAGCTACTAAAGTGTGATGCTATGTTGAATGGCTCATGGAGATGATGAATAAAAAAGAAGTGGTTAGTGAAGGAAGGGGACCTAGGTTTTATAGACCCAGGGACCCCACCCTCTTTTGTGTTATGCAAGTGCATAACTATGCATCACAAAATGCCTCTTCTTTTGACTCTTGGCACACTAGCACACCAATTGAGGTGCATTGGTGCACCTTCTAATTTTACAAAAGAGTTATCTCTTCCCATAACTCTATTTCTAGAATCTAGATCTTCGGACCGGGACCAGGATGTGAACTAAGTCACCAAAAAGACTCAAACCCCAGACTAGGGTTTCAAAAAAAATTTGAAAAACAAAACTTATTGGGTTCCCATTTCTAATTTAAATGGGATGTGTGTTGTGAAACCACAACAATACTGCCAAAGATTTGACTAAGGTTGTGGAGGAGCTCCAGTGATAGGGTTATCCTATTTTTATTTTGTTGATCATGATCAATAGTCTGAGTTTTTGGTTTTGGTTTTGCACCTCTATGATGGTTGTCTTTCACTATAATTTTACTTTCTAGGTTATCTTTTGTTAGAATGCTACTTGTAGGTTTTAGGTCCTTGTATAACCTAGTTTATTTTTATGTTGTTTCTGTAGGTTCCCGGTCCTTGTAATACTAAGTGAACTCTTTATCATTGTTCTTAATTTGTTTTTATAGGAGATTTTTGGTCCCCTAAAACCTTATTTTTACCTTAATCCAAAATATTAAAATATATTTATATTTTATTAGATAAATAATACAATCAAGACCCTACATCCTTTGAAAATTCAACCAAAGGAGGAAGGAGACAAAGAGAGGAAGAAAAATCCAACTTGAGATGCATCATTCAAACCCTCATCACTTTAAGAAATCTCCATGGAAGAAGAAGAACCAATTACACATCAATAAATTCCTCTCTCAACCTTTGAAACTCTCATACATGACTTTCTCCCCCTAAATAAGAAAACTTATGAATCCTTTAAGAAAGATGCTCAGAAACCCTTTCTCATAATTCATAATTGTTTCTCGAATAGTCTCCATGAAAAGTAAAACTATGCTCTCCTAAAGGTCTTAGACCATTCTCCCCCCCCCAAAAGAAAAAGGAGAACCCATATAAATAGATTTCCCAAAGGTTACCAACCTCCAACTAACTCTTAACTGAAGAACATGATTAAGTAACTCAATATCTACATCATAAAGGTGAACAAATAACATACACACACATATATGAAAATTAAATGATAAAAGGAGTGGGATTACAAAATCATGTAGATCTCTTGCAAGAGTCATGACTTTTCCTCATCCACAAAAAATGTCAAGAAGAGTATATATATGATATGATAGGTTAGTTGGGTTAGACAAAAATCATAATCAAAGAGATGAACTAATAAAATAAACTAATCATTATCAACATACACATTGAATGATTAAGATATTGCTCCAAAGTAACAAAAGGATGTCTAGCTGATATTTGTTTCATCAATGATAATCAAATCATGGAATTCATCCAAATCTAAAAATAATAGCTAGTATCATTAGGATAGATTATGTAGATAGGGTATTATCAAAAATCAAAATAGATGTGTTAGGCTAAGTAATATTCAAGGTCCTACTCATAAAATATATTATCAAGCACAATCTTGTAGTATCTTATCCACTTGTTTGAGGTATCTTATAGCCACACATTTATTACTGTTAATTGGATTACAAGATATGACATTTATACCAAAGAACTTAGAAGAAATTGTACCTTCAATGTAACCCTACTAGTCTAATTACACCCCTTAGTACTCCAAATTACATGTTAGGGTTAGAGAGGCATTACAATATTATAGATTATAATTCATGTTGAGATCTTACCATTGTATATGCATTTCTAGCAAGATCTTTTTCTTTTCTTCCTTGTTTTGTTCATATTGATGAAAGTTTAATATATTATTTACCGTTAGGATGGAAGAAGTAGCCTTGGGGTGAAGGGAATATGATAGCCATGGGTGTAGATTCTCTCTTCTTGGAGAAGAGAAAGAAAAAGACATGGATTATGGGATCATAAGGCATGCATTCTATTTTATTGGGGGTCATAAGGGTTTATTTCTCTTGAAAGAGCTTGTGAAAGAAAGATTGGTATGTAACCATGTGAAGGCTTGTATTTATTATTGCTTTGTGAAGGTATTGGAATTTTTGTTTTCGAACCAACTTCTTCCTATGGTACTTGGTCCACCTTCACCTCCTTGAAAATTCATCTTGTGACCTAGAGTAAATCATTGGGTTGGGATTGTGTTGCACCATTGTATGCTTTCATTATTCATTATATGTTCTTGTTTTATGTATCTCCTTTATCTTTGGTTCTCCAATATCGGGGGTGGCCTAATTGAGGCCTAGGACGAGAGGTGAATACTCCATGGTTATATTAATTGTTATTGTAGGTTTTGGTTTTAAGCTCAAGTTAGAAAATGAGCAAAGAAATATAATTTTTTATGTTTTTTCAAGTTGTAGGGTCTTTCCCTTAATAAGAAATGTAAATAGGGATGTCTCATATTATCTCATACCTTTAGCTTGTGTTATTTTATTCAAAAAGAAAGATGCTTAGTTGCAGATTTTGTAGGTCAAGATTGAAAGTATGTTTATTTGTAATTCATGTAAATACATTTTCATTTCAAATAAAAGAACTTCTCAATTTTTTTTGTTATATGCATTTCATGTCCTCAATGAAAATTATTTATAAACTTATTTTTCTGTGAAAATTAGTTTCATATTTGCGAGGAAGAAGTTTGTCTCATTTCTATGTGTTATGTCATTTATTCATGATAATAATGAAATATGGTTAGAAATAGAGGTTGTATTTCCTATTGCAATTTGTTCCTTTTATAAATGAAAGTGTAGAAAATTGGTATAAACAATATAATGTAAATGCATTCTAGTTTTAGTCATTTTCTTGAATTTATTTAATGATCATCTTAATGGAAGATTTAAAATGTATGTGTATTGAAGAAGATAGAACATACATTAGATTGAAAAATTAAAAAAATTAGGTCATCATTATATAAAATAAAATTCATTTTACCTTTTTAAATACTAATTATATTGCAAACTTATGGATATAAACTTTACAAGTTGTCCTTTTGAACAACAGAATATGTGCATGCACACACATATTTTAGAGTATGATAAAATAATTATAATATTGATTTTATAATAACAAACAATGTACATCATTCTTAACAACCAACAAAAAAATGTACACACACACACACACAGATATATATATATATATACATACATACATACATACATACATACATACATACATACATACATACATACATACATGTACATGTACATGTATATATACATATACATATAAAATTGCATGTAATAATGTGGTCATGGCCCCTCCACATCAATTGGTATTTTTTTGAAAAGAAAATTTTAATAAAAAAATAGTATAAGAACAATGACCCATGAAAGTTAAACACTAGATCTACAAGATTCATGCATGTCCAACATATGAGTAACTTTGAATTGTGTGTGTGTGTACACACACACATATATAAAGAAAAAAGGAAGAAGGCTATACCAACAAACCCTATGGAAGACCAATCCATAAAGCCTCCATTTTTTTTTTATTCCAAGTAAATCATGAAAACACCAAGAAAAAAATCAAGCAAAAAGAAGCCAAACAAGAGAACTATTAAGATTAGATGGAAACAAGAATCAAAATAGTCTCGTCTCTAAAACAAAAACCTAACCCTAATTCAAAATTAGGGTTAGGGGAGGAAAATTAGAGAAAAAATATTTTGCAAATGAGGAACTTTCCTTCATAAAAGGATTTTAGAAAAAAAAAAAACCTAATTAGGGTTGTCTGATAAATAGAGGAAATATATTGGAATTGTAGTTTTCACAAATTGAGTTGACTTTTAATGAAGTTTTTTTCCCAATTTTTGATTTAACAATTTTCAAAAGACACTTTTGCATGCGACATTCTATTTAATAACATACTTGTGTTTCCTTGATGTATTTAAAAGGGATATTTTCTTAATTTCATTATTAAAATGTGTATATCTTGAAAAAGAATATTTAATTGATGTTATAGTAAGTTTTTAAAGTGGATTCCTTATTTTAAGATAAGGGATTATCATTTAAATTGTGTATTAAATATATTTAAGTAATTAGAGAAATAAATTATTTAATCTTACTAATTATAAATTGACTTTCTTGAAAGGATAAGATTTTGTTCAAATAGTGTGTTAAATGAACTTTAGAATAGTTATTTAACTCAAATATTGTATTTAGATGTTAAAATTTATCAAGTAAGATTTATTAAATAAATGTATTATTAGATTAGGATTAACCAATAAAATGACTTAGGTCAATTTTAGAAGTTATTAGTAAATCACTTAATGGGATTGATATTGGATAATTTATTTAACCTACCTAATATTATTGACTTTATTTACATTATTATAAAAATTAAGCTTTGTTTAACCATCTTAACTTAGTACCAATTTAAATTAAGAATTTTGATTCAACCTAACTACATTTGAAACCTAACCAATTTAGTCAAGTAATTAATGTCAACTGAAACTAACTTAAAATTGTAGAGGGAGATTGACTAGATCACTCATGATGGATAGACAACTACACAATAAATGTTAGTCATGATTACCCTCAAAACATATTCTCGGTTATCATGTTACACATTGAAGTACTATTGAAAACATAGTTCACTTCCCCTATAAACCTAGCAAACATTAGAGTTAAAAAAAATGTTGGTTTGTTTTGCTTTAGATTCTGGGCATGACAAGTTGATAGTGTTGTTTCTATATCTTATCAGAATGAAGAAATTATTGTTAGTGAGATTGGTATATGATAAAATACTTATTTGAGCATGTATATTTGTGATTGGGATTCATTTTGGTTGTTCTAGAAAGGTTGTTGTTGTTGTGTAACATGTGTATTTTACTAGCAATCAACTATGTTGAGGATGTGTATATGTTATCATTAGAAAATGTGATATTAATTTTCTAACATATGGGAATCTTATTTTAATAATTTTATGAATGATTATGAATGTGTATGTCTTAGTTTTCATCTATATAATTAAATGTGCATTGAGGAAATCAGTAACAAGATCACCTAATTAATTATTTGTAAAAGATATAAAGAAAATATTTTTTCTTTGATTAAGTATGATGTGTAGATGAATGATGTGAACCTTTATGTTTGATGATCATAGAAGAGGAGTGATGATGTTGGTTGATTGAGGTGAGCTTCAAAGAAAATATTTTGGCAAGTAAGTTCTAGATCAGCCAATTGATGATTTTTGGATATGTTATCTTGAAGGTTTATCTTTCACACTTGTTGGAGAATTTAGGCAATGGGTCTATTTGTTTTCTATCATCCTTTAATAGGGTTGGAACCTTCTATCAAGAGTTCAAGATCTCCTAATAAGGATTTGTCCTCTAACACTCATTCTTACACTAAATGCATTAAATTTAACTCCTAATATGGTCTCATCCTTTTAGAAGGAACTTATATATTAGTACATTATCTTGTGGGTGTCATACTCACTAGGGATTTCTCTTTGCTCGAGGGTTTCCCTAGTTAACAAATCATTGTGTTATTATGTATGGTTTCTTATTGTTGTGCATCATTATTTTAATTATTAGAGATCAAATTTATAAGTTTGTTTTTAATTATATTTGGTCAACGCCCCCCCAGTTGTGCATGGACTTTACTTCTAAATAGGGAGAACATTAGTATGGATTTTATTTTGGGTTTACCAAAGAGACAAAGAGGTAATGATTCTATAAATTAGTGATGGTGGATAGATTATCTAGAATGTCACATTTCATTCTTTTCAAGAAGACATCATATGTAAAACATGTATTTGATTTGTTCTTTAAGGATATTGTAAGGTTGTATAGATTACCAAGGATTATAGTTTTTGATAGGGATAGTAAATTTCTAAGGTGTTTACTATGGATAGTATGGAGGAGGTCATATCCCAATTTACAATTTAGTCCTATTTTTTATTCACAAATTGATGGACAAATAGATTTTATGATCAAAATTTTAGAGTATTTGTTGAGGAGTTTGATTAGAGATAAGCCTAGTAATTAGGATTTAGTTTTATCACCAAAAGAATTTAGTGAATAGGAGCACAATGAAAATTCAATTTGAAGTAGCTACTAACATGAGTCCTAAAAGAGTTCCAAATTAAGAGATCTTAGGTAAAGGAAGATAACATTAGTGTTAAAGAAGAGGAATTTTCAAATCTTATGAGGTCATTGCATGAGGAAGCAAAGCATGATTTGGAAGGTATTAGTTTGAAATTTGAAGAGAATATTGATAGGATTAGGAGACATGAGGAATTATCAATGGGATATAAAGTTATGTTTCTTTTGAAGAAATGAATATTTCTAGTTGAGATGTAAATAAAAAAAATTAAATGAATAAGTTTGGACCTTGTAAGATCTTGAAAAAGAGTTAGGAAATAATTATGAAGACATGGATATTTCACCTATATTCAACATTGTGAAATCGTATGAGTAACATAAAGATAATTATAGCTCAGATAATGATTTCAATGTGAATCAATGGTATGTTAAGAAGTTGCAGTTGGGAACCTATAGAGAAAATCTTGAATAGCAAAATTGGAAAAAGTACAAGAAGTAAAGAGTACAAAGAGTATTTGATCAAGTGGAAAGATGAACTAGTTGAAGATTCCTCCTAGATTTTGAAGTTGAATTAGATTATCTTAATTCTTCTCAAACATAAAAGTGGGAGACTTACTTTCTTATAAACCCAAGATGTCTGATACAAGAACTTATTGGTTTCAGAGCAAGCTTCCATCAACCAAAAAAGTATATTTCTAATTTGTACCATTTTGTATAGTCATGGAGATCAATCTAGTCATGATTCTTCATGTCTTGAAGTTAACATCTACAATAGTCAAAGTGTATTTAGGACCTATCTTGGATTATGTCCCTAGGTTCACAACTCATTTGGATCTATATTTTTCAAGTTATTAT
This sequence comes from Cupressus sempervirens, assembly GCA_028749045.1. Lineage (NCBI taxonomy): Eukaryota > Viridiplantae > Streptophyta > Pinopsida > Cupressales > Cupressaceae > Cupressus > Cupressus sempervirens. The sequence goes on along the minus strand of CM053785.1, from coordinate 124,791,429 downwards.
TTTGTCTCTCTCTAGTCATGTGTTATAATGTGTTCTTGGACTTGATTTTGAACCAAGACTTTGTGATGGAAATATAAGGCTTGTGATCTTTTTTTGCACATCCATCTATGTTCTTGGATCATGTGAGGACCTAAATATTGGACCATAATTGATCTTAGGACTAACTAGTGTGTTAAAAACCTGATATACATAATGTAATGGATATCTATAAGGAAGGAGGATTAGAGAATTAGGAAGATTGGATCCCAGATCAATCTACAAAGGCTCCTAAAAAATTAGGCTTGTTTATCCTGGCATGTTTATAGACAACCCATCAAGTGGATGTATTTTAATTTCCCATTCAATAAAGGAGGATCTAACATTGTTCTCTATGTTCCCTATTATTATTATTTTAATTTCTTTTACTCTTGATATATGGGTAAGTGCACCAAGTTGTGGTGCCAAAAGGGGGGTATAAGTGGACACCTCTTTCCTGAAATCTACAATTTCTGAACTTCAACAAGAATTTGAAAATAGTTATGCTCAAAATTTTAAGATATGAAAAAAACAAAAGTCGTAGTCCTTTGAATCTAGTTTCTAAACTACTAATTTTTTTTCAAAATGGTTTAGTTTTAGGTCCTCAAAAAAGGGGGCCACAAAAAGTGGTACTGTTTATTCCAAAAAAAATAACACAGTACAAAGTGTGGCCCCCCTAAAATTTTAACTTTTTTTTTGAAATTCTTTAATCACTCAAGTAAAAAGTTACTTAACACTATGTAGTTTATCCCAATTTTTTTGAGTAATTTTATAATGTGTTTGTTTTTTAATGAATTTTTTAACTAGACACATCCTAAAACTATGAAATATCTATGTGCTCCCCCTAGAAATAATTGAAAACTAATCTAAAATAAAAACTTTTTTTTTTCAAAGTGTGTAGAATGGAGTCTAGTTTCTAAAAAAATAAGTTATTGCAAAATTCAATGAACAACCTAAAATCTATAGCCCAATTAGTACATGGTGGTTTTTGACAAAAAATGAACATACATTCAAAAGAAGTTATAGATCAAAGACTTGAAATAGTTCAAATTAAAAATAAATTATATGGTTAGATAGCTAACACAGAGACCTACAATGTCATGTAACCTAATCTTATCGATACCTAACCACGAGGAATCTTTAGGGAGAGCACACAATAAAAATCAAACATTTTTTGTATGTTTTCTAGAAAACACATCTTAGACCTATTTATAAACTCCAAACCTTTGGGTTGGATCTCCAAGGAAAAACCAAGCCTTAGGCTTGGTTTTAATGCAAAGATTTCAATAGTGCATGCACCCTATAGTGCACACACTATTGAAAGCATTTGAATTCTCAATAGCACATGTGTGTTCTAGTGCACATGCACTGTTGAGACCTAAATAGTACAGAGTTGCAAAGAAAGAGTGAGAGAGAGCAGGGGGGTGGGGAAATGGCTATGTGTATGTGAGAGAGAAAGAGATAGAGAGAAAGTAGGGGATGGGAGAGAAAGAAAGTGAGAAAGAGTAAGGGTGGCAGAGAGAGTATGAGATGGGAGAGAGAAAGTGAGAAAGAGTAGGGGTGGCAGAGAGAGTATGGGATGGGAGAGAGAGGAAGTGTGAGAGAGTAGAGGTGGCAAAGAGAGTATGGGATGGGAGAGAGAGGAAGTGTGAGAGAGTAGGGGTGGCAGAGAGAGTATGGGATGGGAGAGAGAGGACGTGTGAGAGAGTAGGGGTGGCAGAGAGAGTATGGGATGGGAGAGAGAGGAAGTGTGAGAGAGAGTAGGGGTGGAAAAGAGAGAGTACGAGATGGGGGAGAGAGATTGAAAATAGGGGATGGGAGAGAGAGGAAGTGTGAGACAGAGAGTATAGGGTGTGACAGAGAGATTAAGAGTAGGGGATGGGGGAGAGAGAGAGTAGGCGATGGGAGACAGAGTGGGAGAGAGAGAGTGAGAGAGAGGAGGATGGGAGTGCATGTGTGTGAAAGAGAGAGAGTAGGGAATGGGAGAGGGGGGAGATAGAGAGTAGCGAGAGAAAGAGTAGGGGATGGGAGAGAGAGTAGACGATGGGAGAGGGAGTGGGAGAGGGAGAGAGAAGGGGGATGGAAATGTGTGTAAGAGAGAAAGAGAGAGAGTAGGGGATCTAGGAGAGAGTGTGAAAATATGAGAGTAGGGGGTAGTAGAGAGAGAGTAGAGGGAGAGAGAGAGAGAGAGAGAGAGAGAGAGAGAGAGAGAGAGAGAGAGAGAGAGAGATTGAGATAGAGACTGAGACTAAGAGTGAAAGTGAGAGTGAGATTGAGAGTAGGTGGGGGGAGAGGAAGTGGGAGAGGGAGAGTGAGTGAGAGACAAAGTAGAGGATGGGAGAGGAGAGAGGGGAGATGGGTGTGTCTGTCAAAGAGAGAGAGTAGGGAATGAGAGAGGGGAGAGAGATAGAGAGAGAGTAGGGGATGGGAGAGAAAGAGTATAGGCAATGGCAAAGGGAGTAGGAGAGGGAGAGAGAGGGGGGGGGGAGTGTGTGTAAGAGAGAAAGTAGGGGATAGGAGAGAGTGTGAGAGTGTGAGAGAGAGTAGGGGTGGTAGAGAGAGTGAGAGTAGGGGATGGGAGAGAGAGGGAGAGAGTGACAAAGAGAGAGAGAGAGATAGTAGGTGGTGGGAGAGGGAGTGGGAGGGAGAGAGAGGGGGAATGGAAGTGTGTAAGAGAGATAGAGTAGGGGATGGGAGAGAGTAGGCAATGGGAGAGGGAGTGTGTGTGTGTGTGTGTGTGTGTGTGTGTGTGTGTGTGTGTGTGTGTGTGTGTGTGTGTGTGTGAGAGAGAGAGAGAGAGAGAGAGAGAGAGGGAGAATGGGAATGTGTATAAGAGAGATAGAGTAGGGGATGGAGAGAGTGTGAGAGTTTGAGAGAGTAAGGGGTGGTAGAGAGAGCTTGTACAATATGGGGGGAGAGAGAGGGAGGGGGGGAGAGAGAGAGAGATTAGGGGATGGGAGAGAGTGTAAGAGAGAAGGGGATGGAAGAGAGAAAGTAGAGAGGGAGAGAGAGTACTTGAGAGAGAGAGAGAGATAGTAGGTGATGCAAGAGGGAGTGGGAGAGGGAGAGAGAGGGGGGATGGGAGTGTGTGTCTCTGTGAAAGAGAGAGAGTAGGGGATGGGGGGAGAGAGTAGGTGATGGGAGAGGGAGTGGGAGAGGGAGAGAGAGGGGGAATGGGAATGTTTGTAAGAGAGACAGAGTAGGGGATGGGAGAGAGTGTGAAAGTGTGAGAGAGAGTAGGTGATGGTAGAGAGAGCTTGTACAAGATGGGAGAGAGAGAGTGAGATTAGGGGATGGGAGAGTGTGAGAGAGAGTAGGGATGGGAGAGAGAGTGTGAGAGTAAGGGATAGGATATAGAGAGAGTAGAGAGGGAGAGAGAGAGAGAGATAGTAGGCAGTAGGAGAGGGAGTGGGAGATGGAGACAGAGAGAGATAGGGGCGATGGAAGTGTGTGTGATAGATCTAGAGAGTAGGGAATGGGAGAGAAGAGAGTGGGGGGGATAAGAATGTGTGTTTGTGAAAGAGAGGGAGTAGGGGATGGGAGAGGGGAGAGAGAGAGAGTAGGGGATGGAGGATAGAGAGTAGGTAGTGGGAGAGGGAGATAGAGAGAGGGGGATGGGAGTGTGTGTGGCAGATCTAGAGAGTAGGAGATGGGAGAGAAGAGAGAGAGGGGGGTGGCAGAGAGAGTACAAGATGGGAGAGATAGAGTGAAAGGACGGGAGAGAGTGAGAGAGAGTAGGGGGTGGTAGAGAGAGAGAGTATGAGATGGGAGAGATAGTGTGAAAGGATGGGAGAGAGTGTAAGAGAGAGTAGGGGGTGGTAGAGAGAGAGTATAGGATGGGAGAGATAGAGTGAAAGGATGGCAAAGAGTGTGAGAGAGAGTAGGAGATGGGAGAGAGTGTGAGAGAAAGTTGGGGGTGGGAGAGAGAGAGAGTAAGAGTAGGGGATGGGAGAGAGAGAGTAGAGAGGGAGAGAGAACTTGAGAGAGAGAGATAGTAGGTGGTGGGAGAGTGAGTGGGAGAGGAGAAGAGAGAGGGATGAGAGTGTGTATGAGAGATCTAGAGAGTAAGGGATGGGAGAGGGGAGAGAGAGAGGGGGATGGGAGTGTGTATCTGTAAAAGAGAGATTTTAGGGGATGAGAGAGGGAAGAGAGAGTAGCCTGAGAGAGAGAGAGAGAGAGAGTAGCAGATGGGAGAGAGAGACTAGGTGGTGGGAGAGGGAGTGAGAGAGGGAGAGAGTGGGGGATGGGAGTGTGTGTAAGAGAGAGTAGGGGATGGGAGAGAGTGTGAGAGAGAGTAGGAGGTGGTAGAGAGAGAGAACGAGATAGGAGAGAGAGAGTGAGAGTAGGGGATGGGAGAGAGTCAGAATAGGGAGAGGGAGATAGAGAGAGGGGGATAGGAGTGTGTGACAAATCTAGAGAGTGGGGGATGGGAGAGAAGAGAGAGGGGGATGGCAGAGAGTGTGAGAGAGAGTAGGAGGTGGAAGAGAGAGAGAGAACAGGATGGGAGAGAGAGAGAGTGAGATTAGGGGATGGGAGAGAGTGTGTGAGAGAGTAGGGGATGGGAGAGAGTAGGGGGATGCGGGAGAGAGAGATAATAGGCAGTGGGAGAGGGAGGATGGGAGTGTGTATGAGAGATCTAAAGAGTAGGGGATGGGAGAGGAGAGAGGGAGAGAGAGGGGGAGAGAGTAGGTAGTGGGAGAGGTAGAGAAAGAGAGAGAGAGAGAAGGGGATGGGAGAGGGGAGAGAGAGTAGGGAGAGAGAGAGTAGGGGGGATAGAGAGTAGGGAGGATGGAGGGTGATGTGTTTTAACATAGTGCGTATACACTTTATAGTGTGTACGCGCTATGTGAAATCACCTTTAAAAGGTTAGAAAGCAACTTTGGGGCCCATTTTATCCATTCTCTACTTTTGGTCTATTGTGCAAATCATAGGTTTCAACATAGAAAACACTATTTCAACACTATTTGAAGCTTGCAAACACCAAATTCAATCATTAGATATGCGATTTGAAGACCTTTTGAATATTTCTTGTATAGAAAAGGTTAGTGCTATCCATTTTAAATATTGTTTGTTGATATAAAGATACAAATTTGATTATAATTTGACATGTTGTTTAATATATAGTGAATTCATTGAAAATTGTATGTTTGAATGAAATGTTATTTCGAAATGGTTAGAAATTTGACAAGTTGTTTGATATATATTGTGTATTCATTCAAATAATTATAATTTTTATATGTATTTGAATAATTTGTAATTTACACATTGTAAGTAATTCAGATGTTAGAATAATTTGACATGTAGAAATCATCATCATGCCAAGGAAGAAACCAAAAACTCAAACAAATGAAGATAGGGAGAGAGATTTGGCAATTAAAAGAGATAAAATGAAATTACTATGTGAACAAAGAAAATTGCAAAGAAATAATGAAAAATTGACTTTCAAAGAGGATCAAGAACCACCGGTACAAAGAAACAAAGAGGAAGAATTGAAAAAACAAAGAGAATGAATGAGACTATTACACTGAAGAAGATAATTGAATTGTGAAGCTACACCATCTTCCAATGTTGAAGTCATATCATCTGCTGCATCACCTTCCAGTGTTGGAGTCATATCATCCTTTCATGTTGAAGAGACACTGATTTGTAGATCTGACGATATACACACTCCATCATGTCATGTTGAAGGCACAACATCAACACATTAAGTAGGTGATATTCCATCTTTTGCATCTTATTGCCAAAGCACATCATCTTTAGTTCAAGGTACACAATACACTCAACCTTATGTTGATGTTCAAAATGTTAAGGGAATTGAAGAGATTATAACACCTTCTGGAATTCATTTTAGAAGACCAAAATATTTGATTGATATTGATACTAACATTTTGAAATCAAAGCCTGACAAGATTAGCAAGCGTACTTGTCAAAGAAGAGTTAATCGTATGTGGAGATTATTTTTTGAAAAATTAAATATTTTAGGTCAATGCCAATTATTTGTTGAAATGATGAGTAATTTGAAATTTAGGCCTATCATGAAGATTCTTGAGCTACGAACGATGGACGATTCAAATGAAAAAAGCATTGTAAAGAATCTAATGAGTGCTTATGACAAAGTGGGTTCTAAATCATGCACCAAAGATGGTAATATAACAAGATGAGTACTTACGTTGAGAATAGTAAGTAACCAAATGAAGAAAGCTTGACTCATGAGAAAGACAAGTAAAACATTAAAAATTGGTAGAGGTACTCTAAGGAGAGCCATGCTAAGGCGTGAGAGATTGGAAGATCCAACAAAAAATGATTTATGGGCATTTAGCGGTAGAATTTTGCGAAAGGATAAAGAAATTAGTGAAGCTTTGAAATCATTGATTGAAGATTTTTGGAAAAATAACACACATGTTTCCCCTAATCAAAGAGATGTTGTAAGAAGGAGGATTGGTAGCCAAAATCGTGACCCACATGCGAAACATTTTTGGACTCAACTTGAAGACACAATTTTTTGCAAAATTTATTGATATGTATCCTCAAATTCGAATAAGTTAAATATTTTTTGAGATGGGTAAACCTTTTTATATGAAGATAAATCACACACTCACAACTTGTTGTTGTAGGATACATATTGAATTTTCTAACCATTTTGATGTTTTTAGGCATATATGCGTGTTTTTGCATTCTCAGTTTGTTTTGTAGGATTGTGACATGAATGAGCCACCAAGATCTTCAAGGGAATTCATATCCAAAATTTATGTGAAATAGGGGATGGCCAAAAATTTTACAAGACATCATGCTTGGATGGTATGTGCTTATTTTGTGGTTCTTTGCAACTTTATCAAATTGTCAACATATGGATAGCACACATGCAATTGGAAATGAAATAGTAGATTACAAAAAATTTAAAATAGTGAAATATGCTCTAAAAGATGGGAAACATGGTAAAAGATGTGATTTATTCATTGAAAATATTCCAGTGTATGAGTTCATGAAGATTTTTCATGAAAATATTATTTACGAGTATCCAAGGCATACCCATAGAGCTCGATGGCTAGATTTGCAATTCAAGTTGTGCAATGATATGTTTCCACTAGATACCATTGTTTTGGTTATAAATTTCGTAGAGAACTACACACTACAACCACAAAATGAGGTGCAAGAAAAGTATTATACTTCTCAATAGGTTTCCATATTTGTTCACATAACATTCATGCATTCACCTACAAATACAGAGGTTGACAGGAAGATTTTGAGGGAGTACCATTTTTACATCAGCGATGATTGATCACATTCTATGGAGTTTGTACATGGTGGTTTTCAACTATTTTATGGAGATTTGGCTAACAATGGCATAACATATTGTCAACACATTATTTGGTCAGGCAATTGTGCATCTCAATTCAAGAATGCATGGGTGTTCTATTGGTTGAGTAGGATGCATAGGTTGTGTAGAATTTAATATATGTGGAATTTTATAGAGGTTGGTCATACAAAGGGAGAGCACGATGGTGTAGGCGCATGCATCAAAAGAGCCCTAGCTTGTGAAGAACTAAAGTTCAAAGATGGAGCAATATTGATAGATGAAAAATCCATCATCCAATGGTGTAACGCTAAAATAGGTTCAGGTAAGGAAGGTGAGTCTACGGTTCATAGATTTTTTTGGTTGATAGATAATACTAACATTGCACCATATTAGGATTGTTGCACACTAATAGGATCTAGTGAGTTACACTATTTTAGAAGCTTTGATGTAGGTTCATGGAGTATCCATACATGAAAAAATGGCATGCTATTATCCATCATGTGCAGAGGAAAATTGGGATGGCTATGAGTCAACTAAATGGGTGGACAAATGGGATATATGGGTTTTGGACCCAATTAACACCTATCGTCCCCCACAAGCACTGGAAATGGTAGAGATGGATTTGTCTATTCACTTTGACCACTTGTCAAATCTAGTGCAACCTAGAAATATATATTTATATATCTTTTTTAATTTCAATATGTAACTTTATAACTTTTACCTAAGTATTTTCTGAATTAATGACCGCATTTTGTACATTTGTCACTACAGGCCATGTTTTTGCTATTATTGCACCTAAAGACAATGAAGAAGGGATAGATTATTATTTGTGTCATTGTGTCCAAGCTAAAAAAAAATTGGATCACTCAATTATAGACGGTGAAGGTTTAGAGTGCCATGTCAGTGCGATGGTTGTAACCGACACATGGTTTAGACGATATTCTATGAAGAACCTTAACTTATGGTTATTTGAGGATTGGAAAATAGAGAGGAAGATTCTTCATTATTCAAACCTTGTTGTCACATCAAATGTCCACTTGATAATCATTCTTTGGAAAGTTCATGAGTTAGACCACGAGGCAATACTTGAGACATTAAAATGTCAAGTAGGTCCAGTTGGCTCATTAGATTAAATAGGGAGAGAGGGAGAGAGAGAAAGAGTGATCAATTGGATTCAAATACAATGTTGCAACCTCTTCCCCAAGATTGTCCACATGACTAAGGTGTACCATATTGTTATGATGTGTAAGAAATGAGATTTAGTTTAAATAATAGATTTTATGTTTTGATTTGTTTAGAATCTAGATACATTATTTGAATTTATATTAGATTCTTTAATAGGACCCATTTTTAGATTAGTCATTTGAATAAGTAAAAGTTTAGAATTTGTTGTTTAGATCAAAATGTAATGAAAGAACATGAAAATTGTTAGAATGTGAATGCTTTGTGATGTAAAGTCATGATTGTGTGCATGTAACCAAAAACTTCAAATTGGTGAAAGCAAGGATACAATGGAAGAAGTTTTCAATACTCATCAAGCAAGGATTATCATACAACTCAGAAAGCATAGATTTGTACAAATGGATAATTCTTAATGACAAGCCAAATTCAATTTTTTTCATTCTCTAATTTTAGTGGATTAATCCTATCTTAGATTTTTTACTATGCTAATTCTTCATTCGCAGGTCACCAAAGAATAGGGCTAATAAAGTCAAAGCACTAGTGATAAAGGGTGCGATGCCAAAATCATCTATGAAATGGTATTATCAATTCATATCCTAAATATTTATTAGTGATTTGTGTTCAAGTACCATTGTGTACTAATCATCTTATGCCTGGAATTGCAAAGGATCACAATCATCAAAAAGTAAGAAGGAAAATAGGTCTCGATCTAATGATAATGGGGCATTTACAGATATAGTTCTCTCTAAGGATAATGTTGATCAGCTGATGTATAGGTTGAGAGAACCAAAAGACTATTTAGGTATATTGAAAAGAAATCAAGCTTTTGATATTTTAGGATATAAAATGTTTATTGATGGATCTGACAAGAATTAAAAGTATACACACAGTCAATTTAGTCTTCCATACAATGGTTCTTATATTAACAACTTTTACTGTATTTATTGATTTTGTTCTAGCATTTAATGTGATTTAAGTGATGCGGGTATATATTGGGTAGGTTCAACATGTACTTTGAATAGTATAGAACAAGTTCTAGAATCACCCTATAAGCTGATTGAATAGTAAAGAACAATTTCTAGAATCACCCTATATTCTAAAACAAGTAAGAGAACCTAGAAATGATTTATCCATGATCATCATGAGATGACCATCTCAAAAGTGTTTATTGAGCTCATTTTCCTAGCTACAAGACTATTACTCTTAATTTTCTTCCAAACCATGGTTTCTTGTAACAGATACCCAAGAATACTTGCAGTCATTGCATTTCAATTTGTTGGACTTTGACTAGTAAATTATTATCATAAATTTGGAATGTTGGAAAGGGTTAATACTTGATTATGTATAGTCATCCCATGTGTGTTCCATGAGGTTTTTACTATTGTAACATTTTAAGATTTAATTTTGTGGATTTTTCCCTCATGTTGTACATGATAGGTTTGTTCAAGTGACATATGATGAGGTTGTCTGTACAACGTAATGATTGAGTTGAAGTGATTTATGAAGTAAAGGGCTATTTAATGTAGCTATTTAAATCATGCATATTTGATGGCCATTTCCCTCTATTTTGTAGTTCTTTTTCACAACCCTATTTCTAACATGGTGTTAGTTGTTCAAGTTCATGAATGATCACAATATCCATGACTATACAACAAGTTTGTGTTTTGGCCAACAATTGGAAAATTTGTGTTATCGATTGAGCTACTAGATCTTGTCATTTTCATTTTTTGCCTTGAAAAAATTCTTACACTTAGCATGGCTACTATCTTTCAAAAGTTCTTCCTTATCCTTATAAATATTGTATTTGAGTGTAGTTTCAATATTTGGTAGCTTATTACCAAGAGTAGTCATCTCATAGAAAAAAAATCTTCCAGCCTAAGCTTCTCTTGAAACTTGTTTTATAGTTCATAATTTCAAAATAGATATGACTTTTTCATTATAACATGTAGGTGAATATCTCATAATTTTACTCATGTTCATCATCATTTCTTAATGGTGTAGGGGCACCAAGGTCATTCTATGAAGATACACAAACACACTATGAAGGTCAGAGGAGTGAGTAGGACAAGGAGATATCCAAACAATTCAAATGGACAAGAATTAAAAGTTATAATGATTTTCATGACCAAACAATGTAATCAAATGTGTTTATTTTGTGATGTCCTCAAAGGACTGAAAGTCATACTTGTAATGTCCTTAAAGGACCAAGAGTTTGTTTGTATTGGACTAATATTGTCCAAAACCTTTTGTTTGTATTGGACTAATGTTGTCCAAAACCTAAGTTATTTTTACAAGAAGTTTAGAATGGGTAGGGGATAGGTCTAGGTATTAGAATAAGAGTTGAATATCAAATTAAATCCATTTTGTAATTTAAAATATTCAAATATTAAAAAACAAATGGCTATGATTACTTTTTTGATTAAAATTCAAATATATAAATTCAATTTTTCATCATTATATAACTCATAAAAGTCTTAATTAACCCTTGGTTAAGGCCTTTGCATATTTGGAGTTATTTTGAGTCATATGGAGTTTGTAGGTGTTTTTGGCAACTTGGATAACTTGCTTGCTTGAAGAAGTTTGGAAGTGGAGTTAGTGGTGCAGGAGCACCTAGGAGGACAAGTGAATCACTGAAGACACCAAGGAGTAAGGAGGAGATCTTGACAAAAAAGCCAATAAATTGGAATATTTTGAAGCCTATTATGGCCTTTTGTAATGAAAATGCAATGTAATGAATAAATTTCCAAAAGGTCCTAATAGAGACCTTAGATCTAAAATACAATGTAAATGGGCTAATAATTCCTTAGGAGTCTAGAAAGACTTATCAATAAGTTTAATCAAGTCATAGGATCAAGTGAAAGGTATTAGTATTCATTAGGAGTCAGTTAGAGTCTTTTTTTTTTTTAAGTTTCAAATTTGAAATAAGCCTAACAACTAGTTAGGATTATGGGCTTTTTAGGATTGTTTTAATGTTTTATTAGTTGTAAAGGCTCACAACCAAATAGAGGAGGTTAGAATAGGAATTTATAAAGCCTCGAGAGGCCTAGGATTTGAACAAGAAGAAGGATAAGAGGGTACTATATGGAAATTTCATATTTGAGTGAATAAAGATCAATTTTTCCTGTCATTTGCACTATTTCTTTGAATGATTTCATTGTATCTTCATTGAATATAGCATTCAACTATTGTAGAGATGAATTAAGACTTTCATACAGTCATTTCATGGTTTTTTAAAGAGATCTTGAAGCATTAAAAGTCTCATTGTCTTGTTATTTACACTAACAATGTTGTAATTGTCCCAAGAAATTAATTGTTTTGAGGGGTTTTATGATGATCTGATCCATTCTTTGGGTACTTTCTTGCTATTTCCTAGGGAATGGATCTATTATAACATGTTTCAAATGCTACTAGCCGATTTGAGTGTAGGAAGAAACATTTAAGGGGTGAGCACTGTGACTAATAGTGGGAAAAAGAGAGGAAAATGATGCTACAAGTACACCAATAGAACATTTACCTGTTGTCACTTAGGTTTGCACCCTTGTCCAAGGCCTATGCGCAAGGACAACCTAGTGAAACATGGAAACAACCTCCAAGCTGTGGGACTTGGACTACGAGGTTGAGTCTCCAGAGAAGGCCGGCTTCCTCTTACTGTCAGGGCGCACCTATCTATTCTCAGAAGGGAAAGGGAGAAAGAGAGCATCAAAGCAAATCTACCTAGTCTAATCTAAGGCGGTGATGCACCAAAACAGAGTGTTCAGACTCATTCCTGCCCATGTATATGCTACAAAACCAGAATAACATACCAAAGTCATACACATCCAGACTTATATCGATCAGTAATCACATACAGATCAGGAGAAACCAACCCAATGACACTAGGAAAAGGAGATTTCACTTATGTATTATTCGATAAGCCAAAGATAGATACAGTATGCAGATCATTGATCTCAACAATACACCAATGGGAGGCAAAGTGATGCACATTCACACTGATGGCTGAAAGAGATGATACAGGTTATTACATGGCTCAGAGATAAAGGGGTCTTACACTGCAAGTCTGCAAGCAGTAGCAGAGGAATCAGGAAGAATCGACCCTCAGAACAGATCATGAAACTGCCTTTATAGATCAGGCACAACTGAAGATTTTTGTGTTACATTCACTTCTTACCTACTGGCATTAACTTCCTGTCATGAGAATCCAATCAGGGATCTGGATTGAAATCCTGGCCTACGTACCGAGAAATCTCATTTCTTCTGAGAAGAGCCTGGAGAAGATAGAAACGGCGCCACAACATTCCCTGACATGGTAGATGGATCGACTGGATGGGTGGAGTGTCCTTATGTCCTGCATTCATTCCTGGTAGGTCAAAAATGATCGCGAAGATCAGATCGCAAGATACGTCGATCGCCTCTGCATTTTGGTTCATGAATCATCCAAGCCTATCAGTCGACATGACTCCCTATAAGCCAACTAGGCCACGCGGGCCAATTGTAATCCTTTGTCTTGCCACCTAGAGAGTCCTTCCGCGGTTGACCGCCTTCATCGAACTAACCGCGCCACCTTATCACCTAACTGCAGGCCGCCAGCTAATTGCCACGTTGAAAACCAAAATGCGAGGACACGTGTCTTCCGAGCGCTAACTCGCTATTGTAAAATCTGTGCAGTTCCTCCATGGCGAGATAGCGTCGACCCTAGATTCTCGCAGATCTGATGGTGGAGAATCGACCCCTCAATGCGCTGATCACATTAAGAAACTCGGCCCCACGACGCATCTGTGTTCTGACTCGGCACACTTGGTTGTTTCTGATTCACCGCGAAATCTCTTTCCTGTGACTAGGCCCCATCCGAATCAGCGCCACCTCAATGATGCATCTAGTGAGACCTGACCCCATCGATACATGTCAGTCGGGCGCGATGTTGCCATGGTAAAAATCTCGTAGCTTCACTAAGGCGACATGGCACCTACCGTTGATCTCTTCAAATCTGACGGTGGAGAACCTGACCTTCCGTAACCCTCTGTTCCTATTGATTCACCGGGCCTGCCAACACGTGTCGTTCGGGCGTCATGTCGCCAACACTACCTCCTGTGCAACTTTCAATGACGAGATTGCGCCGACTGTCGATCTATCTAAAATCTGACGGTCACAGAACCTTGGCGAGTCAGGGCATTAAAATAACAATTTTTTGGCTAACCGTTGAACAGGCCGCAGATTTGAATTTGAACCTTTTGGCGGCAAAACCAGAGGTAACACTTCTGGTGACTCGCAGGGGGCATGAGCCTGCTCGATGCATGACCAGTGCCTGAGAATGATCCATTGGGCTATGGAGTCGAAAGAGGACGAGGAGGCACAAGCTGAGAGCTGCAAGAACCCTAACCCTTAAAGAGGAAATCAAAACATTAAAAGCCCTTAAGGTTCTAACTCTGCTTCTATGATTGGAAACAAAAAACAAAAAACGGGACCTCCTCAGCAGCATGAGACATGTCAAAGATGACTCACGAAGAGGGCCATGTGCTCGTGCACTTATTGCAAAATAGAAACAAGCAGGAAGTAACTAGATTAACTATGTACATGGATTCACAACCCTTCAAAAATAGGGCTTTAGATAGATCCCATTGACTGGAATGGGTAGAACTTCACCACTTGACCTGCTTAGTTGGAATGCGTTGGCCTGTTTGCAAATGGAAATCAGATAAGGGCCACTCCATAATGGGTCAAATTTGGAGTACTTTCCTGGTTTTTCTCTGTCTGAGTCCCACTTGAGAACTAAATCTCCCTCTCTGAAGATTCTGGCCCTTGCCTTCTTGTCAAAATTCCTCTTCATCTGTTGCTGGTGAATCCCTAGAGTTTTCATGGCTTTGTTTCTCTTTTCTTCCAACTCAATTAGTTCTGCCATTCTCACTGACATGGCATCATTTTCAACCAGTTCCAGCTGATGAGCCAACTCCAAGGATGGGAACTCCAATGAGATTGGGAGTCTAGCTTCCCTACCATATACTAGCACAAAAGGTGAATTCACAATAGATCTCTTGGGTGTTATCCTATCAGCCCACAGAGCAGTCCTTAACTTCTTGTGCTAGGTCCTCTGATTGTCTTCTATTGTCCTCTTCATAATTCTGATCAGATTCTTGTTGGAAGATTCAGCCAAACCATTACCCTGAGGATAGTAGTTCGATGATGTGCTCAGGTAGATATTGTGATTCATAGCCCATGCACAAATTTGGGTTCCAATAAAAGACTTGGCATTATCTGAGATGATAGTAGAAGGAGCACCAAATCTAGATACAATTCCATCAAGGAATTTAACAACAGATGGCTCTATGGCATCCTTCAAGGCAACTGCCTCTGTCCACCTAGTGAAATAATCAGTAGCAGCCAAGATCCATTTATGACCTGCACTAGATGGAGGATTAATGGGGCCTATAAAATCCAACCCCCACTGAGTGAAGGGCTGATCCACCTGAATAGGATGAAGAGGAAGAGCTGCAAGTCTCTGTTTGCCTAAGAAAAAAGCACATTTCTCACATTTCCTCACATACCTGTAACAATCATGGAACAGAGATGGCCAATAATATCCAGCCCTCATGATTTTCATAGCGGTTGTTCTTGTAGAGAAGTGGCCGCCATCAGGGCCATCGTGGAGTTCTCTAATCACCCTTTCAGCCTGATTCACTTCAACACACCTCAATAGGGTCCCATTAAAATCCCTCCTGAATAGGATATTGTCAATCACAACATAGGGGATGGATTGTAGTCTATATTTTCTTCTTTTAGTTCTGTCCAATCCCTGAGGGTATCCATTCCCTAATAAGAAATTCTTCATGTCATTTATCCAGCTCCTTGGACCATCAGCGTACCTTTCCTCCTGCTGCTCTGCTATCACCATGGCAACTTCTTCATCTGAGTTCTAATCTGATAACATTTCTTTACATAATCCTCTTCCTCTTACCAATTTGGTAATCTAAATGTCAACATCATATTCCATTACCCTAGTGATCCATCCAGCTCTCTTCTCACTGACATCTTTGTTTAACAGGAAGTCTTTTACACTTGCATGGGGCACCAACAAATGGATCCTATTATGGGATAAGAGGTGTCTGAACTTCTTCAAGGCTTTAATGACTGCAAGGGCCTGCTTCTCAACAAAGCTATAATTATCTTCATATTCCTTAAGCCCTTCACTAAAGAAGGCTATGGGCTGCTCCTCATTCCTGTCATTTATTTGGGTCAAAACAGCAGAGATACTTGACTCACTACCTAAAGTGTAGAAGATGAAATATTTCTCAAATTTTGGATTCATGAGGGTAGGGGCCGATGCTATGGCTGCCTTGATCTTTTCAAAACTCTCCTTCCCCTCCTTGGTCCATGAGAAGACCATATCTTTCTTGAGCATGGCTGTAAGGGGTTTCACCATGGTGGCAAGATTAGGAATAAACCTTCTTACAAAATTTATCCTACCAAGGAAACTTTGTAGCCCTTTCTTGTGTTTAGGTAGAGGAAGGGCAAGTATTGCTTTTGTCCTTTCTGGATCAACGGTCAATCCATCCTTAGATACAATGTGTCCCAATAGTTTTCCTTGGTCTGTAGCAAAGACACATTTGGCTGGGTTGAGAGATACCCCAAAATTTCTACATCTTAGAAATACCTGTCTCAAATGATCAAGATGATCTTCCACATTCCTAGAATACATAGTTATATCATCAAGGTATACCAAGACAAACTTGTCAATTAATCTTCTGAAAGCTACCTCCATTGCCTTTTGAAATGTGGCACCTGCATTTGTTAACCCAAATGGCATTTTGCAATAAGCATAGGTGCCCCATTTAGTAGTAAATGTTGTCTTGTATCTATCAGACTCTTTAACCAGCGCTTGGTTATAACCAGAAAACCCATCAAGAAAAGAGAATCTCCTTGACCCACTGACCTTGGACAGAATTTGCTCCATAGAAGGGAGAGGATGGTGATCTTTAAGGGAAGCCTGATTGAGATCCCTAAAGTCCACATATAATCTGATTTCTCCATTTTTCTTCCTCATAGGGACAAGGTTAGCTACCCATGATGAGTGTTTGATAGGAAAAATTATGTTAGCCTCAATCAGTTTGGATAGTTCTTTCCTCATTAAAGGTTCAATCTTGGGATTCACTGGCCTCTGCTTTTGCCTTACTGGTTTCACCCTATCAACTAAATCTATGGTATGCTGAAACAAACTAGGGTCAAACCCTTTTAAATCATCATATGTCCAAGAAAATACATCACTAAATTCTTGACATAGATGAATGAAATCTTCTTGCTCAGCTTTAGAACATACCTTCCCCATGTTAAGAGATTTTCCATCAGCAATAGTAACTAGGGCATGGTCATCCTTTTCTGCAACTAGATTCATCCCTTTGCCCCTTGTTTGATCATTAGGATTAAAGACGCCCTCCAAGGTAATGAGACCCTTGGGTAGCTTGTTGGAACTAAGATGAATGATCTGATCACCGTATTGATCTTGTAGTCTTAGCTGACTTCTCTCTGAAAATTCTGCTTCATTCTGCAAGAAGCTCACAATTTGCTCATCAGACTCGAACACTTGCCAATGAGTATTATTATCAGGAATAGCAGGCCTCACCACTACCCTTATTTGTTGTTTCTTTTCTTCCTCAAGATTCCCTGGCACATCATAAGATGCACCTACTACTGCAAGTCTGTCAGCATGTTTATTTTCTTTCCTAGGAATGCTCTGAATGTTAAATGCATTGAAACCTTCGAGCAAATCCCAGACTCTATGTTTATAAGACTTGAGCAGGCCATTTTTGGTGATATTCTGATTTCTCACTTGGTTCACTACCAACTCACTGTCCCCATATACTTTCAAGGCTTGAATTCTCCTTTTTTGGGCAAGTAGGAGACCTTGGATCAAGGATTCATACTCGGCCACATTATTGGTACAACTAAATTGGAACCTAAAAAAGAAGTAGTATCTTATTTTTGTAGGAGAGATCAACATAACACCAGCCCCTGATCCATTTTTATTCCTTGAGCCATCAAAGTACATTCTCCATACTCCATTTAAGTCGTCATTAGTCCTAACAAGGTCAGGAACTTGAACCTCCTTCTCTATTATGCAATATGTACTAAGGCCTGTCTCAAGGGTTTCCGACATAGATTCAAACTGACATGCATTTGCCCACTCATCCAAGAAGAAATCAGGAATCTCTGCTATGAAAGTGACAGGCTTGTTTACTATGTTATTTTCGTTCACTTCCATGACAGGGCAATTCATATTGATGAAGTTGGGAGTGTAGGGTTCAGTGTGGTGAAGGGCTTGAGGTTCTGCTCTTATTGAAGCATTGGCCCCATATCTGGTCTTAAACGACATGTAAGACCAATCAGCAGATATGAATCCACCAATTTGAGCAGTGAAGTCTCTCGAAAGACAGATGGAAAAATAGGGCTTAACCTCAACCACAGATATGTCTTGAATCACAGTACAACCAGGGCATGCATGTAGGGCCATTTCCACACTTCTAAGGATGCCTACGGTTTTGACAGTACTCCCATCTAGTTGTAACACATCCCTAACAATGGGCTCATATTTCATCCCTAAAGCATCAGCAACACACCTAGGCATTACTGAGCTGCTAGCCCCTGAATCTATCATGCAATTATGGACTAATTTGCCCCCTATAATCAGAGAAACATAAAATGGAGGAGGTCTAACCTTTTTATTTGCCTCCACATCTTCTGCTGGTTGTACTAAACTAGTGGCACTCTCCACGGTAGATGACTGATCCTTGGGCTCAATCCTTTCCAATTCTTGTTGCAGCATCTTCTTCTGTATTGGTATGGTAGCAACAGCATCCCACATGGAAATGTTTACATTGGTCTTCTTCATTTTCTCTACCACACTCAATGGTGCACTAGGGATTTTGGTAGAAACTTTGGGGGCTGCACATATAAGAGGTTGAGGTGGGACAACAAAAGGATCACTTGCTTCCTCATTTCTTGGACCTTGCTTTTGCTGTTGTGAGGTGTCTATCTGCTCATTTTTTGTCTGTGTGTTAGGTATAACACTTGAAGTTGAGGCCTATTTAGGAGAAGGAGGAGCAAAATGTTCCATAGCTCTCTTCTTGCTTCTTGTGTTATGAGGAACGGAGTCCTGGTTTACATTACAATATTCCTCCATTCGGTGATTCATAAAAGAGCAATCACCCTGCCTCTGAACATATGAGGCTTCCTTGGGATGATCTTCTTTGTGTGATTGCTTTACTGTGGACTCCTAGACAGTTAGGGCCAAATAAGATTCTGCTTTCTAACACAAGCAGTAGGTATAAGAATAGTTACATGAGGGACAAAAATCTTGGTCTTGGGCCAAGTTATTTTGAGGGACTATAGCTCTATTCTGATTTGAGCTTGAAGCAGAAGCATGACTACTCTGCCTATTCTGATCAAAAGATCTATTCCACTGATTAGGAGGCCTACCACCACTTGGAGCCTGATATTGCAATTGGGGAGGCTTGCCACCCTGGGCCTGTTGTCTTTCTAAGGCCACCACCTTGTTACTCATCTTTTGTATTAGAGAAAAACTATCCTCTAGTCTCTTCCCTTGGTCCTTCAACTCCCTCCCCTGCTCTTGTAATTTTTTATCCAAGGTCTTTTCTCTTTTATCTGCGTTCAATACTAGACCTTGGAGCATTTCCTTGAGTTCATCTATTCTGTTTGAGGATGTGGAAGCTTGGGGAACTGGAGTAAGGGTTTGCGATGTAGAGATTGTAGGGAGAGGGGCTATTGCTGGTTGGTGGTTGGGAACATCAGGAAAGAAAGGCATAGGAGGCCTTGGGGCCAACTTTCCTCCTTGTATTAGAATGTTCTCAGCTTTTATGGCTGTCTCATAAGCATTAAGTAATGTATCTCCTCCCATAGTTTGGATTGTAGTGGCAATATCACTGTTAAAAGCTCTAAGGTAATGCAAGAAAGCATTACCAGGGGTAAGTTTCACTATAGTAGGTATTCTATCCCATGTCTTTTGGAATCTGTAATTAAAATCAGTCATACATTCATGGGGGGCTCTTTTTATTGTAGTCAGCTGCTCTAATAGTGACAAATGGTCACTTTTATCCTCAAAATGTTTGCATAATCCTGCTCCTAGTCCATCCCAATCAGTTATGGAACCATGAGCTAAGCCTCTATACCACTGTAATGCTTTTCCTTTTAGAGATGAGGCTAGAAGTCTGACAGCAACATCATCTTCCGTAATACCATGAATATTGCAGACATTCGCTACCTCTTGGATATGCTCTAAGGGGGAAATAGAAGTTTCACCAGTAAAATCAGGTATGCTTTTTAGTGCAGCTACTGGTATATCATGTCTTTGGGCTAACAATAGAGGACTTCCACCATTAAAGGTGGCAAAAGGATGAACTCTTGGTTGTGCCATATAAACAAGTGTTCTATTGATGAGTGTTGATGGCAATCTAGGCTGAGTTCAGACAGAAGAAGGAGTAGAGACAGATCTCATAGGTATGTTGATTGTTACTCCACCTCTAACTGGTGATAATGAAGCTCTAGCCCTCCTTCTTCTAGGACTTGAAAGTGAGAGTTCTTGATATTGAAAATTACCTCTAGAAGATGCCCTTGTTTCAGCTCTGGGCATGAATTTCTGCAACTTTAGCCTGAAACCAGATTTGTTGATGCTCAGAGTCGCCAAGTACTTGATGAATCAGCCTCTTGAAGGCTTGAATACTGAAGCCAGCACTACTTCTTCAGCATTAATCTCAGAAACTCTTTCTTCTTTTGACACCAGTAGACATAAAATCTTCTGATATAGGTCCCACCGGGCGTGCCAAAAACTATTGTCACTTAGGTTTGCACCCTTGTCCAAGGCCTATGCGTGAGGACAACCTAGTGAAACATGGAAACAACCTCCAAGCTGTGGGACTTGGACTACGAGGTTGAGTCTCCGGAGAAGGCCGGCTTCCTCTTACTGTCAGGGTGCACCTATCTATTCTCAGAAGGGAAAGGGAGAAAGAGAGCATCAAAGCAAATCTACCTAGTCTAATCTAAGGTGGTGATGCACCAAAACAAAGTGTTCAGACTCATTCCTGCCCATGTATATGCTACAAAACCAGAATAACATACAAAAGTCATACACATCCAGACTTATATCGATCAGTAATCACATACAGATCAGGAGAAACCAACCGAATGACACTAGGAAAAGGAGATTTCACTTATGTATTATTCGATAGGCCAAAGATAGATACAGTATACAGATCGTTGATCTCAACAATACACCAATGGGAGGCAAAGTGATGCACATTCACACTGATGGCTGAAAGAGATGATACAGGTTATTACATGGCTCAGAGATAAAGGGGTCTTACACTGCAAGTCTGCAAGCAGTAGCAGAGGAATCAGGAAGAATCGACCCTCAGAACAGATCATGAAACTGCCTTTATAGATCAGGCACAACTGAAGATTTCCGCATTACATTCACTTCTTACCTACTGGCATTAACTTCCTGTCATGAGAATCCAATCGGGGATCTGGATTGAAATCCTAGCCTACGTACCGAGAAATCTCATTTCTTCTGAGAAGAGCCTGGAGAAGATAGAAACGGCGCCACAACATTCCTTGACATGGTAGATGGATTGACCGGATGGGTGGAGTGTCCTTATGTCCTGCATTCATTCCTGGTAGGTCGAAAATGATCACGAAGATTAGATCGCAAGATACGTCGATCGCCTCTGCATTTTGGTTCATGAATCATCCAAGCCTATCAGTCGACACGACTCCCTATAAGCCGACTAGGCCACGCAGGCATATTGTAATCCTTTGTCTTGCCACCTGGAGAGTCCTTCCGTGGTTGACCACCTTCATCGAACTAACCGTGCCACCTTATCACCTAACCGCTGGCCGTCAGCTAATTGCCACGTTGAAAACCGAAATGCGAGGACCCGTGTCTTCCGAGCGCTAACTCGCTATTGTAAAATCTGCGCAGTTCCTCCATGGCGAGATAGCGCCGACCCTAGATTCCTGCAGGTCTGATGGTGGAGAATCGACCCCTCAATGCGCTGATCGCATTAAGAAACTTGGCCTCACGACACATTTGTGTTCTGACGCGGCACACTTGGTTGTTTCTGATTCACTGCGGAATCTCTTTCCTGTGACTGGGCCCCATTCGAATCGGCGCCACCTCAATGATGCATCTGGTGAGACCTGACCCCACCGATACGTGTCAGTCGGGTGTGATGTCGCCATGGTAAAAATCCCGCAGCTTCACTAAGGCGACATGGCACCTACCGTTGATCTCTTCAAATCTGACGGTGGAGAACCTGACCTTCCGTAACCCTCCGTTCCTATTGATTCGTCGCGCCCGCCAACACGTGTCGTTCGGGCGCGATGTCGCCAACACTACCTCCCGTGCAAATTTTGATGACGAGATCGCGCTGACTGTCGATCTATCTAAAATCTGACGGTCACAGAACCTTGGCGAGTCGGGGCATTAAAATAACAATTTTTTGGCTAACCGTTGAACAGGCTGCGGATTTGAATTTGAACCTTTTGGCGGCAAAACCAGAGCTAACATTACCTTAATGAGGGTATGATTTTATGTTTGGATGAGTTATGGCATGTCCTAAATATGGTGTTTAGTCTTTGAATGAGTCTTAGAAGTGATTGGAACTGGGAGAACCATAAAACCCTTGTTTTGCACCATTTAATGAGAGGGTTTATTGGAAAATGTGCCTAGAAGAGTCAACTTGGAAAAAGGACTATGGAATCCTTAGTTTCACATCAAAATACCATATTGTGGAAAGTTTGGAAGTCTGGAGGTAAGTTTAAAGCACACTTGCTTTGTAAAAGTGGCCTAATTAGGCCTAATTCTGAGACAAACTGCCATGTTCCGTACAATCTTTACAAAGGAGTGATATCTTTTTTTTAGATATGTTATAAAACTTTGAAAAGGGTATCTAAAAAAAGTGTTTATTTGTTTGGTGTTTTAGAAAGTTTGTGAGATAAGTCCAAAACATAGTGTTTGCTAACCTAATAGAGAGAGCAATCTAGTCAAGGGGGTAACTTGGTTTGTGCATGAGGTTGAGTTTTAGGGTTATAAAACCTATTGAAACATTTCCATTTAAGTTTGTTAAAACACTTTGTGAGGTTGAAATAGATAGTTAAATGTATATTTCAAATTTGTGCATTTGAGTGCCTTTAAGAAGCCTAGTGAACGTTATGCACCATTCGACTTTGTGAATTTATTATTGAAGTTTTGTTGTTACCTCCTTGGCTCTACATCAGTTAGTCTTGTGGATCTAAAGGTGTGGATTTTATTGGGTTAAGCCTTTTGAATGATTATCCTCTGATAAAAGATTGAGTGGGTTGGGTCATTATTTTAGCTACACTTAAGGAAGATGCATATAAAATTGGCTAGTTGTCTCTAGTATCTCATACTCTTCCTAGGATCTCCCATAATTTCTTGAGTATCCCTACGCCTTTTTTTAACCTCATGGTTCCTATTTCCAACTGCAGAGGATGGAATATCAACCTCTATATCTTCTTGATGCATTTCATGTTGCACTAGCTTTTCCATACTTTGTGAATCCTCACCACATGATCCTACTTTGTACTAGTAACTATACTTAAGATTCTTTCTACCTTATATATAGAATGATTCTTTCTCCCAACAACTCCATTCTACTATATATTATAAGGAATATTTCAATCTCTTTTGATTCCTTCCCTGGTATTCCCTTTGTACTAGATCAAGAACAACCTCAAATCTAGTGTCACTCATTAGAAAAGATGCTTTTGTAAACTTCCCCAAAAAATATCCTTTACATGCATCATAATGATTTGTGCTTATCTCTAGAATACATTTCACTATCTCTTGAAGAAATTTAAGTTATCCATGACGAATAAGGCCCATCCTCCTATTCCATATCTCTCTAAGATCTCTAGGATTATTTTTACTCATGAGTGCCTTAGGAGTATACAATTGCAACCTATAAAGGAAAATGCTCCTAACTCCAATATTTATGGACAATATATCCAATCCTTATACTAGATTATAACATGTGCCCCTCTAAATAGTACATTATACCCTTTATCGTAAAAGGTAGATATAGAAATCAAATTCCTACCTAAACTTGTAACATAAAACACACCATGAAGTAAATTATCTTTTCATTCTCCTTCTAAAACTAAAAAATCTATCTCATAATTGGTTTGAGTTTGGATAATCTCCCATATAAATATGGAGACATGTTTCCTCCTATTTATTAATGGATAAGTACTCTCTAT
The DNA here is from genome assembly GCA_028749045.1 of Cupressus sempervirens. NCBI lineage: Eukaryota > Viridiplantae > Streptophyta > Pinopsida > Cupressales > Cupressaceae > Cupressus > Cupressus sempervirens. The sequence continues at coordinate 124,767,653 of CM053785.1, read as the reverse complement.
TTCATTTCATATGTTATACAATGACAATGACACCCACCTTCTACACTATGATACAATGACAATGCTAATGGATCAGCATTAATTCATACAACTATACATTAGCAAAGGGACACACTATATTTTCACCTCTTTAGACACCCTTTAACCACTTCTTAGAGATTCCAAAAGATCAAACACTGACTCTATTCTAGCACCAACTAACACCCATTTTGAGTTAGACCTAATTAGCTAGATTAGGCTAGGTTACAAAGGAAGTATGAGTAAATGGGTTCACATACCTGACTCCAACCCTTGGAACTCTTCTTCACATCCAATTAATCCTCCTACACCCTTCACCTGGGTCAAATCAATCAGTTTGGAAGCCTAAACCATCTTTCTTCTTCAAATCTAGACTAGACACAATGCAATGTTCAGTTTAGGGCTTGCTAGTAAAAATAGGTAACCTACACCTACAATTCTAAATCTTTGCCATCTTGAAGTACCCTCTCCTAACTTGCATTCCCGAAAGTGGTATTGAAATCCCATGGTGGAATTGTAAGCTAGAAGGCCATCTTGAAGAAACCCTCAAATTTAGGGTAGATCTGACCAACCTCTACAAAAATTGATGTAACTTTTGTTGTAGATAAGGTAAAGCCTTCAAACAAAATGAAATGGAATGCTAACTCAATCCTCTATCCAACTATACCAAAATTTTACTACTACTAATCTGTATAGGCCATACAAAATTGAGACAACAAAGAAAAAGGCAAAAATTCTAAGTTGTATTCAATGTTTGTTGCTCATTGGTCAAGTTGATCACATATAAGTATGGATATCTAGTATGGTTGGATATATTTGTGAATATTATTTTTTTTGCACTTGAAATGAGGTTATAATTCACTCTACAACTCAAGATATTCCCATTTTACTAATAGTTGTCCCCATTTTGTGCCATTACCTAGGGTTTCATCTATTTTCCCTCATATCTTGAGATTCCACCATGGGAAATTAACGACCCTTGGTGGAATCCAAGTTAGGACAATTTTTTTTATGTTACTTGTGGTTTTAGGTCAAAAGAATGAGGCTGGAGAGAAAAACTTGATGCCCTAGGCATGCAAGATCCATGTGCATGTTAGAAATTCGTAGTAACATCTTCCATAACTTGCTATAGAGAAGGTTTCAAGGCTTCAAAATTAGTATGTGATCATCTTACATGATCTTCCTCATGTTCCAAGTTCTAGTTTGAATTTTTTCTTAAGGGGAAGGGTACTTCCTTTGTTAATGGATGCTTAATTGCCTACATTCCTAAGTGAGCCTTAAAAAACTCAGTTGTTGCATTCTTCTCTTGAGATCCCAAGGATTTAGTATGTTGTATAAAACTCAAAAGGGTATCCAAATCAGCAATTATTTTCTTTGGGTTGTGAGGAGATGTTTGTGATTTTCCATGTTCAAGGCTATAAGCCTAGTCTTGAGTTTGTGAAGCAACTAGCCAATGAAAGTTGCATAGTTTGAATCTAATGTTGAATTCATGTTATTTTGGACCTAAATAGACCCTTTCCATGCTTGGAAGTCATGCTAGGTCATTATTTGTATTTGTGGGGTTTTGTGTCAAATATGCCTATTGGCCATTTTTTAGGCATCAAAATGAGCAATATAGGTGATTTTTCAAGGGAAAAAAGAATTTTATGTTTCTTAGAAGGTTATAAATGTCCTTAGGGTCATTAGGTTAAGTTTTAGGCATCTAGGAGTTAAGATGTCAAAAATTGCAAAAAATTGCAAAAGTTGTCAAAGCAAAATTGCAAAAATGCTGACAACTTTGCAAGAGTTTGGGAATTGGTGAAGGGATGAGCATTTGGAAATAATTTATTTTACTGTTTCCAAACTTTTTCTAAGTCATAGAATTGGAATCAAGTGAAAAATGTAAAAATTGCACTTTTTGTGCAAAGTTGCATTGTTGAAAGTTGTAAAAGTTGCTCAAATTTGCAACTTAGTGGAAAAAGGGTAGTGGGGTCGAACTGTCTACTTTGTTAGCTTCAGGTGGCTAGGTAAAATCTATCCCCAACCTCATCTTATCCCCTTTAGTGCTCTAACATTCTTGGGCACGCCAAACCGGAATGTCCCTAAGGGTCATTAAATGCCATAGGGCTGCAATCTTTGACAGGGCATATCTCGGAGCTCATGTGAGGTATGGATGCGATTCTAGTTCCTACAGGACAGTGTTGTGGATACCTACAATAACCTCTCTTATTTTTTGGAGTTCACACTCCGTTTTCATTTTACAATGCTATCTCAGATGATGTTGAAACTTGCAATGTTGGCCAATACAAAGTTGCCAACTGCCAAAACTCTCTCACCTTTCCCAATGGGATCGAACTGTCTACTCTATTAGCTCTAGGTGGTTGGGTAAACCCTATCCCCAACCTCATTCTATCCCCTTTAGTGCTCAAACATTCTCAAGCACGCCGAACCAGAACATCCCTAAAGCTCACTAAATGCCATAGGGCTGCAATCTTTGACGGGGCATATCTCAAAGCTTGTGCGAGGTATGGATGTGATTTTAGTTCCTAAAGGATGATGTTGTGGAGGCCTACAATAACCTCTCTCACTTTTTGGAGATCACACTCCATTTTCATTTTACGACACCATCTCGGGTGATGCTGAAATTTGTAGTGTTGGCTAGTACAAAGTTGCCAATTACCAAATCTCTCTCACATGTCATTGTGGGATCAAAATATCTACTCTGTTAGCTTTGAGTGGTTGGGTAAACCCTATCCCCAACCTCATCCTATCCCCTTCAATGCTTGAACATTCTCAGACATGCCGAACTGGAACGTCCCTAAGGGTCACTAAATGTCATAGGGCTACAATCTTTGATGGGGCATATCTCAGAGCTCATGCAATGTATGGATGTGATTCTAGTTTCTATAGGAACATGTTGCAGAGACATACAATAACCTCTCTCACTTTTTGGAGATCACACTCTGTTCTCATTTTACGATGCCATCTTTGGTGATGCTGAAACTTGTAGTGTTGGCTAGTACAAAGTTTTCAATTGCCAAATCTCTCTCACCTTTTGTCATGGGATTGAACTGTCTGCTCCATTAGCTCTAGGTGGCCAGATAAACCCTATCCACAACCTCATCCTGTCCCCTTTAGTGCTCAAGCGTTCTTGGGCACACCGAACCAAAATGTCCCTAAGGGTCACTAAATGCCATAGGGCTGCAATCTTTGATGAGGCATATCTTAGAGCTCGTGTGAGGTATGGATGTGATTCTAGTTCCTACAAGACAATGTTATGAAGACCCACAATAAGCTCTCTCACTTTTTGGAGATCACACTCTATTTTCATTTTACGATGCCATCTTGGGTGATGCTAAAACTTGTAGTATTGGCCAGTACAAAGTTGCCAACTACCAAATCTCTCTCACCTTTCATCATGGGATCAAACTATCTACTCTGTTAGCTCTGGGTGGCTGGGTAAACCCTATCCCCAACCTCATCCTATCCCCTTCAGCACTTGAACATTCTTAGGCACGCCAAACTAGAATGTCCCTAAAGGTCACTAAATGTCATAGGCCTTTGATCTTTGATGGGGCATATCTTAGAGCTTGTGTGAGGTATGGATGCGATTCTAGTTCCTACAAGATGGTGTTGTGGAGACCTACAATAACCTCTCTTTATTTTTGGAGATCACACTGTGTTTTCATTTTACGATGCCATCTTGGGTGATACTGAAATTTACAATGTTCGCCAGTACAAAGTTGCCAACAAAAATATCTCTCTCACCTTTCATCGTGGGATTGAATTGTCTACTTTTTTAGCTCCGAGTGGTTGGGTAAACCTGGCTAAATCAATTTGGCTGGGTAAACGTGCCAAATTTCTCTCACCTTTCGTATGTCTTTCTTGATGTGTTCCTAGATTCTAAATATTAATTTGAACTCAGTTAATGTGGTTGTAATGATATGTAGGCAGTACTTTACAAAGTGTTTAATGGTTATCTAATTTCAACTTATTATATGATGTAGTCGAGTGCTAACTCAATTATCATATATGGTATGCTATACTATTTAATTATTTTTTGAGAACATCGTTCATCCAAATTTAGTTGTTATAAAGATGCAAATGTTAGTGAATGACCTCTTGCTAATACTATTCTTCTATTAGATCCAGATTTCAACCCTTATGTGGATCTATAGGCTCAATCATGAGCCCATAGGATTGGCCAAGAGAAAACTTTGATTGTATATTAATTAATTACAAAATGTTCAGTTGAGGAAAAAATATTGCAATGATCAAGAAGAAAACTGACCATGGAGAATCTAGTTATGAATTATGATAAGAATGGAACTATTAAGGAATTGCATGATATATTAATCCATGGTGCAAGGAATATTCTTAATGAGCATGAAATTACTGCTACATCTATTAAATGCATAGAGGAAGATATAGAAAACCTACTTAATAGAGAGATTAATCTAAAAGAAAAGGACATTTCAGAAGAAAATGGTTATCTTGGTACCATCCATAGTATGTCAATTACTCAAGATGAAGAGACAAAACCTACAGTTAATGGGAAAGAGTGGGAAGACCTTCTTGGACCCATGAAAGAAGTTACAGATAATGAGGAAGAGCTAGGAAGAGGAAAGTGACAAAGGAAAGAAGTAACATATGCATGTGAGCCTATGTTAGATGACAATGATAAATACTCACCATCTACTAGTAGCTCAAGTAGTGACAGAAGCTCTTTAGTGCACATGTACACAAACATAAAAATTTTAGATAGAGAAGTAACAAGTGATATAGAATTATCCATTGAGCAATGTGAAGTGAAGCCTCAGATTATATCATTATGCACTTCATTCCAGCACCACATATGTTCCAATTAGAAATGTCTATTCATCAATGCCCTTACATTTATAGGACTTGGGAAGCTAGGATACTCAAGCTGGGCATGATCCCTCAAAGTTTTTGTCAAAATATATTAATGATCTTAATAGAACAACAAAAAGTTCATTGCCACCTTTGGTGAGGCAGTCTCACTCATTTTACAATGAACGCCAACCATCTACAATCTAGGGTATTAATTCAGCTAACAAATGGAGAGCTTCTCAAGCTACTGATTTCTTTCATGGAGTTCCTAATAAATCTCAAGGTTCTCATTTAGGTGACCAACTGCCAAGAGGTCCACGAATAGACCCACTAATTTCCCACTTTTGGTGTTGGGAGGTCTTGGAACATCAAAACCCACTTTGTTACCTTGTGGGAAGAAGGTCATTGTTGATCCAATAAGGGGAAGTCAGATTCTTGTCTCCCTTGGGTGAGTGGAGTTTGTAACCTATTGGAAAGTTGTATTATCTGTGTTGTATTCATTTGGAAGTGAGTCATAACCCTTGTTTAGTCCTTCTAGAGTTAGGAGAATTTGGGTAGTAGGTTGATTTGTTTGGTGCTTCCTTGTGCATACTCTGCATCATCCCCCATCTTGAGTCCTTTCTATGACATCTAATTTTAACTTTTAAAAATATTTAAATTGTTGATTAACACTCTTCTCTCATAGCAATTTCAGAGTTGACTCAATGCATGTTTGTGCAATAATTTGTTATATGTTGGTAATACAATATATTAATTTGATAATATTTAAGATTAACCTGAATAATTAAATTTACAAATTTTTTACATAGAAAGACTCATGTATGACCATTGCATTGTACTAAAATGAATCTAATCTACACATTAATCTAGGACACCTGCATGGTTGATTATTGTTTGTATGAATACAAAGTTGGTGTAGTTGAAGAATTTGACCTTGGATAACACAAGATAACACAACTCTTGCAATCTAGTGATCCCTCCCAAGGTATTTTCCATACCAGTAATCCTCATAGAAAACTTAAGACACAAAATATATGGGTGAAATAGAGAGTAGGAGCATAGTTATAATATCACTTTGTGCATTGGGTTAATACTATAAAGGGTAGGATTGGTGCAATGTTGATTTGTAGGTAATACCATTATAGATCTTGCATTGTTACTGTGCTTATTGGGGCCTGTATTATATTATCAGTTGTTTTATCTAATGCTCAGTGTATTTTGAATCTGATTGCTTTGATTTGGAATAAACTAGTAGTAGATATTCTTTTTGTTAAGGAAAGTGTTAGGTATATTATAGTAATGGATTTCTTTCCAAGGATTTGATCCTTTTGTGACTGCCTCAGAAACAATTCAAGCTATCAAGCAGTGCCTCTTAAACTTTGTGAGATCAATCTTGACTGATAAAGTTTATTTCTGATCAATATTGTATCAAAAATTCAAACTAATTAGGTATTGAATTAAACTTGATAAAAAATGACAGAGAAGGAAAACTTTAAACATGAACAAGATCACAAATCATATGACGATGACATATTGGGAATGATTAACTTATGCTTAAACAGTGATAAAGTTTATTGTTAATCAATATTCTATCAAAGTTTTGAATAGATTTGGTATTGAATTTAATGTCATACATGAACAAACATATAATATAAAATGATAAGCAATAATGTCATGTACATTAACAAACACATAATATATTATGATAACCAATAATGTCGTATATGAAGAAACATATCATATATTAACCAATAATGTCATTAGTCAAATAATGTCATACATCAAATAAATGTCATACATCAAATATAAAATGTCATTTATACATCAAATGTGTATCGAATATGTCCACTAAAGCCTATACATATATATACATGTCTATCAACTATATCTTTTCCTTCCCACAAGGGGAAGGAAACAAATCTCTCGAGGTCTTTTGTCATTATGTGGAGGGAGATGGTGGAGATGATGGGGTCCTCCTGACATGCTCGCTCATCCTCTTGTTGAGGCTCTTCTCTAACTCGAGCTAATACAAACAAAGTAGATATGAATCAATATTTATTATATGTTGAAATCAAATATATGTACACACAAAATTAATTATTTTCTTACTGCCATCAAATAGTCGCTTTGTAAGTCCACCTTGAAGGCTTGTGGACAATCAGGTGTAACGAGACCCTACAACAATTCAATCAATATAATCACTTATAAATAACATTAGAAATTTTGATACTAACTATTATAAACAACAACTAAAACCAAGAAAATTCTTTCATACCTCAGTCAATGGCTATGAGCTAGCCATAACTGCAGCCACTCCATGATCAACGGACTGTCCGAGATGAGGAGTGTCCGACATCATGAGCTGCATGTCATACAATACATGTTACATGTAACATGGAACATGAAACAAGTTTAATCAAATGAATTGAATTAACATGAAACAAATGTACCTATACGTAGCTCATATGATGTCTATGCTCTAAATCCATAGTAAATGTTGACGGTCCTGTAGAGAACTGATGCACATGCATAATTTTTTTCATCAATCCTTAATATGATTACTTAATAAATATATGTATTAATTTAAATTATTAAATCAATACATACCTCTGGAAAATGGGGTCGGAGGATTGCTACTAGGCTCACCAACACTAACCCTGAATTTTGAACAATCTCAATAGATGCTAATTAATTGATCATTCACTATACATATGAAATGTGATCAAATCAGTAAATTTTAATTTTAATTTACTTGTGTGTCAATGCCAAATGTGTCGTTCAGGAACTGATCACTGACGAGCCCATCATCCGCACCATCTCTAGCATGAGTGCCAAATGTGCATAAGGATCCGCATGAAGTGCACATGTCACCGTGATGTGTAGAAGGCTCCCCCTCAACTAATGGGCTCATGCAATGGATGAGGGTCTGTGTCAAAGCATTAATGGTCCCTAGAGCACTGGCCTCTACATGTTCCTTCACAATTGAAGGAATAGTCACATGCTCGCATTGTGGCTTGACCACAAGTGCCCTAACTACATTAGGGTCACAATGTGCTCTCGAACTCTCAAATGATGACCCCCCATCTCTACTTTGGCAGTCTAATATATAAAAATAATTGGGGATCTCCCCAGGGACAAACTCACAATACAATTTCTTCAAAATATACATAGGGACCTCATGATTGTTGCAAGAAGGGGCATCAAAAACCATCCACCATCTATCCCAAAAATTATTTCTAATAGCATCATGTATGCACCAATGGATGGGAAATCATTTAGTACTCTCTCTAACAGTATTTTGCTCACCGAGTTTTCTAAATAATGCACATATTCTACCTTTTGGTATTTTTTTTTATTTTTAACATCTTCATATGACAATTTATTTGCATAAAATCTTTTTTGTTCATCCCTCTTAACCCGCCAAACATCTAACTGACCACTAACTGAGGCTATTTGGATCTTAATGGATTCGAAGGATGATGCCAATTGAGCCCTCATTGGATTAGTTTGTCCAGATTCTTTCAACCGACCAATGAGTCCTTCTAATTCAGTTTTGCCTCTCTCTATTTCATTTATTATATTTTCTTGTGTGCCAGGTAGAGGTCTTGCAATTGGTTTAGGCTACAGAATTTGTTGTTCTTCTTAGGGAGGGTTTTGGTTTTGATTTTCTTGAGGGTTTTGAGGTTCTTGGGGATTTCCCGGTTGATTATTGACATTTCCTGATAAAAAATCAATTGAAATCTAAATAAATAAACAAATCTAAATAAAAATTGTAAAAAACCTACAAAACAATATAAAAAACCTACAAAATAATATAAAAAACATATCAAACAATGCAAAATAAAATTTAGACCATATATGGCGTGGACATGGGCGTGCTTGTGATCTCAAATTTCATCGGCGAGGAGGCATATTGGCAAGGCGGGTGGTGAAAAGCTTTGTTTTGTCAATTCGCATACACACTGTTATTGGAAGAAAGTTAAAATCAGAGATAAAACAAATCAGCTACGAGTATGCAACCCATTTATAAAATTTTACTTTTTTCAAAGTGCATGTGCGCTATAAAGCACGTATACGCTATGGCTCAGGTTACCCAAGCCATAACGTGTGCGCTATAGTGTGTATATGCTATAGCGTGTGTGCGCTATAGTGCGTATATGCTATAGCATGTGTGCACTATAGTGCGTATATGCTATAACGCATATGCACTATTCAAAAATGGAAAAAAGAAAAAAGAAAAAAGGTTGTCACCTTTTTGGCACCACAACTCGATGCATATACTCATATGCTTGGACATATCTCATTAAGCTCTCTCCATTTATGACTTCACCACAAAGACATTCACAACTAATAACCGGGTAAAAGCACAGATCTGTGTCACCGTTTACCACTCTAATTCACAACAATTAAAGCATATCATTTCCTCCTTTTCAAATAAATCTCACAAGGATTTTTTCCCACTCTAATTCAATCAATTTGATTGTATATTTGGAAGCTTTAATTGTTTGTAGACGAGACTAATTCAATGCTTCTTCAATGCAAAAGAAAACCTCCCATGCTAAGGAGAATGCATTATCTCCCATAAAGGTTAGTTATAGCAATAAAAGATAGTGCATTAAATAATGGGTCTCTTCCTTCCTTAGTTGTTCATAGGACCAATGATAAAAATAGAAAGATCTAACCAAAAAAATATGCAATTTTATATAATATACTTCTTGTACTTTCATATAAAAATGAGTAAAGAATAATTTGACAATATATAAGGATGGTGTATTAACTAATGAGTCTATTCCTTCATTGGTTGCTCCTAGTCATAATGTGGAAAATAATTAACCCAAATGACAACCAGTACAACAAAAATTGTGATATTGCTATCAAGATTTAACTGTGTGATTTAATTATCTCCTACTTAACAACAAAAATTATAAAATAAAGGACACAATTTGTACAAGTCTTGTATAAATTTTACGATAACAAATATTTTGACATAAATCTTACAAGGTTTTACCTACTCTAGTTCTAGTATATTTTATTAATCAATTCGATTGCATATTTGAAAGCTTAAATTGTTTGTAGATGAAGCTTCCATTGAATCCTTCTTTAGTGCGAAAGACAACCTCCCATGCTAAGAAGAGTTCAATATCTCTCACATGAAAGGGGGATTTAGCAATACAAGATTGTGCATTAACTAATGGTTTTCTTCCTTCCTTGGTTGTTCCTATGGCTAGAATGATTTAAAAGAAAATATTTGACCAAAAGTATTCATTTCAAATAACATACTTCTTAACCTATCTATGAAAATAAGTAAGAATGATTTAAAGAAATGTATCAATTTTCCAATGACTACAATATAACTTTAATTATTGGTCTCTCACATGATCCAAACTTCTTATGATGTGGGAGCCTTGCATTCAATGATACATCATCATTGATAGACTCGTTTAAAAATATTCAACTTCATCAATTGACCAAAGACTCATTGACACTATTTTATTTTTAATTTTTTTTCAAATATTAAAAAAAAACCACTAAAAGCATAATTTTCAATTAACATTAACATTCACCTATAGCATCTTTAAATTTAATGAAAACAACATTCTATAACGAATCACATAAATTGCACAATGTGCTCTCTATGGAGATTCAATTTCATAAGGGCATTCGCATTGTAGCGTGGCAAGGAAAATATTATTTGTTTGGAATTGGGAACATAAATTGATAGAATAATATTCAGGAATTCATGCTAGTATGCAGTAGTGCGAGTAGAAGCTCAAACATTACTTGGGTTGTACAATTGGAGGCACAATGCGCCCACCACTACCACTGTAATCAAATGAACCCAACTCAAAACTAGCATAAGGATTAAGGGCGAGACTACTTTCCATCTCTGGCTCACCCTCTGCATCATTACATCCACACTTTTCCGCCATTAACTCAAGTTCTTTAACCACTTCACTCATTTTCGGCCGATTTACACCAAAATCTTCACAGCAACGCAGTGCTAAGCTTACAAAGCTTTCTAAAACGGAGGAAGTAATGGGAGAGTGCCTGAGAACCGAATCCAACAGTTGGAACACTGCTTCACCATTTGTTCCTCCTCTTTCACTTGCACTCCTCACTTCTTTAACCAGATATTTTCCTCGCTCTATTGGTTGCCTGGCAGTCAAGACTTCCAGAAGCACAACACCATAACTGTACACGTCGCTCTTATGTGTCAACTGCTGTCTCATGTAATACTCTGGGTCTAGGTACCCCTGCACAATTCACAGCCATTGTTTTTAGGGAGAAAAACTATGAATTATTTTGTTTAAGAATAATATTCTAAAATTCAAATTTAGTGGAATGGTTAATAGTGTTTTGATGAAGCTAAAAGATTCTGAAGTGTGACTGAGTGTAAGACCCTCAGAAGACTCCTTAATTTTGATCTGTTTATGTAACTTATCTAAAATTGTCTTATCTTAAAGACATGAGCTTTTTACTTATCTGAACTTATGTTAAGTCCCACTCAAACACAGTATGAGCTTTGTATTCCAATATTAAGAATGTATCACTCAAACCAAACCTTCAAACCCATAAAAATTTAGTTCTTATTAATATAAAATGAAGTCTCAGACTTAGCCACAGATATTATTTTAACATCTTTCTTTCAGGTCATGACAATCCATCGTTATCATCTTCATTAATCCTTTGAGTAGGTATAAGAAGTAATTACCATTGTTCCCTTTACTTGAGTTGAGACATGTCCTCTGGTGCCTGTATCTGCTATGAGTTTGGAAAGGCCAAAGTCTGCTACTTTGGCATTAAGGTTCTCGTCAAGCAGGATGTTGCTGGACTTCACATCTCTGTGGATTATTGCCGGTTGAGCATGATCGTGGAGGTATGTTAATCCTCTAGCTGCCCCCAAAGCAATTCGAATTCTTTTTTTCCAATCAAGGTTTATCCCAGTTCTGCCTGTTATCACAAAATTGTGTTCGAAATATTCATTTCGAGCAAAAAATGGCGATCTGCTTGTAAATTTGAAAGCAAAACGGAAAGGAAAGTACCAGAGAGGTTGTCCCTAAGAGATCCGTTTGGCATGTACTCGTAGACGAGCATGTGCTCCCCTCCTTCAAAACAAAATCCAATGAGTCCCACAAGATTCTTATGATGAACACGTGACAGTAGTTCTATTTCGGTCTTGAATTCATCTCCGCCCTGCATAGATTCCTCTTTTGCTCTCTTCACAGCCACCATTCGACCACTCTCCGCGAGAATCCCTTTGTACACCTGCACGTCCATGCAATCAGTTGAGACAGACAAGTTTGGAGAAGGAAATTTTGAAGATAAGAGGCGTATTTTAGTTTATTGACCTTTGCAATTCAATTATATTGAACTTTTCAATTCAAGGGCTATCTTGCCTAGAAGAAATTGATTAAGAAATGCATACGAAATAGACCAAGAAATGTGACAATAGTAAAGCTCAGATTTGTTGCCCAACAAAAACAAAATCTGATATAAGTACCTAATAGCTTTGGATGTTTATTTGGCAGTTTCAGGCCAGAAAGTTAATGAGCACAAATCTTCCATTTACTTTTTTAACACTCCTGATTCTATTCAGCACAGGATTGTTGGTATCCTACGGTTTCAGATTGGGTCACTTCCTTTGACTTATCTTGGCATTCCTATTGCTGTTTTCAGGCAGCCATGTCTCTTTTGGCAAAATTTGATTACCAAGCTTCAGGATAAGGTAAATCATTGGACTCATAGATGACTTTTTACTGTTGCTCGGGTTACTCTTCTTCAAGCTGTTATCCAAGCTCTTCCTACTTATAGAAGCATGGTTCAGGCTGCACCTATTTACTTCCTCAAGGAGTTTGATGCTCTTTCTCGACAATTCCTTTGGAGTGGTAATTTGCGTAGTACTAAATGGAGCTTGGTTAATTGGGCAACTGTTTGTAGGCCTAAAAAGGAGGGTGGTCTTGGTCTTCGATCTGCTCTCTTGAGTAGTCAAGCTTTGGCTGCTAAACTTTATTGGCGATGGTGCTCTGGACAACATCAACTTTGGGCTCGTATTATCACTCATAAATATTTTCATGGTGCTGATCCTTGCTCTGTTTCTGCACTTCCTCTTGAAAGTCGTGGCTCAATACTTTGGCATACTCTGAAGACAGGTGCGATGTTGGTAAAGAGGGGTCTGTTCTGGATATGTAAAGGAGGTTCTCAGGCTTTGTTTTGGTCTGATGCTTGGGATGGATTCCCTTCCATTTTATCCATATACCCTCATCTTTAGCCTCTTTGTGACTCTTTTCTTGCCGCTGGATGGGATAAAGTGGCTCATTACAAGACTCCTTATCAAGTGGGACCTGTTGTTGGTTACAGATGGAAGCATTCTTCTGATTGGCCTCCTGGAGGTACAGACATGGATCGTCAGGAGCTTTCTCAAATTCTGGCCTCTAGAGAGTGTTCTTCTTTGCTTGGTTCAGATGTTTTGGCTTGGGGCGGTACTTTGTCTGGTAAATATTATGTCTTTGCTGGGTATCAGGAGATAACTAGACAATTATTTGGGGATGCTGAGGTCCCTTGGCGAAAGCAAGTTTGGAATAAAGTTTCTTGGTCCAAGTGCAATTTTTTCATGTGGCTAGTGGCTCACAACCATTGTCTTACCTGAGATAATCTTTGTAAATGTGGATTTCAGGGCCCCTCTTATTGTGTTTTGTGTGGTAATGGAGAGGAGTCTGTCTCCCATCTGTTCTTCCATTGCTCCTATTCTACTCAGAAATGGCACCTTTGGTGGAGCACTTGGGGTTGCTCTTGTCGGCATGCTTCCTCTTTGCCTGAGTTTTGGGCCCACTTGGGTAGTGCTCCCTCCAAGTCTTCTTCGCTCCATGCTGCTTGGATTGCTGGCCCATCTTTCATGCTTTGGCATATCTGGTTGGAGAGGAATCGTCGCATATTCCAAAATGTTCGGCTTGGTGTTTTGCATCTTTGGTGGAAAATATCACATTTTCTTCAGGAAACTATTCTTGTGAAGTGTGAGCTTGATGGGGGTATGGATCCGGTTGATCTTGCTAACTGTAATCGCCTCAATTTTTATCTTCAGGATGGGGCTACAGCTCATAGGTTTCCTTCTATGTCCAGGCAGCTTCACCATCAGAGGAAGGGTCGGGTTAACCGGGATGGGCACTGGACTCCTCCTCCCTCTGGAGTTCTGAAAATTAACACTGATGGTTCTTCCCGTGGGAATCCTGGCCCTGCTGGTATTGGCGGAGTGGCTCGTTGTAGTTCTGGGGATGTTAAATTTTTCTTCTCAGTTCATAAGGGTGATTATACTAACAATCTCATGGAAGCTTAGGCTATTTTATATGTTGTGGAACAGTGTTGCTTGCGGGGATGGAGTAAGATTATCTGTGAGTCTGATTCCCAGGTGGTGGTGAACATGCTTTCTTCACAAGAGCTTGAGGATGTTAGTTGGCAGCTGGCCACTGTTGTTAAGCAGATTATTCTCTTCTCTACCTCTTTTTAGTTCATTAGGTTCACGTATATTCCTCGTGAATGAAACAGAACTGCTGATTGTTTAGCCAAATGGGCTTCTAGTCATGATCCGGGTTGGAATATTAGGGATAGGAGGCAACTGTCCTTTGAGATGGTGCAAGAATTTGATGATCTTGTTGCTCAGGATCAAGCTCCTTGTTGAGCTCTCCTTGTTGTATTCTTTTTTGTCTTAATAAATTTTTACCCCTCTTTTCCTAATAGCAGAGGAGATTTATATTTTTCATACAAATTTTATTTGGAAATAGAAATGGATTATTTTATAGCTTGTAAAATGCAATATACCACTTTAAGATTTGAATTAGAGCCTTTATTTCAAGAGCAGAGTTCTTCGGCTTCCTCATCAGACCAACTGAGATGTATAAATAAAATAAATTGTGTAGCATTCGACCAACTAGGGATTTGAATACTCTGTTTACGGACTGCTCTGTTTTCTAAATAGCCTTGTTTTCCCTAAAATGTTTTGTTTTTATATTAAAACAAACTTGCATTTTCACCAAATAAATCGGCTACTAATAATGCAAAAGATGCATATGAAATAGATAATGGATCAAACGATCAATCCCAAGAATTTAAGGAAAATGTATATTTATCATATCTGTAAACCCTCTTCAGAAATCTTGTGTATATACTATTGTAACAAACATTCTGGCATATATCTTAGAAGGTTTTTCCTGCTCTAATTCAATTGTATTTTTATTAATCAATTTGTAATATGTATTTTGAAGCTTTAATTATCTGCAAATAAAAATGGAAGGTAATTTAAGAGTGGAACAATACCATGCCATATCCTCCAGATCCAATTTCATTAATGGTAGAAAAATTATTTGTAGCTTGTTTCAGTTCCTGGAATGTAAACCACCTCGCCCCTTTCAATTGGGGTGCGCCTCCGCTATATTCAGAGCTTGCAAATCCCCAAGAACCTAATGAAAAATAAATACGCTCCCAAATACAAATCAGTAATTCATGTATACGCAGCTGGAAAGGAGAAAATGCAGATGCAATACAATTAGCTTCGTGAAGAAAAATTGAATACCAAATGGTCTACTGTTCTTAGTTGCAACTTCAATTTTCCTTTTTAGGAATAAGGCATAAGCTCCAATGCCAATAATGGCAAGCACTAACAAAGCTGCACCGATTGCTATACCGATAACTATACCTTTATTCAAACCTTTAGAGCCCTTCGAATCTGAAACAAAGAGGGAGAATTAGATTTCTAAAACAAAAAAAATTGAACGAATGACATAGGAAAAACCAAATAAGAAAAAAAAGGCTACCCTCTCACCAAGAAATAGGTGATACGCATTCGGAATGAAATAGTAGGGTCCGAAGTCTTTTGGTGGTTTGTATGTCTGGTAGCTTAAACTGTAACCCAGCTTTACAATCTCTGAGGCTTCAAAATACGGCGTCCCAATTGGAGGAAAGATCCGAATTTTTATGTTGAGATAGTCGTTGGCGTCAAAATTCATGCAGCAAAGTATATATACCGATGACCCCTGTGGCAAACTCAAGTCGCTCTCCAGGGATTTCTCTAGCCTTTGGAATCTGGAATCGTTGTTCAAAGCTGAAAAGGATGGAGATCTGAATACCATAACTCCTTCAAGAGACATTGCACATTCGCAGTTGCCGGGATTTAATTGCATATAATCTACTTCACATGCCGCAATTTTTCCACAATCTTTCATAGGAGTTGTGTATGCGGTGTCCTTTACCGCCATTTCTGGATGACATGCTTTATCCTTTGCGATGCTGGTTCCATCATCACAGGCCGGGTTTCCGAAGAGTTTGCTGCCATTCCAAATGTTTGGCCGTCAGATTATCATTATTAATGGAAATGCTCATGGATTGAGTCGATGTGTTCCAAATTCGTACAGAAGGTGCAGTTCATTAAACGTGAAAGCGAGAAAGATAAAACAGGGGCCGAAATAGGATGCCCTGTTTTACTCCAGTTTATTTATAAGCTAAAATGTTATATTAAAAACCTAAGGCAGGAGTAAGCATAGCATAGATGTGGCGGAAATGAGAATTTAAGATCCTTATTGAAAAAATGCATGCATTTTAGGCAGAATTCGACTCAACGTTGAGCCATTTTAAATTAATTTACAAAAGGAGTTAACTGATCATTTAGGCAGAAAATACTAGGATAAATTCATTTTAGTCTATGAGATGTGCTGAAATTCGTCACTTGTAACCCGAAAAAATAAAGAAATTCTTACATGTTAATGGAAAGATTTTGCACGAACGCACTGGTGATGTTGTTGTACTGTAAATCTACTTCTTGCAGCGCCTGGCTTGTTAAAGTGCTGAGATCCATATTTCCATTGATGGAATTCCTCGTCATTCTCCTATTCAATTGAAATGACATCTTGAGACGATCAGATCTTTAAATTCACCTTCAGGGAGGAAAAAATTCAAAGTATACTCACAATGTTTCCAGTGATGGCAATTTTAAAAGGCTGGAAGGTAATGGTCCATTCAACACTCCATTCTCCATCACGCTGGTAGACAATTGGAGAAGCGAGGAAGATCGATTAATCGGTACATATTAATGTACTTCTATATAGTATTTATATCAGACTTCCAAGCATTTTAATTAATTTATACTTACATTGTCGTTAACAATTCTGACGAAGAAATCCAATCAGGAACAACGGATTCGTCAAACGAATTGTTGCTCAGGTCCCTGCCAAAACCACGTACCAAAATATTACAGAACAAAAGCATGGATACAGCAGCGCCATTGGAACTAGTTTACATGTCGACTTACAGGTATTGAAGATTTCCGAGCCCGGACAAATCAGGTATCTTTCCGTTCAGTTTATTGTTTGAAAGATGCCTGAAACATGTGAAAAGCAAAAGAAAAAATTATCTGCTACTTACAT
This sequence comes from Cupressus sempervirens, assembly GCA_028749045.1. Taxonomy (NCBI): domain Eukaryota; kingdom Viridiplantae; phylum Streptophyta; class Pinopsida; order Cupressales; family Cupressaceae; genus Cupressus; species Cupressus sempervirens. The sequence continues at coordinate 124,750,395 of CM053785.1, read as the reverse complement.
AAATCCTAATTGTTGTTACAAACTACCTTTGTAAAATATAAAATCATAGAAACGTACATTTCAGCTAGGTTTATCAACGAGCTAATATTCGGCGGTATTTGACCTTCCAATTGGTTTCGATCAAGCCTTCTGTTAACATGCTTTTCCAGTAAGAAAGCAGTCACGGGGTTGGTTTTCAACAGAATTATTGTGAAAAACGAGAATCGAAAAAACTGAAGTTAAATGATGGACAAATATCCAGACTTACAGAACTGAAATTCTCTTGACAAGACCAAGTGTGGAGGGTATCGTTCCAGTGAAAAGATTTTGATCGAACAGCCTGCAAATTAATTACAACGATAAGAATCTGATTTCGTACAAAGAAAAGCTTGCACTAATAACAAACAGAAGAAATCAAAGGTGAAGATAATTACTTACACATGTTGGACGGACATGTTTTCGTGGAAAATTTCTGGCGGAATTGTGCCTCCCAGCCGGTTTTTATTAAAGTGGCTTCAACAAATAATAATGGAGAGAGTCCTAATTAGAAGAAAGAACCTTGGTGCAGGATTTATGACTCCACAGAGACGATTAGAAGGAAAAAGCGAGGGGAAAATTACAAAAGCTTACAAGTGACCGGCATTAACGAGCTTCCCAAGCTCGGCTGGAAGTGTGCCGCTAAGACTATTATTGGCAACGTCTAGCCAGTAAAGATTTGTAAGGTTACCCAAAGTGGCGGGAAAATTTCCGCCTAATTTGTTGGAATTCAAATCCCTGATAAACAATTTCTTCATCAGCAAATCTTATGAAGTCTACTAATTTATATGAAATTCTCTCAAAACTAATACCAAATTTCTTACAGAGTTGTAAGCCTTTGCAGATTTCCAAGCTCCTCTGGAATCCTCCCAGTGAAACTACACCCAATCAACAATCTATACATCCCACAAATCATCAACATGATCAATATTTTGTACTGAACTGAAATGCCATGGATATAATGGGGTGATAATTACAAAGCTTACAGTTCTCTAAGTCTGACCAAGTTCCCCAAACTTGGAATAATTGGTCCAGTCAAGTCTGGGTTGTATGACAAATCTCTGCAACAAAAAATTGCTTCAATTAATCTACAATCTAATTCAAAACCCTCAAATTTCCCCTGCAACTCAATGCGAAAATTTGGATTGATGCACACAACTTACAGCCTTTGGAGACCTGTAAGGCGCTCAATATCACCCGGCAGCTCTCCCTTGAGACCCATTGTAGATAGAAGCCTACAAAACCATTCAAGTTTGTAAGCCTCACAAAATTGCAATGACATATAAACTGAAGGAGAAAAGTAAAGACTTACAGATCAGTAACTCTTGATCCATCGCAATTAACCCCAACCCAGTTTGAAGCGCAAGGATCTCCACCTGCCCATGTAAGCCCTGGTGGATTTCCCCATTGCCTTCGAATCGATCTCAATGTAGTCACTGAAAAATTCATACATACATTTAATCTTAAATTTATCAGATTTCCACAATCCATATTAAATGTTTAAATTTCCACAATCCCAGAAGAAATTTAAACGCTTAATCTCTTTGGAAATACTACTTTGTAAGCAGAACAGCAAATCGTCTGAGTAAAGCTTACCATCTCTGCTATCTGTGAGTCCTGCAACAATTCCAAAACTGAAAGAGCCAGTGATCACCAGAGAAATGCAGAATAAGATATCCATCGTTAAAGATACATTCAGGATTCAGAAAAGGTGAAAAGTTCACATATTAATGTCTAAGATTTATGTTTTTCATTTGCAATTTTTTTTTATTACTGAAGCTCCAGTTCCATATCAATTTTGTAGTGTAAAGACAACAAGATGACAACAAAGAAAGTTGACTGTTAATCCTCGCGATTTATTGTAGAACAGTAGACCTGATCAATCGCTAGATGACGTAGGATTTACAGAGATAGGTACCTGGGATTTGTTTAATCTCTGATAGTTGGCGCGAATGTTTTGACTCCCAAAACCATTACAGATATGTTAGATATGTAAATGATATTGCCGATTCAATGTTAATATTTAAGTAAATAAAATAATCTCCCCACATTTTAAGGCCATTTTAAAGATATTATATTAGTCTAATAATATTTAATGTATCTATATTTTGAGGTAAAATATTAAACTAATATGGATATCCTTATAATAGCCCTAAAGTGTGGAGAGAGATTTAAAATAAAATAAAATTTAAAAGTATATATATTTTATTAATAAATACATGGATCTACCAATTTTTATATAATTGGAATATATTTTCTTTTAATACACTCATATAATTGTTAAGAATTGAAACACAAAAGAATACTAGATGATTCTGGGAATGACTTGCATCTTGTTGAACAATCTAGGCTTATAAATAGCCTTTACAATCTAAACTGAATGAGAAAAACAAGAGCATGTTGACAACACGTTGACAGCTAATCAATGTGATAAGTGCAACAAGAAATGCTAAACAAGATCCCTAAAGACTAGGGCTTATTCAAACTGAAAGCAAAAACTAAACAGAACTCCTATCAAATACCTAAATAGAACTCCTAACAAAAACCTAAACTTTCTCTTCATTCCCTCCCTTAAACTAGTTCCCCATTGCAACTAGTTTAAATCAGGAACTTGGCAAACTCCCAATTGACTTTGAGACCTTTGAAACACATCCAATGTGAGGGGCTTTGTCATCACATCTGCTAGCTGATCTTGTGTTCCACAATAAACCAACTCAATTGCTCCTTCTTGTGTGAGATCATGAAGAAAATGAAAGCGCACATCTATGTGCTTGCTTCGATGATGTAACACAGGGTTCTTCGATAGTTTAATTGTGGAACTATTGTCACAAAATATTGCAGTACACTTACTTTCCTCCAGACTCAGCTTCTCAAGTATCCTCTTCATCCAAATAGCTTGACTAGCACAAGCAGCTGCAGCTACAAATTATGCTTCAGTGGTTGACAGTGTGACTATAGGATGTTTTCTTGAGGACCAGGCAACAGCTCCAAAACCAAACATGAAGACATAGCCTGATGTACTTTTCCTATCTTCTACATCTCCTGCATAGTCACTATCTGCATAACCAACTAGACCTTCACACCCTCCCTTCTTGTAAAAAACTCCAAGTCCAGTGGTTCCTTTCAGGTACCTTAGTATTCTCTTGGCTGCCAATAAGTGCAACTCAGTTGGTTTAGCCATGTACCTACTAATCAGGCTTATTGCAAACATCAAGTCTGGCCTCGTAGCTATTAAGTACATGAGGCAACCCACCATCTGCTTAAACAAAGTCTCATCAACACCAACCCCATTCTCATCTTTAGAAAGTTTACAACCTGGAACAATGGGATTATGGATCGAATTGTTATTCTCCATCCTGAACCTCTTCAACACCTCCAAAGCATATTTTCTTTCGCAAATGTAAATTCCATCTGACCTCTGCAACACTTCTATCCCAAGAAAAAACCTCATTCTTCCCAAATCAGTCATATCAAACTCCCTCAACATAGAATTCTTAAATTTAGCAAACATAAAATCATCATTGCCAGTAAATATTAAATCATCTACATATAAACTGACAATGAGAATCTTACCTCCCTTATTTGTTTTAATGAACAAAGTATGTTCACTATAACACTTCTCGAATCCTTCACTTATGAAGTGTGCTTCAATACGACTGAACCAAGCTCGTGGAGCTTGTTTCAGTCCATAGAGGGCTTTCTTTAACCTGTATACTTTCTTAGGATTGTTCTTCAGCTCATATCCCTTAGGCTGCTCCACGTATACTTCTTCACTCATTTCCCCATGCAGGAAGGTGGATTTGACATCAAGTTGATAGAGAGTCCATCCTTTCTGAGCTGCTAGAGCCACAATCATTCTTACTATATCCATTCTTGCAACTGGTGCAAACACCTCTGTATAGTCTATCCCTTGTTGTTGTACATACCCATTGGCCACCAAACGAGCCTTGAACTTGTCCACTTCTCCATTCTCCTTGAGTTTGGTCTTATAGACCCACTTCACCCCAATCTTCTTTGCACCTGTAGGCAGATCAATGAGTTCCCATGTGTTGTTTCTTTTTATAGCCTTTATCTCGATGACCATGGTTGTCCTCTAGTTGTCATGCTTCACTACCTCCTCAAAATGTACTCGATCTGCTGAAGAAAATAGGGCCAAATTAGCACTATCTTCTTCGTCCAAAAGACCTTCCCCACTTACATAATCTGTCATCCACCCCAGTTGCCTTCTAGCTCTTCCTCCATCAGAACTGGATGATACTTCTTCATTCCCATCAGTTTGCGGACTACCAACTAGTTCCTCAATGACTTCTTCTTCTTCCTCACTCTCTATTCCATCATTCTCAGCATCCACTTCCTCATTATCTTCTTCATCATCCGATTCTAGATCAGCCATTATTTGTTCTTCATAACTCCTATCCCAATTCCAAGACTTGTCTTCCTCAAACACTACATCCTTGCTAATTACAATCTTCTTTTCAACTGAATCATAGAGTCTATATGCCTTAGACTCTTCACTTACTCCCAATAACACATAGGTGTTCATCTCTTTGCATCTAGCTTTGTCCTTCTCACATCATGAATATGCACATGTGCCATGCATCCGAAAACCTTGAAATGCTCAACTGAGGGTTTGCTTCCACTCCAAGCTTCCTCACGGGTTTGATTCTTTACAACCGATGTAGGACTCTGATTTAGAACATATGTTGTCCAATTTACTGCCTCTGGCCAAAAGTTCTTAGGAATCCTCATTTCAAACAGTATGCATCGAACCATGTTCATCACTGTTCGATTTTTCCTTTCAGCTACTCTATTATGTTGTGGAGTATATGCTGCAGTTAATTGTCTCTTGATGCCATGCTCTAAGAAAAACTCATTGAATTCGGATGATGTGAACTCTCCTCCTCGATCTATTCTCAAACATTTTATATACCCTCCTATTTCTTTCTCAACATGACTCTTAAAGTTTTTGAAGATGCTTAATGCTTCAAATTTTTCTACTAAAAAATAAGTCCATGCTTTTCTAGTAAGGTCATCAATAAAGCATATAATGTACCTTTTCTTACTATTGGAGATGGGAGAGATTGGCCCACAAATGTCTGTATGAACAAGTTGAAGCTTCTCTGTGGCCCTCCAATTGCTCTTCTTTGGGATGGAATCCCTGTGTTGCTTCCCAATCATATAGTTACCACACACTGTTGATGGAGTCTTGAACTGAGGTATCCCGTGAACCATCTTCTTGAAATGGAGTGTCCTCAATCCTTTGTAACTCAAATGTCCATAGCGACAGTGTCATAAGTGTGCCAAGTCTTGTGTGGAAGTGTAGAGACAGGCTGGCTTTTGAGGCAGTGAGTTTGCTAGCAACACAAACATCCAATTTGTTGTTATCTTAGTCTGTATTATGAGCCCTTTCTCTGGATGGTAAATCTTGAGCTTTCCACCTTGAATGAGAATTGTCAATCCTCTTTCTTGTAGTTGACCAATGCTCAAAAGATTGTTCTTTAGTTTAGGCACAAAAAATACTTCACTAATAACATGTGTAAAGCTACTTACTTCTAATTTCACGTTGCCTTTCCCTAACACAACCATCCTTGTGTTATTTCCTAGCTTCACCTTATGCCTAAATTCCTCATTTAGTTGCTACATCCAGAGTCAAAGAACCAGACGTCTTCCCTTCAAGCATCATTCGTCTCCACATATGACATAAGAAACATCTCTTCTTTTTCTCCTACTTCAGCGTAGTTGGCTTCCTTATCCTAGCTTGGACACTCAGATTGAAAGTGTCCCAGCTTGTGGCACTTATAGCATTCCACTATGGATTTGTCATAGGACTGGCGGCCTCTCCCTCTTCCTCTGCCTCTATATGTACCTCGACCCCGTCCTCTTGCACTAGACCTATCTTCAAAGGTTATCTTGAGTGCTTGTTCTTCTCTTGTATGTTGCTAGAATTTTTACTCATGAACAATCAGAGAACTCTGCAGTTCATCAATGGAGAGTTGATTGACGTCTTTGGATTCCTCGATTGAGCAAACAACATAGTTAAACTTCTCACTCAATGATCTGAGAATCTTCTCAACCACTATGACGTCTTGCATCTGCTCTCCATATGTTCACATCTTGTTGGCCACAGACAACACTCTTGAGAAGTACTTGGAGACTCCTTCTCCAATCTTCATCTCTAGGATTTCAAACTCTCTGCAAAGAGCTTGTAGATGTGATCTCTTAACCCTAGCACTCCCTTCAAACTTCTTCTTCATAGACTCCCAAATTCATTTGGAAGTATCCTTCACAAGAATGGTCTCCAATATTGTCCGATCTATGGCCTGAAAGAGATATTTTTTTACTTTCAAGTCTTTCAGCTTCAATTCATCCAGCTCCTTTCGCTATGCTTCCGTCTGCGCCACTCCATTCTGTGGCTCAGCATAACCCGTCTCTATCAATCCCCAATATTCCTTAGATCGCAGAAAGTTCTCCATCAACATGCTCCAATGGTCATAGTGACCATCGAAGCGAGGGATGGTTGGCTGTACAAAATTCCCTTCAGTTGTCATCTTCTTTGCTAGTGCAAAGAAACCTCAAAGACTGTTGCATTGATTTTGTCAGGCCTAGTGGGAGCTTTGATACCAGAATGTTAAGAACTGAAACACAAAAGAATACTAGATGATTCTGGGAATGACTTGCATCTTATTGAACAATCTAGGCTTATAAATAGCCTTTACAATCTAAACTGAATGAGAAAAACAAGAGCATGTTGACAGCACATTGATAGCTAATCAATGTGATAAGTGCAACAAGAAATGCTAAACAAGATCCCTAAAGACTAGTGCTTATTCAAACTGAAAGGAAAAACTAAACATAACTCCTATCAGATACCTAAACAGAACTCCTAACAAAAACCTAAACTTTCTCTTTAATAATAAGATACTTGCATGAAGGGGACGTTTAAATCTTTTTGCAAGTTTTTTTTGTATGAGTTGTATTTTAGTTGGGGAGATAATTATTTATTCATGTATGTACTTTCAAATTTTATATATATTTTTATTTTTATAAATAATAGTTGTGATCTTGTATCTTTTCGGTCTCTTTTGTCATGAATATGTATCTTTAATATTTAATAAATAAGAAAGGTTTATTCATTAAAACAAATTATTTTGAGAAAAGTCAACATCATTTTTTTAGTAATTCTAATTTTAAAAATATATATTTATCTACATGTTATTCAGTTTAGAAATATTGTATTCATTATTATTAAATATTATTATTTTGATATTCACATGACTATCAAAATTAAGATTATATTTAAGATAAGATTTTTTTTAAAGAAGATTAGAGTACACTCCACCCCTTAGTCAATTAGAGTTAAGAGTAAATATTACATTTTAAAGTTTTTATTATTATTGATATTTAAGTCAACAGGTTTTGTGTGGGAGCTTTGAAAGTATATTTTTAAGGAAAATCTCTCATTTTTAAAAATTTGAATGCATAATACACTTAAAATCTATTTTTAAAAACTTTATTTTAGACATTTTTAATAAAAATAAAATTTATTCTCCATTTGTGAACTTTCTTTTTTTCAATGGTTTTAGCATTTAGCAAGTTTCCTTATTTCTTTCAAAAAAATTATCGATCTCTTTTAAAAGTTAGGAGAAACTTTCCAAGTTTTTATTTGAATTGCAAGATATCAAATGTTTGTCTTCCATCTTTGCAATTTGGTGGTAGAACCACCATTTGGTGTTAGAACCAGGGCTTTTCTTGTGGACTGTTGCGTTGGAGAGCCAAAAGGAGATTTTACTAGAATAGTCATTCACAAAGTTATCCCAAGTGCAAATATTTAAGGGCAATAAGATATTGAAAAAGTTGAAGAATCAAAAAAGAGGGGTGTATTGAAGGATGGGCTATTACAATTTGACTAAGAACTAGAGATTTTGGTTATTGTTTCTATATGCACTGCTAATGAAGAAAATCACTGAAATTTTTGGACTTTACTGATTGTGTGATGTTTAGTGTATTAGGTTCATCATTTTAGTAGGCATGGTTTTCATTTTCTTTCACTACTCTCATATGTAGTAAAAGATAATAGAACAAAAAGTATGTTGTCACTGTGAGTTTAAAAGGCAAGAATTTATTATAATTTTCATCCATATAGAGTCAAGATAATTGTCTGTACTATTTCACTAAATGGTTGTTTCTCATAGATGGTGGTTTGCTTGTGGTGTGCATGTTGTATGATGCATATTGTAAAATCTAGCTATATTTGTTTTAGGATTTTGTGCGACTAAATATGGATTTATGGTAAATTAGGATTTGTTTGGAATGGAAAGTATAGCTCTTGGAAGTTCTTAAAAAAGTAAGCAACTTGCAAAAAAACCATATTCTTCATATAAATCACGTGTCTTGTGTTTAGACATGATAATTTTGTAGAATTTACAGTGTAGAATGTGAAACATTCATGACATTATGCATTCTTGATCCAAGGTGCTTTCCCATTATTTCTAATGGCTTTTGCATATTGAATTGACCATAGTGATCAACCATACAATCTGGGATGGATGGATTGGTTAACATCTTCTTTCATGGTGTTAGTCATTTCATTTGAACCATAGTTCAATAATGGGATGTCCATAAGAAATTATTTTTGGACTGAAATTATTGAAGTCATTAAGTGTTTTCCCATGAAGTATGTCTATGAGAAGATGGCTTTTGATGTCTTTTTATAATAAATTTAAGCTTTATGATAAAACTTAACTTTCAAATGTATATACATTATCTACTTTGGCATGTTTGATCAAATAGTTGAGAACCTATTGTTGGCATTATATTATATTTGTCATTAGTGACAACACTTACTCAATTCTAAATGATAACTAAGTTCATCACTCAGTCTACAGTGTATACCAAGCATTTAGTGGTTATCTTGTAGGTTCATCACTTAAGTAGTTTATACCAAGCATTCTTGAAGCTACCGAGTGAGTGTGCAATCAAGCAGTTCATACCGAGCATTCATGAAGCTACCAAGTGGGTGTGCAGCCTAGCAATATCTACCAAGCATACAATGTTCACTGAGCTTCATAGTGTTTACCGAGTGATGGAAGTCCAGCGTTGACCAAGTAATGAAAGTATAGTGCTTCCCGAGTGAAAGCAAGATAAATGAAGGATTCAGTTTTTACTGAGTGATACTATATCTACTGAGTCTCCAATGGTTACCAAGTTCCAAGCTACGTTGTGTGATTAGTATGGACCAAGCCTTCACTTCTATTGAGTGCATGATAATGCTGAGTAATGCAGTGGATGTTGAGTATCAGATTGTTACCAAGTCAGCTTGAACAACCCAAGTTTTCTACTGTTTGGCTAACTCAATAATATTTTGTTCACTTGTGTTTTGGCCGACCTTGCAATTGTAATTATTGGAATGGTATATATGTAATATATTATATCATTTAAATGTATGTATGATGTATCAAGATAGACATGAAATGCTTTGAGAAGAAGGAAAGAAAATCAACATAAGAGCAAAGTATTCAGCAAGTTCTACAAGCAGCAGTAAAGATTCATCAGTCACAAGAGGTGATCTATACTTCAAGGATCTAGTTAGAAATCAAGTTGTAAGTAGATCCACTATTTCATCCTAATAGGTGAATTAGTTTTGTAAATCCTCTAACAGGGTAGACTTAATAGTCTTTTTATAAATCTCCTAACAGAGTGCATACTTTAGTGTATGTTTGTAAATCCTCTAACAAGGTGGACCTAGCAGTCCTTTGTGCTCCTAACAAGGCAAATCACTAGAAGTGGTCAATGTAAGCCTTAACAGGCCAACTTCATACTATAGTAATGAAGTTTTATGGGTATCATCCCCACCTCAATTTTTCTTTCTATTTGGAAGGTTTCTGGGTTACCAAATTACTATGTACATGTATTATGGATGTTTGATCTCTCGTATATGCAGTAGATTAGATGAATGAATGGTGAATAGTATATATGATTAAAGTGCTGAATTGTTTTAAAGTTGTGAGGTTATTGATTCACCCCACCCTTCTCAGTAAATTGTCATATCTTGAATATTTCCAACAATTGGTATCAGAGCTTTTTTGGTTCTCAGGATAAAAGTTTGACAGCTTGAGCAAAGATCAAGGACAATGGAGATATTTAGACTTGACAAAGCTATTGAAAATAAAAAGCTAGATCTAGAAATGGCCATGGCTCAACTCAAAGAAGCAAAGGAGCATCTTTCTCAATCCTTGAAGAGAAGGAAGGAACTTGCAAGACAAATGAATGACCATTAGTATGTTGAAGAAAAGATTGAAGACCTTTTACCATCAAGTAGTTCAGATGAAGCTAATGAGGCAATCAAGGAACTCCTAGCAAAAAATGGCTCTCTACAGGAAGAAGTAAGAAAGCTTAAAAGAGAACAAGAAATATAATCAATCAAGCTATGTGAAGATTTGGAATAGAGAAACAAGGCAAATGAAGACTTAGAAACAAGAAATAATCAATCCCTTCAGCATGAAGATCTTATAGATCAACTATCTAATGCAAATGAAGAAATTATGAATCTGAGATTTGAAAATGAAAGCCCGGGAAATGATTTAATCACTGAAAGACAAATCAATGAAAGCTTACAAAGCGACTTAAGATCTAAAAGACAAATCAATGAAAGTTTGGAAAATGACTTAATCACTGAAAAAAAAGTCAATGAAAGGATAATGAAATCTCAAGCAGACATGACTCAATTAAATCAACAAAGTGAGCAGAATCTTCATAGACAAAAAGGTAAAGCTAGTCTTGGTTATAAGGAAGAAGGTAAAACCTCCAAACAAGGTGCCCAAAGGAATCAAAGACCTACTTGTAATCACTATGGTAAGTTAGGTAACACATCAAACAAGTGTTGGAGCAATGGAAAAGGTAAATTCAATGGAAAATGTTACAATTGTAGTTAGCATAGTCATAAAGCTAATGAATGCAAGGAGAAACCAAAATTTGAAGGAAATTGTCACAAATGCAAGAAGCATGGTCACAAGGCATTCCAATTCAAATCCAAATCATTCAATCTAGCTGAACAACTTGTTAAAGAATATTTGGATGGGACTACAATACCTAGTGCAGATGTCATTATTGTAGAGAATATGGACATATTGGTATAAACTGTGCAAGACATCACCTAAGGAAGAAGGACACTACTGTAAGGTGCTATACATGTATAGAACTCGGTCATATAGCTAAAAACTACATGAACATAGGAAGAGTTGAAGATGAAAATAAAGCTAAAGCTGAAAACATTCAAAAGCAGATGAGGCAACAGTGGATTCCTAAATCTACCGAGCAAAATAGTTCAAATGATGGCAATGTCACTCAAGAAGTGGGTGACTCCACCATTTCCAATTAGATTCATAAAGGAGGATATGAAACTACATTTTAAAGTGATATCTCAAGTAGTTCCAAAATGAAAGAAAGCAAAAGATCCAATTAGTATTTCAGATACAAAGGGTCACAAGAAATCAGGTCATACCAAGCAAGCTTAGTCACAGACTCAATCGAGCTAGGTTGGGAGCAATAAAAGTTTTATTCGATCACTGAGTTGTAAGCTTCTACCAAGCAAGAGAATGACAACTTGTCAAGCACTATGTCATCTCAGCTACCTTTGTACCAAGCATTTACTGAAAAAAATTCATCAAAAGGGCAGAATTTGATTTCATTCTTCACCGCGATTATAAAGCTAAGAAATTTCTAGCAATTCCAAGCGATTTCAAGTGGAAAATTTGTTCAAAATTTTCTTACACCTATCGAGCAGCAATGGCATCCAGGAGTAGTAGCAGCACCAAGGCAAAAAGAGGTTTAGAAATACTAGTTAAAGGTGTGGAGTGGAAGGCATCGAATTTCAAGCTAGTTCCAACAATTGCAGAATCACTCAACCTCAATGGAGCTTAATTGCAAACTCCACCAAAGGTACTTCTCATAAATGACATTCGTACACATTTCAAATGTTTTTTTCAAGAGATTGGAAACCTAAAGATGGACAATGCCCTAGGAGAAATGAGTGTTGATGGCTCTTTGAAACCCGAGCATAGGCATCTAGAGACCAAAGGGTTAACCCATATCTCGCATATGCCAAGAAGTTTCCAAATTAAGTGGATCAGGTACATACTCAGTCATGTTCACAATAGGAAACTATGGTTAGAGCAGCCAGTGTTAATCACCAAGAAGATGATTCATAAGATTACCAGTCTCCCCATGTTAAGTAAAGCAAAAACTACCAAAACCCTAGGTTGTGAGGAGTTACAGAAGCAAACCCTAGCTGAATGGGACGGTAGAGGTTTGAAGGTCAGCACTGTATTTGATGTTGAATTAAGGTTTGGCATTCACATCATTGCCCACAAAATTTATAGCTCCAGTCATTTGAACAGTGTGCCCTATGAGGCTGTTGATTTGGCATTCAAAATTGTGAAGAAAAATCTTGAATTTGACCTGTCAGAATTATTGTTGAAACAATTGAACAAGAATATGGACGACATAAGGACTTCAAAGAATAATCCCTATAAATTTGGCTCCCTATTAACTTCTTTATTTTTCTATATTCAAAAATTCTTTCCATCAAAGGGCTCAGTTGTATGGAGAAAAGATATTCCAATTTTATATCAGATTAATGAGTTTATTGTTGACATGGGTGAAAACTTTGAAAAATTTATGCATAATTATTTTGAAGATTTCAAGGAAAGAATGAACAACATGTTCTGAATTCCACCCAAATTGGTTGAAGATTACAAAGATGATGTATGCTTCATGGTTGACTATGATAAGGTATACATTCAGGTAGTCAGACCCCGAGTTGCATGGGTGAAACCTCTTCCTTATGAGGTTAATATTGATGAAGCTAGGGAAATTATTGAAGCACTGGTAAATGAACCTATAGATCCTAAGCTTCCTATCTTTGGCACTTATGATGAAGCCAAGACTAGAATTGAGCTTGAAATCAAGCTACCCCAAGCTATAAGCAAAGGCAAGAGAAAGATAGCAAAGTTGAAAACTACAATCGGCCCTCTTATGCGTATTGAAGGAAAAGGTGAGGATGATGAAGAAGAAGAAGAAGAAGGTGAATAATTTGAATATGAAAAAGAAGAGGAACCACCAAAGAAGAAAGGGAAGGTGATTATCACCAAATCTAAGAAGAAGCCTACTATAGTATTCTCTAGAAGAACCAGACAAGGCAAGCAGGAAACTATACTTGTTAGGCCTCCACTCACATTTGAGGAAAGGCTAAAAAATTGGAAGAGGGAGCTGGCATCACAAATTTCAAAGCATTGAAATTTGAAACAAGGACTGATGCAGAGAAAATGCAGATTGAGGAACTGGTACTCAATAAGATGGGAAAATGGAAATACTCCCCAGACCAGCTTGCCCCTCAAATCCCCAAAGAGTTGTTGGAGAGATTGCAACCAAGATGGGAGTCAGCCACCCAAATGGTCAAGGACATATATGAGCAATCCCTGAAGAATCTTCTACCGAGTCTTATTGAAGCATAAATAAAGGCAACAATGAAGAAAATGAAGGTAAAATGATGATTAGATTTCACACATGTTTGATTTTAATTAAGGACATTGAACATGTTCTAAGAGATGCAACAAACATGTGGAAGAACATCTATCATTTGCAAAAGCCCAGTGATGATTCTATTGAAATCAAGGATGATGATAGTAGTGACAATGATGATTTTGATAGCACTCCATCCATTACAGTTACTCCAGGAGAGCTGCATGCACTAATGGAAGAAAAAGAGGAAGAAGACAAGGAGGACGAAGCACTTGAGGAAGAAAAAGATGAAGATCCAGAAAAAATTGCAGCAAAAGTTATTGCATCCCTTCCTCACTCTCCACCAAAGACTGTTACATCTACTTTGGAGATAGCTTCTGCAAGTGAGATTGTGAGCACAACAATCACATCAATTTCTCAATTCTCACCGACCACCTCCCAGCTCCAGGTATCTGAAATAGATGTGCCAAGCACTTCATCTACCGAGTTGTCTATCACCTCTTCAACCACTGAGTGAGCCTCCTTAGCTCCTTCATCAACAATGAGTGTACCAGTAAGTTCTACAATTTTGTTTTCACCAGCAATATTTGTATCCTCAACAACTCCAATCAGCTTAGATATTGCTATGGGTACTCTACCAAGTGTGATACCATTTTTGGGAAGTGTTTCAATTTTTGTTCTGGTTAGCACTTCTATTGGCATTCAATCCTTGAGTCCTATCCCAATTTTCACTACTAGCCCTTCTATCTCCACTATTGTGTCTATTCCTAAGGTCAAACTAGTAATAATAGAAGTCAAACAAAAGCATCCATTAAAACTTCTGATCACTGGAAAGGAAATTGGAGAAGACATTGACTTAGACACAGAAATAGTGATTCCAAAGATTGACTATGACAAAGCTACCATTGAAGAGATGAGGTTAGCTAGTGAACTCATAGAGATGAAAGCTACATAGAAACAGTTAAGATTAGAAAGGGATAAGGAATACAGAATAATTGAGAATGCCAAGGATATAATTACAGATGCTATAGGTGTTGAAGTAGACTTTACTCAACACATTTTGATTTAGTTAGAAGAGGCAGTACAAAAATTTAATGAAGATTCTTCTGGACAAGAGAAACTAATTAAAAAAGCTGAAAGGAAATTTGATAATAAGATGTTAGAGCACATTGCTCAAAAGATAGCAATCAAGAAAGTTGAATTGTCAACTTTTTTGGGTAATTTTGAAAATTCTTTTAATAATATAGCATCACTTTTTGTCAAACTTTGTGATGTTTCTGGTTTTACTAAAGAAATAAAGGATAAACTAAATAAGATTGACATTGATATGCAATCAAGTGCATCCAAGTTAAAGGTGGACTCCTCCTCCACAACCTCCTATCACAAAAAAATCAGATATTTATCAAATGTACAGGCAGAACTATTGAGAGAGGAAGCAAGGATCCAGTCTACACTCATAGACATCCAAAACATGATCCTTCCTATCATGGACACAATGCAAAAACATATTTCTCATTGCAAAACATTGGTCCAAGATTAGAACTTCTCAATGGCTGATCACATGATCCAATTATCAACAAAAGTTCAAATTTCCCTCTCCACCTATCAAATTTTGCAGCAGACTTGGGATAATACTTTTTCCACCATCCTTAAGGTACATTAAGAATTTCTATCTCACTTTGGTGTAGTCATATAAACTATAAATATGTAGTCTTTTAGCATTATTATCAAAAAGGGGGAGAGATTCAAAATAATAAATGAGGAGATTTATCACTATAAGTGAAAGGGGGAGTTAGCACTCATTAGAGTTAGCATGTGTACATAAGTATCTTTGTATATACATTATAAGTCATCAAGAAGATATATAGAAATGTATATGCAGCAGTTCTGCAAAGATTAATTTTGAAAAACCAAAATTCATTGAGTCAGGTTATGTACATATGTTTTGGCTTATAAGTGTTTTGTCACTAATGCCAAAGGGGGAGATTGTTGGCATTATCTTGTATTTGTCATTAGTGACAACACTTACTTGATTCTAAATGATTACCAAGTTCATCACTCAGTCTATAGTGTATACCAAGCATTCAGTGATTACCTTGTAGGTTCATCACTTAAGTAGTTCGTACCGAGCATTCCTAAAGCTACCGAGTGAGTGTGTAGTCAAGCAGTTCATACCAAGCATTCATGAAGCTACCAAGTGGGTGTGCAGCCCAACAGTATCTACCAAGCATACAGTGTTCATCGAGCTTCATAGTGTTTACTGAGTGATGGAAGTCCATTGTTTACCAAGTAATGAAAGTATAGTGCTTACTGAGTGAAAGCAAGGTAAACGAAGGATTCAATTTTTACTGAGTGATACTATATCTACTAAGTCTCCAATGGTTACCGAGTTTCAAGCTATGTTGTGTGATTAGTATGGATCAAGCCCTCACTTCTACCGAGTGCATGATGATGTCAAATAATGCAGTGGACGTCAAGTATCAGAAGGTTACCAAGTTAGCTTGAAGAACCCAAGTTTTCTACTATTTGGCTGACTCAGTAATATTTTTTTTACTTGTGTTTTGGTTGACCTTTCAATTTTAATTATTAGAATGGTATATATGTAATATATTATATCATTTACAATGTATGTATGATGTATCAAGATAGACATGTAATGCTTTGAGAAGAAGGAAAGCGAATCAGCAGAAGAGCAGAGTATTCAGCAAGGTCTACAAGGAGCAGTAAAGATTCATCGATCATAAGAGGTGATATGTACTTCAAGGATCTAATTAGCAATCAAGTTGTAATTAGATCCATTTTTTCATCCTAACAGGTGAATTAGTTTTGTAAATCCTTTAACAGGGTAGACTTAATAGTCTTTGTATAAATCTCCTAACAGAGTGCATACTTCAGTGCATGTTTGTAAATCCCCTAACAAGGTGGACCTAGTAGTCCTTTGTGCTCCTAATAGGGAAAATCACTAGAAGTGGTCAATGTAAGCCTTAACAGGCCAACTTCATACTGCAGTAAGGAAGTTTTGTGGGTATCATCCCCACCCTAGTTTTACTTTCTATTTGGAAGGTTTCTGGGTTACCAAATTACTGTGTACATGTGTTATGGATGTTTGATCTCTTGTATATGTAGTAGATTAGATGAATGAATGGTGAATAGTATATATGATTAAAGTGTTGAATTGTTTTAAAGTTTTGAGGTTATTGATTCACCCCTCCCCTCTCAGTAACCTATCATATCTTGAATATTTCCAACACCTATAAACTAATTTGGAAGAAAAAACACATCTTCATGAGTGGAGATCATGGACTTTTTTTATTTTTAATGCAATATAATTAATTTTTACAAACTAGATAATCTTTCTTTCCTATATAATTTTGTAGCTGTAAATGAGAATATTATTGTAGCCCCTCTACCACTCCCATTTTGGATAAAACTTTGAGATGTTCTAATAGATTTTGTTTTTATGTATATTTTCTTATGACCAAGAAAAGTCTAGAGTTTTCATTACTTAGTTTTCATTGTAATCTTCCTTTATTGTTGAAGTCTTTTTTAATATGAAAGAAACTTTTAAGCTTAGAGTATGCACCATTTTGTTATGGTAGTTTATCATGGTCTCTTGTGTTTTCATGCACTATCATTAATCTTTACAAATTAAATAATTATTTCTACTTCACTTACTAAGTTTATATCAGTACATTTTTGTTGTTGTAAGTGAGAATATCAACACTTACTAAAGTCGTCTTTTAATGATCACTATAGTGTATAATGACACTTGTTTCTCTTTTCATTTGTACGTGAAAATATATATGATAATTAAAAAATTTTACATTAAAATTTTCACTTTCCTATCGGTTCACTAGTTGCATGCAAAAAAGCATGTGAAAGCTAGTCAATAATAACTACTATAATTAAGATTAACTGTTATAATGTAGAGCACGGCTATTAAGAGCATGACATGATAGGTTAGCACATCACTAAGTGATTCTACCACCAAGAGGAGGTTAGTTTGTATTTATCAAAAGAAATGATGGTTCTTAAGGGTTTTTATCAACTATAACGACATCATAAATTTGTAAACTTCCTAGGTTTTTTATGCTTTTCCTAGCCCCCTTAAAATATTGAAGTCATAAATTGGTTGGAAAACTCCTAATAAAGTATAAATCTACACAAATGCAATATCAATGTAATTGTAATAAAACTCTTTCTTGAGATGGATAAAGATTTGATCTTGTTGACACATCAATAACTCAAAATGATTAAAACTTATTCAAAATACATATTTCTAATACACTGCAACACAAGATCATAACTTTATATAGGGCCCATAGTTCACTTGCATATGAGGCATGCATGTCAACCATCTCAAACCCATAGTTGATATGGCAACCTTCTCATCATTATCTAGATGATGGAGGATGCACAACCCCACCACCTTGGGGGCTCCAATGAGAAGGGTGGGAAAAATATGCAAAATTGGATCAAACAAACATCAAAAACATCAGCATCAGCTCAAGAACATCATCAATCAACCAAAATGACAAAAAGTAGTGCTCATACATGCACAGTTTAAGCTAAAAATCTCAAAAATAGACTGTATGATACTTTTCATTATAACCAAGAAATACGATTTGCTGAAAAACTATTGTACGATACATTTTATACTACTTGGGTGATACTTTTTAGCTAGGCAATATTACACTCTAGGTCATATGATATCTAGGCATGTGCAATGCAATAGAGCTTTTGAAAGTCATGTGATACATTGTGTCTAACATAAGTATTTGTTGGTCTTAGATTGGTTTTTAAAATTGAGTGTCAACATACTTAAGTAAATTCTAAGGTTGATGCCAAGTATAATATAGATGTTGAGCTACAATATGTGTCAAGCCAAAGATTCAATAGGTGCCAAGTGAACTTTAGGTGCCAAGCAAGTTTCAAGTGTCGAGTGACAAGTGATGCCGAGTCACTATAGGTGTTGAGTAAAGTATAGGTGTTGAGTGAGATAGAGTTACTATAGGAGCCAAGCAATACAAAAATCCTATATGTATTGAGCATTAGCAATCAGTAAGTGTTGAGTAACACAGAATCAACATATGAGTTTGTGCCTTCAAAAACTCAAATGTAAACAATTTTTGAGCTAACTCAAGATGAATCTCAAAGGATCTAAATGATAAGATCAAATCTTTATATTCCTTATGTAATTAGCATGCAACCAATCAGAAAAATGGAGAAAGCATGCAACCAATAGGAAGAGTGTAAAGATTTGAGCTGAAAAAAAGAATGAATATCAATCATGGATTCATACCTAACCCTAAGTCTTCAAAGCCTTTATAAGGAGGTTGAAACCCCATAATTAGAGAGAGAATGAGAGTTGTATGGGAGAATGCTAGCGAAGTTCAGAAGGATATAAAGACTTAGAGGAAGAGTAGCATTGTAGAATCAAGTTGATCAGAACAGAGCATCAATACTATGAAAAGAGTTATATCAGATCAGGAAGGATCAGAATAGATTAAGAAAAACAAGGATCTGGAATCAGCAATAGAAGATTGTAAGTTATCAAGTCAACACATTCTAATACTTTCCAGCCATTGTATTAGGAATGAAAATCCTATGGAGATAGGTTGGTTTAGTAGCCATATTGTAAACCTTTAACAAAGTGATAAATCCTTTAATAGGGTAACATTCCAAGTGAATGTTTTTAAATCCTCTAACCAGGTCACTTTTAACAAGGTATAAATCCTTTAACAAGGCAGGCCTTTCATAGGGAAGACCATTGGAAGTGGTCAAACTTTGTAACCTTAATCGGTTACATATTGCTGCAATGATAATTTGTGGGTGTCATCCCCACCCCAGTTTTACCTTCTCATTTTGGAGGGTTTCTGGGAGACCAAAATCTTTTGTTATCTATTTTCATGCATGTCTTTACTTTCATGTTAAGTAGATATGTTAGATGCATGTGAATGATCTCAGTTAAAAGTTTTGAGGGTAGAATATTGTTACTTTTGATTCAACCCCCCTCTCAAAAGTAAATCCTCCCACTTGTAAATTCTAACAATTGGTATCAGAGATGAGTTCTCACAAGGAGAAGCCTTACAGTTTGGAGAAAAAGATCTGGAAATAGAAGCTGACAAACTTGGGAATATCATAAAAAATCAAGTAATTGATATACAACTTATTCTACATTCTCTGGAAGAAGCCAGAGAAGAATTGAGAAAATCCTTAGAGAGAAGAAGAGAGGTTGTCATAGCTGAGAATGATACACACTACAAGGAGATTGACACCTCAAAAGTGTTTGCCAATGGAGATTCCAAAGAGTTTGATGCAACAATAGATCTGATGGAGAAGAATAGAGCTCAAGTAGAAGAGATCAAAACTCTCAAGATTGAACAAGAATCTCAAACCATGATGCTTTGTGAAGTAATTAAACAAAAGAAAAGAGTCATTGAAGACAAGGCTATGCTAGAAGAAGACAAGAGAAACCTTGCCAACAGAATGGAAGAAAAGTCAATCAAGATTGCAATAATTTCCAACATGCAACTAGATACCCTAAGCCAGATGATGAATGCACATCATGAGTTGAATGTTAAGGATATTGAGATCTCCACACTGAAGATGCAAAATGAACAATTATAAAATAACCTAAAAAGAGAGAAGGAGATTGCAGAGAACTTCAAAAAACCTAATGAGGCTATCAAGTACTTTGAAAAACTAATAAAATCACCAAGAGCCAACAATGATACTTCAAGACTAAGATACATTAGCACTAAAAAAGGAGAATCATCCAAGACTATAGAAGAAAGAAGTGACAAAGGTAAGAGCACTAAACCCACTCATCATTTTTATAGTAAAAAGGGACATACCTCTAATGTGTGCAAGAGCAAGAATGCCCATCAGCATGAAAAACATAAAAATATGGGTCATTATCATAGGTGCAACAAGCAAGGACATCAAGCTCATGACTGAAGGACTAGGACTATTAGGACATCAAGATTTGAAGGTCACTACTACAATTGCAAGAAGTGTGGACATAGAGCTTTTGAGTGCAAATCAAAACCTATGTGGATACCTAATCAATCAGCAAGGGAAAATAATTATGGACATCACTACAATTGGGACTACAACACTAGGCATAGCTATCACTACTATCAAGAATATAGACACATCCCTAAAAATTGCATAAGAACACATTTCAGTGGAAACTACAGCAGATGGTTGAGCCAAATTACATGTTTTAGTTGTTTAAAGACTAGTCATATCAGTAGGAATTATCCAACAAGGTCAAAGGCACCCAACTCTAAGTTCAACAAAGGAAAAGAGAAGGTAAATGTTGAACATATCAAAGGGGAAATGAGTAAAACATGGAAGAAGAAAGAGTTAGCACATCCAATGAAGGGATCACTTCACCTAAAAGGTCAAATGGTCACACTTCATCCAACTAAGCAAAAAAGATAATGAGGGACCAATATACAAAGCTTTATCATACATCAGTTCCAAGACAAGTACTAAAAAGGAGAGATTAGAATGATTAGAGATGCAAAGTTAAAACTTCAAGTTTTCACAAGTGTTGCCAAGTTGCCTTCAGATGCCAAGTAAAAACCTAGTGCATGTCGAGTTTTTTTCCAAATTTAGTAGAAGTTGAGAGGTTAGTTGCAGCCAAGTTGGTAGTGGATGCCGAGTGGTGTAAAAACAATGGAAGCTGAGTAAAGTAGAAATACTTAAGAAGCTGAGTGGACAACTATAAATGCACTTAGAATTAAATGCTACAAAACAAGGGTATATTTTTTCATTTTGAATCATTTTTCACCAGCGTAATCAAAAGAGAAAAGAAAAGAAGAGAGATGAATGATTTCCAAGCAATGTTTTGAGCATTTGAGAAAATTTCTACAAAGATTCAACACAGTTTCATTGAATCCAAGGTATTTATACTAATGCCAAGTTACACAGTTTCAAATTTTCTTCGTGTTTAAACCCTAGGTTGAATAAATGACCATTAGTTCTAGGAAACCTCAAGAGAAAGAGCCGTTTGAGGTCCAATTAGTGTCAAATGAAGTTAAGCAACCTAATTTTTGACCTATCCCAGAAGTTGCATATAAAAATGACCCAGCTAGAGCCCTATCTGTAATTCCTCCTAAGGTATTAATGGTGCAAGATGTTAGGAGGTGGTATAACTGCAAGATAGGTGCTATAGGAGATATGAAGATCAGAGAAGCTTATGATAGATTGTGAAAATGGAGTCTTAAAGGAAGAATTCCAAATTGTTGAGAAGAAGGGTTTAACTTGTGGCCTAGAATTCCCTACTATCTTCAAGATTGAATGGATCAAAATTATGTTGAGTAGGAATCATGATGGAAGTTTGTGGTTAGAAGATGGCCTAGTTAAGATATCAAAGAGGATTTTTCATAGAGTAATAGGTTATCCAACCCTAGATCAGCCCAAGACCCTTAGAAGTGACTTTAAAGAAGCCATTGAAAAGAATACAAGAGAAAAGTGGAACAAGAGAGGGATGACAATAGATACCATTAAGGATCCTCTTGTTGAATTTGTTGTCAAAGTTATATCCCATAAGTTTTATCAATCAAGAAGACTCAACAATGTTCCATGCATTGCAATGGATGTTGGTTATAAATTAGTTAAAAAGGATCATACTTATGACCTAGTAGAATTGCAATTGCAGCAAATCAATGAAAATCTTGGAGCTATAAGAAGAACTAAGGGATCCCAATGCAAATTTGGTGCTATATTGATTTGTATATCTTTCTATGTATAGAATGAATTTCCATCCTTTGGAAAAGTTTTTTGGAAAACAAATAAGTCTATTATATCCTAGGTGAATGAATATATTGAACAAATGGGAGCAAATTTTGAGACATTAATGACTGGTTATTTTGAAGATTTCAAGAAATCTATGAAACAAAGACTAAGGATACTTGTTTCATTAGTCGAGCATCATGTAAATGATGTTTGTTTTCTTTCTAACATTGACTATATGTACATTTAAGCAACTATACCAAGGGTTAGATGGCTTAGACCTCTTGATTATGAAATTAATATTGATGAGGCATCTGTAGCCATAACAACATTGTTAGCAGAGGAAGTGGATAAGAGTGCCCCACATTTTAGCACATATGATGTGGTGAGATCAAAGGTAGATATGGAGTTGAAAACTACTTCCACATTAAACAAAAAGGATAAATTTGTGAAGAAACTCAAGGCCAAATTTGGAGAGGGTACAACAGAGGCAAAGGAAGAAGATGATGAAGAGGCAAATGATGATGAAGATGAACAAGGGCAAGAACCACTAGCATTAACCCAAGGAATGGGTGAAGATGTTGAAGAAGAGGAAGGTGTTGAGTAGGAAAAAGAAGCACCTAAGGAAGAACCCAAGAAGAGGAAAGCACAACAATAGCCTACTACATAGCCAAGCCAAGCCCAGCAAAGCCTACCACAAGGGTAGATACAAGGGCTACAACAAAGGTAGCCAAGGAAAGTAGAAAGCAACACAACAAGGAGGGCTAGTAGAGAAAAAGAGAAGAAAATATGTCACACCCCCAAAGTCGGATGAGGAAAAGACATAATTTGATAATGAACAATTCAAAGTGGTAAGTCACACCACTAAATCTGACCTAGAAGATGTTTGTGACAATATTAGGGATAATGCAGATTTAATTGGATTGAAAACTATTGATTTCAATAAGTTAAGTAGAGAGGAGCAGAACATAGTGGAAGAATCAATCTACACTATGATGGCCAAGTTCAAGAATACTCCACTTGAACTTGATAATATTATGCCTAAGGAGCTATACTCCATTTTTGAAAATAAATAAAATTATTGTCTAAAAATGGGGAAATAAATAAGGGAGTCAACTTTGGCTCATGTAATGTCTGACCTCACTAAAGGTCAAATAAGAAAGGCAAGCAAGAAACATGGGAGAAAATTTGCACCCAAATAAAAAGCCTTCACATTTTGCAAAATGAGATTGAAGATGTTGTGCAAAAGTCCACACAAATGTGGAAATTGACTTATGGGTTGACTACAGTAAAGGAAGGACAAGAAGATCCCTTTGAGGGAAGAAACAATGATGAGGAAGAAGAGGAAAATGAAAAGGAAGAAGAAGGAGAAGAAGAAAAGGAAGAAGTTGTAGTGGAGAAAGAAACACAAAAGGGTGATATGGAAATAGCTGAAGAGCAGCAACAAGAACAGAGTGTGAAAGACACACAACTACCACCACCTAGTCCTCCTCATGCAACACATACACCTACAGAAAATGTGTCATGTCCCCTTTTCAAATAATAAAAAAATAATAATCTTTGCTAAGACAGGTAGGCCCAAGAAAGTGAAGTTTCGGAAAAAGGGGGGTTAATCTTTGGAAACCGTTGGACTAATAAATGAAATTATTATTAAAATATGTTTCATTAACCTCTCTTGGATGTGAGTTATGGTTATGGCCTCTTTTAAGGGGTTTGGAGGCATTTTGGGCAGGGAGGAGAACTTGATTTTTGCTCATTCTTTGTTATTCTTCAGAGGCTGCCAAACCTGTGGAGAAGGAGACCCAAGAACGGGAGTTTGTAGGTTTCCAGGGAGACCCAAGAATGGGAGTTTGCAGGTTTCCAGGAAGGCTAAGGATGGGAGTTTGAATCCATTCCATGTGCATGCTCATACAGAATTTGCCTTTGTGCTGAACAGTGTAGATTTGTGGGTTTTTGGGCATTTTTGTGTTAATTTTGGGAGCCCGATGAGCATAGTTTTTGTCCTACATTTGTGAGTTGTTGTGTAAAGGCTATATAGATCTGGAAATGTCATTTTTTAGGCTGTTATTCTGCTAAAAAATCTGTAAAAATGGCCATTTTCAGATTTATTAATAATAGGTGAAGCTGTGAAGCTTTTGGCACCATTTCTGGCATACCCGATTTGGGGTTTCTTGAGAAATTTGGAGGATCTTTGTGATATTAGTTGTTTGATCTTAAAGATCTGATTAAAGATTGGAAATATCATAAAAAATCAGAAAAGGGACATTTCAGTGGTATCAGAGCCATGATCTTGCCAGCCTGAGGGTTTGTAGAAGTTGCAGGTCAGTTTTGACAACTACCCAGATCTTGCATGTCAGTTTTGACAACTACCCAGATTTTGCATGTCATAATTTATGGTTGCATGTTTCTTCTAATCAGCTGCATGTTAAAATTTATGGTTACATTCTACTTCTAATCATTTTCATGTTAGTTCTTGGTGAATTTGGTGGTTGTAGAAGTTTGCATGTCAGTTTTGACAACTACCCAGATCTTGCATGTCAGTTTTGACAACTACCCAGATCTTGCATGTTAGTTTTGACAACTACCCAGATCTTGCATGTCAGTTTTGATAACTACCCAAATCTTGCATGTCAAAATTTATGTTTGCATTCTACTTCTAATCATATGCATGTTAGTTCTTGGTGAATTTGGTGGTTGCATGTTGCTTCTAATCAGCTGCATGTCAAAATTTATGGTTGCATGCAACTAAGTGAAAGAGAAAAAAAGATATTTGCAGCGAGAAAAGAATAAAGAAATTTTGATCAAACCTCTAGTTGAAAGTAAAAGTACAAAATCCAAGGAAGGGAAAAGTATGGCTGATCTAGATGAGATGGCAAAGAAATTCTTCCAAGACATCCAAAATACTTAGAAGCAAACAGTGGATAGTTTGGCAGAAACTAGAGAGGCTTTGCGAATATTGACAGAAAAACTACAAGGAGTTGCATCTATTAATGAGAAAGGGAGCACTTCAGAGGAGCCAAGAAATCTGAAATCCACACCATCTAAATCAACCAAAACTATTTTCTTGCCTGCAGATGAGCCACCAGTACCAAATCCAGCCATTAATCCTATGGAAGAGGTTACAGGTAACTTGATTACATTAAGAGCTACTTATAATGGCTTAGATGATGACTTTTGTAGTTTAGTTCCTTTTAGAGAATATGTGGATATGATGAACACTTTGATGCCCAAGAAAGAGTACAGAAGGGAGCATGACATAAGTGGAAGAGAGCTCAAAAATAAAATAAGCAAGTTTATAGCACCTACTTTTGATGGAACAAATAAAATTTCAGCTAGAGCATGGCTACAAAAATTATAGACCTTCTTCACACTTAACCCCATGAAGGAGAGTGATGTTGTTCAAATTGCAAGTCTACACTTGGAAGATGCAGCCTATGATTGGTGGTATCATGGAATGACTACTCAAGGTCATGATCAGGTAACTACATTTGATGATTTTAGTCAAAGAGTGATAGATAGATTTGACCTCAAGGATGATGATTATGAGGATGTTGTTGTGCATGATGGTGAGATACCTGGTGTAGATGAGCAGACATTGAGCATTCATGAATTTTCTGAGAGAGAGTACCAGGCACAGTTAGATGCTTCGTCACATGAGGTTGAGGCTAGTAGTACTTCACATGATTTATTCCGCCAGCTAAAGGTGTGTGAAGACAGTATTGTCACTACATTATCTCATCATGACAAGTATGTGGAGTTCGTTGGTATTGGTCATATTACTCAAGTCAGGATTTTGCTTGAGTTACCAGCTAATTCTAGTTTACAGATATGGACTCAAGATTCGTATATTGGCATTTGGGGTTCAGTTGACTATAAATCATTAACACTTTTTGGCAGTAGTGATTGTTTGGGTGCTACCATGGATTTGATTAGTAGATTGCATGGTGTTGTCTTTTCTTGTGCCAGGAGCTTATCCGATGTTTGTATTAGTTTTTATACACCGGTGTTGGGCTTTGTTCATATATCTAGTCAACCATACTTGCTGGAATGTGTTGATGATATTTCATATTTGGCAGTGTGTACAGATGAGTCCCAGGATCATATTGGCATTGATGACATCCAGGAGGATGTAGTGGGCAGTTTTAAAGACTTAGTTTCCTTGGGTACATAGGAGTTGGACAGCAGTGCTAATGTTTTTGATACTCCGTATGTTGATATGAGCTTTAGATTTAATTCACAGGGTATGGATTGTAATACTCTAGAGACTAGTGACTTTGAGGATACTCCTTTAGACAGTGCATCAGAGGAGGTTTGTAGGAGACAGTCAAGCCAGTGCCATCATGTGCCTAATCAGTTAAGAGTTAGTGACCGAGACATTGCTATCGCTTGCCAGCATTTTGATGCTACTCGTCAGTTGTTAGCAGTTTATGGATGGGGTTCTCCTACTAGTGATGAGTAGGAAGGCAGTTATCTTTCCTTGACAGAGATCCACTCTTTATGGGAGGCTATTCAGATTTTGAGACAGAATTATATGTAGTTGGTTGCTGACAGAGATTATCTTATGGAGTGGGGCAGTACAGCATATGATGCATTGTTGGCCAAGGAAGATGAGGTGAGTGAGCTTACTGAGCAACTTGAGGTGACTTCTGAGATTCTTGAGAGTACACAGTTGGCTTTCAAGGAGTCACAGTTTCATTTGGCTAAGGCGACCATGGAGTTAGAGTGGCTACAGTCTTTACCTGATTCTATATAGTCACAAGCTATGGTGTTTGGTGATCCGAGGATGTCCATGGCCAAGATTTTCAGAGACAGTGGAGATGGGGATGCATCCATCCTTGATACTAACATTGGCATATCAGGTTCATTCCCACTAGAGTCAGGTTCAGTTGAGTTGGGTTTTGTAGCAGATTGTTGTATGCTTGACATGGTGGTGGCCACTAGTACTGATGGCACAGAGACTAGAGATGTATCAAAGAGCATGTGTGATGTTGGTGAGTCGACAGTTGGCATGCTTCCTACTAGTAATACTACTCCCTTGGTGATATCTTCAGAGATAGTAGTCAATTCCAACATGGTTAATGATCAATTGCAGTTAGTTTCATCTGGATTACAGTCTGAGCCACTGACTGAGATTGGCGCATTCTATCGGCATTACACTGTGAGGTACGCTCATCAATTTACCTTTGATGACCATGTTAATGAGATTATGATACAGAGATGTACTTTGGTTCCTAGTGCTTATCATCAGTTATGGAATAGTTTGATGCCTCAGGATGAGAGTTGTGATGGGCACAACATGGTGATAGGTCCTGCAGTTGATAGCTTGATAATACATGACTTAGAGTAGGAGTTTTGGAGTGATGCTTCAGCAGGGTATGTACATCAGTTAGCAATTGATCCTTGTGTTGAGGAGTTGATGGTAGGAAAATTTGGTTTGGGTTCCATTTCTTGTTGTTCATCTTGTGATGGCTTTTCACCATCAGGGGTGCATGGGAGTTATGGTTATGAGATAGTGGCCGATGATCTACAGAGTTGTGTTGATTGCAGGAGTTGTACACTGTGTGGATTCTCCATACTTGGTATAGTTTCATATGAGAGCATTCACCATTGTTGCAGAGTTGGATTGTACATTTCGTATAGGCCAGTGGGATGCGTTGATGGTATTTATTGTGTTGGCAGTTTGATTTGTCCACTTTAATGTTCTAAGAGTTTGTGTCTCATGGGTTTTTGACTATGGTGGTGGTGATTTTGGAGTTTGGTTGAGCTATAATTGTCAGTTTGATTATGGATTCCTCTTGGTCATATTGCAGAGGATATTGCAGGAGCCTGTGTTAATTGGTAGTAGTATAGTTCATGACTACATTTGGGATCCATGTGGATTGATTGGTTTATTGTTCAGCCATTGCTTGAGGACAAGAAATGTTTGGGGAGGGGAGGACTTGTCATGTCCCCTTTTCAAATAATAAAAAAATAATAATCTTTGCTAAGACAGGCAGGCCCAAGAAAGTGAAGTTTCGGAAAAAGGGGGGTTAATCTTTGGAAACCGTTGGACTAATAAATGAAATTATTATTAAAATATGTTTCATTAACCTCTCTTGGATGTGAGTTACGGTTATGGCCTCTTTTAAGGGGTTTGGAGGCATTTTGGGCAGGGAGGAGAACTTGATTTTCACTCATTCTTTGTTATTCTTCAGAGGCTGCCAAACCTGTGGAGAAGGAGACCCAAGAATGGGAGTTTGCAGGTTTCCAGGGAGACCCAAGAATGGGAGTTTGTAAGTTTCTAGGAAGGCTAAGGATGGGAGTTTGAAGCCATTCCATGTGCATGCTCATACAGAGTTTTCCTTTGTGCTGAATAGTGTAGATTTGTGGGTTTTTGGGCATTTTTGTGTTAATTTCGGGAGCCCGATGAGCATAGTTTTTGTCCTACATTTGTGAGTTGTTGTGTAAAGGCTATATAGATCTGGAAATGTCATTTTTTAGGCTGTTATGCTGCTGAAAAATCTGTAAAAATGGCCATTTTCAGATTTATTAATAATAGGTGAAGTTGTGAAGCTTTTGGCACCATTGCTGGCATACCCGATTTGGGGTTTCTTGAGAAATTTGGAGGATCTTTGTGATATTAGTTGTTTGATCTTAAAGATCTGATTAAAGATTGGAAATATCATACAAAATCAGAAAAGGGACATTTCAAAATGTAATTGTGAAGGGTGTTCTTGATACTTCAAGTTAGAACATTAATCCATTAACTGTAGAGGATCTTAGAAAGATCCTTCACCAAACAATTTTACAATCATAGTTGTGTACCAATCTAGTTTTGGTGAATGTAGAGGAATTATAGAAGGTAGTAGCTGTGATAACCAAGGAGAAGGTGAATCCACAAGAACCACCTTCACAAACTCCAACAGCTACAAGTGGATAGCCACAAGAGCAACAAGCACAAGATGCATCTACTAAGTTTGATTCCACAGTGACAATAACTTCAACTGCTAAAGAGCAAGCAAACAAGACAAAGGGATACCTCTACTCCTATAGCAAAAAGTCAAGGTGCACCTCCTTTGATCACTATAATTGATCAAGGCAGAGTTGAAGAAGACAAAGAAGAGGAGAGAACCCATAAGGACAAGGAACAAGAGGCAATCCAAACATTAGTCAATATGCCTACTATAGGGACTCCTACTAAGTAGTTGAGCACTGGTGTAGTACCATTCCAAATTCTAGTAGTAGGATCGAGCTCTACCAAGGTAGCAAGGGTACTTCACTATGGGGACCCTGCACTTGATGAGGAGATATTCATACCAAGCTATGATTATAAAACAATGAATATAACACAAATCAATGAAGTGCAAGAGGCACTAGAGAAGAAGAAAAAGAAAGAGATACTCAGGAATGAGTATAGACAAAGGAAAGCATTGATAGAAATCAAAGATATCTTTCTTGATGCTTTTAGCCTACAAGTACCTGATGAGACAAAGCCCATCATGGAGCAACTGTCCAACATAGTGGACCAGGTACAAAATGAAGACCTAGATACAATTGTTAAATTACTTGAATGGTTTAAAAATAAATTCTAGATGGAAGTCAATGAGAAAATATCTAGTGAGATAGCACTAACACAGGTGGAATTTGCTAAGAAGGTTGAGTAAGTCAAAGTAGTACTTGAGAATATATTCTCACTATGCTCCAAATTGTGTGATTCCTTATACTTCACACAAGAAACAAGCCAAAGGATATTGAGCTTGGAAAGAGACCTCAAAATATCTAGCACATAGCTACCCAAGAATATGACTCAAAGTGAGAAGCATTTTGCCACAACACTTCATACATAAAGGGAACTAGTTGTACTAACAGTAGATGAGGCTAACACCAAGGCCAAGTTGATATAGATACAGTTTGCAATAACCCCTTACATGGAAGTTTTGCATAAAGAGATGGCCTATGTAGAAAATGTTTTGAAGAAAGATCCTAATCTTTCTACATTAGAAGGCTTGGTACACCATGCAGCAGAGACAACCATCTAGCTTAAAGAACTGGAAATTGCCTTGGACAATTGGGATGTTGCTCTAAAGATCATAATGGAGGTAAATAAAACCTTTTTGGCTAAGTATCCCATTCATTCATAGGACCCTCTAACATAATTGTCAAAAAAGGGGGAGATAATAAGATATGGGGGAGTTATAATAAATTTGGGGGGATAATCAATTTTAAGTTTTGAGGAGTGATAAGGAAATAAAGCCAAAAGGATACAAAAACTACAAGGAAGATGTGTGAAAGGGGGAGAAAAAATAGAGCAGACAAAAATAGAAGCAAAGGAATGATAAGGCAGAAAATGGAAACAACATGAGACAAATCCAGCATAAAGAAGTTTGGTTACAAAAATGACACATCAACTTAGGGGGAGTTACAAGTTATTGAGGTATATAATCTTCTACAAAATTTTGAACAAGCTTTTGAAGTTTTGTACATATGCCGAACAAGATATGTATTATACTCATAGAGATCAAATTCATAATGATTAGTTAAGAATTTTTGACACTCATGTCAAAGGGGGAGATTGTTGGTCTCAAATTAGTTTTGACAATTGAGTGTCAACACACTTGACTAAATTCCAAGGTTGATTCTGAGTATAATATATATGCCAATCTACAGTACGGGTTGAGCCAGAGATTCAATAGATGTCAGTGAACTTCATGTGCCTGACAAGTTTCAAGTGCCAAGTGACAAGTGATGTTGAGTCACTATAGGTTTCGAGAAAAGTATAGGTGTCAAGTGAGATAGAGTTATTGTAGGAGTCGAGCAATACAAAAATCCTATATGTGTCGAGCATTAGCAATCAGTAAGTGTCGAGTAACACAGAATCAACATATGAGTTTGTGCCTTCACAAACTCAAATGTAAACCATTTTTTACCTAACTCAGGATGAATCTCGAAGGATCTAAATGATAAGATTGAATCTTTTACATTCCCTATGTAATCAACATGCAGCCAATCAGAAAAATGGAGAAAGCATGCAACCAATAGGAAGAGTGTAAAGATTTGAGTGGGAAAAGAAGGATGAATATTGATCATGGATTCATAGCTAACCCTAAGTCTTCGAAGCCTTTATAAGGAGGTCGAAACCCCATAATTCAAGAGAGAGTGAGAGTTGTATGGGAGAATGCTAGTGAACTTAGAGGAAGAGAAACACTATAGAATCAAGTTGATCAAAACAAAGCATCAGAACTATGAACAGAGTTATATCAGATCAGGAAGAATCAAAATAGATTGAGAAGAACAAGGATCTAGAATCAGAAGTAGAAGATTGTAAGTTATCAAGTCAATACATTCTAATACTTTCTAGATATTGTATTAGGAATGAAAATCCTATGGAGATAGGTTGGTTTAGCAGCCATGTTGTAAACCTTTAACAAGGTAACATTCCAAGTGAGTGTTTGTAAATCCTCTAACTAGGTCACTTTTAATAGGGTGTAAAGCCTTTAATAGGCAAGCCTTTCACAAGGTAGACCATTGGAAGTAGTCAAACTTTGTAATCTTAATTAGTTACATATTGTTGTAGTGATAATTTGTGGGTGTCATCCCCACCCTAGTTTTACCTTCTAATTTTGGAGGGTTTCTAGGTGACCAAAATCTGGTGTTATCTATTTTCATGCATGTCTTTACTTTCATGTTAAGTAGATATGTTAGATGCATGTGAATGATCTCAGTTAAATTTTTAGAGGGTAGAATATTGTTACTTTTGATTCAACCCCGCCCCCCCAAAAGTAAATCTTCCCACTTTTAAATTCTGATAGTATCGTGCAATACTTATTAAAGTACCTATACAATACTTTAAAGTGTCATGTGATATTTGTGTCAAAAACCCTTAAAATGCATTAAATTTTTTGTTTAAAGCTCAAAAAGTCAAGAAAATTTGGAGACTCACCAGGGCCTTGTAGTCGAGTGGTTGGTTGTGTAACTGGCTATGCTCAAAATGGTGTTTTTGGGTTAGAATGACAACTAGCACCATGATCTCTCTCCAAACCACTCAAAAGCTCTCCAAAATCATAAAAGAAAAATGAATTGAAAATGACCCTTGGACCCCTTATATATTCCTCTGACCTCATTTTGACTCATTTTTCAAACTCCTTAGAATTCTATGAAAATTACACCTTTGGCTGATTTTTATGTCCTAGATCCATTTTTAGGATCGAAATTGAAATATGAGTTCATCTTGATATCCAAAACCACATTTCAAAATTCTACCTTCTTTTATGCAATTAGATGATCTTTTGAGGTCTATTCTTCAAACCTTCATTGAGGCATCTTCATTTCTCCATGCCTTCACCATTTCTACACTTTGTACCTACTTCAATTCACATCTTTCACTTTTAAATCATCTTTCTACTTGATTTGACCTAATTCTAATACTTTATCCTTCTTAGTCAACTCTAGTCAACAGGGATGTTCTGTCAAAATCTCACATCTATCATCATGGAATTTTCTATATCTTGATTTTCTCATATCTTGCTCATTTTGCATTCCCTTTACCTCATTTTGATCTTGATCCCAAGGGGGCAGAAATACTCTATCATCACTTGCTACAACTATCTATTTCTTAGGAGTGTATGTTTGATCTTTTCATTTTCTCTTGATCTATCTACTTTTCTTGGTGTGAGAACTCTTCTTGAGTTTTGACATTATTTCTCTCCTAGTGTTCAGTACTATTGGTATTAGGTTATGCATTCAGGACTTTCTCTCTCATTTTGCATTTCATTCTTCAAAATTAGATATCTCTATTGTTGCCTACTTGGCTTCTATATTCTTTGACATAATGTGTTCCTAGATCAATCACACATTACTCAAATAAGGGCAAATGTAATCACCTAAAAATGGTCATCTATACTATTAGCCCCCTTTCTTAGCATTTTAGCTAAATTAATTAGTCATTTGTCTAGGCCAAATTGCTAAAAAAATCAATTTAATTTGATTTAACCTATAGTTTGACTATATTATCCTAAGTTCATATTTAATTAGAAGAACATGTCCTTTGACTCAAGTGCATATTTAATAATAACTACTAGAATTAAGATTAAATGTTAAGATGTAGAACATGGCTATTAAGAGCATGCCACAATAGGTTAGCACATCACTAAGTGATTCTACCAACAAGAGGAGGTAAGTTTGTATTTATCAAAAGAAACAATGGTTCCTAAGGGTTTTTATTAGCTATAATGACATCATAAATCTATAAACTTCCAAGGTTTTTAATGCTTTTCCTAGCCCCTTTTAAATATTGAATTCATAAAATATTGGTTGGACAACTCCCAATAAAGTATAAATCTACATAAATACGATATCATTGTACCTATAATAAGACTCTTTCTTGAGATGGATAAATATTTCATCTTGTCGACACATCAATAACTCAAAATGTTTAAAATTTATTCAAAATACATATTTCTAATATATTGTAACACAAGATAATAACCTTATCTAGGGCCCACGGTTCACTTGTATATGGGGCATGCGTATCAACCATCTCAAACCCATAGTTGATATGGAAATGTTCTCATCATTATCTAAATGATTCCAAAGGATGCACAACCCCGCCACCTTGGGGAATCTGATGAGAAGGGAATAAAAATATGCAAAATTAGGTCAAACAAACATTAGAAACATTAGCATCAGCTCAAGAGCATCATCAATCAAGAAAAATGACAAAAAATGGTACTCATACATGTAAAGTTTAAGCTAAAAGCCTCAAAAATAGAGTATATGATGCATTATAACTAGGAAATACAATTTGTTGAACAACTATCGTACAATACCTTCTATACTACTTGGGTGATACTTTTTAGCTAGGTGATATTTCGCACTAGGTCATATGATATTTGGGCATGTGTGATGTGATAGAGTTTTCTAAAGCCGCATGATACATTTGTTGACATAAACATCAATTTGTCTATCAATGCCTCAATACTTAGTCAAATTCTTACATCTCTACCAAGCTCTACAGTTGCTACTAAGCCTATCATTTAGTTTGTAGTGTTAACCAAGTGTTTTAGATACTCCCAAGCCAAGGAATCAGTTTGCAATGTTTTCCAAGCTATACAATATTTAACAAGCTTCATAAACATTGTATAGTGCAAACCAAGCATAGTAGAGGCTACCAAGCTATTCAGTGGAAGTGAAGAAGATCATAGTGTTAACCAACCTATGGTATGCTAACCAACTTATACTATGTCTACTAAGCTCACAACATTAACAATGTGAATCTAGTGTTGACTGAGTAATGCAATGTCAACTAAGTGACTCAGTAGCTATCGAGTTTCTCAGTATTCACCGAGTTACATAGTGTTGACTATGTTCGAGCTACTTGGAAGTGATTAGTATGGACTAAGCTTCAAGTTCAACCAAGTGCCAATTTTTTTGGGGTGTTGATAGTTCTTTTCATGTATCAAAACATCACCGAGTTTATCTTGAGAACTCAAGTTATAGTAGTTGGGCCGACTTTATGAATTATGATGAAATTGGTATTATAGCCAACTCCAGTAAGTTATGATTTTGATTGGCATATATTTAATTCATTATACCATATCTAGATATATATTTGAAGAGATATAATGAGCAGGAGTGAGAATTAAAGAAGTCTACAAGTAGTAACACTAGAGATTTATCTATCTCATTCAAGTGGTCATTACAATACAAGGAATCTCAACTTACAAATCAGAGTTGCAGATCAAAGATCAACCACTGGTTCATCTTAATAGGTGCATTAGTCAAATACTTGAATAGGGTGGACTTAACAATCTTTGCTAAATCTCTTAACTGAGTGCATACTTCATTATATGTTTGCAAATCCTTCAACAAGGTGGACCTCATAGTTCTTATTACTCCTAACAGGGAAAATCACTAGAAGTGGTCAATTGTAAGCCTGAATAGGTTAACTTTATACTACATTACTAAAGCTTGTGGGTATCATCCCCACCCTAGTTTTACTTTCTAATTGGAAGAATTTTGGGTCACGATATCTTGTATCAAAGTGTTATGAATGTTTATTTGCTTTCATTCTTTCATGCATGCAATTAGATCATGTTGGTGTAAATAAGTATTTACTTATTAAACTTGCTTAAGTTTACTTAGGTTAATGCATTATTTAATTATTTTTCATTATTTAATTATTTATTTAGGTGAGACACTTAGGATTTTGTGTACTCTCATTGATGTATGGAACTCTAATTATGCACATGGTGTCTACAACATAGGAGTTTGCTTCATTCACTAAGTTTTCTTGTTGAAAACATAGTTATTCACACTCCTTATTTAGCACATGTTGTCTACACCATTGATTTGCATTCTACAACATTGTAGGCTTATCCTCACATCATCGCACTTAATTCCATGTTTAATAGAGGATAATCCATATCTAGTGGACATGTGCTTGGTTGTATGACTTATCATGATGTTGACTTCTATGCATTCTAGAAGCTCTCCCGAGGCCTTTATATACAGGCACTCCTAGTGTACTCTCAAGATGGCATATTGAATGAATATCATCATTCTGATCATACTCTATCTATTTTGGTCTATTGTGTGCTTGTGTTGAGTTCTTTAGTTCTTGGGTGAATTCTAGCCTAAGCCAAATTTTTACATGGTATCAAAGCTCTGAGGGAGATTCTCTACACATAGCCATTTGAGACCATTCATGCTTCAATGCCTTGACATGAATCTAGAGGATTCGTAGAAATTGGGAGCATCTAGGGCCAGATGTGACCTCACCATTGCATTTGGAGCATCGATTCGATGAAGATCGACTGCAAAAATTTTTTGCAAATTAGAACCCAGAGGCCCTGATTTGCAGTTTGGGTATGGTTGTTTTATTGATATGATTTGTTATTTTTCAAGTATGGTCATTTTATTGATCTAATTAGTTATTTTTTGGATCTAAATCTCTGCAATTTATCTACATTTTTGGATTTTTTATAGTTGAGGAAGAGATTTTTTTTCTGAATCAGGTAGTGACACCCTGACTCAGCTTTATATTTTTGGCAGATATATTTTATTATCACAGGGCATTATTATTTTAATTGGTGGGCTATTCATCATATTCTACAAGAAACTACAAATTGTGGCCACATAGCAGCTATACTACTAAATCTGTACTGCGATTCTACCTCAAAAAATTTGGCTAAGCATTTGGAAATACATGGGTCATACTACACAGATTTTCGAGCATCTCAAAATCACTGGTGAATTTTTCAATAAAAAATTCGTTGATGGCACACTAACCACACGGCCTGGCCAAGCCCATAAGCTTCTTCACTATACAAGTTGTGGGCTTCTATATTTTAATCCTTCTGTAGAAGGTTTCCCCACCAATGTGGAATAAAATCTAAGAATTTTGGCACCCCAGCAAAGATTCTTTGTGGTATCTTCAGAGATTCTTGCAATGGAAAAATAATTCCATGACCTGTAGTGCAAATCCTAGCAATCTTTGCAATCATCTGTGCCACATGGTAGTGACTGTGCATACAATCAATCCTAGTCAGTGTTAAAATAGCACCACATGACATAATTTCCTTCTCTTGCGACCCTCTAGTGTGGCACCATGCGACATCTCTGAAAGCTACCTACACAGACGCATGACCAACACACATCATCAAGTGACTATATAGGCTTACTTAGACATGTCAAAATACCCTGTCAATCTAGTTAGTAGCCATACCCCTGCCACGTCTACATTTTTTGTACATTTTGTATGGGTCCATATAGTACGGTGAGACACGTCATTTGCCACATCATCGAGGCCCAAAATTTTTGTTGATCTCATCCTTTTACTGGCATAATTTTGATGGTCATCAGACCATCATAACATGCCAAATTAGAGTTATTGTGATGGTTGTATGATGGTCAAATTTACCCTCATCATTCACTAATACAACCCCTCTCCAAATTGATTTTGGTTTTTACAGTCTGACTTTGGGAGGCCATAGCTTAGACATTTGAACTCTAAATAAGGTGCAATTTTTTAAAAAAATTGAGTAGAATTTTCTAAATTTTTTAGTGGTGTAGCTATTTTCTAGTTTTGATGCATGGATTGTTCAGAATTTTAATTTTTTTGCAACTATACCTAGATAATCCTACATTTTGCAACTTCAAACGCTCCGTATGGGCACATCTGGAGTCAAAAATAGGTTCCATTTTTTTTTGAAAGTGCATTATTTTTTGTCTACTTTCTAGATCTAGCATCAGATTGTAGGGTTGTGTGGACAAAAGTGTCAATTTCAACAATAGGGCCTTTCTTTATTTTGTAATGCTTCAGAATTGTAGCACATTGTAAAGTTTCAAATTTTTACTCCATTAAGAGGTTCTAACAAGAAAAATCAAAAGTCCATGAAGGAATCTATTTTGGGGGATTTCTTGATTTAGTGAAAGGGGGGGTGTTATTGGTGTTGTGTTCTCTCTTTTCTACACCTTTCTTTCATTTTCTGCATTATGGAAAACTTTTAAGTTTCCTAAATTAACTTCTCATAACTATGCTACATGGTCCATAAAAATGTGGTATCAATTAATGCATAATAGAGTTTCACAATATGTAGATGGTACTCTTCCTAAACTAGCAGGTGATAATGTATCAACAAGTGATAGTCTAGCTTGGGTAGCAATGGATAGGAAAGCCCTTGGTGATATATGTTTGGGGGTTGATGATAAGATCATGTATCAAATCAAGAAGTATTCTACATCCAAGGAAGCTTGGAATACCCTCAAAAAACTTTATTGTAAAGTGTCTGAAGAGGATGTGTTTAAAATTGAAGATGAGCTTGTCTCTTTAGATGTTAAGTCATATGATTGAATATAGGATTTCATCATTAAGGTGAATGAACTAAGGATGAAGCTTACAGATTATGGGAGTTCTATCAAAGATGATAGACTGATCTATCTCATTCATAACAAGCTGGCATCAAAATATTCCACATTTGTATATTCTTTTAACACCTCAAAGACTACCTTAGGGTCTGCCTATAAGAAAGTCCCTTTTGATGAATATGATAAACTATTGGATGATGAAGAAAAGAAGTTGAAATCAATGGGGATTCTCAAATCACCTCAGTGTAAAGCATTGGTGGCCAACAATGAGGGTTCTCAAAATTCAGTTGGACAATCTTCAAATAAAGGAAAGGGTAAGAAGAAATGGAAGAGAAAATTAGAGTATGCAAAAAAGACAACACCACAATCCAATCAACAAGGAAAGCCCTCAAATTCCAACAATAAGGGGGACAAAAATAAGAAGAAGAAGAAATGTGCTTATTGCAAGAAATCGGGTCATTAAAAGCATGAGTTCTATCTTAAAAAGATTAATGAGTTGACCAACATCATGAAGAGACATAATGTTCCACTGCCTAATGCTTATAAGGAGAAAGGATCTTCTTTAGATTCAAAGGGAAAAGGGCAAGCACTCATGGCTAATTCAAACCCTTCAAAGGAATGGATCTTTGACTTAGGTTTCTTTTATCACATGGGTTCTTCAAAGGAGGATTTTTCTTCAATGAAGCAGTCCAAGGTACCACACATCTTCATGGGGAATGATAGAAAAATGGAAGTTGAAGGGAAAGGAAATGTGGAGATGGAAAATGGAGAGTTTCAAGATGTTCTCTATGTTCCAAACCTAAGTTCAAATCTCCTATCAATCTACCAAATCACTCACCTTAGAGGTGGACATAGAGTTGAGTTCCTTCCAGACTTAGTTAAGGTGTACAGTCTCAAAGATGATTCCTTGGTTGTATTGGGAAAAGTGAATGATAATGAGAGGTTGTACTCTTTCTCTCATTTTGTACCCAAGTCTCCTTCAAAGGCCTTGTTATCACAATAAAATTCAAACATGTAATTATGGCATGAGCGATATGTTCATCTTGGCTTCTGCTACCTACACCAACTTTGCACATACTGAATGGTCAAAGGTCTACCTCAAATCAACTTTTCTAAGGGTGAATGTTCACCAAATTTAGTTGATATGCATCCACAGGGGAAGCTACAGAGAGGATATGTCTTCAAGAGCACCAAGTGTTCTACAAATGGTTCACATGGTATTAGCAGGTCCTTTTGCATTCAGATAGGGTCGCTACATACTTACCTTTGTTGATGAATTTTCAAGGTTCACTTGGGTCTATTTTCTTCATAACAAGAATGAAGTGGCGTAAAAGTTTCTAGCCTTCAAGATTCATGTAGAATGGAAATCCAAAAAGGCCATCAAACTACTCTAAATGGAAAATGGAAGCATGTATGTGAACTAAAGACTTATGGACTTTTTTAGACTTGAGGGAATTGATCTTTAGACTCCCTTAGCATTTAGTCCGCATAAGATAGATATTGCAACATTGAAAATCTACACTCTTAAGTCTATGGAAAGTTGTATGATACAATCCAAGTCTCTAGATCCATCATTAGAAGTCGAAGCAATCTCTAGTGCCACTCACATTCTTAATCATTCTCCTCATCCAACCTTAGATGGTAAAACTCCTTTTGAAGCATGGTCTGACAAAAAATCTATTGTGACAATCTTCAAAGTCTTTGATTGTCTTGCATGGGAAAAGATATCTTCCTAGGGATGCAAGGCACTATCATCTCAACCTTGTACCTTCATTGGTTATGAAGACAGTGTGAAGGCATATAGACTTCTAGATCCTAAGACACATCAATTTTTTTTGGAGAAGGATGTATACTATGAGGAAAGTTCACCAAGCTTATCCTCTACTCCTCTTCGCACATCATACAGTGTCGAAACTGATAGTGACACTAGAAATAGTGCTTCAACAGATTTAGACATGTGGGGTTCTATCAAAAATTGTAGTGAGAGGTCACTTATCTAGTTCAGTCCACATCCATACATTGCCACAGTGATAGGTCCAAAACAACAGGGTACATCTAGTCTTCTAGGTACAGGTTCAGTGACAAATTTGGGGGACAGTATTGATGATTTGCCTCTTCTTCTTGATGCAAAATTACCTTCTTCAGTTGTCATGAGGGTTCCATCCAACTCTCTTGTTCATTCTCTACATGATCAATCATCACAAGTTGAAGTGATTGTGGATACTTATGATTAGCAATTGCAGCAAGGTTCTTCATTAGTTGTAGAGACAGTTCTTTAGGATAGGTTCTTCAGCTAGTTGTGCAAGTTTTAGAGACATCACTTAGCTATGGGATTCTTTCCACCCACAGTGGAAGCATCTCATTTATACCCTTGGCATTGTTTCTTCCTAAGGGGAGGAACACCATTCTGCAATCTTGGATTAGCTTCTTCATCAAAGTAGTTACTATTTGGCATTCTTCTTTTGTTGGGGGGGGGGGTGGGGGGGGGGTGTGAGCCTATCCTGTCTCTCTTCCTCTTCTCATCATTCTTTTATGTATATATTGGATGTATGTCATAACAGGGGGGGGTCTTGATTACTCCATCCATCCATGCATCCCTATTTATCTCTCTTTTTGGGGGAAGGTTTTTCCCATGAGGTTTTCCCTCTTTCCCACTTTATGAGAGATTGCATATCATTATGTACATGAGTACCTAACATTGCCTAGTAGTCAGGACCCATCTTGCATATCATCCTTGATTTCATAAGCTTAAGGGCATTCCCCTAATATGCACTTAAGGGGGGGTGTTGGTGTAAATAAGTATTTACTTATTACACTTACTTAAGTTTACTTAGGTTAACGTATTATTTAATTATTTTGCATTATTTTATTATTTATTTAGGTGAGACACTTAGGAGTTTGTGTACTCTCATTGATGTATGCAACTCTAATTATGCACATGGTGTCTACAACATAGGACTTTGCTTCATTCACTAAGTTGTCATGTTGACAACATAGTTATTGGCACTCCTTATTTAGCACATGTTGATTTAGCACATGTTGTCTACACCACTAATTTGTGTGCTACGCCATTGTAGGCTTATCCTCACATCATTGCACTTAATTATGTGCTTAATGGAGGATAACCCATATCTAGTGGACATGTGCCTGGTTGTATGACTTATCATGATGCTAATTTCTATGCATTCTAGAAGCTCTCCTGAGGCGTTTATATATAGGCACTCCTAGTGTACTCTCAAGCTAGCATATTGAATGAATATCATCATTCTGATCATACTCTATCTATTTTGGTCTACTATGTGCTTGTGTTGAGTTCTTTAGTTCTTGGGTGAATTCTAGCCTAAGCCAAATTCTTACAGATTAGAATATTATATGAAGGATTAATTGTGAAGTAAGATAAAGTTCTATTGGTTCTTGATTCACCCCTCCCCTCTTAGTAACCTTTCCTACCTTATATTTCTAATAATTGGTAGCAAATCTCTCATGTTCTCACATCAGAAGTTTAATAGCTTGAGAAAATATAAGAGGCAATGGAGGTATATAGGCTAGATAAGGCTATTGACAATGAAAAGTTGGATCTAGAATTGGATATTAGATAATTGAAGAAAGAAAAAGAGAAATTCTCTCAATCATTGAAAAGAAGGAAAGATCTTGAGTACAAATGAATGGCAATCTCTATACTAAAGAAAGAATTTAAGACATATATCCATAAAGAAATTCAAATGAAGCTAATGAAGCAATCAAAAACCTATTAGAAGATAATTATAATCTTCAAGAAGAAGTCAAAAAGCTAAAAAGAGAACAAGAAATCCATTCAGTGAGATTATTTGAAGTCATGGAAGAAAAATCCAAAGCCAAAAAAGAGATAGAAGAAAAGAAAAATGAAATTCAACAACTATCCCTTCAACAAATAGACTTCATTGATCCATTGATCACTACTGCAAATGAAGAGCTTATAAATCTAAGACAGAGAATGAAAGACTACAAAATGATCTGAACATTGAAAAGCAAACCTACGAAAGAATGATAAAATCTTAGGAAAGAATAAATCAATTGAATGAACAAAGTCAAAAAAGACATAAAGGAAAAAGTGGAATGGGATACATAGAAGAAGGTGAATCATCTCATCAAGGTGCTCAAAAGAGTAAAATGCCTACTTGCAATCATTGTGGTAAGATAGGTCATACATCAAACAAATGTTTGAGTAATGGTAAAGAAAAATTCAATAAAAAGTGTTATAGTTGTAATAAGCATGGTCATACAGAAAATGAATGCAAAGGAAAACTTAAGTTTGAAGTAAATGCCACAATTGCAAGAAACAAGGCCACAAATCTTCAGAGTGCAAAACCAAGTAGTGGAGCCCAACAAAACAAATTATGAAAGAAATGTTTGGATGTATTATCCACATGGTGTAGGTGTCACTACTATGGTGAATTTGGGTACATTGGAGAAAACTGTGTGAAACATCATATGAGGAAAAGAGATACTACAAAAAGGATGTTTTATTTGTATAGAACATGGACATTTTGCCAAGAACTATATGAATACAAGTAGAATTGAAGATGAAAAGAAAGCCAAAGCTGACAATATCATAAAACAAATGAGGTAGTAATGGGTACCAAAATCTATAGAGAATGCAAACCAAGATCATGAATTGAATGATACCC
This sequence comes from Cupressus sempervirens, assembly GCA_028749045.1. Lineage (NCBI taxonomy): Eukaryota > Viridiplantae > Streptophyta > Pinopsida > Cupressales > Cupressaceae > Cupressus > Cupressus sempervirens. The sequence goes on along the minus strand of CM053785.1, from coordinate 124,707,607 downwards.
AAGTCAATGAGTTGGGTAGATCAATCATTTCAACTTAGTTCCTTATGGAGATCACTAGAACTGTGATTCAAAAGAAGTGATCTAATATCAGTTCTAGGCAGCAAGAAGAATGATCCAAATCAGCATTTAAGATGCACAAGGATCACTGAGTATGATGAAAAGTAGGAGAGCTTACTGAGCAAGGTTTGGTTGCAAGAGTTAACCAAGAAAGGTCGGGTTGCATATTGTTTCTGGTTACAGAAATAGAGTTGGTAGTTTCTACTGAGTTTTGGTGAATCTATTGAGCTATAGATGTCTCTTAAGTATTAAAGAATAAGCCAGGTGGAGGAAAACCTATCATCAAGCAAGTATGAAGTACAAAGCATTAATGATGATCAAATAGAGGAAATTTGTTAAAAGGAAGAAATCAAAGGCATTGTTTCATTGTAAATTTCTAGAGCTATTTGTGAAGAGTGAATTCAAAGCCCTTGAATAATTTAAATATTTGTTGTTGAAGAGTTTTCAAATTTTTTAGAAACTGTACCGAGCATGGAATCTTTAAGTAGCGAAATGGAGAAAGGTTTTGAAATGTTGGCTTGTGGAGTCGAATACAAGGTATCTAATTTCAAGTTGAGTCTAGCAATTATAGAGGCACTCAACCCAACTAGTGTACAGTCTCAACTTCCATCAAAGGTATTACTCATGCATGGAATCCATTCTTTTTACCATTTTTCTATTTAGGAAACTTGAAACCCTAGAGATGAATGAAGCGTACAATTAATTGTGTGTGGATGGTACATTGAAATGCAAGCATCAACATTTAGAAACCAAGGGTTTGATGCATATTTCATATATGCCAAGAGACTTTTAGGTCAAATGTATTAGATTTATTCTAAGTCATGTTTACAATGGGTAGTTATGGTTTGACCACCCCTTTCTAATTACAAAGAAAATGATTCACACAATCACTAGGCTTCCAATACTAAACAAAGCTAAGACAACCAAAAGCCTAGGTTAAGTTGAATTGGCTAAGAAGACTCAATTTTCCAAGTGGGATGAAAGAGGAGTGAAGCTTAATGGAGTAACAAACATGGAGCTAAATTTTAGCATATGTGTAATTGCACACAAAATTTATAGTTCTAGTCAGTTGAATAGCATGTCATGTGAAGCTGTCGATCTTGCATACAAGGTTGTGAAGAATAACATATCCTTTGACCTTGTCGAGTTTTTGTTGAATTAGCTCAACAACAACATGAAGAGCATCAGAGGATCAAAGAATAATCCATGTATGTTCAGATCTCTTTTGACATGTTTATTCTTCTTTATTCAGAAGTTTTTTCCTTCCAAAGGTATAATAGTATGGAGTAAGGATGTTCCTATTTTATATCAAATCAATGAGTATATAGAAGAGATGGGTGAAAATTTTGATAGCATCATGGATAACTATTTTGAATCATTCAAAGAGAAGATGCATAATAGATCTAGGATCCCGACAAAACTTATAGAAGATTACAAGGATGATATTTGTTTCATGGTGGACTATGATAAAGTATATATTCAAGGAGTTAAACCTAGAGTGGCATGGGTTAAGCCTCTAGAGTATGAGGTTAACATTGATGACACTAAGGATATCATAGAGGCTCCATTGAATGGGCCTATGGATCATAAAGCCACATATTTCAGAATATATGATGAGGCAAAGGCAAGAATTGAGCTTTAGATCAAGATTCAAGCAGTGCATAAGAGAAGGAAAAGAGTAGAAAAAATACTAAACACTAAGAAAGAAACTTCTCCTCTAATGCTTACTAAGGGAAAAGGTGATGACATAGAAGATGATGATGAAGAGGATGAACAAGAAGAAGCCAAAAATAAGGAAGAAGAGCCTCTCAGGAAGAATGGTAAGATTATCATAACTAGACCTACCAAGTTCTCTCCTATTATATTCAAAAGAAGGCTAGCCAAGTCCAGGATGAAGTTGAAGTTAGGTGAAGATGAAGTTAGGTTATCTATTGGAATTTACAAGTGGGAAGATTTACTTCTAAGAGGGGGGGAGGGGTGAATCAGGAGTAACAATATTCAACCTCTTAAAAATTTTAATTGAGGCCATTCACCTGAATCTACCATATCTAATTAACATAAAAGTAAAGACATGCATGAAAATAGATAACACAAAATTTTGGTCACCCAAAAACCCTCCAAAATGAGAAGGTAAAATTGGGGTGGGGATGACACCCACAAATTATCACTACAACAATATGTAACTATTTAAGGTTACAAAGTTTGACCACTTCAAATGGTATATCATGTGAAAGGCCTGCCCTATTGAAGGCTTTACACTTTGTTAAAAGTGACCTAGTTAAAGGATTTACAAACAGTCACTTGGAATGTTACCCTATTAAAGGATTTAGCACCTTGTTGAAAGGCTTACAACATGGTTGTTAAACCAACCTATTATCATAGGATTTTCATTCATAATACAATGGCTAGAAAGTATTAGAATGTGTTGACCTGATGACTTATAATCTTCAATTGTTGATTCTAGATCCTTGTTCTGCTCAATTTGATTTGATCCTTTCTTGATCTGATATGTCTCTACTTGAAGTGTTGATACTTTGTTCATGCAAACTAAATTCCGCAATGCTACTCTTCCTTCTAAGTCCTTATACCCCTCTAAACTTTGCTAGCATTCTCCCATATATCTCTCTTACATACACGAATTATGGGTTTCATCCTCCTTTTAAAGGCTTCAAAGACTTAGGGTTAGGTATGAATCTACAATCAATATTCATCCTTCTTTTCCCTCTCAATTCTTTCACTTTTCCTATTGGTTACACGCCTTCTCCATTTTTCTGATTGGCTACATGCTGATTACATAGGGAATGTAAAGGATTCAATCTTATATTTAAGATCCTTTGAGATTCATCCTAAGTCAGCTCAAAAATTGTTTACATATGAGTTTGTGAAGACACAAACTCATATGTTGATTCTGTGTTACTCAACACTTACTAATTGCTAATGCTCGGTACATAAATGAATTTTCATTTGCTCAGCTCCTATAGTAACTTTGTCTCACTTGGCATCTATACTTTGCTTGACAGCTATAGTGACTCGACATTGCTTATCACTCAACACTTGATATTTGGTTGGCACCTGAAGTTTACTCAGCACCTATTGAAACTTTGGCTCAGCACATACTATGGCTCGACATCTAAATTATACTCAGTATCATCTTAGAAATTGGTTAAGATTGTTGACACTCAATTGTCAAAACCAATTTGAGACCAACATTATCTTCAAAAGAGATGCACCTACACTTCAAGAAAAAATAAAAAGAGTGGAAGAAGGATCTGGCATGAAAAGTTTCAAATATCTTAAGTATGAAACTAGGAATGTAAAAGAGAAAAAGAATATTGAGGATATGCTTATGAAAAAATTGAGCAAATGGATGTACTAACTAAATGAGCTTGCACAAAAAATTCCTAATGAACTTCTATAGGTAATCAAACCTAGATGGAAAAGTGCAACAAAGACTGTCAAGGACATCTTTGAACAAACCCTTAGGCAACTCATGCTCAATCTTAGTGAAAAGGAAGTGAATGAATCCTTGAAGAAAAATGAGAAGAAGTACACTCTCAAATTCAACACATGTATGATATTTCTTAAAGAGATTGAATATTTGGTGAAGAAAACTACTACTAAGAAGGAAAACATAAGGATGTTGAAGATGAGGAAGAATATGTAGAAATATAATATGATGAGATAGATGATGTCAATCTGGGTGATGAGGAGGAAGAATAAGAAGCTACTATAGGAAACCTTCTAGAGATTCAAAGCATTAAGGAAACTAATGCAAATAAAATTGCAGCAACAATCATTACCTCATTTCCTCACTCTCTAAGTATAGCCTTGATGCAATCTGGCTTAGAGATATCTTCTACTGAGTTGGTTGTGGATACCACTACTATGCTAAGAACCCAACCAAGCTCTAAATCTATTTAGTTGAATGTTAAATTGACTAAAGTGCCCAACATTTCATCTACAAGTAGCTACATCCTCCATCATTAATTTGTAAACTCCTTGTTATGAATCACTTACAATTTTAAGATTCACTAGGATACAGATTTAATAAAGATCATTATTGACGTTTCTTGTGAACTAAGAAAATAATACCTAGAAATGCAAAAAATAACTAAATAGGCAAACCATGCATCAAGAGAACAAGAGACAAAGGTTTTGATTTCAGAGTTCATTGGATTCTGGCTACATCTTCAAATCTAAAAACTCACAAGATCAATGCCATTATTATGATGTAAAATTCATACATCACCATGGTCTTCTATGGAGTTACAATTTATTTCTTGCTTCCACATTGTGATGATAGGAACTTGCTAACAACATGTTTGTGCCTAGCTCCTTTGCCACATTTTACAATGCTAAGCAAAAAAAATATAACTCTCTCTCAATGGGCATTAAGCCTTTACAATAATGACATAAGGTCATGAAAAATAATCTCAAGAGAATTCTAAGTTTTTATCTCATATTATGAGACCACTTAATTCTCTAAAGAATTCTCTCCCAAATTTTGTCTTTGGAAAATTATAAAGACTTATCCAAGTCTTCTTCTCCCCAAGGACTAATTTCCTTTACAAGAGAAGACTAAGTCCCCTTTTATACAAAGTACTTTCCTTATTTGGTGTAAAACCAAATAACAAATTTTATAACTATCTCCCCCTTAAATAAAAAATAAATCTTCTATAAACCTCCCATGTAAATTCTCAATATTAATAGCCCTTATATTCTAACCGATTCAATTTTTTGCTTTTATAATTCAAGCCTTACATAGAAATCTTGGTTAGATTATGGCCTCTTATTAAAATTTTAAGTAAGAAAGTGAATCCTTATTAATAGGAAGGTTATACATTCATTTTATATTTTAAAACAACATTAGTCATTTTAAAACAAAAAACCTTCTTAGAAATCTTGAAAAATCATGGTAAACCATGACATCTCATCATGATGACATCATGTTGATGTTATCATACGTGGCTTTATCATCCAAGTTCAAACAATCATAACTTTCACATATGAACTCCATTTTTGACAAAACAAATGCCATTGGAAAGCTCTTGATGAGCTCTTTAATTTGAAACCCACTATTAAGCACTTTTGAGATGGTCAAATTTCCACCTTTTTTGTCAAGCTTTGCTATGCCTATTTAACTAAACCTTTGACCAAGAATATCTTGAGAAAAAAAACTCCTTTTGAAATGCTACTAATTGTGTCAGGAACATTTCACCATGCTTATGCATTGGTGCCAATCTTGGGGGATTCTGAGTGGGTTGAATTTTTGAGATCTTGAAGATCAACCTAGATCAATGATTAGGCTTCATCAAGCAAAAATAAGGTATTTTTGTTGTTAGTTCCATTTCAACATTTGTTGTTAGCCCATTAATTTCTACAATTGTTTCTATTCAAAGTATATCCATAGCTAGTACAATGATAATTGAGAGCCAGTCCCAACCAAGTATTGAAGTCCTAAACAAGGGAAAGCAAATTGTTTCCACCATTTTGAAGGAAAAAGGAAAAGAAGTAGAAGCTATTGATCTAGATGAGGATATAGTTATTCCACATTTGGATATCTCTACCCTCAGCCCTAATCAAATGGATACCATGGGTGAACTAATAAAGAAGAGAGCTAAGAAGCAAAAGCATAGAGAAGAAAAGAAGAAAGAAAATCAAGTTCTTGAAGACATAAAGAGCAATTTATTGATGCTCTGCATATTGAGGTTGATGGAAAACAACCCATTTTGGACCAGTTAGTAGCAATTATTCACAAATACAATGAAGACTTGAATGGATAGGATAAACTGCTACAAAGAGCTGAAAGAAAATTTGAAAATAGAGTGTTAGAACAAGTTGCACAAATAATTACAATATATCAAGTAGAGTTAGCTACAATTCTTGGTTCACTGGAAACATCTATTACTAATGTTGTTTCACTATTTGTTAAGTGACACATCTATCTTTACAAAGGAAATCAAGGATAAGATGTACAAGATAGATGAAGACATGAAGGAAAGTGCACAACATTTGTCACTTGACCCAAGCCATAGTTCTACACATTGCACAATTATCAGATATCTGACAAATCTACAAGCAGAGCTATTGAAGGAAGAAACCAAGATTAGGGCCATACTTGCAAAAATCTAGGGCATGATTCTTCCAAACATGGATGCATTGAAAAAAATCTTTGCACATGCAAAGACACTCATCCATGATAAAAGCTTCTCCATAGCTAATCACATGATGGGATTATCAACTGAAGTTTGGTTTACATTGCGTGCAAGTAAGGTAATATAGGAAAATTGGGACAAGAAAATGGTGTTGGAAGCATGAATCATGATGATATTCCTATGGTGGAGTATTGTAGATATGTTACTATGATGATATGTTACATTCATGACTAAGTTTGTTATTGATATCAACATAGCAGTCTTCTATGGTATCTAATAGAAGAACAACAAAAAGATCAAGTTCATATGGATCACTAGTCGAGTATTCCCACTATCAAAGGTTATGGGAGACACTTCTAAGTATCTAGTACATGTAGTTAACATCAAGTGAAGAAATGTTAAGTCTGAAGAAGCTATGTAAGTTTTGGTGATGTCTGTTCTGAGATAGAGTTTATAGAGCCATGTTATGGTAAAATTGTTATATCTCCTAGCAGAGTTCTTATTCTAAGAATAAAGATTGAGGATTTGAAGAAGAAATGTTGGTGATGATGTGGCTAGTTTTTCTTGTCATAATATATCGTGTATGGAAAGATATTCAAGTTTCAATTTGAAAGATTAATGTTATCACTAAGTGTAATGTGTTCTTAATGTGGTCCTATAATGATTAATTGAGAAGGTCTAATAGCTAACTTAGGGAATTTTTTTGTGGACTTGGTATAAAGGAAGGAAATTTTCCTTTATCATATGAGATGTAATTAGATTAATAAAAAGTAATTGTAAGCAGTAGAGAGAGAAGAATGTGAAGTTGAGTAGAGCAGAGTGAAAGTGAAGGAAACTTCATTGCCAAGGTTTTGTTGAGTGATTTGAGGTTTGATATTTGGATTTGAGGTTCATGACCTAGTCCAAAAGGTATGATAGTGATTGTTTTGGTTGATGGAACAAAGGAAAGAAGAACATAATAGTAAATTGCATGTTTGAATAGTGAGCTCTTCTTGTAGTTGAAATTGCAAGTTTGGGCAGTGGGCTCTTCTTTCATATATTGTACTATAACTTCTAACAGGGTTGGAATCTCCTAAAAAGGATTCAAAGTCTCCTAAAAGGGACTCATATGTACTAAATTCTGTAATAGAATCCTAACAGGGTCCATACTCTAACAAGAAATATTTATATTAGTACATCATCTTGTGGGCATCATTCCCACTGAGGTTTTCCCTAGTTAACATATCTGGTTTAATTGTCTATGTGCATCTTATTAGGGTTTTTTTTTATATACTTTGGTTGAATTGTTAAGCCTATTTAAACAAGATAAAAAAAATTATGATTGGAGAACTAATTCTTCCCCCCTCTCAGTTATCTTGGTGGACTATTATTTCTAACAAATGGTATCAGAGCATTAGGTCCTTGAAGATAAAGTTTAACAACTTTGGGAGATCATGACAAGAGAAGATAGTCCTAAGTTAAATAGAAATTTTTTTGGCACAGATGTTATCATATTTATGTAGAGATTAGAGCATTGAGTTTCTGGATAGAAGCACAAGTAAAGATAGATCTAGATCTAAAGACAACATGAAGATCAATGAAGGTATTGATCTTCTTATAAAAAGAGAATAAAAAGGTATGGAAATTTTTGCTTGTTGGACATGTAATGAGTTTGGTCATTTTTCATTTACATGCCCTAAGAGAATAAATAAAAATAGAAAGAATTCACTTTTTGATTAAGATGAAGAATTTAAGCCAAATATGGAAAGATTCTTGAATGATTATGATAATGAGCTTGAATTGATTAAGGAAAAGGAAGTATTAGAAGAGACAACTTTTGTAACTATTGTTGATCCAAAGGCTAGCTATGAAAATGTGGAAGTTATCATTAGCAATCATTTGCAGAATGGGAATCAGATTGAAGAGAAAAGATTTAATCCTAGAGTAGAAGAAATAGTTGAGTATTTTAGAATTTTTGGTAGTAAGTGTTATATCAAAAGAGATGATGATATTGGTAAATTTGATGCTAGAAGTGATGAAGGTTTTTTTCTTGGTTATTCATTGAATAGAAAGGCTTATAGATACTATAATCTAAGAACTAAGACTATTATGGAAAGTGAAAATGTGATAATTGATGAGAAATTCAAGTTACAAGAAAGAATAGTTGATTATAATTTAGATGATGATGTTGTTACTAAGCCACGGAATGATGAAGTATTTCTTGAGGCTAACAATGATGTCTAGAATGAAGGAGAGATAAGGTAGGAACAAAGCTCAAAACCTTCAATAGAGCCAAGAGTTGAGATAGTAACTCCTCCTTCAAGAAAGATTGTGATAAAGAATCACCCATCTAAGAAAATCATCAGAAACAGAGATAAAGGTTTTATGAGAAGAAGTAGATTCAATGAAGAACTATGTTTGATATCTCAAGTTGAACCTAAGAGTATAGAAGAAGTGTATAAATATGATTATTAGAAAAAAACTATGAAAGAGGAATTGGATCAGATATTAAAAAATGAGACATGGGAATTGGTTCCCATACTAGTAGACAAGAATGTGATAGGAACTAAATGGGCATTTAGGAACAAGATGAATGAGCAAGGTGAAGTTGTAAGGAACAAGGAAATATTAGTATGTAAAGATTACTTACTACAAGAAAGAATAGACTATGATGAGACCTATTCTCTAGTGGCTAGAATAGAAGTAGTAAGATTATTCTTAGCCTATGCAGCACAAAAGAAATTCAAAGTGTATCAGATGGACATCAAGTCAACATTTCTGAATGGATAACTTGAAGAAGAGGTATACATTGAGCATCTTGAAGGTTGTCCTTTGATAGATGATAAGGATATAGTATGCAAACTAAAGAAAGTGTTGTATGGCTTTAAGCAAGCATCCAAAACTTGGTATGCAAGGTTGGACAAGCATTTGACAAAGCTTGGATATAGAAAAGGTATGGGAGATAATAATCTCTATTGAAAAGAAATTGATGATGGTTTGATGATTCTAGTAATATTTGTTAATGATATCATATTTGTAGGAAATGATGATGAATGTGACAAGTTTTCTAAAGAGATGAAAAAGGAATTTGAGATGAGCATGATAGGAGAAATGAAATATTTTCTAGGATACAAATCATATAGAATAAAGAAGGAATCTTTATTTCTCAGACTAAGTATTTGAAGGATTTACTAAAAAAAGTTTGGTTTGGAAACATGTGAACCCATTAGAACACATATGGTTACTGGACACAAGTTATCTTCATATGAAGAAATACCTACTATTGAGTAGAAGAAGTATAGATCTATGATCAAAGGATTACAATATTTGACTCACACAAGGCCAGATATAGAAAATGTAGTTGGAATTATTGCAAGATTTCAAGTTGATCCTAGAGAAGCACAATATGCAGTAGTCAAAAGGATATTTAGATATTTGAAAGGAACATCTAAGTTTGGATTATGGTATGATAGATCTAATGATTTTACTCCAAGTGCTTATACTGATACTAATTGGGCAAGTAGTAGGGATGACAAAAAGAGCACTAGTAGTGGAACCCCCTTTTTTGGAGGAAGATTAGTTTCTTAGCTAAGCAAGAAGTAGGATTGTACATCACAACCAGAAGTAGAATATGTTGTAGTAGCAAACTATTGCAATCAAGTTGTTTGGATGAAGCAGATGTTGAAGGATATAAGGATAGCGATCAGTGAACCTATTTTCATACATTGTGACAACATAAGCATAGTAAATATGTCTAAGAATTTAGTGTTGAATTCAAAGACTAAGTACATTTATATTAAGTATCACATGTTGAGAGAAAAAGTTATAGAGAATGAAATTAGAATGGAGTATGGGAGCACTAAAGAGAAGATTGCAAATATAATCACTAGCCTCTTCCCAAAGAGACTTTTGGGTGTTTGTGAGGTATGCTAGGGTTTACGCCCCTTGCTACATCAGAGTAGATGATGCAAGATTGCATCAGTCTAGTGTAATGGAGCACCATTATTATCTAGATTTAATGTTGATCCTTCCTATATGGGGGAGTATCTATGATGGATAGAGTCATCTAGGACTCTTGTTGGATGTTATTTTTAGTAGTGTCTTTAGACACTTGAGCTAGTAAGAATCAGTTTTTTTTGGATTTGATAGTTGCTGAAACCTTTGACATTGATGTCAATGGGGGAGAAGTTTGACATGAAAAGCATCATGAGAAGATCTTGAGGAAGAACATCATGGGAAGAAAGAAAAGACAAGCAAGAAGAAGTACAACATGGAATGATAGTTTGATAGTAATCTCATTAAGGTATATCAATAGGGGAGAATTATTGATGAAGAGGATTTGAAAAGAAAGATTAACAATCTTGTTGGTATTCTTGGAACTAGATGTTTTTCATCTATGTTGCCATCAATGGCAAAGGGAGAGATTGTTGGAAGCATGAATGCTGCTAATATTCCTATGGGGGAGTATTATAGATATGTTACTATGATGATATTTTACATTCATGACTAAGTTTGTCATTGATGTCAACATAGCAGTCTTCTATGGTATCTGACAGAAGAACATCAGAAAGATCAAGTTGGTATGGACAACTAGTTGAGTATTCTCATCATCCAAGGTTATGGGAGATACTTTTGAGTATCTAGTATATGCAATTAATGTTGGATGAAGAAATGTTAAGCGTGGAAGAAGTTATGTAAGTTTTGGTGATGTCTATTTTGACATAGAGTTTATAGAGGCATGTTTTGATAAACTTGTTATATCTCCTAGCATAGTTGTTATTCTAAGAATCGAGGTTGAGGATGTGAAGAAGACATGTTGGTGATAATGTGGCTAAGTTCTCTCATCATAATATTATGTGTACGAAAAGATATTCAACTTGCAAGATGAAAGATTAATGTTATCACTAAGTCAATGTGTTCTTAATGTGGTCCTATAATGATTAATTGAGAAGGTCTAATAGCCAACTCAAGGAATTGTTTTATGGACTCGATATAAAGAAAGGACATTTTCCTTTATCATATGAGATCTAAATGGATTGATAAAAAATGATTGTAAGCAGCAGAGAGAGTGGAATGCGAAGTTGAGCAGAGCAGAGTGGAAGTGAAGGAAACTTTGTTGTTGAGGTTTTTCTTAGTGATTCAAGGTTCATGACCTGATCTATAATATTTGGAAATGATTGATTCAATTGACAGAACAAAGAAAAGAAGAACATAATAGTAAAATGCATATTTGAGTAGTGAGATCTTCTTGTAGTTGAAATTGCATGTTTGGGTAGTGGGATCTTCTTGCATACATTGTACTACAACTCCTAATAGGGTTGGCACAACTCTTAATAGGGTTGAGGGATTCAAAGTCTCCTAATAGGGACTCATATGTATTGAATGTTGTAATAGACTGCTAACAGGGTTCATTCTCTAACAAGGAATATTTATATCAGTGCATCATCTTGTGGGCATCATTTTCATCGAGGTTTTCCCTCTAATCAAGGGTTTCTTTAGTTAACATATCTAGTGTAATTATCTATGAGAATCTTATTGTGGTTGTTTTTTACTTTAGTTGAATGGTTAAGTCTGGTTAAAGAAGATAAATGTCTTAATTATTGGATGACTAGTTCACCCCCACCCCCTTTTAGTTATACTTACTCTGAAGCTAGATTCTAATTTCTTATCACATTTTGGTATTAACATATAGATATTATACACCTTTCACATTTATGTCAAAAAGGGGGAGTAGTAATCTATAAAGAGGGAAAATATATTGTAAAGGAAAAATATATACTATACTCCATTTGTATGTATATAGGAGAGATATATGTATGGGGGAGTAGGACAATATCATGAAAATACTTGTACAGATAAGTAGAAAATATCTTTACAAAAGCAATTTTGAAAAATTAGAAAAATAGAGTATGTTACCAAGATATAGCTTGAGAAAGTCAAATTGAGTTGAAAACATAGAATGATGATAAGGTAATTTTTTGAATTATAGTTTTGAAGTTCAAATTTTTTATTTGATAAGTGTTTTTGTCACTAATGCCAAAGGGGGAGATTGTTGACATAAAGGTCAATTTTTCTATCAATGACTCAACCCTTTGTCAAATGGTTACATTGCTACCAAGCTCTACAATTTCTACCAAGCCTATCATTCAGTTTACAATGTTAACCAAGCATTTCAAATACTCTCGAGCCAAGGAGTTAGTTTGCAGTGTTTTCCAAGCTACATGTTGTTTATCGAGCTTCATAAAAATTGTGCAATATGCAATACAAACCAAGCATAATAGATGCTATTGAGCTATTCAATGGAAGTGAAGATTGTGGTGTTAACTAAGCTATGGTATGTTAACCAAGTTATATTGTGTCTACTAAGCTCACAATGTTAACAGTGTGAATCTAGTATTCACCAAGTAATGTAGTGTTAAGTGAGTGCTTCAACAGCTATTGAGTTTCTCAGTGTTCATCAAGTTACACAGTGTTTACTGAGTTCAAGCTACTTGGAAGTGATTAGTATGGACCAAGCTTCAAGTTCAACTAAGTGCCAAAGTTTTTCGAGTGTTGACAATCTATGTATCAGAACATCATCGAGTTTGTCTTCAAAACCTGAGTTACAATAGTTGGGCTGAATTTGTGAATTATGATGAAATTGGTATTATAGCCAGCTCCAGTAATTTATGATTTGGATTTTTATATATGTAATGCATTATATCATATCCAAATATATATGTGAAGAGATATAATGAGCAGGAGGGTGAATTAAAGAAGGCTACAAATAGTAGGGACAATAGAGATTTATCTATGATAGTCAGGTGATCATTACAATATAAGGAATCTCAATCAAAAAATCAAAGTTGTTGATTAGAGATTAGCCACTAATTCATCCTAATATGTGCATCAATTAAATCCTTTAGCAAGGTAGACTTAATAGTCTTTTCTAAATCTCTTAACCAAGTGCATACTTCATTGTATGTTTGTAAAATCTTTAACAAGGTGGACCTTACAGTCCTTATTGATCCTAACAGAGAAGATCACTAGAAGTGTTCAATTGTAAGTCTTAACAAGTTAACTTTATATTTCAGTACTAAAGCTTGTGGGTATCATCCCAACCCCAGTTTTACTTTCTAATTAGAAGGTCTCTAGGTCACCATATCTTGTTTCAAAGTGTTATGAATGTTTATTTTCTTTCATTCTTTCATGCATGCAATTAGATCAGAACATTATATGAAGGATTAATTGGTGAAGTAAGATAAAGTTTTATTAGTTGCTAATTCACCCCTCCCCTCTTAGTAACCTTGCCTACCTTATATTTCTAACAAGATTGTGTCTGACAGATGTACTCTATGATACTTCTTAAAGTACTTGTGCAATACTTTTAAAGTATCACATGATATTTGTGTCAAAACCCCTAAAAATGCATTAAATTTTTGTTTAAATTTTTAAAAAGTAAAAAAAAAATGGAGACTCACTAGGGCCTCATAGTTAGGTGGCCGGTTGTGGTCAAAATGGTGTTTGTGGGTCAGAATGCCAGCTAGTGCCATGATCTCTCTCCAAATCACTTAAAAGTTCTTCAAAATCACAAAAGACAAATGAATTGAAAATGACCATTGGACCCCTTATACAATCCATTGACCTCATTTTGACTCATTTTTCAAACTCCTTACAATTATGCAAAAATTGCACCCCTAGATAATTTCAATGTCCTAAATCCATTTTAGAGATCAAAATTGAAATTTGAGGTCATCTTGATAGTGAAAATCACATTTCAAAATTCTATGTTCTTCTATGTAGTTAGCTGATCTTTTGAGGTCTAATCTTCAAACCTTTTCCAGGGCATCTTCATTTCTCCATGTCTTCACCATTTCTACACTTTGTACCTACTTTGATTTACATATTTCACTTTTAAACATTTCTACTTGATTTGATCTAATTCTAATACTTTGTCCTTCTTGGTCAACTCTAGTTAATAGGGACATACTATCACTTCTTGATCATTACACTTTGGTTCTAATCTCACATCTATCATCATGGACTTTTCTATATCTCAATTTTCTCATATCTAGCTCATTTCTGCATTCCCTTTACCTCATTTCAATTTCAATCCTAAGGAATCAGAAATACTCTATCATCACTTTCTACAACTATCTATTTCTTAGGAGCATATATATGCTTGATCTTTTCATTTGCTCTTGATCTATCTACTTTCCTTGGTGTTAGCACTCTTCTTGAGTTCTAACATCATCTCTCCTAGTGTTTAGTACTATGGTGTTTGTGGGTCGAAATACCAGCTAGTGCCATGATCTCTCTCCAAATCACTCAAAAGCTCTTCAAAATAACAAAAGACAAATGAATTCAAAATGACCATTAGACCCCTTATACAATCCTTTGACCTCATTTTGTCTCATTTTTTAAACTCCTTACAATCATGTAAAAATTGCACCCCTGGATAATTTCAATGTCCTAAATCCATTTTAGAGATCAAAATTGAAATTTTAGGTCATCTTGATAGTGAAAATTACATTTCAAAATTCTATCTTCTTCTATGTAGTTAACTGATCTTTTGAGGTCTAATCTTCAAACCTTTTCCAGGGCATCTTCATTTCTCCATGTCTTCAGTATTTCTACACTTTGTACCTACTTTGATTTACATATTTCACTTTAAAACCATTTCTACTTGATTTGATCTAATTCTAATACTTTGTTCTTCTTGGTCAACTCTAGTCAATAGGGACATACTATCACTTCTTGATCATCACACTTTGGTTCTAATCTCACATTTATCATCATGGACTTTTCTATATCTCAATTTTCTCACATCTAGCTCATTTCTGCATTCCCTTTACCTCATTTCAATTTCGATCCTAAGGAGGCAGAAATACTCTATCATCACTTGCTACAACTATCTATTTCTTAGGAGCACATATATGCTTGATCTTTTCATTTGCTCTTGATCTATCTACTTTCCTTGATGTTAGCACTCTTCTTGAGTTCTGACACCATTTCTCTCCTAGTGTTTAGTACTATTGCTATTAGGTTATGCATTCAGGGCTTTCTCTCTCATTTTTCATTTCATTCTTCAAAATCATATATCTATATTGTTGCCTACTTGGCTTTTGTATTCTTTGATGTAATGTGTTTCCAAATTAATCACACATTATTCAAAGAGGGGGAAATTACCTAAAAGTGGTCATCTAGACTATTAACCCTTTTTCTCATCATTTTGGCTAAATTAATTAATCATTTGCCTAGGCCAAATTGCTATTAAAAAAAATTATTTGATTTAACCTATATTTTTACTATATTATCCTAAGTTCATATCTAATTAAAAGAATGTGTTCCCTTTTAATTAAATAAAAGACCCCATTCTTCTAACCCACTCAATGTTCACACGTAAAGACTTTTTCCTATTTTTAAATTAAAATAAAAGCCTTTTTTCTCACATGAAAAGTCACCTCCTTTTCCATTGGCTGACTTGTTCTCACACATGGATCATGCTAAAGTCAACCCCCACCCTTGATCATCCACTACTTGATCTTGATCTCAATTATTTGTCTATTTTTAAAAGATAGAGCTCTCCCCTTCTCAAAGGATCCACATTCTTGAGTATTATTATATTGTAGGTTTCTTGATAGATCTATTAAATCTTTGTGGAGAACTTCTACTTCTTGTCTAAATTATCTCACATTGTATATTAGCTTAGATTCATCTTGCATAGTAGCTTAGTTTATTTTGTAGTCTCTTAAATCACATAGTTTAACTAGCTTGCTTGTTGTAACACTCTCATTTTGATTAATCTAGCTGCATTGTGCATATCATTCTAGTTTAGTTCATACTTGCATTACATGATTTGAGAATTCTTTTGGACACTTGCATTCTTTCTCTTGTTTTAAGATCCTCCTATTGCATGGTTTACTAGCAAGATTTGGGTCTCAAAGGCTCATCTAAGAGTTACTTTTATTTCTCAAAACACCCCTTTGTACTCCATGGATAGGGAGCTCTAAGCTAACATTTAACCATTCCAATTCATGGGCACATGAATAGAAGGGTTTAGAGTGGTACACATTTCTAATGTACACTAACAACCCCTTTTGCAATCCTTGGGCTTCTTATCCATTCTTTATTTTCCCTTAGGTTTAAAGATGTTACTCTAAGTCACATAAAACTTTGTTTAATTCATCCACCCTAAATACACATCTAATGCCATCTAATAAGTAAAGGCTCTACAAATATGGATGAAGGTTTCTCATGCACCATCTTAGGGAGAACACTCTTATCACATAGAGAGACATCATCAAGGAAGGAAAATATCTGCTAATCAAGTAAAAATAGAAAACAAAACTTTAGTGATAACAAAAACCAAGCCACAATAAATAGTGATTTATTATTAATAGTATTCAAGGTAATAACAAATAATAAATAAATTGATTAGTAAAATTGATGGGGCACAATCAAGATAGGATAAGCAAACAATCAATAAATATGTGTGTTGCACTATTTTTGAGAGAAAACAATGTTCTTGCCATTCTTGAGGGTTTGCAACCACTTAATGTGAGGTATGGGTGGCCTTTTAAAGTTTTAAGGCTAAGCCAACAACAACAATCAAAGTTGAGCTCAATGCATGACTCTTTTAATGTTCAATCTAATGCTCATGTGTGAAATATTTATTGAAAATATGAAACTGGGTTGGCAGAAGTTCCATCAGACATAAAGCTTGAGAAAATTCGCTAAGTGGTCTTATGTTTAGTACAATCTATGTTTCCAATGAGAAATTAGATGATGCTACTATTTAAGATTCTCTGATATAATATACAGTTTTTGATAAGTAATATGCCCATTAGTTGTCATGTGTCTCAATCAAAAATGACTACAACTCAATTTCCAACAAAACATTTAATCACAAGAGCCAACTTATGCATCAAGGGGCAATAGGAACCAAGTTGACAACTATAGTTTCACTTGAGGACTCCCTCAGTTGCTGCTAAAGTTATTTTCTCATCAATTCATGCTGCCAATTGCAAGGCAACTCCATGTAGGCCATACACTTAGTTGTGTATGGCCTATCACGTTCTTGTGATCTATTCCAATTTCCAACTAGACATTGTTGGTATTCAACTAAGTAATTGTACTACTATTATTTGAGTGCATTCTTGTCATCCTATTGACATATCCACATCAGATTCATATCACAATCTATGAAGGGCATATAATGGTTTTCAATGATGAAAGTATGAAAAAAAAAAAACTAGATCTTCTGACTAACAATGCAAATATTTAATGTAAACATTGTCTTTTTACACATGTACAAAAGGCATAATTTGATGCTCCAATGCCATGTTAGGTTTCCTACATGATGGCTTGTAGCTACAAAACTTAAATGTCAATAATTTTGTAAAATCTCATAAACAAGTTCATTTAGGTTGGTGCTCATTTTTAGCAGATAAACACCCTTAGTAAACTTGACTAACCAGCCCATATAGAGATCTTTATCCTCGCAACATATATTCATATCATTCATGGGAATCTCCATTTGATGAAGATGAAATTCAATTGGGAACTCTTTTTCTAATTTGATATATCTTTGAAGAAGGCTATGAAGGTTCTAAGATGCCAATTCCTAAACAACGAGAATTGAAAATGTTTTTGACATTCCATTAGAGGGATTAAATATTGCAGGTGGATTAAACATTATACTTCTTTTAGTCTAAACAAACCACTTTCTTGCTTCTACACTCTCATAAATCTTATCTAGTGTGTGAAGTGGGATGAGCTCTTAATCCAATCATCCAACTGTAAACATGAAATTGAGAACATGGTTGTTGAATTTTATATTTCATGATGATATTTCATGGAATCATCCACATGCTTCAATTGTCTGTATTTTAATTTCTTAATTTGATGATGCAAGTATTTTAGTGTCTAGAGCAATATACAATTTTAAATGATATTGCTTGATCTATTGGGAATATTTTATTTCCTTAATTTTTTCCAATAATATATTAGATGAACTATAATTGAAAGGTATCTTTTGATACTTCCAATATACAATTATATCTAAGGTGCATTTTATAGATCTAATATATACTTAATAATTTAATATTTTTGTGACAACTTTGTATTAATTATGACTTTGAAGTTGTTATTAAGCAGATAGGCTTATATGTGGGAGCTTTGCTCTAAGATTTTACAATTTTTCACCAAGAATTTGGTAGGCCCTTCTTGGCTGATAATTGTTTCTGGTAATGAAAAATAGAAACCTATCATTTTTTTTTTAATTAAAAAATTTATACTACTCTTACTTTCTTTTATTTTATTTTTTGATTTTATCATTCTCAATTTTAATTTGTTTACCAAAAAAACAATAAAAATCTAAGAAAGTTACAAAAAAATATGAATCTTCTAATAGAACTGTAAATCTCATATTGGTTTTGACAAGGTAGTGACAAAATACTTAGTCATTATCTAGCAAGAGAAGAGTGCATGTCGAGCATAATTGGTCAGATAGTACACACTGAGTAATATGATAGTTAGTGTCAAGCACTAGTAGATGTCGAGCAATCAATGCATGCTGCGTCATTTAGGTGTTCAGCTAGTAATGGAACTCGAGTAATAGTATGTGCCAAGTGATTCAGGTGCCAAGAAAATAGAGTGTTCTGAGCTATTTAGAAGCTAAATTACCACATTAAGAGCATAGTGAAGGTCAAGCACCAGAGCCTTTGGATGTCGAGTGAACAATTAATGAAATAGATATTTGTAATGGCACAAAATTTTATGTAAACCATTTTTGGCTTGACATAATCATATTTTATGATTATGAAAAATAAATATGGAGTCATAGTACAAATCTCTATGCATTACATGGAACCAATCAAATTGAGGGAAGTATTAGGTAGCAATAAGGATCAACCTTAGGAATTGATTCTTACCTAATCCATCACCAACAAAGTTTATAAAAGAAGGCTAAACCCAAAGAAGTTTTGTGTGTGTGAAGAGTACAAATGCTAAGATTTTAGAGGGCATTCATTGTGGTTGAGATGGCTATGATAGAGCTATGCATTGCAGAATTAGTTTGAGAAGAACAAATTAAAGAAGTGAAAGCATAGAGGAGACATATCTAATTAGGAGGATCAAGGTTTAAACAATAAGGAGAAGATATGTCATGCCCAAAAATACGGGGCAAAAACACATGGAATTTTTTTCTTTTTAAAAAGTTTAATAAAACTACTAAGTTGATAAAGGGTTCACTACAATTTACATGACACATAGGGTTTTGATAACTCTCTCTCTCTCTCTCTCTCTCTCTCTCTCTCTATCTATATATATATTTATATTTATATTTATATTTCATAAGTTACACTATAGGTATGTTGAAGTGCAGATATAAGTTCCTTCAACAATACCTTGACATTTCATTTCAGTTTATAACCATCATGTAGGAATAATTCATTATATTTGAACATTCGTTATTAAGTAGATTTCAAAATTTGTTTGAATTTATATTATACCCTAATATAACACTCCCACTAACTATCTTTAATAACTAACTCATCTTTTTAAGGTCAACCTTAATTCCACAAGATTAATATTAATAAAATTAATGTGGCCAATTGTATCTTAAACATTACCAATACTAATTAAATATTGCATGAAAAATAATATATATTTTAATTAAATTAATTTAAAATAATATATTATTTTCATTTACTTTTCAATATTCAAACATAAATAATAAATAAATAAACCTATTAGTAAACACAAAATTACAACCAATCAAAATATTAATTAAAATCATAATTAAATTATTCTAATACTAAAATTTAACATTATCTAATTGAAATCATATTTCAACCCTTAATAATTAAATTAATACAACTAAACCAACTACTAAAACATTAAAACAAAATAATACACTAACTAAATTCTAACAATAATTACTATCATTTATCTTTAACTTTTGATTAACAAGTCCTAACTTAAAACTTTAACTACAATATTAAAACAAAAATAATAAACCAACTAATTCATCTAACACTAACTACTAACTTTAATACTACATGCTAACTTTACTAACACCTAACTCTAACCAAATTTACCAAAATCAAATTTAAAAAAAAAAAAAACTAACTAAAACTCCTACTAACCTAACTCTACTAACTCCCTAACAAACCAAGCCTAGCTACCTACTTCTTGAACCCCATCCCAAATTTCCCTCATGCTACCCAAGAAACATTAAAAAGGAGGTGAGGTGCACCAACAAGGAGGAAGAATAAGGTTTTTTTTAAAGAAACAAAGAAACTTTAATATTCATATTGACTTTGACCTCCCCTTCAAGTGCATGGTGCACCCAAATCTTGAAGAAATAAAGGATGATAGCAGCCATGTCATGATGGGCACCTATGCCAAGGAAAATGTGCTCCCTTTTTCAATGCCTACGTTTAAGGGGGTGAGATGCAAGTGTTGGAATTATAGATGAATTAACTTGGGGGGGGGGGGTGGGGGGTGGGGGGGGGGGGTTGAATTAGTTACCACAAAAACAAATCATGATCCCTTAGATGTCTTAAATAACTAGTTACTACTATAACTCAGTAAACACTTCACAAAAATGTTGTAACTCGGTAGATTAACTTGTTACTGATCTTTAAGCATTCATAATCATTAGCATGCATGCAAAAGTAAATAACATGAACACAGGAGACACCAAATTTAACATGGAAACCCAATAAGAAAAAAATCACCATGTAACTAGCTACCAATTTTCACTCTTCTAAAGTGAGCCATGTTAGGAGCCAACCCTATTAAAGGTTACAATACACACTATTAGGTGTGACCTTGTTAGAGGATATAATCACCTTGTTAAGAGAGGCCTTGTTAAAGGTCTTTAGAAAAATTCAACTAAACTATCACCTTGTTAGAGGATTTACAAAATGGTTGTTAAACCAACTCTGTTAAGAGATTTTGAAATTACTCCTACAAGGGTTAGAAAGTAACAATGAATTGACTTAAATATGATGCAACTGAATTTGCTGATTACAGATCTCTATTCTGCACCATTAGATCCTCCTTGATAAAATATAGCTTTGCTGCTCCTCACTGATCTTTGCTCATCCTTCAAAAATCACTCTCACAATAATCAGTCCTCCTTCACATTCATATCAAATCCATCACACACTTAGAATTCACAACTTGACCTCTTATAGAAACCATTCAGATTATCAAGTTAGCTCTTTCATAATTTACATTTACCAATAAACCATACATCAGTTGGCTACAAATATTACATTAAACAAATAAACTTTATTTCACAAAATAATCAAATTCTTCACTGGCCGACCTTGCTCGGTAAATACTACTCAAAAAAATAATTCCTTGAGTTAACCATCTCAACTTGGTTAACACCACAAAATCTACAAAATCCTTTGGCTGCCGAGTGAACTTGGTAAGAATTGAATTTCCTTCACTAACCATGAGAGCTTGGTAAGAACTATTTTCTGCATTATTTTCCTTTGATGATTGAGCAAGCTCAGTAAGAACTAAATTTTCTTTACTAATCTTGAAAGCTCAGTAAAACTGTCTGCACAAGGTAAAGCCTAAGAATGCTCAGTAGACATTGTAAACCTTCTTTGCTAACCTTCTAAGCTTGGTAGACTCTGTCTTTTGCCTTTCTGACCAACTGAGCTTGGTAGACTCTATCTGATCACTGATATGACATTTGTGTAATATCAAAGATAATACACAATTGAACAATTGTATCCAACAATATCCCTCTTTGACATTGATGGCAACACAACATGTCATAATAGAATGACATTTGAGAATAGGTCTTCTCTAACAGAATGTTTCTCCCTCTTATATTTTATTCCACAAAACTCCTCAAATATAGTAATCTCCTTTTTTCATAAAAATCTCTTCCTCTTACATAAACTCTCATTTTCTTGAAAATTTTAGAATGATATGACAGTAAACTCTCCCTCTTTCACAACACATGTCAAAGACAACAAAACTTCAAAATGAATTTCACTGTACCTTAAGTATTGATTCATATGCAATGTCTTCATTACTTTTCTACATCAACTGATAGATCTTTTAATTATGTTCATGTTGATGCATCACTAAAGATGTATTTTTGTGAGCTTTAGATAGGGGAATGACCCCTAACTTACCTCTTAGATACAAGAATGCATCCTTAGGTAAAGGCTTTGTGAATATGTCAGCAATTTGTTTCTTTGTATGGACATATTCTAGTCTAATTTCCTTATCCTACACCAATTCTCTAACAAAGTGATACTTTATAGAAATATGCTTGGTTTTTGAATGCATCACTAGATTCTTGGATATGTTAATTGCACTTGTATTGTCACAAAACATAATAATAGTTTCTTTGATTTCCTGCTTCATACCTTCCAATAACTATTTAAATGAAATAATGTTTGAATAGTTTATTGTTGCTGCAACATATTCAGCCTCTACTGTGGACTGGGATGTATAGTTCTTCTTTTTACTTGTCTAGGAAACCAACCTCTATCCAAGAAAGAAAGCTCCTCCACTTGTACTCTTTTTTTCATCAACATTCCCTACCCAATCTACATTAGTAAACACTTTTAAATCTAGATTTCCTCCAATTTTATACCATAATCCATAATCTTTAGTTGCTTTCAAATATCTCATGATCCTTTTGATTTCCATCATGTGATTTTCTTTTGGCTTTTCTAAAAATCTTGCTACAATACCAACTACAAGAGCAATGTCTAGTCTTGTATGCACTACATACTACAACTTTCCAATCATGGATCTATATAATGTCTGATCCACTTACTTTGATTCATCATCCTTGGTAAGTTTCAATCTAGTGTACATAAGAGTCCCAACTAGTTTGCAGTCTTCCATACCAAACCTTTTTAGTATCTCCTTGATGTATTTAGATTGAGTGATGTAGATGTCATTCTTATTCTATTGAATTTGAAGACCAACAAATAATTTGATCTCACCAAACATTGACATTTCAAATTCCTTGTGCATTTTTTATAAAAGTTCTTTGCAAAGATCATCATTTCTTGGAAATAAAGTATTATCTACAAATATTTCTGCCAAAACAATCTTATTATCTGGTCCTTCCTTGATGTACAAGCTACTATTATCATTAGTTCTTTGAAAACCAATCTGAATAAGATAGTTATGTAGTCTTTCATACCATGCTCTAGGAGCTTGTTTTAGACCATACAATGCTTTATATAATTTGCAAACCATGTCCTTCTTGTCTGGATTAACAAAACCTTTAGGCTATTCAATGTAAACATCTTCATCCAGTATACCATTGAGAAATGTTGACTTAGCATCCATCTGATAAACTTTGAGTCCTTTGTATGCAGCATATGCAAGTAAGGTTCTAGCACCTTCCAATCTTGCAATAGGAGCAAAAGTTTCTCCATAGTCTACACCTCTTCTTGAGAGTATCCTTTCCATACCAATCTAGCTTTGTTCCTTGACACCTTACTATCTTCATTTAGCTTGTTTCTGAATACCCACTTAGTTCCAATCATATTTTTGTGTTTAGGCCTAGGTACAAGAGTCCATGTTTTTTTTTCTCTATCTGCTCTATCTCTTCATTCATAGCTTCAATCCAACTTTCATTTTCTAATGCATCTTTGAGATTTCTAGGTTCAAAATTAACAAGTAAACAAGTGCCTTTCAAATTACTTATTGTCATTGTTCCTTCAAATTTATCTCCAATGATTTGCTCTGGTGCATGATGCTTCCTGAAATACTTGGCTAGCATAGGCTCCTTACCTTTTGAATGACTTCCATTGTTATCCTTTCGTGTTTCAACTTCTAGTTCTAGCTCGAGCTCGATAGCTGTTGATTTGATAGCTTATGTTTGCAACTCAAGTCCTTGCAACTCGGTAGGTATTGACATGGTTTGAATTTCCTACAACTCAGTTACAGAAGACTTTGGAGTAGAAGATTTTTGATTGATAGGTGTACCTAGCACTGTATTAGGTTCAATGAAAACAAATCTCATGTAGTCTTTAGGTTCCCTTTTGCTTTCTTCTTTAGTTCTTTCTGCAAACTCATCAACTTTTACATGTGCACTTTCTATGACTTTGTGAGTAGACAAATTCAAACATCTATGTGCTTTACTTTTGCAAGAATATCCCAAAAATATCTCTTCATCACCCTTCACATCAAATTTACCTTTTCTAGATTCTTTCAAAATGTAACATTTGCTTCCAAATACTTTTAGGTAACTTACATTGGGTTTGTAGCCATACCATAACTCATAGGGGGTTTTGAAAGAATCCTTCTTCAACTATACTTGGTTCAAGGTATGAACTACAATACTAATAACTTCCTTCCAGTATTTGATAGCAATGTTCTTTTCAATTATTAAGGTTCTTACATAGTCCATGATAGATCTATTCCTTCTTTCAGCTATTCCATTTTGTTTAGGAGTTCCAAGTGTTGAAACCTATCTTTTGATTCCCCTTTCAATACAAAAGTTATTGAACTCATGTGAAATGAATTCACCACCTCTGTCTGACCTCAAAAAATTTAGTCTTTTTCCTATTTCCTTTTCTACTCTAGCCAAATACCATTTGAACTTCTCAAATGCTTCTGATTTCTCTCTTAAGTACATAGCAGTCATTATTCTTGAGTAATCATCAACAAAAAGAATGAAAAACTTTTCACTAGTATGACTTTCAATTCAAATAGGTCCACACAAATCAATATGCACAATTTCTAAAATTTCTTCAGACTAATAGTTTTTTCTTTTAAAGCTAGTCTTTCCCATCTTGCCAGTTTGACAATTCTTGCATAGACCAATCTCAAGTTTCTTTATGTTAGGAATGCCTCTTACTTTCTTGAATTTACTTATTTTCACCAAGTTATCAAAGTTCACAGGACACAACCTCCTATGCCATAACCAACTTTCTACAACTTGAGCAATAAAACATGAACATTCACCAAGTTCAAGATAAAACAAGTTACCTTTTGTTTGAGTGCTTGATCCAATCAACTTTCCTTTGCCATCCAACAGTCTTGCTTTTCCATGCATGAATTCCACTTTGAATCCATTATTGAATAGTTGTGCCACACTCAATAGATTGTATTTTAGTCCTTCTACCCAATATGCATTATATATACAAGTTCTTTAGTTAGAAAGATTCTTCCTTTTCCTTTTATGCAACAAGGTTCATTATTACCAAATCTCAGACTACCACCATCATAGTCTTCAAAATGTTCAAACTTAGTTTTATCACCAGTGAAGTGATGAGAACAACCACTATCTATAATCCATGTATCATTTTTTCTCACATGAGAGATAAGTGCCATTTCCTCATTATTATCAAACTCATCCTTTACAACAATGTAAATAATTTTATCTTCTTCTTCATCATTAGAATTATTAGAATATTTAGCCATAAAATATGTTTTCTTACCTTTATCCTTGAATGATTTGAAGTCTCTATTGCCATTGCACTTGTGACCTTTCTTCTCATCCTTGTTTTTCTTATTTGGGCACCTAGTAGCAATATGTCCAATTTCTTCACAAGAAAAATAGATTAGAGGAACCTTATTTTTGTATTTTCCTTTGCCTCTTAAATATTTCCTTGCTAGCAGAGCTTCAACCACCTCAAGATCACTATCTAATTTTTTTCTAATTCTTCATCACTATCTGACTAAGGATCCTTTATCTTCTGCCTTTCTCCTTGAGTGAAAGCTTGGTTTCAAATGTTGATTCAATGTTCTTGGTAGCTGGAACATAATTATCATAGTTGTCTAGTTCGAATGCAGTCAATCTTCCAACTATGGCCTCTAAATTTATCTTATGATTTGCTTCACATATTCTTTCTTAAATTGCAAAAACTTTGATTGCATAAATAGGAAGTAGAGTCCTAAGAACTTTACTTATAACTATTTCTTCCTTGATATCTCCTCTAGATGCTTTGATTGCACTAACACTTGGTTTAACTCTTTCAACATATTTTGCTATGTTTTCATCCTCTCTCATTCTCATCTGATCAAATTCTCCTCTCAAAATTTTTTCCTTGGCTCTTCTCACATTATCATCACCTCCATAGATCTCTTTCAACTTGTTCCACATTTCAAAGGCAATTTTTCAATCCTTGATGTCATCAAATTCTTCATAACTTAGGGAAGATGCAATATCTATTATCATGTTGTTATAAGTCTTATTTTTTGCAATATCATTGATAGATAATGTACCAATAGGTTCTACATATTTTTCATCAAGGTACTTCAGCCCTAAATCACCAATAGAAGTTAGATGAAGTCTCATCAAACCCTACCATACCAAGAAGTTTTCCATGTTAAGTCTTGGAATTTCCTTCTTGTAAGACATCCCGATCTTTAGCTTAGATCCTTGAAATCTTTTCCTCTAAGAATCAAAAGCTCTAATACCAATTTTTGGAATTATAGATGAAGTAACTGAGAGGAGGGAGGTGAATCAATTACCACAAAAATAAATCATGATCCCTTAGATTTCTTAAATAACTAATTACTATTGTAACTCGGTAAACACTTCACAAAAATGTTGTAATTCAGTAGATTAACTGGTTACTGATATTTAAGAATTCATAATTATTAGCATGCATGTAAAAGTAAATAACATGAACACAACAGTCATTAGATTTAACATGGAAACCCAATATAGAAAGAATCACCAAGTAACTAGCTACCAATTTTCACTCTTCTTAAG
The DNA here is from genome assembly GCA_028749045.1 of Cupressus sempervirens. Classification (NCBI taxonomy): domain Eukaryota; kingdom Viridiplantae; phylum Streptophyta; class Pinopsida; order Cupressales; family Cupressaceae; genus Cupressus; species Cupressus sempervirens. The sequence continues at coordinate 124,680,712 of CM053785.1, read as the reverse complement.
TGAGCCCTATTAGGAGCCAACCCTATTAAAGGTTACAATACACACTATTAGGTGTGACCTTGTTAGCGAATTTAATCACCCTATTAAGAGTGGCCTTACTAGAGATCTTTAGAACAATTCAACTGAACTGCCACCTTGTTAGAGGATTTACAAAATGGCTATTAAACCAACTCTATTAAGAGATTTTAAAATTATTGCTACAATGGTTAGAAAGTGACAATGAATTGACCTAACTATGATGCAACTAAATTTGCTGATTACAGATCTCTATTCTACACCATTAGATCCTCTTTGATCAAATATAGCTTTGCTGCTCCTCAATGATCTTAGATCATCCTTCAAAAATCACTCTCACAATAATCAATCCTCCTTCACATTCATATCAAATCCATCACACACTTAGAATTCACAACTTGACCTCTTATATAAACCATTCAGGTTATCAAGTCAGCTCATTCACAAGTTGCATTTACCAATAAACCATACATTAGTCAGCTACAAATATTAAAATTAAAAAATAAACTTTATTTCACAAAATAATGAAATCCTTCATTGGCTGACCCTTCTCGGTAAATACTACTCAAAAAAATAATTTCCTAAGTTAACCATATCAACTCAGTTAACACCACAAAATCTACAAAATCCTTTGGCTACTGAGTGAACTCGATAAGAATTGAATTTCCTTCATTGACCATGAGAGCTCAGTAAGAACTATTTTTTGCACTATCTTTCTTTGATGACCGAGTGAGCTTTGTAACAACTAAATTTTTCTTGCTAATCTTGAAAGCTTGGTAACAACTGTCTGCACAAGATAAAGCTTGAGAATGCTCGGTAGACACTATAAACCTTCTTTGCTAACCTTCTAAACTCGGTAGACTCTATCTTTTGCCTTGTTGACCAACTGAGCTCACTAGACTCTATCTGATAATTGATATGACATTTGTGTAACATCAAAGACAACACATAATTAAACAATTACATCTAACGGCAAGTGGGAAGGGTAGTTATGACATAAAGTTTTGTTGGTAGTTTTAGGATAGGATAAATGTTTTATATATATTATTGTATTTCTTTTATTTGAATTTATAGCATATTTAAAAATAAAACAAAGATATTAAAAGAATTCCAAGAGAATATTCTCTATTCTCATAAGGAGATTTTTTTTTCAATACAAACTCCAAAGAGCTTTTTTGCTCTATGGATGTTAAAAAAAAATTTCAATTCCATTATTTTTCTAAGTGTAGATATTTGAGTGCAAGTTATATTTTTATGATAAGGGGAATATTTTTTTTTAAGTCTATTATTTTTCTAAGTGTAGATTTTTCAATGCAAGTTATATTTTCATGGCAAGGGGAATTTTTTTTTTGTCCCTTATTTTTCTATGTATTGAATTATTAAATATACTTAGTTAATGTTAGGATTAAACCACATATTTTAACTGCTTTAGATTTATAATTAATAATTACATGTCAGCCCAAAATCTCGATAAAATAGGGCCCAAATTTTTTTTTTTAGGGCAATGCCCCCAACCCCAAAGAATTTATGAAGTCTGTATAGTACTTTCCTAATCAGTCACCACAATCTAACAATCTCCCACTTGGGGACTGATTAGGCTCCACACTAAACAACAATCTCCCACTTGGAGACTGATCTCGTAGCAATACTGCTACCACATGGGGCTCGCACTGGATCAAACAACCCTGGACTCTTCTATTCTTTTATTCATATTTAGTCTAGAAGAGCAACCAAAGCTGAAGAGGAGTTCAACTTCTCCCTTGTTACTACCTTTGTTAACATATCTACTAGATTTTCATTGGTATGTATCTTCTCCAACTTTAACTGTCCAACCTCCAAAATGGACCAAATGAAATGGTACTACAACTATATGTGTTTGGTCTTTGAATGCAGAGTAGAATTCTTTGCAAGATGAATGGCACTCTGACTATCTGTGAACAAATAATTATCCTTCTAAGGACATCCCAATTCTTGCAAGAAGAACTAAAGCCATATCATCTCCTTGGTTGCCTCTGTAGTAGCTACATACTTTGCCTCTATATTGGATAAAGCATTAACCTGTTGTAACCTAAAAACCCAAATCATGGCTGCCCCACTAACAGTAAAGATGTAACACGTAGTAATCCACCTAGTATCAATATCCTCTGCCAAATCTGAGTCAACATAGCCTTGTAATTTAGTAGTAGAGCCCCCAAAGTGTAAACACTTATTGGATGTTCCTCTCAAATATCTGAGAATCCATTTGACTGCATTCTAATGCTCAATTCCTAGATGACTCATATACCTACTACCAACTCCCACTAATGTGCAATATCTGGCCTAGCACATACCATAGCATACATCAAGCTTCCTACAGTTGAAGCATAGGGTACCTTGGACATCTTTTTCTCCTCTTCTTATGTCTTGGGACACATCTCCTTAGTCAATTTCAAATCACCAAGTAAAGATGTGTTGACAGCTTTAGCATTCTCCATAGAGAAATTTTTCAACACCTTCTCAACATAATCAACCTAAGATAGCATCAATATTCTGTTATTCCTCTCTCTACAAATCTTCATACCAAGGATTTTTTTCGCTGCCCCCAAATCCTTAATAGAAAATGTATGTGCTAATTGGCTTTTTAGCCCCTTAATGTGATCCATGTTAGACCCAACTACAAGCATATCATCAACATATAAACATAAATAATGTAGTTGATCTGAATGACACTTACTGTAACCATGCTCATGCATAAAACTGTCAAATTTCAGATACCATTGCCGAGGTGCTTTCTTCAAGCCATATAAAATTTTCTTCAATTTGCACACTAAGTTCTCCTTACCTTTGACTAAAAATTCCTATGGCTGAGCCACATATATCTTTTCATCCAAATCATCATGAAGGAAGGTTTTTTTAACATCCAACTGCTCTAAATGCAAATCTTTAGTATCCACTAGACTTAAAACAGTACAGATAGAAGTCATTTTAACAACAGGAGAAAGTATCTCATCAAAATCAATTCCCTTTTTTTGTGCAAATCGTTTTACAACTAACCTAGCTTTAAATCTTTTCTTACATCTATGCTCTTTTTTAACCTATAAACTCAGTTATTCTGTAAATCCTTTTTACCTGCAAGCAACTTGCACAAATCCCATGTCTTATTCTTTAGCAAAGAGTCCATTTCATCTTTCATTGTAGAATCCCATTGAATCTTAGTATCCACTTGCATAGCTTCATCATAACTTTCAAGTTCACTAGCATTAGTAAGTAAAATAGAATACAAAGAGGGAGAAAATCTTTATGGAGGTCTAATTTGCCTTGTTGACTATCTAACATTCACTAGTGTCTGTAGTATTTGTTGTTGCAGTTGTTGCACATCATGAGGAATGGCTCAAACATTAGCTTTTGGAGTATCATCCAGCACTACATAATCATCTTCTTTCTTCTCATGTTGCTGCAATAGATCTTTGTACAACACTTTCTCATTGAATATGACATCCTTTCTTCTTACAATTTTATGATGTTCAAAATCTCAAAGTCTATAACCAAATTAATTAATTCCATATCTAATAAATACACATTTTTTTGGCTTAGCTTCTAGCTTGGTTCTATTTTTAGAATCTATGTGAGCATGTTAGAAATGGAAAAAGAAATATGTAAATAAGCAATACCAGGAAAGAATCTAAGCGAGTTAATGCATGAAAAGATATTACCTTAAGATAAGAGAGAGAAAGCTTCAAGATCCAACACCATGAGACAAGATATTTGGAAAGGAGAAAGCAAAGAAAACCCCTTGTGACATTATGAATGCAGCATGAAAAGCCTAAGAAGGAAGCGAGAAAGAGAGATAGAGCAAGAGAGCAATTGCTCATACAATAATTGAGAAGAGGAAGAAACCTCATTAGAAATAAGAGAGGAGGATCATCTCTTAAATAGAGATGAGAGAGAGGAGTTAGAATGTAACTCCCATGTCTATGAATGCCACCATTCATAAGTGTGTGAGGCCAAGTGCGAGATTCCTCTTAAGGAGGAATAATCTAAATTACAAATTACAATAAATATTTGTCCTCACATATTCCACTAGATGACAAAGTAAGATGTAGTAGAAAAAGGACAAAAAAGAAATATATTAGGATACCTTGACTTATATCCTAATATATTACAACAATAAAGGAAGAAGGTCTAACCTTGGTTTATAAATACACCAAGGAAAGATTACAACTTCTAACAGAGAAAATGCTTCACAATTGAAGGTTTTGAGAAAAGAATAAATCACCTTCTTACCAGTCCATGCCTCCTTTAGAATACCACAACCCAAAGGAGTAGAAGGACCTTTATTAATAAAATATACATTTGTATTGATAGCCTCTACCCACATGTGTAAGGGCAACCCAACATGCAACCTTATGCTCCTTACATGTTCCATTATAGTCATGTTCATACATTCAGCCACTCCATTTTTCTATGGAGTCCTTGGAAAAAATTTCTATCTATCAATACCATTAGTGGAGCAATAATCTTCAAATTCATAATTGTAATACTCACCACCATTATCAGATCTGAGACATTTTAATTTTTTACCAGTCTTATTTTCAACGAAGCATTTCCATTTCTTAAAAGTTTGAAATACGTTAGATTTCTGTCTAAGAAAATAAACCCATACCTTTCTAGTTGCATCATTAATAAATGTAACATAGTAATGAGAGCCAGCAAAGGAAAATACCTAAGCCGGTCCCCATACATCAGAATGCACAAGCTCTAATTTCTCCCTTTTATTTTCCTTCCCAGTCTTTGCAAAACTCATTCTCTTTTATTTTCCATACACACAACTTTCAAAGAAATCCATATTAAAACATTTCAGACCTACTAAAACTTTCTTTAAATGAAGTACTTTCATACCTTTCTCACTTATGTGCTCAAGTCTATTGTGCCATAGTGTTGTATCAGAATCTACAACAATTATTGTTCTCCCTGCTCAACTACAACAATTGTTTCTAAACATTCATTTTTCTCTAAAACAATTAAAGTAGAAGGAACAATATGACCTGTACAAAGATATAAGGTGCCTACTTTCACACCTTTTTCTACTACAAGGGAACCTTTTGAAACCTTTCAATTTTTATCATTAAAAGTAACTACACAACCCTCTTCACCGAGTTGCCCCATTAAAATTAAATTCCTACTCAGCCTTGAAACATGTCTTACCTTATGTAGTAGCCAATTATTCCCATTCTATAACTTAATCTTAATTTTGCCCTTCCTAACAATCTAACAGAGTTCATTATCTTCCAAATAAACAAGCCCAAAATCCCCTTGGACATAATCAATGAAATAACCTCTATGAGGTGTAGCATGAAATGAAGCATCAGAATCTAAAACCCATGAATCATCAGCACTTTCTAAAGATAGAAGCCAAGCATCCTTTTTGGATTTGTTACTTACCACATTTGCCTCCTTGTCTCCATCTGATTTATCTCCTTCATTTTTCTTTCGATTCTAGAAATCTTTCCTTTTGTGCCCTAGTTTCCCACAGTACTTGTAGTCATTCAATCATCTCAAATGAGACCTCCTCCCCTTTGACTTTCCATGATTTCCAGAATTACTTCCTCTCTCAGTCGTTCTACCCCTTCTTTGTGCATTCAAAGCACTTCTTGATGTAGATCCACTCGAGGTTTTACTATGAGTTTTCTCAATCAAAATAACACCAATCACATCATCATATTTTAGGGTACTAGATCTAGGAACAAAATTACTCATAGCCATTACCAAGCCATTTCAACTTTCAGGCAAAGAACATAAAATCAAGAGAGCCCTAATTTCTTCTTCAAATTTGATACCGATAGAAGATAACTAACTAGTAATAGTATTAAACTCATTTAAATGATCTGTAATAGATCCACCTTCTACCATTTTCATATTAAATAAATACTTCATGAGAAATACCTTGTTTGAAGCAAAGGGCTTTTCATACAATGTCGCTATGGTTTTCATCAATTCTTTTGTCATCTTTGCATTTGTAATATTAAATGCCACCAATGGTGCTAGGCATAATCAAATACTTCCAAGTGTCTTTCTATCCAAAAGATCTCATTCATCATTTGACATAGATCCTTGATTCTTGGCTTTTCCTTCTAATGGCTTCCATAAATCCTTTTGATATAGATAGTCTTCCATTTTCATCTTCCATAACTGAAAGTTCTGCCCATTAAACCTATCAACCCTTAGTTTACCCTCATCTGACATTGCTCCCACTCAATTGTGAGACTTTTCTACAGAGGATAACTGAAAAATAACTAGGCTTTGATATCACTTGTTAAGATTAAACCACGGACAAAAATAACAATTACATGCAAATATAACCAATAATAGAAAATAATAGATCACACAAAAAAGAACACAAGGCACCAAGATTTAATGTGGTTCACCCAATCCTTGGGCTACGTCCACCAAAGAACAAGTCCAATATTTTTATGATCCAGTGATTACAACCTGATTACAATCCATAATCCCTAATAGCTCAATACCACCGCAAGAAGCAATTTCACATCACCACAATCTAACAGTTAACCAAAGAGGATCCTTTTTTAAAAGAAATGAATTATAGCATAGATTTTAGTGCTTATGTTGATACAATAACGTATGAGTATTTTACTTCCTAATATTCACAAAAATACAAATAAAGTACCAATCATATCATCAAATTTTTATAACATAGTTTGGACTTAAATTGCATAATATATATCATCATTTTGTCTAATTACCATTAATCATATGAATACAAATTTGAACTTGTAAAAATGCGATAGGAAAGGTAAAACATCATTGCATCCATTTACTAAAAAATATATGCATATAAATTTAATCACATGGAATATCATATGAATGAAAAATACTCCATATATTTTTATTCAATTATCTGATTCAAGGACTCCCTTGGGAAAGAACTAGGGAAGAAAACCCAAGATCATAATCATTTCAAAAAATATATAATTTTAACAATAACATTTTTACAACAGGAACATTATCCCGAGGAGAAATTTGCCAACACATTTGGATTAAAATAATAACTCTGAATTTTTGCTTGGCTCCAGAACAAGGTAGCCACTATAAAATCTATAATTTCATCAAGATAATCATGGAGAGAACAAAACTAATTGGGAGACAAATAGATTTAACGCAAAGACACACTCAACCCATTTACTCCCAACCCAAATTTACACAATAGGTTCATCATTGAACCAGACTAGGGAGAAGGTGAATTTTTCTAAACAAGAGAAGTTAGTCACAACATCATAAAAGATGCCATTTTGAGGTTATAATCATAAGAACTTATGTTCTTCCATTTCTCAATTTCAAAAACAAAACACATGGTTTGTACTGATGAGTAGAGGCCCATAACACCCTACTCTCTCTCTCTCTTTATCATGAAGAGAGACTCTACATTGTCAGAGTCCAACTGAAGCTGTTCTCCCATACATTGCCACTTTTGCCCTGTCTGAGGGTGAGTAATTCCAACACAACCCTTATAATTCTCTCAAAAATCAAATGTAAAATATGAAGGAAAACATTTATAGAAAACCCATTACAATCTCATCCCTAACATGTTCATCATACACACAATCACACATATGCAAAATCTACTTTAAGAAATGAAACACAACATGAAGACACGAACTTAAAGGATTCCTACCTTTACAATAAGTTTATGAAAACTAAAATTTGAGAAGAGCTATCTTTCCTTCTCCTTCAATCCTAACTTTTATCTCTAAAACTAGAGTTTGGGTGAACAATCTTCCACTCTCAAATTTTCCACTAAATAGGCTTCCAACTCAACCTCCTACAAAATGCAATAACTCCCTCACTGACTAAAGTCTTCTAGAGTCTTCTAACTCAATCATATCATTAAGGCAAACCTCATGGTGGAGTATAACTTGACAACTCATGGTGAAACTCCAATTTTTGCACTAAAGCAAAAATTAGATATTTAGGTGATCACAAAAGCCAACAAAAGGGGCAAGAGGGGTGGAAAATGCCCCAACCCATACATACACTCCCTAGGCACTTAGTTTTCATAATTTTTTTGCCTCTATGACTATTTAGGGACCTATTAAATTGCTTAAAATATTTGGACTTTCTAACAACCCTCAAAATATAAATTTATCACTAATCCCTAATTAGGGTAAATAATCTTGATTACTAACTAATTAGTATTAGGTCACTCATCTAGTTCAACTCAGATCTTTAGGTTACTTGGTTAACCTTAACTATTATGTTGGAATGCATATACAAATCACAAGTGTCAAGCGACACTATAAAATCACTATTACAAAACATTAACACTTAATGATTATAGAATGATACGCACATTCAATTTATGATACAAAAAAAATATGAAACAACGGAGTCTGCATCTTTCATTAGACTCAACCCTAGTTTTCACAAATAGTACATAGAGTCGAGTTTCGATTCTCCATTAGATCTTCTAGCTAATAATCCCACACACTCATTTCACACATCAATAGCTTGAGAAAAATCACATACATATATAAACCTCATCAAGATAATAACATAAATTAAAACATCTATATTTCATATAAATAATTGTTTATCTCATTTATGCTCATATACTTAACCAGTAAAAATTGTATAATCAAGGTGTTAATCATATTCCTAATGTTGCATTCACTTACTGTACTTCATCATCAGTATGCATGTTCATAAAATATTAAATAACATGATTAAACATCTCAAAGTAAAACATCACATGACATAAAATAACATAATAATGTCTAGTGCATCTGACAATGTCTCGACATATCAAGTCATAATGTATCAAAATAATAATGTATCAACTATACTATGATGGGTCGGGGCGAGGCCTCACAAGATCTAACATCAAGTAGGAAAGTTCTAACCGAAGGATCATGGTGATGAATCATTCTAATAGGTGATATAAAGAAAATATGTTAACTGAGTAGTCCTAACAGGCTGTTGCAAATCTCTTAACTGAGTTCTTTCTTTATTGTGAGTTTAAATCCTCTAACAAGGTGAGACCTAATAATCTTTTTAATCCTTTAATAGGGAAAACCTCTCACAAGGTAGATCATAGATTATGATCAAACAATTTGTAGCCATAAGAGGCCATAATTTACAACTATAATAGTGAAGATTTGTGGGTGTCATCCCTACCTCAATTTTACCTTCTCATTGGAGGGTTTTTGGGTAACCAAATTTATTCTGTGATGTGTTACTTACTTCATTCTATGGATGTGATGCATGTTATGTTATTTCAATTTACATGTTAAGTTATGAGATGGATGTTGGTGATATGTTTTAGAGGCAAAAGTTTTAAGTGTTGATTCACCCCCCTCCCCACCCCTCAGAACTTTCCCATTATTATTTCCAACAAATGGTATAAGAGATTTGTTCTCTAGAAAGAAAATTTTTACAACTTTGGAGGTAAGATCTTGAAGATGGAAGTCTACAAGTTAGGAAAGGCTATTGAGAGCCAGTAGATTAAAATATAGTGTGCCCTAAAACAACTCAAGGAGGTAAGAGATGAATTGTAGAATTCATTGAAGAGAAGAAAGAAATTGGCTATTTAGTAAAATGACACTTAATACCAAGAAGAAGACACTACTAGATTGTCTGAAGATGGAAAATCAAATAAATTTGATGCAACAATTATATATTTGATGGGTTAAAAGAACAATGCCCTAACTGAAGAGGTCAAAAATCTCAAAAAAGAACAAGAAGTCCAATTGGTATTACTATGTGAGGTAACTAAAAGGAAAAAGAAATTTGATGAAGATAAAGTCATGATTGAAGAAGACAAAATAATACTAGTCAATAGACTTGAAGAGAAGACATCATATGTGCAAAATCTTCCTAACATGCAATTGAATATAATGAATCAATTGATGCTTGCAAACCATGAATTGAATGGAAAGGACATTAAGATCACAACCCTAAAATCACATAATGATCTACCGCAAAATGAATTGAGAGCTGAAAAGAAATTCATTGAAAGATTCAATAAACTAAGTAAAGTCATTATGTTACATCCCAATTTTTGACCCAATTTAAAATGTTCATATAGTTGTTGAGGTTCACATGAAGTATGTTGACAGATAAATTTGTTATAATCTTGTGAAATGGTAAGATGGTTAGTCATTATAATTTCATATGAAGATAGCATGCTAGTTGATTATTTTTTATGAATTCATGGAATTGAATAGACAGTTAGCCATTATGAATATTTATTATTAATAACTTGTTATGGTAATATGATTTAACTACAAAGAATTTCCTTGTAGGGAGTACATCAAAGGGGTGGAAGCATTGTTAGAAAAGAATTGGGTATAGGCGCATCACCATCATTAGGAAATGGGTATGAATCATAAATCACCATGGTTGAGGACGTAGCGACTACATAATAGGATACACACATTAGACATGCATGATCTATTAAATAAACATTTAAAATATTAGTTATTTTTTAATAATAAATAATGCATACCTCAAATGGTTTTTGGTTGACTTTTTCACCACATCATTTTAATACATATTTATGTACATACACATAGATATAAATTAAAGATGACATCATAGTATTATTTTATACAAGATTTTATCTATTTAATATGTACATTTAAATGCATGTACAAGAAGGTAAAATAAATCTTCTAAGATGAAACATGTATTTAGATATACATATTTAAACCTTGGGCCCAACACTATTTTTGAGAAACTGAGAATGTAATGTTGAAAAATATTTATTTTACATAATTGAATATTTTTATAATCAAACATGAAAAAAAATCACATTGGGAAATCATCTAGAATAGTCGAGGAAGGGCTGAGATGATGGTGTGGTCCATATGAAATGGATAGATGGATAAACTACAATATCATAAAGATGAATCAAAACTATGAAAATGACATGATTGGCAAGTCAACCAATGGTGATCAGACTATTCATTTTCCCATCTAAATCCTTGGCCAAGGTAGATTAAAGGCTTGCTTGCCTAAAATGGATCACTAAGAGGTCAGTAGTCCTAACTGACAGAGAGAAGGGTTGGTGGAGGTGTATCATCAACCTTGTCTATTGTTGAGTGAACACTCTAACACTAGGATACTCAAGTGGTAGGACCAAAATGGTACATGTGCCTTATCCCAAGAGGGAGGGCCATTCTCAGTAGAGAATGAGAAGACTAAACTAGATCTAAATACTAAGGCTTGCACAATACTAACCAACTGCTATAACCTTGATGAGATGTTATCTAAACCTTGATGGTGACTAAATCTTTATTTTCATTTGAATGTTCCTAGCATTTAATTTATGCAATTATATTCCTATTCTTATGAAATGGTAGTAATATTTTGTTATCTATTTTGGACTTGAACTAAAGGAAAAAAATTGTGAACCATGATTTTGAATAATAATCCTTTTTGACGAAATGCTATTGTGATAAGATGGGCATGAAGGCCGAGGTTACATAAATTGAAAACTAGATCTACTAGACTTTTTTAGGTGATCTATAAGTTTACAAGGATGATCTACTCATTAATGAGTACCATATGCTAGATGGTATGTATAAGTGACTTAAATTATGTGATCAAGTTATGATCTAGAACATGCTAGTTGAGGGATTATAAATTTTGAACACTAAAAATTATCTCATATGAGTATGACATGAATATAAAATAGAATATCCTACAACATAATCAACTCAAGTGATGTCATGGTGACCACAAGTATAGAATAGTGAACTCAGGTGAGTATGTGTTTAATTTTATAATATCATGCAAGTATTTTTTTGAAAAGAATTGGGCACACGAGCATCACCATCACTAAAAAAATTGGTATGAATCATGAATCACCATGGTTGAGAACCTAGTGACTGCATAACAAGATACAAACATTAGACACACATGAGCTATTAAATAAATATTTAAAATATTAGTTATTTTTTAATTTAAAAAATGTGTACCTCAAATGGTTTTTGGTTGACTTTTCTACCACATTAGTTTAATACATATTTATGTATGTACACATAGATATAAATTAAATATGACATCATAGTATTATTTTATATAAGATTTTATCTATTTAATACATACATTTAAATGCATTTACACTAAGGTAAAATAAAAATTCTAAGATGAAACATGTATTTAGATATATATATTTAAAAGTTGTGACCTTGGATAAACAATTATCATGTGCCATCTTAATAAGATATATTTACATGCAAATAAATAAATATGTTTATAATATTATTTTGACTTATAACCTTCAAATTATTTTCCTTATTTATTCAATCTTTTCTTGAAACCAAAGTACACACTTGGCATATTTTATTGGTGATCAAGAGCCAAGTCTCTTCTTGGTAGGTTATGACTTCTTGGAAGCCAAAGAGACTTCCAAATACCTCTTATATTATGGAGCCAAGTGAGTCAGAAGATAATATGACTCATCACCCAACTTCTTTTTATTGCACTCAAATTCTTTTCCATACCATCTGACTTCTTCTTTTTGGCACCTGTCTTCTTCCTATATTTTAGATGCCTCTGTAGATACAGCATGCTAAACTCTAAAATTTACCAATTTTATTCATTGTATATTTCTTCCACAAATTTCCATTGATGATTTATTGAAAATGTGATTGTTAATCACACTAGAGTTTGCATTTCTTCCATGAAGGGTGGGGCTGATTAATAGCATCTAGCAATACACCATTCTATTTCCAGAATTAACCAAGTTATGTGGTATTTTTATTCCAAGATTTACAATATATTTTATTATCAAATATCACAGCATTTCAATTTACTATAGCAGTAAGATACATTCTTGTATCATGATGCAAATCATTTGCTAAAACATTGTCAGATAAACCATTTCTAAGATAGAGTTGTCTATGATAAATAAAAGTCGAGTATCCATAACATCATATCATATTTTATTTATACCATTGAAAGTCATAATCAAATGATATTTATTCTACAAGTCTTAAATTTTACATCCCTCAGAATCAAAAATTATGATGAGCTAGAAACATATAATATTGTTATATCAGTTGAGGATCAACAAAAAGAGCTAGTTTCTCTGAGGTTCAATCACCTAGGACTCACCCAATTTTATAGCCAAGGAAAAGGGTGAAGAGGTGAGAGTGAGGAATCTACATTAGCATGAAAAAATAGAATTAGATGTGACATAACAATTATTTATTATTTAAAGGGAATCATTTGATGGCTCATACATGTCTAATACATTCTCTGTTTTCAAGTGGAGTGATGTGATTAAGAACCAAGATTCTCAATGGCTGATTAGGTGTTCCATGTCTATTCTAGGTAGGGAGGGATTTTCTTGTTAGAGTAAGTGTGGGAACAAGTTTGAGGTTCATAGTTGGGAGGTTAAGCCCCTGACAATGTTTCCCCTCTCCTCAAGATGTTAGGACATGCATCTAATAAAGATAAGTTGAGTATTTAAACATTTATTGGTATTAGGTATTTTTATGTTATGATACAAGTAGAAGATAGGATGGATTAATTTATATCATTGAATTCAATCATTTCCTTTGATGAAAGCAACCTTTCTCATCAATGTAATTGATAATCATTTAGATTGATTGAACTTCCAAATGAATGTGAAATATATCTATAGGATTTTTATTTTAGTCTTTCATTTATAAGAATAATAATTATGAGAGTAACTTCTAATATTATGTTATTTCCATAGTTAGCAATACGAAGAAAAGGAATGAAACAGAGGTATTTGACACCCCAAATAATATAGGGGTATCTGATGTCCTAAATGATACAGTGGTATCTAATATCCTAAATGATACAGTGGTATTTGATGCCCTAAATGATGCAGTGGTATTTGATACCCCAAGTAATATAGTGGTATTTGATGTCCTAAATGATCCAAAGGTAATTGATGCCCTAATTAATGTAGTGGTATGTGATGCCCTAATTGATATAGTGGTATTTGATAGTAATCATCATTTGATATAATGGTATTGGATGGTAATCATCATTTGGTCCTAAGTGTACTTGTGGACTAACTTGGGTGGTTGTAGAAGCATCCCTAGATTGATTTTCGCTTCGAATTCTATGGTATGTAGATTTTAATTTCCATAGTAAATTCATTGAAGGCATTTTCAATTCTTAGTTATGAAATTTTCTTTAACTAGTTTTAACTATTGATCTCATTCACATGAACATAACTGATATAACTATCTTCCTATGAAAATGAACTAATAATTATATTCTTTGATATGTTAGTTGTTAGTTAAGACTTGAGAAAAGTAGATGTTACACATTAAACACTTTGAAAAATTGATGGAATTACCAAGACCGAATAATGATACTACTAGATTGGGATACACTAAGAATAAAGAAGGAGAATCATATAAAGGTGGTGAGAAAAGGAACAACCAAGGTAAGAACTACAAACCTACCTGTCATAATTGTGGAAAATTGGGTCACACAATAAATGTTTGTAGGAGAAAATTTGTTAAGTAGAACCCCAAGTAGAAATACAAAGGATACTTCTACAACTACAACAAACATGGACATTAGGAAAATGAATGCACCACCAGGACCATGAACACTCAAAGATTTGAAGGATATTATTACAATTGTTAGAAGTATGAACACAAAGCTTATGAATGCAGATCTAAGACCAAATGGACATCAAACAAACAAACAAAGGTACACCAAAATGGAAATTCCTATGATTGGGATTACAACACAAGGTACAATTGTCACTATTGTTAAGAATATGGACATGTTCCTAAAAATTTCATGACACATTTTAGTGGTAGCTACAATAGATTTTTGAGTGAGATCACATGCTTTAGTTGTCTCAAGACTAGTCATGTTAGTAGAAATTGTCCAACTAGGTCACTAGCATTGAGCAATAAAACTTGTAAAGGCAATGAAAAGGTCAATATTGAGAAAGTGAAGGTGAAAATGAACAAGACATGGAAAAATAAGGAATATTGATGTACATCAAGCTCAGATGAGGTCACTTCATCCAATGGATCAGGTGATCACATCACCCCCAACTAGGAAATATAAGGTATGTATGGAACTAATGTTTGAAAAGTCATATTATGCATCAATTCCAAATATCTAAGATCTAAAAAGAATAAATATGCATGAATAAAGATGAAATGAAGAAGTTAAGAGTATGAGTTATTTTATAGATATATCATTTTCTATGTTGTTTCTAAGCATGGAATAAATTGTTGTTATTGTTGAGTGATGGAGTCAAGGCTAGTATGAGCCAAAATTTCTATGTTTACCAAGCATACTATGAATTCTATGATAGCCGAGTGTGTTGAAAATACTATATTAATCGAGATTACAGTTGAGTAAGCACTGAGCAATTAATGCCAAATTTGAAGGGTGATAGAGTCAATTTTTAACTCATTTGCACTTACCAAAGTTTGAAAAGCATGAAGGTAAATTGGTCAAAAGAGATTCTAGTGTTTGTTGATTAGATCTAATTGCTACTTGACACCATTCTATGGATTCAAGAGGTATTCAACTTGTGGCAAGTTATGTTGTTTCATTTATCACAAACCCTAGTAAAGTAAAATGGCAAGTAGTTCTTCATCAAATGTTAGAAAAGAGGGGAAAGAGGTTTTTGATGTTCAATTGATAACAAATGATGTTAGGAAAACTCCATTCCAAGAAATTCTTGAGATTGCATACAAGGGAGATCTATTTGGTGTGCTATCTATGATACCACCAAAGGTTCTCATGATACATGATGTAAGATGTTGCTATACTGGAAAGATTAAAGAGGTAGGAGATATGGAGATTAGAAATACCTATAGTAAGCTATGTGACAATAGAATTTTGAGGGAAGAGAATAAGATCATTGAACAAAAAGGGTTAATGTGTGCCCTAGATTTTCCTCAGATATTTAAAATTGAATGAATTCAAATTATTCTAATCTATATACATGAAAACTAGATGTGGTTAGAAGGTGGACCAATTAGGACTTCTAAATAGATTGTATAGAGGGTAACAGGGTATCCTACCCTTGACTAACCTAAGAGAATTTGGAGTGATGCAAAGGAAGTTATAGAGAATAATACATGTGTTATGTGGAATAAGAGAGGGATGTCAATAGACACTATTTCAGATCTCATTATTGCCTTTCCAACTAGAGTCATTTCTAATAAGCTCTTTTAGTCTAGCCAACTGAACATTATTCCATGTATGGCAATGGACTTAGGTTACAAAATTACGAAGAGAGACCATTCCTATGACCTTGCCAAGTTACAACCACAATAGTTATTAGAAAACTTGGAAGCCATTAGGAAAGCCAAAAGTGCATCTTGCAAGTTTGGTTCTTGGATTGTTTGCATATTTTCCTATGTGCAAATCACATTCCCTACCTTTCACAAAGTTTCTTGGAAGACCAATAGGTTAATTACATAGCAAATTGTAGAATTTATTGAGCAACTTGGAGACAACTTTGAGTCAGTGATGACTAGTTATTTTGAGGACTTTAAGCAGTCCATGAAATAAAGATTGACTATTCATGTATCACTAGTGGAACAACATTACAATGATGTGTGTTTCCTAGTTAATGCAGATCATACATATGTGCAAGAAATGTGAGATCAATGTGGATGAAGCCTCTATAGTAATCACAACATTACTGGTGGAAGAAAATGATAAAGATGCTACATCTTTTGGTAACTATGATGAAGCAAAATCTAGAATAACTATTGATTTGAAAACAACTACAGTTTTAAGGAAGAAAAACAAACTTGTTGAAAAGTTGAAGGAGAGATTTGGTGAAGGTGAAAGTGAAGAGGAGGAAGAAGAAGAAGAAGATGATGATGATGATGAATAGGTTCAAGAACCATTGAAATTAACACAAGGCTTGGGTGAAAATGTTGAAGGTGTTGAGGAAGAAGACGTCGAGGAAGCACCTAAGGAAAAGAAGAAAAGGAAAGAAGAGACTCAAATAGTGGAGAAACCTATGAATACTATAAAGAAGTCATGGAAAAATCTTGTTGTACCTATAACTATGTCAATCACAAGGGAAGAAATTGTATAGGCTAAGGAAGAGACAAATGCTAAAGGAAAGAGAGCCAACACTACAACAGAGCTAATCTAGCCTACTATATACACCTCAGAAGGATTCAGATGAGGAGAAGACTGAGTCAAATGACTTGATTCAATACAAAGTGGTAAGCCACAATCTCTCTTCTGACATTGACAACTTGTGTGAAAGCATTAAAACCAATGCAACATGTGATAATAGGGATGCAACATTGAAGATTATCATGGAGTTACACAAACTATTCTTGGATTAACATACTATTAGTGTACAACCCAAATGACATAAGTGTCAAAAAAAGGGGGATTATGAAGTTTTTTGGGATATGAAGAAGTTTTGGATATCTACTTAGTAGGAGTAATGAATAAAGAAACAAAAATAAAGAATTTACCTTGGGGAGTAATGGAGCAATAAGGTATGACAAATTTACAACAATTTTGCAATTTTTGAAATTTTGAAGTTTTGTATTAAAGTCAAGCAATGAAGAAAGATTGTCTAAATTATGCATTAGATAAGAATGTATATGCCATGAAAAAGTGTTTTTTCCACTCATTTCAAAGAGGGAGATTGTTAATCTCATATTGGTTTTGACAAAGCAGTGACAAAATACATAGTCATTATCTAGGAAGAGCAAAGTGCCAAGCATAATTGGTACAATAGTACAAGCTAAGTAATATGATAGTTAGTGTCGAGTACTAGTAGGTTTTGAACAGTTAATGTGTGCTGAGTCATTTAGGTGTTGAGCTAGTAGTAGAAGCCAAGTAAGTAGTATATGCCAAGTGATTCAGGTGTCAAGAAAATAGAGTGTGCCAAACTATTCAAAAGCCAAGTTATAGCATTAAGAGCATAGTGAAGGTCGAGCATTAGAGCCTTTGGATGTCGAGTGAATAGTTTATGACATAGACATTTGTAATGGCACAAACTTCTATGTAAAGCATTTTTGGGCTGACATTATCATATTTTATATTATGAAAGATAAATATAGAGTCATAGTATGAATCCTTATGCATTACATGCAACTAATCAAATTGAAGGAGGCATTAGGTGGCATTAAGGATCAACCTCAACCATTGATTCTTATCTAATCCATCATAAGGCTAAACCATAAGAAGTCTAGTGTGTGTGCAAGGAGATGAATGGTAAGAGTTTAGAGGGTATTCATGATAAGTGAGATGGCTATGACATAGCTATGCATTGCAGAATCAATTTGAGAAGAAGTAAAGAAGTGAAAGGACAAAGAAGACATATCGGTGCTAAACAAAGGATCATGGTGTTGAATCATTCTAATAGGTGATATAGAGAAAATCTCTTAACTAAGTAGTCCTAACAGGTTGTTTTAAATCTCTTAACCGAATGCTTTCTTTATTGCAAGTTTAAATCCTCTAACAAAGTGAGACCTAACAATCTTTGTAAGTCATTAACAGGGCATACCTCTCACAGGGTAGATCATAGATTATGATCAAACACTTTGTAGCCATAATAGGCCACACATTACAACTGCAGTAGTGAAGATTTGTGGGTGTCATCCCCACCCTAGTTTTACCTTCTCATTGGAGGGTTTCTAGGTAACCAAATTTATTATGTCATGTGTTATTGACTTTATGCTATGGATGTAATGCATGTTATGTTATTTTAATTTACATGTTAAGTTATGAGGTCGATGTTGGTGATATGTTTTAGAGGCAAAAATTTTAAGTTTTGATTCACACCCCCCCTCTCAAAACTTACTTTTCCATTGTTATTTCCAACATAAACATGCCCATAATATTATCAATAGGAAATTGGAAAGTTGCTAATTAATTTTATAGGTGTAATTGTAAATTTTATTTCTATATGGCATTTTATTTGATAGGCATATAAATGTAGAGTCATACTCTAATATTAAAGTTGGAGATGGTTATCTATTCTTTCATTCTATAAAGTTGAAATATATAGACAAGACATCAATATCCTCATATTATTTATTTATTTATTTTAGATCATCCTTCCCATCAAAAGAAAACATTATAAACTATAATAGTTTATACTATAGTTTATAATATAAGACATTTTGAAATATTTTATGATACATTTTCTTTGTTAATCAATATTACAATATATATGTATAATAGCTAACAAATATTAAACATCTTTTTTAGATTAAATATTTAATTTTAGGATAAGAAAGTTATTATAGTATATTAAATGATGAAATCTGTAATGTTTATAATGTCGAATTCTAAAACAACATCAATTGGATTATGGAAATCTATTTGTTGTTAATTTAAAATATTTTAAATTTTTGTATGAAAAAATAATTTATAAATAATTATTGCAATATATTTGTATATCCTTTTAGATCGAATATTTAATTTTATGAAAACTTATTTAATATTTTCTTAAAATTCAATAATGATATATATTATGGATCAAAATATTTCACTTTAAAAACTACATAGTTGACTTTTGGTAGAATATTATAATTGTGTTTCATGTAAGAAATTATTTGAAATAATTAATAACAAATAGTGCAGATAATGATTTTTTTTTTAACTTATAGAAATTTGAACAAGATATTTATATAAGTTATTAGAATACTAGATTTTAATACATATTTTTAAATCAAAAAAGTGTTGAAAAAGACTGTAAATAAGATAATTATGAGTGAAATATTTTTAATTTTTTATTCAGTTTCACTTTCTTATCTATAATTAATTAGTTTTTTTTCAAAATTAGCTAAAACATCACCATGTGTGAGTGTAGCCCATTTAATCTACAAGGTAGTTGGAGCTCATTTAATCTAAAAAGTAGCTCTCTAGAATCATACTAATTTTTATTTTTTATTTTTGTTTTACCTCTATGGAGTTGGCCATTAAGAATTCTTGGACGATGAGGGGGCCATTTTTTTTTTTTTAAATTAAAACTATTTTTGTATCCCCAACCTTTTTTTGTGAATTGTAACTTAGTATATTATTTATTAATAGAAAAGGACTATTCATCAAAAAAAAAATAGAGAATAGGTTTTTAATGGCTATTAGTTATGGGTATTAATAAAGTTGATAAATTTAAGTAAATTTTGCAATTGTTTATGAATAAAATTACAAATTTAAATTATTATTAAGCATAAGTTGACTATCATTAGTATATTTAAAACTTATTAATAAAATTATAGTTTTATTTATTTATTTATTTAAAGTTAGTAATGAGGAGGTTAAATGTGTATGCAATATATGATAAATAGAACATTAATCATAATAGTATTGTGGTTGAAGCTTTGTGAAATGAAAGGTTAGATGTTTAAGTTTGAATTAAATGAGTAGATTAATTATTCTTAGTATTTTGCCTAAACTCAAAAATAATTGGTTAACATATGCAAAACCATATCAAAACATCACACTATAGGCAAGAACTTTGATTCTTGTGTCTCCTTATTTTTTAATGGGTATTTGTCAAACTATTTATGAAATTAGTTCTAGTTGATATTTCTTTATTTTAATTAATGAAATAGAAAACAAATTAGGAAATGTAGCTGGAGACTTTAAAATAGTAAAATATTATAAAATAAAATTGTAAGTGACATCAAAAAGTAAATTCACTAGTATATATTGTAATGTTTTCTACCAACTCTTTCTTATCACAATTACTTTATTATATGATACAAAGTTTTATAGGGTGAAAATCAAATTTCCTATCAGCTCCTTGTTGCATGCACAAAAGTATGCAACTGCTAGTTAAAATGTATCTTTAGTTGTAGTATAACTTAGGTGATGTTGCATAGTTGTATAAATATGGGTATTCTTTTTGCACAACTATTGGCATTTTGTAGATGTTGTTTTAGACACCTTTATAAAAAGCATAGCAATTTAACATCATATTTGATAATTGGGAAATTAGAGTACTCAACTACTAAATCCTATCCTCTAAATTTAACAGTAATATCAAATCAAATTATATATCTAAACATAAAAAATACACATTTAAAAAAATTATTTAATTTAAAATAAGTAGAAAAAAAATATAGAACTTTTAGTTAAATTCCAAAAAATGAGGAACACTCTTGCCAATGTTTAAAAATAGGACTCTGAAAATGAGAAATGCTCTTGCCAATGTTAAAAACTAGGAGATACAGGAAATCAACATTACTTAATCATGTAATTCATTACATTAGTGAACTAAAAGTGCCCACAAATACCCACAAGAGAACAAGTTCATCAAAAATGTTAGCATGTAGCTTTTTCCTCCCCATCCTTTGTCTTAACCATATTGAATGGATTCAAAACAAGAAAGTTATGACTTGATTTTGGAAAATTCAACCCTCTTCTCCTTCCCTTCAAGTTTTGTAGAATAGAAATTCTACATATACTATACATGAATGAATGTTCAATATTGAGAGGGATGCATCTCATCTATGACCTCTAGAATGGGACCAACTTTTGCTTCCTTGTTTGGACTCATAAACATGGTAATGGATATTCGGTCTCTGTCCATGTTTATGAGTGCTCTGAATAAAATAGAAAAACAAAAGCTTCATTTGATATGAATCTTCTAGAATCAAACATCAATACCCATTAATTAAACCCAAGTAATAAATCATTATTGTAGTGTGTAGCCTTTTACTTAAAACAGGAAACCTCTAAAACCCATAGACACATTCTTAAAAACAAGTAACCATAATTGATGGTTGCTACAAGTTTTTTTTGCCTAAAGATTATTAAAATCCATATTAATTACCTCAAGCATGTCCCTAATATTGATAACTAGGGTACCAAGGATGGGTTGAATAGGAATCCATTTTTCATCTTTAAAAATATGTAGTCCCAATATTTCATCATCATGTAACAATACTATCAAACCACTTCCATCTGAATGAGGGCTTAACCCTAAAACTAGATTCTGTCTTGGGCAAGGTGGGTAGTAAACATTAGTAAAATAAAGAACGTAAGAAAGTTTCCTAAACTGAAGAAGCCTGACGATGCTATGTGTAAACAATGTCAATTGGGAAAAATGACCAACTCTAGTTTCAAGAGCAAAACATATACTTATAGTGATAGTTTGGAATTGGTTCATACTGACCTATGTGGACCTATTTATGTTCAAAATTATTGTGGAGATAAGTGTTTGATTCTATTTTTTGATGAATATTATGGGATAATGACTATGATGTTCCTTAAAGCTAAATTTGATGCTTTTTAGTTATTCAGTTGGTATTTAGCTAGAGTTGAGAAAGAAAGAAGGAAGAGTCTGGAGTGTCTGAGATCTTAAAGAGGTGGTGAAATCATTTCCAATGAGCTCAATACATTCTTCAATGATAGAGGAATCAAAAGATAGATGTCAACACCAAGGACCCCTCCTTAGAATGGAGTAGCTGAAAAAAAAAAACATATCAATAATGGACTATGCAAGAACATTGATGATGGAGAAGAATGTATCAAAGAAGTATTGGAAAGTAGTTGTGAGTACTATTTTTTATACCCTTAACAAAGTATAAGTCAAGAAAGGTGCAAATACTACACCTTTTGAACTATGGTATGGATATGCCCTTAATGTGAAATATTTTAAAATATTTGAAATTAAATGTTATATATTCAAAGATAATAAAAATGGAAAACTTGATGCAAAGAGTGATGAAGGTATTTTCCTAGGGTATTCCACAAAGAGTAAATCTTACAAGTGTTTAAATTCTAACATTGAAAAAGTTGTGAAAAGTGCAAATGTGAAAGTTAATGAGTTTGCATAAAAGATCAGCATTACATACAATGAAGAACATGAAGATTATAGTGCATGCATCTATGTTAAAGATGGTGCTCCTAGAAATCCAAATGGACAAGCAAGCCAAGTTGTAGTTTCCCAATAAATAGGAAATGATGAAGTGAAACAACAAGTTTTTGAGTAGTATAAATAGTGGGTGCCAAGAAATAGAATGAAGATGGTGAGTCATAGATAGGAAAAATTGACCATCAGAGAGATTATGTCAAGCATGTGAAAATTGGACCAGAACCTGAACAAGAAAGAGGAAATTAGCTAGAAATTATTTTTCAAGATGAACCTATTGAAGAATAGAGAAGGAAACCACCTATTCTAGAAAAATTTGTGAGAAGACATCACAAACCTAAACAAATCATTGGTGATGTTGAATCAAGTGTTATGAAAAGAAAAAGACTCAAAGATGATACATGTTTACTTTGTGAATTTGAGCCCAAATTACTAAAGGATGCTTTAGATAATGAAGATTGGATTTAGGCATGAATGAGGAAATTGAATAGATTGAGAAGAACAATAGTTGGTTCCTAGTACCAAGACCTAAAGACAAAAATGTTATTAGAACAAAATGGGTTTTTAGAAATAAACTCAATGAAAATTGTGAAGTTACAAGGAACAAGACAAGACTAGTATGTAAAGCATATGATCAAGAAGAAGGAGTTGATTATAGAGAAACTTTTGCTCTTGTGGAAAGACTTGAAGGAGTCAAAACTATGCTTGCATATTTGGCATACAAGAATTTAAAGGTATATCAAATGGATGTCAAATCTACATTTCTTAATGGTATACTTGAGGAAGAAGCGTACATTGAACATCTTGAAGGATTTGTGGATCCAAAAAAGAATAATATGGTATGTAAACTGAACAATACTCTCTATGGATTGAAACAAGCTGAAGAGCATGGTATGAAAGATTGGATAATTAGTTGGTGAAGATTGGTTTTGAAAGGAAAAATGACAACAACAATCTATATTTGAAGACTAGTAAGAACAATAATTGCTATCTAAATTTTTTGTTGATGACATTATTGTTGGAGGAAAAGAAGAATTTTGCAAATCATTTGTTGATGAAATGAAGAAGTAATTTGAGATGTCTATGTTTGGTGAAATCAAATTCTTTATTGGATTGCAAGTATATCAAATGAAGTTTGGTATTTTAATAACCTAGTCCAAATTCATCAAGGAGATACACTTTTAGCATAGAAGATTCAAGACCAGTGAGCACATCTATGTCTACACGACATAAGTTATCTAAGAAGATGAATCTGTTGATGTGAACCAGACATTATATAGATCAATGATTAGAAAATTCCAATATGTTGTTCATAGTAGACCCAATATAGCATTAGTGCTTGGGATAGTTGCTAGATTTTCAACAAATCCTAAGGAAATCACATGATGGAAGTGAAAAATATATTAAGATATTGTTGTCTAGTGTGAAGTCTGATTAGTCTCCAAGTGGGAGATTGTTAATTTGTGGTGACTAATCAGGGAAGTATTGTACATACTTCATATAAAGTTTTTTGGGTTACTATTCACTAATGGCTAATATTCACCAATCGGCTATTGTTTATATTCACTAATTTAAGGCCGACATGTTGTATAAAAGTGGCAAAAATATTTGTATAAAAGGGCTTAGGGTTAGGGATTGTCTCATAAGGTGTGATGCAAAACTTCCTTCTTGCAGTAGTATTGAGCTATAAGGGATTACAGAGTGTAATCAAGTTGTAATCACTGGATTGTAGTAATATTGGACTTGTTGTTTGGTGGACCTAGCCCAAGGATTGGGTGAACCACACTGAATCTTAGTGTATTGTGTTCTTTTATGTTTGATCTATTCTTTTCTTATATTTTTTATATTTGCATGTAATTTTTATTTCTCTCTGTGATTAAATCCTAACAAGTGGTATTAGAGCTAGGTTTTTTTTAGTTTTCCTCTGTAGGAAAGTCTCATGGTTGAACGGGAGTCTCACTATTGACTGGGAGTGATGGTGGATGTAGGAAAGCTGAGGGTTGAAAATTTTAATGGGAAGAACTTTTAGTTATGGAAGATGTAAATGGAAGATTGTCTTTATTAGAAGGATTTATGAAAGTCGTTGGAACGAAAATCCAAGAATCAGGGATCTATGACAAATAAAAAAATGGGATCTTTTAGATAGAAAGACACTTGGAAGCATTTGATTATGCCTGGCACCATCAATGGCATTTAATATTACAAAAGCAAAGACAACAGAAGATTTGATGGAAACCTTAAAGAAATTGTATGAAAAGCCCTTCACTTCAAACAAGGTATTTCTCACAAAGCATTTATTTAATATGAAAATGAAAAAAGGTGGATCTTTTGTGGATCATTTAAATGAGTTTAATACTGTTCCTAGTTAGTTATCTTCTATGGGTATCAACTTTTGATGAAGATATTAGGGCTCTCTTGATTTTGTGCTCTTTGCTTGAAAGCTGAATTGGTTTGGTAAAGTTGTGAGTAATTCTATTTCTAGATCTAGTACCCTAAAATATGATGATGTGGTCTATGCTATTTTGAGTGAGAAAACTCATAGGAAAACCTTAGGTGGATCTACCTCAGGAAGTTCTTTAAACTCACAAAGTAGAGGTAGAATGATTAAAAGAGGAAATAATTATGAAAATTGTGAGAAATCAATTAGATGCAATTAATTAATTGTGTGTTTTCTTTGATGTTACACAAATTTCATAATCATTATCAATCAGTATATGCCAAGCTCACTCGAGCAGTAAAGATAGTGCTCAATGTCTATTGAGCATTCTTATGTTTGCCTAGTTTAGAAGGCAATGTCTACTGAGTTCACTCGGACATCAAAAGAAAAGTTGTAGAAAGTGAGTGTTAATCGAGCTCACCTGGTTAACAAAGGAAAGTTGGATGAAACTAGTGCTAACCAAGCTCACTCAGTTGCCAAAGGATTTTTGTGAGTTTGTAGTGTTAACCGAGCTTCTATTGGTTAATAAAGGAAATTATTTTTGAGTCAATGTCTATCGAGCTGGGTCGGCTAACAAAGGATTTTCTTGTTTTTACATATTAGGATTAATTGATTTATCTATTGATTCCAGCCAACTAAGGTGATGAATATTAATGATTCTAAGTTGTATTTGAGTTGACTTGACAAACTGAAAGATATATGTATAAGGTCAAGTTGTGATTTCAAAGTTTGTAATTAATGAAGATGTTATTGAAGATTTAGTGATGAGAAGAGGAAGCAAATTTGAAGGATAAGAAAAATATCCTTGTGAAGCAGCAAAGCTATATTTAATCAAGAAGGATCAAGTACAAGCTAGAACAAATATTTGTAATCAACAAATTAGTTGCATTCAAATTAGTCCATCTCATTGTTACTCTCTAATCATTGTAGTAGTGATCTAAATCTCTTAACAGAGTTGGCTTAATAGTTATTTGCAAATCCTCTAAAATGGTGTCAATTCGATTGAATTGCCTCAAGACCTTTAACAAGGCCACTCCTAATAGGGTGATTAAATCCTCTAATAGGAGAACACATAATAGTTTACTTTGTAACCTTTAATAGGGTTGGCTCCTAATAGGGCTCACTTCAAAAGAGTGAAAACAATAACTAGTTGCAATTGGTGGTTTTTCCCAAATTAGGTTTTCACATCAAATCCTGCTGTCAAATGTCATGCTATTTTATGTTATGTGTTTTTAACTTAGTTAAAGTAATGGTAATCATAGAAAACATCAAAAAAATTATATGTTTAGCATTTACTAACCTAATTCATTCATTACCGAGTCACAACATTATGTGTGTGTTTACCAAGCTTCAAATGTATTCAGCCTTTAGTTTGCATTTCTATACTAACATCTAAGGAATCTAGGATTTATTTTAATAGTAACTAATTCACCCCTCCCCTCTTATTTAGTCCTCTTATATTTCTAACAATTTGTATAAGAGCTTTTGGTGCTCGCAGAGAAGGTTTCAAAGACCTAAGATAAAGATCAGGGTGTCTTACAAAAGAGAGATTCTCAAGCTCAACAAAGACAATTTTGCAGCATGACAAGGACTTATGAGGTTACATCTGGCTACCATTAGTGATTCAAGTTGAAAATATCTTGATTGCAAATAAAAGACTACCACTGGAACATTATTGGTTGAAGATATTGCTAAAAAAAAGAATCATAATATCATGATGATTGATATTGCATCTTCTCTCAGTCATGTTGAATTTGATGAAGTGAAAGATTGCAAAACTACTCATGCAATGTGGACCAAACTAAAAGATATCTATGGAGGATATGACAATGTAAGAAGAGCCAAAGTAGAAAGTCTTAGATGATAGTTTGATCAAATGAGAATGATAGAAGTTGAAAACATTGTAAAATATGTGGCAAGAATCAAAGCCAGTGTAACTACAATCAAAGCATCTAGAGGAGACATTAAGGAGGAAACTATTGTAAGTAAAGTGCTAAGAACTCTTCTTCCTATTTATGCAATTAGAGTGTCTTCTATTCAAGAAATCAGATGTGATCCAAATAAAAAATTAGGCTTGGATGCTCTAGATGGAAGATTGAAAGCTTTTGAACTAGACAACTATGACAACTATGTTCCTACTTCAAAGAATATTGAACTTGCATTTATAGCTAAACTCTCACTCAAAGAAAAGGGTAAGAAATCAAAGTCCAATCAATTAGGAAGTAAAGAAGATGGAATATTAGAAGAAAGTTTAGATAGTAATCTTGAAGTTGTTGAAGTGCTACTTGCAAGGAAGTATTCCAAAGGAAGAGGAAAGTACAAAGGTAAAGTTCCTCTGTAGTGCCTCTCGTGTTTGCAGTCTGTACCTTGTCTATTTTTAATTCGAGAGATACTTGATACTCTTTTGATATTTGTACCTTGAGATGACCTGAGGGTCGAATGTTATATTTTGATTTCCGTACCATAGATGTTTTGTTACTATGCTGTTCAGTTTATCATATTTGCATGTTGATGTTATTTTGAGATGACAGTAGATCTATGATAACTGATTATCTGGTGATATGATGTATTGGACCTAATTGTTGACTATGGTTATTTATTTCATTCTTGTCTTTTATGATTAATGCGAATGTGAGTGGTGTAAATGGATTAATGAGTTATTTAAATGCTTTAATTGCTTCGGCTATTATATTATATGCAAGTGCACTTGATCATGTGTTCTAGTGTGCAGGAATTACATCCCTAGCAGTGGCCTATGGAGTTAGTGATCCAGCTGTTCATATTTTGCCAATGTCGCTCCTATATGGTCGACGTATCCTTATTTACTTGTTTTATATTAAAACCTTTCGATGATTAGTAAATCCGAACTCAATTGCATTATGTGATTAGACCAGTGAACATGTCTGTGCATTTAGAAGTTCGCATTTGTCGCGAAAGTGATAAGTGTTTTTCTGTAATTTTGGGTTTTTGAGTTTTTAATCTTTTGGATTTAATTTATGGCAGCTTTGCCTTAGGTGAAATCCCGTTGCGGATAATAACCTGTTTTCGTTTGGGTCATTTTGGAGTTTAACTACTCCAGCTAGCTATTTTTGAGAATTGACTATTCACCCAAAAAAAGTGAATAAGTATTGGAAAAGTGATTTCATAAATCACTTTTCACAATTTGGAAATAGAATTGTAGAGCAAATTTGGAAATCCTCTTCTGAAGGATTCTTGTTTTGCTCGTTCTGGGAGCTGTGAGCGTGGGATCTGTGCGAGGTTGGTCTCGTTCGATTCAGCTCGAGGAGTTTATGCTTTGCCGTAATTTTCAACTGTTTTGGCGAGCGGTTTATTTTATTGTGCAGGTTTCAGTTTCTGCCTCTTTTTCCTTCAGGTAGGGCCTTCCCGTTTTTTAGTTTTCGCTTCATTTCAACTTTTGTTTCTTGTAGAAATATGTTAGGAGGCTGAGAACTAGTGTTCCCCTCCGTTTCTGTTTGCTAGTTCTACCCGGTTGGTCGGGTATGAACGTTTTACCTAGTTTTGAAATGAGGGTTTGGGTTTTTGGGCCGTTATGTTGGCCGTTTTTGCATACGGTGTCCGTTTTCGATTATTTTTGGATTTTTGGGGTTTTTGAACCCAAAGGCCAAATGGGTTTTAATTTTGGAATTTTTCCAAAATTTGGGGTTTTTACCTCATTTTGCGTGCCGCCCTATTTTCTCGGGCTTTCTTGGCACATTATGGTTCGTGGACCTGGATGATCCATTTGGATACCAGTCAGAACACTTTTGCATCTTTTGTTGCATTGGGATGCATGTAGCATCTGTCATCCCGATTATGTTTTCAATCGATTGACTTTTGTTTGCATTCTCATCCTGTCCTTGTGTATGATCTCTGTGATGGTGGTGCGCCACACACACGTATATTGTTGGGTGACCTGTGGGGCTCGATCTTCTGTGGTACTTCCAGAAGTTGTGATCATTGGGGTTGGGTTGGGAGTTTGCATGCCTTCGGGCACTCATCGCTGGATGAGCATGGGTAGGGTAGGGTAGCATATGGAGGGGGCTTCTATCTCGCAGCCTGGTGACCTTAGTCCCATAGGGTTGGCAGAGGAAGTTTTAAGTAAGTGATAATTAAATAAAACATTGGGTGGTAATAAAATTTAAGATAATAAAAAGTATATGCAGGGCCCTCCGTTGAGGAGTTGAAACACATGATCCGAGCTTGGGCTTGTCGATGCCAAGCGACTCTCCATGATGTCAGTCCCTACGTAGTAGCCCATTGAGGTGTCTAACCAGGACCTGTAGTTTATGCATTGTTTATGTCTTGGATTCAGTCATCATACTGCTTGGCATGTGTGTTAGCCATGGTTGTTGTTTTGTGTGTGTGTGGTTGGATCATTATCTCCATCAGCACGGTGGGTGTGGACCTACAGGTGCCATGTGGTTGGGAGGCATAGCTACCTTCACCACTACTAGGGACCGGTGTACAAAGACGGTCCATTGTTCTAGCGTGATCGTTGCTAGATGTGTCACTTGGTACTTCGGTATACAGAGTATGCTTCTTGTGATTTATGCTCTCATTATGATGTTATCATGCTTAGATGATGTTAGTTTTAACGCTTTCCTCATTATGATGATTAGCATGTAGTAGATGATGTTATCTGATTACAGGGTTATCTTATGTTCTACTAGCATGATAGATTTCATTACTTATATTGTAGCATGTTTAGTAGTGATGTCCCTATCACGACAGCACCGATGATCTAATCGGTGGCTTGGGATATCATGCGCGGGGGATGGCTAGGGCCCACGATGGTCCTATGACACCATTGACGGTTGGGAGGAACCGCGTACTTAGTTGGTTATCTTTCTCATTGTGATGTTATCTATGTTATTGCGATGTTATTTCAGTTGTTGTGATGTTTCCTTTTTGTACTTTCCCTTCTTTGTTGGATAGATGGTTAGATTTCGTTTCCTGTTACTCAATTTTGGTTCGAGTGTTTTGGCCTCGAAATGTGGATCCGGTACTCCCCGGTGTGGAGGTTCTTTTGTCAGTTTTTCTTCATTTTTGAGTTCTGGAGGTGTTTTTATTTTCTATGGGCAACATTTGTTCAGCATTGTGCGACACTAATAAAGTATCGCACGCCCATAGAAATAATGTCGCACGAAACTAAAAAGTGTCGCACGCAATACTGAAGAAGTGTCGTACGACACTGGAAGAGTGTCGCATGGCTTTATGAGAAATGTCACGCGATACTTTTCTAGTATTGCACGCCTTCTTGAGAAGTGTCGCACACAGTAAGGGAGAAGTGTTGCCCTCCCTTAGTGAAAAGTGTCGCACGCCTTTTGGTTAAAACCTGCACGTGCCAACAGCGGGCACTTTTTGTAGTGTTCTAATCTTTTTGAGAGTTGATCTGGATACCCTTTTGGGCGTTCTTCAAGCCTATGTTGTTGCATTTTGAATTTAGGAGGTTTCTTTTGAATTCAATTTTTGGGTTTGTGTTGTAGTCCTTCGGGGTATAAAATATATTGTTTAAGTATAAGTTGACGTATATTTAATTCCTTATACTTAAGATATATTTAAATATATGCGACGATTCATTTGAGATGGGTTTCAAACCTCTACGAGCTAAGGTGTGGATTCTAGGAAAATTCAGGGCTTCAGAAATTCAGACTTAGCCAAAATTTGAGGGCTTCAGGATTTCAGACTTATTCCGTTTCCTAGAGTCAGCCTATGTCTTTCAGCTTGGTAGGCCTTTGTGGTTTTCGTGATTGTGTTCTTGTTGGTAGTGGCGTTTGGAGATCCGTTGGTGCTTGGTTGTCTTTCAGTCTTCCGTTGCGATCTTTTGGTTTGTATAGGTTGTATCATGTGCACTTACACTTGGAAAAAAAAAAAAAAATTGTTCTGACTTATTTTCCATCCTTGTTTCCAAGGATCTTCGGGCGGGGCATTACATCCTCTTATCTAACTTATTGTGAAAAATTTGGTCACATTGCTGCTAGGTGTCCAAATAAGGAAAACAAGGATGAAAAGAAAAAAAATAAGCATAAAGAAAGGACTCTTAGAACTTCAAGGACAAAGGTAATAAATCTTGTTTTATAGCTAAAGATTCTAATAACAGTGAAGATAAAATGGTATGTATTGCTATGAAAGATGAATATGATGACAAAGAAGATGAGATGACACTTATCTCTCATGTTGGAAAAAATGATATATAGATTACTGACAGTGGCTTCTCACATCATATGACTGGTGACAAAAAAAAATTTGAGCACATGGAATATTATGATGGAGGTAGTGTGAGATTTGGAAACAATGAACCTTCTAACATAAAAGGAAAAGGATGTATTTCATTGACTAAAGAACTTATATGTGATAATGCTTATTGGGTTGAAAAACTAAAGAATGATCTACTAAGTATGGCACAGTTGAATAACATTGGATTCAAGGTAGAATTCATGAATGGATAGGCCAAATTACTAGATGGGAAAGGAAATCTAGTTGGATCTAGCAAGCAAACAAAAGGTGTTCTATTTTATCTTGATCTCAGTGATTATTTATATTTTATTGCTCAAGTAGAGGAAAGTTGGTTATGGTACAAAATACTATGTCATGTGAACTTTAATAATCTAGTTAAGATAAGCAAACACAAAAGAGTAAGAGGTATTCCTAGTCTAAAGAAGCCTAGCATTGGTCTATGCAAGAATTGTCAAATTGGTAAGATGAGACTAGCTTCAAAAGCAAAAGCTATCAGTTAGAAGAAGTCTTTGAAATTGTTCATACAAATTTATGTGGACCTATTGGAATAGAAAGCTATAGTGGAGAAAAGTTTTTCATTCTTTTTGTTGGTGACTACTCTAGAATGATGAAAGTAATGTATCTAAAAGAAAAATCAAAAAACTTTTCAAAATTCAAGTGGTATCTGGCAAGAGTAGAAAAGAAAACTAGAAAGAGGTTGAAATGCTTAAGATTAGATATAGGTGGTGAATTCATCTCCCATGAATTCAATAATTTTTACATTGAAAAAGGAATCAAAAGACAAGTATTAGCCCCTGGTACACTATAGCAGAATGGTATAGTTGAAAGAAGAAATAGATCTATCATGGATTGTGCAAGAACCCTGATGATTGAAAAGAAGGTGCTCTCAAATACTAGAAAGAAGCTATCAGCACTATAGTTCATACCTTGAATAGAGTAAAATTTAAGAAAGATTCAAACAAAACACCTTATCAACAATGGTATGGCTAAAAGCCTAATGTAAGTTACTTGAAAGTATTTGGCAGCAAATGTTATATATTGAAAGAATCTAGAAAAGGAAAATTTGATGTAAAAGGTGATGAAGGCATATTTCTAGGATACTCTTGTAGAAGTGAAGCATATAGATGTTTGAACTTGTCTACTCATAAATTATAGAAAATGCACATGTTACAATTGATGAGTTTGCAGAAAAGAGTGAAGAAGAAAGCAACAAGGAGCTAGAAGATTATAGAAGATTTTTATACTATGAACCTAATACCATACCAAATCTTTCTAATAGAAAAGAAGCTTCATCTCTCAATTCCCCTAGAATCCCAATAGTTATAAAGTTCTAGACAATGCAACCTAATCTACAGCTTGAAGGACCCAAGTCACAATTAGAGGCTATTGAGCCAGTTCAAACTGAGCCTAATAGACTCGAGTCATAGATAGGACTTGAGCTTGAAACTAAAATTCAAGATGAAGATGGAAAAACTCATTCAAAGATTGAAGAGCCAGTATTAGCAAGATGTGTTAGAAGGCATCATGCACCTCATCAGATCATTAGAGACAAATCAAATAGAATAATGACAAGAGGCAAACTAAAAGGTACATGTTTAATTACTAAATTTGAACCTAGAAGTGTAAAGGATGCTCTAGAAAATGAAAGTTGAATTGAAGCAATGAATGAAGAGATAGAATAGATAGAAAAGAACAAGACTTGGACTATTGTTCCTAGACCCAAGGATAAAAATGTAATTGGTACAAAGTGGGTATTTAGAAATAAGCTGAATGAAGATGGAAAACTTTCAAGAAATAAAGCAAGATTGGTGTGCAAAGGTTATTCTCAAGAAGAAAGCATTGACTATGGTGAGACTTTTGCTCTTATGGCAAGACTAGAAGGCGTTAGAACCTTACTAGCATATGCAACACATAGAGGATTTAAAGTATATCAAATGGATGTCAAATATGCATTCTTGAATGAAATTCTTGATGAAGAATTCTACACTAAACAACTAGAAGGTTTTGTAGATCCTAACAAAAGGGACATGGTTTTCAAATTAGACAAAGCATTATATGTTCTCAAGAAAGCTCCCAGAACTTAGTATGAAAGACTTCATAATTACTTGGTACAGATTGGTTTTCAAAGGAAAAATGATAACAATAGTATGTATATCAAGGAAGGACCAGATAAGAAGACTATGTTGGCAAAAATATTTGTTGATGATACTCTATTTATAAGAAATGATGACTTGTGAAAAGCATTTTTAGAAGAAATGAGTAAGGAATTTGAGATGTCCATCTTTGGTGAGATAAAAAAAAATTGTTGGATTGCAAATACAGTAGAAGAAAAATGTTATCTACATCACTCAATCTAAGTATATCAAGGAGATACTAAAAAAATTTGGAATGGAAGATTCAAGACTAGTTGGAACACCTATGTCTATTGGACATAAGTTTTCCAAAAATGATGATTCCAAAGAAGTAGATAAGACCACATATAGATCAATGATTTGAAAATATAGTATGTAATACACACAAGACCTGATATTGCTTTAACAGTTGGAATTGTGAAAAGATTCTTAGCAAATCCCAAGGAAATCACATGATGGAAATCAAGAGAATCATGAGATATCTGAAAGGTACTAAAGGCTATGGTTTATGATACAAACTTGGAGGAAATCTAGAATTATCAGTGTTTACTGATGTTGATTATGCAAGAAGTATTGATGATAGAAAAAGCACTAGTGGTGAAGCATTCTTTATTGGTAAATTGACTAGAATCTTGGACAAGTAAGAAGAAAAATTGTACATCTCAATCCACAGTAGAGGCAGAATATGTGGCAGCAGTAGTCAATTGTTCCAACATTGTTTGCTTCAAACAACTTTTGGAAGGAATGAAGGTAGAAATCAAAGATCCAGTAGCCATATATTATGATAACACCAATGCAATCAACATATCAAAGAATCCAATAATGCATTCCAAAACATAGCACATTGCTATAAAATATCACATCTTAAGAGAATTAGTGTAGAAACAAGAAGTTAGATTGGAATATGTGAATACAAAGGAATAGATTGTAGACATATTCACCAAGCCATTTCCTAAGGATGCATTTCTATATCTAAGAGGTAAGCTAAGGGTCATTCCTCTATCTAAAATTCACTAAATGAAGATTAGTGAATGCATCAACAAGAACCTATTGAAGATCAATCAGTTGGTGCATAATTAGCAAGGGCAAATTGCAGATGAAACAGTACTTAAGGTACATTGGTAGTAACAAAATTATTGTCTTTGGCATGTGTTGTCAAAGAGGGAGAAGTTTACTATCATATCTTTGAGAAATTTTTAGAACTAGAATAAAGTAAGGAACCAAAGAGGGGGAAGATTTTCAAAGAAGAAGTTTGTTGGGAGAGGGAGAATGTTTTGAATGAACATGGTAGTAGTTGTTGCAAATAGAATTCAGTGAAAGGAAGAGCTCATATTGATAGAGGGAGTTCTCATGTCTAAATCCAAATTTTCATTGTACTATGACATGTTGTGTTGCTATCAATGCCAAAGAGAGAGATTGTTGGATACAAATGATTGATTGTGTGTTGTCTTTGATGTTACACAAATTCCATAATCATTATTAGTCAATATATGCCGAGCTCACTCAGGTAGTGAAGATAGTTCTTAGTGTCTATCAAGCATTCTTTTATTTTACTAGTCCAAAAGACAGTGTCTACCGAGTTCACTCGGGCGTTAAAAGAAAAGTTATAGAAAGTGAGTGTTAACCAAGCTCACTCGATTATCAAAAGAAAGTTGGATGAAACCAGTGCTAACCAAGCTCACTCAGTTGCCAAAGAATTTTTTGCAAGTTTGTAGTGTTAATTGTGCTTATGTTGGTTAACAAAGGAAATTTTTTTTGAGTCAGTGTCTACCGAGATGGGTCAGCTAACGAAGGATTTTCTTATTTTTACATATTAGGCTTAATTGATTTATCTATTGATTCCAACTGACTAAGATGATGAATATTAATGATTCTAAATTATATTTGAGTTGACTTGAAAAAGTGAAAGATATAAGTATAAGGTCAAGTTGTGATTTCAAAGTGTGTAATTTATGAAGATGTTATTAAAGATTTAGTGATGAGAAGAGGAAGCAAATTTGAAGGATAAGCATAATATCCTTGTGAAGCAGCAAAGTTATATTTGATCAAGAAGGATCAAGTACAAGCTAGAATAGAGATTTTTAATTAGAAAATTAGTTGCATTCAAATTAGGTCATCTTATTGTTACTCTCTAACCATTGTAGCAGTGATCTAAATTTCTTAACAGAGTTGACTTAATAGCTATTTGTAAATCCTCTAACAAGATGAAAATTCTATTTAATTGTTTTAACACCTGTGACAAGGCCACTCCTAATAGGGTGATCAAATTTGCTAATAGGGTCACATCTAACAGTGTGTTTTGTAACCTTTAACAGGGTTGGCTCCTAATAGGGCTTACTTTGGAAGAGTGAAAATAGGAACTAGTTGCAATTGGTGATTTTTTCCAAATTGGGTTTCCACATTAAATCTTGGTGTCAAATTTGTTCATGTTATTTTCTATTATGTGTTTGCAACTTAGTTAAAGTAATGGTAATCATAGACAACATTTGAAAATTTATATGTTTAGCATTTATTGAGCTAATTTAGTCTTTACTGAGTCACAACATTTTGTGTGTGTTTATCAAGCTTCAGATGTATTCAGACTTCAATTTGTATTTTTCTATCGACATCTAAGGGATTTGGAATTTATTTTAGTAGTAACT
The DNA here is from genome assembly GCA_028749045.1 of Cupressus sempervirens. Lineage (NCBI taxonomy): Eukaryota > Viridiplantae > Streptophyta > Pinopsida > Cupressales > Cupressaceae > Cupressus > Cupressus sempervirens. Next base: position 124,644,427 of record CM053785.1, on the reverse strand, counting down.
GATTCACCCCTCCCCTCTCAATTACTCCTCTTATATTTCCAACAAAATCAAGAGGAAATTAAAAGGGGAAGAAGTCTCAATCTTGAGGACCGAGAGATTGCTAGTATTGTGGTAAAATAGGGCATAAGAAGAAAAATTGTTGGACTTGAAAGAATAATGAAGGAGATAATCTAGAAGGGAACAAGGAGAAAAATGTGGTGAGTAACAAATCCAAAGAGGATCTTTTCTTTTGTCTTTAGAAAGTGTTGATGATTCATGGGTTTTAGATTATAGTGCTTCATTTCATGCTACACCTCATAGAGGTTATTTTATTGATTATGTCCAAGGGGATTTTAGACTTGTTTATTTGGGGGATAATGAACCCTATCAGATTGTTGGAAAAGAAAAAGTTAGGATTAAGTTGCAAAATGTGAATCATTGGCTACTACATGAGGTGAGACATGTTCCAAGGCTGAGTAGGAATTTAATTTCAGTACGACAACTCGGTGATGAGGGTCGTGTCATTACTTTTAATGATAAATTTTGGAAGGTTTCAAAAGGTTACCTTGTAGTAGGAAAAGGTGTGAAAGTAGGAACCTTATATCTTTGTATAGGTTATATTGTTTCTTCTACTTTAATTGTTTCAGAGAAAAAAATTATTTAAGAACAATTGCTACAGTTGAGTAGGGAGAACAAATAGCTACTATAGATTCTGATACAACACTATGGATTCTGATATAAATATCTATTGTTTATATTTTACAATTTATGGATAACATGTTGTAACTAATTTTAACCCTAAAGTGGAAAAAGTACTTGTATAAAATGGCTTAGGGTTAGAGATTGTCTCATAAGGTGTGATGTAAAAATTGCTTCTTGTGGTGGTATTAAGTTATAAGAGATTACAAAGTGTAATTAGGTTGTAATCATTGGATCATAATAATATTGGACTTGTTTTTTGGTGGACGTAGACCAAGGATTGGGTGAAATGCATTAAAACTTGGTGTCTTGTGTTCTTTTTTGTCTGATCTATTATTTTTTGGTATTGTTTATATTTGCATGTAAATGTTATTTCTATATGTGGTTAAATCTTAACAAATATCTAAAGGTACAAAAGACTATGGATTATATTACAAGAGAAGTGATAGATTTGAACTAAAGGTATTCACTAACCCTAATTGGACAAGAAATATTGATGATAGAAAAAGCACTAGTGGAGGTGCATTATTTCTAGGAAAGAGATTAGTGTCATGTATAAGAAATAAATAGAATTGTATTTCCCAATCAATATTTGAAGTTGAGTATGTGGTAGCTATAGTGAATTGTTTTAACATTATGTGGATCAACCAATTACTAATGAAAGAAAATATTATAGATCCAGTTGTTATCTATTGTGATAACACAAGTTCTATTAACATTTCAAAGAATCTAGTGATGCACACTAAGACCAGGCATATTACTATCAAGTATCAATACTTGAGGGAATTAGTTCAAGACAAAGAGGTGAAGTTAGAATATGTGCACACTAAGGAACAAATTTCTTACATATTATCTAAGTCTTACCTAAAGATGCTCATGAATATCTTAGAGGTAAAGTAGGGGTCATTCCCCTAAGTAAAGAAACCTAAGGAGAAGAAGTGCCTTACATCAAATGTGCTACTTAGAATATCCTATACATTGATGCAAAAAAACTCTACTTTGGGAGATGCCTAAGGTAGACAGTCAAGGAAAACATAAAAGAATTAGTTAGACATGCAAATATCTACATAATCTAGATTTATAAAAAATTTGAAGGTAGGAATGCTAAGTATCATTGGCATTATTTTCAAAGAGGGAGACATATACTAATGAAGGAGAGATACACTAGTGAGGGAGAGAATCATTATAGAAGAAGAGAGATGTACCCAACATAGAGAGAATGATAGAGGAAGTTTCTGAATTTGTAGACATGAGAATCAGAATGAAACTAAGGATATTGATCACTCATTATAGTGAAACACTTTGGATTTCATGTTAATAAAGAGGGAGATTGTTGTAAAGATATGAACTGTAAGATACATTGAGGTGTTAAGATATTGAGGTGTTGCCATCAATGGTAGAGAGGGATATTGTATGACACTTACAATTAAAAAAATTGTTGTTTTGTCATTAATGTCAATTCTACTGATGAGACATATTTCTATCGAATCTAAATTTAATATTGATTTGATTGATAAAGAGGATTTGAGAGATTTCTCATAACAATAGCACCTAGAGGAAAGGTTGAGTTATGGAAAAGAAGCTACAATTGACATTTGATTAGGTAGACTTTGATAGGAAAAAGTGATTGTTTATATCATGAATGTAAATTATCCTAGTTGAGAAACAACAAGATAAGTAGAACATTGAATGTTTTGATGTTTAATTATTTAAATGGTACTTGTAGACCTTGGGTAAATGATTCACATGCTGCCCCAACTCAATTATTCTAAATATTTCTAACAATATCAAATCAACTTATATATCTAAACAAAACAAAATACACATTTTAAAAAATTATTTAATTTAAAATAAGAAGAAAAAAAATGTAGATCTTTTAGTAAAATTTTAGAAAATGAGGAACACTCTTGTCAATGTTAAAAACTAGGACTTAGAAAATGAGAAACATTCTTGCCAATGTTAAAAACTAGGACTCAAAAAATGAGAAAGAGTCTTGCCAATGTTAAAAACTAGGACTCAAAGAAAATTAGTATTACTTTGTTGGAAATACAAGAATCAGTTACCACTAAAATAAATTTTAGATCCTTAGATGTCAACTATAGAATTCAGACTGATAAAATTGGTTACTGCTGACATTTGGTAAACACACAAAAAGTTGTTGTAACTCGATAAGTGCAGAGTGTGAATTACTTTATTAATTCTTAAGATATTATCAGTAATTACTTGCAAGCATGAAAGAAATAACATGAACACATAAGACACTAGGATTTAATTTGGATACCCAATTTGGTAAAAACCACCAGTGTAACTAGTTACTTTTTTCATTCTTCTGAAGTGAGCCCTATTAGGACCCAACCCTGTTAAAGGTTACAAAACACACTATTAGGTGTGACCCTATTAAAGGATTTAATCACCCTATTAGGAGTGGCCTTACAAAATTTTTTGAAAAAATTCAATGGAATTGCCACCTTGTTAGAGGATTTAAAAATGGTTGTTAAACCAACTCTATTAAGAGATTTTAGTTCATTGTTACAATGGTTAGAGAGTAACAATGAAATTACCTGATTGTGATGAAACTGAATTGTTGATTATAGATCTCTGGTCTGGTTCATACTTGATCCTTCCTGATCAAATAATACTTTTCTACTCCACAAGGATATCTGCTTATCCTTCAAGTTCGCTTCCTCTTCTTATCTCTTTCAACACATTCAACTCGCATCTCACACACATTGAAATCACAATTTGACCTTTTTACTTATACCTTTTAGATTGTCAAGTCAGCTCAAATACAAATTAGAATAACCAATATTCATCACCTTAGTTAGCTAGAATCAATAAATAAAATAATTAAGCTTTACATTCTAAAATAAGAAAATCCTTTGGTAGCCGACCCAGTTTGGTAGAAACTGATTCTAAAGTGATTTCCTATGTTAACCAATAGAAGCTTGGTTAACACTATGAACTCAAAAAATTCCTTTGGTAACTGAGTGAGCTCAATTAACACTAATTCTATTTAGATTTTCCTTTGTTAACTGAGTGAGCTCAGTTAATACTCTTTTCTTCTTAACTTCCTTTGATGCCCAAGTGAGCTCGATAGAAACTGCCTTCTACATAGTGTAAACTTAGGAACGCTCAGTAGACTAGAAAAATTGTCTTCATTGACCAAGTGAGCTCAGCATGCATTGACTATAAATTGATATGACATTTGTGTAACATTAAAAAAATAAACAATTAATCAATTGTATCCAAAAATCTCCCTCTTTGGCATTGATGGCAACACAACATGTCATAGCACAATGAAATTTTGAGAGCAGGACTCCCTCTATCAAAAAGTTTCTCTTGAAGTGTTCTCCCTTTGTAAAGGAACTTCTTAACTTCTTGCTCTGCAAAATTTTAGAAAGATATGACAATAAACTTCTCCCTCTTTGGCAACACATGCCAAAGACAATTCTGATCAGTGCTAATGTACCTTGAGTACATATTCATCTGCAATATGTCCTTGTTAATACTACATCAATTGATTGATATTCAACTTGGTTCTTGTTGATGCATCACTAAACTTTATTTAATGAGCTTTAGATAGGGGAATGACCCCTGGTTTACCTCTTAGATACAAAAATGCATCTTTAGGGAATGGCTTGGTGAATATATCTACAATTTTCTCTTTTGTATGCACATATTCCAATATGATTTTTTTTTCCTATACTAACTCTCTTACAATGTGATATTTTATAGCAATGTGCTTTGTTTTGAAATGCATCACTAGATTCTTTGATATGTTGATTACACTAGTGTTATCATAATACATCACTATTGGCTCTTTGATTTCAACCTTCATTCCTTCCAACAACTGTTTGAACCAAACAATATTAAAACAATTCACTACTGCTACTACATATTCTACTTCTATTGTACATTTAGATGTGTAGTTTTGCTTCTTGCTTGTCCAAGATACCAATCTTTTACCAAGAAAGAATTCTCAACCTGGTGCTCTTTCTATGATCAAAATTTCATGCCCAATCAACATCAGTAAATACTTTTAGATCAAGGTTAACTCCAAGTTTGTACCATAAGCCATAGTCTTTAGTACCTTTCAGATATCTCAAGATTCTTTTTACTGCCATCACGTGGTTTTCTCTAGGTTTAGCTTAGAATCTTACCACTATCCTAACTACTAAGGCAATATCAAGCCTTATATGCACCACATACTATAATTTCCCAATCATTGATCTGTATAGGGTCTAATCTACTTCTTTGGAGTCATGATCTTTTGTAAGTTTAAGTCCAGTACACATGGGGGTTCCAACTAGTTTTGAATCTTCCATTCCAAATTTCTTGAGTATCTCTTTGATGTACTTAGATTGAGTGATATAGATACTATTTGTGTTATGTTGTATCTGCAATCCAACAAAGAATTTTATTTCACCAAACATGGACATTTCAAATTCTTTATTCATTTTTTCTAAAAATGCTTTGTATAAGTCATCATTTCCTGTGAATAGAGTATCATCCACAAATATTTTTGCTAATACAATCTTCTTATCTGGTCCTTCCTTGATGTATAGGCTATTGTTATCATTTTTTCTTTGAAAACCAATATGTAAATAGTTATGCAATCTTTCATACTAGGCTCTAGGAGCTTATTTGAGACCATATACGACTTTGTGTAATTTGTATACCATGTCCTTTTTTTCTGGATCAACAAAACCTCCTGTTGTTCAATGTAGACTTCCTTATCAAAAATTCCATTCAAGATTGTAGATTTAACATCCATCTGATATAATAAATCCTTCGTGTGCTGCATAAGCAAGTAGAGTGCTAACTCCTAAGCTTGCAACAGGGGCAAAAGTTTCATCGTAACCAATACCTTCTTCTTGAGAATAGCCTTTACATACCAACCTTTCTTTGTTTCTTGACACTTTTCTATCTTTATTTAGCTTATTTCTAAATACCCATTTTGTACCAATCACATTTTTATCTTTGGGCCTAAGTACAAGAGTCCAAGTTTTATTCTTTTCTATTTGTTCTATTTCTTCATTCATAGCCTCAATCCAACTTTCATTTTCCAATGCATCTTTAACACTTATAGGTTCAAATTCAGTAAGTAAACATGTACCTTTTAGTTTTCTTCTTGTCATTGTTCCATCATATTTATCTCCAATAATCTAATCAGGTGCATGATGCCTTCTAATATATTTAATGTAGGTTCTTTGACTTTTGAATGAACTGCACTATCTTCATTTTTAATTTTACCTTCTGGCTTAGGTCCTTCTATTGGTGGCTCAGGTTCTTCAAAATTGGTATGCACTAACTCAGTAGCCTTTGAATGTGACTCGGGTCCTTGTGACTCAATTTGCACTTCCTGCAACTTGGGAACTGATGGCGATTTGGAGAGTTTGGGAGATGAAGTCTCCTTTTTGTCAAATGTTTTTGGAAATGTATCAAGTTCATAGTAGAAAAATATTCTATAATCTTCTAGTTCCTTTTTGCTTTCTTCTTTAGCCTTTTCTACAAATTCATCAATTCTCACATGTGCACTTTCTATGATTTTGTGAGTAGACAAATTTAGACATTTGTATGCTTTACTTCTACAAGAATTTTCTAGAAATATACCTTCATCACCTTTTACATCAAATTTTCCTTTTCTAGATTCTTTCAAGATATAAAATTTACTACCAAATACTTTCAAGTAACTTACATTGGGTTTGTAGCCATACCATAATTCATAGGGAGTTTTGTTTGAGTCCTTCTTCAACTAAACTTGGTTCAAAGTATGAATTGAAGTGTTGATAGCTTCCTTCCAATATTTGATAACAACATTCTTTTCAATCATTAGTGTCCTTGCACAATCCATAATGGATCTATTTCTTCTTTCACCTATTCCATTATGCTCAGAGTACCAAGGGTTGATAGTTATATTTTGATTCCTTTTTCAATGCAAAAATTATTGAATTAATTTGAGATGAATTCACCACCTCTATCTAAACTTAAACATTTCAATCTTTGTCCAATTTTCTTTTCTACTCTAGCCAAATACCATTTGAATTTCTCAAAAGCTTTTGATATTTTTTTTAGATACATAATAGTCATCATTCTAAAATAATCATCAAAAAAAAGAATGGAAAAAATTTCCCCACTATATGTTTCTATTCTAATGGATCGACATAAATTTGTATGCATGATTTTTAAGAAATCTTCTGACTGATAGTTTTTGCTCTTAAAATTAGTCTTTCCCATTTTACTAATTTGGCAATTCTTGTATAATCCAACATCAGGTTTCTTCAAACTAGGGAGACCTCTTACTCTTCTAAGTTTGCTAATCTTGACCATATTATCAAAGTTCAAATGATGTAGTCTTCTATTCTATAGCCAACTTTCTTCTACTTGAGCAATAAAACATGAATAATCACCAAAATCAAGATAAAATAGGTTACCTTTTGTTTTTCTACCTAATCCAATTGGATTTCCTTGGTTATCTAGTAGTCTTTCCTTGCCATTCATGAATTCCACCTTGAATCCAATGTTGTTCAACTATGCCACACTTAGAAAATTATGTTTTAGTCCTTCAACCCAATAGAAATTGTAACATACAAGTTCATTAGTTAATGAGATTCAACCTTTCCCTTTTATGCAATAAGGTTCATTATTCCCAAACCTTACACTACCTCCATCATAGTGTTCAAAATGTTCAAACTTAGTTTTATCTCTAGTCATATGGTGAGAACATCCAGTATCTATGATCCATGTGTCATTTTTGCTAACATGAGAGACAACTGTCATCTTATCTCCTTCATCATCAAATTCATCTTTTATAGCAATATGCACTATTTCATCTTAACTATTATCAGAATCTTTAGCCATAAAACAAGTTTTCTTACATTTCTCTTTGTAGGATTTGTGACCTTTTAATTCCTTCTTTCCTTTTGATGTAGCGTAAGGCAGGAGAATCCAAAAAGGAGATGTCCTAGCCCCCAACTAAATTACCACATAGAAAAAACACAAAAATGAGAAGCAATAATGTAAGATATGATACCAAAGAACAATAATATATTCATAAAATAAAATTGATTACATGCAATGTGCCAGGCTGTAAGGCCTTCCTAGTTATGGCCAAATACAAAGTAAGTAATAGTTCTACAAGATCCCTCAAGATCCAATCCAAACCCTTGCTAGTCCATATCGAAACTCTAGTAGAAACCCCCAAAGAAGATCTCAACTTGTGCTCGCAAGCCCACCAAGCAATCTCCTTGTTTTCCAAGCTACAACTACTAGCTCTGCTCCAACTTCATCCAAGATCCAAGTGTAAACTACCTCACATTCGATGCTCTGTTCATAGACTCAGGAAAACTCACTCTTTAGATACTCCTCTTCTCTATGATGGATGAATAATCCTAAAGACTTTCCCACAACCCATACTTATACCAATCTAATCCACAAGTTGGCCCAAAACACAAATTAAATACAAATACATAAATTAAATGCCACAAGTCAGCCAACAACAATAATTAAATGCCCAAAATTGATATCCGAGTAAAATCATGATATCTCCTAACTCTAAATGAATTATAACTCTTGCTTTGAAGCATAGGTATAAATATATGCCCTCTTCAATCCCTAAAATTTTTATCTCTAACTCATTCTGGAAAATTAGTTACATGGCCTGCAACAAGCACCAAAATAATATCTTCAGAAGCAAGGTAAAATGACTCAAACTTTAACTCAATCCATCCAATCTCTATGAAATCATGAGGATAGGTTCTCCAATGTGTCTCCAACACATCCCTTACCATGAAAAGAATAAATCCACAAAAATCAAAGCTCAATGCTCCTGCATCAAACTCCTCAGGTAAATAGAAAAGTGTGTCCCACACTTTGATGCCCAAAGAAAGATCAACAACCAACTTCATCTTCACCAAAGGCTTCCACTCGAATAGGGACAAGAAAACCAATCTTCAAATCATCCAAATTTTCATCATTATGTCAAACACATTAATCTCAACCACCCAATCAACATGCTCACTCCTAGGAACAAACTAAACATAATGCTTCATTAGAAAATCTTCATCCACATCAATAACTAATGAATCCACACCAGTAGCAACCAACTCCACATCAATAGCAATATGAAGATCTCCATCAACACATTCCAAACTCACAACCCTAGTAATCTCATTGCTCACAACAAGATGCTCTACAATACATAACTCACCATCAATAGCAACTGGATCATCCATGACCGAGTGCTCTATAATTTCCATGTCAAATTCAACCAACTGATCATGAAAACCAACCTCTGTTCCAACATCAACAAGGATAGGAATATCTCTAGCAACAACCTCTAGCTTCTTTGCAAGTTCTATATTAGACTCCACAATTTGATCAAAAAAACCAACCTCTTCCACCTCGACCTTGGTATGTCATCTTCTCTCATGAATAAGTCTCTCAATCGGCCAAAAAACTCTCTTCCAAATTGATAGACTCCAACTCCACAAATAGCTATGGAATTCCTTCCTCACCTCATCCTTAACTCAATCAGCCAAGCTAGCTTCAAATTGAGCATTCATCTCAGAAAACCTTCTCTCCACCACATCACAAATATTTGCAATCATCTCAATGACCAATCCTCTCAGAGCCATCTTCTAAGATCTTCGTAAACCCTCTGCAAAAACTCCTTCCCACACTCCTTGTGACAACCTTGAATCATTAGCAAGTCAGATCACAACCTATCACCTCACACGAACAATCAAGAACCACATCACAAGTCCAAGACCACGGATCTACAATCCCCAAACTCTCTATGATCATGCCTCAACAAGATCAATCTTCCATATTTGCATCCATCGATCCATTTGTAAGCCCTCTAAAATTACAAGTTAGAACCACAATCTTCCACCTCACAAACAAGAGATCTAGGACTCTAGAAAGAAAATCCACCACTAGATCAAGATCAAGTTAGATCTACTTCTCCACCCAAGTCCTGGTGCAAACTGCCCTAGCTTTGGTGATCTATCTACACACTCAGGAAAAACTATGCTCTGATACCACCTGATGCAGCACAAGGCAAGAGAATCCCCAAAAGAGATGTCATAGCCCCTATCTAAATAAGCATGTAATAGAAACACAACAATGAGAAGCAATAATGCAAGATCTAATACCAAAGAAAAATAACATATTCATAAAATATAACTAATTATATGCAATGTGCCAGACTATAAGGCCTTCCTAGTTATGGTCAAATACAAAGCAAGTAATAGTTCTGTAAGATCCCTCAAGATCGAATCCAAACCCTAGCTAGTCTAGATCCACGGTTTGGTAGAAACTACCAAGGAAGATCTCAACTTGTACTTGCAAGCCCACCAAGAAATCTCCTTGTTTTCCAAGCTGTAGCTACTAGCTCTACTCCAACTTCATCCAAGATCCAAGTGTAAAATGCTTCACATTTGGCACTCTATCCACACATTCACAACTCTATCAAAATCTTGCTATAAACTACCTCACATTTGGCACTCTATTCACAGACTCAAGAAAACTCGTTCTTCAACTACTCCTCTTCTCCATGATGGATGAATGATGCCTAAATATTTCCCCACAATGCCTACTTATACCAATCTAAGCCACAAGTTGGCCCAAAACATAAATTAAATACAAATCCATAAATTAAATGCCACAAGTCATCCAACAACAACAATTAAATGCCCAAAATTGATATCTGAGTAAAATCGTGATCTTTAGCTTAGGTCCTTGAAACCTTCTCTACAAGCACCAAAAGCTATGATACCAATAGTTGGAAATATAAGAGGAATAACTAGGGGGGCGAATCAGTTACCACTAAAATAAATTCTAGATCCCTTAGATGTCAACTATAGAATTCAGACTGATAAAATTGGTTACTATTGACTCTCAATAAACACATAGAAAGTTGTTGTAACTTGATAAATGTAGAGTGTGAATTACTTTAGTAAATCTTAAGATGTTATCAGTAATTACTTGCAAGCATGAAAGAAATAACATGAACACATGAGACTCTAGGATTTGACTTGGAAACCCAATTTGGAAAAAACCACCAATGTAATTAGTTACTATTTTCATTCTTTTGAAGCGAGCCCTGTTAGGAGCCAATCTTATTAAAGGTTACAAAACACACTTTTAGGTGTGACCCTATTAAAAGACTTAATCACCCTATTAGGAGTGGCCTTTCAAAAGGTATTGAAACAATTCAATGGAATTGACACCTTGTTAGAGGATTTACAAATGGTTGTTAAAGCAACTCTATTAAGAGATTTTAGTTCAGTGCTACAAAGGTCAGAGAGTAACAATGAAATGACTTGATTGTGATGCAAATGAATTGCTGATTACAAATCTCTACTCTAGTTCATACTTGATCCTTCTTGAGCAAATAATACTTTTCTGCTCCACAAAGATATCTGTTTATCCTTCAAGTTCACTTCCTCTTCTTATCCATTTCAACACATTCAACTTGCACCTCATACACATTGAAATCACAACTTGACCTTTTACTTATACCTTTCAGATTATCAAGTCGGCTCAAATACAAATTAGAATAACCAATATTCATCACCTCAGTTGGCTAGAACCAATAGGTAAAATAATTAACCTTTACATGCCAAAATATGAAAATCTTTTGGTAGCTGACCCAACTCAGTAGAAAGTGATTTTGAAGTGATTTATTATGTTAACCAACAAAAGCTCAGTTAAGACTATAAACTTACAAAATTCCTTTGGTAACTAAGTGAGCTCTGTTAACACTGACTCTGTTCAGCTTTTCCTTTGTTAACCGAGTAAGCTCAATTAACACTCTTTTTTGCTTAACTTCCTTTGATGCATGAGTGAGTTTAGTAGAAACTTCCTTATGCACAAAGTAAACTCAAGAATGCTCAGTAGACTAGTAAAACAATCTTCACTAACCAAGTGAGCTCGACATACACTGACTGTCAACTAATATGACATTTGTGTAACATCAAAGATAACACACAATTAATCAATTGTATCCAACATAATTAATCATATAATTCATTACATTAGTGAACTAAAATCCCAAAAATACCCATGAGAGAATAAGTTCATCAAAATTGTAAGTGTGTATCTTTTTCCTTCCCGATCTCTATCTTAATCATATTGAATAGATTCAAAACAAGAAAGTTATGACTTAATGTTGGTAAATTCAATCTTCTTCTCCTTCCCTTCATGTTTTGCAAAATAGAAATTTTGCATATACTGTACATGAATGAATCCTTTATATTTATAGGGATGCATCTCATCTATGACCTCTGGAATAGGACCCACTTTTATTTCCTTGTTTGGAAGCATAAACATGGCAATGGATATTCTATCTTTGTCCATGTTTATGACCACTCTATGCTCAATTCTCTTATACACTCCATTTATTAGTACCTGAATAAAATAGAAAAATTAAAGCTTCATTCGATATGAATCTACTAGAATCAAACTTTAGTACCCATTATTTAAATCCAAATAATAAATATTTTTTTGTAGTGTGTAGCCTTTTTCTTAAAACATGAAACCTCTCACACTCATAGAAACATTCTTAAAAACTAGTAAGCATAAATTGATGGTTACTGCAAGTTGTTTTGGCCTAAATATTATTAAAATTCATCTTAATTACCTCAATCATGTCTCCAATACTGACAACTAAGGCACTAGGGATGGGTTGAACATAAATCCATTTGTCATCTTTACAAATATGTAGTCACATTATTTCATCATCCTATAACAACAATATCAAACCACTTCCATCTAAATGAGGGCTTAACCCTAGAACTAGATTTGGTCTTGGGTAGGGTGGGTAGTAAATCATTCAAATTATCTATACCATTTTCCCACTCACATTAATGAAAAATATGATTTCAGCCCAGCATTTTCTTATAAGAAATGAAGGTATTGTTGAGCTCTTGAGTTTCAAAAGCATATTGATCCATGGTTTCTCTACAACCAATGGACGGAGCAATCAGATTGAAAATAAAAATTTGATTGAAGTAGATATGCTCCACATATATATATAGCAAAGTAAAAAGAGAAAAAAAACTTTACATGATCATTAAAATTATATATCACAAACACTTAGGTACCTAAAATCCACTAGATTTGTTGGCCAGAAATCCATTTTTCTATTTTCTAGAGGCAAAGTAGTCAAGGACATCATATCTACTAGTTTAGTACTTGCTTATCAAAAATTACAAAAGCTTTTCCATAGCCTTCATTCTCTTTTATTCTATATTTTGTATTTGAGCTTCCCTTTTGGAGGTAACTAAATGAATTCCCTAACAATTCCATTCATTTGTTCCATTAGAGACAGAGGGATTCTATGATTCATAGCCTAAAATAGAGCCATAGATACCATTTTAGTAAAATAAACAATATAGGAGGGTAAAGATGATTTGCGGACACCACATTACATAGATGAATGGCCATATACTACAATAGAAATAGTCTAAGAAAGTGAAGTTTTTCCTAAGTCCTTATTTCTATACAAGAGAGCTTTTATCCTGATTCTTAGCCTTAGGAAGTTAGCCCTATATATAGGATGAGTTATTTAAGGTAAAGATCCTACTTTCAAATTGTCAAAAGTTCTTGACATGTAAGAAAAAATATTTTTAGCAATTATTTTTTATAATTGTTTTTAGCAATTGTTAGTCCAATCGATAATCAATTTTGATGTGGCACCTAAAAAAATCCCCGTTGTTGACATGCAATAGCAAGTTTCTTCAATTCCTTTTGCCTATAGAGATTCAAATTTATCAAAAACATGCACGTATCAATCATGGGGATGTCCATTTGAGGAGGAAAGGCATTTGGGCACTCTTCTTCTAGTCTGATATACCTTTGGGGGAGGCTTTGAAGATTCTAAGATGCTATTTCTTGAACAATAGGAATTAAAAACCTTTTTGAAGTCCCATCATAGAGATTGTATGATAAGGATAAATTAAACATTATATTTTATTAATCTAAATGAATCACCTACTTGTTCCTATGATTACTAACTCTTCTTACTCTCAGAAACATAAACGATATGTTTCAATATATTCTCATAAAGAAAGATAGTTGATAATTGTAAAAAATTCTATGACCATATATATTTTCATAAATAAAGCTATTTGATAAATATGGAAAATTCTATGTTTATATATATATTCATAAAAAAGGTATTTGATAATTGTAGAAAATTGTATGTTTATATATATATATATATATATATATATATATATATATATATATATATTCTCATAAACAAAGTTATTTTATAATTGTGAAAAATTCATGTCCATATATACTCTCATAAATAAAAATATTTGATAATTGTAGAAAATTCTATGTCCATATATATTCCCATAAACAAAGATATTTGATAATTGAAAAAAAATTCTATCTACGTAGTTATTTGATGATCATGGGAAATTCTACTCAGTTCAGCTATTTGACGATTTTATAAAATTATATCCAATCAAGATTTTTGATGATTGTGGAAAATTCTATCTAATTGTGAACCTATATTCCACTTGTCAATATATTTGTAGGTATTAAACAAGGCTTACAATGATTTTAGGAATGATTATTTCTATTGTAATGTGGATTCTTTCAAAAGTAATGTATCTAAGGTATTGTGAGCAGTGAAAGTGTTTTATTAGCTATTTATTTAGGATAATTTATTGAAAACTTGAACATTATAAAATAAAAGAATTCCTTGAAACACGGTAGATTAAAGTTAGAATTTTACTTCACACTTAGACTCACATGGAACTCCTAAAATATACTTCAAAAATATCTCTTAGGGATTGTAGAGTCCAAAGTGGTGAAAACATGTCATTCTGAAAGGCTCACTCTATTGAAATCTGATTGAAAAGATCATTGTTAAGAGTGAGATTATTGAAGAAAACTATGTGTTTCAATCATTGTTTTTTCACTAATGTCAAACCTGCTATTTGTTGGTAAGACAACTACTTATAAGATTCAAGTACTATCACTTAGTTGATTGATGAAGAGGATTTGATCAATAAGAGGTAAAAATAGCACTTAGAGGAAAGGTTGAGTTATGATTATGTAATGAATATAAGGATCAGTAAAGATAATGATGAAATGATGTATTGATGATCTACTCAAGGTTACAAAATGCTAACTACACTTAGAAAGTTTAGAAGAACAAGTTAGAAAAACTTTGTTTGCCAAGCTTGATCGAGTGGATAGTAGGTGCCGAGCAAAGTTAGTGGAAGTAGAGTAGAAAGTCAATTGGAGCTGAGTGAAAGAAAACTCGGATTCTAGGAGAAGTTTCTATAAAAGAAAAGATACGGGGTAGATACATTGTATCCTACCTAATCCATACAAAAACCCTAATTTGGATGATAGAAAATGAGCAAAAAAAATACTAATTTCCTATTTATAGGAATGTCTAGTCATGAAGAAAAAGTTGTTGGTGTCATGTGCAAGAACCTAAGGAGAAAAATGAATTAAAGGTTTTGATTCATCAAGTGACCCAAGAGAAGAGTCTACAATGGATTGTTAAGCAAGAAGTCTTAAGGAGATGAATGCTGGAAGGGTGAACAAGCTGTCAGAGTTGCAAAGTATGAAGGCCAAGTAGACTTGAGGATTGAATAGAGATCTATAATCTACAAGAGAAGTTGTAAGTTGTATCAGATCAAAGCTCTTCTATTACTCCCTAACAATTGTATTAGTCTAGGGTAAATCCTTTGGATTAAGGTTGACCTAACAGTCATTTGAAAATCCTTTAATCGAGTGGCATTCCAAGTGAATTGACTAAAGTCCTCTAACAAGGATCACTTTTAATAGGGTGATTGAAATCCCTTAACAGGGTCACATTTAATAGTGTGCATTGTAACCTTTAACAAAGTTGGCCTTTCATAGGGCATCACTTTGGAAGAGTGAAAAAAAGTAGCATGTTATTGGTAGTTTTTCTCAAATTGGGTTTCCACGTAAATCATTATGTCAAGTGTGCTGATGAATGTATTATGTTTTATGCTTTATATTTATGCAAGTTGATTTGACAGTAACATACAAGTCTTAGTAATTACATAAAGGATTCATGCATGGGTATGAATATTTTATGGGCTCACTAAGTTGTGAAAAGTTTGATTTATACATCTAGACCTTAGATAACTAATTCACCTCCCCCTCCCCTAGTTATTCTAAAAAGTATTCCAACAATTGGTATTAGAGCCATCTGCTTAAGAGGAGTAGTTTTAAGGTACTAGAAGCATAAAGATCGAGATGTCTAAAAGAGAGGTACTCAAGATCAATAGAGATAGCTTTCCTACATGGAAAAGTTTGATGAAGCTACACCTTGGAGGACTTGGAGATCATGCACAATCTACCATTACAGTGGAACATGTTGATCCAATTGGAGCCCTAACTGTTGAAGATATGAAGAAGAGGAAAGAACACAATAAGGTGATGTTGGAGATTGCCTCTGCCCTTAGCTATGCCAAATTCAATGATATCAAAGGTTTTCATACTGCAAAGAAAATGTGGGATGCCCTACACACCATCTATGGAGGAGACAAAAATGTTTAAAGAGCCAAATCTTAGAACATCAGAGGTAAGTTTGATGATATGAGAATGGAAGAAGGTGAAAATATTGCTTAATATGTTGCAAGGATAAAAAGAAGTTGTTAGTACAATAAGAGGAGCTATTGGTCATATAGATGATGATATTGTGTTAAGTCTTGAGAACATTACTTCCTATTTATTCTATTAGAGTTTCTATAATTCAAGAGTTGAGATGTATTCCAGGAAATTCTCTAACCCTTGAAGGTTTGGTAGGTAGACTCACTACTTTTGTAGGTAGACTCACTACTTTTGAGCTATCTAACTTTGATAATTATAAACCTGAGAGCCTGGAATCTACATTCAAAGCCAAGCTATTATTGAAAGACTCTGATGAGGTGAAGCAGAAGAAGAAAAAGAAGAGAAAGATAAAATATGTATCTAATGACAATGATATAGATGAGGAAGATGTTGGAAAATTGCAAGCATTATTGGGAAGAATATTTCATAGAGATAAGGGCAAGTTCAAAGGTAAGTTACCCATCATTTGTTTCAATTACAATGTGGTTGGTCATATTGCTACAAGATGTACATAGAAGAAGAATTATAAAGAAGGCAACAAGTACAAAAATAAAGGAGAAGATGATAGTAGAGATTACAAAGACAAAGGCATGAAGTCATGCTACAATTTTGAAGAGGAAAGAAGGGATGACTCTGATGAACATGATGATGAAGTGGTGTATGTTGCAATGAAGGAAAAATCTAATGAAGATGAGGCAACTACACTTGTGACTTGTGTGAACAAAAATGATAGATGGATCATTGCCAGTGGATGCTTACATCACATGACTTGAGATAGAGGTAAGTTTATTACCTTAACTTGTTATGATGGAAATAGTATAAGATTTGGTAATGATGCTCCGTGTTTGATAAAAGGAAAAGGTTTTGTCAAACTCATAGACAATATCTCATGTGACAATGCTTACTATGTTAAAGGAATAAATTATAACTTGTTGAGTGTGTCACAATTGAATTTTTTGGAATGCAAGGTTGAATTTGGAAACAAGACTGCTAAGATATATGACACAGATGGGAAACTGATTGGAAAAGGTGATCAAACTAGAAGTAATATATTCTATCTTGATATAGAGGATGCTACTTGTTTTGTTGCAAAATTAGATGATGTATGGATTTGGAACAAGAGATTATGTCATGTTAATTTTGATAATTTGGTTAGTATCAGTAACATGAAGAAAGTTAGAGGTTTGCCAAAGTTGAAGAAAACTAATAATATACTGTGCAAACAATGTCAGCTAGGCAAAATGACAATGTCAAGCTTTAAGAATAAAGCTTATACCTCTACTTGTATGGACCAATTGAAGTGTAAAGCTACAAAGGAGATAAGTACATAATACTATTTATTGATGATTATTCTAGGATGATGACAGTTATGTTTTTGAAATAGAAATCTAATGCTTTTCAAATGTTTAAGTGGTACTTAGTAAGAGTTGAGAAAGAAATAGGTAAAAGTCTGAAATGCTTGAGATCAGATAGAGGAGGAGAACTCACTTCAAATGAGTTTGAGATGTTTTGTAATGGTAGAAGAATTAAAAGATAGACATCTACCCCTAGGACCACTCCACAAAATGAGATTGCTAGAAGGATAAATAGGTCTATAATGGACTATACTAGAACACTTATGATTGAGAAGAATGTTGCTCTGAAATATTGGAGAGAAGCTATAAGTACTATTGTATATACCTTGAACTATGTGCAAATCAAGAAAGGTGCTCATTCAACACCTTCTAAACTATGGTATGGATATACACCCAATGTAAAATACTTTAAGGTATTTGGAAGTAAATGTTACATTCTTAAAGATATTAGGAATGGAAAGCTTGATGCAAAAAATGAAGAAGAGATATTCCTTGGATACTCCACAAGAAGTAAAGCTTATAAGTGTTTAAATACTAACATTAACAAAATTGTGGAAAATGCAAATGTGAATTTTGATGAATTTACAGAAATACATGAGGCTAAACCTATGAAAGAACCACAAGAATACAAATCATTTGTATACTTTTATGAAGGAATGCATGCTAAAGAAGATGTTGCAAATCAAGTTACAAGTCAACAACAAGTATCAGTAATTGTCAAGTCACATCCTGTAAAAGTCAAGTTGCATTTAGGAACTAAGCTGCATTTAGATGTTGAATTATAGAATGAAGAAGATGCATATTTTGACTTTGAGATTAGTATACATGAAAGAGACACTAAGATACCTGATAGAAATATAAACAATGATTTTGAAGTTGGAAGACAAAATGAAGAAACAAGAGCTAAGCCAAGATTATCTAAATATGTCAAAAGATATCATCCTGCTAATCAAATCATTGAAGATAAAAATACTAGGCCAATGACAAGAAATATATTGAGAAGTGAATCATGTTTGTTAAGCATGAAAGAAGCTAAAACAGTGAAAGATGCATTAAAAGATGTAGATTGGTACAAAGCCATGGAAGAAGAGATTTAACAAATAGAGAAGAATAAAACATGGAGTTTGGTTCCTAAACCAAAAGACAAGAATGTGAGTGGCACCAAGTAGGTATTCAAAAACAAACTAGATGAGAATGGTGAAATCACAAGAAACAAAGCAAGATTAGTTTGCAAGGGATATGCACAATAAGAAGGAATTGATTATGGGGAGACATTTCCACCTGTTGCAAGAATCGAAGAAGTAAGAAATATACTTGCTTATGTTACATACAAAGGTTTAAAAGTTTATCAGATGGATGTTAAATTTACATTTCTAAATGGCATACTAGAAGAGGAAGTTTACATAGAACAACCAGAAGGATTTTTTGATGATAACAATAAGAACATGGTATGTAGACTACACAAAGCCCTATATGGATTGAAGCAAGCACCAAGAGCATGGTATGAGAGACTTCATACTTATCTTGTGAAGATTGGATTTGATAGGACTGATGATAACAACAATTTGTACATAAAGATAGAAAAAGGAAGGTATTTTGCTATCTAAAATATTTGTTGATGATATCATATGTGGAGGACAAAATGCTTTATGTAAGGATTTTGCAAATTAGATGAAGCAAGAATTTGAAATGTCTATGTTTGAAGAAATCAATTTTTTTGTGGGATTGCAAGTATACCAGATGAAGTATGGTATATATATCACTCAATCAAAATATGTCAAAGATATATTGAAGAATTTTGGATTATAGGATTCCAAACTAGTAAGTACACCTATGGTGATAGGACACAAGTTGTCAAAGAATGATGATTCTACTGAGGTGAATTAAACATTATACAGGTCTATGATTAGCAAATTGCAATATGTAGTACATAGCAAACCCAATGTTGCATTATATGTAGGAATAGTTGCAAGATTCTCTACTAATCCTAGTGAGAATAACTTAATAGCTGTGAAGAGAATAATGAGATATGTAAATGGAATAGAGGATTTTGGTCTATACTATAAGAAGAATGAAAAGTTTGAATTGAGAGCCTACACTAATGTTGATTGGGCTAGAAACATTAATGACAGAAAAAGCACTAGTGGAGAAGCATTTTTCTTAGGAAAAAGACTAGTTACATGGACTAGCAAGAAATTGAGTTGTACCTCACAATCTGCTACTAAAGTAGAATATGTTGTTGCTGTAAATTGCACAAATATTATATGGATCAAATAGCTACTCAAAGGAATGAAGGAAAAAATAACAGAACTAGTGATACTTTATTGTGATAATACAAGTGCTATCAATATACCAAAGAATCCAATGATGCATATAAAGACTAAGCACATTGCAATTAAGTATCACTACGTGAGAGAGCTAGTTCAAGGTAAAGCGGTGAAGATGGAATATGTTAACTCAAAGGAGAAAATTGCTGATATCTTCACAAAACTATTACTTAAGGATGCTCATGAGTATCTAAGAGGTAAACTAGGGGTGATACCCCTATCAAAGGCTATTTGAGTAACTAAAGGAGTGCCCTGCATCAAACAAGTTGATGTTCATATAATACACATTGATGTACAGGATCTTACTTTAGGAGCTACCTAAAGTAATCACAAAGCTGAAATTTTAATCAGTCACAAGCAAGGTAACAGAGGGGAAAAATTGAAGAAACTATAAAAGCTTATATTTGCATTCTTTAAAATGACAAATTTTTGCTATATGTCTTTGGAATTATTGTCAAAGAGGGAGATTTTTACTGATTAAGAGCAACCAAACCAAAGAGGAAGAAAGCACATTAAACTGATCTGTTGGTCAAAGAGGGAGAAAGATCATCATCAAAAGGAGAAAATATGATCTTAAAGGGAGATCTAATAATTGTTGATGTTGCTGATTAGAAGAGGACACATGAATGATGTGAGAAAGAAGGAGAAATCCTTTTCTACCTAATAAGAGGGAGATACAAGAAAGAACTCAGAGGGAGTTTTAAGAAAGAGTTTTTTAACCTAATCAGAAGATGGAAATTGCTAATAGAGGGAGAAATTTCAATACAAGTTTTTCTTTTTGGTATTGTCTTACTATTTTAACCTAGTCAGATTGGTTGAACAAGATGTTCATCATTCGATTGACTTGGTTGATCAGTTTGGTTTGCCATCAATGCCAAAGAGGGAAATTGTTAAAATCTGATTGAAAAGATCACTATTAAGAGTGAGATTGTTGAAGAAGACTATGTGTTTCAATAATTATTTTGTCACTAATGCCAAACCCGCTATCTTCTAGTAAGACAACTTCTTATAAGATTCAAGTATTATCACTTAGTTGATTGATGAAGATGATTTGATCAATAAGATATAACAATAGCACCTAGAGGATAGGTTGAGTTATGATTATGTAATGAAGTACAAGAATCAATTAAGATAGTGATGACATAATGTATTGATGATCTACTTAAGGTTACAAAATCTTGGCTACACTTAGAAAGTTTAGAAGAACAAGTTAAACAAATTTTTTCTGCCAAGCTTGACCAAGTGGACAGTAGGTGCCGAGAAAAGTCAGTGCAAACCGAGCAGAAAGTCAGTTGGAGCCTAGTGAAAGTAAACTCTAGTAGATGTCAAGAAAAATAGTTAATGTCAAGTAAAGTTTACTTGATGCCAAGTATTAGTAAACTTTAGTTGATGCTGAGTGATTTTACAGTAGATGTCGAGCAATGCAAATTTTATCGAGTATCAAAAGATTAATAATGTCAAGCTACTTCATTATGTTAAAGATCGAAGATTCATCGAATCTAAGCCAACAAGTTTGTTTTCTTGAAACTTGTAAACCAGGAGGAAGATAAGGTTGATGAGCTGGTGGCATAGAATTTGATGTAAACCATTTTTAGGTGAATTCTAATGGATTCTAGGAGAAGTTTCTAGAAAATACAAGATATGGGGTAGATACATTGTATCCTACCTAATCTATCCAAAAACCCTAATTTGAATGATGGAAAATGAGTGGAAAAATATACTAGTTTCCTATTTATTAGAATGTCTAGTCATGAAGCAAAATTTTTTGGTGTCATGTGCGAGAACCTAAGGAGGAGAAGAAAATTAAAGGTTTTGCTTCATCAAGTGACCCAAAAGAAGAGTTTGCAATGACATGTTAAGCAAATAGGCTTAAGGAGATGAATGCTTAAAGGGTGAACAAGTTGTTAGAGCTTTAAAGTATGAAGGCCAAGCAGAATTGAGGATTGAACAAAGATCTGGAATCTGCAAGAGAAGTTGTAAGTTGTATCAGATCAAAGTTCTACAGTTACTCTCTAACAATTGTATCAATCTAGGGTAAATCATTTGGATTAAGGTTGACCTAACAATCATTTAAAAATCCTTTAACTAGGTGGCATTCCAAGTTAAAGTACTCTAACAAAGCTCACTTTTAATAAGGTGATTGAAATCTCTTAATAGGATCATATTTAATAGTGCGTATAGTAACCTTTAACAGAGTTTTCCTTTCATAGGGCATCACTTCAAAAGAGTGAAAAGGAGTAGCATGTTACTGGTGGTTTTTCCCAAATTGGGTTTCCACGTAAATCATTGTGTCAAGTGTGTTGATGAATGTGTTGTGTTTTATGCTTTACATTTCTACAAGTTGATTTGATAGTAACATACAAGTTTTACTAATTACATAAAGGATGCATGCATGGGTATGAATGTTTTATGGGTTCACTAAGTTGTGAAAATTTTGATTTATACATATGGACCTTGGATAACTAATTCAACCCTCCACCCCCAGTTATTCTAAAAAGTATTCCAACACACTCACCCACTATGTTCATGCATCAATAGTTGCTCAGTAAAAAATAGTCTTTATAAATATCCTAATAGTGGTGCACAAATTGGTCAATCATCACAAAAAAAAAGCTAAAAATATGATCGACTGTTAGTACATGTGTGACCCACTATTAGTACATGTATTTTTATTTTTTTTTGGAACTATTTTAAGAGCTATACTTAGGGGTATCTATGACAAAACTATCACTTCTTGTTAAATCTTTGTAAAATTATATGCAAAATTATCTTTTATTTCAATAAGTAGTTGTTGCCTATTTTCAACTCTCTATCTTTCAAAGCTTTCTTTTAGTGCTTACTTTTAGTTTTCAAGCAATTGCTCTAAAATAGGAAAGATTTCAATGAATGATTTCTCATATAAGCAACTAGTCTCATAAGATATTTGTATTTACACATTGTTAAACACATTTTTTGCAATTATAACAATATTATAAATCAAATAGAAATCGTATTTGCAAACATTTCAAAATTATGATTAATAAAAGAGTTTAAAGCTTCAAATCTGCCTAATTTTATAGATAATCTAAGCATTAAACCATTTTTCTAGTTTTATTTTATAGATTTCAAAGACATATTATACTATGAATCAAAAAACATATTTATTTTCATATATTGTAAATATATTTTATTTTTAAAATTACTTTATGTAGGTGTTTAATTATTTGTAAATGTATTGAATTACTATTATTGTTTTCATTTAAATTAAATAATTGTAAGAAATAAATTTTTTTTTTTAAAAGTATTTAGAAGAAAAATTTTAGTTCATTATTAACAAGGTGAAAAGTATATATCATGTTTTTTTTTCATATTGTTTTACATCTCAAGTGCTTTTTAGTCCTTTGACCCCAATCTATTTGTTTTTTTCCACCAAGAATTATATTCCTAAAGTTTTAGGGACTATTTTCCTAGGCATTTTTTTTAAATTAAAAAATAGAGAAAATATAAAAAATAAGAATGTAATTAATACTCTTGTCAGAGTTAAATGCTCTTTTTAGCATTTATTTGATATTTTCCATAATATTTTTGAGCCACATGAATGATGTGAATCGCATTCCACATGATGACCAAAAATTGAAAATAGAGTAATGGGAATGAGCATAATTGAGGTGGGCATCTATAGTTTGTTTTTTGCTTGCAAACACATGTTCACTGGCTAATAGATGGCATTGACTATGCTCTAGATAGTATGTACCAAAAGTCACAAAAAAAATCTTCAGAGTTTTGAAAACATGGTGATTATTCCTCAAATTTCTCGATCACAAAAAATACAAATCATGAAGAACAAATGCTGAAAATTTTAGCAAAATCCATTGTGTTTTTTATTTTTTCAATTTTGGTCAAAGATACATTTTGTCTAGAGGATAGCTACATCCCTAATAAATTGCGTAGGAATTGTTGTTTTTTTTTAAACAAAGTTTTTAATAGAAGATTGATTTGGGAAAATGAGTTACAATTTAATGGTATTCAATTGTACTCTTGTGTTGTCAGCTAATTTTTTTAAAAATAAAATATTATTTATTTTACTTTCAAGTATTTCTTAAAGATGTTTAGATAATCTTTGAGTATAATTTTTTGAATTATTTTTTTACCACATCTATTTTATTAAATCATTTACATTAGTACTAGTGTGGAATTCTAGAAAATGTTAATGAAAATCTATTGTGTATTTAAAATCTTAAAAATTAATCAATAATTTTGATATATTTTTATCAAGAATAATTATGATATTTATTGGTTTTAAAAAGGGTAAGAAAAATATAAAATTGATTTAAAAAATAATAAAAATTATCAATCATGAGATGTAAACTTTATTTAATGTAGAGGTATTTGTAAACTAAATAAAGAGTGTTATATAAAGATATAATATATTTCAAATAAAAAAGAGTTTCAATTCATTGTATTTCAAATTTTAAAAAGTTCAATTAATTGTATGTGATATAGGATAGAAAAAACTTACCAAGTGTTCAAAGTGACTTTACATGCATAATCTTATTCGAATTTAATAATCGAAACATAATATAAGTAATAAAAACTATATTTAAAAAAAATGATTAGATTAGTAAATCTAAATCAATTTACTAATTAAAAATAGTTTAAGTAAACACCTACAACCCCCTCTATGAGGACTTTGCCTCACAAAGAGATCTTGTCAAATACATGATTTGAATTGATTTGGCATTCCACCTTGTTAAATTGAAACAAAATGAAATAGATAGATAATAAAAAAGTATCCAAAAAAAATGCCAAAATAAAAAGCCAACCAACATGATTTGACATTCTACTTGATCTGTCACTCAAAATAATAATAGATAAATGTCACGTAACAACAAGTATGTATTTTTTTAGTGTTCACTAATTATATAGGGGCAAGCTAAACTCCAGACATATCGTTCATGGCTAAGTGATACATACCCCATAAATCTTAAAACTAATATGTAAGTAGTTTTGGGTGTACCAGTCTGGTCCTATCAGTGCCTCTAACGTGAGTTGAAAATATGCCAATCATTAGTAGATATGTTCACTCATCTCTTCATTGAAAAACACTTCTATCGATGGTGGCTTAGCTTGTCCCTTTTTTGATGGTTGTATGTTCGCTCATTCATAGGCTCATTTAAAATAAAAATGTCATAGGTCTTGATGGTGAGGAACAATATTGTGTTGCATTCGCATTATTTAAAATTGTATGATGCTACCTAACAATTTAGTTCATGCACTCACCTTTTTTTGAACATTAAATTGTGCCTCACCATGACAGTGTTGCATTTGCAAGTTTAGTTAACATTGAATTCTCCAAATCACTATTGTTCATGCATTCACCAATTCATTTAACATTAAACCATGAGAGGTGGTTATGGTGCCAAACATATTGTTTGTGCATTTTTTGATCATTAAACAATAAATAATGAAATCCACAATTAGGTAATCGAAAGGATACATTGAAGGAAGAAATAACACCTTTATTGATTTGAGCTTACGATGCGAACATGCAAATGAGATTGGATAAATGGTTAAATATTTTCTTGAATGAAGGTTATGAATATTTATTCAATAGTTCAACTTAGGGTATGTGCCTTCACACATTAATGATCTAATAATAACTGATGATGACTCAAAAATGATATAGTTAAATCACTTGAAATTTTTGACTCTACGGTGAAGTAATAGTAATGGCTAATCGGAGGTACGTAAGCAATTATTCAAATGATGTAAAATTTATATTCCCATGCAACCACATTGAATGAGGTTAGTTTTCCATTAAGAATTCATACAAAAAGAGTCCATGATGGTGATTTTAAACATTAATCTGATAGAGACATAGAAAGGACACAAGACACAAAAGGCCCATAGATGGGTCCATGGCATGGACTTCCATCATATGACCATATGATTAAAAATAAATATATGTATGATATTTTTTAATTTACTATTCCAAATACAGTGGGGTGATTTGTGTGGAGCATAGTTGCATTCAATTATATATACCTTGGAGTGATTTTTAAATTTAAAGTAAATAAAAGCTAATTTATTAACAACATGTAGAATATTAATTAATAACTTTAATAAGAAGTAAATAAATATATTAATAGTAACCATAGAATTAATATAAAGAAAAAAATTAAAACAATATGTAATGTCATTAGTACATAGATATGTGTGGTTTCTTGATATCCATATTGATTAATATTTGTGTATATAATATATTATATATTTATTAGTTATTAATATTAATAAAATATAATTAAATTTTATATATAGTAATATATAAATATCTATTCAGGCCTTAGACAAGAGCGTACAACACTAAGGTAAATTGTGAGCTTCTCGTGTGGGAGGTCTTGGGTTCAAATTCCCTAAACATGTAAAAATAATTAATTGCAATAAATAACAATAATTAATATAGGTTTCATCTATTTACTGATAATAAAAAAAATCTATTCAAGCCTTTATATATTATATTGATATTAATATATTTTATTTTATTATACGTTTTAAGCATGGTGGTTATATTTTTTTATTGTTTTATGTTATCAACAAGAGTTGATACAACTAGAATCCATGCCTTTTACAAATATAATGTTTGTTCATGTTGCTAGGAAATATTAATTGATAATTGATATTATTTTTCAACTAATCAAAGAGAGAGTTTTCAAGATGAAATAAGAATTGTTTTATTGTTGACACAATCCAACAAAGAAATCTTGTTGCATCCCTAGTCACTAATAGTAGGTGATCCTAATGACCCTTGTAATAAGTCACAACTTTATAGATAAGAAAGTCTTAATATTCATTTGTTGCTAGCAAGAGGGTTTTTCCTCATAATGTTATTAACAATGCATGATTTCTTTCATAAATAGTGAAAACTCTTATTATCTATCACTCAAAAACAAGTTATACATATTGTAATTCAAACACTATTAAACACAAACAAATTAGACCTAAAGATATTAAATGCCTTATGTGATAAAAAATGATGAAATAAAAAATATAAACTTGATATTGATATATAGAAACTAAGTTTATAAATCCATCTTGTAATACTAATAATAAGCACGGGAAAAAATGACTTTACAAAACTGGCAAATGACTAAAAACAAGTCTATGAATGTGATACTTAACCTACCTTGCTATTGATATAGTTATAAATTGGGGTCAAAATGTTGTAAGTCATTAAGGTCATTAAGTTTACCATTGTGTTGTCATTTTGGTAGTCATTATCCTTTCCTTTATCTTATTGAGTATGTCATATAAAAAGGATTGATATATAGAATTTCAATATAATCAACTAAGTTGAGAATTCTAATTCTATTTATTCTTAGTGTAATTTATAATTATTATTCATTATATGATGAATACTAATCCCCCATTAATCATGTTACTCTTGATTTACTAGTGCTTAAAAATTTAAACTTGTGCATCTTATAAAAAAATATATCTATGCAATATCTAAGTTATGATTTCAAGTTCCTCAAACTTCTATCATTGTGAATAGCATATGAATTTTAACTCAACTCTACTTATGCAAGTGCAGTCAACAAGTACTGCCTCTAGAGCATAAAAATATAAGAATTGTTTCTTGCTCAGGGTTCCATTTTCCTCACATGTCTAAAACTAAAATTGATTAAATTTAAAATAGAATAGCTAATATTTAGATGACTCTGAATATTACTAAGCTAAGAGTGTCCACCTATTGAAACCTCTACTTTATCATTAGTAACATCAATCTATGATTTTGAATACATTAGAATTAGTATTTTTTTTTAAATCACAGAGATAATCAATCTTACCAAACAAACTAGGCATTTCATGCTTTCACCTTTACAATTTCAGATATTATGTGCATAATTATAAATTCACTTCCACCAAAATCACATGAGAATTTACAAATCTCTTCATTGAAAGCATAAAGATTTGTGTTTTCATTGTTAATCTAGAAGGCACTCAGTTCAATTAGGCATGGCCTACAATATTGTCCTAAAGGTCTGTCCTTTTTCATAGCAATGCACTTACAACACAAATTGGACTATCTCAATTATAACTGATATTTTTTTTGAGATCTCACAAAAAATTTTGCTAGAAAATACCTACATGTAGTATCTTCTCAAAATATAATCTAATAAAGCTAATCCTATACTATACACAATACTTGAAGATATCGAGTATAAAAAATTCAATCAAAATAAAGTTTTATTAATTTATTAAAGAGATCAGAGAAACACACAAAAAACAACAAAAATAAACAACTAAATATAAATTGCAAGCATAATGACCATAAGAAAAAGGACTTATAAAAATAGTAAACATCTAATGTCAAGTAGCACCTTGACAACTATACTAAGGTGGGAACTACCTTGTGGATAGAAGAATGTGCTTGACTAGTAATTCTTAACAAGGTATAAGCACAATGAAAATTATGTGTAAATAATTTAAAAGAAGTTTTGTTATATATAACCATTTTGACAAAAGAAATCATTTAATAAGAATAATTTCCTTCTCACATTTAGTAGTATGGGGTATTGAAGTAAGTTTCAAACTGGGTCTAGCTGTGGTTAAAATTCAAGACAAAAAAATGTATATTATAAAATAAAATATATGTTGTTTCATTCTAATAATCTTCCATGCACACAATTTTTTATGAAATTTAAAATGATTTAGACTAGGCTAGTAGTGGTTAGAATTGAGAATATTAACGTCATATAAAGCATGCAAATAAGATAATCAAGTAATTCAAACATTGACACATAAAATAATTTGACATAAGAATTTTTCTCATGGAAACCCTTAATAGGGGAGAAAATCACAATGGAAACTATTGCCCACAAATAATCACCACTTCAATAACAAATTATCTTGTTAGGAGCTTTTACATGCACTATGTTAAGAGTGTAGCCTTGTTAGAAGCATTGCAAATAAGACATATTAGGATCTACTATGTTAAGGGATTCAAAACTCCTTCTAAGAGTTACTAGTTAAAGGATTTCTTCTTTAGATTTTTTAGTATCCTACAAAACCTATTAGGGATGACCTTGTTAGATACTTTTTCCTTCTCAACCTATTAAAATCAACAACTATGAGTGATCTGAAAATTGCACCTATTGCATGACAAATCATTTATGCTTTTGATCAATTCTTTTCTCTAGATTGATGCTAACAATGTATACTTCAGGTATCACTCAAAAACTTCACACTTCACATCAACAACAACTATCACACATTATTCTTTCATCACCTTTATATTTTTTTTGATGCGATGGAAAAACCCCTAAATGTGTTTCCACAAGTTGGCCTTAAAACAATTTCAATTCCCATAAGTGATATATAAATCCTTCAAATTTATGCCTTCATGTTGACCCCTTTACAAATAACCTTATATTTTATCAATATCATCATAAATTGTATCAATTTAATTGATTTAAAGTAATGTACTCTACTAGTATACTGTTCTGTTACAATTTAAAGAGACAGAAATAAAACTTATGTGCAAACATAACCAATATCATAAAATAATAATGCATACAGAAAAGAATAGAAGACACAACAATTTAACACAGTTCACACAATCCCTAGGCTACCTCTACCAATAGTAAGTCCAATATTTTATTATTTAGTGATTGTAATCTAATTACAATCTATAATCCCTTACGACTCAATATTGCTGTAGTAAGCTATAATTGTGTCACACCTTATGAAAAAATAGGGTTAAAATTAGTCACATGTCAACCCAAAAATGTTGATAAAATAGCCACCCAAAAAAATCTTGTGGGTTACACCCCCAAATTCCACCAAGGAATTATGGCTCATATGTATAGTACTTCCTTGATCAGTCACCACAAACTAACATTCTCCCACTTGGGTATAGAACAAGTTCCACACTAGACAAAAATCTCCCACTTGGAGACTGATCCTATAGCAATGACAATACTTCGTGAGGCTCCCACTAGATCAAACCACCCTGGACTTAGTTGTTCCTTTATTACATTTAGTTGAGAAGAATAGCCAAAGCTAAAGAGGACTTTAGTTTTTCCCATGTCACTACCTTTGTAAACATATCTATTGGATTATCATCTACATGTATCTTGTCTAGCTTTAACTTTCCATCCTCCAAAATTGATCGGGTGAAATTGTACTGCAACTGAATGTGTTTTTTCTTTGAATGAAGAGAAGAATTCTTGGCAAGATGAATGACACTCTAACTATTTGTAAACAAATAATTATCCCTCTATGGGTACCTCAC
Source organism: Cupressus sempervirens (assembly GCA_028749045.1). NCBI lineage: Eukaryota > Viridiplantae > Streptophyta > Pinopsida > Cupressales > Cupressaceae > Cupressus > Cupressus sempervirens. The sequence goes on along the minus strand of CM053785.1, from coordinate 124,614,179 downwards.
TTATTCCAAGAAGAACTAAAGCCATATCATCTCCTTAGATTCCTATGTAGTAGCAACATACTGTGCCTCTATAGAGGATAAAGCATTCACCTTCTATGAATGAGAAACCTAGCTCACTAATGCTCCACCAATAGTAAATGCATAACTTGTATATTCCATCTAGTATCAAGATCCCTACCAAATCTAAGTCAACATAGCCTTATAAAATAGTAGTAGAGCCCCCAAAATGTAAACATTTACTAGATGTTCCTCTCAAATATCTAAGAATCCATTTGATTGCATTACAATGATTAGTTCTAGAATGACTCATATACCTATTAACAACTCCCATTGCATGTGCATTATCTGGCCTAGTACATACCATAGCAAAAATCAAGCTTCCTATAGTTGAAGCATAGGTTACCTTGGAAATTTTTTCCTCCACTTCATGTGCCTTTAGACACATCTCCTTAGTCAATTCTAAATGACCAAGAAAAGGTGTATTGATAGCTTTAGCATTCTCCATAGAGAAATGTTGCAAAACCTTCTCATTATAATCATCCTGACATAAAATCAATTTTATGTGCCTTCTATCTCTATAAATTTTCATACCAAGGATTTTTTTTGCTGCCTCCAAATCCTTCATATCAAATTAATTTGCTAACTATTCTTTTAGCCCCTTAATGTGATCGATGTTAGACCTAGCTACAAGTATATCATCAACATATAAACATAAAATAATGTATTTATCATCTTCTAATCTCTTAAAATAAACACAATGGTTAGAATGACATCAAGTGTAACCATGCTCATGCATAAAACTATCAAATTTAAGATACCATTATTGAGGTGCTTGCTTCAAGCCATATAAACTTTTCTTCAATCTGCACACTAGATTCTCCATACCTTTGACCTTAAATCCTTGTGGTTGTACCATGTATATTTATTCATCCAAATAACCATGAGGAAAAATTGTTTTAGCATCAAGCTACTCCAAATTTAAATCTTTAGTAGCCACAATACTTAAAATAGTGTGAATATAAGTCATTTTAACAACAGGAGAAAACATCTCAACAAAATCAATGCCCTTTTACTATGTAAATCCTCTTACAACTAACCTAGCTTTAAATCTTTATTTACCTTTGTCATCTTCTTTCAACCTATAAACCCATTTATTTTGTAAACCCCTTTTACCTACAAGCAACTTGCATAAATCCCAAGTCTAATTTTTTAGCAAGGAGTCTATTTCTTTTGTAATTGCAGACTCCCACTAAATCCTTGTATCCACTTGCACAAATTCATCATAATATTCAGGTTCATCGGAATTTGATAATAAAATAGAATACAAAGAGGGAGAAAATATTTCTAGAGGTCTACTTATCCTTGTTGACCATCCAACATTCATTAGGGTGTGGGGTATTTATTCGTGTGGTATTTTCAGAGTATGAGACTAGTGGAACATCATTCTTTTTAGTATCATTAAACACTACATTATCATTTTATTTCTTCTCATGTTGCTGCAATAGATCTTTGTACAATGTTTTCTCATTGAATATGACATCCTGACTTCTTACAATTTATTATTTTCAAAATCTTAAAGTCTATAACCAAATTCATCATTGTCATATCAAAAAAATAGGCATTTCTTTGACATAGCTTCTAGCTTGGTTCTATTTTCAAAATCTTTATGAGAAAATTCTTCACAACCTAAGGTTCTAAGAAAATAATAACTCCATGCTTCCTATGAAATATCACATCCCAAAGGAGTAGAGGGACCTTTGTTGATCAAATATACAATAGTATTGACAGCCTCATACTCCTTGCATGCTCCATTATTTTTTTGTTTAGCCACTCTATTTTCCTATGGGGTCCTTGAAATAGTTTTATTTCTATTTTCATGCCCAAAATATGGGGCAAAACATACTTTTTTTTAAGTTAATTAAATTTACTATACTAATATTGGTTGACTACAACTTGCATGATACATAGGGTTCTGATATTATTTGATATGTTTGTTTCACAAGTTAAACTATAGGTATGTTGAGGGATAGGTATAGGTTCCCCTAACAATACCTTGACAGTTTATTTTAGTTTATAACTAACGTGTAGGATTAATTCATTATATTTGAAACATTCATTATTAAGTCAATTTCTACATTGATTTGAATTTATATTAGACCCTAATATAACATCCCTATTAACCATCTTCACTAACAAACTCATCCTTTAAAATCAATCTTAATTTTCACAATATTAATATTCATAAGAGTAATGTTATCAATCGTACCTTAAGCATTACCAATACTAATCAAATATTATATGATAAAAAATAGTAGATTTAATTAAATTTTTAAAATTAAAAAAAAAATGTATGTTTTGCTCCATATCTTGGGCATGACATCTACAAATACCATTAGTGGAAAAATAATCTTCAAATTTATTATTGTAATACTCACCACCATTATCAGATCTAAGACATTTTAATCTTTTATCAGTCTCATTTTCAACCAAGCATTTCCATTTCTTAAAAGTTATAAATACATCAATTTTTTTGTAAGAAAATAAACCCATACTTTTATAGTTGCATCATCATTGAATGTAACATAATAATGAGAGCCACCAAGGAAAGATACATGAGCTATTCCCCATACATCTATATGTTCAAGTTGTAATCTCTTTTTTTTTTCCTTCCCACTCTTCACAAAACTCACTCTATTTTGTTTTTCATATACACAAATTTCACAAAAATCCATATTGACACATTTTTGAACTAGTAAAACTTTCTTTGAATGAATTAATTTCATATTTTTCTCACTCATGTGACCAAGTATGATGTGCCATCATGTTGTATCACAATTTACAACAACTATTTGTTCTCCCTACTCAACTGTAGGAATTATTCCTGAACATTCATTTATCGTTGAAACAATTACAGTAGAAGGAACAATATGGTCTACAAAAAGATATAATGTGCCTACTTTCACACATTTTTCTAATATAAGCGAACCTTTTGAAACCTCCCAATTTTTATCATTAAAAGTAACTACACGGCCCTCATCACCAAGTTTCCCTACTAAAATTAAATTCCTAATTAGCCTTGGAACATGTCTTACATCTTGTTGTTGTATGCATGAATATGCGGCCTTTGCTAACACACACACTTCAACACGGTCTTTATTTGTGGATTCATCCTAGAATGAACATTGGATTGTTCATCTGAAAGAGACGACCTATTGCCTTCTATCTAAAGGGATTTTGCTTGTTAGATATCCTTAGATTTGAGTTGTTAAGCAACCAAACCCTCTAAGAATGAAGGATTTAAGAAATGAAATTAATCTATATGATTATGCAGATTAATCTAGAATTAGAAATGCATTCTAATCTAAGAACAAGTAAAGGAAACTAGATTAATCATATGCATATTATGTTAAATGAAATTAAGCTAAGGATGCAAATGTATGTAAAATATGAGAAAATGTGAGCAAATGTGAGTATGAATTCCAGCAGCAATTTGATGCAAATTCCAAATTCATCCTCTCCTAAAATGAAGAGATGAGGGTCTCTTAAATAGACTTTCCTGGAATCCATCAATGGTTGCGATAAATTTCAATCAAAGGTCAGGATTAAAGGTGAAGTTCAGTCATAAAGGAAGATTCCCAAATTAAAGGGATTTAACTGATTTAATTTGAGTAGAATAAGGAGTTAACTGATTTAATTCCTTTTTTATCAATAGTGAACTGGGAATTTCCCTTTTTGAACCGAAGAAAGATTTTGGAGAGATATTTAATTTAATAAAATGAGATATGCTCTCATAAATATATTTCCTATTTAATTAAATAATTTCATTTAATTAATTAGAGACACTTTCTTATTTAATTAAATAACTATATTTAATTAATTAGGAATTACTCCTATTTAATTAAATAACTTTGTTTAATTAATTAAAGAATAGCCTTCCATTTAATTAAATAATTTTCTTTAATTAATTAGAAATACCTTTCCCATTTAATTAAATAATTATATTTAGTTAATCAAGATAGACATATTTATTAAATTAAATAAATTTAATCCCATAGTACATTAGTCTTAGGAGATAATTTAATTTAATAAAATATAAATACTTTTAAATTAAATTATAATTAAATCAAGTAGGTTTAATGCAACTAATATGAGTACATACTATAGGAATTAAATAAGAAATGTGATGAATGCAGATTAGGGTCTTCTGCATCTGACAATTAAGTCAAGTAGCAAGTTAGATCAAGAATGTGTCTAATGAAATAGGACTTTAGCAATGATCAAAATAGACCAGAATTGGTATCATGGCAATGAGCCAATTTTAGGGTATTACATTTTGCCCCTCTTTGAATGAATGTGCAAGCAGCATGTTCAATTGAAAGAAAATTAGAAAGTATGATGCGTAGATCAAAAAAAAGAAGATTGGTTCCAAAATTGATTTTATGGAGACTAATTGATGAGCTTTTAAGGACTATCTCTAGAAAAGAGCTTAATTGCAAGGAATCCAAGAAGAATACCTAGATACCTGAATTGAAACAGATAAGCTTTTAAGGATCATCTCTAGCACGAAGCTTAATCCTAAGGAATCCAGGTAGAACACCTAGATACCTAAGTTGAAATAGATAAGCTTTTAAGGATCATCTCCAGCACGAAGCTTAATCCTAAGGGATCTAGGTAGAACACCTAGATACCTAAGTTGATAAGATCTAATTATGAGTCACAGAATCATCCCTAGAATGAGGCTTGATCCTTAGGAGTCAGGGTTTAGACTGTCCTGATACATGGCCATCAAACTCAGATCAGAAATGTTATAAGATGTGATCAAATGATGAAAAGATGAAGTAGATGACAAGGATTCCAGAAAGAGGAGGACAAGATGCCCTGAGTAATGAGATGCCCCAAGTGACAAGGACATAAAATGGGAACCAGATGCCCCAAGCAATGAGACTCAAAATGAGTTGAAATTTAGTTCAACAATGTAATCATCCTGCCCCCTCAGGAGCAAAATCGAAAGATGACACACTAGAAGTATGATGTAAGGAGAGTGATGAAAGATACAGAAGAAATCCAAGGTTTAGTAGAATATAGAAGAGATTAGAATGATCAGAAGAAATATAAAGAGATTAGAAAAATCTAAAGAAATATAAAGAGATCAAAACGATCTTGAAGAAATATGAAGAGATCAGAACGATCTAAAGAAATTTGGAGAGATCAGAATGATTTGAAGAAATATAAAGAGATCAAAATGATCTGAAGAAATATAAAGAGATTAGAATGATTTGAAGAAATATAAAGAGATCAGAATGATCTGAAGAAATATAAAGAGATCAGAATGATCAAAAGAAATTTGGAGGTTGATCTGAAGTGATTTTGAGATCCAAAAGACCAAGTTTGAGTTGAAAAGATTCCAAGAATTGAAAAGTATCAGAAAGATTTGGATTGCACAAAAAAATTTAAAATGTATTTTGAGCCACTTAAGTGTGTCAAATTTTGAATTTGATCTCGAAAAATGGGTTCAGAGCAACCAAAGTAGCCAAGAGGGTGATTAATCAATCATTTGTCCAGTTTGTGAAAGAACATGATACTTTGAAGAGATCAGCAATCCCTCATCAGAGAAGGTGAAAGTAGATTTGCAATTGAATCGCATGCTTATGCAAGTGAAGTATGCAATGCAAGACTATATTAAATGCAACCCTAGGTCTAGTTACCGAGCCTCAATATTTAATCATCACTGGATATAGAACAAAGCTCATAGGTCATACAATTCCCACTGACATTGCAATCATGGAAATATGAATATAACATACATTATTGGTTTGTCAGGATTAAATGTAAGCATTCGAGGCACAAGAAGCCAGAATGACTAGAACATTTGTCCCTTTTAATGTAGCAAATTAACATAAGCATCAAAGCATAGACGCTAGGATGACCTGAATGTTGCTTGCATAACAGACACACCAAACACATGGGAGATCCATCTTATGCTAAGTACTCAGTATTTATACTGTCTGCAATGACCCTTGTGTTCGTAACCTGAGACAGAAGTGTGCTAGATATACTCGTAGTGACCTGTACATTCACTTAATAGGATGAGTAACAGTATGTACTATAGCATGAAGAGTTCACTTCAACAAACAAGGAGAAGAACCAATGTCATTAATGTATCTGTATAAAAGGAGTTGAGGTACACACGACCATCCAATACAAGATGGAGGCTCTTATAGTGGACACCCCTTTTATACGAATGTATCAACTTGTTGGAACTAAACCACAGATAGAAATCCAAGAAAAGATCATGCCCCTAGTCATTACTTCTCTAGTCGAAGATGACATCATCAAGTTGCTCGAGGAGATATGATAAAGCAAAAACAAATCAAACAAAGAAAAAGTTCAGCATATCCAAACAAGTATATCATTTTTGAGTTCAATGTTTTGGGATTGATGTCAAGTGTCAATGTTCAGAATACATTTGAAAGAAATCTCTTCAGTAGGGTGACAATAGTAGGCAGACGTAGTCAAAATGACTAGTGACTGAGGTCAAAGAGGAATCTTTACAATGAAGAACCTAAGAAGGACTGAGTGACAGTAGGCAGACACAGCCAGGACGACTGGTGACTGACGCAAGAGAGATCTTCCATAAAGGAATCTGGGGACATAACTCGAGCAACAATAGGCATATACAGCTGAAACAATTGGTGACCATTGCGAAAGAGATTTTATGAGGAGAATCTCAAAAAAGTGACACCTACAACAGTAGGCAAACGCTATGAGGACCACTAGTGACTATCGCGAAGGAGATTATGAGGAGAATCTCGAAAAAGAGAGTGATACTGGTGATAGTAGGAAGATGTAGTGAGGACCACTAGTGACTGTCACAAAGGAGATTCTATGAGGAGAATCTCAATAAGAGTGACACTAGTGATAGTAGGCAGAAGCAGTGAGGACCACTGGTGACTATTGCAAAGGAGATTGTATGAGGAGAATCTCAAAAATAGTGACACTAGCAATAGTAGGCAGACGTAGTGAGAACCACTGGTGACTGTTGTGAAGGAGATTCTATGAAGAGAATCTCAAAAATAATGACACTAAAGGGGGAATGCCCCTGAGCTATGACAAGACTCAATCCATGGATACATGAGCAGAAAGTAGGAAAGTGAAAGTGTGAAAGTGACTATACAGAATAGCTAGAAGATGCGTTGCAAGATGGAGCATTGGGAACAAGAGGCGCTTGTTTACTAGGTTTTCACCTTCTTGGAAGGATTCTCTTTTTTTGCTACCATGATGCCTGTTTCTAGGTTTTCATCAATGGCACTATTTTTTGTTTTTCAAATTTTTTTTATTTTTATTTTTTTGGTGTTATGAAGGCACCTATTTGCTAGGTTTTCACCAGGGTAACAATTTTTTCAAGACTTTTTTTGATTTTTTAGATTCTTTTTAGGACATATAGATATGTACAGAGAGCTTGCTGAGATTAAATCAACTATAAAACCGCTTCAGGTGGAGAGTGTTGACAGGCTCTTTAAGCACTTCTCCTTCAGTTGTGGAAAGTTGATAGGTGCCAAATCCATATATGGCAGTAATGATGTAAGGACCTAGCCAATTTGGTTCGAAATTTCCCTTTTGCACTTGCTGTTGTTGATTCTTAGGGTTCTCTCTCAGGACAAGGTCACTCAGCTGGAAGTCACATGGCCTGACCCTCAGATTGTAACTTCTAGTCATTCTTTGTTGATATGCTCGCAGATGATCACATGCCACTTGTCATCACTCATCTAGTAACACAAGCTCTTGAAGCTGAGCTATCCTGTAGTCGTCATTAGTGATAAGACCCTTCATAGAGATTCTCAAGGTAGGAATCTTGACCTCTATTGGAAGCACAAGATCTGCCCCATATACCAACACAAAGGGAGTTGTGCCCGTTGGAGTTCTAATGCTTTTCCTATATGCCCACAGGGCTGAGTTGATCTAGAGATGCCAGACTCTCCTTGACTTACTGATTGTGTGATGAAGAATTTTGAGGATCACCTTATTGGATGCCTCAGCTTGGCCATTACCTTGGGGGTAATAAATGGAAGACCAATGTTGTGTGATCTTGAATTTCTTGCACAGTTCCTTGAGGTCCTTATTCTTGAACTGTCCTCCATTGTCAATAATGATGGAGGATGGTACACCATATCTATAGATGATGTAGTTTGTGATGAAAAGTGCTACAATTTTTCCATCAGCAACTGTGAGAGGGACTGCCTCTACCCATTTCGTGAAATAATCCGTAGTCATGATAATGAACTTATGCCCATTAGAAGAGGTTGGGTGAATCTACCCCACCAAGTCAAAGGCCCATTGTTGAAATGGCCATGTTGTAGTAGAGGGAATCAGCTCTCTGGCTAGAGCATGAATGAGATTCCCATGTAGCTAACACTGCTTGCAAGACTTAGCATACTTGATAGCTTCTTGCTCCATTTTGGGCTAGTAGTAACTAGCACGAAGGAGTTTGCGAGCTAGTGTCAGGCCATTGGAATGAGATCCAAAAATGCCTTCGTGAACGTCGATTAGTGTGTGTTTGGATTCGTCGGGTTCTAAACACCTAAGGAGTGTTCTGTCAAGACTTCTCCTATATAAATCATCAATAATAATGACATAATGTGAAGCATGATAGATTAGGTAACGTTTCTCATTCTGGGTTAGACCTTTCGAAATGGTTTGATTACGAAGGTAGGAATAGATGTGATGGTAGCAGAATGATTCTTGCCCTATAATAGAATAGATCATCCTAGAATCAGGTGTGTCATAGGCTGGGTAGTGTAATGCTTCCACCAAGAACTCATGTCAGAGATCATTTTCTGGCATTTGTAGCAGGGAGGCTAGAGTGGCCATGGCATCAGCCACTTTATTATCTGCTCGTGGAACTTGCTTAAAGGTAATGTGTGCAAAATACTTCTTCAAGTCATCAACCATGCACTTGTAAGGAATTAGTTTCTCATCCTTTGTTTGATACACATCGTTTACCTAGTTGATAACAAGCTGAGAGTCACCAAAGATGTCTAACCGATCCACTCTCCATTCAGCTAGAATTTTCATGCCATTGATCAAAGCCTCATATTCAGCAATGTTATTTGTACAAGGAAATAGAATCTTGTATGCTTTGGGCAATGAGTATCTCTGTGGTAATCCAACACTTGATCCTTGTTGTGTGAAGGACCCATCAAAGAACATAACCCATGTATAGTGTGTGAGTGTCAGAATTGACTCATCTGAGAAATCAATGTTTATTGGTAGAAGACTCTATATGAGTGCCTCGGCCAGCTAGTCTACAATTTCCTATCCCTTTATAGCCTTGCGTTCAACATATTGGATGTCAAACTCACTGAGTATCATGACCCATTTAGCCAATCTTCCTATGAGAGCTGCCTTACTGAGCAAGTACTTTAATGGATCTATTTTAGCTACAAGCCATGTAGTGTGGGCAAGCATGTAGTGTCTCAACTTTTGGGAAGCAAAGACAACTGCCAAGCAAGCCTTCTCAATAATGTTGTAGTTCTTCTCATAAGAGACCAATGTTCTGCTCAAGTAATAAATAGCTCTTTCTTTGTTGTCATTGTCTTCCTGAGCCAACAGGATTTCCAAAGATGTTTCAATGGATGAAATGTATAAAAGAAAAGGCTTCCCATGCATAGGAAGCATCAGGATTGGTGGATTGATAAGATATTGTTTGATCTATGTTAAGCTTTTTTCTCAATCCTAGCTCCAATTGAATTTCACACCCTTATGTAAGGTCTTTGTAAAGGGTTGTGATCTATCTGCCAATTGTGAAATAAACCTGTGAATAGATTGAAGCCTTCGCTGTAGTCCTCTCATCTGATTGATGTTCTGAGGTGGTGGCATGTACATTATTGCTTGTACTTTTTTGGATCTACTTCAATTACTTTTGTAGAAACAATATATCCCAACAATTTTCCTGATGTGACACCAAATGCGCATTTCTTAGGATTGAGCCAAAGACTGAATTTTTCCATACGATCTAGGATGGGTCCCAAATCTTGTAGATGAGTATTGCGTTTAGCACTTTTGACCAGGGTGTCATCAACGTAGTCCTCCATGGTTCTATGCATCATATAATGGAAAATTGTAGTGACAGCCCGTTGATATGTAGCACCAGCATTCTTTAAACCAAATGGAATCACATTCCAACAAAAGGTTCCCCATGCACATGTGAAAGTTGTTTTCTCCTAATCTTCTGGTGTAATTTTTATCTGATTGTATCTAGAAAAACCATCCATAAGTGAGTACATCTCATAGCCAGCCATCATGTCCACGATTGAATCAATATTAGGGAGTGGAAAGTCATCTTTAGGACATACCAAGTTAAGATCATAGAAGTCTGTACAAACCCTGATAGATTTATCATGCTTGGAAATAGGAACAATATTGGATATCCATTCAGCATAATCAATTTCATGGATGAAACCAACCTTTAAGAGTTTCTCCAATTCTACTTTGACGAGCAATGCAACATGAGGGTGCATTTTTTGAAGCTTTTGTTTAACTAGTTTGATGCCTGGTGCTATGGAAAAATGATGCATGATAAGATTAGGATCTAATCTTGGTATGTCAGAATATGTCCAAGCAAAATTTCTTTTCTTGTCCTTGAAAAAGGCAACAAATTGTTCCTTCTCTTTAGGTGATAGTGACTGTGCTAGATGTATCACATGAGGATGTTGTTTTGTGCCCAAGTTAATTGGCTGCATCAGCTCTATTAACACTGATGATCTCTCCTGAAAGTGACTAGGAAGGACATCACATATCTCATCTGTGGGCACCTCAGAGAGGTTTTCACCCTTGGATACATCTTTTGTTTTTACTTTTTTGGGATCTGACACTGCCACAATGTGATTTTCACCATCAAACCTCTTGCATTTTTTCTTTTTTATTGTGTGACTAAGATATTTGATGTCAGCCTCAGTCATGTTGACGTTGTACTCATTGGTGGAAGACATTATAGGTTGGATAGCATTTAGGTAATGGAAAAGAGCATAGTCATTCTAGAACATGGGGACTTCATTAGATGCATTGGGGTTCTAGTCTATAAGCTCAAAATGTGTGAGTGAGAGAGTAGTGGCTAGTTTAGTTGCATTCATAGTATAGCCATTAAGTGCATGGATCAGCAATTTGAGACCTACAGCAACTTCATCCATAGTTGTGTTCAAATGCCTCAGAGTATGAACATTAGTAATTGATGACTCTAGGACACTAGTTGAATTTGACCCATGTGGCCTAACCCTAGACATTTCACCCACTTCGATTTGGTTTTCATAGACATGCACTTGGTCAATGTCTTTATCAGTAGTCGCTTCTAAAAGAGAGTCAAACTCATATTCCTTAGAATTAGTGCTACATGGGGAGAGATTATAGAACTCTCCCATAGTGATAGGGACATAGTCTCCTTGATCCTCTAGATTCTTACACAAATACTCAACATGACATGACTAACTAGATTCTCCCTTTTTTTAATGATATTTGAGTTGCTCAGCATTGTCCTCAGAAGAATCACTAGTATCATCCACAGTGCTAACACGTGGCACAAAGTCATCTAGCTCAGCAAAGAATTTAGTGAGATCATAAGGGATAGGATAAGGATACGAATCCTCATCATCAGATTCTTCCTCTTGAGTATTTGACTCAGCTTGTGACTTAGTTTCAGATAAACTCTCAGGTTTGGGGATGAATTTATTTGATCCCAAATGGAAAGGGACCTTCTTAAATCCTAGGCCCATTGTATTACTATTGCTTTGAGCTCTTGTTTTGATAGGATCAATTAGGCCATTTTTATTACACCCAATAGGGCCAGTTCCCTTGTAACCAAAATGCTTCATAAGGCTAAGACCAAGTCCATATTTCTTAGGAGTGATTTCTTGAGCTTGTTCTGTTAGGTCCACTAGAGCCTCTTCTTTGTAAAGCCATCCAGCAATGGCTCTATTTTCACTTTCATCTTCTAAGGGAACTATAGCCTTGACAAAAGAGCCATTAAACTTTGTCTGAGGTGTCAGCATGAATGGTTTTTTTGCTTCTAAAAGCCTCCCATAATGTCGAGGGGACTCGAGAAGAGATGTTAATGACAGCACTGGTTCCATGTGGTACTCTTCCATACCAATTTCTTTTAGTTTAAATGACTACTCAATTTGTTTTAGTTTATTGTCATGATAATCAGTGGACTCACAGTTAGCAGGGATGAAATTTTCAGTAGCTTTGAGCATATTGCAAGTGTAGCTAGTAGTGGCAGGAATAGTAACTTCAGAGCCATGAAATGGGAACTTGATACATTGGTGGTATGTGGATGGTACAACATGCATCTCATGTATCCATGGCCATCCTAATAGAATGTTGTAGGCAAAGGGAATGTCAAGCACCTGACAAGTGACATCCCTTTCTACAGGACTGACATGAATTGGTAAAACCACAAGACCTAGTGACTTTCATTCCACTTCATCGTACGCTTTGATAGTGATCTTTTGTTGAGGATCAATAGAGTCCTCAGAATAATTCAATTGTCTAAGTAGAGCAGCAGAGACAATATTTAGGCCAACACCATTATCAATGAGTACCCGACGAACATGTGTCTGGTGGATCATAACCTCAATGTGTAGAGGCTGATTGTATGGGTGATTCAGCGAGTTGTCATCCTCCTCGGAGAAGGTCATAAGATATGGTGAGGTCAGGTGACCTACCATGGATTGGAATCACTCAAGATGTAGATCATGAGGAACATTTTCCTCAGTGAGGGCTTTGTCCAGAATCTGCCTGTAAGCAGGCAAGATTTTAAGCAGCTCAAAGATGGAAATCTGAGCATTAGTTCATTTTAGCTGATTGAGAACACTATAAATGGTTACGGTCAAGTTTGTTGTGGGTTTTTTACCTTTATTGGATGGACCAGCAAGGGTTTTGTCTTTGTGTTGTTCAAGATTTGAAGTAGGAGGTGCAGGGCCTTTGAGCACCAACCTGGTGGTGAGCGAGTAACAGCATTAGCACAGTGTTGTGAAGGTGTATAATCCATTTCATCAGAAGTAGGGCCCCTCAAGACAAATGGTGTCTTGGGTTTGTCATTATCTTTCTTTCCCTTGATGGTAATAATGTCGCAATATTTAGAATCCATAGGTTCAACCATGTGAATGACATTGTCATCATTGGAATATGTGTAGTTAACCTTGTTGTAGGGTTTTGTTTTTGAAGTCTCTCCTTTTTTATAAGCTAAAAAAGGTTCTTTGAATGCCTTTTGGTTCAAGTTTTTGTTATGTCCATCTACCACAAGATCACCAGCATCAATCATGTCCTGGACATTATGATGCAAGTTTATACAGTTGCTGGTTTTGTGTCCCTTATTTTGGTGATACTCACAAAATGAGGTCTCATTCCACCATGGTGGACGTGGTTTTGGATCATAGGGACGAGGGTTATCCATTGGTGAAATAAGCTTATGTTGTAGCAATGTTTTGTAAACTACATCCAAAGGCTCCCCCAAAGGAATATGCTCTCGCTTGGGGTGTGTTGTCCATGTGTTTCTTGGTTTGTTCCCAGACATCTTATTTTCAAGGGGAGGTTTCTCAGCATTTTTGGCCACTTTGAGGCAATCTATGAGATTAAATGCCGCTCTAGCAGGTTTGGGTGTGACATTGTCAACAACCCCATCATGTACAATTTCTTGGTTCTTTTTGACATGTTTAGTTTTATCCTTGTTGGAAGTGGAACCTTGTTTTGTGTCTCTCTGAAGAGTGAGTTCACCTTTCTTGACCATAAATTCTTTGATATGGATAGCCTGTGTAATCATGTCTTCAAAGGCACGTGGACCTTGTAGTTGGACTCTATACCCAAAATTAGGTAAGAGGTTATCAGTGAAAATGTCAAGCTTCTCCATTTCTAGGATTTTACAGGAATAATTAGTGTATAGTTGTCTCCAACTTTGGAGGAAAGTGAGAAAAGGCTCACCAACTTTCTGTTTAAGGTTGCATAGATCTCGAATATTGATAGGATGTTGAATGTTATGAGAATATTGCTGAACAAATGAATTGGCAATTTTGTCAAATGTCTTGATACCAGGAGGTAAATGTGAGAACCACTCCAAAGCTTGACCACCTAGGCTTCTAGGGAATAAACGCATGAGGTAGGTTTGATCGTGTATAAACTCCATAGACAAAGCACCAAATTCTTGCAATTGATCTTGGGGATTAGTAGTACCAAAGTACTTATCATATTTGGGTAGCTCTATGCCTTGTGGGAAAGGTGGCATGTTTATACTTTTGTCAAATGGAAATGAACAAAGAGCATCCAATGTGTATGTCTTTGTGGGTTTCTCTTTCTCATGCATCATTTGAGCCAATTGGTCTTGCATAATTTTCAATTTTTTTTAGAGTTTGGAGGTCTTAGTTTCTTCTTCAGGTGTGACAATGGTTTCCACATTGAAATGAGAAGGTAACTTTGCTCCCTCTTGGGCAAGTTTGAGACAGTACTTTTCTTTCTCTTCGTTGATTAGGATTCCCATGACCTTTTAGAAGTTTTTGTCTCTTCAACATTTTTTTATGTGTTCAGGGAGTATTTCCACTTCTTCCTATTCCTCATCAGTGTCATAGTCTTTCTCTTTCTCTTTGTCATTCCTAGGTGGTTCTTGATATCGACTACGACTACCATGTTCAGGTTCATGATTAGTCATTATAGGAATGTGTTCAGTTTCCATATGTTGTGTTTCAAAAGGGTCTCTGGAGAAAGGATCATACATCATGTTTGGGAATGTAGGACCTCTACTTGTCTTAGTATCCTCTTGGTAAAAAGGATTCCTAATTTGTTGCAAATTTATGGCAGATGTTTGTTGAACTCGAGATGACCTGGCAGGTGAGGGAGATCGTGAAGATGCCTCACTAGCCAAACTAGATATAGATTGCATAACGAAAGGTAAGTAACCTCTATCATGATTACGACCCCTAGCACAACCACGTCTAAGGTTATAGGAATAAAATACGTTGCCTCTTCTGGTTGTGACAATCATAGGCAAGGCCAAGAAGCTAGAACCTAGACAAGGACTACACTAAGACTGAGTCTCAAAAAGGACAAGATAATAGTAAGAATGTTGTTTACTGAGGTACAAATGGTCTGATTTAAAGGCTAAAACAACTAGAGATTATGACCAATGCGACACAAAGTATGACAAACATTAAGACAAGGACCAAAAAAAAACTTATGAGATGAGACTAGTCAAAGTACAAGACACAAGTCTTTGGCTAAGCAAAGTGTCATTGTTGTAAGACTATTTGTAGATAGAAAGCAATAAACAGATGCAAAAAAAGATGGCATGCAGGCCGCAGATAGTTAAAATAGACCCAAATTGGTAATGTTGACATAAAGTCTCACGCGAGAAACCTTTACAGGCCATGCGAAGAAGTTTCTTGAATTGCGCAAAAGTCAATAACAGTGTTTTAATTTCACGTGAAGAAGTTCACAGGGTCATGCGAAGACTGATGACAAAGGTGTAATTTTGTGTGAGAACAAAATGATTTCGCGTGAGGACCAGATGATTTCACGTGAGACCCAAATGATTTTACACGAGAAGGTAGACCAATTTTACAACAGCAACTAATTTTGACAAGGTTTCTGGACTTTTTAGATCGTTTTAGTAAGCAAGCAGATAAAGAGGCACGTAGAACAACAAGCAGGTGATATCAAGCATGTCTGAAAAATAATGAGCAAGGGAAAAAGAAACCTTGTGCATCAACAATCAAGTGACTTAGTACGCGCTGATTCCTAAGAGAGCTGATTGTGTATGTTTTCAAAAAAATTTGCAATCACGCATACATCCCTAGAAAATAAAAATTGGCCTCTCTAAGGTTTTTAGTAATGTTTTGACTCTGTAACTTTTATGACTCACAAGGGTGACCTCCAATCCCGACGCACCGAGGTTTTAACATAGTCTGAGAACTTAATCTTCAAGAGCTACTGGGGAGATTTGACAACCCACAATGAACCACACCCGTGGAGATTTCTTCCACAAGGACATTTATATAAGGGTTGTCACTACCACATCAAAAATGGGTATTACCACTCGAGGTTTCGTCAACATGGTTTGCCCTCTAGAGGGATTGTCTACTACAGTTAACCCTCTCTAAACGTGATCGACTCACAATAGTGTACCACAAGGAGACTTAGCTTCCAAATTCAAGGTCTTGACACTTTTTCATTTTTAGCCCAATCAAAGCAGACAGATTAATCTGACACCCTAAACTAAGAGTATCTCTTAAAGATCTATGATATCAACTCCCAGTGATCTATCAACCTCTCCGGAGAAAGGATGCCTCAATCAACAAGTTGAAGACTCATTTATCTGTGAGATGCTCAAAGTATCCTCCCCACCTACAAGGAATCCGTTGTAGAGAGGAGTTTCACAAGGAACCCACTCTTTCAAGATCCACGAATAGTGTTCATGGGGCCTAATTACTGTGTACAGATGTTAATTTCTGAAAGCAAATATATCCAAAAGTAGTCAAAGAGCACAAGGTGGTCCACTTAATACTTTAACTAATGCAAGGTGAGTCCAAAGATGTGGAACATTTAACCCCTCACACAAGCCAAAATGAGTCCACAACTCAGAAACTAGTGAGTTCTAGAAAACACAAAAGGGTTGCCTAGTGGAGCATTTAACGCTTCTTTCCTGTAGACCCTTCCCCTTTAACATGGTGTTGATCTTGCAACCACAGGGTGAAATGAGGGGCCGGCGGATTTAGCGAGTCCAATAACCCGAAATAGCTATCTAAATCTATCACTAGTACCTAAGCCTGCTAAATGAATACTAATAGAGATCACACCCTAGTATTAAATTATACATGTGTTGTAAAATGAAAACATGGAAGAAAACACACACAAGCTTGACACGAGAGATTTTTTTTTAGATCCAAATGAATTGTTATTAGCTGAGGAAGGTTACTTGGTGATCCTCGCAATGCGCTTAGTAGATTTTACTTGATTTTTAACAATTCTTGTGTTGTTTTTGAAGCTAGCAAAAACAAGATGCATTTTTATTTTTATTTTTTTCTTTTATTTGTCATATTTGGATGGCCTTTCTTTCTTCCTTGCTGTTTTCCAAGAAAAACCTACAATAAAAATTATTGATTAAAATTCCAAGATTTGCGTCATGAGTTAATAATTTTTTTTATGAAAACACATAAAAAAATTATTAAAAATATAATTATGATCCAAAAAATCTTAACTTTTTACTGTAGTCTACAAAAAGTGTCCCAAATTGGTGATAAAAATTTCAGATCAAAATGTTGAGATTTATTTGATAAATTAATTTTTTTATGGAAAATCATAAAAGAATTAATAAAAATATGTTTTAAATCTAAAAACTCTAAATTTTTTATTAAAATATTTGGACATAATGCTAAACTTTTAGTAAACATTTTAGATTTTAATTCGATGATTTGTTATGCAAATTAATTTTTCAATGAAAACCCATTAACGAATTACTAAAAATCTAATTTTAAATCAAAAATTTTGAATTTTTTACTGTACACACCAGACATTGTCGTACATCTACAAAAAAAAAAATCAAATCAAAACATGTTATTTTACTAGCTCAAATAATTTTCATATGACAAAATCATTAAAAATAATATATAAAATAAAGCTTTATTCAAAAAAATCTGAAATTTTGTATGTGATTTTTTTCTATTGTTTAGAACTTTCAGTAAAAATTTTAGACCAAAATTCATCAACTTGGTCTACTTTTTATGATTTTTATGAAAAATCATAAAAAAGATTTAAAAAAAAATTGATCAATTATTTTATTTAAAAATTTAGAACATGAGAAGGAAGAAAAAGAAGAAGAAGAAGAGAAATAAAAGAAGATTAAGAGAAGAGGAAGAGGTTTCTCAGATGCTCGTTTTCTCATCATTGTTGGATGCCTTCTCGAAATGTCTTCAAACTTGCAACAAGTCAAATATGGAAAACAAGATATAAACAAAAAACTAAAATGCAAAACAAAAAGAATGAGGCTAGAAAATTGATTTCTCAGCCCCACGGTGGGTGCTAGAAATGTATGCATGAATATGCGGCCTCTGCTAACACACACACTTCAACACGGTCTTTATTTGTGGATTCATCTCGGAATGAACATTGGATTGTTCATCCAAAAATTAGTCGGCAAGGCAACCTGTTGCCTTCTATCTAAAGGGATTTTACTTGTTAGATATCCTCAGATTTGAGGTGTTAAGCAACCAGACCCTCTAAGAATGAAGGATTTAAGAAATGAAATTAATTTATATGATTATGTAGATTAATCTAGAATGAGAAATGCATTCTAATCTAAGAACAAGTAAAGGAAACTAGATTAATCATATGCATATTATGCTAAATGAAATTAAGCTAAGGATGCAAATGTATGTAAAATATGAGCAAATGTGAGTATGAATTCCAGCGGCAATTTGATGCAAATTCCAAATTCATCCTCTCCCAAAATGAAGAGATGAGGGTTTCTTAAATAGACTTTCTTGGAATCTATCAACGATTGAGATCGATTTCAATCAACAGTCAGGATTAACAGTGAAGTTCAGTCATAAAGGAATATTCCCAAATTAAAGAGAGTTAACTGATTTAATTTGAGTAGAATAAGGAGTTAACTAATTTAATTCCTTTTTGATCAACAATGAACTAGGAATTTCCCTTTTTGAACTAAAGAAGGATTTTGGAGAGATATTTAATTTAATAAAATGAGATATGCTCTCATAAATATATTTTCTATTTAATTAAATAATTTCATTTAATTAATTAGAGACACTTTCTTATTTAATTAAATAACTATATTTAATTAATTAGGAATTACTCCTATTTAATTAAATAACTTTGTTTAATTAATTAAAGAATAGCCTTCCATTTAATTAAATAATTTTCTTTAATTAATTAGAAATACCTTTCCCATTTAATTAAATAATTACATTTAATTAATCAAGATAGGCATATTTATTAAATTAAATAAATTTAATCCCATAGTACATTAGTCTTACGAGATAATTTAATTTAATAAAGTATAAATACTTTTAAATTAAATTATAATTAAATCAAGTATGTTTAATGCAACTAATATGAGTACGTACTATAGGAATTAAATAAGAAATGCGATGAATGCAGATTAGGGTCTTTTGCATCTGACAATTAAGTCAAGTAGCGAGTTAGATCAAGAATGTGTCTAATGAAATAGGACTTTAGCAATGATCAAAATAGACCAGAATTGGTATCATGGCAATGAGCCAATTTTGGGGTATTACAGTTGTAGCCAATGATTCTCATTCCACAAATTAATCTTAATTTTTTTCATTTCCTACAATCTAGTAGGGTTCATTATCCTCTAAATAAACAAGTCCAAAATCCCCTTAGACATAATTTAGGAAATAACCTCTATGAAGAGTAGTATGAAATGAAGCCTCTAAATCTAAAACCCATGAATCATCAACACTTTTTAAAAAAAGAAGCAAAGCATCCTCTTCAAATTTATTAGTTGGCATATCTTCCTCATTTCTCCCCTCTTGTTTGTCTCCTTAATTGTTCTTTCAATTCCAAGAATCTTTCTTCATGTGCCCTAGTTTTTTATAATACCAACAATCTTATGGTCCTCTTGATTGAGACCTCTTCCCCTTTGATCTTCCTCTTGATTTCCCATGATTTTCAAAATTATTTCCTCTCTTAGTCATTCTTCCTCTATTTTTTTCCTTCAAAACACTTCAAGATGTAGATTTTCTTAAGCTTTTCCTATGAATCTCCTTGCTTAGAATAACACCAATCACATCTTCAAATTTAAGGGTATTAGACCTAGAAATAGAGTTGCTCACAGCCATGATTGAGTCATTCTAGATTTTAGGAAAAGAAAAAAAATCAAGAGAACCCTAATTTCTTCATCAAAATTAACATTCACAAAATATAACTGACTAGTAATCATATTAAACTAATTTAAATGATTTGCAACATATCCACCTTTTTCCATCTTCATATTAAATAAATACTTCATGAGAAATACCTTGTTTGAAGTAGAGGGATTTTTATACAACGTCATTAGGGTTTGCATCAACTCTTCATCTATCTTCATTTTTGTAATATTAAATGTCACTGATAGCACGAGGCATAAACAGATACTTCCAAGTGCCTTTCAATCTAGAATCTCCCAGTCCTCATCTATCATAGCAGTTGGTTTCTTAGTTTTTCCTTCCAATGACCACCATAAATACTTCCAATAAAGATAGTCCCCCATTTCATCTTCCATAACAGAAAGTTATGCCCATTAAACTTCTCAACTTTCATATTACCATTCTTTTTCATCATTCCCACTTAACCATGAGACTTTTTTGCAGAGGATAACTAAAACAACTAGGATATAATACTACCTTTTAAAATCTAAAGAGATAGAAATAATAATTACATGCAAATGTAACTACTGTCAAAAAATTATAGTGCATACAGGAGAGAACACAAGACACAAAGATTTAATGTGGTTCACCTGATCCCTGGAATATGTCCACCAACAACAAGTCCAATATTTTTTTATCAATTCATTATAACCTGATTAAATTTTTTAATCCCTTACAACTCAATGCTATCGCAATAGGCTATTATCACATCACACCTTATGAAAATCCCCTAACACTAAATTATTTTATACAAGTATTTTTGTCTCTTTGGAGTTTAAATTAGTTACAACATGTCGGCCCAAAAATGTCAATAAAATAGCTATGCCCCTAATAGTTGTGACCTATTGTCCATTGTTGTCTTGGGGGTTGTCACTCTCAGACCCCCATTATGGATTATGTATAGTACTTTCCTAATCAGTCACCACAAACTAATATATTCTTGACTTTGTGTCATGTAGATCACATCATATCTTCATCTTGTTTGCATTTTTATAGATTTCCCTTTAAATTTGTATTCAAATACCTCTTTCGATGATATCTTACAAACCATTCATCTAAATTCTACTTCAATATTGTCACACACCTGAATCATTTAAAACTACGTCTAGTTTACCCAATTCATCTAACAATTAAACCAATTCACCTATTTGATAAATCCAATCACCGATATAACTGATCTAAGACATGTGGATCATCTAGTTGTCATCAATGAAAATGTAGGAATAAGGATCCACCCAAAACTCTCATCCAATCATGTTGCACATTATCATCATTATGTCAATAACATATAGTAGACTACCCATGGGTTTAGTTATGAAACTGATTTAGAGAAACAAAATGGGTATGTATGTGGACATAAAATTATTCTAGTAATAATGTCTCCTCATAGCCATACACAATTTTTTTTATTCCTATCCTTATCTATGATTCTTAATCTTTGTGAAGTCTAAGAGAGTTGATAGGAGGTAACATAAAATGAGAATGAAGTGGGTAAATAGGAAAAGTGATTTGACATACATAATTTGTCCAAGAAATATTTGTTAATGAAATAAACACCAATGATACTAAAAGTGGACATTAGAGTTTTAATTAGGATTTTCAAATTTAATGCATGACTTTACATTTAAGGAATCCTAAATTATAAGAAAAAGCATATGAAATTGAAATGATCATAAGAATTATTCATGCATGAATATAAGATTTTTATTTTATCTGTGTATGTATAATATTGGTTGTTAGATGTGATACATGTTTATTAGATATTCTAGCATGAGCGTCCATTACCAATTCAAAATGACACACGGAGATGGTATAAATTTTGCAATTTCCTATCAACTTAAGCCAATAAACATCCCCTGCTTAGAGTTAAACATGGAAGAAACATACAAACCATTGTATATAAGGCAAGATTCTAAACTTTTACTCAGGTGTAATTAATAAGCAACACATTGAACATAAGGCTCAACAACCGGATGCCACACTATTGTAATTATTAGAAGAAATCAAACAACATGCCTAGCTATGAGGCCTTTTGGGTTAATCCTGTAAAAAATTACATTATGGAACAAGAATCCAAACTCACATTCCTGTCTTCTTCTTTAATTTCCTCTAATTGATATTGATATTGAACTACCACTAACCAAGCTTCTTATATATTTGACAAAGCCACAAGTCAGCTAGTCAGGCATTTAATTACATTATAGATCTAACCTTGGAGGTGTAAACCAAAACCAAGGAAAATATAAACATGAAGTAGCATGCACATAAAAGTGGATCCACATGTGTTCAATGAGTTAGCTCCAAACTTTGCAACACACCAACATGACTTAGAAAACCATGCTAAAAGAAATAGCATGCCTTGTAGGAAGAGTAATGTAGGAAATAATGACCACAAAGAATGGAGCACAACTTGAGACATGCAAATGATCATGGTTTTTGTACTTAGGATGAAGATTTGGCATAGGTCATCTTCATGGCATTAACTACACGAAGAAAAAAATTGCAAGCAGCAATGTCTACTTTACAAATAGTAGACTAGTACAAAAAAGAAGATATATTTTTGGTTGGTGCAAGGTTGCACCAGGACGCAAGATTCTCATGCATCAAACACCTAGGGTTAATAGAGAATTAATGTCCACATTAGGAACTGCTCATATTCTGACCTAAACCATAAAGGTCCAACTCAGCTTGTGTAATCCATGAACTATCTTCAACTAGTTTGTCTTTCCATTGAACTAGGTATTCCATGTAGTCCTTTCCTCTAGTAATCTTTCTTACTCTTCTATTTAAAATCTTCTTAATGTTGTCCTTCTTCTTTCTAGGATAATTTGGTTTATTTTCATCCTCATCATCATACTCTTAATATGCAAAGATATATGTAGTGTTGAATATAGATGATCTATCCATATCTTCTATAGTTCGACTTCATAGGAAATTCCACTGTCAAAGTTCTTTAGAATCTTGCAAGGTCTAAACTTCTTCATTTTCAACTTATTGTAAGTACCAAGAAGAAATCTATTCTTCTTCAAGTGAATCATAACCTCGTAACCAACTTCAAAAGATTTATGTATCTTTCTTTTATCATCTCTCTATTTATTTATTTTATTATTGTCTCCAAATTTCTTGTAACTCCCTCATATAAAGTCCTCATGAAAATTGAAAAATATTTAGCTTTAGCACTTCTCCTTACCTCAGTAGGTAAATCTCTCAACCTAGTGATTGCTTCAGGATGAGATCCAATTACAATCTCAAAAGGTGATCTCTTAGTGCTTCTATTCACAAAATTTTTGTATGCAAACTTTTCTTGTGCCAAAGCTAAATCCCAGCTAGTAGGCTTATCTCCCACTAAACATCTCAGGAAATTACCCAAGCTTCTTTTCACAACCTCATTTTTCAATCTATTTGAGGGTCAAATGTAGAACTAAACTTTTACACTATATTTAGTTTCTTCCAAATTTTTCTCAAAAGTAACTCATAAACTTAGTATCATTATCTGAAACAATAGTCTTAGGAAAACCATGCATTCTTACTACTTCCTTAAAAAATAACCTAGCTACATGTAATGCATCAAAGGTCTCCTTACAAGGTATGAAATGCGCTATCTCTAAAAATTAGTCAACCATTACATAAATGGAATCATTACCTATCTAAGTTATAGGAAATTCAAAAAAAAATCCATACTCACATCTATCCAAGGTTTCTCAGGTACATACAAAGGTGAATATTGATGAAGGATGCTCCCCTTAATACCATAAACCATAACAAAAAAAAAGAAACAATAGAAAAAATCTGAGAACAAAATATGGACTTCTTATTTGTGTCATGAATGCAGAATTATAGAATTCACAAGTACAATATGCTAACTCATATGGGCACCTTCATTATAGTAATCTGCAAGACAAGCTGTGAACTATCACCTAGAGTTATCCTAGAAAATGTTTGGGCCTTTCTTAAATAGGCAGTTTTATGTCACCTAGGAAGGTTCTAGACAATGAAACTTAATACCTAGGGCCGAAAAACCTTAACAATGCATATAGAGTTGGCCAAATACATCTTTGACAATTGTTTTAGATATTTCAGGTAGCCCAACTTCAAAAGGCCATAACTCTCGAATCACTGCTCTGATTGGCTATTATAACCATTTTTTGGAAATGCTAGCTCCTGATCTATAGGCTCAAAATTGCATAAGCGCCCTTTCATCAAGTTTTTGGAACTCATTTGGGCACTCTAAGGCCTCCAATAGTGAGCCTGAAGATTTTTCTGCAAATTTTTCCACCAAAAATTTGTAATAACTTCTCTGATACTTAAGCTTGAGAAATGAGATTTTTATGGTAGGCTTATAGCTCTAAAATGAAACTTCCTATACAAAATGAGAACATTCTAAGCTCATATGACAAACTTACTAAAAATAGCAAGTTCTCATAAATAGTAACCATCCTATCGACTATTCCTTATTAAAATAGAAAAGATTGAAAATGAAATATTTTTGGGTGATGCAAGATTGCTCTTACACCCAGGATGCTCCTGCATCAAATACAATCTCACATTCTAACTAGTTCCTTTTTTCCACTTGACAAACTCTACAACCTTTAACCATCCTATGCAAATCTCTATAAATCTGTGGCCTAAAGTATCTTTCTAAAACTAGTTTCACATTCTTATCAATCCTAAAGTGTCTAGCAAATCCACCACTATGTTTCTCCTTCATTATTTCTCTCTCAAAGATTCTCTAGGCATGCATAACTAAACTCCTTTGAAGAACATATCCTCTTGAATTAAATAATCAAACCACTTATCACTCACCATCTATTCCTTACAAACTTTCCAAAGTTTAGAAAAATTCAAATTACTCTCGTATAAACACTTCAAATCATTAAAAAAAAATACCTCGACTCTCATCTCTGTTAGCAAATTTCTTCTTTAGTTCAATGCATCAAAAACTTTGTTTAATTCTCAATTTTTATACTTCAATGAAAAGGAAAAATTATGCAAGAACTCAACCCACTTCGTATGTCTCTGATTCAACTTATTCTAACTTTTGAGTAAAAGCACAGATCTGTGTCACCTTTTAGGATACCAAAACCTATTTTGGTCAAATCTCATTTCTTTATCAAAACTCTTTTTTTTTCCAAAAATTAAAAATACCCTTTTATAGATCTCAAATTAAATATCATCATTATCACTATATAAATTTTAGAGTGTTTTGATTAGTTATAATATGTTATAATTTCAAAGTATTATAAGTCAATATTTTACCATTTGAGAAGATGGTCCCTTAAAAAAGGACAAAAATAGTAAATTGTATCTAAAAAATTAAAATTGTATATTTATCTCTACAGGAGACAGTCTTATTCAGAAATATGTAATTTTTTTGTCAAAAAGGTGTAGATTTGATAGAGAAGTTTTAATGGGAGGAAAAAAATGTTGGATTTTGATAAGATAAACCTTGAATACTTATAACCAGAAAATATACATCAAAAAAATTATTTATTTTTTTGTTCCCTAGTTATACATGTCATCTATAAGATATTTTCAAATCAAAACAAAAAAAAAGATATTTTTCATATACTTGTTTGACGGGAACTAGACCCTATATTTTTATAATTAAAAAAGGGACTTCAACATTTTAAAAAATCAATAAATTCTTACTCAAAAAATTATAAAAATTATAGGTATAAAATTAATCCAATTCTACACATTTAATCAGTTCATCATCTTCAAATTCTAAGCAAAAAATACCATTTTTATGTCATTAATGTTGAACAATCACATTTTGATGTTCTTTTTCTTTATAAAAGGTGACATAGGTTTGTGCTTTTACCCTTCCCAAATACTACAAAGCTTTATGGTCATTATATAGTACAAACTAAAAAATCCTAAAGAATCAAATAATGTCTCCACTTCTTCAAAGTTTGAATAATTGCATAGAATTTTCGGTCATAAATTAAATATGTTATCTTAGCATCATTCAATTCCTCACTAAAAAAAGTCATGGGTCTTCCTTCTTGACTCAAAATAGCTCCAATTGCACTTGCACTAGCATCACATTTAACTTGAATGTTTTTACTAAAATTAGGCAAGGCAAGTGTAAGAAATTTTGTAACATCTTAATTTAATTTTTCAAAACTCCTTTGTGCTCCATGTGTCCATTTGAAATCCCTTTGATCTCCTCTCATAGTCTCAATCATAGTGTTACAAATAGAAATGAAATTTATGATAAATTGTTGGATATAATTGTTCAATTATGTGTTGTCTTTGATGTGACACAAATGTCATATCAGTCATCAGATAGAGTTTAACAAGCTTACAAGGTCAGCAAGGCAAAGGATAGTGTTTACCAAGCTTAGAAGGTCAACAAGGCAAAGGATAGTGTCTACCAAGCTTAGAAGGTCAGCAAGGCAAAGGATAGTGTCTACCGAGCTCAAAAGGTCAACAAGGAAAAGGACAAAGTCTACCGAGCCCAAAAGGTTAGTAAAGAAAAAATGCAACATCTACCGAGCAAATAGTTCTTACCGAGCTCAATCAGTCATCAAAGGAAATGTGGCAAAAATAGTTCTTACCGAGCTAACTCGGTCATCAAAGGAAATGTGGTAGAAACAGTTCTTACTGAGCACTCATGAAGGAATTTAGTTCTTATCGAGTAAACTCAGTAGCCAAAGGATTTTATAGATATTGCAAAGTTAATCGAGTCAGGAAGGTTAACTCAAAAAAAAATTGGAAGTAGTATTTACCGAGCAGGGTCGACCAGTAAAGGATTTCATTATTAATGAAATAATGTTTATTTGTAGCTAACTAATGTATGGTTTATTGGTGAATGTAACCTATAAATGGGCCGATTTGACAATTTGAATGGTATAATTAAGAGGTCAAGTTGTGTTAGAGCTTGTAATCTTGGTCGCACCCTAATAGGTTTTGGTCCCAAGTCTTCCCATTAAAGTTGAACTTGAAGTAGTAATTTACTTCAACTTTATGTTCAAAGTCTTGTTGGTCTGCCATGTGATAAGTGCACTAGTTTTATCGAGTCGACCTTTGTAAACTTGAAGTCCAAGTTAATGTTGAAACTCGATCACTCAAAACCTTAACTTCAATTTCAGTGTTGATTTTGTCCGCTAACAATTTTTGTATGCAGATTAAAGATTGCCGAGCCATTCCAAGGTGGGTCCCAGCATAATATTTTCCCAAAGCACCTAAAGTCATATGCAAAGAAATTTAAGGTAGCACGTATTCAGTTTGGGCAATACTTAATGGAGTATTAACAATGTCATTCCATGATTACTTGTTATGGGAAGGTACGTGCGGATTTGACAGGGTATTTAAAACAAGAATACCCGCGGCACCTTTTTCGATGAATGTCACATGAATGAGTAATGATGATTTTTTCTTGCTAAATTTGTCTCGTGATTCTCTGTCCATGTCATTCCTTAAATGCATGCAATTACACTTTCCCACCCATCTCATTTTCTCTAGAAAAATCTCGGCGCTTCTGGGTAAGAAAGGTGAATTTTGGGCTATGTCTTTGTCAAACTGTAAGTGCATCTCCATTCCTCTTTGCATTTTGGTTGTGCTTTGCTTCATTTTGAAAGTATTTTAAAACCTAGTCCTGTAGATTTGTTGTCATAATAATCATGATGCTTTTTCGGCCAAAAATGCCCAAATTAGAGAAGTTGCCATTACTCAGTTCCTTGCCTGAAATCCATGATACATTTTTGGTTAATAAAACTTTATCTGAAGTTGTTGAAAGAACCAAAACTACTCTATCAAGTCCCATTTACCAGAGGCTAGTTGATAGTGGTTTATTAGAAGCCATCGCTTTTCTCGCTGCAATCCCATGCCCAGAGCTCATCCTCGAATGTGCAAACCATTATGACCCTATTTCAAGATGCATTAAGAAAACCTCAGGGGAAGTAGTTGTCAAAATTAATATGACCGGTGTCAATTTCACCCTCAGGATTCCTCATAAAGAACCCTATGAGCCATGGATGTTTGAAGAAGCTGAACACCTGTATGCCACAAACAAAACCAGCTATGACACCAAGATTGCTTAGTCCTGGCTGTTGAAGCCTGCAAAGGGAGGTTCTAGGTTGCCTAAACCATTGACCATCGAACACTTCATCAAGGAGATTGCAGATATTATATTCTTGTTGAATAGAATTAAGGGAAATGAACATGCTTTCCATTGGGAGTCTTGGATGTACTTCTTCATACAGAAGATAGTTGAAGGTGTCAAATTCATCGATTGGTCAGACCTAATGGTAAAGAACTTACATAAGGGCTTGATAGATGTCATCAATTGCGGTCCATTTTTCTTATCCTCTTACTTGATTTATACCCTAGCTGCATCCAAATATTGGGATTATCTTCCACATATACCTTGGGTAGATGACATGCCTATCTACCAATATTACAGAGATCTCCAGGAAGATATATCATGCAAAGAGTTTAGAAGGTCAATGATGTTTTTCTAGGGAAACTGGTTTTTGAACTATAGGGTTGAGAAAATGATAGGATTTCAGAGGAGGCCATGCAGGTTGTGCAAATTTATGGTTTTTATTTCATCCAATTTCCCAAATTTACCTATATCAGAGTGGGTGGTTTCCCTGGTGAACCTTTGAAATTACCCCGCTATTGTTTAGATTCTATAGTGTTGTCAGAAATGTGTCGGTAGTTTGCTTCCCTTGTTGAGTCCTTTCAAATTTCCAAAAAATCCTCTTCAGTATTCTTCTCGATTGAAATTGGACATTATAGATGCTCCAGTTTGAAAGAAGCCATATTGTCAGCCAAATCTTTAACCCGCTTATGTCTTAAATCTTTCACCTCTCAATTAGATTTTGACTACACCGACTTTATTAGAAACAATGTCAAAAATGTAGCTTCTCTCTTTCATTCCCTGCAACTAGAGGATTTTTGGGCGAACTGTCATGATGAATTTGAAGTAAGGAAGAGGCTATGGTCGCACTTGACCATTAAACAAGTCGCCATGTTCAATGTGGAGTTAGATACCTATGGGCTGAAAGATGATGATTTTGAAGGTGTGCTTGATCAATTTTACATGGATCAGATTGAATGCATGCCTATCCCTAAAATTGATTGAGAGAAAAGGGAAGAAAATGATGTATATGCCTGTACAAAGGATGTAATAGTAAGAACTGCCAAATGGACAAAGTCAAAAATAGTGGCTACTCCAAGCTTTTCTAAGAAGTCTTCAAGAAGCAAGGGTAAAAGGACTACTCATAAGAAAACTAATCAAAGTGTCCCTGATTCTATTGTAGGTCCACTTGAAGTTGAGCTTGAAGCCATTCCAGAAACACTTCAACTTCAAGTTCAAGAAGAAACTCTAAAAGGAAGGAGAGTAACCTGCTCAAGCATGAAGAAGGCATTAGCCGTCAAAAGTAAAAGCACCATAATGGTGGACTTGGAGATAGCAAAAGACCTATCTATGGAAGATAATGTACCTAAATCCAAAAATTCTCCAATGGATACAGGAAATTAGGAAAGTAATCTCCCCTTAGTTAAATTTTCCCCTGCTGCTGCAAAGGATCAAACTACTCCTAAATGGCTTGAGAAATCAATGGAGAAGAAGAGAAGTATGGTCCCAATATTTATGCCTATTCATGACCTGGTCAGAAAATGCCTTGGTAAAGAACCCAAAGTAAAAAAAGCAAGGACCGAAGCAAGAATCAATTTTGACAAAAGTTCAGGTCGATGGGCAGTAGAGATAGCTACACCACCTGATGGGAGTTCTCATGATTCTGTAGTGCCTCAAGATTTCCAAATAACAAAAGTTGATTTGGGAAAAGGAAACTATGAAGTTGATATGAGATTCTTTGAGGTATCCAATAAGAAGATCATGGAGAGAGTGTGGAAAGATGGGCAAGACAAGCAAGAAATGAAGGAGACAATAAAGAACATGGCACAGTACATTAATGTTATCTTGCATCCTGAAGCAAAGCCAATCCATGAGATGTCAGCCATTGTTGATGTATCCTCTGCAACCAATCAGCAATCGTTGGAGAATCTACATAAGTGCAAAGCAGTAGCCAAAGTAGCAGGTGAATGGGTACAAGATGTTCTTCTTAACACTGTAAAAGACATTGGACATTTAGATCATGCCTCAAAGGAGATATCAAACATTACTAAAAAGGTGGAGGTAAGTAATGATGGATATGAAAAAGAGAAGACTAACTGGGCAAAAGTGGTAATATCGCTAGAAGATGTGCAAGAATTTGGGTTGCAAAAATTTCAAGCTGAATGTCCTATAGCTGGTCTTGATGAAAAAACTTTGTACGTCATAAAAGATTGCATTGAATGGCGAAATGAAGCACTAGCATAGGGGGTATCTGAAATCAAAGAAGCATTACAAGAACTTAAGATTATACATCAGATTATTCAAAATGACCTTAAGTGGTTTGTAAAATAGTTCATGGAAAGAGAAGATGACTCCATTGCCTAATCAAATGAAATAATCAAAGAATTCCAAAAGAAATTTCAGGAATGGTAGGACAAGAGGACACCAGCAAAGCAGGATTTTTTCAATGTGGCTCACACTGAAGCTATGTTGATTATCAATCTGAAGCACTTGGAGATGCACGAGGAAAAGGCTGCTGAACTGAAGAAGATGAAGGAAATTTGGAAGCAATGGCTCGCCTACATTGGTCTTCCACATCAATCCATTATTTTTTCCTTTTCAGCTGCCTACAAAATGTGGAAGTTGGCAAGAGGAGCGGTTGGTGGCGACAGTGCAACTGATCAAGAACCGCTTAGCTGCAGTTTCTTTACCGTTTGGTTTTCTTGCAATTTCAGTTATCAATTATTTTCAAAAGATAATTAACTCTTGGTAGGGTAATTTTGGCTTAAGTCCAGACCCATGCCTATAAATGTAATAATTAGTATTGTTTAAGGGCTTCAAATTTCTCCAGTAGACCGGTAGACAGAACTACTTTTGTTTATGGTTTTATTTCCAATTTAGAAATAACATTTTAGAACTTCAGTAGATACATGAAACTCTATAGTTTGATTTTGGGTTGAAAGCTTTGTAAGTGGATACTATTGTCTACTTATTTTTGGTATTTCTATAGATACTATTTAAGCTTTTAGTTGCACTTGTTATTGATTTTGAAATTGTGAACTTTGAATTTGGAAATTTTGTGGGAAATTAGTTCATGAAATTTGCCTGCTCGATAATTTAATTATTTAGCTATGTGGATCATTTTGATAATTAAAATCAAGTGGTTCTTTTGCATTAAAATTTGTTTCATATTCATGAGATAAAATAAGTTGTTTCAACACCTCCAGCAGATTGTATTCTTCGAAAGTTTTTTTGTTGGGTTTATTTGGTTAAAACTTTCAATGCAATAAAGGTAGTTGCACCTGTTTTAATTGAAGAAATTTCAAGTAGAGAATTCCTAAGTTCTTCGAATAGGAATTCATTTGTTATTTTACATTCTTTTCTCTATTTTGATATATGAGCATTCATGGGAAAAATTGTTCACTAACAGTTTTTGGCGACTCTGCTGGGTAATTGATAAAATGGTGTTACCGCATCATGAAGTTTTCCTAGTACTTCAACTAGGCTTAGGGTTTGATAACACACAAGAAGATATCATTTCTGACTTAAGTGCATTAGCCTGGAAACTTAGAACAAGTGTAGAGCAATTTACACAAGTTAATCGAGTGTTTGAAAGGGAAGAAGAAAGGGCCAAACTCATTAGGGGTATACCTATTGCTAATGAGGAAGCAATAGTGGATAGACTGGTCCCAAGGACATTCTAAGTATTGCATATTAATCTATATAGTGATAAGCTGGCTAGAAAAAGGTATACTTGAAGTGAAGAAAGGTATGAGTTTGTAAAAAGCCTCAATTTTGCCCCTGATCTCTAGCAAAAGAAGTCTGTCAAGAGTAAAAGTAGGCCAACTTCTCCTAGGAAATCTACTCTTGTAGTTGTAAACCTTCAAGCATTAATTCTACCAGGAACATTAATACCTTCTCATTTAAACATCCAGCCTTTGAACCTCATTTTCCCTATGATGGCTACTAACTCTTGGGGCACACAAGTGGGCCCCTTAGCTCTTGGAGGTAACTTACATCCACTTCCTAAAGGTGCGAAAGATATTTTGCCTAAATTTTATGGTGATGGAAAGAAATTGACCGATGAGCACGTTAATGCCTTTAATACCTCGTGTGTTGTCCTTGTTGTGGCTCATGAAGATGTAGCTGTGAGATTATTTGTGCAAACTCTGATTGATGATGCAGTAGACTGGTTTCATCATCTACCTCAAGGGTCTATTACTAACTGGAATCATATGTGTACTACTTTTGAAGATAGATTTAAATCCTCTGAAGATGAACATACCTTGCTACTTCAGCTAACTCAATTGAAAAAGGAGGTACATGAACCCATGAGAGATTTTGTAGCAAAATTCAATAAGATAATTAATAAAATTCCTGCTACCAAGAGGCCCAACAATGAAAATCGTAAAGGATTCTTTGTTAATGCAATGCCTCCGGACATCAATTTTCAGTTGAGGAGAAACAGAGTAGCAGATGTTGAGGCAGCTCAAATACTAGCCGTTGAAATAGAAGGTGATCTTTTAGCTACAGGAAAATGGAAGAAAGAAACGCAAAGTTCTAAAACTCAATCACCTTCCTCAGAAAAGTTAGACCCATTAGTTCAAAAGTTAATCAATGATGTGATGACTCTCAAGAAAAAACTTCCTAAAATGAACACCCCATACCAAGATATCCCAAGAAAATATCCAGGCCAAAGTAGTTTTCAGGGAAAACAATGTACTTTACCCTCAAGTCAACAAAGATTACAGATTGAAGCTCCACCTAGCAAAAATAACATGTGTGTTTTTCATCTTACAAATGATCACAAGGGAACTTCTTGTCCTGAAAATATTAGATATCAGCAGCTTGAAGCAGAAAAAGTGGCTTCCACCAATGTAATAATAGAAGAAGAATCTTCTGAGGAACTTGGCGACTCCATAAATTATTACCTTGAGTATGAATCTAGTTTTGAAAAAGGTAATGGCATCTTATTAACCTTAGAAGAAGATTCCTATTCAGTCTTAACCCGAGGGCAAAGGACTGGAGCAGCTGAAACTTAGGACAAGAACAAATAAAATCCAACACTGGCCAAGGATCAGAGGGAGAAAAGAGAAAGTGAAAGTAGGTCATCACCTATTGTAACTACTATTCCTCAAATCCTTAGGAAGGTTGCTGATTCAAATTCCACATTTGACATTGTTGAGTTTTGTAAGACATCCATGATACAAATTTCTCCTACAAAATATCTAAGAATGAATCCAGGTGAACTTAATAAGCTAATTGAATATGTCAATTAGCCTTCTCCTGACAAGACAGCCAAACAGATCCATAAAGTTAAAGTATTAGAAAGCCACAAAATAGTTGCTCAACAAAAGAATGAATCCTCGAAAGGAAAGAAAACAAAAACACAAAAATCTCATAGTCAGGAAGAGATAGTCCAACTAGACCCAATCAGTCCTGAACCCTCTTATAATCACAAGCCTGATCCGTTTTATGTTTCTCTCTTCTTACATGGCTTTAATTTGAGTAATTGCATCATAGATTTAGGGGCTTTTGATAATATACTGCCAGCAATAGTAGCAAAAGCTCTAGATCTTTCTTTAACCAAAACATTCGGCAAATGTTATTCCATGGATTCCAAATAGGTACCATTGGTGGGTCAAATTAAAGATGCCCAAGTGGCATTAGCTGCTTACCCAGAGAAAAGGATTAAACTCACCATTCTAGTTGTGCATATCCCCACAAGCTATGGCATGCTTCTTAGTCGAACTTTCTGTCAAGACCTAGGAGGGGAAGTTAAGATGGATTGGTCTCAAGCTGTGGTACCTACTGGGAAAGAGAAAGTAACCCTATTACTTGAAGCAAAATCCAAATATACAGTCTTCCCATCCGATGACCCCAAATCTCAAATCCTTTATCAAGAGACAGATTTTTCTAACTATTTAATTTTGTCTGAAGATGAGAAAATAGGTGAGAAGCCATTAGGCGATGATCTACTATGGACTCTTGAATTTGATGGAAGTTGTTGTTCGAATGGATCTGGAGCTGGTATAGTTCTCATATCCCCTGATGATCAAAAATTCCCTTTTTCTTATAAGCTTTCCTTTGAAAATACTAACAATACAGTTGAGTATGAGGCCCTACTTCTAGGTATAGAGGAAGCAAAAAGAATGAACATCAAGCTATTAAAGGTGAGAGGAGATGCTGAGTTGATAGTGAAACAAGTTAAAGGCATATTTTTAGTCAAAATCCCAAGGCTTAAGCATTATAGAAATTGAGTATGGGATGAAATCGAAGATTTGGATGCTTTTGGAATTGAAGCAATTCCCCGGGAGCTAAATGATAGAGCAGACTCTTTAGTAGTATCAGCTTCTTTGTTGATCCCCCATCCTAATTTCATGAACAAGAAGTATTCAGTAGAAATCATTCACGGACCAAGTGTCCCTAATAATAATAATTCTTGGAAAGTATTTAAAGATGATGCTCATATTAATGCTTTCTTGCAGAATGTTGAGAAGTTCTCTATGAACTATTTTGAAGGTTCAGATGTGGAATGCAGAGAGTTTTGTCCTGATCCACCTGAAGAAGGTGACATGTTGCAATTAAAAGGGAATTTTATACCTAAAGGCTTAGTCGAGCTTGAAAATCTTTTCGATAGGAAAGATACCTTCCTAGCTCAGGATTTAACACCTAGAGAAGATCCAAATGCTGATTATGAAAAGGTGAATCTAGGTGATAAGCATAACCCCAAAATCATTAATCTAGGAACCTGTTGTGATGAAGGTGAGAAAGCTAGATTCATAAAGCTCCTATCAAAATATATAGACATCTTTGCTTGGTTTTATGATGATTTGAAAACTTTTAGAAATGGTAAATACAAACACCATATTACTCTGAAACCAGGAACTTCTCCTTTTAGGCAAAAATTGAGAACGTATAATCCAAAATTTTCTGATGCAATATTCAGGGAAATAGATAAGATGCTTAAAGCTCAAATTATTTTTCCAATCCACCATTCCACATGGGTGGCAAACAAAGTGCCAATCAGAAAGAAAAATGGAGAAATAAGGATTTGTGTTGATTTCAAAAATCTTAATCAAGCTAGTTTGAAAGATAACTTCACTTTACCAATAATGGATCAAATTCTTCAAACAGTTGCTAGCTCAAAAATGATGTCTTTCCTAGATGGCTTCTCAGGTTATAACCAGATAGAAGTTTTTGAAGAAGATCAACACAAAATAGCATTTACAACACCATGGGGAACCTTTTCTTACAAAAGAATGCCTTTTGGCTTAATAAATGCTGGTGCCACTTTCCAACGAGCTATGAGTTCAACCTTTGGTAATTTATTGGATAGATGTATCACAGTATATCTTGATGATATGATAGTATTTTCAAGGAGATGGAAGAAACACCTGAAAGACTTGAGGAAAGTACTCCAGAAATGTAGAGATCATCGAATCTCATTAAACCCCAAGAAATCAATTTTTTCTGTGACTGAAGGGAAGTTACTTGGACACATGGTCTCAAAAGAAGGAATCAAAATCTACCCAAAGAGAGTGAAGGCCATTCAGCAATTATGCCTCCCTATCAATAGAAATGGTGTAAAATCCTTCTTCGAACAAATCAATTTTTTGAGAAAATTCATGCCGAATTTTGCAGAAGTTCTCAAACCTATGGCTAAGTTACTCAGTGAGAAGCAAAATTTCAAATGGGATGAACCAGCATCAAAAGCATTCAAAGAGGTAAAAGAAGCTATTGCTAAAGCTCCATCCTTATTCCATCCTGATTTCAAAAAAGACTTCATAATGTATTGCTATGCATCTGAGCATACCATGTCAAGCATACTGCTTCAAAAGAATGACCAAGGAGAAGAGATGCCTATCTCTTTTATGAGTGTACCTCTAAAAAATCATGAGCTCAACTATTCTCTATCTGAAAAACAAGCTTTTTCTATTGTAAAAGTAGTAAAATACTTCAGGTACTATATTGTGCACTCTCATTCTATAGTGTATGTACCATCCATGGGTGTCAAGAGTATTCTCACGCAACAAGATGTGGCAGTCAACAATCGAGCAACGTGGGTGGCAAAAGTTCAACAATTTGACTTAGACATCTGACTAACTAAATTGATTCGAGGGTAAGGCCTATGTAAGTTTATTGTAGAAGGTGAAAAAGAAGAGTCAAATCCCTCTT
The DNA here is from genome assembly GCA_028749045.1 of Cupressus sempervirens. Taxonomy (NCBI): domain Eukaryota; kingdom Viridiplantae; phylum Streptophyta; class Pinopsida; order Cupressales; family Cupressaceae; genus Cupressus; species Cupressus sempervirens. The sequence continues at coordinate 124,578,011 of CM053785.1, read as the reverse complement.
ACTTGTTTGTAGGTCTCCAAGATGAATGGTATTCAGATATCGCTTATTTCCTAACTTACAGAAGATGTCCTGATCACCTAAAAGGAAAGGACTGATGGATGCTCCAACTCAGAGCAGCTAAGTTTGTCATAATTGATGATATCTTGTACAAAAGAGGCCTAGATGGTATGTTTTTGAGATGCGTTGATACCAATCAGTAGGATAAGTTATTGAGAATCTTCCATGATGGAGCTTGCGAGGGTCACTTTTCATCAACAGTGACAGCATTTAAAATCCTAAGAAGTGGTTACTATTGGCCAGGTATGTTTAAGGTTGCTTACCATTGGGTTAGAAACTATGAAAAGTGTCAATTGTTTACTAGGAAACCACAGTTAGATGCCTTGCCTTTGAAACCAGTAATCATAGAAGAACCATTTCAACAGTGGGGGTTGGAATTTATAGGACCCATTAATCCAGCTTCAAGTGCGGGACATACACACATACTCACTACTACCCATTATTTTACTAAATGGGTAGAAGCAATTCCTATTAAAGTGACAACCTCGCAAGAAGTGTGCAGATTCTTGATAGAAAATATTTTGACCAGTTTTGGTACTCCAAGTAAAATAGTGACAGATAATGCATAGAATTTTTCATCCAAGGAGATTCAATTGTATTATTACAATCATGGTGTACACTTGTCTCACTCTTCAAACTACTTCCCTCAAGGCAATGGGTAGGTGGAATCCACAAATAAAAACTTGGTTAATATTATGAGAAAATTGGTGGATGAAAAAGAAAGGGATTGGCACAAGAGGTTGTATGAAGTTGTGTGGGCCGACAAAACTTCTCCTAAGAGAGCCATAGGTATGACACCTTTCGAGTTGGTATATGGAGTTGAGGCATAGTTATCATTACCCTTAGAGTTGGCAACATTGAATTTGCAAAAGGAAATTGAAGATGAAGTGTTTCAATCTTCCATCGAAAAGAGAATATTGTATCTTCAAAGAATTGAGGAAGAAAGAAGGGAGTTAGTTGACCACATCACCCATCATCAGGCAAGAATTAAAAAGATCTTCAATCAAAAGGAAAGGCCTTGAAAATTCATGAAAGGAGATCAAGTACTATTATGGGATAAGAGGATGGAACCCAAGGGAGCTCATTCTAAATTTGAAAGTTTATGGAAGGGTCTATTTGTAATATCTGAAGAACTAGGTTCCAATGCCTTCAACCTATAGTATCTTAATGGAGATGAACTTCCCCTATCCTTCAATGGACAGGATCTCAAGCTATACCATTTTTGAGCCTTTTCCTTGTCTCATTGTAAATACCACCCCCTTTTGGCTTTCCTTTCCTTCCTTGTTTTGTTATGTCTGTTGTGTCATCATTTTTGAGTGTGTCTGCGGTCCTTAGTCACTAGGTTCATTCATGATCCTTTCAGTCTCATTCCCCAACAAAAGCCGATTGTTAGAGCTTGTAATCTTGGTCGCACCCTAATAGGTTCTGGTCCCAAGTATTCCCATTGAAGTTGAACTTGAAGTAGTAATTTACTTCAACTTCAGGTTCAAAGTCTTGTTGGTCTACCATGTGATAAGCACACTGGTTTTATCGAGTCGACCTTTGTAAACTTGAAGTCCAAGTTGATGTTGAAACCTGATCACTCAAAACTTCAACTTCAATTTCAGTGTTGATTTTGTCCGCTAACGATTTTTGTATGCAGATTAAAGATTGCCAAGCCATTCCAAGGTGGGTCCCAGCATAATATTTTCCCAAAGCACCTGAAGTCATATGCAAAGAAATTTAAGGTAGCACGTATTCAGTTTGGGCAATACTTAATGGAGTATTAATAATGTCATTCCATGATTACTTGTTATGGGAAGGTATGTGCGGATTTGACATGGTATTTAAAACAAGAACACCTATGGCACTTTTTTCGATGAAGGTCACACAGATGAGTAATGATGATTTTTACTTGCTAAATCTGTCCTATGATTCTCTATCCATGTCATTCCTTAAATGCATGCAATTACCCTTTCCCACCCATCTCATTTTCTCCAGAAAAATCTCGGTGCTTCTGGGTAAGAAAGGCAAATTTTGGGCTATGTCTTTGTCAAACTGTAAGTGCATCTCCATTCCCCTTTGCATTTTGGTTGTGCTTTGCTTCATTTTGAAAGTATTTTAAAACTTGGTCCTGTAGATTTTTTTCATAATAATCATGATGCTTTTTTGGCCAAAAATGCCCAAATTAGAGAAGCTTCCATTACTCAGTTCCTTGCCTAAAATCCGTGATACATTTTTGGTTAATAGAAATTTATCTAAAGTTGTTGAAAGAACCAAAACTACTCTGTCAAGTCCCATTTACTAGAGGCTAGTTGATAGTGGTTTATTAGAAGCCATCACTTTTCTTGCTGCAATCTCATGCCCAAAGCTCATCCTCGAATGTGTAAACCATTATGACCCTATTTCAAGATGCATTAAGAAAACCTCAGGGGAAGTAGTTGTCAAAATGAATAGGACTAGTGTCAATTCTGTCCTCAAGATTCCTCATAAAGAACCCTATGAGCCATGGACATTCAAAGAAGTTGAACACCTATATCCCAAAAATAAAACCAACTACGACACCAAGATTGCCTAGTCTTGGCTCTTGAAGCCTACAGAGGGAGGTTCTAGATTGCCTAAACCATTGACCATCGAACACTTCATCAAGGAGATTGCAGATATTATATTCTTTCTGAATAGAATTAAGGGAAATGAACATGCTTTCCATTGGGAGTCTTGGATGTACTTCTTCATATAGAAGATAGTTGAAGGTGTCAAATTCATCAATTGGTCAGACCTAATGGTAGAGAACTTACATAAGGGCTTGATAGATGTTATCAGTTGTGGTCCATTTTTCTTGTCCTCTTACTTGATTTATACCCTAGCCATGTCCAAAGATTGGGATTATCTTCCACATTTACCTTGGATAGATAACATGCCTATCTACCAATATTACAGAGATCTCCAGGAAGATATATCATGCAAAGAGTTTAAGAAGGTCAATGATGTTTTTCTAGGGAAACTAGTTTTTGAACTATAGGGTTGAGAAAATGATAGGATGTCAGAGGAGGCCATGCAAGTTGTGTAAATTTATGGTTATTATTTCATCCAATTTCCCAAATTTAACTATATCAGAGTGGGTGGTTTCCCTGGTGAACCTTTGAAATTACCACGCTATTTTTCAGATTCTATAGTGTTGTCAGAAATGTGTCGGGAGTTTGCTTCCCTTGTTGAGTCCTTTCAAATTTCCAAAAAATCCTCTTTAGTATTCTTCCCAATTGAAATTGGACATTATAGATGCCCTAGTTTGAAAGAAGCCATATTGTTAGCCAAATCTTTAACCTGCTTATGTTTTAAATCTTTTGCCTCTTGGTTAGATTTTGACTCCACCGGCTTTATTAGAAACAATGTCAAAAATGCAGCTTCTCTCTTTCATTCCCCGCAACTAGAGGATTTTTGGGCAAACTGTCATGATGAATTTGAAGTAAGGAAGAGGCTATGGTCATGCTTGACCATTAAACAAGTCACCATGTTCAATGTGGAGTTAGATACCTATGGGATGAAAGATGATGATTCTGAAGGTGTGCTTGATCAATTTTACATGGATCAGATTGAATGCATGCCTATCCCTGAAATTGATTGGGAGAAAAGGGAAGAAAATGGTGTATATTCATGTACCAAGGATGTAATAGTAAGAATTGTTGTAGTCAAAGAAAGCCAACTCCAAAGACGCCAAGATCACCTGCATGCGAGAACCTGTCAAAGAGAAGCCATAGAAGGGGAGGAGCATGGAGCAAGGGCAAAAACCCTAAACGGACATGAGAGCAAATTATGCAAACACAATAAGAATGTATTTAAAATGTGCACAATGGCTTGATGATATTGTGATGAAAATACAAAGAGGAGAGCTCAAATATAAAGAGCTCATGGAAGCTTGTAAAACAAGCTGGAAAGTGGTAGAAGATAAGTGTGACAACTAGAAGGGAACAAACTCCCGTGTTGTCACCAACTAACCACAACATGCATTAAATATAAAATATTAAATAAATGCATGACCTAAGTAAGCTTAAGAAATAGAATAAATAATTAATAATTAATTATTTACTCTAACACCCCCCCTTAAGTGCAACTTAGGGAAATTCCTTAAGCTCACAAAGCTAAGATGAAATGCATAATGGGTCCCGGCAATGAGGCCGTGTTAGGTACCCATGTACAATGCAAGAAGAATGCAACCTCTGTAAGCGAGGAAAGAGAGAAAACCACGTGGGAAAAACCCTCCCCCAAAAAGAGGTAAGAACCCAGTGAAGAGCTGAAGAAGTCTCCAACTAGGGAAATTGTCCCCTAAAATAGGAACAAGGAATGATCATGAAGAAGTAGCATCACTGAAGCATGAAGAACTGCAAATCTGCCAAACTGCTGATCAAAAAAAATTCCATGGAAGAAGAAGGCACGAACCGAGCATGTCTATATGGTAGATGATCCATCTCACCGAAATGCATAGGTAGCCAGCCACTGCAATCGCCTTGTACATAGGATCAACCACTGAATACATAGTTCACACTATCGAACCATCGAACCATGGATGCATTAGAACACAGCATAACCCCCCCTTAATGTAGACGGGGTGTGATGACAGGCAACTGAGAAGGTGAGCCAAAATCTCCTGCAAACGAACCAAGAACGAGGAGAGAGGAAAAGAAGTACAGACACCGATAAAGACACGGTCTAACTGACTCTGCATGGGGCTAATGTCGTGGAAGGGACACTCACTTGACAAAGGGAGAATGCCTAAAACAGAAAAAAAATAATCCCCCCCATGGTGCTTTATGAAATAGTGCAAGTACACTTGACTCAAAACAACGTTCATGACTCCCGAAATACAAAAGTGACACTTTATCTCAGTGCGAGAATAAAAAGTGCTTCAAAATGATAGCTACAATGATCAAAATGGAAAAAGAGCTGTGGCAAAAGAAAGTACAGCTGAAAATAAAGCAAACCATGCCAGGAAAACGATCCTCGAGCCTAAAACAGTCAAAATATCCACCATAGAGCAAAAATGTCAAAACTATGATAGAAAGATCAGAGGCCAAAAATGAAGAAAAAAGATTACATTTCTGAAAAGTACACAGAACCAGCTTTCCATAAATATAAATTTTTCAAAAAACAGGCATGGGACGCAAAAGATATGCATGCCGAAATCAAAAATAGGACTTCAGACTTTAACAGAAAAAATAGGCAATAAAAAAGAATCAAAACCAAAAAATACCTGCACCAAAATCTCCGTCTCGGAACCAACTTTCCGACGCTTCTTTTGGATCAAAAAAATACCTCCGTATGCAAAAGTTATGGCCAAAAAACCACAAGTAGGTCCAAAACCAAATCAGGAGAGGTGCATGCAAGGTCTGATGACACAGCGCTGACGTCAGCAAGTCAGACGATTAAATTTGACGACTTGGATGTCGTCGTCGCAAAAAAGGGTGCCACGTGGCATAGCCACGTGGCAGTACGGATGATGACATGGCAGGGGGCCACGTGGCAATGTGCCACGTGGCACGCCTGCCACGTGTCATGCTCAAAACAGCACTGACAAGGCAGATCCTCCATACTGGCGCTGACTGTACACCTCCAGCGTGTCCAACTGTCGCAGGTGGCGCTGAGCTGTCACGGGCAGAGTGGGGCTGAGAGTTCCGGCAGAGAGTGTGCAGACCGGTGGCGGACAGAGCTGCCGGCGGAGGCGGAGCTCTGCACGAGCGGCGGGCGAGGCAACGGCGGCGGCCGGGCAGCGGCCGAGCCGCGGGCGGAGCGCGGGTGGCCACTAGGCGGTGCCGCAGCGGTGCGCCCTACGAAAATCTTTTTTATTTTTTATTCACCAAAAATTGCAATAAATGCCGATTTTTCGTCCGTACGGCCTCCCGAGTTAAAAAAAATTTGCCTCTCGGAGCCCTGTCTCCAAAAATGAAAAATTTTATATGAATCCTGACTGCGAACGGCTTTCTGGATCCAATGGTGATGTCTATTTGGGCTAAAAGTGCTCCAAAAATTTTCTGATCCCCTGATTTGAAGAAAAAATGCATAAACAAACTAGGGTTTGTGACTTCAAATCATGGCTTCAAAATTCCTTCAACAAAGCTGCAGCAGGAAGGCTCTGATACCATGTTGTAGTCGAAGAAAGCCAACTCCGAAGACGCCAAGATCACCTGCATGTGAGAACCTGTCAAAGAGAAGCCATAGAAGGGGAGGAGCATGGAGCAAGGGCAAAAACCCTAAACGGACATGAGAGAAAATTATGCAAACACAATAAGAATGTATTTACAATGTGCACAATGGCTTGATGATATTGTGATGAAAATACAAAGAGGAGAGCTTGAATATAAAGAGCTCATGGAAGCTTGTAGAACAAGCTGGAAAGTGGTAGAAGATAAGTGTGACAACTAGAAGGGAACAAACTCCCGTGTTGTCACCAACTAACCACAACATGCATTAAATATAAAATATTAAATAAATGCATGACCTAAGTAAGCTTAAGCAATAGAATAAATAATTAATAATTAATTATTTACTCTAACAAGAACTTCCAAATGGATAAAGTCAAAAATAGTGGCTACTCCAAGCTTTTCTGAGAAGTCTTCAAGAAGCAAGGGTAAAAGGACTGCTCATAAGCAAACTAATCAAAGTTTCCCTGATTCTATTGCAGGTCCACTTGAAGCCATTCCAGAAACAATTCAACTTCAAGTTCAAGAAGAAACTCCAAAAAGAAGGAGAGTAACCCGCTCAAGCACGAAGAAGGCATTAGCCATCAAAAGTAAAAGCACCATAATGGTGGACTTGGAGACACTAGAAGACCTATCTATGGTGGATAATGTACCTGAATCCTAGAATTCTCCAACGGATATAGGAAATCAGGAAAGTAATCTCCCCTTAGTTAAATGTTCCCCTGTTGCTACAAAGGATCAAACTACTCCTAAATGGCTTGAGAAATCAATGGAGAAGAAAAGAAGTATGGTCCCAATATCTATGACTATTGATGACCTGGTCAGCAAATGCCTTGGTAAAGCACCCAAAGTAAAAAAAGCAAGGACTGAAGCAAGAATCAATTTTGACAAAAGTTCAAGTCGATGGGCAGCAGAGATAGCTACACCACCTGATGGGAGTTCTCGTGATTCTGTAGTGCCTCAAGATTTCCAAATAACAAAGGTTGATTTGGGAAAAGGAAACTGTGAAGTTGATATGAGATTCTTTGAGGTATCCAATAAGAAGATCACAGAGAGAGTGTGGAAAGATGGGCAAGACAAGCAAGAAATGAAGGAGACAATAAAGAACATGGCACAGTACATTAACGCTATCTTGCATCCTAAAGCAAAGCCGATCTATGAGATGTCAGCCATTGTTGACGTATCCTCTGCAACCAATCATCAATCGTTGGAGAATCTACATAAGTGCAAAGCAGTAGCCAAAGTAGCAAGTGAATGGGTACAAGATGTTCTCCTTAACACTATAAAACACATTGGACATTGAGATCACACCTCAAGGGAAATATCAAACATTACTAAAAAGGTGGAGGTAAGTAATGATGGATATGAAAAAGAGAAGAATAACTGGGCAAAAGTGGTAATATCGCTAGAAGATGTGCAAGAATTTGGGTTGCAAAAATTTCAAGCTGAATGTCCTGTAGCGGGTCTTGATGAAAAAAATTTGTACGTCATAGAAGATTGCATTGAATGGTGAAATGAATCCCTGGCACAGGGGGTATCTGAAATCAAAGAAGCATTACAAGAACTTAAGGTTATACATCAAATTATTCAGAACGACCTTAAGTGGTTTGTAAAATAGTTCATGAAAAGAGAAGATGACTTTGTTGCCCAATCAGATGAAATAATCAAAGAAGTCCAAAAGAAATTTCAAGAATGGCAGGACAAGAGGACACCAGCCAATTAGGATTATTCCAACGTGGCTCAAAATAAAGCTATGTTGATTATCAATATGAAGCACTTGGAGATGCACGAGGAAAAGGCTACTGAAATGAAGATGAAGGAAATTTGGAAGCAACGACTCACCTACATTGGTCTTCCACATCAATCTGTTATTTCTACCTTTTCAGCTGCCTACAAAATGTGGAAGTTGGCAAGAGGAGCAGTTGGTGGGACAGTGCAACTTGATCAAGAACTGCTTAGCTGTAGTTTCTTTATTGTTTGGTTTTCTTGCAATTTTAGTTATCAGTTATTTCCAAAAATAATTAACTCCTGGTAGGGTAATTTTGGCTTAAATCCAACCCCATGCCTCTAAATATAATAATTAGTATTCTTTAAGGGGTTCAAATTTCTCCAGTAGATCGATAGACAGAACTACTTTTGTTTATGGTTTTATTTCCAATTTAGAAATAACATTTCAGAACTTTAGCAGATACATGAAACTCTATAGTTTGATTTTGGGTTGAAAGCTTTGTAAGTGGATACTATTGTCTACTTATTTTTGGTATTTCTATAGATACAATTTAAGCTTTTAGCTGCACCTGTTATTGATTTTGAAATTGTGAACTCTAAATTTGGAAATTCTATGGGAAATTAGTTCATGAAATTTGCCTACTTGATAATTTAATTATTCATCTATGTGGATCATTTTGATAATTAAAATCGAGTGGTTCTTTTGCATTAAACTTTGTTTCATATTCATGAGATAAAATAAGTTGTTTCAACACCTCCAGTAGATTGCATTCTTGGAAAGTTTTTCCATTAGGTTTATTTGGTTAAAACTTTCAATGCAATAAAGCTAGCTACACCTGTTTTAATTGAAGAAATTTCAAGTAGAGAATTCCTAAGTTCTTCGAATAGGAATTCATTTGTTAGTTTACATTCTTTTCTCTGTTTTGATATATGAGCATTCATGGGAAAAACTGTTCACTAACAAGTTGCAAATTCTAAGTGAGTGTGTGGAAGTGGAATTAATATGATATAAGGACTAATTATTGTGGAAGTGAATTTGAAGGATGATCAGAGACCACTGAGGAACAACAAAGCTTTATTTGATCAAGGAGGATCTAATTATGTTGAACAGAGACCTGTAGTCAGCAAATTCAGTTGCATCTTGTTCAGGTCAATTCATTGTTGCTTTCTAACTATTGTAGCAGTGATTTCAAATCTCTTAACAGAGTTGGTTTAATAGTGATTTTGTAAATCCTCTAACAAGGTGATAGTTCAGTTGAATTTTTTAAAAGACTTCAAGGATCTAAGCCAAAGATCAGGATGTCTTACAAAAGGGAAATTCCAAGACTTAATAGGGACAACTTCTCATCATGGCAAGGATTGATGAGGCTTCATCTGGCTTCTGTTGGTGATACAGGGCTAAAGTATCTTGCTGAAAAATATGCAAAACCTGCTGGTACATTATATGTTAATGATATTGCTGAAAAGAAGACTCACAATAACATGATGATAGATATTGCATCCACTATGAGTTATGAAGAATTTGATGACATCAAGGATTGTAAAACTGCCTTTGAAGTGTGGAACAAGCTAAAAGAGATCTATGGAAGAGATGACAATGTGAGAAGAGCTAAAGTGGAAAGTTTGAGAGGACAATTTGATCAAATGAGGATGAGAGAGGATGAAAACATTGAAAAATATGTTGAAAGAGTTAAAGCATGTGTTAGTGCAATCAAAGCATCTGGAGGAGATATCAATGATGAGATAGTTATAAGTATAGTTCTTAGAACTCTACTTCCTATCTATGCAATCAGTGTTGGAATATTCAAATGGGAAGAATGCTTCTAAGAGAGCGGGGGGGGGCGGGGGGGGTGAATCAGAAGTATTACACTTCATCCATTAAAACTTTTAACTGAAAGTATATTACATGCATGTAAATATATGAAATAAACATGAAGTAAACACATGTATCAACAACACATAACACTAGATTTTGGTAACCCAAAAACCCTCCAAGAATAAGAAGGTAAAACTGGGGTGGGGATGATACCCACAAAATCATTGTAGCAATAATTGTTTTGACCACTTCTGATGGTCTACCTTGTGAAAGGCATGCCCTGTTAAAGGCTTTACATTGTATCAATAGTGACCTAGTTAAAGGATTTACAAACACTTTTCATTAAGTGTCACCCTGTTAAAGGATTTAATCACCTCTTCAAAGGATCTACAACTTAGTTGTTAAGCTAACCTATCAACATAGGATTTCCTTTCTAATACAATTGCTAGAGAATATTAGGTATAATAAACCTGATAGCTTACAATCCTTGATTGCTGAATTTAGGCACTTGATCTACTTTCTCTGATCTTGATTCTCTAAAATTTGATATCTGTTCGTATTCCTTGCTATGTTCTGATCAACTGAATATCTAATTGCTACTCTTTTCCTCTAAGTCTTTTCACTCTTCACTCTGAATTTCACTATAGCTTTCCATATGTTTCTTTTTCATTTTTTTTACAATGAGATTGTGTCTTCCTTATAAATATTTTTGAACACTTAGGGTTAGGTATGGATCTATAATCCATATTGAATCTTTATTTCCCACTCATTCCTTGCACTTTTATTATTGGTTGCATGCCTTCTCCATTTTTCTTATTGGCTGCATCTAGATTGCATAGGAAAAAATGTGAGCTAAATTGTTAGATACAATTGTTCAGTTGTGCATTGTCTTTGATGTCACAAAAATGTCATATCAGTCATTAGATAGAGTCTACCAAGCTCAGAAGGTCAACAAGGCAAAGGACAGTGTTTACCGAGCTCAGAAGGTCAACAAGGCAAAGGACAGTGTCTATCGAGCTTAGAAGGTCAACAAGGCAAAGGATAGTGTCTACTGAGCTCAAAAGGTTAGCAAGGAAAAAGACAGAGTCTACCGAGCCCAGAAAGTTAGTAAAGAAAACTTGCAACATCTACTGAGAAAATAGTTATTACTGAGCTCACTCGGTCATCAAAGGAAATGTAGCAAAAATAGTTCTTACTAAGCTCACTTGGTCATCAAAGGAAATATGGCAGAAACGGTTCTTACCGAGTACTCATGAAGGAATTTAGTTCTTATCAAGTAAACTTGGTAGTCAAAGGATTTTACAGATATTGCAATGTTAACTGAGTCAGGAAGGTTAACTCAAAAAATTTCTGGAAGCAGTATTTACCGAGCAAGTCAGCCAGTAAAGGATTTCATTATTTATGTAATAATGTTTATTTGTAGCTAACTAATGTATGGTTTATTGGTAAATGTAACCTATAAATGGGCTGACTTGACAATCTAAATGGTATAATTAAGAGGTCAAGTTGCCAATTCTAAGTGAGTGTATGGAAGTGGAATTAATATGATATAAGGGCTGATTATTGTGGAAGCGAATTTGAAGGATGATCAGAGATCACTGAGCAGCAGCAAAGCTTTATTTGATCAAGGAGGATCTAATGATGTTGAACAAAGACCTGTAGTTAGTAAATTCAGTTGCATCTTGTTCAAGTAAATTCATTTTTTCTTTCTAACCATTGTAGCATTGATTTCAAATCTCTTAACAGAGTTGGTTTAATAACCATTTTGTAAATCCTCTAACAAGGTGACAGTTTAGTTGAATTGTTCTAAAGACCTCTAGCAAGGCCACTCCTAATAAGGTGATTAAATCCTCTAACAGGATCACACCTAACAGTGTGTATTGTAACCTTTAACAGGGTTGGCTCCTAATAGGGCTCACTTTAGAAGAGTGAAAAATTGGTGACTAGTTACTTGGTGGTTTTTCCCATTTTGGGTTTCCACATTAAATCCGGTGTCTCTTGTGTTCATTTTTTTTTAATTATATGCATAAATGTTTGAAGATAAGTAATAGCTTAATTTATAGAGTTATAGCATTTTTTTATCGAGTATCAGCAGTAACTAGATCTTTAAGACATCTAAGGGATCTGTGGATTGATTTTTGTTAGTAATTGATTCACCCCTCCTCTCAGTTACTCTATCTTAATCCCAACATAAAATTCATATAAAAACTAGCCAATCCATGAAATGATCTTACCTCTCCAACATTTCCAGTATTGGAAGGATTTAATGGGAAACAAGATATTAAGAGGGGCAAGGTGAATCGGGATCTTAAACTTTTACTTACAAAACTAAATTACTGAATTCATAACTAATTTGTATCACATCTTAGGTGCAACATCAAAATTATAATATTGAATTATAAATAAATACATCACATCTATAAAATATGCAACACATAACATAAATGATTTGGCTACCTAGAAACACTTCAATATGAAGGTAAAATTTGGGTAGGGATGAAACCCACAAATCTTCATTGTTGCAACAATAAAGTTAACCTATTAGGGTTGCAATGTTTGATCATAATATATGATATACCCTATAAGGGTTTTTTCCTATTAAAAGCTTCAAGACCATAATATTAAGTCCTAGCATGTTAAATTATTTTACACTTACAATTAAGTATGGACTCTATTAGTAGATTCACACAGATCTTTTAGGATCACTCAGTTAAGAGATTTATCCTGATTCAATCTTGTTAAAAACCTATTTAGTACCTAACCCTTAGCTTTCTTTGTAAGTTAATTTTGGATCTCCTATGTATAATGTCTCAATATAATCTCTTAATCTGATATCTATTGGAATTGTAGTAAAGACCGAGTGACTGAGAGGGGGGTGAATCAAGAACCAATAAAACTTTAACTTCAATTCTATTCACCAGTTAAACATTCACTATACAATCTCATCTAATTGCATGCAAGAAATACTGAAAGCAATAAAACATTCATAGCACTTGACACAATATTTGGTAACCTAGAAACCTTCCAAATAGAAATTAAAACTTGGGTGGGGATGATACCCACAAGCTTTATTACTATAGTATAAAGTTAGCCTATTAAAGCTTACAATTGATCACTTCAGGTGATCTGCCCTATTAGGAGCAATAAGGACTGTTAGGTCCACCTTGTGAAAAGATTTAAAACATACAATGAAGTATGCACTCTATTAGGAGATTTGGAAAAGACTATTATTTCCACTTTGTTAGAGGATTTGGTTGATACACTTATAAGGATGAATCAGTGGTTGATCTTTGATCTACAACTCAGTTTGTTGAATGAGATTTCTTTGAAATTAAATGATCACCTGACTATGATAGATAAGACTCTACTTATTTTTATACTTCTTGTAGCCTTCTTAGTTCATAGTCATCTACTTCTTTCTTATTGTTCATTGATGCGTTGGATATGATAAGATTTATTACATGTATACAAATCCAATTAATTACCTTCTAGAGTCAACTACAATACCAAATTCAAACAACCTTCATAATGTCGGCTTACTATTGTAACTTGAGTTTTGAAGACCACTTAGATGATGTTCTAACACTCAAAAACACTTGTCAACACTTATAAAACTCTATCACTCAATTGATATAGATGCTTGGTCCATACTGCTCACTTGGAGTAACAAGAACTTGGTTAGCACTAGATGACTTGGTGAACACTAAAGAACTTGGTAGATACTGAAATGTTTGGTTGACACTGCACTTTTCTTCAGATGCTTGGTAGCTATTGTAAAACTCAAAAAATACTATATTCTATCTCAAATGCTTTGTAGACATTATGAAGCTTGGAATGAACTGTAATTAGACTGATTGGCTCAGTAGTAACTTATTCAATTGGTTTACATTGCTAGCAGTATGATAAGCTCGGTAGCAACTATAGAGCTCAGTAGCAATGTAACCAACTGACTATGTGTTAAGTCACTAATAGACAAATGATTTGACCATAAAGTTAGCAATATCCCCCTTTGGCATTAGTGAAAAAAACACTTATCATATCAAAATACTATATACTCAAAATTTAAGTCAAAACTCCCCCTATCAACATGTCTGGGTCTGTAACTTCATTTTGAATGATGTCTACTCTACTATTGCTTGGTAACCTCTAACTCTATTTTTTAATTTTTCAAAATTGTTTTTATAAAAATATTTTCTTCTTTTTATATAGATCTTTCATGTTGTACATATATTTCCTTCTTGTACATATACATTCCTATATGCATTCCCCCTTGTGTATGATAATAGTATTCTCCCCCTTTTTGACACAAATGGAAAAAATGCATAACTACAAAGAAACACCAAAATGTGAAAGAAAAACACTGTGTACCTTCAAAAATATGGATATTGTCTTGTTCCAATTCTCTTGCAAAACTTTTGATGTGTACAAAGCTATCTGCATCTCTATTGATAGTTCCATCATATGATCAGCTATAGAGTAATTATTATCATCAATCAATGGTTTGTATGTGCAATATGTTTTTGAATTGCATCCATGTTAGGTAAGTATCATTCCCTATATTTCTACTAGTGTGGCTCTTATTTTGGATTCTTCCCTCAACAATTCTGCCTGGAGATTTGTCAAATATTTGATTTTCACAAAATGTGCAAACCTGTAGCTAGGATCAAGTGATAATTGATGTGCACTTGCCTTCATGTCAGCATCTATCTTAGATAGTTTTTCCTTTATTTCCTTAATGATGTTATATGTATCCCTCAAATTTATAAATAAAGTAACAACATTATTAACAGAATCTTCAAAAGAAACAAGATTGGTAGACAATTCTACTTGGTCAATAGCAATCTTCTAAGCTACCTTCTCCAAAACTTTCTTTTCAAACTTCCTTTCTACCCTCTACAAAAGTTTTTCTTATATATTGACTTCCTCATTATACCTATGAATAATGTCAACAAGTTGATCCAAAATTGATTGTTTATCATCAACCTCAATATTCAATGCATCAATGAATATGCCCTTGATATATATAAGCACTTGATTTTTCTTTTTCTTCTCCTCTTTGAGATTTTTCTATTTGGCCCTCTTCTTTCATATCCTCTGATATCTAATGTAGGAGTATCCTAGGTGTAAGAGAAATCTTGCATCACCCAAAAATATTTTCTTTTTAGTCTCTCCTATTTTATTAAGGACTATTAGACAGGGTGGTTACTATTTATGGGAACTTGCTATTTTTAGTAAGATTTCATATGAACTCAGAATGCTCTCATTATCTATATGAAGGTTCATTTCAAACTTATAAGCCTACCATAAAAATCTCATCTCTCTAGCTTAAGTATTGGAGAAGTTATTGTAGTTTTTTGGTGAAAACATTTGTTGAAAAATCTTTAGGCTCATCATTGGAGGCCTTAGAGTGTCTAGATGATGTTTGCAAACTTGACAAAAGGGTTCTTGTGTCATTCTAAGCATGTAGATCAAGAGCTCACATTTCTTACAAGTGGTTATAATTTCCAATTAGAGAAATGATTCAAGAGCTATGGCCTTCCAAAGTTGGGCTGCCCAAAATTTCTAAAATAATTATCAAATATTTATTTGGCTGACTCTATATTTATTCTCAGGGTCTTTAGGCCTTGGTATTAAGTTTCAATGTCTAGATCCTTCCCAGGTGGCATAAAATTTCCTATTTAAGAAAGGCCTAAACATTGTCTAGGACAACTTTGGGTGGTAGTTTGTAGCTTAGTCTTGTAGATTACTATAATGAAGGTGCCCATGTGGGTTAGCATAATGTACTTGTAAATTATATAATTCTACATTTGCAGCGCAAATAAGGAGTCCATATTTTGTTCTTACATTTTTTGTTGTTTCTTTGTTTTTTTTATGTGTTTATAGTATTAAGGGTAGCACCCTTCATCAAGTGGTATCAGAGTTAGAGTTCTTGAAAGTGTGGACAAATCACTAGCTATGAGTTAGTTCACACCAAGACCATGTTTTGGGCTAATCGTGTAGACAGATCATTGATTATGAGGCAGTTTATACTAGGGTTTCAGCAGAAGCACAAAAATACCTCCATGAAGAGAGCATGGAAAAAGAGATGTAGGTGTTACACCTAAGGGTTTTAGAGCCCTCCAAAGACAAATGAAAGCATTGGAAGAAAAAATGTGTAGAAGAATAAATCTTCCCATAAGGGATAAAAGTGAGGATGAGGACGACGTAGAAGAAAATGTCAAAGCAGAGGCAAATCTAAACCTAGAGGAAGAGAGGATTTTTAGGGCCATATCCAAGATTGGAAAAATACCTAAGTTTGAGGTTCCCACATTTTTGGAAAATATTAACCTAAAGGAGTTGATCGATTGGATCAATAAACTAGAGGAGTATTTTGGGTATGAAGATATTGAGGAACTAGATAGGGTCAAATTTGTGAAGGCAAAATTGAAGGGACATGTAAAGATTTGGTGGCAAGAGGTCTAGTTGGAGTGAAATAGAAAGGGAAAGGACAAAATCACTAGATGGAATCAAATGATAGCTAAACTAAAATGACAATTCATTTCCATGGATTATGAGCTTGATCTGTTGAAAAAGATGTAAGGGTTGAAGCAAATGGGAAAACCTATTCAAGAGTATATCAAAGAGTTCTACCGAGTTCTCATTAGAACTGGCCATGCAAAAGCTATTAAGGAGAAAGTGGCCCATTATGTTAATGGGTTAAGGCCAATTATTCAAGACAAGCTAAGTCTATTTCAAATGAATAGTATTGAGGAGGCATACTTGTTTACCGTAAAATTTGAGGAGAAACTAAACAATAAATTTGACAAGGATAGTGGAAGAGGTTACAGTGGAAGATCTGGTGGATGATCTTATGGTGGCCATAATGATGATCAGAAGAACAAGGATGAGGCTGGAGGTAGTAGTCAGAACCAGAGGGAAAATAATTCCAATCATTTCTATGATTAGAACAATAGAGATTAGAGAGGAAGAGGCAAAGGATAAGGATCTGGAAGAGGAGGCTTCCATGGGAAATGTTTTCACTATAGAGAAGAAGGGCATAGAGCATTTGAATGTTCCCAACACCAAGGAAGGATAGATCAAAGACTAGAAGGCCAAGCCAAACTTGCACATTTTGAAAAAGATGCTAGATCCTCACATTTTGAAGATGTTGAGAGAGGAGAAGTCATAGTTAATAGAAGAGTCCTACTTACTGGTGAGAATGAACCTAATCAAAGAAGGAGCTTGTTTTGCACAAGGTGTAGATGTGAAGATAAGTGTTTTGATGTGATCATTGATGGTGGAAGTACTAAAAATATGGTGTTTGAAATGATGGTCACCAAGTTGAACCTAAAGAGATAGAAACACCCACATCCATACTATATTGCTTGGGTGCAAGATGGCCACAAGGTCATGGTCAATGAGTAGTGCTCAGTGAAGTTCAAGATTGGAAGTGACCAAGATGAGGTACTATGTGATAACATACCTATGGACATATGTCATATGTTGTTGGGTAGGCCATGGTAGTTTGATAGACATGTTGTATATGATGGGCAAGCAAATACCTACACTCTAACCAATGATGGAGTAAAACATAAGTTGAAGTCATTGAAGGAGAAAGAAGAAAAGGTATCTAGTGCTACCATAATATTTTTTGTTGATGGAAAAGAGTTTCTCAAAGGTATAAAGCATGAACATATGTGTTATGCTATAATTCCTAAAGATAGTAAAGAAGAAGTAGAGGAGCTACCTATAGAAGTTGCAGATATGTTGGGAGAGTTTTTTGATATTGTATCAGATAATGTACCTAATGGATTTCCCCCTATGAGGAAGATCAGTCACCAGATGGATTTGGTTCCAGGAGCTAGTTTGTCAAGCAAGGTAGCACACAGAATGACACCAATAGAAAGTGAAGAGTTGAATAGACAAGTTCATGATTTTTTATAGAAGGGGTTGAGTTGAGAGATTCTAAGTCCATGTGTTGTACCAGATGTCCTAGCACCAAAGAAGAATGGAGGATGGAGGATGTGCATAGATTCTCACACTATCAAGAAGATCACAATCAAGTATAGATTTCCATTGCTAAGGATGGATGATATTATGGACTATTTTAGTGGAACTAAGCATTTCACAAAGATAGATCTGAAGAGTGGGTATGATCAAATTCTTATCAAAGAAGGTGATGAGCGGAAGATTGCTTTCAAGAAAAAAGAAGGACTATATGAGTGGTTAGTCATGCCTTTTGGGCTAACCAATGTACCAAGAACTTTCATGTAGCTCATGAATGAGGTACTAAAAGAGTTTCTAAGTAAAATTTGCATTATTTACCTAGATGATATTTTGATCTTTAGTAAGACATTGGAGGAGCATTTGATCTATATTCACAAGGTGTTTGATAAGTTGAGTGAAGAGAAGCTGTTGATAAACTTGGAGGATATTATCTTTGTTGCAAGTATGTTGTTCAAAGAAAACCAGTTGTGCATTCCCAAAAGTTCAAGATGTAAAGAATTTTGTATTGAGTTGTAGAGTATGTCAGATAGTAAAAGGAGTAAAGTATAATACAGGGTTGTATCAGCCATTACCTATACTAGAGAAGTTATGACAGGATGTCAGCATGGATTTTATTCTTGGATTACCAAGGACATAGTGTGGTCATGATTCTATTTTTGTGGTGGTTGACAAGTTTTCAAAGATGGCACATTTTATTCCTTGCAAGAAGACTAGAGATTTTGTTCATGTAGCAGAGTTGTTTTTCAAAGAAGTGGTAAGACTACATGGCCTACCAAAGAGAATAGTTGAAGATCGAGATACCATTTTTTTTGGGTATTTCTTGTGTACATTGTGGAAGAAGTTGAAGAAAAATTTGAATTTTAGTTCATCACATCATCCACAAACTAATAGATAGACAAAAGTTGTTAATTGTAGTTTGGGAAACTTGTTGAGATATTTGGTTGGAGATAAGCCCAAAGGATGGGATCTGACTTTACAATAGGTGAAATTCGCATATAATAATTCTATCAACTAGAGTACTAGTAAATCACCATTCTAGATTATATATGGGAGTAATCCCAGAAATACTTCTAAGTTGAGGAAGGTGGATAAAGGAGAGATAAGTAGTGCTAAAGCAGAAGAATTTGTTAAACATTTGAAGAACATCCATGAGGAGGTGGGGAAGCACATCAAAATTATGAATACACAGTATAAGGATAAGGAAGATGTGGAAAGGAGCTATAAAGAATTTTAGATTGGAGATGAAGTCATGGTTCATTTGAGAAAGTAACATTTTCTAGTGGGTACATATAATAAGCTAAAGATGAAGGAGTCTGGACCATGCAAGATAGTGAAAAGGCATAATTTAGAAAATTCTTATGAAGTGGAGTTGCTAGCAAAATTGAATATTTCAGTAGTATTTAATATTTAATATTTGATAGAGTATTATGAAGTGATGGAGATAAAGTTACAGAAGTGTAGTGGAGTACTCCAACAACTAGTTTAGCTACAAAGGAGATTGAGGAGATGCTAGATAGTCATATTGGAAAATGTACCAGAAACAAAACTTATAAGGAATATCTAGTCAAATGGAAAGGGAGTCCAATAGAGGATTTATGATGCCTAGTAAGAGAGGAGTTTAACCATCTTTTTTTTCCTATGAAAACATAAGACATGACAAAGTCACTTCTCAAATTACCCTAGGTGTTTGATGTAGGAGCATCCTAGGTGTAAGAGCAATATTGCATCACCCAAAAAATATTTTCTTTTCAATCTTTTCTATCTTAATAAGGACTGGTAGATAGGGTGGTTACTATTTATGGGAACTTGTTATTTTTAGTAAGTTTGCCATACAAGCTCGGGATGTTCTAATTTTCTATATGAAGGTTCATTTTAGACTTATAAGCCTACCATAAAAATCTCATTGCTCCAACTTAGGTATCAAAGAGTTATTACAAATTTTTGGTGAAAAATATTTGCAAAAAAACTTCAAGCTCATCATTGGAGGCCTTAGAGTACTTAGATGAGGTCCAAAAATTCAATCAAGAGCTGGCATTTCTAAAAAGTAGTTATAATAGCCAATAAGAGCAATGGTTTGAGAGTTATGGCCTTCCAAATTTGGGCTACCCAAAATTTATAAAATAATTGTCAAAGATGCATTTGATTAACTCTATATGTATTGTTAGGGTCTATTGGCCCTAGGTATTAAGTTTCAATGTCTAGAACCTTCCTGGGTGGCATAAAATTACCTATTTAATAAAGGCTTGAACATTGTCTAGGATAGCTCTGGGTGGTAGTTCACAACTTAGTCTTGCAAATTACTATAATGAAGGTGCCCATATGGGTTAGCATATTGCACTTGTGAATTCTATAATCCCGCATTTGTGGTGCAAATAAGAAGTCCATTTTTTTCTCACATTTGTTGTTGTTTATTTGTTTCTGTCATGTGTTTATGGTATTAAAGGGAGTGCCCTTCATCACCAAGGGTATCCATTTGATTAGGTGTCAAATGAGAAAGATCCCAATCTGGCATTACAATTTCCTCCTCTAGATAAATTTCTTCAATAGAGGCTTCTACCTCTTTACCCTTTTACTTTTGAATAACTGAAGGAATAATTTCCTTTCCTTTCTTCAAAAATTCAGTACTTAATTAAGGCTTGAATCACCTATCATTGCACTTGGCATAGTAGAAATAATAGTAGAAGTAATAGTAGTAGAAACAATATCAATAGTAGTTATAATAGGAAAACTTATTGATGCTTGTTGTGACTCTAATTCTTAGGTGATTTGAACCTGTTGCTTGGTAGAAGAAGTGATGGAAACTTCTCTCATCATTGTAGTTGGTAGTATTGTTCCAATGGTTGGTCCAGTGCTTGTTGAAGTAGTGTTTACCTCAACTAACTCGATAGTAGCCTTCTCAAAGCTAGATTGCACTAAGGCTTTGCTCAGAGAGATAGGGAATGAGGCCATTACCTCTACTACTATCTTTTTAGGATTTGAGTCTTGAAAACTCTAAATTTTAGGAAGATTTCCTCTTGCTACTTCTTGATCCTCTTCATCCTCTACATCATCTTCTTCTACATTGTCAATTTCATCATCATTTATCTCCTCATCATCTTTCTCAACTCCTTCTTCATCATCTTTGTAATCAATTTGTACAACTTTTTTACTAGGCTTGTGCAACCCATGGATTCTTTTCCATGCAATTGTGTTAGACTTCAGAATTGATTCAATATCTTTTGATAGGATCAGGAATGCATTGAATCTATGGGTCATCTTTGTTTAATTCTCCTTCAATGATTCCTTCACTCCCTTATTAGATAGACTCAGTATAAGTTGTCTAAGAGTTTGTTCTCTGATATCTCTAAAAACATTTAATGCATTCTCCCAATGATGGGTTACTATCTTCAATAAGATATCAGGAATTCACTTTGTCAATTCCTCTAGGGAGTACTTCCAAAAATATACATACCTCCATCATCCTAAATTCTTTTCAATCTTTTTTCAAAGGTGAGGGCTAATCTCTTGAATGTTATTTGTTGATCTTCTTCATCATTGTCACCAAATTTGAGTTTCTTCTTAGACTTTTTTGATCTTCTAGTGAATACAGTAGGAGAGAGCTTTATAGGTTTTGTTATGATAACCTTCCCTTTCTTCTTGGGTGGTTCCTCCTCCTTAGATTCTTCTTTCTCTATAGGTTCCTCTACCTCTTCCTCAATGCCATCTCTTTTTCCCTCTATCAACAGAAGAGGAGAAATGGAATTCTTGGTTTCTTTTAGAATCTTTCCTACTTACTTTTTTCCTCTGTTCATAGCTTGAGGAAGTTTTATTTCCAATGAAATCCTAGCCTTGGCTTCCTCATAAGTACCAAACTATGGTTCCATGGGTTCTATTGGCTCATTCACAAGAGCTTCAATTACATCCCTTGTGTCATCTATGTTAACCTCATATCCAAGAGGCTTAACCCATGTCACTATAGGCCTTACTGCCTAGATGTGCACTTTGTCACAATCCACCAGAAAATAGAAATCTTGCTCATAATCTTCCACAAGTTTCTTTAGAATCCTATATTTGCTTTGCATTTTCTCTTTGAATATCTCAAAGTAGGCTTCCATAATTCTTTCAAATTTATCACCCATTTCTGCTATGAATTCATTGATTTGATACAAGAATGGTGTATCCTTCTTCCATGCCACGGTGCCTTTGGAAGGGAAAACCTTTTGTACATAAAAGAATAAACATGTCAAAAGAGATTTTAACTTACATGGATTGTTCTTTGATGACTAAATTATTTCCATTTTCTTGCTCAGCTAATTGAGTTGTAGCTCAGCAAGGTCAAAAGATAAGTTGTTCTTCATAACTTTGTATGCTAGGTTAACAACTTCACATAGAATGTTGTTCAATCTACTAGAGTTGTAGATCCCGTGGGAAATGAAATATATTCAAAATTTGATCTCCATGTCAATAAATTTTTTCAGCCTCATGCTTCTACCATCCCATTCGACAAGAGTTATTTTAGAAAGTTCAAACTGACCTAGGGTTTTACTAGTTTTCTCTTTGTTAAGCATCGGCAACGTTGTGATTCTATGAATCATCTTCTTGGTGATTTGAATAGGTTGATCCAACCAAAAATGAATGTTGTGAACTCAAATGAGGATTAACCTAATCCATTTCCCTTTGAAATCTCTTGGCATATGTAGAATATGTGTTTAACCTTTCGTCTCCAAATGCTTGTGCTTGGGTTTCAAGCCCCCATCCACACCCAGCTTATTGTATGCTTGGTTCATTTATAGGGTTCTATATCTTGAATAGAATAGTGATAATATGATCAAATATCATGAATTAAAAGTACCTTGGGAGGAATCTAGGATTGTCCTCCAATTGGGTCAAGATCTTCAATAATTGCCAGACTTAGATTGAAAGCAAAGGCTCTATAATCAACTCCTTGAACTAACATCTTCAAACCTTTCTTAACTTTGTTGCTAGAAGGTGCCATATTTCTTAATTAAGACATCAAATGTTGCAAAGAACTTTGACAAAATTGCTCTAAATCTCTCAGGGGCTCTAGAATACTCTTCACTCTATTTTCTCTGAAAATTGTGGTGAATAAATTACCTTCAATTTCTCCTTTAACATAATTATGTCTTCAAGTCACCATTAATGTGTTGTACACTAATTGGCTTAGTGTTAAGCTATCCAACTTGGCCAAGTCTTTAATGATTTGAAGATACCTTCAGCATGGTAAGGTCTCTAAGCTTGGAAGGAACTTCAAACTCGGTAAAGTCTTCAACTTGGTATGAACTTCAATCTTGTCATCTTCATCCAAGATTGATTAGGTCTTGCAACCTAACCATGCTCAATAAGGTCTAGGAAATTATTCCAAGTTGGTGATCCTTGTGCATCTGAAATGTTGATATAGATCTTATGCTTACTAATTAAAACTAATGTGAGATATCTCCTTCTGAATCATAGTTTCGATAATCTCCATAAATAACTAGGTTGAAATGGTTGAGTCACCCAACTCATTGACTTGGGTATCAACACTTTCATTACTCTAATTTGCATCCTCGGGAGATTTCCTTACCCATTGTTGCCTCATTTGATTTCTAATATTGTCAACCTTTTCTTTCTTTTCATCTTCAGCTCTTCTTTGGTTTGTATAGTTCTTGGCAAGATGTCTAAGTTCTATACATACAAAACATCTCTTTGTAGTGTATTTCTTCCTTGTGTAATGTTTTATGCAATTTTCTCCAATGTGCCCATACTCATCACAATAGTGACATTTATACCTTGTGTTGTAATCCCAACCAAATATAGCTTTGACAATTTATTCTATTGGGTTATATTTCTTGGTCTTTCATTCTAAATATTTGTGCCCTTTTTTGTTGAAATTGAAACACTTTGCTTCAAACTTAGTTTTCTCCGTGCATTTACTTGCTCTATTTCCTAGTTTGTTACAATTGTAACACTTTCCACTAAAATTTGATTTTCCATTACTCCAACACTTTTTTGATGTATGTCCTATATTTCCACAATGATTACAAGTAGGTATTTTGTTCTTTTGAGTTCCTTGTTGAGATGATTCACCTTCTTTTGTATATCCTTATCCATCTTTTCCTTTGTGTCTAGATTGATTGCACTTCAATTGATTCATTCTTTCATGAGATTTCATCATTGTCTCATTAGTTTGCTTCTTTATGCTGAGATCATCCTACAATCTTTCATTCTTTGTCCTCAAGTTGATAAGCTCTTCATTTGCATCATTGATTTCATCAATTATATTTGTTTGTTGAAGAAATAGTTGTTGAATTTCATTTTCATTTTCTTCTATTTCTTCTTTGGCTTTGTCCTTTTGTTCCATGACTTCACACATTCTAACTAATTGAATTTCTTGTTCTCTATTCATCTTTTTGACTTCTTCATTAAGAGTAAGATTCTTTTCAAGTAAATTTGTGATTATTGCATCAGCTTCATCTAAACTTTTTTCTAGAAAAATGTCTTCAATTATTTCTCCAATGTAGAGATTGTCATTCATCTATGTTGCAAGATCTTTTTCTTTTAGGTATTTAGAGAGTTGCTTCTTCATTTTCTTGAATTTATTCATATCCAATTGTATATCCAAATTTTTATTTTCAATAGCTTTCTCTAGTCTATAGACTTCCATTTTCTGTTATCTTTTCTCAAGCTGCTAAACTTTTGATATGAGAACGAATAGCTCTGATACAAATTGTTGGAAATGTAGTATATATTGGGTGAGTGAGAGGGGGGTGAATCAAAGACTAATGAAACTTTAACTTCTATTCACCAATTAAACATTCATTGTGTAATATGATCTAATTGCATGCATAAAATACTGAAAGAAATAAAACATACATAACAATTGACACAATATTTGGTAACCCAGAAACCTTCCAAATAGAAAGTAAAACTTGGGTGGGGATGATACCCACAATATTTTGTTGGTGTAAATAAGTATTTACTATTTACACTTACTTAAGTTTATTTAAGTTAATGTATTATTTTAATATTTATTTAGTCACCTAGGAGTATGTGCACTCTTGTGAGTTATTATGTTGATAAAATTGGAATTCACACCTCATTTATGCACATGGTGTCTAGAACATAGGAGTAAGCACTTTATTCTAGCACATGGTGTCTACAAAATCTCCACATGTGAGACACCTTGTCATGCTTATCCTCTCATTATTGCACATACATTCATGCACAATGGAAGATGTGTGCTTAGTTTTCATGCTTATCTTATCTCCAGGCTCTTTCTAGAGACATCCTAGGTGCTTCTTGAGAGGCCTTTATATATAGGCACTCCTAGTGTGTTTGTACATATAATATAGAGCAATGTATGAGGACATACTCTGATATATTGATCATACTCTATTTTGGTCTAAAATTGTGCTTATGTTCGAGTTCTACGATCTTGGGTGAATCTTTCCCTAAGGTAAAATCTTACATGGTATCAAAGTTCTTGGAGAATCACTCTTCACATAGCCATTTGAGACCATCTTATTGCTTCAACACCTTGGCCTAAATCTGCAGTATCATTGTCATTGGGAGTGTCTAGAGCCAGAATGAACCTCACCATTGTGTCTAGAATGTAGATTTGGTGAAGATTGACTATAAATTTAGCTACCCTAGGCCAAAGTTGATCGTGAGGAAAAAAAATTGGACATAATTTGCAGCTTAGGTATGGTCATTTTATAGATCTAATTAATTATTTTTCAGATCTATAATTTTATTATTCTCTACTTTTTTAGAATTTTTTTGAAAAAAAATTTTAGGCCAGGTGGCCTTGTAGAGAAAATTTTGTGCACAAGTACGAGGTAGTCACACCCCAACCTTGTGCAGTAAAAAATATTCCCATTTGATGAAATCCTCACAATTGGAAATACCTATATGAATTTTGACAGACATTTCCACTACATCTCCAGTGGACATAGCATTATCAACGACTTAATTCACAAAGACCGGCGAAGCAACCACTAGCTAGCCCTCACTCCTAGTAGCTCCTCTTTTCTTTTATATATTGTGGGATTTCTTTTTACATGGGTATCTATTAAACTATGGGGTCAATGTGGGATAATTCCCACAACCCCTGTTGGTCGTGACCCCTCTTCTAGTGCCCACAGAACCTTGCTCTAATAGGCACATAACATTCTCGACCCACAGTGAAGGAAACTTGACATCTCTTTAGCTCCCGAAAACCCTTTTCAACTACTTGAAAAGATCCTAGCAGCCACAAATCAACTACTGGATGCCCCTTAATCCACCAATGCATAGATATGTGGTACCTCTGTACTATAGCTGCAGCCAGTTAGTAGTGTCCACATCAACAAAGTAAACATCATCCAACTAACTCAACATCTGACATGATTTCCACATTAGAGGACACATCAATAGCCATATCTACATTTTTTGTACTATCCATACAATATGGTCATGCCTAGTCAACTAGCTATACGCTAACATCATTTGCCACATAACCCAAATGGTCTTTTTTTGCTGACATCAACCAAACATGGAAAAAAATTTGATAGCCATCTGACTATCATTTCTAGGCATTTTATAACTATTGTGATAGTCATTTGACCATCAAATTTAAGCTCACAATTTCCTTCCCAAACCCCTCTCCAAATTTAATTTTGATTTGGCAGCCCGACTTCGAGAGCCCATAACATGGTCATCTAGACTCCAAATTGTTAGAATTATTTAAAATAACTGAGAGGGGGGGTGAATTAGTTATTCAAGGTCCAAATGCCCTATTAATACCTTTTTACTACTTTTAATGAATCCATACACTTTTCATCCATCCAAACTTAAATCAATCATATAAGCAAGTTATAGTAAATCAATATGCAAAGATAAAACATCTAAGATCAACACATGACACAATGATTTACGTAGAAACCCAATTTGGAAAAAACCTCCAGTAACATGCTACTTGATTCTCACTCTTCTGAAGTGATGCCCTATTAAAAGCCTGCCCTGTTAAAGGCTTACAACACATTGTTAAATGTGACCCTATTAGAGGATTTCACCAAACTATTAGGAATGGGCCTAGTTAAAGGTCTTTAGAACATTCACTTGGAATGTCACCCAATTAAACGATTTATCTTATGGCTATTAAACCAACCTAAGTCCATAGGATTTAAACTTACTATTACAATTGCTAGAAAGTAACGATAATGGTCTTTTGATCTAATATAACTTACAACATACTTTGCAAATTTCAGATCACACTTTTAGTTCAATCCTTATGCTTGGCTTCAATCACTCTAGCTCTGACTGCTTGTCTTCCTCTCAAGCTTCGTCTCCTTGAGTCTTCTTACTCATTCTGCCAATACAATCATCCTTGTGGTCATCTGTCCAAACAAAGTTCCTATGCTTTCTTCTCCTTAGCACCTTCTTCAGTACTTCATGCTTTTATGCTTGACCACCTCTCTCTCTCTCTCTTTTTATTAACTTATGTCTTCTTAAATAGAGATCTAATTTTCCTTTGCTGCTTAATTCTCCCTCTCCAATTTTAGGGTTTCAAAATGGATTAGGTAGGATACAATGTATCTACCCCATATCTTGTTCTCTTCTAGAAACTTCACCAGTTGTATCCTTAAAAACATTCTACATGGTGTTCTGTGCCACTAGCTCATCATTCTTATCTTCCTTTTAATTCACAAATTTCTAGACAACAACCTTGTCAGCTTAGATCTAGAAAATCTTTGATTTTCAAAATAATGCAGCAACTTGGCATTATTGAGTTACTGGTGCTCGGTACTTCTGTGTTACTCGACACCTATACCTACTCGACACTTGGTTCTGCTCAGCACTTGATAAACTCTGTGTCACTTGACATCTGAACTTGCTCGGCATCTAAAGTTTACTCAGCATCTGATCTTGATCGGCATCTGAAGTTTACTCTGCATCTGAAGTTTACTCGACATCTGAAGTTTACTTGACATTAACTAGGAATTTTCTTGACTCTTACTAGCTTGCTTGGCTCCTTCTCAGATAATGAACTTAGTTAAGCTTTACAAAAGACTTAGCTAAAACCTTAAATCTTTGATATGTTCTAGTGTGCCCATTCTTTGTATCTTATAGTATGTCATCAAATACACTTTTTCATCAATGGCTTAGCTGATCCTTGTACTTCATTACAACATCATAACTTCAGCCTTTCTCTAGGTGTTCTAGTTAAATCTTATTGATTGCCTCCTCCTTGACAATCAACTAATTGATAGTATTTGGATCACTAAAGCAATTGTCATTCCTGCAAGTAGCGAGTTTGACATCAATGAAAAAACAATGATTCAGGACATTCTTTACTAGTTCCATATATTATTCCAACAACTTTTCTTATGATCTTTTCAATCAT
The DNA here is from genome assembly GCA_028749045.1 of Cupressus sempervirens. Taxonomy (NCBI): domain Eukaryota; kingdom Viridiplantae; phylum Streptophyta; class Pinopsida; order Cupressales; family Cupressaceae; genus Cupressus; species Cupressus sempervirens. Next base: position 124,549,888 of record CM053785.1, on the reverse strand, counting down.
TTCCAACAATCTCCCTCTTTGGCATTGATGGCAAACCAAACTGATCAATTAATCAACTTAGTTACCACCAAGATTGTATACGTTGTCTTGCTGCATTTTTACTAGTGATCTCATATATCTCCCTCTTTCATATATATCTCCCTCTTTCTTTGTATTGATCAGATTTCTTCATATTTCTCCCTCTTTGACATAAATGCCAAAGATGTAGCATCTTTATTATGCAAAATATAAGCTTTGGCTTCTTGTTGATTTTCTCCCTCTATCACCATGCTTGTGATTGATTTGGAGTTTCTGCTCCTGCTGTCATCCTTTGCATCAACCTTTTAAAATTTCAATGATTTATTCCTGTTGATGCAGGACAGCTTCCTTGTTGCCTTAAACTACTTGAGTTAGGGGTATGACCCCCAACTTGCCTCTAAGATATTCATAGGCATCCTTGGGCAATGGTTTGGTGAAGATATCTATAGTTTGTTCCTTTGTGTGGATGTATTCCAACTTTACTTGTTTGTCTTCTACCAATTCTCTGACATAATGATACTTGATTGCAATATGCTTGGTTTTTGCATGCATCACTGGATTTTTGGATATGTTTATGGCACTTGTATTATCACAATACAATATCACAGGTTTTGTTTCTTCTTTCATTCCATTCAATAGATGTGTGAGCCATACAATGTTTGTGCAATTGACTGTAGCCGCCACATATTTTGATTTTGCAGTGGACTGGGATGTACATGTTTGTTTCTTGCTAGTCCAGGTGACCAACTGTTTGCCTAGAAATAATGCACCTCCACTTGTGCTTTTTCTATCATCAATGTTTCCTCTCCAGTCTGCATCTGTATATGCATTGAGCTCAAATTTTCCATTCTTTTTGTAGTATAGACCAAAGTTATCAATTCCTTTAAGATATCTCATTATTCTTTTCACTACTATGAGATGATTTTCTTTAGGATTAGCAGAGAACCTAGCCACTATTCCAACTGCTAATGTTATGTCTAGTCTACTATGTACAACATATTGTAGTTTTCCAATCATGGATCTGTACATTGTTTGATTAACTTCAGCTGACTCATCATTTTTGGGCAGCTTATTTCTCGTTGCCATTGGTGTGCTGACTGGTTTGCATTCCTCCAATCCAAATGTTTTAAAAATTTCTTTGATGTATTTTGATTGTGTAACAAATATTCCATGTTTGAGTTGGTGTACTTGCAACACAACAAAAAAATTGATTTCTCCAAACATAGACATCTCAAATTCATGTTTCATTTTGTCAGCAAAGCCTTTGCAAAGTACTTCCTTACCACCAAACACTATGTCATCCACAAAGATTTCAAATACAATAATGTCTTTACCTTCTTTTGCTTTGATGTACATGTTGTTGTTATCATCAGTTCTTTCAAATCCAATTTGCACGAGATACTTGTGAAGTCTCTCATACCATGCTCTAGGTGCTTGTTTCAAACCATAGAGTGCTTTATGTAGCTTACACACCATATCCCTATTTTTTTCATCAAAAAATCCTTCTGGTTGTTCAATGTAGACTTCTTCTTCTAGTATACCATTTAAGAAAGAAGATTTTGCATCCATCTAATAGACTTTAAAATCTTTGTAGGCAGCATAAGCAAGTAAAGTTCTTACTCCATCCATTCTAGCAACAAGAGAAAATGTTTCCCCATAGTCTATTCCTTCTTCTTGAGCATAACCCTTACAGACTAGTCTAGCTTTTTTTTTGGTTCACCATTCTCATCTAGTTTGTTTTTGAATACCCATTTGGTGCCAATCACATTCTTGTCAGTTGGTCTGAGAACCAAACTCCAAGTTTTTTTTCTTATTTGATCAACTTCTTCTTCCATAGCTTTATACCAGTCATCATCTTGTAATGCACCATATACTGTCTTGGGTTTAGATTTGCTGATTAGACATGATTCATGTCTTACTCTATTCCTTGTCATTGGTCTTGCATCTTTGTCACCAATTATCTGTTCAGCAGGGTGATGTCTTTTTACATATTTGGATAACCTTGGCTTTGTCCTTGTTTCCATGTTTGGTCTTTCAGATTCAGGATCACTATGCACTTTGTTGTTAGGTTTTTCTTCATCATGTGTACTATATTCAAAATCAAATTGTCCATTTCCTTCATTCTGCAACTTGGCTTCTGAATGCAATTCGGCATTCACTGGTTGAGACTCGACTGAAACTGATACTTGTTGATTTTCAATTTGATTTACATCGTCCTCATCAACAGTCATTCCTTCATAAGAATACACAAAGGTTTTGTATTCTTCCATTTTCTTTGGTACTTCAGCTTGGACTTCTATGCGCTCATCAAAATTTACATTTGTACTTTCCACAATTTTGTTAGTGTTAGTATTCAAGCACTTATATGCCTTACTTCTAGTGGAATAACCAAGAAATATGCCTTCATCACTTTTTGCATCAAATTTTCCATTTCTAGCATCTTTAAGGATAAAGCATTTGCAACCAAATACTTTGAAATGTTTTACATTGGGTGAGTAACCATACCATAATTCAAAAGGTGTTGTATTAGTGCCTTTCTTGACTTGTACTCGGTTCAGTGTATGAGAAGCTACACTTACCGCTTCTCTCGAGTATTTTAGAGCAATAGTCTTTTCCATCATTAGTGTTCTGGCACAGTCAATCACAGATCTATTTCTTCTTTCAACAATTCCATTTTGTGGGGGAGTTCAAGGAGCTGATGTTTGTCTTTTAATTCCTTTATCATTACAAAATATCTCGAATTCATTTGATGTAAATTCACCACCTCTATCTGATCTTAGGCATTTCAAGCTTTTTCCAGTTTCCTTTTCAACTCTAGCCACATACCACTTAAACATTTGAAAAACATCAGATTTTTGTTTTAAGAACATAACAGTCATCATCATGGAATAGTCATCAACAAATAGCATTATGTATTTATCTCCTCTATAGCTTTGTATTTCCATTGGACCACATAAGTTAGTGTGAACTAACTCAAGTATCTCTTTACATGTATAGTTTTTGCTTTTGAAACTTGACTTTGTCATCTTTCCTAGCTGACATTGTTTGCATATGATATTATCAAGCTTCTTCAATTTTGGTAAACCTCTGACTTTCTTCATTTTACTGATGTTGACTAGATTGTCAAAGTTGACATGACATAATCTTCTATGCCATAACCATTCATCATCAAATTTTGCAAATAAACAAGAAACATCATCCATATCAAGGTAAAACAAATTACTCTTTGTTTGATCTCCTTTTCCTATTAGTTTACCATTAGTATCATAGATTTTTGGAGTTTTGTTTCCAAATTCCACTTTGCAACCTATATTGCCTAACTGTGAGACACTCAGTAAATTGTAGTTTAATCCTTCAACATAGTATGCATTGTCACATGAAATTTGTTCTGTGAGCTTAATGGAACCTTTTCCTTTGATTTGACATGGAGCATCATTACCAAATCTGACACTATTTCCATCATACTGAGTAAAGTTATCAAACTTACTTTTGTCTCCTATCATGTGATGTGAGCATCCACTATCTATGATCCATCTGTCATTCTTGTTTATACATGTTACCAGTGTTGTGGGCTCTTCTTCATCAGATTGGTCCTTCATGGCTACATAAACAACTTCATCATCATTGTCATCAGAATTGTCTTCAACAATATAACACTTCTTACCTTTTTCTTTGTAATCTCTCTTGTCATCATCTCTTCTATTCTTGAATTTTTTGCCTTCCTTGGAATCCTTTTTCTGTGGACACCTTGTAGCAATATGACCTACTTCATTGCAATTGAAACAAATAATAGGCATCTTACCATTGAATTTTCCTTTGCCCCTATGAAATATTCTAGCAAGCAATGCTTCCAATTGTTCTACATCTTCCTCATCAGTGCTACTATCACTGGATACATACTTCATTTTTCTTCCTTTCTTTGATTTCACCTATTTAGCATCTTTCAGTGATAACTTGGCCTTAAAAGCAGATTCAACATTTTCAAGTCTATAGTTGTCAAAGTTAGATAACTCAAATGCAGTGAGTCTACCTATTATACCTTCAAAACTTAGATTATTTCCTGGTATACATCTTAGCTCTTGTATTGTTGATACTCTAATAGCATAGATAGGGGGCAAGGTTCTTAAGAACTTACTATTAACAGTATCTTCATCCAGTTGACCACTCAAGCATCATATTGCACTTACCACTTCCTTTATTCTTGCACCATACTGAGCAGCATTCTCATTTTCTTCCATTTTCATGTCATCAAACTTTCCTCTAAGACTTTCTCTTTTAACTCTTTGTACATTCTGATATCCTCCATAGATGTTTGATAGGGCTTTCCACATTTTGAATGCAGTGTCACATCCTTTGATATCATCAAATTCAGCATAGCTAAGTGCAGAGGCAATTTCCAGCATTGTCTAATTGTGTTCTTGCTTGTTTTTCATGTCTTCTGCAGTAGGAGCACCTGTTGGATCTACATGTTCAGTGACAATTGAATTTTGGGCATAAAATCCTATGGATCCAAGATGTAGCTTCATCAAACTTTTCCATGCAACAAAGTTGTCTTTGTTGAGCTTGGGAACTTCTCTCTTTGGCATTTTGATCTTTTTTGCTTGTAGTCCCTTTAAACTGAATCAGTAGTCAGGCTCTGATACCAATTGTTAGAATTCTTTAGAATAACTAAGAGGGGGGGTGAATCATTTATTCAAGGTCCAAATGCCCTATTAATATCTTTTTACTACTTTTAATGAATCCATACACTTTTCATCCATCCAAACTTAAATCAATCATATAAGCAAGTTATAGTAAATCAATATGCAAAGATAAAACATTCAAGATCAACACATGACACAATAATTTACGTGGAAACCCAATTTGAGAAAAACCACCAGTAACATGCTACTTGATTCTCACTCTTCTGAAGTGATGCCCTATTAAAAGCCTGCCCTGTTAAAGGCTTACAACACACTGTTAAATGTGACCCTGTTAGAGGATTTCACCAAACTATTAGGAATGGGCCTGGTTAAAGGTCTTTAGAACATTCACTTGGAATGTCACCCTGTTAAAGGATTTATCTTATGGCTATTAAACCAACCTAAGTCCATAGGATTTAAACTTACTATTACAATTGCTAGAAAGTAACTATAATGGTCTTTTGATCTGATATAACTTACAACATAATTTGCTGATTTCATATCACACTTTCAATTCAATCCTTATGCTTGGCTTCAATCACTCTAGCTCTAGCTGCTTATCTTCCTCTGAAGCTTCGTCTCCTTGAGTCTTCTTACTCATTCTAGCAATGCAATCATCCTTGTGGTCGTCTGTCCAAACAAAATTCCTATGCTTTCTTCTCCTTAGCACCTTCTTCAGTACTTTATGCTTTTATGCTTGACCACCTCTCTCTCTCTCTCTTTTTATTAACTTATGTCTTCTTAAATAGAGATCTAATTTGCCTTTGCCGCTCAATTCTCCCTTTCCAATTTTAGGGTTTCAAAATGGATTAGGTAGGATACAATGTATCTACCCCATATCTCATTCTCTTCTAGAAACTTCACTAGTTGTATCCTTAAAAATGTTCTACATGGTGTTCTGTGCCACCAGCTCATCATTCTTATCTTCCTTTTAATTCACAAATTTCTAGACAACAACCTTGTCAGCTTAGATCTGGTGAATCTTCAATTTTCAAAATAATGTAGCAACTCAGCATTATTGAGTTACTGGTGCTCGGCACTTTTGTGTTACTTGACACCTATACCTACTCGACACTTGGTTCTGCTTGGCACTTGATAAACTCTATGTCACTCGGCATCTGAACTTGCTCGACATCTGAAGTTTACTCGACATTTAATCTTGCTCAGCATCTAAAGTTTACTCAGCATCTAATGTTTACTCGACATCTAAAGTTTATTCAACATTAACTAGGAATTTTCTCGGCTCTTACTAGCTTGCTTGGCTCCCTCTCAAATAATGAACTTAGTTGAGCTTTACAAAAGACTTAGCTAAAACCTTAAATCTTTGATATGTTCTAGTGTGCCCATTCTTTGTATCTTATAGTATGTCATCAAATACACTTTTTCATCAATGGCTTAGCTGATCCTTGTACTTCATTACAACATCATAACTTCAGCCTTTCTTTAGGTGTTCTAGTTACATCTTATTGATTGCCTCCTCTTTGACAATCAACTAATTGATAGTATTTGGATCACTAAAGCAATCATCATTCCTGCAAGTAGCAAGTTTGACATCAATGACAAAACAATGATTGAGGAAATTCTTTACCAGTTCCATATATTATTCCAACAACTTTTCTTATGATCATTTCAATCATTTCCAACACAAATCAGGTGCAATTTCTTTTGATTTTGGGTAGAATTTCTTGAGCTTTTCATTTTTGTAGTTATTTTCTAGTTTTGGTGCATGAATTTGTCATAAATTGCATCTTTTAGTGACTATAGTTGTCTAATCTTACATTTTGCAACTTGAAATGCTTTGTACGGGCTCATCTAGACTCCTTTTCAAGTTCTATTTTTTTGCAAGTGCATTATTTGTTGTCTACTTTCTAGTTTTTCAATTAGATAATAGGGTTATGTGGAAAGAAATATCACTTTCAGCACTAGGGCCTTTTTTGCATTATATTGCTTTCATTTATTTTCAAGAATTTTTCTACAGCTGAGCTATAGTGCTTAGTTCCAAAGTTAGGCCTGAAAAGATAGTTGTAATAGGAAAAATCAGAAGTCCATCTTGTAGATTTTGATAAGTGGCCTATTGTACATGCACCACTTCTAAAGCACTAAATCTTGCATTAGGGGGGTTCTTTCATTTGTTTTTCATTTTGGGGGTTACATTGATTAGTCCATCATGGAAGAGGAAGATTCGATTTACTTGACACCAAACAACTATCAAGAATGGAGTCAATTGGCTATCAAATATCTCAGTCAACACAGTACACTACCATATGTGAGAGGACTTGCATATGATATTGAGATTTTTCCATCATTAGTAGTATTCTCTTTGTACATATGAATATGGAGTTTTTGGATTCACTTATTGACCTTAAGGAAATTGATCCTTATGTTCATTGGATTCATCTTTGGGAGACGTTTGGAGATCCTCACATTTCTCCATTCCCCAAAAATTGTTTACCTCCAATTGCAATTGCATACTCTCTAGATGAAATCACACCTCTAGATGTTCTTGTTTCTCATATTGATCTTATTTTGGTCATAGATGCTTTGAATTTAGTGCAGTAGGACCCTTTATATCTTCCTACATTATATTTATGTGATGACTTCCTTCCTACCCTTGTAGGCCTATTCACAGAGTCTTACATTGAAGATGTGGGAGACACTATTGATGATATTTGTCTTCTCTCTAAGGTGAATTCTTCATCCATTTCCATAGTGATAGATTCATGTACTTTAGTATAGTAGGGTACACTTTGTCTTCCAATCCCAGCCTCAGATGATGACTTCTTGATTGGCATTTTAGATTTGTTTGTGAAGTCACACATAGTAGATTTGGAGGATTTTTTTTATGATATACTACATCTCCTTGATGAGGATGATCCTTCTCTAGTTGTTGCAAGGACTCACTCTAACCCTCATGTTCATTCTCTACATGATTAGTATTTACAAGCTAAAGTGATTGTGGATCCTTGTGTATAGCATTTTTCAGAGGTCTCTTTATCACTTGAGGAGATAGATTGTTCTTTGAAATAGGTTCTACATCAATCCTTGCTATATTTTCACTTCTTCTCAATAGTTTTGGAAGGAGCCACCATTAGTATCAATATAAGAACACTTGAGTAGGTTTTAGAGACACCTTTCATCATCAAGATTCTTTCCACACCTAGCGAAAGCATCTCACTAGTACCTCTGTCATTGTTTCTTCCAAAGCGGAGGAACATCATTCAACGATCATGGATCAGATTCTACATTGGTGCATTTCTCACTGGTTGGCACCTTACTTTTAGGGGGGGACTACCTTGTCTCCTTCTTCTTCTTCTTTTTGGGGGGGACTTCTTCCTCTTAGGGGTTTTTGTCTTTCTCCCATTTGACTTTTGTATATACTCGATGTATGTTGTAATGGGGGGTCTTGATTACTCCATCCATCCATGCATCCCTTTTCATCTCTCTTTTTGGGAGAGGGTTTTTCCCATGAGGTTTTCCCTCTTTCTCTACTTTATGAGAGATTACATTTTCATTATGTACATGGGTACCTAACATGGCCTCGTAGCTGGGACCCATTATGCATTTAATCCTAGTTCTTGTGAACTTAAGTGCATTCCCCTAAGTTGCACTTAAGGGAGGGTGTTGGTGTAAATAATTATTTACTATTTACACTTACTTAAGTTTAATTAGGTTAATACATTATTTGAATATTTATTTATTTAGTCACCTAGAAGTATGTACACTCATGTGAGTTGTCATGTTGACAACATTGGAGTTTGCACCTCATTTGTGCACATGGTATATACAACATAGGCGTAAGCACTTTAATTTAGCACATGGTGTCTACAACATCTCCACACATGGGACACCTTGTCATGCTTATCCTCTCATTGTTTCATGTAAGTTCATGCACAATGGAAGACGTTCCTAGTTGTCATGCTTATCTTATCTCCTAGCTCTTTCTAGAGACATTCTAGGTGTTTCCTGAGAGGCCTTTATATACAGGCACTCCTAGTGTGTTTTTACATACAATACAGAGTAATGTATGAGGACAAAGTTTGATATTTTGATCATACTCCTTTTTGGTCTATAGTTGTGCTTGTGTTCGAGTTCTATGATCTAGGGTGAATCTTTCCCTAAGGCAAATTCTTATAGATTTATTGCTATAGTATAAAGTTAGCCTATTAAACCTTATAATTGATCACTTATAGTGATCTACCTTATTAGGGACAATAAGGACTATTAGGTCCACCTTGTGAAAGGATTTGAAACATTCAATGAAGTATGCACTTTGTTAGGAGATTTGGAAAAGAATGTTAAGTCCATATTGTTAGAATATTTGGTTGATATACCTATTAGGATTAACCATTGGTTGATCTCTGATCTACAACTCAGCTTGTTGAATGAGATTCTTTTGAAATATAAGATCGCCTAATTGTGATAGATATGACTCTTCTTTTCTTTATACTTCTCGTAGCCTTCTTAGTTCATACTCATCTACTTCTTTCTTATTTTTCTTTGATGCATTAGATATGACAAGATGTATTACATGTATACCAATCCAATTAATTACCTTCTAGAGTTGACTACAATACTAAATTCAAGCAATGTCCTTCACAAAGTCAGTTCACTACTATAGCTCAAGTTCTAAAAACCACTTGAGTGATGTTTTAACACTTTTCAGTGCTCAAAAAACTTCAGCACTTAGTTGACGTAGATGCTTGGTCTATACTGATCACTTGGAGCAATAGGTACTCAATCAACACTAGATGACTTGGAAAATACTAAAGAGCTTGGTAGATACTAAAATGTCTGGTTGACACTACACTTTTCCTCAAATGCTTGGTAGACATTATAAACCTCAGCAATACTATAATCTTTCTCAAATGCTTGGTAGACAATATAAAACTTGGCATGAACTGTAATCAGACTAATTGGCTTGGTAGCAACTAAAACACTTGGTTTGCACTTCTAGTAGTATGATAAGCTCAGTAGAAATGGTTGACACTACACTTTACCTCAAATGCTTGATAGACATTATAAACTTCGGCAATACTATAATCTTTCTCAAATGCTTGGTAGACAATATAAAACTTGGCATGAACTGCAATCAAACTAATTGGCTTGGTAGCAACTAAAACACTTGGTTTGCACTTCTAGTAGTATGATAAGCTCGGTAGAAATGTAACCAATTAACTAAGTGTTAAGTCACTAACAAACAAATGATTTGACCATAAGGTAAACAATATCTTCATTTAATCATTTACTTCTTGGATTACCCTTGTCCGATCTCCTTTTAGACTTAGTCTTTCTTACTCTATTATATCCTTGATCACTTCTTTACTTGTTCATTCACACATTTTTCATACATGCATACACTCCTCTCTCTCACATACTAATCCTTGGGTTAGAACCTATTAGAAATAGATAATACTGAGAGGGGGGTTGAATCAGTATTTTCAATCTTTTTGCCCATTACTGAATATTACTAGTTACTTTGCCACATGCATAAGAAAATTAACCAAAAATGCTAAATAGTAAGAATTACCATAAATAGAGAGATCTTGTAACACCATATTTTGTTAACTAGGGAAACCCTAGTCATGGGAAAACCTCAGTGGGGATGAAACCCACTAGATAATTCACTATATAAAAGAATTCAATTAAGGATATTGACCCTGTTAGGAGTCTATGAAGAATGTATAGTGTCTCAAGTCCCTATTAGGAGACTAAGCCTTGTTAGAAGCTTCAATCCTATTAGGAGTTGCTTCAACCCTGTTAGGAGTTGGTAGATCATATAAAAATGTGTGCAAGAAGAGCCCACTACCCTAACATGCATCTATACAATAAATTCTTCAAGAGAATAGGCATACATACAATACTGGATCACTTTTTGTACTTCAAAATACTTATGATTTTTATTTCTTCATACAAGAATGACTATGCACATATCAACTTGCATTGTATCTTGCATAACATTACTTTGCATTACATATCATAATATCGCATTCACAATATCACACTTTAAATTTGTAATTGAAGTTCTTTACTTATATCAAATATATTGATAAATTCTTCCTTATTCAGCTCTCATATCATCCTTAGAGTGGGCTCATCAAGTTTTACTAATCAAAACAATTATATAGGTCATGCAAGTCAATTTGCTGACATGCTCTATTCTGCACTGTGAGGTATCTACATCAATATTTCTTCCATAACTTGAACTTGGTTGATCGTACAGACATGTGCACTGGTATGCATCATTAGGATGATGTTGTGCATATAGGGTTAACTTTGCAAGAGAATATTCCAAGGGAATATTCTACTAATATCAAATCTTGTCATGCTGGTGTAACACTATCTGATACTTAGACAATTTTTCTTCACAAATAATCATGACTAAACTACAAAAAAAATATGTTTTGAAAAGATTACATCCCTTATAACTTTGATTAGAAATTTTTCTTAAATAAAATCTTACTACCCACTTTAACATCAATGACAAAGGTGCCAATAAAAGGAAAAATTCTATCAAAATTTGAAAGTTGCATCAAAACTTGGAAAAATAATCATTGAAGTTAGTTTTTAATTGTGCAAGGTGTTTCTTCCAACTATCTTTCAGTGCACTAGACACACTGATTAGCATACATAGAGCATATCTGGCTAACTCTATTGCATTCAAATTTGTAGCCACAAACTTTTCATATGAGGACTTGGCTGTCAAGCATTCCTCCAACTAATTTTATAACAATTTGATCTGTGGTGATAAACAATCCCTTAAAGTGTGAATCTTTTAAGAACTTTCTCCTTTTCTACTTGAGTATCCCTGGTGCTATCATTGAAGTTAGTTTTCAATTGTGCAAGGTGTTTCTTCCAACTATATTTTAGTGCATTAGACACACTGATTAGCATACATAGAGCATATGTGGCTAACTCTATTGCATTCAAATTTGTAGCCACAAACTTTTCATATGACGACTTGGCTACCAAGCAATCTTCCAACTGATTTTCTAACAATGTGATCTGTGGTGATAAATAGTCCCTTAAAAGTGTGAATCTTTTTAAAACTTTCTCCTTTTCTTCTTGAGTATCCCTGATGCTATCATGAAGTGCTTGCATTGTATGCACAATGGTTTCTAACTTCTGATTTTGTTTTAGAAAGTTATCGATGAGTGTCTAAAGCTCAGTTACCTTCTCTTTGATTTTCTCATCAAAACTATGAAGATGAAGGTATGCCATGTTGCACTTAGCATATATTTGTTTTCCTTCCTCCATACTCTACCTTAATGCCTTAATGCATTCATTTAGAGTTTCTATATCATTCTTTATATTTGTACACATGGTATTAAGAAGTTTACCATCATGCTCAGCTTGTGCTTGGATTGTAGCCACATTGGTAAGTGTTGTAAACTCATTATCAAAGGTTTTGCATAAAATTGCTGCTCTCTATTGGATATCTATAGGTGTATCAATCAGATTTACTATCTTCTCCAATCTATCCAAAATTGAAGTTAGAGTCTTCTCAATAGACTTGACAGATTTCTTCTTTTCAAGAAATTTACTTAAAGAAGATATAAGATCTTGTGCTTCATATTCTTCATCTGACTGTACCAATGTTGTTGTGACCATTGTTGCTTGTGTAGGTGGTGTAGAAGGTGTTACTTCTTCTGGTATTACTAAAGGCATGTTAGGATTAAACCACTAATAGAAATAACAATTACATGCAAATATAACCAATATTAGGAAAAAAAAAAATCACACAAAAAAGAACACAAGACTACAAGATTTAACGTAGTTCACCCAATGACTTTTGGTGCAACGAAAAATTGGCAATAAATAATATAACCTTTTCCACATAACCCATAATAAATCTGAAATAAACACGAAATTAAAATCTACATGCAAGAGAATAGACAACATACCCACAAAATTGTGACACAAGATATACCCTGAGAAACCCTCATTGAGGGAAAAACCCAGCCTCCAAAAGCATCCATCACCATGTATTATTCAAAAAAAATACCATTGCCATACAACCATGGAAGCCTTCATGGCCATAGCCACAACCAAGAAAACTATGTGAACAAGCATGAATCCACACATCCCATGCCATGCTTCCAACCTTCACAAATGCTCCCTTCGCTAACCTATCAAGCCTTGTCCTGCTTGACTCTTTCCTTTTTCACTCTTCTTCTCACTACAAAAACTACCCTTGTGGCTGTTTATATAGTAGCAAGTCCCACAAAACCACCAAGTGGTATTACATAAACCATGTGCTAAAAAAACCATGTGCTACCTAACCCACTGACCCCACATTTAATATTGGGCATTTAATTCTTTTCCCCAATATTAAATAATTACATAAAATATTTTCACAATGTTACAATACAACTCATCAAGTATATCCCATGGGAATCTTTACATGTTGCACATCCATCTAGGTACAACATTACATAATTAAATAAAATAATAAAATATAACAATATTATGCAATGTGTGCAACACCCATTATCTCAACAATCTCCCACTTGTTGTATACATTGCATAGGGTCAATGTGTAGCCACATAAATGAATAAGGGAACAATGCCTCCTAGCACATCCACCATCATGGATCAAAATACACCAAGTGCTCCATCCTAGTACCCGCAACAAAATCAAATTATCCAGCATCTCAAACATGAATGATCTCACCTCCTATTGTGCCACTACCACTGGACATACATAGAAGCCATCCAAAGAGAAAGCCACCCAACCTGTCACATTAGAAGATCATAAAATCTTGTACCAACTAAAATTCCAAGTACAAATAACCTAATCCAAAGGTAATCACATTTATTCGTAGTTGTCAAAATATCCATAGCTGAAATAGCACCCACAACAAGTACCAAACCCATCCAACTATCCATACCTCAAAGGTATAACTAGTGAATCTCATATCACTGACATATCCAATCTATAACCTGCAATCACAAGCCTCAAGAGCAATACCTGCCACATATATACCAAGAAGCTCTCACTACAAAAGATAATGTCAAATCTATAACCAATCCACTCACAAAATCTCAAAGAATTGAATCCATGTAGTATCAAGGACATCCACAATACATAATCCAATATCCTGCAAGAATAACTCTCATAACAAGTCTCCAATGCTCTCCCAAGTTCTCCACAACCAACAAAGTAGAGAGATAAATGAATAACCATTTCATCTCTCACATGACATACATGAACACAAACTAGTGATCACAATATCTAACCAATCTCAAATCCAATGTAAGAAAAACTGAACATCCAAGAAGATAACCAAGACCAAAGAAACCATGCAAATTGTAACCTGTATCATGTCCTTTTACACACACCTCTAGATGTAAACTGTGCAAGTATGATCTCCTCCATTAAACCCCAACAAGAAGCTTCAATAATACCCAAACCATACCATATAACTCATCATGGATGTAAGCCTCTCACAAGAAGATCAAACTCATAAACCATTCCTAATCCAAGGAATATGCCCAATATAAAACCATCTCCCAAACTCAACCAGCATAACAACATATGCACATGGAGATAACCAATGCTAAACTATCTCTCAAATGAACCCTCCAGAACTAACTCATGTACCATAGCTCAAGATCCATATCCATGAAAGACAAGCATAAATATAATGCAACTGAGAGAAATAATGGGCTATACCTCTCAAGTAGCAAATCACTGAGTAGACCAAGAGTGGGGAATGAGAATGCTCATCAAGATACACAAGTCTCCAACCAAGACTCATTTAAGAAAAATCTCCTCTCAAGTCCATATCAGGTGACTGCCCCTCAGACTTCTTGTTGAAACCATCAACCATCCTAACAAATACTTCTCTAATCCAAGAGAAATCAGCATCACCACCATCTCTAAGTATCCATGAGCACCTATAACCAATCAATCCATGCCAACTCCAAATGCAACATAGCAATATCATGAAGTATCCATCTTATGATCAGTGTACTCAATACCAAGAAACTAAATCAAGATCAATGTCAAAGTTCCAACCATGGCCTCAGGAACATAAACATGACAACATGATCTTACCATCTCAACTAAAGAGATAACATGCTCCATATGAACATACCATAACATGTCATAACTCTAAATGAGTATCAAGAGTATACCATGACATAATAATGAAACCATCCTCATACCAAGGATAACATGCCAAATAAAAACATAAACCACACCTTTGCCAAGAACCCCATAAGTCCTCAAGATGCAACCATCTCCACACACCATGAAGAAAACCATCTCCACATACCAAGAAGAACCATCTCCAAACACCATGAAGATAACAAGTGCACCATGCAAATGTCAAAGATGCTTCTGCAGCAACAGAATCTAAGAAAAACTTGCAACATCTACAAACACTCAATAAATATATCAATGCCAACAACTCCCACTCAATCATGGTACCAAGTCACCTATGGCATCATAAAATCCATTTCCTTCATGAAGATCCAAACCAAACTAGGAACTAATCCTACATTGTCACCCCATCACTGTCACAAGCTCCCACTAAACCATGTATCCAAGCTATCCATGACATAATGATGAAAAACTATCCTCTAACCATGAGAATCAAACAAGGCATCAAACCATCAAAGAACTCAAAGTGCACATCATGAGCTCCTCAAAAGAAACCAAATAACTAAGAAGATATACCACATAACTGAATCAAAAAATCCAAGCTAATGAACATCAAGGATGTACCTATATATCCAATCATGTCATGCCAAAATCTATGACACCATGATCACATCTATGAATCGAGCATCTAGCTCTCAAAGTGTCCAACCTATTAGCATAAAATAGTCAACCACAATCCTCCACCATGACTGTACCTGGTAACAACATCTCATCCCTTCTACATGAAGAAAATAGTAAATCATGTGACTTAGGGCATAGACAACCCAAATCCAAGCCGCCAATTTGACTATGCATTAATAATGAAAGATCAATGGGCAAAGACAACCCATCACCAAGATATAAATGCAACCTGTAAGTATAGACCGCTTACAACACTGCACAACTTGTAGATCCAACAAGTCATCATACATATCCAAACCAAACATTGATAACCATATCATCATAAGACCAAGCTGAGATATGAACCAAGTATACAATGATATCAAATCTTAAATCTCCAGTGCCATAAACTCACAATGTTACCATAGTCAAAATATACCTA
Source organism: Cupressus sempervirens (assembly GCA_028749045.1). Classification (NCBI taxonomy): domain Eukaryota; kingdom Viridiplantae; phylum Streptophyta; class Pinopsida; order Cupressales; family Cupressaceae; genus Cupressus; species Cupressus sempervirens. The sequence continues at coordinate 124,533,981 of CM053785.1, read as the reverse complement.
TAAATTGTTTAGATCAATATATCACCAAATAAATCATGCCAAACTCGCACCAAATCTAAACCAATGTGTAGAGCTCTTCAAGAGCTTTCCGTTGACTACTCAAAGTCCAAAATCCGACTCTGTATGCCCAAGTTATTCCCTAATCCGTGCTTAAAATAAATAACATCTGCCTTTAGGGCTCTTAAAACTTGACAAAATCTCAAAATCATAAAACCAAACCTATACCATGTTGTAGTGCTCTGAATTAGCTTTCCAACACCTATAAGAACTCTAAAATTTGATATTTTGAGAGAAAGTTATGGTTTTTTTACTAAGACAGTCTTTTTACCATTTTTACTGCGATTTTTTATTTTATATTGTGATGAAAAATTCTGATGGGATTAAATTTGATGGCCATCATGGGCTGAAATCAAAAAACTCTTTCATTTTCTCTTAACATGGCCAAACTAGGGCATATTATATATCAAAATTTATGAAAATATCAACCCGGATCCAATGGTGATGTCTATTTTTACCTAGGAGGTCATTTTTGCAAGCTCCCCTTGAAACTCTCATTTAAATGAAATATCCAAAAAAATCCTTTTGTCCAACAATTTCACATGCCCAAATATTTTAATATCCCATCATAATAGCAAATCCAAAACCCTCAGATCTGCAATAAATCACTCATATATCTTGCCCTTTCTATTATCCTCTCATGCATTCCCATGGATTCAATCTAAGGTTACAATAATAAAACCATAGCTTTGATACCAATTGTAGGGCCCATTTGCCATTGCGCCAAAAGCCATGACTATTAGTGAACATGGAACACCACATAATTAACCACCTATGGGCAGGGGAGCACGTCGCATCACCCAATAGGCTATGTCCACCAAACAACAAGTTTGATATTATTACAATCTAGTGATTACAACCTTATTACAATCCGTAATCCCTTATAGCACAATACCACCACAAGAACTAATTTTTGCATCACCCTAACCCTAAGCCCTTTTTTTTATGCCGCTTTAAGGTTACAACATGTTAGCCCATATGTCAGCCATATGTCAGCCACATGTTGGCCATATGTCAATCCCAAAGAATTTATGAAGTATATACAGTAATTTCCTGATCAGTCACCACAAACTAACAATCTCCCACTTGGAGACTGATCAAACTCCACACTAGACAACAATTTCCCACTTGGGAACTGATCCTATAGTAATACCACTACCACATGGATCAAACCACCCTAGACTATATTGTTATTTTATTCATGTCTAGTCTAGAAGACTAACCAAAGCTGAAGAGGAGTTTAGCTTCTCCCTTGTCACTACTTTTTTTAACATATCTACTAAATTTTTATCTGTATGTATCTTGTCCAACTTTAACTATCCATTCTCTAAATTGACTGAATGAAATGGTACCGCAACTGTATGTGTTTGATCTTTGAATGCAGAGCTGAATTCTTCGCAAGATGAATGGCACTTTGACTATCTATAAACAAATAATCATCCTTTTGATGGTGTCCTAATTCTTTCAAGAAGAACTGAAGCCATATCATCTCCTTGGCTACCTATATAGTAGCAACATACTCTACCTTTGTATTCAATAGAGCATTAACCTTCTGTGACTTAGAAACCCAACTCATGGCTGCCCCACCAATAGTAAAGACATAACCTATAGTACTCTAGTACCTAGTATCAATATCCCCTCCAAATTTGAGTCAACATAGCCCTGTAAATCAATAGTAGAGCCCCCAAAGTGTAAACACTTATTGGATGTTCCTCTCTAATATCTGAGAATCCATTTGATTGCATTTCAATGCTCAATTCCTAGATGAATCATATACCTACTAATGACTCCCATTGCATGTGCAATATCTAACCTTATACATACCATAGCATACATCAAGCTTCCTATAGCTAAAGCATAGGGTACCTTGGACATCTTATCCTCCTCTTTTTGTGTCTTGTAACACATCTCTTTAGTCAACTTAAAAGGACCAAGTAAAGATGTGATGACAGCTTTAGCATTCTTCATAGAGAAATGTTCCAATACCTTCTCGACATAATCAGCCTGAGATAGTGTTAATTTTCTATTCTTCCTATATCTACAAATCTTCATATCAAAGATTTATTTTCCTACCCCCAAATCCTTCATATCGAATGCATGTGCTAATTGGCATTTTAGCCCCTTTATGTGATCCATGTTAGACCTAGCTAGGAGCATATCATCAACATATAAACATAAAATAATGTGGCTATCATCATCCAACCTCTTAAAGTAGGCATAATTATCTAAATGACACCTACTATAACCATGCTCATGCATAAAACTATCAAATTTTAGATACCATAGCCAAGGTGCTTGCTTCAAGCCATATAAACTTTTCTTCAATTTGCACACTAAGTTCTCCTTACCTTTGACCACAAATTCTTGTGGCTAAGCCATATATATCTCTTCATCCAAATCTCCATGAAGAAAGACTATTTTGACATCAATTTTTTCTAAATGAAAATCTTTAGTAGCCACAATACTTAAAATAGTACGTGTAGAAGTCATTTTAACAAGAGGAGAAAATATCTCATCAAAACCAATCCCCTTTTCTATGCAAATCCTTTTACAACTAACCTAGCTTTAAATCTTTTCTTACTTCCATCCTCTTCTTTTAACTTGTAAACCCACTTATTCTGTAAAGCTCTTTTACCTAAAGGAAACTTTTATAAATCCCATGTTTTATTCTTCAACAAAGAGTCCATTTCGTCTTTCATTGTAGACTCCCACTAAATCTTAGTACACCTGCATTGCTTCATCATAACATTTAGGTTCACTAGCATCAGTAATTAAAATTAAATACAAAGAGGGAAAAAATATTTCTAGAGGTCTAATTTGCCTTGTTGACCATCTAACATTCATTGGTGTACTTGGTATTTGTTGTTGCATTTATTGCACATCATGAGGAATGGCTGGAACATCATCTTTTGGAGTATCATCCAACACTATACAATCATCTTCTTTCTTCTCATGTTGCTGCAATAGATCTTTGTACAACACTTTCTCATTGAATATGACATCCCTACTTCTTACAATTTTATGTTTTTCAAAATCCCAAAGCTTATAATCAAATTCATTAATTCCATATCCAACAAATACACATTTATTTGGCTTAGCTTCTAGCTTGGTTCTATTTTCAGAATCTATGTGAGAAAATGCTTCACAACCAAAGGTTTTTAGAAAAGAATAACTCACCTTCTTACCAATCCATGCTTCCTCTAGAATACCACAGCCCAAAGGAGTAGAGGGACCTTTATTAATCAAATATATAGCAATATTAATAGCCTCCACCCACATGTGTAAGGGCAGCCCAGCATGCAACCTCATGCTCCTTGCACACTCCATTATAGTCATGTTCATGCGTTCAGTCACTCTATTTCCCTATGGAGTCCTTGGAATAATTTTTTTTCTACAATTACCATTAGTGGAGCAATAATCTTCAAATTCGTGATTGCAATACTCACCACCATTATCAGATCTAAAACATTTTAATTTCTTACCAGTCTCATTTTCAACCAAGCATTTCCATTTCTTAAAAGTTTGAAATACATTAGATTTCTGTTTAAGGAAATAAATCCATACCTTTCTAGTTGCATCATCAATATATGTAACATAATAATAAGAGCCTCCAAGGGAAGATAACTAAGCCGATCCCCATACATCTGTATGCACCAACTCTAGTTTCTCCTCTCTCTTTTTCCTTCCCAATCTTTATAAAACTCACTCTCATTTTTTTTCCATGCACACAACTTTCACAAAAATCCATATTAACACATTTCAGACCTAGTAGAACTATCTTTGAATGAATTACTTTCATACCTTTCTCACTTATATGCCCAAGTTTGTTTCCTCCTTGTCTCCATCTAATTTATCTCCTTCATTTTTCTTTCAATTCCAATAGTCTTTCATTTTATGCTCTGGTTTCCCACAGTACCAACAGTCACTTAGTCCTCTCAATTGAGACCTCCTCCCCTTTGACTTTCCTCTTAATTTCCCATGATTTCCAAAATTACTTCCTCTCTCAGTTGTTCTACCTCTGCTTTGTGCATTCAAAGCACTTCTTGATGTAGATCCACCTGAGGATTTCTTAAAATTTTCCTCACTGAAAATAACACCGATCACATCATCATATTTTAGGGTACTAGATCCAGGAACAAAATTACTCACAACCATTACCAAACCATTCTAGCTTTCAAGCAAAGAACACAAAATCAAGAGAGCCCTAATTTCTTCATCAAAATTGATACCCACAGAAGATAACTGACTAGTAATAGTATTAAACTCATTTAAATGATCTATAACAGATCCACCTTCTACCATTTTCATATTAAATAAATGCTTCATGAGAAATACCTTATTTGAACCAGAGAGCATTTCATACAGTGTCACTAGGGTTTTTGTCAACTCTTTTGTTGTCTTTGCTCTTGTAATATTAAATACCACTGATGGTGCTAGACATAGTCAAATGCTTTCAATTGCCTTTCTATCTAAAAGATCTCATTCATCATTTCACATAGATCCCTGATTCTTGGTTTTTCCTTCTAACAACTTCCATAAATCCTTTTGATAAAGATAGTCTTCCATTTGCATCTTCCATAATTGAAAATTCTACCCATTAAACCTGTCAACCCTCAACTTACCCTCATCTACCATCGCTCCCACTTGACCATGAGACTCCCATTCAACTATGAGAGTTTCTTGCAAAGGATAACTTAAAAAAAATAGCCTCACTCTAATACCACTTATTAGGATTAAACTATAGACAGAAATAACAATTACATGCAAATATAACTAATATCAAGAAATATATCGCACAAAAAAGAACAAAAGACACCAAGATTTAACATGGTTCACCCAATCCCTAGCCTACATCCACCAGACAGCAAGTCTAATATTATTAAAATCCAGTGATTAAAACCTACTTACAATTTGTAATCCCTTGTAGCTCAATACTGCTACAAGAACCATTTTTTTTACATCACCTTAATGAAAAATAATTTACCCTAAGCCCTTTTATACAAGTAATTTTGTGCCACTTTAGGGTTACAACATGTCAGCCATATGTCAACCATAATGTCAGCCACAGTCTCAAACCCCAAATAATTTATGAAATATGTACAACACTTTCCTAATTAGTCACCACAAACTAACAATCTCCCACTTGGGGATTGATCATACTCCACATTAGACAACAAGGCACACTTGAAGTAGTTGCTTCAATGCTAGATTCAATTTTCTTTCTAGAAGATGCATCTTCTACCTTAGGCTCCTAATCTTTTTCTTCATCAGATGAGCTACTATAATTAACACTATTGCCACTAATGTTGGAATCAAAATCTTTAAATGGGTCCTCAGTTCTATCCACTATCACATTGGTGTCATCTACTTGCATAGATTCACTACCAATGGTAATATGTGGTGAATCACTTGAAATTGGTGTTTCAGTGGTTGCTCAAAACTATGAGGTGGATTGACTATAGTAGGACTTTTTTCCTTTTTCTATGCACTCTTCTCAGACTTCTTAGGTATAGGGCTTGCCTTCTCTAGTTGAACACTCTCCTTTGGCATAGTAGACGTATATGTGACTACTACCTTTTGAGTTTCCACATTTAATTCTTCATAATTTCCTCCCATGAGGTGAAGGGATCTCTTCTTATTTCTCAATAATGTTGCTATTCCTTTCAAAATTTCTATTATTTCCTCCTCATTATTTACAATACATAGCTTTTTCACCATATTTATCCTTATTTACTTATCTTCCTCAATAACTCAGCTTTTTCTATTTAAAAGTCTATTGTACAAGTCTTCAGGTATTTGACCTCTTATGATATCAAACCTTTTATCTTTTAGGATCATATTTCTAACTACAACATTCTATAGTTGTCTTCTATCCATAGTATTATACAAGTCATAGTACTTATTCAATTGTACAAAATTATTTTCATTAATAATTTACATGTTAAGATTTTCTACCTTTGGTTTCCATTCTTGTCTTCCTACTGAAGTCTTTGCTTCCTAATCTGTTGGCTCTATTGGTTTCTTACCAATTTCTTCTTTAGATTTAGAGGAACTAATTTGCAAGGTTCTTCTCCTCTTGCTTGGTCCACTTGTATTTTTCTTGACTCTCTTCTTAGGAGGCATTTTCTCAAGCCTTGTAGACTTCCTAGGTGTTGACACTTCCTCTATTTTCTTTGAGTTCCTTGGAGGTTGCTATTGTGAAACTATTGCATATGGTACTATAGGTGCTTGTGCACTTGTCTTGGCAACTGTAACCTCTTCAATAGGTCTGGCCATTGCAATAGGTGTAGGGGTCAATAGTTTAGATTGATCACTGGCCTTCATTTCCATGGCTATCCCTTTCACCTCTTCAAATTCCTTTCTTGACATTCCTAATTCCTTCAAGATAGAATCAATCACTTTTTCTACCTTCTTCCTAAAGTTGTTGATTATCTAACTTATCTTAACTTCTCTCATCTTCTCAATATATGTCCCCCATCTAGGACATTCAAAATCAACTTCTAAGTGTAGGATTATCTATGCAAATCCTTCAATTAGTTCCTCACTCATTTCATAACCTATCGATTTAATGTACTTAACTTGAGGAACTACTACCTCTAAACATGTGAAATTTGTTTCTACCATGAAGCATAGCTCATCCTTATATTTTTTCACTAGCATAGTAGGTATCCTATACCTTTTCTTCATTTCAGCTTGGAAAGATTTCATCATTCTATCAATATCATTGTCTCTGACTATTTTTGGTTTGTTTATGTATGCATGAGTGATAGTCTGCATTGCACACTCACTTCCATCTCAATTTGTGATACCAAGAAACTTCTTTGTTGCATAGAAGAATATATGTGTTAGTCGGGATTCAAACCTAAAGACCACATTTCTAGATTTCTTATTTTTGATATTTTTTCCAACAGCTATGTTCAGATAATGTCACATAGATTAACCTCTTCACCCTTTACTACCATATAAGCTACATGAATAAATCCAGCCGGGACTGAATCTATCCTAGATCCATGGTTGAACTTATATCCCAAAATTTTACTAATGAGTCTCACTCCATCATCTTGAAAGGACTGGCCTTCATGTTTCTACCATCAAAACATGTTTTGATATTTATTTCAACTAACTTGTGCACATTCTTTATGTTCACTGGATTGCATCCTTCATTGTTTAAACTTGTGACCTTTTGAATTAGTTCATTATCAATGCATATGATAGAATTTCCCAACCATAGAAGATCATCATGAACTCTACTCACAATTATTCTTATTCATTCATGATTAACAAAGTTCGTAAGAGCATGTGCTTAACTAGGTTAAGTTGTTCTAGGTATGCATGTTCTAATTTTAGTGAAAAATTATTACTACACATTTTCTCTAATTCCTTATGAATCTTTCTATCTCCTATGCTTTCAATTTTATAGTGAATATAACCTCTTATGTCCTCTACATGACGAACATTTTTTGGCACTTGCGAAAATGCTCCAATGAGGTCATCAAGCAAAGAAACAAATGGGTGTTTCTTAAAAGTATATCTAGGTCTGTTACTTACATGAAACACTTATTGTCTTGCCATTTCTAAAAATATACTCAAAAAATTTAGAAAATACTTCATGTTTTAGGGTTTTTAGTGATTTTGCGTATCACCAAACTTCTTCAACACTTCAAATCTCTCTTCAATCTCACACTTAAGATTTCACACAAGAAAATGATGTTCATAAATAAATTTGCATCATTTAAGTCTTTTACAATCTATACTTCAAATTAAATGTGTATTTTCCACTAGTCCAAATACTCTCTGTGTAACAAAGAGGTTATTCTTCTTGTATATCCTTATCCTTATCATATTAAGCAATGTGCACTTAACTATAGACTCCTCTCAATGTCTAGTATATATTGTTAACTATGCAACTTGTGATATTCTTTTTAACATTAGTTATGATTAACTGATGCACTGTTTTACTGAGAGTGCTTAATGTAGGTAAGATGGGTCACAGACAATAAGTGACTTTATTGTCTTTTCAGGTACATTAGGACGAGCTTCTTTCTAAACTATATGAGAACTTCCAACTTCTCTTTCTTTTACAAATATTTCTTTAAATTCTTCTATCAGCTCCTTCATTTCTTCCTTTAGACTGCCATCATTTCTTCTATTTTTCCTTCTATGATTCTAATTCCTATTATGATTTCTTCTATCCATTCTACAAAACTTTTTTGTGTGCCCAAAGTTATTACATAATTGGCATATGGGTACATTCCTTCTTTGTTCATTATTCTAGTTGTTAGGTGCTCTGTAATTCCTTGCTATGTGTACAAGATTGTTGCATCTATAACAAACAATTTGTCTTCTTTCTCCACTTTTATTGTTATGAGATCTTCCTCTATTGCCTACACAGTTAGTGTTCCTAAAAAATCTACTATTTGCATTATCATTATCAAATTTAGGTTTCTTACAATCTACTACATAATATCCATATCAATGACAATTATGAGAATAAAAATTTGAAATAGGTTTAAAATACAATCATCTCCAGTATGCTCAAGTTCATTACACCAGACATGAGATTCCTTTCTTATGTTATCCTCATCTTGATTAGATTCTTTATATTTCTCAAATTGAGCAACATTCTCCTTGTCCTTAGATCTATCATATGTTTTCCTTATGCTTAGATCATTTTTTACTTCAGGGGTATCAAGTTATTTTCTCTCATTAGATTTCTTGGTGGATTTTCTAAGGAAGAATCCAAGTCTAGTCTTGTCATTACTAGGTCTCTGTATAGATTTTTTTCTTTAATATTTTCACTGCTAGTATATAATTTCTCAAGTTTCTTTCTCTAATTTTGCATTCTCTAACTTGATAGATTCCAATGCAGATGTTACTTAGCTTAACTAGGATCTTAGATCTACATTTTTAGCTTTTATTTTAGAGTCATTCTTTCCTCCATTTTTCTTAAGACTTAGATTGAGTTCAACTATTTTTAACTCATGATTCAAGATCTCATTTTCTTTTATATAATCACCACTTGTTCTCTCACTAGGCCATTTTTGCTTCAAGTCATCTATCTTGTTGTTTATTTCACCAATGTAAGCTTTTGCATCTTTATATATGTCTTTTAGGCCATCTCTTTCATCAATAAGGAGATCTATTTGTTCAAGAGATTCTTTGAGATTCTTCTCCAACTATTCCATATCCATAGGGCTCTTATTCAAGTTGTTTAGCCTCTTATGAATAAGTAGGCTCTGATGCCAATTGTTAGAAATTGATAATACTGAAAGAGGAGGTGAATTTGTATTTTCAATCTTTTTGCCCACAACTGAATGTTACTAGTTACTTTTCCACATTTATAAGAAAATAAACTAACAATGCTAAATAATAAAAACAACCATACATAGAGAGATCTCATAACACCATATTTTGTTAACAAGGGAAACCTTGGCCAAGGAAAAACCCCAGTGGGGATGAAACCCACTAGATGATTCACTATATAAAAGAATCTAGTTAATGATACTGACCCTATTAGGAGTCTATGAAGAATGTATAGTGTCTCAATTCCCTATTAGGAGACTAGGCCTTGTTAGAAGCCTCAACCCTATTAGGAGTTGCTTCAACCGTGTTAGGAGTTGGTAGATCATATACCAACGTGTGCAAGAAGAACCCACTACCCTAACATGCAACTATACAATAATTTCTTCAAGAGAATAAGTATACATACAATATTGGATCACTTTTTTTACTTCACAATACTTATCATTATTAGTTCTTCATACAAGAATAACTGTGCACATATCAACTTGCATCATATCTCGCATAACATTGCTTTGCATCACATATCATAATATCACGTTCACAGTATCACACTTTAATTTTGCAATTGAAGTTCTTTACTTATATCAAACATATTAATAAATTTTTCCTCAGTCATCTCTCATATCATCCTTAAAGTTATCTCATCAAGATTTAGTAATCAAAACAATTCTACAAGTCGTACAAGTTAATTTGCTAACATGCTTTGTTCTGCACTATGAGGTATCTGCATCAGTATTTCTTCCATAACTTGAACTCGGGTGACCATACAAACATGTGCACTGGTATGCATCATCAAGATGACATCATGCATCTAGGGTTAACTGTGTAAGAGAATATTCTAAGGGAATATTCCACTATCAAAAAATATTTTCATGTTGTTGTAACACTATCTGATACTTAGACAATTTTCCTTTACAAATAATCATGGATAAGTTGTAAAACAAATGTTGCCATAAATGACAACCACATATCTTACCTTATTTTATTGATATGTCATATTTCCAATAGAACCTTCTTTAAATAGACAATCTTTGAAAGTTTTGGATCATAATCAATAGTTCATAGTTCATCTTCTTTTTCTATTTCCTTTTGATTTTTTGATTGGTTGATTTTCTTTCCTCAGGATCATTACCATTTGTAATGATGCATAAAATCTATCTTAACTATCTCTACAATCATTAAATGTATATAGAAATTGGACAAAAATAGCTTAATAGGTTTCTATGTGACTGCAAACTTATATGATAAAATTGGTTTGCTTGGCATTTGAATGTTGACACTCAATCATTACTAACATTCATACTAGCCCTCAACTTCTACATGTGCAATCTTTTATATTTGGTTGACAAAAAATTTCTTCCAATTTACTCAGTCTTAGTTTTGTATGCTCACCTCATATATATAATCAGTCTCATCTAGGGTGCTTGGCAACCTCTAACTTTCTTGGTCTTTACTAGATGACTCAATTATCATGATGACCTGACATCCTTGCCTAGTATATGACTAAGTGTTTGCACACTAATAGGAAACTTAGGCATAGAGATAAATTTTCTCCCCCTTTTACATTAGTGGAAAAAATACTTTGTCATGAATAAAGATTTCTTTGAAAAAAATACTCTCATTGAGACAATAATCTGTATCTGCAATCTTTCAATATGTATGTATTGATATTGTTCCATCTGATGTCTTTGACTTTGATTTTATTTCCCATATGTTGTAACTACTTTCACCTTTATTTGTTATGTTTCCTCTTTCATTTCCCCCTTGTTTTTGATACCATGGGGTGGGTTTTTTTGGGGCTAACTTATATTTCTCAAAAAATTGTGTATGGCTTGCCAAAATTTCTATATAGCCTTTATTCCATTAGTCATTTTGTGATGTCCCCATTTTAGCATATAATTCAAATAGGTATACTAATAATGATATTATATTATAATATCATATATATAACATATTATAATAATAATCTATTATAATAAATAATAAGATATATCTTAATATAATAATACTATATTAGTAAATGTATTAAAATATAATAATATATACTTGATGTATTAAAATAATGTTCTATATGACATTATTATAACTAACCTTATTAATTAATATAATTATATTATTATTAATATAATACAATAGTTGATATATTATTAAAATAATAATATATGGTATAATTATTAAGTAACATAATAAAGTTTATTAATATAAATAATATATGTTATATTATGCTTATTAATATAATATAATATATTTTATGAAATAACTAAAACTTAGTAGTATGAATATAAGATTTAATATAATTAAAATGTAACATAACTAAGCTATTAATATAATTAATATTAATGAAAGGACATGACTAGTTGAAATATATGTATAAATATAGAATATCAAATACTGGAAGGGATATCATACAGAATACTATCAAACATATACAAATAAGAAAGCAAAATCAATAAATGTCCAAAACGAGACATTACAAATGGTATCAAAGCTTTCCATCCTGCCATCCTATTGGGTATAGCCATAACTAGAGATTTAATCAAAACAAAGTTGCAAAAAGACAAATAGATTAATGGATATTTACAACAAGAAGCAATGGCAACAAAAGCCAATCTAGTAAATGCAAGCGTTGCCGCTACATTGAAGCATATCAAATACATAGAAAACTGTGCAACTTGAAGGAACAGTTTGTATCTGGAAGTGTAGATGAGAAAATGGTTGAGAGGGTTAAAAATGCAAGAAAATGGAGAGCACAAATGACTGAAGAATGTATTGAGTTGCCTCTAGAAGTACAATGCCAACAGCTAAGAGAATTGATATCATATAACTTAATTTCTTTTTGTGGAATCCGCTTGACAATAAGAGGATAGCCAGTTATCAACCCATTTTAGCATATACTACATAAGGAAGATCAGAAACAACCATACAAGGGCCTCAATCAAAGTAAAAGAAAATATATCTAATAGTGATTAAAATGATAAAGAGCAATTACAATGAGCAGAAAGTTCGTGAATGAGTCCAAGTATATGCAACGACATTGGAGTTTCTATATCACAGTAAAGGCACATATAAAAGTCATCAATTAATGTTGATCTATCTAGTAGCTTTAGTGATACTGAATGAGGCATTCAAAGAAACATATTATGCCATGAATGGTGTTTCCTTCTTCAGATTTGAAGGAAGAGAATGGATAGACAAAAATACCAATAAGTCCAAGGTATGCATAGGTACTATTTAATATTCAATGGAAAATTATGTTCTTACTAAAGAGTTTATTTAGGAAGATGATGGTACTTCTAACCATTATATGAAATCTCTCATAATATGAAAGAGAAAATATTATATACTGTCCAAACAAGATAGATGGCTAAGTTTAGATATAGAGAAGACTTCTCAGATGAAGTTTGTTTGTTGGAGTTTATAGAAAGTGGATCATGATTACTACATTGGCCTGAGTCAGCGTGTAAAGGTAGACATTGGATATGATGGAGGAAGTAAAGGGTCCATTTTTAGACCTGGTATAGTAGGTTGATGCACACATATTTTGAGTGGAAGATTGTGAAATATAAATGTCTCATCATATAATGATCACTCGGCAACAAGAAAGTGAAATATTCAAATGGACAATTGTATCAAGTGTCATAGTCATGATGATTTTGCCAGTTTGATACAAGTTGCATTGGTTGTAAAAAGACTGGTACTATATGTCTTAATCATCCCAAGAAAGAACTATTGAGCATATTTTCCTTGTGATGGAATGTTTTATGGAAGGGAAATCATATTAGCATCGTACACTTCCAAATACACATCTAGCAATCCTTTGAAATGTTGTACGGGTGACGAGTGGATCATGCTTACTAGCTATTGAGGTGCATATATATGAATTTTATTTGGTAACATACCCATTAACTTGAGAAAACATATCAGAATAAGAGTCTGAGTTTGATAGTTCAGATATCGAGCATTTTCAATAGATAATACACATGCTTTAAGGAGCAATTCTCCAAAATTAAACATAGCAATAATTGTACAACCATCTACTTGGCATGAGGATAAACAATTCACAAAAAGTTACATTAAAATTTCATACCGTATCAGCTGAAGTTGGTCATAAGGCAACGATTATATGAAGTGTTAATAAAAGAAATAGCCTGCACTCACAGTACAGACCTATTGTCAAGGGAACATAAATCAAGTTTCATACAAAAATCTGATCTAAAATTAACAAGTGAAAGAAACATAGGCAATATGATTGATATAGTGTCAAGAGCTACTAATAGAGTTTGCACAATTCTCATAGCAGTCAATGTTGCATATTGATTGGGATGTTAAAATGTAAGAAATGCGATGGAAAATTATCAAGAGAAATCTAAGGATGAATAGTTCTAGTGAGTATAATAAAGAATGAAAATCAATATTAAAGAATATCTTCAAATGGTGTTGAGACTCCAAAGATACTGGAAGAAGCAATATGGATAAGTAAAGTGAAAATATAAACTTTGATTATTAGCTAAGCCACAAGGAATGATCATGAGGAGGATCTTCTAGAAAGATATATATTAAGTTAATCACCACTTCAACACATAAAGGTAATGAGGTAAGGTATATATTTTGTGCATGTATTGTTATGAAATAATTGATAGTGTCTTTCTTATTACTGACACATTGTATTGTGAAGAATATTGAATAGTCTTTCAATAATTCTAGTTACAAAGAAATGATTTAGGGACTTCAAGTAGCTTTCCTATGAAGTCTACAATCAAGGAAGGTCTATAAGATTCCTTATTGTAGTACTAGTTAAGGGAAAGACTATATAGAAACCCTACTATATATAACTTTCCTATGAAGTCTGCAATTAAGGGAGGTCTGTTAAGACACCTTATTGTAGTACTAGTTAAGGGAAAGGCCATATTTAACTTTCCTATGGTGTCTACAATTAAGGGAGGTCTGTTAAGACACCTTATTGTAGTACTAGTTAAGGGAAAGGCCATATTTAACTTTCCTATGGAATCTGCAATTAAGGGAGGTCTGTTAAGACACCTTATTGTAGTACTAGTTAAGAGAAAGACTATAAGGGTATCTATCCTTCCTATGGAGTCTACAATCGGGAAAGAGCTGCTATGATACCCTATTGCAGTACTAGTTAAGGGGAAGATAGTAAGGGAACCCTACCACTTTCCTATGGAATCTGCCATTAGGGGAGAACACCCTATTGTAATACTAGTTAAGGGGAAGATAGTAAGGGCACCCTACCAAATTTCCTATGGATTCTGCAATCAAGGGAGAGTGGTTAAGACACCCTATTGTAGTGCTAGTTAAGGGAAAGATAGTAATGGCTCCTTTTCACAAGAACCCTTCTAGCCAAAAAAGCAATCCACTAAGTAGACCACCTCGTGTGGATGTCTAACACCCACCACCGGGGCCAAGGGGGCCAAAGTTCCACTCTTGGGCTTAGTATGGAACTGGCTTGGATTAACTTATTGTCATTTGAATTTCTTTGAAGTTTATATATATTTACATGTGTGTAATAATGATTTTTTGGTTGTAGGTTCACAATTAAGGAAATGCATAATGTGTGTCTTATGTGTTTGCATCATGTTTCCTTCGTGTCTTCATCTATCTACATTGTGTTTGCTTCATGTCTTCAATTGTCTACATCGTGTCTACTTCGTGTCTTCATGCATTTAAGTGTATACTTTGTATCTACTATGTGATGTACATCTCATAAATCTTTTAGACTTTGGCGTGCAAACATGTTTGGTGTCTGTGAAGGAGTTTGTGTATGAATGATTTTGCTTGAGGACAAGCAAATTTGAGAGGGGAGGATTGTGATGTCCCCATCTTAGCATATAATTCAAATAGGTATACTAATAATGATATTATATTATAATATCATATATATAACATATTATAATAATAATCTAATATAATAAATAATAAGATATATCTTAATATAAAAATACTATATTAGTAAATGTATTACAACATAATAATATATACTTGACGTATTAAAATAATGTTATTTATGACATTATTATAACTAACCTTATTAATTAATATAATTATATTATTATTTTAATATAATATAATAGTTGATATATTATTAAAATAATAATATATGGTATAATTATTAAGTAACATAATAAAGTTTATTAATATAAATAATATATGTTATATTATGCTTATTAATATAATATAATATATTTTATGAAATAACTAAAACTTATTAGTATGAATATAAAATTTAATATAATTAAAATGTAGCATAACTAAGCTATTAATATAATTAATATTAATGAAAGGACATGACTATTTGAAATATATGTATAAATATAGAATATCGAATACTGGAAGGGATATCATACAAAATACTATCAAACATATACAAATAAGAAAGCAAAATCAATAAATGTCCAAAACGGGACATTACACATTTACCTTCTCCAAAACTTCAAATTGAATTTCTAACTCAGCAACTAGATCAATTAGGCTCTCAATGTTTGAAAAATGTGTATCTTTCTTCGTGATATTCTTTGATATAGTCACTTCCTTCTAAATATTTTCCGAATGTGGTGACAATTGAAATTGAATTATTATCAACTTGTTCCTTATTTCAATGTCTTTGGCCATGAGAATATCAATGTATTGTATGAGTGTGAGCTTAAAATTGCATTATTTCTCAAAGGAACATTGATTGTTCAGTGTAAAGAACTCAACATCACATAGCTTCATATATAAATTATGAATAGTCTTCAAAATTGCTTCTAGTTGTATAACTAAATTAGAAATCTTTTCTTGTCTATGTATAAGTTCTCATGAGACTTTCTCTAGTACTTTGTGCTCAAACTTTCTTTCAAAACATGACATCAATTTATCATTGGTCTCTATATCCTCTAATTGAACCTTGTCAATAATATACATTAACTAATCCAAAATATTATGATGATTTTTTAAATCAGTTATTCCAAATGCATCTACAAAAATATCTTTAACAATATGTAATACCTATTTCTTTTTATGATCTCTCCTTAGTTGTTCTTGTTTTTCCTTATGGCTCACCAAATTTTTAACTCCTAAATTTTCTCCAATATCAAATTGAATAAGTCATACATAGGTAAATTAATTACCTCATCTAGACTTATTAGCTCATCTATCATCTATTTTGGTTGAGTCATAATCTAAGATCATGGGGTTGTATCACTTGGAAGTGATAACTATAAATGTTTACCCTTCTATATCAATCTAGATACATGTTGTTGCTCCACATGAGTAGATATCACCTTATTTTTAGGTGTTCCAGGAAAATAATTTGTTAGAAATGCTTTAGAATAATTGAAAGAGGGGGGGGGTGAATCAGTTATTCAAGGTCAAATGCCCTATTCAAACTTTTTCATTAAGTGTAGTGAGCCCATTTAACCATGTATTCATCCAAGGTTTAACTTTCCTATTTAGGAAGTTACTATAAATAAACATGCAAGCACAACACACAAAAGTATCAACACATAACACAGTGATTTATGTGGAAACCCAATTTGGGAAAAACCACAAGTAACATGCTACTCAATTCTCACTCTTCTGAAGTGATGCCCAGTGAAAGGCCTACCCTATTAAAGGCTTACAACATACTATTAAATGTGACCTTGTTAGAGGATTTATCCACCCTATTATAAGTGGGCTTGGTTAGAGGACTTTAGAACATTCATTTGGAATGCCACCCTATTAAAGGATTTACAAATGGCTATTAAACCAACCTAAGTCCATAGGATTTTTATATCTAATACAATTGCTAGAAAGTATTAGAAAATCTTTGACCTAATTACAACAACTTAACTTGCAGATCTCGTATCACTCTTCAGCTCTTCACATTGCCTAGCCTTTAATCTCTGCAACTTTGTCATCTTTCCCTCCTTTCAAGCTTAGTCTCCTTGAGTCTCCATGCTTAATGTACCAGTGCAAGCATCTTTCTCTGACCACTTTTCAAAGCAGACCCTCTGTGCTCTGTTCTTCCTTCTCCTAGATGTCTTCTCCTTGACACCTTTCTAACCACATTGCTATTTTGGAACTTCAATAGCAGCACTGGCTTCTTAGTTTTTGACTCCTTAAATAGAAGTCTGGAACTTCTTTTCCTGCTCAATTCTTCCAACCTTTAATTTCAATTCGTATGTATTAGATAGGATTCATTGTATCTATATTTTGTTTCCTCTAGAAACTTCTTGAGTAATCCTTTTGAATTTTCCCAAAAATGGTTTACATAGAATTTTGTGCCACTAGTTCATCATCCTTATCCTCCAACTAGTTCACAAAATTCAAGATAACAATTATGTCAGTTCAGATTTGGCAAATCTTTGATATTTCCAATAATGTACCAACTTGGCACTATTGAAATACTGGTGCTTGACACATACTGTATTACTCGGCATCAAGTGTGTGTTACTGATGCTTAGTACTTGAAGTTCACTTGGCATCTACTAAGATTTTCTGATGCTCTACACCTATTACTTTGCTCAACACTTGAACTTCACTCAACACTTGAAGTTCACCCAGCACACACTAGATTTTTCTTTTGTTTGGCTCCAACTCAAAAAAATTTCGACTTCAACTAGCTTGCTTGGCACCCACTAATGAACTTAGTTTAAGCTTTTCAGTCAACCTTATTACAACTCATTCCTCCAATGTTTCTAGGTGTGGCCAACCTCTATATCTTTGAGTATGTTATTGATACATCATCTCACCATTTTTTTAACTGATCCTTGCACTTCATTACAATATCATAACTCAACCTTTCCCTTAGGTGCTTTTGTTACATCTTGTTGATCAAAACCTCTTCATCAATCAACTAAGTGACAATATTTGGATCTTATAAGAAATTTTCATTCCTACACATAGCAGGTTTGACATCAATCAAAAAAAAAATGATTGAAAACATTCGTTTAACAACAATCTCCCTCTTGAATCTTCAAACTTCTTCTCACAGTGATCTTTTCAATCAGATTTCCAATAGGATCTAATGACTTTGCACTCAAAAACTATATAAGATTTTGTGTAGCTTCTTTCTCTTTTTTTCTCTCATGCTCTTCTTCTAACTCTATTTACTTAACATCTACAATCTTTAATTATGTCTGCAATACTAACATACAAGTGAATTATGGAAATACAATTATGGCTTTTCATTGTTTCTTAACACTTGTATCCTTAGTAAGTGATGTAAACTCAAAATTATCAGTTTTAGCACCCTTAATCTTTGGATAATCTATGACTTATAATAATACTGGATTGATATTGGTTAGAGATGTGTCAGGCTCAACATTTTTTAATTCTTCATCTATTAACACATTCTGATCATGTGATGATGAATAAAGAATGTCCTCTATGGTGACTACATCTTGTTGTTCACACCCTTCCACAAGTTGCCTAACTTCTTCTACAAGTTTTTCAACTTCTTCTACTTCATCCTCTTCTATTATGACTTCTCCATTTCTTTCCTCTTCCTCTTCTTCTTCTTTATTGATTGATGGAGTAGGGAAATCAAATGCTTCTCTCCATACATTGATACTCTCTTGGTCAACTTCATGAGCTTTATTCATCAAAATTTTATATGCCCTTTCTTTTGGCATGAATTTATTTACATGTTCTTTTAGGGAATTAGAAATATTTTCCTTCCCTAAATCTAGCATTTTTTATGGTAAGTTGGTCTCGCTAATCTTTCATTCAATATATAATGTCCATTTTCACTTAGGATAAACTTTATTGTATAATTTTTAAAAAATTTCTTTACCATCTCTATAGGTGTAGTCTTAAATTGTACAATCATTCCTATCAGAAAATTTTCAAGTTCTTCTTGATCTTCTTTATTTAAGGAATCAAAATTAATGTCTTTGAATCCAATCAAGCTTGCTTATTTAGTGATTTCTTGGCATCCCTTATCAGCAACTGAGGGAGGTGGTCTCGATACAATCTACAAATTTCTTAGATCTTCAAACTTGGTCTCTTCATCATCTTCTTCCTCCTCAGCTACCACCAATCTTCTTTTCAACCTCTTAGGAATGTTCTCCTTAGGTGAACTAGCATTTTTTCTCTTCACTTGACTTCCTTTTGATTTAATAATTGGGGGTTGGGCTATCTTTGATCTCATTAAGAATTTCACTTTTGGCTCTTGAGGCATAGAAACCTTTTGCACACCTTTCCTGAGATCATCTTTAACCTTAGGATCCACAATTATCACTTTCTTTTGTTTAGTTGACTTGGGCTCAGAAACAACTATCTTTTTCCCTTTTCCATCCTTAATTTTAGTTGTATGTTTTGATCCTTCTCATTCTTCATCATCCTTGTCCTCAAGACTTTTCTTCTTTCTTTTCTTTTCTATCTTGGGCTCACTGGACTCTATATTTATTTAATTCTTGACTATGTCATATGTGTCAAATGGTTTGGCATTTTCATCAAAATATTTTGATAATCATGCAATCACTACTTTTGTGACTTCACCAACATTAACTTCATAAGGCATATGTCTTAACCATGTAATTATAGATAACACTGCATGTACATAAACAAAATTTGTATCTAACCTGAAACATATCTCATCAAAATATGTGTCTACAATAGATTAAGGAGTCCTCATTCAATTTTTCATTTTTATTTTGAATTCCTCAAAGTAATTATCCATGATTACTTCAAAATTCTCTCCCAACTTACTTATCAGTTCATTTATCTATTCCATAGCAGTTTGGATTCTATCCCATGCTACCATCCCAATTGTAGGGAATTGATTATGTACATCAAATAATATATAGACTAAAAAATATCTAAACTTACACAATGTGTTCCTTGCCTTCCTAATTTCTCCCAAATTCATTGTTAGTTGTTACAATTTCATCTCGAGAAGGTTAGAAGTATGATCATTTTTAATAATTTTGTAGCCTAGGTCTATTGCAACACATGGCATATTGTTTAATCTGTTGGATTGGTATAATTTGTGTGCTATCACATGTAATGAAAATTCAATCACATAATCTTCAATCTCATCAATTGACATCCCTCTACCATTCCACTTTGCCTTGGTATATTTTTCAATCTCACTCCCTATCGGGCTCCTTATGGTCTTCGATCTATCTAAGGTAGGGTATCCAATAACTTGACATTTTATGGCCTTATTAATTTTTTATTGGATCTCCTTCTAACCATACCTTCATATCATGAATACAACTTAAGAAAATCTTTATCCATTCAACCTTAAGACCTTTGGGAAAACCTAGGGCACGTGTAAGCCTTTTTTCAACAACGATCTTATATTCCTCCTTGAGCACACTATTTTTGCATAGCTTCTCATAAGCTTCCATTATCTCAAAATCTCAAATCTCTCCTACTTTTCACATATAATAGGATCTTACATCTTGTATAGTCAAAAATTTGGGTGGAATTGATGATAGGGCACCAATATCATCTTTAGTTTCCTTGAAATTTAAACTGTTACTCAAATTTAGTGGGGGATACTGGTCATTTCTCACAATTTGAGTGTTTCTCACTTTCAACATATCACTTGTTGATGCCATTTCAATCTAGGTTTCTTGAAACCAAGTTCTTCTTTGGTAACTTCAAAATAATTAACTCAACACTCATAGTAACACTCACTTTATCAAATTTTCCAATTCTTCATTATGATTCGCTTGCTTTGTTACTAAAATCACCTTTAACTCCTTTAAATCACTTGTGAGCTTTGAAATTTCTTGGTAAATAGAAATGTATACCTAAATTTTATAAATACCTTCAATTTTTCATTTTAGGTCTATAATAAATGTTTTCATACATAGTAGGTGTATGATAGTTGGCTCAGTCTCCATGCTTATTTCTAAACACTCAGTTTTCATTACTTTACTTAGCCAACATTAATTTATTTGGTCAACACAACAACTTAGTCAATCATGCAATATATATTATAATGCTTGGTCAATACAGACTAGATCACTAATGCTCAGTACTCTATGTAGTAGATCTCTTTTACTTTCCTTTCTATAGATCTGTTCTTGATGCATCTTGTCTTATGTAGATATGAACTTTTAGCACATCTATGTTAGGAACTGGTGTAATATATATCATTAAACATACAATTCCTACATACCCTCTTCATTTAGTTAGTCATGGTGTGATCACCTGATCCATTGCATTGGGTGATCTCAACTTTTCTTACTCTACTACTTCTAGCTTTCACTATTTCTTTCCATGTTTTATTTACCTCAACATTTTCTTTACCTTTTTCATTTCCATTATTTGGTGTTGGTGCTCTAGTTCTATAGTTTCTACTAACATGTCCAACTTTGAGACAACTAAAACATGACAGTTCTCCATTAAGCCATTCCTTTTAATTTCCTCTAAAATGTGTCTTAATGCAATTCTCTAGAATGTATCCATACTCTCCACAATAGTCACAAGTATATCCTATGTTGTAATCCCAATTATAGGAATTTCCTTTCTTTGGTGCATGTTTTTTTTCTCATATGTCCAGTTAGATTTTTCCTTGTATCTGCACTCATGAGCTCTATATGTATATTTCTGACAATTATAATAGTGTCCTTCAAATCTAGATGTAGTAGGTGAATCACTCTTCTTTGATCTACATTCATGTGTTTGGTGTCCTACCTACTTGCAATTAAATCAATTATTAATAGACTTAGGTTTAGAATTTTTCATACTATTCCTACTTTTGTAGATGTTAGTTGTGTGTCCAATTTTACCACAATGATGACATGTAGGCTTTTCTTTAGATTTTTCATTTCTTTTTTCTCCACCTTTTGATGATTCTCCTTCTTTAGTAGATGAAAATTTCTTGTTGTATCCTAGTCCAGAAGTATCTCTTGTTGATCTTGGTGATCTCATCAGTTCTTCAAAGTATTTGATAGCCTCATTTTGTTTGTTCATTCTTTCTAGAAGTTCTTTTTCAGCCCTTAACTCATTTCATAGTTGTCCATTTTGTGACCTTAAATTGTGATCTCCAAGTCCTTCCTATTTGCTTCCTAAGTTGCATTTATCAGTTGATTCATCATATCCAATTGATTATTTCTGAGCTTATGTACTTCAAATCATCTCTCTTAAAGTTTGGTTTCCATCTATCTTTTATATTCTTCAACCATGAATTTATCGTCTTCATCTTTCTTCTTTTTCTCTATCATTTCACATAGACTTACTGGTTGAGTTTCCTATTCTCTCGAGTCTTTTTGCCTTTTTTCTTAGAATATTATTCTTGTCAAATATTTATGTTATTTCTTCATCATTGTTTCTAAATTTCCCACTGTCAAATAGTCCTTCTATATCTATTTCCTTCGATAGTGTGTCATTTTTCTGAATTGTTATCTCTCTCCTTTTCCTCGGTGATTTTCTTAACTCTTCTCTTGCTCCTTCAAGTTGATTTCAATCATCTATTTCTCAATGATTTTTTTTCTCTTGTACTCCTCCATCTCCAAGATCTAATCCTCTCAAGATGTTAGGCTTCTTCTAAGAGAATTGTGCTCTGATACCAATTGTTGGAAGGATCTAATAGGAAACAAGATATTGTGGGGGGGTGAATCGAGATCTTAAACTTTTACTTACAAAATAAAATTATTGAGTTTACACCTAATTCATCTCATATCTTAGATTTAACATCAAAATTGTACTTCATTCATCAACCTCATGAAAGTGCTAGGTGCATAGTTAAACCAAAGGGCATAACCAGCGACTCATACAATCTTTCATTAGTCTTAAAAGTAGTTTTTCTTTCATATCCCTCTCTAATGCTAATTTTATGATATCCACATTTAAAATAAATATTTTTAAAATACTCTGCTCCACTCAAACTATCCATAATGTCATCCATCCTATGCAAAGGAAATTTGTGCTTCACTATTATCTTATCTATAGCTCTAGAATCAGTAAACATTCTCCATTCTCTATTTTTCTTAGGTTCCAAAATAGAAGATATTACACAAGGACTCAAACTTTCCTTAATCAAAACTTTCTCAAGAAATTCATGCACTTATTTATTCAGCTCAATCTTCTCATTAGGTGTTAACCTGTGTGGTGCTTTATTAGGCAAACTAGCTCTAGGTATAAAATTGATACAATGACTTATACTTCTTGTTAGGATTAATATTAGATAGAAATAATAGTTACATGAAAATATAACCAATATCAAAAAATAATACATCACACAAAAAAGAACACAAGACACCAAGATTTAATATGGTTCACTCAATCCCTAGGCTACGTCCACCAACAGCAAGTCCAATATTATTATTATCCACTGATTACAAATTGCAATCCTTATAGCTTAATACCATTATAACAAACTACAATATCACCATACATTATGAAATACATAACCCTAAACCTTTTTATACAAGATTTTTTCACTTACAAAATTAGGGCTAGAATGAGTTGTCCAATAGAAAAATAGTAGTCAATGCCTTTTACAATATAAGGTAATTTTTGGTTTCGATGGTGTTGCCCCCGAAAACCTTTGTGGGGGAATTTCCCCTTGACCCCACCCTATACTATGATAGCGAGTGCACATGGGGCATTTCCCATTGACCCCATCTTGGGGGTGCTACCCCAAAACACCCATAGAAATAATCTAGGAATAAACTATACCAAATAAACTTTGGAGTCTGATTAGGCTCCACATCACAACAATCTCCCACATAGAGACTGATCAAAATCCACAATAATAGCTTCCCACTTGGAGACTGATCATAGCACTACTAAACCTAATGCTCTGACTAGAATATCAAACCACCCTAGACTATGTTGTTCTTTTATTCTATTTAGTCTAAAAGAATAACTGAAGTTGAAGAGGAGTTCAACTTCTCCCTTGTTACTACCCTAGTAAACATATATGTTGGATTATAATTTGTATGTATCTTCTCTAGCTTTAATTTTACATCATCCAAAATAGATTGAATGAAATGGAATCACAATTATATGTGTTTTTTCTTTGAATGTAGAGAAGAATTCTTTGCAATATGAATGACACTTTGGCTATCTATGAACAAATAATTATCCCTCTGTGGGTGTCTTAATTCTTCCATGAAGAATTAAATCCATATCATCTCCTTGGTTGCCTCTATAGCTAAAAAATACTCTACCTCTATAGTGGATAAAGCATTAACGTTCTATAATTGAAAAACCCATCTCACTACTACCCCACCAATAGTAAATACATAACCTATAGTACTCTATCTAGAATCAATATCCTCTACCAAATTTGAGTCAAAATATCCATGTAAATCAGTAGTAGAGACCGAAAAGTGTAAACACTTACTGGATGTTCCTCTCAAATATCTAAGAATCCATTTAACTACATTACAATGCTTAGTGCCTAGATGACTCGTATATCTGCTAACAATTCCCACTGCATGTGCAATATCTGGCCTAATACATACTATAGCATACATCAAAATTCCTATAGCTAAAGCAAGAGGTACCTTGGACATCTTAGCCTCCTCTTTGTGTGTCTTTGGACACATCTCCTTAGTCAATTTCAAATGACTAGGTAAAGGTGTGTTAATAGCTTTAG
This sequence comes from Cupressus sempervirens, assembly GCA_028749045.1. NCBI lineage: Eukaryota > Viridiplantae > Streptophyta > Pinopsida > Cupressales > Cupressaceae > Cupressus > Cupressus sempervirens. Next base: position 124,509,080 of record CM053785.1, on the reverse strand, counting down.
CATTCTCCAGAGAGAAATATTGCAACACCATCGCAATATAATTAGCCTGAGACAGTGAAAATTTTTTATTTTTCCTATTTCTTCAAATTTTCATACCAAGTATTTTTTTGCTGGCCCCAAATCTTTTACAATAAATAAATGTGATAATTGTTCTTTTAATCCCTTAATGTGATCCATATTAGACCCAACTACAAGCATATCATCAACATATAAACATAAAATAATGTAGATGTCATCATCTAACCTCTTAAAGTAAATAAAATGATATGAATGATACCTACTATATCCATGCTCATGCATAAAACTGTCAAATTTTAGATACCATTGCCGAGGTGCTTGCTTCAAGCCATATGAACTTTTCTTTAATCAACACACTAGATTCTCCTTACCTTGGACCTCAAATCCTTGTGGTTTTGCCATATATATCTCTTCATCCAAATCACCATGAAGAAAGGTTGTTCTAACATTAAGCTACTACAAATGCAAATCTTCAATAGCCACAATACTTAAAACAATATGAATAGAAGTCATTTTAACAACAATAAAAAATATTTCATCAAAATCAATGCCCTTTTTCTATGTAAATCCTTTTACAACTAACCTTGCTTTAAATATTTTCTTACCCCCATCCTCTTCTTTCAACATGTAAACACATTTATTCTAAAAATCCCTTTACCTTTAGGAAACTTGCATAAATCCCATGTCTTATTTTTTAGAAAAGAGTCAACCTATTCTTTCATTGCAACCTCCTCCTGAATCTTTGTATTCACCTACACAACTTCATCATAACACTCAGGTTCACCAACATCAAAAAGTAAAATAAATTACAAAGAAGGAGAATATATTTTTAGAGGTCTACTTAGCCTTGTTGATCATCTAACATTCATTGGGGGGTGTGGTATTTTTATTGCAGTTGTTGCAAATCATGAGGAACTATTGAAACATCATCTTTTGGAGTATTATCTAGCACTACATTATCATTTTCTTTCTTCTTATGTTGCTGCAATAGATCTTTGTAAAACACTTTCTCATTGAATATGACATCCTTATTTTTTATAATTTTACAATTTTTAAAATCTCAAAGCCTATAATCAAATTCATCAATTGCATATTCAATAAATATACATTTCTTTGACTTAGCTTCCAACCTGGTTCTATTTTCAAAATTTATATGTGCAATTCTTCACAACCAAAGGTTTTGAGAAAAAATAACTTACCTTCTTACCAATCCATGCTTCCTCTAGAATACCATAGCCCAAAGGAGTAAAGAGACCTCTATTAATCAAATATACAAAAATATTACTAGCCTCCACGCACATGTCAAAGGAAAACCTAGCATGCAACCCCATGCTCCTTGCAGATCCATTATTCTCATATTCGTGCATTCAACCACTCCATTTTCCTATGGGGTCCTTGTAATAGTTTTCTATCTATGAATACCATTAGTGGAGCAACAATATTCAAATTCATAACTACAATACTCACCACCATTATCAAATCTAAGACATTTTTAATCTCTTACCAGTCTCATTTTCAACCAAGCATTTTCATTTCTTAAAAGTTTGAAATACATCAAATTTCTATCTAAGGAAATAAATCCATTTTTTTTAGTTGCATCATCAATAAATATAACATAATAATGAGAGCCTCCAAGGGAAGATACCAAAGTAGATCCCCATACATCTGTATGCTCAAGCTCTAATTTCTCACTTTTCTTTTCCTTCCCACTCTTCACAAAACTCACTCTCTTTTGTTTTCCATACACACAACTTTCATAGAAATCCATATTAACACATTTAGGCCTAGTAAAAATTTCTTTGAATGAATTAATTTCATACCTTTCTCACTCATGTGTCATAGTGTTGTATCAAAATCTAGAACATTTGTTTGTTCTTTCTGCTCAACTACAACAACTATTCCTATATATTCATTTTTCTATGAAACAATCAAAGTAGAAGGAACAGTATGACCTGTACAAAGATATAAGGTGCCTACTTTCACACATTTTCCTACTACAAAGGATCCTTTTGAAATCTTATAGTTTTTATCATTAAAAGTAACTACACAACCCTCATCACCGAGTTTCCCTGCTGAAATTAAATTCCTACTTAGCCTAGGAACATGTCTTACCTCATGTAGTAGATAATGATTCTCATTCTGCAAATTAATCTTAACATTTCCCTTTCCAAAAATTTGAAAGGGTTCATTATGCCCCAAATAAAAAATTCCAAAATTCCCTTAGACATAATCAATAAAATAACCTCTATAAGGTGTAGCATGAAGTAGAGCCTCAAAATCTAAAACACATGAATTATCAACACTTTCTAAAGAAAGAAGAAAAGCATCCTCTTTAGATTTATTACTTACAACATTTTCCTCCTTGTTCCCTTCTAGTTTTACTTACAACATTTTCTTATTAGGTGAATGGTTGTGAGGTGTCACCTTCCTACATGTGAGCATCCATTAGCTATATTGGAAAGATACTTTGCTATCTTTAGTCTGATAGATGGTTGCTCCTCATTGGTTGGTGTTGCCACCTCCTCCCTCTTCCTATCCTATATAAGCATGCTACCTGGCTTGTATTTGCATCTCTTGTTTTTGCATCCTCTTAATGCTATTTTGCTTCTAGCATTTGCATTACTCTCTTGGAGACTAACTCTATGATGCTATTTTGATTTTGTATCATTTGATTTCATAGTTTAGATATTTATTCTTTGCACTAGTTTTCTGGGATATTAATCTTATCAGATTCTAACATGGTATTAGAGCTTTTCTATGTGCAAGAGTAGATTTCAGTTTCCTTATTTGAGAGATTCGGGGGGGGGGCTAATAAAATTTATTGTAGTTTTTTGAAAAATGAAGTATGTTCTTCTCTTGCATCTTTGGATGATCTTGAGAATCAAAAAAGTTTTGACAAAAACTGTTTTGCTCTGGGGTTTCAATCTCAAATCTAACAACCAACTTGCATATTTGTAGTTTTCAATCAGTATTGCAGGTTCCAGCATGCCAATGATGGACTTAGGAAGCTGATCCAGCATTTGCATGTCATATTTTGGTTGCTAGGATTGGTTTTTGATTTTTGGAGCTATTTTTTACTGTTAAAGGCGTCTAATTTACACTATAGCAGCATCTTTTGTACATCAACAAGAAAAACGCTTTCTAGATTTTGTTCGCAGCCCCGAAAAACCATCTGGGTATCTTTTAGATTTTGCATGTAAGCTATATATTTTGCAGAATCGAGCATGAAAAGCTACAGCCATACCCCTCTCCATTGGTAATCATAGATTTGAATGTAGTTTTCAAATGTCTCATTCTTGTTCATACGGACTTCGATTTTGATTATTCTTGTTATGAACTTGGCTATTTTTTTGTGCTCTATCCACTAGTGGAGTTGTTTTTTGATTTTCATGCATGAATTCTTCAGAAATTGCAGATTCTCAGCCGTGAATGTGCACAGTTCTCATTTTGGAAACTTCAGAGGATCATAACTTTCTCATACGACCTCATATCAAGGTGATTCTTTTTTTGAAAGTGCATAATTTTTTAAATAGATCGTAGTGGTGTTATTTGTTTCTGTCATTATTGTGCTCAAGTTTCACTTTTAGCATATGCTCTTCATGAGGGTTTGTAATGCATTGAAATCAAGACCACTAAGTATTTCTTTCTAGTGGTAGTTGTAAACACACTAAAATAAAGTGTCAAATCATATTTCTTTGCGGGGGGGCGGCGGGGGGGGGGGGGGGGTGTTCTTTGATTGAGTAAAAAGGGGGGGGCATTGTCGTGGTTGGGTTCTCTTCTTTTTAGCATTTCTTCATCATGGATCAAACAAATATGCCCATCCTAACTCTATACAATTACTTTGAGTGGAAATCATGCATGAAAATTCACTTAAGGAAAGCTGGATTAAATAGGATAACTATGAGACTTGAAACTAAACTTGCTAAAGATGAAGACAAGCCTAAGTGGTTTAACAAATGTGATTAGGCATATGGAACATTGTGTTTGTCTATCTCTCCTAACTTTCTATTTCACATTGAGTCTTTGGATACACCAAATGAAGTATGGACAAAGCTAGAAACACTATTTGGCACATAAGATTCAATGAGGGGTCATATGTTGGAAAATGAATTAATTAGTTTGAGTGCAGGCAATTTCAACACAATTCAAGATTTCTTCACCAAATTTAAATCACTAAGGCTGCAGTTAAAACAATGTGGAATTGAAAAGAAAGATGAACAACTGATTCTTAGTATTCTCTCTAAGCTAAGTTTAGAATATTCTGTGTTTATCTCTACCTTCTATGCTACTAAGGGTTCACTTGGTACTCAATTCACCATGCCATCTTTAGATGATTTTGTTGTCAATCTCACTCAAGAAATGGACAAGCTAATCTAGATGGGCACTCTTACGTCTTCTAAGTCACATGCCTTAGCTGCCAACCAAGACACAAAAAAACAACAAGGACAAAGTAGTACCAACAATAGTAAGGACAAGAAACAAAAGAATAGCAAGGAGAAGAAGGATCAGATACTAGTTTCTTCAAAAGTAACTATTGATACACCATCTTCCAAGGGCGATAAGCCTAAGAAAGAAAAGGTCAAATGTGCCTATTGTGAAAGACTTGGTCATGATGAACATAAATGTTTGAAAAAACAACTTGATCACTTAATATACATTCTTGAAAAGAATAATATCAGTGTTCCTGAGTCTATCAAACAAAGTTCTAATGAAGGTTCTAACAAAGAAAAAGAAAATAGCAAGGGGAAAGGAAAGGGCAAGGCTCTTTTTGCAGTTGCTTCCTCACCATCCACTTGGGTTCTTGATTTGGGTACTTCACACCACATGGCTTCATCTAAGGAAGAAATTGTATCCTTGGAGCCATGTACTATGCCTTCTATGTTGATGGGTGATAACACTCCTATTGAGGTGTGTGGGAGAGGGTCTGTTGATGTGGGGTATGGCACATTCCATGATGTTCCTTGTGTACCCTCATTGTCAACTAATCTCCTATCGGTCTACCAAATCACTTGCACAAGTTTAGGTAAGCAAGTTGAGTTCACTCCTAGTTCAGTGGAGATATTTGAGTTGCATAATGATTCTACAGTTGCAGTTGGGAGAGCAGATCATCAATCACGACTCTATATGTTTTTTCACTTTGTTCCTGATCCTCCTTTGACTATTTTTCTCACTCACTCTAATGATGTGAGCAGATTATGGCATGAGTGGTTTGGTCATCTTAACTTCTACTTACATCAGCATAACCAGTAGAGCATGGTCACAAGGTTGCCTTCTACTTTGACATTGGAGTCACTTGGAATACATGATAGATCTTCTAATGGGTCAGATTCACTTGAGCAGTCTTCTACCTCCACTTTTGATGTAGAGAGTGATTCAAAAGACTCACCTCCTTCTTCTCCTAGTCATCATTCACAGGTTGATGATTCTCCTCTAGATTCTCCATCTTCTGGTCCACTTTGGGCTAGACAAACCTTGCAGTTTGTAGGTGATTGGGTTGGGGATCCATTAGACACCAAGCATACTCGTTCACAATTCCAGGATGCTCTACATATCTTCATTGCTACTGCCACAAATCCATAGTCCTTTCATGAGGCTTCTGGTATTTTTGAGTGGGATACATCGATGCAGGAGGAGTATAGTTCCTTGATGAGAAACCACACTTGGGATCTTGTCCCTTTTCCTAAGGGAAGAAAACTTGTTCGATGTAAGTGGATCTACCGGACAAAATTTGCAAGCTTTGCTAGGGGTATGGGATGCTTCATCTTTTGGGGGGGCCACTTCCTCTCACTTGGAGTCCTAATTTTCTTTGGGGAGTCTCTTTTCTCTCTCTTTTGGGGGAATTTTATGTACATGGGTACCTAATCAAGCTTGACTTGTTGGGACCCATTTCTACATCCACCTAAGCTTCGCTTATGGGGGGGTGTTAGTGTAGTTTTTTATTTTTCCTATTTTGCTAGGTTTATCCTACACTTTTAATAATCTCGCTTAGGTTAATAAAGCATGTCTTATTAGGTGAATGGTTGTGAGGTGTCACCTTCCTACATGTGAGCATCCATTAGCTATCTTGGGAAGATACTTTGCTATCTTTAGTCTGATAGATGGTTGCTCCTCATTGGTTGGTGTTGCCAACTCCTCCCTCTTCCTATCCTATATAAGCATGCTACCTGGCTTGTATTTGCATCTCTTATTTTTGCATCCTCTTAATGCTATTTTTCTTCCAACATTTGCATTACTCTCTTGGAGACTAACTCTATGATGCTATTTTGATTTTGTATCATTTGCATTCATAGTTAGATATTTATTCCTTGCACTAGTTTTTTGGGTTATTAATCTTATCAGATTCTAACACATTTTCCTCCTTGTTCCTTTCTAGTTTATCTCCTTCATTTATCTTTTGAGTTTAGCAATCTTTCTTCTTATGCCCTGGTTTACTGCAATACCAATAATCTCTTGGTCCTCTAGATTGAGACCTTTTCCCCTTTGACTTTGCTTTTGATTTTTCATGATTTTCTAAATTATTTCCTCTCTCAATCATTATGTCTCTACTTTGTGCATTCAAATCATTTCCTAATATAGATCCACCTAAGGTTTACCTATGATTTTCCTCACTTAGAATAACACTAGTTACATCATCAAATTTTAGGGTATTAGATCTAGAAATAGAATTACTTGCAGTCATTACCAAATCATTCCATCTTTGAGGCAAAGAACACAAGATCAACTAAGCCCTAATTTCTTTATCAAAATTGACATTTATAGAAGATAACTAACTAGTAATAGTATTAAACTCATTGAAATTATATTCAATAGATCCACCTACTCATTTAAATGATCTACAATAGATCCACCTTTTGTCATATTCATATTAAATAAATGATTTATGAGAAATACCTTGTTTAAAGTGGAGGGCTTTTCATACAATTTTTCTAGGGTTTGCATTAACTCTTACATCATTGTTTCTTTTGTAATGTTAAATATCACTGATGGTGCCAAGAATAATTGAATACTTCCAAGTGCCTTTCTATCTAAAATCTCTAAGTCCTCATCTATCATCATTCCTTATTTCTTGGCTTTCCTTCCAATGGCTTCCATAAATCCTTTTGATAAAGATAGTCTTCCATTTTTATCTTCCATAACTAAAAGTTATGCCCATTAAACTTCTCAACCTTCAGCTTACCCTTGCCTGCCATTGCTTTGACTCAATTATGAGACTCCCACTCAACTGTGAGACCTTCCTACAAAGGATAGCTATTTTAAAAAATGACCACAGTCTGGCTAAAAAAATGATGATTTGATCTTTAAAAAAAATGAAGACAATCTAAACTTAAAATAAAAATGATGATCGTCTAGCTCTGATACCACTTGGTAGGATTAACCTCAAACAAAAATAGTAGTTACATAAAAATATAACCAATATCAAAAAAGAATAGATCGAATAGAAGAGAACACAAGACACCAAGATTTAACTCAGTTCACCCAATCCCTAGGCTATGTCTACCAACAAAAACTCAAATATAATTATTATCCATTAATTATAATCCATAATCCCTTATAGATCAATACTATGGCAAGAAGCTACAATATCACCAGACATTATGAAATCCCTAACCCTGAGCCTTTTTATGCAAGATTTTGTTTCTTACAAAATCAGGGCAAGAATAAGTTTTCTAGCTCTAATACCACTTGTTAGGATTAACCTCAAACAAAAATAATAGTTACATGCAAATATAACCAATATCATAAAATAATAGATTGAACAGAAGAGAACACAAGACACCAAGATTTAATGCAGTTCACCCAATCCTAGGATACATCCACCAACAACAACTCCAATATTATTATTATCCATTGATTATAATCCAAAATCCCTTATAGCTCAATACTATAGCAAGAAGCTATAATATCACCATACATTATGAACTCCCTAACCCTAAGCATTTTTATACAAGCTTTTTTTGCTTACAAAATTAGGGCTAGAATAAGTCATCTAATAGAAAAATAGCAATCAACACCTTTTACAATATAAGGTGTTATCCAGGACCTAGTACAAACACTGCCCCCAAACCCCTATAGAAATAATATGGGGAGGAATTATGTCGAATAAACCTCTAAGTCTGATTAGGCTCCACATCAAAATATTTATCATAGGAGGAAAACTATTAGGTATATTATTAGAAATGATGTCATAAAACTATGTCAAAAAAGGTTCAATGTTAGGTGAATGTTCTAACTCATCTTGTTTCTCAATTTTCCTTGGAATCAAAGAATAACAAACATTATGCTCATTCATTTCTTTTCAAACTTACTACCCTCAACCAATCATACTCAGACTATAGTATAGTGATTTTCATTCAACTTCTCTACCAAAGGTAACAATATTTGTTTCTTCCCATTCACCCAAATATTATACTGATTCAATCTACCATCATGTAAAACTTTTCTATCATACTACCAAGGTCTACCCAAAAGAATTTGACAATAATCCAAAGGCATAATATCACACAAGACTTCATCATGATAATTTCCACTTTTAAAATTTACAAGGCGTTGTTCACTTACAAGTATTTCTTCTAGATCTAAGAAACATGGTAAGGCTTAGGATGTCTCAATCTCTACAATTGTAATTTGTTAACCAATTCTTTGGATGCAAAATTATCATAATTTCCATTATTAATGATTAATTTGCAACATTTTCTAGTGACTTACATCTTGTTTTGAGTAAACTTCTCCTCAAAATAAATTCCTCATTAGTGTCCTCATTCCACAATACCTTTCTAACCATTAGGTTCTCGCCATTCTCAAGTTCATTGGATTTTTCATCAACTTCTTCACAAGACAAAGTATTTCTTCTGTTACCTCTAGTCTTCTTTCCAAAGTTAATACATTCAAAATCCCTGTGACCTTCTTGTCTACATTTGTAACAAACACCCTTAAACCAAGATCTTTCTTCAATTTTCCCATTAGTGTTATTCTTAGAGTAACTAGTATAGCTACCTCTAGAGTAATTACCTCTTTTTATACCAAGTTTATCCTTCCAACCTTTATCTTGCACTATATTTTTAGATCTACTACTTTCTCCATAATTTTAGCCCCTGCTTCTCTGAAATATACCACCTCTTCATCTCTGTCTTTGATCATGTTTCTTTTCCACTCTTTCTTCATCCTTCAAAGAAAATAGATATGCTTCCTCCACACTATCCATTTTGACATAATTTATCTCATCCTAAATTGATGTCCTCAGCCCATTTAGATATGTAGCCACCTTCTTTACTTCATCATCCACATGTCTAGATCTAATATCCAATTTATAGAATTCCTCACTATATTTTTCACACTCATGTCCTTTCTCCTTAAATTTTGAATCTTCCTCAAAAAATTAACTTGGTAATTTGTAAGGAGAAACTTCTTCTTCATCATCCCAAGCATCTTCATCCATGTCTTGATCTTTCTTTTCCTCTCTTATGTTTGTCAATTTGCAAATGATCCCACAAAAGAGATGCATGACCCTTCAATTTTGTAACTGTTATCTTAATCTTTCTATTATTAGTAGTACCTTCATACTTGAAATGTTTTTCTATTTCATACATCCAATCCAACACCACATTATCCTCAAGACTTCCATCATAGAAAGAAACTTCATTAGTGTGGCTAGCATTCTCTCTAAAAAAAACTCTCAAAATCCTTTCTTCATATTTTTCAACTTTAGGTTTAGTATTAGGGTGATTTGTTACCTCTTCTTCATCACTAACATCTTCAAGATGTACTCCTCTTCTATGGGATGTCTCCATAGCTTCAAGCCTAGTTGCAATCTCCCTTAGCATTTCCATTATAGAATTGTCTACATTTCCTCTACCATGAACCATCTTGACAATAGGTCCTGCAAGATCATAACCTTCTACAAGTTATAGGTCAATGTTAGATATGCCACCCTAGAACCAATCTAATAAGGTTATCCATAATCCAGTCCATAAGAAATAACTAGGTTCTAATAATACCTAACACAAGGAGAGGGCATAAATTAAGCAATAACAACTCAACTTAAGCCAACAAACACCCCTGCTCAAAGTTATACATGAAAGAAACATACAAACTAGTGTATGTAAGACAATATTCTAGACTTTTACTTGGGTGTAATTAATAAGAAAAATATTGAACATAAGGCTTGGCAACTAGCCACCACATTGTTGTAATTATTAGAATAAATCAAACAACATGCTTGACTATGAGGCCTTCTAAGTTAAGGCCATATATAATGAAATTATGGAACAAGAATCCAAAATCACATTCATATCTTCTTCTTCAATTTTCTCTTATTACTATTGATACTAAACTACCACTAACCAAGCTTCTTGTATAGAAAGCTAAGCCACAAGTCATCTAGTCAGGGTTTTAATTACACTATAGATCCAACCTTTGAGGTGTAAACCAAACCCAAGAAAATAGAAACATAAAGTGATGACCACATGAAGGAGGATCCACACATATTTGAGTCAAATTCAAACTTTGCAACATGCCAACATGACTAGAAAACTATGCTAAAAGAAATAACATACCTCATTGGAAGAGAAATGTAGGAAATAGTGACCACTGATAATGACACGCAACTTGAGACATACAAATGATCAAGGCTTGCACACATAGGATAAAGATCTAGGATAGGTCCTTTTCATGATGTTAGCTCTACAAAGATCAAAACTGCAAGCAAAAACAACTACTTTATGAACAACAAACTGGTATAGAAAAGAAGACATATTTTTGGTTGATGCAAGATTTCTCCAAAACCAAGATGCTTCTGCATCACAAATGATTATTGTCAATATAATAAACCATCTAATTTATCTTTACATTTTTTTGTATTGAAAACAATAAAGCTTTTCTCCATCGAATTCAACACAACTTTTACAATTAAACCCAATGCCTTTTTGCTAACAATTGAACTTTCCACCATCATATTCAAAATAGCTATCTAATAATTCTTTATAATAATTTATATATATTCATCCTTACTCCCCAAACTAATGAAAAAATATTTTTTAACTCTTTAGCTCACATGTAATATAGTACTTGTTATGGCATTTTGAGATAAATATTAAAATAAAATAAAAATTGCCTTATTAAAAATTCTTTGTCAAAAATGTATTGAAAGGAGTATAAGCCATCAAATTGCAGCAATCTATGTTGGATAAGAAAATAAATTTATTTGATTTGGTGAAAGAATAAATGTTCTTTTATCATTTTTGTAGAAGGGAAGAAGTAAAGAAAGGGAAAACTTGTCAAACTTCTATTTTTTGCATGTGGAAGTGGCCAAGTAAAGCCTAGCAAGCTTGTAAATTTGAAATTACATGATATTGGCATGAAATCTAAGCAAATTCATGCACTTTAAATCTTCCAAATCAAAGTTAAAAAGGATTAAGCTTTCTCTAATGGTCCATACCATTGGTGTTAGTAAACAGATTTGTTTTTTCATAAAATACCCTTAGACTAACTTTTGAAGCCCAAATCAAGAAGACAAGAATTTGTAACTAACAGTTGGGTCATTTTGCAATTGAAATACATAAGCACCCTCTAAAATGTCCTGGGTACAACTCCCCATGTGATATTTTCAATGAATCCACTAAACCACAAATGGAAAAGCTTTTAACCTGAAAGCAAGAAAGGCACACAAACATCTATTCATAAAAATAGAATAAATGTGAAAGTTTTAAATAAAAATATAAATGAATATGAGAAATTGACACATATCCCAATCCCTCAAATCCATAAATTAAGAGTAAATAAGAATAAAAGAAGATTTTGTATCTATTCTTGATGAATGTCTTAATATGAAAGCAAAAGCCTAGAATTAGTTGTATATCTAAATTGACAACAATTCTTAAAAAATTATAAAAAGATAGCTTAAAATAACCCAAAGTAAACAAGACTAGATGCACAAACCAAAAAAATTATTTCTCTATTCATTCAGCATCAAAAAAATGAGCTCATGGGCTCAAAATCTACACAACAAGTTGCGTTGAAAAGAAATACATCTCCTCTCTATTACAATAAAATAAAATAAAACACCCTCTTCCTATAGCACACTATCTCCAAAAAAAGAACTCGCCCTCATTTCTTAAAACTCCCTTACGCAAAATACCCTCTAGAGAAACCTCATTCAATTTCATAACTAATTTGTGGAAAAGATTATTAATTAAATCTAACTTTCCCTTGATTACTATTCTTGGTGCCTTTCTTTTTCTTAGATATCTTCATTTCATTGTAATGTTGTGTATAAAATTTGGATTTTATAATTATAACTTTATAAAATAAACCCCTAGTCAAAATGTAAATATGCATGCTCTTTCTATTAAATATAACAACTTTTTCTCTTTGTTAATTACAAATATTCTTGATATTTTTTATTGGATAATAGGATAGGTGGCACATATCGGTGATGAAGTGTTGTCATCATGATTGTATTGACAGGTTAGATAATACTCCACTCATAAGTCCATAACTTTTGATCTGTAATGAATCTTACAAAATATTTTTAGCCTATGTGCACTTGTGTGAACCTGTTGAACTATAAGAACTAGTTTGAACCAACTAAACCAGTTTGCACAAGTTGAACTACTCTAAACCAATATGAAACTATGAGAACCTTATTGAACTTGACTAATCTTATTTAAATTAATTATACTTGCAAACTAGGATGAACTAGTTTGAACCTGATGAATTTAAACTTCATAAATTAGGTGGGATTTTTTAACCTTTTGGACCTATATGAACCTAGTTCAAATTGAATTTGATCATCTTCAAAACACTTTCTTCATGCAAAAGATCATTAATGAATCCCACATACTTGATTTCATGCCATTATAAACAGAGAAAGTACTCTTAAAAAGAAAATTAATAAGGGTCTATATGTGGGTTAACATTGGCTCTACTAGGGAACTACTTTTTCATGCAAAAAGTAGAGAACTTCCAGCATCTATGGTTGAAATAATAGTTCTAAGGAACCATTGGGAAATAGAGTCACAAAAGAAATGAGTGTAGGGAGTTTCTTGTAGATGGATGGAGGGGAGTTGGGAAACTAGCAAGTCAAAACACCTAAACTAACAGCAAGCCAAAACAAGATGAAACAAAATAGACTAATACATGTATAGAAAAAAATTGCAAAGAAAGGACATATTCAAAAGTGTATACATAGGTAGGAAAGTCCTACCTCAAGAGGAATGATGAGAACAATTCATACATGACATTAACCAATGAGGAGAAGTGTGATCCCTTCCTTGGTATAAGATTGTATGAGACTAAAGTAGCCCAAGACCAATGCTCTTAACATACTTTCTCAATGTTGAATGCTAAATTGGTAGTGTGCAATAATTTTTTGACAAAAAAAGTCTCACCTGAAGAGCTAATACTTGTCATAAACTTATGATTTCTCCTAGGTCTTTTTTGTATCACTTCTCAAATAATTGCCAACTTCTAGCTAAAAGAGATGATGCCTATAAAAATATTCATGAAAGATTGCATAATATTTGCAATTAATGTTACCAAGGTCATCATTTTTTACAAAATGTTTAGCATCTTGACATATTTCAGCAAAGAAAGGCATTTCCTCTTACATGAGTCTTTCTTTTACAAGAATACTTACTTTGTTTCTAGAAAAAGGATATCATCATTATGCATACCAGGTATTCCACCTATCTCCCCACTTATCAAACCCTCAAGATATTCAACACCATCTTTATAATTTATATTTTTCTCTACAGATCTTTTCTCTTTGATAGTTGATAGGAATCGACACATGATTTCTTCCTCACAAAAAAGAATGTTGTCCCCAACAATTGACCTCTCTTGGCACTATGGTACCTCATTTGCATGGTTTTCTACCTAATGAATCTCATTATGAACTAGATTTTCAAAATTAGATAAATATTTATCATCAAAAGTAGGGGACCATGATATTACCTTGTCATCAAAATAATAATATTCTTTAGTTGGCTAGTTGCAATTTTTAAAATACAAAGAATCATCTGTATTTGTCTTTATGAAACCAAAAATCTCACACGTGACTGCATACTAATCTAAAAATATTCATTATTAGAACTATTTGGATCAAGATGACATTTCATACCTCTAAAATTAAGAGATTCCACCTCTAGGGTGGAGAAAGGTTGTGGCACAACCTCACTCTTCAAATTTTTAAGTTCTTCAGCACTGATTTTCTCCTTCTAGCTTGTTGATGGCTCTTGCGCAAGAATTTTTTTCTTGATGGGGTTGGCACCATAAAAATATTTCAACCATCTCACTTCCTTTTCCACATCCTCTACAACTTCTTTGAATCTATTGTTTCTAAATGGTGGAATAAAGATAAAAATATATGAGGTATCTTCACTTCTTGTTGGAACCCAATCTTTTAAAATTTCTAGATATGCTAGGAATATCTCTTGACATTCTTCCTCAATAAAGATTCAAACCTCCATCCTCAAGGAGACACCTTCATATTTGTAATAAAATAAAATACTAGAACTTTGATTTCTTTACCTAGAAAAGTTGTCGAAAAATTGTTAGTAAATAGATTTATCTTTTCACAAGCTATCCTTAGAGTGACTTGTGAAAGCCCAAATCAAGAAGACAATAATATATAACTAATAGTTGGGTCATCATGAGTATATTGATAGGTTTGATAGTACTCTACTCATAAATCCATAACTCTTGATATGTAATGAATCTTACATAACTCTTTGAAGAGAATTGAGAAAAGTAGGTTTTCTCAAAAATATCCAAAATTCAACTCGAGCCAACAGTGGGATTAAAATTTATTTACCCCCCCAACATGACTATTTTTCTATAATCGGTGAATTTTTGGCTACAAGTTACGTTGAAAAATATGAATATTATCCATATCAACTCTTACATATAGATCACTAATTTGAGTTGAGATTCATGGTTTGGATATGTTCTCCCATGCAAATATTCATATAGATCTATGTCATCATTTTTATCCAATATCATGACACATTTCCTATGAATGTTTTACTAAATAACTAGTCTAAACTATTGAACTAACAAACCTGCATTCGGAACTTGAACTTCAAACCAATTTAAATTACATTTCACCCAAATTAATTTGGAAGTGTAAACACAAACCAATATGAACCATGCCATACTAGGATGAATCACTTTAATTTATCTAAAACTCTAGAGAACCTATGTGAACTTGTTAAACCATTTGGACTGCTTTGAACTATTATGAACTTAGGTGCACTTGCATGAACCCATTGAACTATATAAACTAGTTTGAACCAAGTGAACTAGTTTGAACCAACTAAACCAATTTGAACTAGTTGAACTAGTGTGAACCAATTGATCTAGTTGGACTTCCTTGAACCAAAATGAAATGGTGAGAACCTTATTGAACTTGACTGGTCTTGTTTGAACTAATTTGAACCTACAAACTAGGATGAACTAGTTTGAATCTGATTGAATTTAAACTTGATGAATGTGATGGGATTTTTGAACCTATATGAACCTAGTTTAACTTGCATATGATAATCTTTAAAATGTTTTGTTCTTGCAAAATATCATTAAGAAATCCCACACACTTGATTTCATGCCATTATGAATAGGGAAAGTAGTCAGATTTTGAAATCTTTAATAAGGCTCTATATGTGGGCTAAAATTTGGTATCCACATTTCTAAACCCTCTAATACAACATTAAATCCTTTTTTAGTTAAAAATATCAAAAAAAAGTGGAAAATAAATATATAGAGGAAGCAACTTTCTGACAGTGACTATGAGAGATACATTTTCCCATGTGTAATGTGTTATCTGTACTCAATACTATAATTCTTGAGAAAAACATTGCTAAGGAAAAAGGTAGTTTCCCCTCTTTCCATTGATGCACAAGTGTGAGAAAGGGTAAGGATTTTTTGAATTTTTAATTCTTGATTCTCATGTCACATAAGTTTGTTCAATTAAATTAAGGAGTATCAGTGGCTTGACCAAGGTCTGTGAGCATATGATCAAGAAAGTGTTAATGATTGACCCTATTTTACTTATTGAGAAGATATATTTAGTGTTCTGATTGACATAAAATATGAAAAACCCACTTGTTCCCTATTGTAGACACCTAAAAACCTTTAGAAAATAAAGTATTTTTATTTTCTGAAAAAGTCCTGATGACATCATCATTTATTAATTAATTAATTATTTAATTAATTAATTAATTTTCATGCCATTAAATCCCTTTATCTTAATTAAAAATATTTAATTAAGGAATCCCTCCCAAAATTGTTTAAATCTTATTTAAACATTATTTCCTTATTTATTAATTATTTAATTAATAAATTGACCAAAAGTCCTAAAATAAATAAAAAAATTATTTTTTGCCCAAAACTTGGCCAATTTCCTTATGACCAATAACCTCTTCCAAAATCTTCTAATCCTTCTTTAATTTCGATTAAAGGCTAATCTCATCATTTCCTACCCCTAACCCCAACTCAAAATATTTAATTAAAATTAAATATTAATCCTCATGTTTATTAAAAAAGTTTTAATAAATATCTCCTCAACCCAAACCCTTGAAAAAAAAAAAACTCAATTTATTTTCTAAAAATCTAATTTATCCTCATCCTAGGAAATTATAGACTATTCTAGAAAGTCTTTATCCTCATCCAAAATCTAGACTCTTCTAGAAGATGTCTTTAAACCTAATCCTAATCCCCTCCTAACCTTGTCACATTCCCTAAACATGGGTTAAAACTTACTAACCCAAGCCAAAGTTAACAAAAATCTCCTCCTTCACCCACCCTCATTAAATGCCATCCACTTGCCTATCCCTAAGCTAATCCTAAACCATCCTAATCCATCCTCTAATCATTTGCACAAGCCTAAACAAGCTTAAAACCTTCTTAATCAAGTCCAAGTCGAAATTGCTCTCATCACCCTCAAAATATCTCAACCATAAAACTTTATGAAGTCCACTAGGTCATAAATGACTCTTACAAGCCCTTTTATTGCTCTTACAAGTCATTATGAGGGTCTTTATGAAGATTTTATCCCTTGAGCCTCCTTTGTTGACTCATCCTTCACCTTTCCTCCATCCTCTCACCATGTGACATGTGTCACTCCTTGATTGGCTATAAGGAAGCACAATCTATGTGCTCTCCTCTCATGCAATCTAAGCCCTCCATGAGCTTTTTCACATCTTTGCATCTTAGCCCTCAATCCCTCAAGCCTCTTGCCTATAAATTGGATCCTTCCCCTTTGCAAAATAACACAATCCATGAAGTAAAGTTATAATGCTATTTTGAGATCCAAATCCATACTAAAGCCATCTATCCACACCAAAAATCCACAATCATCCATTGAAGCCTTTGGAAGCATATTGAGCATACATCCTATCCATTTAGATAAAGCTACTCAACAAGAGAGCTTCTTATTGAGAGAGTCCATTAATGGCTCATATTCTCAATTGAGAGCTCATCTTAGTCTATCTTGAAGTTTATGAATTTTGTTTAGTTTGTAGAAGCTTTATTAAATTTGGTTTCTATTAGCATACTAACATTGCTCATATACATTTTGGTACGCCTGGTGGGACCGCTCCTCTCGGCTGTGTGACATCTTTTTGGTCTCATCTACAGATTTGGGCCTCACATACTTTGGGTATATCGAGGACTCCTTAGCTAAACCAACTGTCAACCTTGTAGACAACCATCTAGGATGTTAATGTGTTTGAGGTGACTGATCGAAACATTTGTAGAACATACACTCTCCTTGGCGCAAGTATCACTTTCTGAGAATCAAAAACTTCTATCTGGTTGTTTTTATCTATTGCTTGATCTTTTATTTTTTGAATGAATGTTTGCCAAACTTGGTCAATCCTAGCTTAGGGCATACTTAGCGTAGTCACTGCCTATTCTAGAAGTTGAACGAGTTGAAGCAAAACAACCAAGATCTCTCAAAGCCAAGCAGATTCAGAAATTGATGTCAGAGCAACCCAAACCCAAACAGAAGTTCCACAAAGTTAAACTCAAACCATCTCTAGCATACCAAGAACTTTTAGCCAAGAGAAAAGAAATAACACCAAGCCCACGAATTGCCAAACTCCACAAAGCAGAGGACAAAGCTATCGACGAAGCACTTCAAGAGGCCTGGTTAGAGCGCACCATCAAATTTAGCCAACATCCAGGAGTTAATCCTACTTATGCCTTACCAACTAGGCATGATTTCTATGATTAGACACTCTTGTTTCTCCACATCTTCTTGGATTAGCTTCACTTTAGAGTCATCTTTGTAGAAAAGCCAGCCATCTTAGGTTATCCCTTTAAGCATTATTAGCTCTTCCGTCTCATTTAGAATTAAACCATCTAGCCAGCAATCAAAACCTCACATCCAAGCCTTCAAAATTGTTGTCACTTTTGCCAAAAGTTTGCCACTCCTAAAATCTTCCAAATCCATCAATCTTACCAAGGTTATCCCTTTGACAGAGCTTTTTCTAGGGTAATCCAGCTTTGTCACTTGTTATCCCTCATCACCTTGAGCTAAAGGTTGGGATCCACAAGTGGTCAATCTCATGTTCTTCCTAAAGGATCATCAGTCTATCCTTAAGTTGACACAATCACCACCAAACTTGCACATAGGAAAGCAGACCTTTTGTGCTTTGGCAACATATCTTTGAAGTTAGAATCTCCAACCCAATCCTCCTTAGGTTTTGTCATATAGCTTTGCCTTAACCTAGGAAATCATTTGCATAGAGAAGCCTTCCCCCTTTTGCATCCATCAGCATTATTGCATCTCATCCCTAGGAGCATTTTTCATGCCACCCGTCACTCGCTTAGCCAAGAAGAAAGAAAAAATGGAGCCTTATCATTTGGATCGAACAACCTCACCCCCCTTGAGCACTCAGCCATCCTTCAGCCCAGAGAAAGCTATGCCATCATGTACTGACATTGAAGCTTTCATGAACCAACCAGGAAATGCAGTATTGGTAAATTCCATTATAGAAAAAAACAAAGAGACAATCATGGCTAATTTTCGAAGGGAAAATGTAGGAACCTTTAACTTTGGAAGACCCCCTCCATTATCAGATCCATCTCACCCATTGTTTGGGCAGCTACCACCACACATAGGCTCTTATGATCCAAATTATCTTCAATATATGCCAAAAGAAGAGCCTCAAGCCAATCCATATGATCCAACAGACCCAAACATACCATCATTCACCCAAGTTGAAATCTCCATGCCGCAAGCCAACCCAGCCACCACCACTCCATCCTTGGTTCATACCTCTCTGCTCCAAACCCCCTTTACCCAAAATAGCTCATCGTTCACCCCCTTCACTATTGCTGCTGATGCTCCCCAACCCAGCCTTCCAAATCCACCCATCTCCCAAATCAGTGCTAGCATCTTTGGCCAACCTCAGCAATATACAATAGGGATGCCACCCATGGGGCCAAGTAATCAACCTTTCATCACCCCCAGCTTGTTCACTGCAACCCAAAGCACAATCCCATTATTTCCATTAGATCTTGGGAGCTCAATACCATTAGCCACAAATCTACAAGCTACTACCCTCACTCCACAAAGCTATCAAATCCCACAAGCTACTACCAATTTTCTACCAAACTCCCAAGTGACCCTAGCCCCTGCCACCACTCTACCAAGCTTCCAAATCCAACCACAAAGCTATCAAACCCCATCAGTTCCATTCCCAAACTTTCAATTCCCACCACCTCCACCACCAACTAATCCATTACCTCCAATTACCAACTACTTTTCAATGCCACTTCTAGGAGGTAATCCACCACCCCAGCCAACCACCAATTATTTGCAGATACCATCCCCAATGGGGGCACAACCCACATATATTGGTCAAACCCCACAAGCCCCCTGATCCTTTCCCCAAGCCTCTCAACCATCTTATACCTTACCTCCACAAAGCAATCCATTTATCCCATAGCCAGCTTATGTTCCTCAATCCCAACCTCAAATCCCATATCAACAGCAAGCCTCGCAACACATGCAGCAATATGTGCCACCTCCCCCTCAGCAACCTGTCATCCACCATGCAGCTGCCCAAACAATGTACAATCCCTATCAGAAAATCCCTCATAGCCATCCATATTCAGTGGCCCCATCCAGCACATACCTACCTCAAGGCACTCCTACATTGGGGGCACCCCAGCCATCACCTATCCATTCAGAATGGGAGCAAATGAAGATAGCTCTAAAAGCCATCCAAGAAGGGAATGATCCAAAGACATTCAACTTTGAGAATGTGTGTCCTTATCCATTTGACAGAGCCATTACCATGACACCATTTCCCAAACACTTTGAGGTACCCAAATTTGACAAATTCAGAGGAAAAGGAGACCCTGTCACACATATCAAAGAATTTTACATGCACTGCCAGGACGTAGCATACAATGATGTCTTCCTCTTGCGCCTTTTTCCCAAAAGCTTAGCTGGACCAGCTCTTGAATGGTTTTATAGAATCCCCTATGGCACAATTAAAAACTTTGCTGAATTATCTGAGGCATTTGTAGCCCAATATGCCCATCTTGTTGAAACAGAGCTATCAATAGTTGATCTTGTCCACACCAAGCAAAAAGGTGGAGAAAGCCTTGACGAATACCTGCAAAGATGGCAAACCCTTACCACCCGCATATCTTGCACCTTGCCAGAACGCCATGTGGTGAAAATGTTTATTGATAATGCCCATCCTAGCTTGGCTCACCACATGACCATGAACTGTTTGCAAACCTACAAAGATATCAAAGAGAAAGGAATGATCCTTGAGCAAGGACTGATTAAAGATGGTGTGGTCAAGCTTTAAAAGGAAGCCAACCAAAATCAATCACATTCCAATGACAAGTCTAGGTATTGGAACAAAAACAAGCACGTTGCAACAGATGGCGTCACTGACACCAGACATGTGAATATTGTTGGTCCTTCTCACAACCAGTCCAACCCACCATGTCAACCAAAAAATCAACAAGCTATCAACTACCAACAACAGAATAACCAAAGCTATCAAAACCACAATCCAAGACCCAACTTCCAAGGGTCTAGCAATCAAGCTAATGCCATCAATGTAGCTGCAGGACAAAAGCCTAGATTCCAACCTACACCTAGAAACTATACACCCCTTGGTGAGCCATTGGATGTCATTTTTGAGAAATTAGTCAAATAAAACCTCATCAAATTTCCTCCTACCCAGAAAATTGACCCAAGCCAATCCAAAGCTGCATGGTACAAAGATAATGAGTACTGCAAATTTCATAGGGTAAAAGGTCACACTACCCTCAGATGCATGAAACTGAAAGACTATGTGCAGGACCTCATTGATCAGAAGGAAATCACTGTTGGTGCCCAAACCTCTCCCAATGCAGGCTTATAGATCTATCAAAATGATTTTCCTCCACACCACAACCAAAATCTTGGAAAAGCACCTATCCAAACCAACAACAACAACAACACCAACAACTGTCAGCCAAACCAACAGCATGGGAAGAACAATGACCACACTTCATCCTATATAGACTATGGTAGCCTTATAGGTTGTATATCCAAGAAAGAGCCTTCTATCAATGTTATCAATATCCAAGGACCAAACAATGAGTGTGCAGTCACCACTCGAAGAGCGCGATTTAACATCGTAGGCCCACCTGTTACACCAACGCCATCAGCTCCATCAAAAAGCCATTACAATATCTTGGAACACCTTGGGAACATGCCAGCCCAAATCTCCATTTTAGACCTTCTTCGCACTAGTCCTGTGTACAAGAACATCCTTGACAGTGCTCTCATAGAATCTCATGTCCCTTTTGATATCAATGATACTAATTTTTGTAATCTTGTTGGACACCTCTCATCCTCATGTGCCCTATCATTCAAACCCACCGACATACCCGTGGTCGAGCCAGATCACACCCTTTCGCTTCGCATAGCCATCATGGTATCCAACTTTGCTATAAAAAGAGTAATGATAGATAATGGATCAGCCTTGAATATTTGCACCCTAAAATTCATAAAACAAGCTGGGTATACTGAGGCAGATATCATCAGTGAGGTTATCACCATCAAAGCTTATGACAACTTGGAAAGAACCATAGAAGGAACTATTTTGCTGCCAATCAAGGTTGGGCTAGTCATCCAAGAGACACTCTACCATGTTATTGATCTAAACCTACCATTTAACATCCTCCTCGGTCGCCCATGGATTCATGCCATGAAAGCCATTCCATCCACTTACCATCAGTGCATCAAATTTCCACATCAAGGCACTGAGGTAACCATCCATGCCGATCCAGAACCCTTTGCTTACTGCAATGCGGTTGAAGCTTCATATACAAACCATTGCCCTGGAATTGATATCGGCACATCCATCGCCAGCTCATCCCACACTTATAATGACCCAGAAACCATCCTCGCCTCTACCCTTTCTACTGTGAAGATCAATAACAAAGGTTGTGGAGAGTATAGTCTGTCAGATGCATTTGTTGTCAGGGCACTCCCACTTGATCCACATGCCCATGGACGACTGACATATCACAAAGCTAAGGAGGTTCCACCTCCTCGATACAAACAGTTTGGCCCAACAACCTTTGTATCCTCAAAAATCCCTCTTCATGAGGAGCTCACTCCAGATATCAACAAATGGTTACATAAGGATGCACCTCAAAGAAATCAAGCATGCCTTGATCACTTCAGCCAAAAGTATCCCCAAGAACATAAGCTCATCACTGACAAATGGAACTATCAAGGTGGTGGTCTAGGACCAGAAGAAAGAGGCATGCAGTGCCCCATCGACGCACACAAGTGGGAATCGAAGTCAGGTCTTGGCTTTTGCATACCCACAATTGGGGGCACCAATGAGAATGGTCACGCTTTTTTAAACATTCACCGCAACCTTGTCGAAATCGAAGACATTCCTGAGGAAGTTGAAAAGAGAGCCTACGACGATATCCTAGACCAAATCTCCCTCGGAGACTCTGTTCTCCAAGAACTATCCATCCACTTCATTGACCTACCACTTGCCCATCCACAACTCATAGATTGGGACTAACCAAGTGTCATACACATTGATGAGTTCACATCAGAGGAGGCACTTCTAAGATTCATGGGAGCTGAAACTCCTCACAAGAAAACAAAGCTAGATTCTGCCTATATCTACAAGCTAGATCCCAAGGGGTATTTTGGAGAAAATCCCCAACCTAGTTCCGATACACCCAAAACTGGAACTAAGGTGAATCTAAGACTAGCTAAGGCAACAAAGAGAACCCCTCAGCAAGAAAATCCAGAAGAACATGAGGATTTAGCATTGCCTCCTCAAGATAATCGACCAGAGGTGTCTTCTATTCTAATTGAGGATACTCGAGAAGTCAACATTGGTTCATCAGAGATCCCCAGACTTGTTCACATTACTGCATCCCTATCACAAGACCAAGCTGACCTCCTCTTTGAGGTCTTAAGAGAGAACATTGGCCGATTTGCATGGTCATATCAGGACATGCCAGGACTTGATCCAAAGCTTGTAGTTCATCATCTTGCAGTTGATCCAAAGATCAAGCTCGTCAGACAAAATCTTAGAAAAATGCACCCCAAGGTGGCATTATTGGTCAAAGCTGAATTAGAAAGAATGTTAGCTGCTAAGGTTATCCGACCTATCGACTACTCAGAGTGGATCTCCAACATGGTCCCTGTCACTAAACCTTTCGGTGACATCAGAATCTGCACTGATTTTAGAGATCTTAACAAAGCTTGTCCAAAAGATGATTTTCCCTTGCCCAACATAGATATGATTGTAGATCTTACAGCTGGACATGAAATTTTGTCCCTCATGGATGGATTTTCTGGGTATAATCAAATCAAGATTACAGAAGAGGATTAGCATAAGACAGCATTCACTACCCCTTGGGGAACCTTTTGCTACAACATGATGCCTTTTGGCCTAAAGAATGCTGGGGCTACCTATCAAAGAGCTATGACAGCCATTTTTCATGATCTCATCCATAGCATTTTGGAGGATTATGTGGATGATATCTTGGTCAAGTCTCATACCTTCATGGATCATCTTGCTGACTTGGAGAAAGTCTTTGATAGGTTAGCCAAATATCATCTCATGCTGAATCCCAAGAAATGTGTCTTTGGGGTCACATCTGGCAAGCTTCTAGGTTTCATAGTTTCTAAATGAGGTATAGAGATTGACCCCAAGAAGGTCAAGGCTATCTTAGACATGCCTCCTCCCCAGACACTGCAACAGCTTCGCTCTCTTCAAGGAAAGCTCCAATCTGTTTGGCACTTCATCTCCCAGCTTGCAGATAAGTGTACACCATTTTTACATTTACTGAAGAAGGATGAGAACTTCAGGTGGGATCCTTTATGTTAGCACAGCTTCGACCATCTCAAGCAGTATCTCATCAATCCCCCTATCTTGGTTCCACCAGTTCCTGGTCGTCCGCTAATTTTGTACATATCAGCAACACCTACTGCTCTAGGGGCACTTCTAGCATAGCTTGATGACTACAACAAAGAAAGAGCCATCTACTACATCAATAGAACCCTAGTTGGTTATGAACTCAATTACACTCCTATGGAAAAGCTTATTTGGCAGTTGTTTTCTCAACTCAAAAGCTTTGCCATTACATGCTAAGTCATACCATCCAACTAGTCTCCAAGATTGACCCTCTCAAGTATATGCTCTCTAGAACAGCACTTACAGGCCGTTTGGCCAAATGGGTTATGCTCCTTAGTGAATTTGACATCCAGTATGTGGATAGAAAGGTAATCAAAGGGCAAGCTATAGCAGATCACCTAGCTGATGCACCTCTAATAGATGCTTATCCATTGATTACAAAATTTCCAGATTAGCATATCTGTCTAATTGAAGAACAACCCCCATGGAAACTTTATTTTGATGGCTCATACACATCTCATGGATCAGGGGCAGGAATATTGTTGGTCACACCTCAAGGAGATTACATTCCAAAAGCCTTCAAGCTACAATTCCCTAGCACCAACAATATAGCTGAATATGAGGCCCTCATAGCAGGATTAAAGATAGCTGCAGAATGGAACATTGTTGAGCTACAAATCTTTGGCGATTCTTAGCTCATCATCAAGCAAGCCCTAAATGAATATCAAACCAAAGATGAAAAGCTATTACCCTACAACGAGCTGGTTGATCAGCTAACCCAACATTTTACAAAGCTTTAGTTTACACAAGTGCCTCAAATACAGAACAAAGAAGCAGATGCTATGACTACTATAGGCTCGCTCTTGGAAATTCCCCAAGCAGCTACACAGTATGAGTTTTTAGTGGAGCAGCTCCTCACACCCGCCTATGCGAATGAGGATTCAAACCGTGTTTGTATCTTGGTTGGTCCCCAATCCCCTTGGTACCATGAGATTCATGCTTACCTTAACGATGGTATCATATCCCCTCACCTCACACGTACCCAACGCCAGAACCTCATCCAAAAATCATCCCGCTATGTTATCATAGCCAATACCCTATATCGTCGGGGTTATCACGATACTCTCTCTCGATGTTTAGACCAAAATGAGGCCGCGATGGTGTTAAAGGAAGTACACTCTGGACTTTGCTGTGCCCACACGAGTGGTATTGTCCTAGAGCAAAAAATCCTTAGAGCAGTCTACTATTGGCCTACCATTGAAGAAGACTCCTATGACTTTGTCAGAAAGTGTCTCCCATGTCAGCAGCATGCAAATCTTGTGCACACTCCGGCACAGGATCTACAGCCTATTGCACCACCTTGGCCTTTCGCTTGTTGGGGCCTTGATCTAGTTGGAACTATCACACCCCTCTCATCTGATTGACATAAATGGATAATAACAGCTACAGACTATTTCACTAAATGGGTGGAAGCAGTCCCCCTAGTCTTAGCTATAGGAGTTCAGGTCTCCAAGTTCATCTTGTACCACATTGTTTGCCGCTTCGGCATCCCATCCACCATCTTCACCGACCACGGAGGTAACTTTGAAAATCTCAACATGGAAGAATTATGCACTTCCCTCCGCATCCATCACCGCTTTTCTAGCCCATATTTCCCACAAGGTAACGGCCAGGCAGAGGCAACTAACAAAACCCTCCTCAAAATTCTAAAAAAAGTTGTCAATGATTTCGGCCGTGATTGGCACCTACAAATAAATCTAGCCCTATGGGCCTATCGAACTTCCTTCCATACATCCACAGGCACAACTCCATACTCCCTAGTCTATGGTGCCGAAGCGGTACTACCTATAGAGGTTGAACTTCCCTCCTTGCGCATATCTTTTCAAGGGCAAATATCAGATGAAGAATATAGAGTAGCTCGACTCACCCAGCTAGATCTCTTAGACGAGAAGTGGCAACAAGCCTTTGATCATCTCACAGTCTATCAAACTCATCTCAAAAGAAATTTCAACAAAAAGGTGCTTCCACGACACTTTCAGCTAGGTGACATGGTCCTCAAAGAAAACATGAAAGTCCAAGTAGATCGAGAAAAGAAAGGCAAGTTTGAACCTACATGGCTTGGTCCTTATGTTGTCACTGCTTCCTTTGGCTATGGAGCTTATCAGCTATCTACACCAGAAGGAGAACTCTTGAATGATCCTACCAACATCATTCATCTCAAGAAGTTCTATGCTTGAAGATCCTTGGTATACCAAGCTTTTGAAAAATACAAAAGAAAAAAATAGTAAAGAGAAATAAGCATCCAATGGTGAAAACTTGGCAATTCAAGCACCTTGGATAGGTACCTTGGTGAAAACCTGGTAATTCAGGCGCCTGGTGTACTAAAGACTAATCCATTATCTATCACTATCCTATCCCTCATCCATTTACCCACCATCCCATAAGACACACTTGCTTGTTCCCTTGGTGTTCCAACCAAATATCCAAAATCTGATGAAGCTTGTAAATACCTCCTGTACAGCTTGTAAATCTTGTACCAAAGCTTGTATTATACCTTGTAAATCTTGTACCATACCTTGTCTATCCAAATCTTGTCCAAGGTTTGTACCATATTCTAGCCTATAAATAATCTTGTATCCTAGCTTGTATACTATCACGTGCACACACAAAACCCCATTTTCACTTAATCTTTTCGCAAACCATCTACCTATCCACCTATCACCTATTATAGACATCCCATCCTTCACAAACATTTCCATCTCACAAAAACCAAAACATGAAAAAACTTGTACATTTGTAACATATCTTGGTCCATCAACTTGTACATCCTCTTTAGCTTAGTACCATTGTATCTATCCAGCGTTCGTGTCAGTTCATCCTTGGTCAACATCTTGCACACATCGCACACTTTGGTTAGATATTCCAATGCATCCTTTAGCTAGATTTCCTATCACCAAAGGGTTATCTTTCTTAGTTCAGCTTGCCAGACACATCACTCATCCAAATCCACCAGCTTAGGTGCTCTCCGATAGATCCTTGCAGGATATAGCTTTCCTCATGTCTGATCTTGGTCCGTTAGTACCTCATCGTACCCATCTCGTTGGCAAACAGTTCTCTTTTGGATTTTCACTTTCTTTTGATTTGGGATCTTCCCTTTTGGGTCTTGAAGTATCTTTTCCAAGCAATCTCCTTGTTCCCTCCTCAAGGTTGCCACGATCTTCCATATCATGGTATGCTGCGAATGGGGAAATTAGAGCGTAAGGTCTTGATCAGGTCTTTCATTTGTTTTTCTTTTCTGCTTGTGGGTTCTCCAATGTTGTTTCCACGCTGCTTCCTCTAGGATTCATGTGTGATGTTGGGGCAATCCTTGCGTGTTTGTTTTGAGTTAGTTTGTCAATCCTTTGGACGGTTGGTGAAAAGGCCTTGATGTTCTTGGTAACCTTGGCAATTAACCAATAGTCCTATAGCAAATCTAGTGCTCAACTACATGGTGGTACTTCTCTTTGAAGTATCCCCCCGCTCAAAAAGCTTCAATGGGTTTCCTTCATCTCCATTATCCCCCATCCATATCCAGCATCCGTCTCTCCTACCCCAGCTGATGCATCAATATCTCTTTGAATCACTCATCACTCTTAGCTTTAGGGATCCACAATCCTAGTCTTAGGGATCCACCAATCCAAATCAACCCACCAAGCCTCATCTTTCGAGATCCACAATCCTAGTCCTAGGGATCTCCGAAACCCATCTTCCGCCAATCTAACTCTTTGAAATCCTGTTGCATCAGCTTTATAATCCCCTCATCCATCTCCCTATCCTGGGTTCCTTTCTATAGCGCTCTGCTCCTTCATCCTCCACCTTCCCTAAGGTCTTAAGCTTGCTTCCTCTTGTGCATCTGATTCTCCTTTATCATTCTCCCATAGTGAGAGTTTGAGCTAATTCAGCCCCTTCTCTTTGCCAATCTGAGTCTCCTTGCTCATCTCGGATTCTTGTACTTTCCAAGAAGCCATCGAGCCTCGCTTTCTCTCCTCGCTACCTTCTTGAGGGGGCATCTCACAGTCCATTCTCTCCTCTTCTGCTCTAGCCTTGGGCATCTTATTTTCTTATCTTTGATGTCATGCCACTTGCGGCATCACATCAAAGAGGGGCAAAATGTAGACACCTAAAAACCTTTAGAAAATAAAGTATTTTTATTTTCTGAAAAAGTCCTGATGACATCATCATTTATTAATTAATTAATTATTTAATTAATTAATTAATTTTCATGCCATTAAATCCCTTTATCTTAATTAAAAATATTTAATTAAGGAATCCCTCCCAAAAATGTTTAAATCTTATTTAAACATTATTTCCTTATTTATTAATTATTTAATTAATAAATTGACCAAAAATCCTAAAATAAATTAAAAAATTATTTTTTGCCCAAAACTTGGCCAATTTCCTTATGACCAATAACCTCTTCCAAAATCTTCTAATCCTTCTCTAATTTCGATTAAAGGCTAATCTCATCATTTCCTACCCCTAACACCAACTCAAAATATTTAATTAAAATTAAATATTAATCCTCATGTTTATTAAAAAAGTTTTAATAAATATCTCCTCAACCCAAACCCTTGAAAAAAAAAAAACTCAATTTATTTTCTAAAAATCTAATTTATCCTCATCCTAGGAAATTCTAGACTATTCTAGAAAGTCTTTATCCTCATCCAAAATCTAGAATCTTCTAGAAGATGTCTTTAAACCTAATCCTAATCCCCTCCTAACCTTGTCACATTCCCTAAACATGGGTTAAAACTTACTAACCCAAGCCAAAGTTAACAAATATCTCCTCCTTCACCCACCCTCATTAAATGCCATCCACTTGCCTATCCCTAAGCTAATCCTAAACCATCCTAATCCATCCTCTAATCATTTGCACAAGCCTAAACAAGCTTAAAACCTTCTTAATCAAGTCCAAGTCGAAATTGCTCTCATCACCCTCAAAATATCTCAACCATAAAACTTTATGAAGTCCACTAGGTCATAAATGACTCTTACAAGCCCTTTTATTGCTCTTACAAGTCATTATGAGGGTCTTTATGAAGATTTTATCCCTTGAGCCTCCTTTTTTGACTCATCCTTCCCCTTTCCTCCATCCTCTCACCATGTGACATGTGTCACTCCTTGATTGGCTATGAGGAAGCACAATCCATGTGCTCTCCTCTCATGCAATCTAAGCCCTCCATGAGCTTTTTCACATCTTTGCATCTTAGCCCTCAATCCCTCAAGCCTCTTGCCTATAAATTGGATCCTTCCCCTTTGCAAAATAACACAATCCATGAAGTAAAGTTATAATGCTATTTTGAGATCCAAATCCATACTAAAGCCATCTATCCACACCAAAAATCCACAATCATCCATTGAAGCCTTTGGAAGCATATTGAGCATACATCCTATCCATTTAGATAAAGCTACTCAACAAGAGAGCTTCTTATTGAGAGAGTCCATTAATGGCTCATATTCTCAATTGAGAGCTCATCTTAGTCTATCTTGAAGTTTATGAATTTTGTTTAGTTTGTAGAAGCTTTATTAAATTTGGTTTCTATTAGCATACTAACATTGCTCATATACACCTATGACATAAGGAACAAAAAAATCACAATGTGAATGACTTTTTAATGGGGTTGGGAGTAATGATGGTGTGGGGGTAGATGGGAAGGTTAAAAGAGAGCAAGTGAACAAGCCATCTAGAGAGATAAAACAATGTTCTAATTGTGTGTGTATATATAACGTATACATGTATGATATATTTCTCATAAAAGAAGCCTCAAGCAATTAGCAAGCCATTTGAGGTGGGTTTGTCACCATCTTGGCAATGTTGGAGTGGCGGTTTGGCATTTGAGTTTTGTTTTGAGCACTATAAAAAATTAGACAATGAATAGAAGTAATGTCCAATTTGCATACATATAAAATATGCAAGGAAAATTACCCAAGCGTGCCTTTAAAAAATCATTTCCTAACACTACTTGCAAAATATTTTTCAATGACAAGGTATACATTAATTATCATCATTAAACAACATGGATCTAGGACAATAACCTATTATTTTTAAAAGACTAACCTAAGTGAAAGAAATGCCCATTGCTAGAGTCAACCCAGTATTGCAGGTAACCCACATATTTGGAGGTTAATACAAATATAGTGCTCACACCATAAGCTTTGTACAAGACATAAAAGAGGTCGCAAGTTTACTTCCACAAAGAGTACAAGAATTAGATGTTCTCCTAGTTTGAATGTTGAATATACAAGGGAAAAACTATTACTACTATGTTAGAAAAAGTCATGTCATGAATGCTTGTGATACAAGATCAAGAATGACCCTTTTTATAGTGATTTTAAATTATATTTTGAATATTTAGTAGAAATACCTAAAATAAGAACAAACATTTCAAGCATTCTTACTAGCATTGAAGCAGATGAAGACATGACCATGTGAAATAGTGAGCAAGAAATTAATGAAGACCAAAGTGAAAATAGCACAACTTTCACAACATCATTCATGTCCAGAATGCCAAAAAGATCATATGATCTTGAAATTATTAAGAAAAAATGTAACTAGAGGATGATGGGGACAAACTTGTTAGTCAGCCTGAAATAGACTTTTCTCCAATTAATGAATACAGTACAGAGGGCTTTCTTGATATGACATTTCTCAATCTCTTTTCAAATGGATCAAAAGAACATGTGTGACAAGCCTTAGAGAAATGAAAATAAATGATGGATAGAGGGTTTTCTTGATATGGTGACCTCACATAGTTGCCAAATGTGATGGAAAAACCTATCTACACATCTTAATCATGTGCTAGGACATTGTGGGAGCAATTAACAAAAGTTATCACTTTATAAATAATGTTTCAACAACATGGTGAAATTAAAGAGATTAAATTTCCACAATCCATAGCAATTAAACTGATATATTTTTGGATTTGATTGTGTAAAGATTTTTTACCATCAACGTTTCGAATCACACCAAGTGATCCATCATCAGGATGAAGAGAGCAAAAGATTTTGTTTGACATCTCTTGCTCTCTTCATCCTGATGATGGATCACTTGGTGTGATTCGAAACGTTGATGGTAAAAAATCTTTACACAATCAAATCCAGAAATATATCAGTTTAACATGGTGAAATACAACACAAATATAGTTTCATCAAGTATTCTACAATATACAAAATGAAAAGCCATGTGAAGAAGACTAGAAAATCTTGATGACTCACATAGGAAAACATGTTAAATCAATTGAGAAGGAAGAATTTGACAACTTGATGCACCTATTTTCTACCAATGATTAGTGAAGCTACATAATAAAAGAATGTTGAAACTGTTAAACTCTCCATTTATGATTATTACATTAACCAATACATGTAGACAATGTATTTGGTGATGAAAAAATTGAAAAATAAGTGTTTCTTTACAAAGGGAAGCACATTATGCTCATAACTAACATATGGATACATGTAGGGCTTATAAATGGAAAACTCAATGAAGTAATTAACTTTGTTTAGAGCCAAGGTTCTAGTCCACTCGATGTTCTTTTTAGGATAAAACCAAAGATAGAAATAAAAACTATATGCAAATATAACCAATAACAAAAAATAATAGATCACATAGAAATGAACACAAGGCACCAAGATTTAACATGGTTCACCCAATCCCTGGGCTACATCCACCAAACAACAAGTCTGATCTTATTACAATCTAGTGATTACAACCTAATTATAGTCTGTAATCCCTTACAGCTCAATACCGCCGCAAGAACCAATTTCGCATCACATTATCAAACAATCCCTAACCCTAAGCCCTTTTATACAAGTATTAAACCACTTTAGGGTTATAACATGTCAGCCATAAATTAGCCATAACTTTAGTGGTGAATCTACGAATGGAAAATCTATGAATAGTACCCCACAAAATTATGGAGTATGTATAGTACTTTTTTGATCAGTCACCACAATCTAATAATCTCCCACTTGGGGGCTAATCAGGCTCCACACTAAACAACAATCTCCCACTTGGAGACTAATCCTGTAGCAATACCACTACTACATGGGGCTCCCACTAAATCAAACCACCCTGGATTCTAATATTCTTTTATTCATGTTTAGTCTAGAAGACCAACCGAAGTTGAAGAGGAGTTCAGCTTCTCTCTTGTTACAACCTTTGTCAACATATCTGTTGGATTGTGATTTTTATGTATCTTCTCCAGCTTTAACTATCCATCCTCCAAAACTGACTGAATGAAATGGTACCGTAACTGTATGTGTTTGATCTTAAAATGTAGAGCTAAATTCTTTGCAAGATGAATGGCACTCTAACTATCTATGAACAAATAATTATCCTTCTGACGATGTCCCAATTCTTCCAAGAAGAACTAAAGTCATATCATCTCCTTGGCTACCTTTATAGCAGCAACATACACTACCTCTATAGTGGATAGAGCATTAACCTTATGTAACCTAGAAACCCAACCCACAACTGCACCACCAATAGTAAAGACATAACCTGTAGTACTCCACCTGCTATCAATATCCCTTGCCAAATCTAAGTCAACATAGCCCTATAAATTAGTAGTAGAGCCCCCAAAGTGTAAACACTTATTGGATGTTCCTCTCAAATATCTAAGAATCCACTTGACAGCATTCCAGTGCTCAAATCCTGGATGACTCATATACCTACTAACGACTCCCACTACATGGGCAATATCTAGCCTAGTGCATAACATAGCATACATCAAGCTTCCTACAGTTGAAGCATAGGGAACCTTGAACATCTTATCCTCCTCTTCTTGTGTCTTAGGACACATCTCCTTAGTCAATTTCAAATGACCAAGTAAAGGTGTGCTAACAGCTTTAGCACTCTCCATAGAGAAACGTTGCAACACCTTCTCAACATAATCAGCCTGAGATAGCATCAATGTTCTATTCTTCCTATCTTTGCAAATCTTCATACCAAGGATTTGTTTTGCTTCCCCCAAATCCTTCATAGCAAATGCATGTGCTAATTGGCGTTTCAACCCCTTAATATGATCCATGTTAGACACAACTACAAGCATATCATCAACATATAAACATAAAATAATGTAGCTATCATCATCCAACCTCTTAAAATAAACACAATAATCTGAATGACACCTGTTATAGCCATGCTCATGCATAAAATTATCAAATTTTAGATACCATTGCCAAGGTGCTTGCTTCAAGCCATATAAATTTTTCTTCAATTTGCACACTAAGTTCTCCTTACCTTTGACCTCAAATCCCCATGGCTGAGCCATATATATTTCTTCATCCAAATCACCATGAAGGAAGGCTATTTTAACATCCATCTACTCTAAATGCAAATCTTCAGTAGCCACAAGACTCAAAATAGTACGAATAGAAGTCATTTTAACAGCAGGAGAAAATATCTCATCAAAATCAATTCCATTTTTCTATGCAAATCATTTTACAACTAACCTAGCCTTAAATCTTTTCTTACCTCCTTCCTCTTCTTTCAACATATAAACCCACCTATTCTGTAAAGCCTTTTTACCTGTAGGCAACTTGCACAAATCCCATGTCTTATTCTTTAGCAAAGAGTCCATTTCATCTTTCATTGTAGACTCCCACTGAATCTTAGTACCCACCTGCATAGCTTCATCATAACTTTTAGGTTCACCAGCATCAGTAAGTAAAATAGAATATAAAGAGGGAGAAAATATTTGTGGAGGTCTAATTTTCCTCGTTGACCATCTAACATTCACTGGTGTGTGTGGTATTTGTTGTTGCGGTTGTTGTACATCATGAAGAATGGCTAGAACATCAGCTTTTGGAGTATCATCTAGCACTACATAATCATCTTCTTTCTTCTCATGTTGCTGCAACAGATCTTTGTACAACACTTTCTCATTGAAT
Source organism: Cupressus sempervirens (assembly GCA_028749045.1). Lineage (NCBI taxonomy): Eukaryota > Viridiplantae > Streptophyta > Pinopsida > Cupressales > Cupressaceae > Cupressus > Cupressus sempervirens. Next base: position 124,474,728 of record CM053785.1, on the reverse strand, counting down.
TGACATCCCGGCTTCTTACAATTTTATGATTTTCAAAATTCCAAAGCCTATAACAAAATTCATTAATTCCATATCCAAAAAAGACACATTTCTTTGATTTAGCTTCTGGCTTGGTTCTATTTTTAGAGTCTATATGAGCAAAAGCTTCACAACCGAAGGTCTTGAGAAAAGAATAACTCACCTTGATACCAGTCCATGCCTCCTCTAGAATATCATAGCCCAAAGGAGTAGAGGGACCTTTATTAATCAAATATACTACAGTATTGACAGCCTCCACCCACATGTATAAGGGCAACCCAGCATGCAACCTCATGCCCCTTACGCACTCCATTATAGTCCTATTCATGTGTTCAGCCACTCCATTTTTCTGTGGAGTCCTTGGAACAATTTTTTGTCTATGAATACCATTAGTGGAGAAATAATCTTCAAATTCATGATTGCAATACTCACCACCATTATTAGATCTAAGATATTTTAACTCCTTACCAGTCTCATTTTCAACCAAGCATTTCCATTTCTTAAAAGTTTGAAATACATCATATTTCTATCTAAGAAAATAAACCCATACTTTTATAGTTGCATCATCAATAAATCTAACATAATAATGAGAGCCACCAAGGGAAGATACCTGAGCTAGTCCCTATACATCTATATGCACAAGCTCTAATTTCTCCTTTTTGTTTTCCTTCCCAGTATTTACAAAACTCACTCTCTTTTGTTTTCCATACACACAAATTTCGCAGAAATCCATATTAACACATTTTAGACCTAGTAAAACTTTCTTTGAATGAAGTACTTTCATACCTTTCTCACTCATGTGCCCAAGTCTATTGTGCCACAATGCTGTATCAAAATCTACAGTAGCTATTTGTTCTCCTTGCTCAACTGCAGCAATTGTTCCTGAACATTAATTTTTCTCTGAAACAATCAAAGTAGAAGGAAAAATATGACTTGTACAAAGATATAAGGTGCCTACTTTCACACATTTTGCCTCTACAAGTGAACCTTTTGAAACCTTCCAATTTTTATCATTAAAAGTAACTACACAACCCTCATCACCGATTTGCTTCGCTGAAATTAAATTCCTACTTAGCCTTGTAACATTTCTTACCTAATGTAGTAGCCAATGATTCCCATTCTACAACTTAATCTTAATTTTTCCCTTTCTAACAATTTGACAGGGTTCATTATCCCCCAAATAAACAAGCACAAAATCCCCTTGGACATAATCAATGAAATAACCTCTATAAGGTGTAGCATGAAATGAAGCACCAGAATCTAAAACCCATGAATCATCAACACTTTCTAAAATTAGAAGCAAAGCATCCTCTTCAGATTTGTTACTTACCACATTTGCCTCCTTGTCTCCATCTGATTTATCTCCTTCATTTTTTTTACGATTCCAACAATCTTTCTTTTTATGACCTAGTTTCCTACATTACCAACAGTCGTTTGGTCCTCTTTATTGAGACATCTTCCCCTTTGACTTTCCTCTTGATTTCCCATGATTTTTAGAGTTATTTACTCTCTTAGTTGTTATGCCCCTTCTTTGTGCATTCAAAACACTTCCTGATATAGATCCACCTAAGGATTTCCTATGAGTTTCCTCACTCAAAACAACACTGATCACATCATCATATTTTAGGGTACTTGATCCAAGAACAGAATTACTCACCTCCATTGCCAAGCCATTCTAACTTTCAGGCAAAGAACACAAAATCAAGAGTGCCCAAATTTCTTCATCAAAATTTATACCCATAGAAGATAACTAACTAGTAATAGTATTAAACTCATTTAAATGATCTGCAACACATCCACCTTCTACCATTTTTATATTAAATAAACACTTCAATAGAAATACCTTGTTTGAAGCGGAGGGCTTTTCATACAGTGTCACTAGGGTTTTCATCAACTCTTCTATCATCTTTGCTTTTGTAATATTAAATGCCACCGATGGTGCAAAGCATAACTAAATTCTTTCGAGTGCCTTTCTGTCCAAAAGATCCCATTCAGCATCTAACATAGATACCTGATTCATGGCTTTGCCTTCCAACAGCTTCCATAAATCTTTCTAATAAAGATAGTCTTCCATTTGCATCTTCCATAAATAGAAGTTCTGCCCATTAAACCTGTCAACCTTCAACTTACCCTCATCTGCCATCACTCCCACTCAACTGTGAGACTCCCACTTAACCATGAGACTTTCCTGTAGAGGATAATTGAAAGACAACTTTGGCTCTGATACTACTTGTTAGGATAAAACCATAGACATAAATAAAAACTATATGCAAATATAACCAATAACAGAAAATAATAGATCACACAGAAATGAACACAAGGCACCAAGATTTAACATGGTTCACCCAATCCCTAGGCTACATCCACCAAACAGCAAGTCTGATCTTATTACAATCCAGTGATTACAACTTGATTACAGTTTGTAATCCCTTACAGCTCAACACTGCTGCAAGAACCAATTTCGCATCACACTATCAAACAATCCGTAACCCTAAGACCTTTTATACAAGTATTAAACCACTTTAGGGTTATAATATGTCGGCTATAAATTAGCCATAACTTTAGTGGCCAATCTACAAATAGTACCCCACAAAATTATAGAGTATGTACAGTACTTTCCTGATTAGTCACCACAATCTAACAGTTCTAGTGTAGGTTGTAGTAAGGATTCAAAATTAAAAAGGGTCATCATGGAACCAAAATAATTCAAAACTTGTACCAATAATTCATGTATCACTAGGAAGTTGAAGACAAATATTTCTCACAATGGTATTGGCTATAACTATATACAAATTGCAAGAATTGACAGTAAAAAAAAACAAAATTTGATATTGGAAGAATGGAGAGGCAAGGTTTTCTATTCACTACCATATCCATAGATACATTGTTGAGCAACCTTTCCATGTTCACTTTTGAGAAATAATCTAAAATGAAAAATAACATGTACACAATTATGAGGAAAAATTAGGAGGCATAGTTGCAACAACTCTCTCTAGAACACATTAAGGTGCTTAACTCTTACTCATGTCTACTACACATTACATGACTAATGATTTTTCTTTGCAAATTTCTTAGTGGTTAAAGAGGTTTTTTTAATTGTGTATAAAAATTTTAGGATGTGTCATACTAATGTTCACCTTTGAGAGATACCCTAAAATGCAAAATAAACTATACACAATTATCAAGAAAAAGAGGAAGCATAGTTGCAACAACTCTCTCTAGAACATGTTAAGGTACAAAACGCTTCCCCATGTTTAACACACATTACACAAATGTTGAAAATATATCAAGATAAAAATATGAATATATGTTTGAATCATTTTTTTCACTGATTTCAAACCTACTACTTGTTGGTAAGATAATTTCTTAGATGATTTGAGTACTAACATTTATTTGACTGATGAAGATGATTTCATCAAATAAGGTAACAATAGAACCTAGAGGAAAGGTAGGCTTGTGATATAGAAAAGGAGTACAAGGATTAGTTAAGATAGTGGTATTATAGTGCATTGATAATCTACTTAAGGTTACAAAGGATGGATACATTGATTAAGTTTAGAAGAACAAGTTAAATGAATTATGTCTGCCAAGCTTAACAATCTATACAGTAGGTGCCGAGAAAAGTTAGTGTAAGTCAAGCAGAAAATTAGTTGGAGCCAAGAAAAGTCAATTTTAGTTTAAGCCAAGTGATACAGTATAATCCAAGTAAATTTTAGTTGATTTCAAGTAATAGAAAACATTAGTTCATGCTGAGTGTTTTGATAGTGGATGCTAAGCAAGGTAGTATGTGCCAAGCATCAAAAGAAAGTTAATGGCAAGTGTTAGCATTATGAGAAAGATTGTGAATTCAATGACTCTAAGCTGACAAGTTTGATTTCTTGGATTATGTGAAACATGTGGAAAATAAGCTTGATGAGCTGGTGACACAAAATTCATGATGAACTATTTTGAGGAAAATTCAAGAGGATTGAAGGAGAAGTTACTAGAAGGAAATGAAATGAAATGATGGGTAGATTCATTGAATCTTACCTAATCCAAACTAACTCTAAAATGGATGAAGAAGGATGAATGGAAAAATATTTTAATTTTTCTATTTATAGAGATGTTTGGTCGGAAGCAAAGGTTTTCATGTGTGAGAACCTAAGGAAGACAAGGAGACTAGGGTATTGCTTCATTCAAGTGAACTAAGAGAATAGACTACATTGGCAAGCAAAGAAAGAAGGCTTAAGGATATGGATTCTTGAAGGGTGAACAAGCTATTAGAGCTAAAGTGTGTGAAATCCAAGTAGAATGAAGGACTCAAAACAAATATCTATGATCTACAAAATGGAGTTGTAAATTGTTATCAAATCAAGCCTTACTATTACTTTCTAATCATTATATCAGTCTAGGGTAAATCCTTTGGATGAAGGTTAACCTAACAGTGGGTGACATTCCAAGTGAATGATCTAATGTCCTCTAACAAGGCTCACTCCTAATAGGGTAATTGAAATCCTTTAACCAAGCCACATTTAACAATTTGCATTATAACCTTTAACAAGGTTGGCCTTTCACAAGGCATCACTTTAGAAGAGTGAGAATGAGTAGCATGTTATTGGTGGCTTTTCCCAAATTGGTTTTCCACATTAAATCATGGTGTCAAATGTATTACTGAATCTATTATGTTTCATGCTTACATATCTGCAAAGTTGATTTGATAGTAACCTACAATTTTAAGTAATTGTATGACCTAATAGATGCATGCATGATGAAAATGTTTAATGGATATGGGTTCACTAAGTTGTGAAAAGTTTTATTTGTACATCTAGACCTTGGATAACTAATTCGCCCCCCCTCTTAATTATTCTAAAGAATTCCAGAAACTGGTATCAGAGTCATTTTCTTAAGAGGACTAGTTTGAAGGTACTAGAAGAAAAAAGATCAAGATGTCAAGAAGAGAGGTACCCAAGCTTAATAAAGATAACTTTCCTCCATGGAAAAGTCTAATGAAGCTACATCTAGGAGGTCTTGGATATCATGCAAAATCTACCATCACCATAGAGCATGTTGATCATGTTGGAGCCCTAACTATTGAAGATCTAAAAAAGAAGAAAAAACACAATCAGGTAATGTTGGAAATTGCCTCTACCCTAAGTTATGTTGAGTTTGACGATATCAAGGGTTATGATAGTGTAAAGAAAATTTGGGATTCTCTTCACACTATCTATGGAGGAGACACAAATGTTCTAAGAGCCAAATCCAAAAGTCTTAGAGGTAAGTTTGATGAAATGAGAATGTAAGAAGTTGAGAATATTGTTGAATATTGCTCTAGGATAAAAGATGTTATTAATGCAATAAGAGAAGCTAATGGTAAAATAGATGATGAAATTGTACTAAGAAAAGTTTTGATAATAATGTTATTTATTTATGTTATTAGAATTTCTACAATATAAGAACTAAGATGTATACCATGCACTAATATGACTCTTAAAGGTTTGGTAGGTAGGCTCACTACTTTTTAGCTATCTAGTTTTGGTAATTTCAAACCTGACAATGTTGAATTTTCTTTCAAAGCCAAGATGTCATTAAAGGAACCTACTGAGAAGAAGAAGAGAAAGTTAAAATATGTTTCCAACGACAGTGATATGGATGAGGAAGATGTAGAACAACTTGAAGAAATACTAGCAAGGAGATTTTATAGAGATAAAGGCAAGTTCAAAGGTAAGTTACCTATAATATGTTTCAATTGCAATGAGGTTGGTCATTTTCCTACTAGATGTCTAGAGAAGAATAATTATAGAGGTGGTTACAAGTATAAAAGTAGAAGAGATGAAGATAGAAAAGATTACAAAGATAAAGGCAAGATTCAAGAACAAACATGGATCTAACGATCATGATGATAAAGTGTTGTATGTTGCAATGAAGGATGAATCTAATGAGGATGAGGAAACTGCACTGGTGTCTTTTGTGAACAAGAATGATAGATGGATAATTGATAGTGGGTGTACATATCACATCACTAGAGATAATAGTAAATTCATTGCCTTGAATTATTATGATGGAAACATTGTAAGGTTTGGTAATGATGCACCCTATTTGATTAAAAGAAAAGGTTCTATCAAACTCACATAAAATATTTTATGTGACAATGCTTATTATGTTGAAAGATTTGACTATAATTTATTGAGTGTGTCACAACTAAATAATCTAGGTTGTAAGGTTGAGTTTGAGAAAAAGATTACTAAGATACATAATACTGATGGAAAAATAATTGGAAAAGGTGATCAAACTAGAGGTAATCTATTATGACTTGATATAGAGGATAATACTAGTTTAGTTATAGAATTTCATGATGTGTGGCTATGGTACAAGAGGTTATGTTAGGTTAATTTTGATAACTTGGTTAGTCTCAATAACGTGAGAAGAGTCAGAGGTTTGCCTGAGTTGAAGAAGCCTAACAACATAATTTGCAAACAATGTTAGTTAGGTAAAATGACAAATTCAAGGTTTAAGAGTAAGAATCATACCTCTAAAGGAATATTAGAGATTGTTCATAATGACCTGTGTGGACCAATTGATGTGCAAAGATACAAAGGAGATAAGTACATTATGCTATTTGTTGATGATTATTCTAGAATGATGATAGTTATGTTTTTGAAATAGAAATATAATACTTTCCAAATGTTTAAGTGATACTTAGAAGAGTTGAGAAGGAAATAGGTAAAAGTCTAAAATGTTTGAGATTTGACAAAGTAGAAGAATTTAAATCAAATGAGTTTGAGATTTTTTGTAATGACAGAGGAATCAAAAGACAAACATCTACTCCTAGGACCCCTCCACAAAATGGAATTGTTCAAAGGAGGAACATGTCTACAATGGACTGTGCTAGAACACTCATGATGGAGAAAAATGTTACTTCGAAATACTAGAGAGAAGCTATAAGTATAGTTGTCTATACCTTGAATTATGTGCAAGGCAAGAAAGGTACTCATTCAACACCTTTTGAACTATGGTATGGATACTCACCCAATGTAAAATATTTTAAGGTACTTGGAAGGAAGTATTATATTCTCAAAGATTTTAGAAATGGTAAATTAGATGCAAAAAGTGAAGAAGGTATATTCCTTAGATATTCCACAAGAAGTAAAGCTTATGAGTGTTTAAATACTAACACTAACAAAGTTGTGGAAAGTGAAAATGTGAAATTTGATTAGTATATAGAATTACACAAGGTTGAACCTATGACAAAACTAGAAGAATACAAATCATTTGTATACTTTTATGAAGATATGCCTATTGATGAAGATGTTGCAAATCAAGTTACAAATCAACAACAAGTTTTAGTGACTAACAAGTCACATACTATGAATATTGAGTTTCATTTAGGAACCAAGCTACATTCAAATGTCAAGTTACAGAATGAAGTTTAGGCACATTTTGATTCTGAAATTTGTGTACATGAAAGAGATATTGAACTACTTGATAGAGATGTACATAGTGATTCATAAGTTGAGAGTGTTGGAAATATTCAATATGATAGGTTATTGAGAGGGGAGGGGTGAATCAGTAACCTTAAAACTTTTTATTAATTTACCACACATCCATCTATGCTATTGCATACATTATATTTGAAACATAAAACATTCATTACACAAAAGAACACAATATTTTGGTGACCTAGAAACCTTCCAAATAGAAAGTAAAACTGGGGTGGGGATGATACCCACAAAACTTCAATAGTGCAGTATAAAGTTGGCCTGTTAAGGCTTACATTGACCACTTTTGGTGATCTTCCCTATTAGGAGCACAAAGGACTGCTAGATCCACCTTGTTAGAGGATTTGCAAACACACAATGAAGTATGCACTCTGTTAAGAGATTTGTACAAAGATTGTTAAGTCTGCCTTGTTAGAGGATTTAGAAAAACTGATTCACCTATTAAGATGAAGCAGTGAATCTTCTTACAACTGATTGCTGATAAGATCCCTTTTTGCACTTATCACCTCATGTGATGGATATAACTTTTCACCCTCTGAATTGACCTTGCTATGCTCCTTGAACTACTTTTGATAATCTTTTGCATATACTTTTTATTACTTGGCTATTCCTTCATATTTGATATCATATAGTACATCTTACATATATACCTTTCAAATTTACAAAATTTCAAGGTCGGCCAAAAAAAAAGTGAACAAATACATTACAAAGTCATCCCAACAGTAAATAACTTGGGGTCACTAAACTAACTCGGTGACCTTTTGATACACGGTGTCCACTACTTTACTCAAAATCATCATGCACTTGGTAGAAGTGAAGGCTCAGTCCATACTAATCACTTGATGTAGTTCTAAACTTGGTAACCACAGGTGACTCAATAGATGTAGTGTCACTTGGTAGATACTGCATATTGAGTTTACCTTGCTTCAGTCGGTAAACACTGCTTCTTTCAATGCTCAGTTTACACTAAATCTTCATAACACAAACTTACTACTTGGTAGAAACTGTGAAGCATGGTAGATACTAATAAAATTGATAGACACTACTAGTCTTCACATTGCCTGTATTTACTCGGTGGCTTCAGGAATGCTCGGTGTAAAATACATAATTGCTAAGCTTACAAGGTAACCACTAGATGCTTAGTAAGCATTCAAAATTGAGTAAGTTTTGTCACTAATGACAAAAATAATCATAATACCAACAGAGAGATCAAATGAGGAAAACATAGCAGAACCAAGATTGTCTATGTTAAGAAACATCACCCTACTACACAAATCATTGGAGATAAAGATGCTAGACCAATAATAAGGAACAAGTTGAGAAATAATACATGTTTTCTTAGCATGCACGAACCTAAAATAGTAAAAGATGCCTTGAAAGATATGGACTCAAGTAAAGGAATGAAATAAGAGATTGAACAAATTGAGAAATATAAGACATGGACTCTAGTTCCTAGACCAAAAGATAAAAATGTGATTGACACCAAGTGGGTATACAAAAATAAGATAGATGAAAATGGTGAAGTCATAAGGAACAAGGAAAGATTAATTTTTAATGGATATGCATGCGAAGAAGGGATAGACTATGGAGAAACATTCGCTCATGTTGCAAGATTGGAAGGAGTAAGAACTCTGGTTGCTTACTCTACATATAAAGGTTTCAAAGTTTACCAAATGGATGTTAAGTCTACATTTCTAAATAGTATATTGGAGGAAGGGGTTTATATAGAATAGCCAAAAGGATTTGTTGATGCTAACAACAAAAACATGGTATGTAGACTACACAAAGCTTTATATGATTTGAAGCAAGCACCAAGAGCATGGTATGAAAGGCTTCATAATTATCTTGTGAAGATTGGATTTGAGAGGACTGATGATAATAGCAATATGTACTTGAAGATGGAGAAAGGAAAAGGTTTTACTATCTAAAGTCTTTGTTGATGATATCATATTTGGAGGTCAAGATACTTTATGTAAGGCTTTTAAAAATGAAATTAAGAAAGAATTTGAGATGTCTATGTTTGGAGAGATCAAGTTCTATGTGGGTTTGAAAGTACATCAGATGAAATATGGTATATACATCACTCAGTCAAAATATGTAAAGGAGATATTGAAAACTTTTGGATTGGAGGATTCAAATCTAGTAAGCACACCTATGGTGGCAAGCCATAATTTGTCAAAGAATGATGATTGAGCTGGGTGAATTAAACATTATACAAGTCTATGATTGGAAAATTATAATATGTAGTATATAGCAGACCTAATATTGCATTATCTATTGGGATAGTTACAAGATTCTCTGCTAATCCCAAGGAGAATCATTTGATGATTTCTTAGAGAATAATGAGATATCTGAAAGGAACATAAGACTATGGTCTATACTATGGTAAAAATAAGAAATTTGAATTGAGAGCCTACATTGATGTTGATTGGGCTTGAAATATTGATGACCAAAAGAGCACTAGTGGAGGAGCATTCTTCTTAGGAAAAATTTTGGTCACATGGAATAGCAAGAAACAAAATTGCATCTCTCAATCTACTATTGAAGCTTAATATGTTGTTACAGTAAATTGTACAAACATTCTATGGATCAAACAACTAGTCAATGGTGTGAGAGAGGAAATCATTGAACCTGTGATACTTTATTGTGATAATACGAGTGCTATAAATATATCAAAAAATCATTTGATACATACAAATACTAAGCACATTACAATCAAGTATTATTTCTTGAGAGAGATAGTTCAAGATAAAAAGGTGAAGATTTAATATTTTAACACAAAAGAGAAAATAGTTGATATCTTCACAAAATCATTACCTAAGGATGTTCATGAGTATCTAAGAGGTAAACTAGGGATGATACCCATATCAAAGGCTATCTAAGAAGCATAATAAGTGCCCTACATCAAACAAGTTGATTGACATATTGTACAAATTGATGCATTGGATCTTACTTTAGGAGCTACCTAAAGTAATCAAAGAGATGGAGTTACAAATCAATCACAAGTTAGGTGATAGAGGAAGAAACTAAGAAATGTTCATATCTACGTATTCAAATGACAAGTCTTTGGCACTTTTTTCAAAGAGGGAGAACTCTTGACTTTGAAGGGAGAAATCCTATTGAGCGAGAAATCCTAACTGCTAAGAGAGATATGAGATATCATTGTGCAAGAGGGAGATGAAAGTAAACACAGAAGTTCTAAACATGAATACCTAGTAAGAGGGAGTTAATGTCAAAGGAAATATAAGAAGTGATCCATAGGAAGTCATAAGGATGAATTGATTGATTATCTATTGATCAGAACATAATTTTGTAACCTATGTAGAAGATGAAAGTTTATGATAAAGGGAGAGATTTCAATACAAAGAATTATTTTATTTTTGGTATTTTTATGGTTAAACTAATTAAGTTTGGTCGGTTTGGTTTTTCATCAATGCCAAAGAGGGAGATTGTTGAAAACAAATTGATACAAGTATGAATACATATTTCAATCATTATTTTGTCACTTATGCCAAACCTACTACCTGTTGGTGAGATAATTTCTTAATGATTTGAGTACTATCATTTGTTTGATTGATGAAGAGGATTTGATCAAATAAGGTAACAAAAGCACCTAGAGGAAAGGTTGAGTTATGATATGGAAAAATAGTACAAGGATTAGTTAAGATAGTGATATTATAGTGCATTGATAATCTACTTAAGGTTGCAAAGGATGGACACACTAATTAAGTTCAAAAGAACAAGTTTAAAAAATTATGTCTACCAAGCTTAATAATCTACATAGTAGGTGCCAAGAAAAGTTAGTGTAAGCTGAGAAGAAAATCAGTTGGAGCCAAGCAAAGTTAATTTTAGTGTAAGTTAAGTGATACAGTGTAAGTTGAGTAAAGTTTAGTTGATGTTGAGCACTAGTAAAATTTTGTTCATGTCGAGTGTTTTGATAGTGGATGTCAAGCAATGTAGTATGTGTCGAGAATCAGAAGCAAGTTAATGAAAAGTGTCAGCATTATGAGAAAGATTGTGAATTCAATGAATCTGAGCCAACAATTTTGATTTCTTAGATTGTTTGAACCATGTAGAAGATAAGCTTGATGAGTTGGTGGCATAGAATTCAAGATGAATCATTTCGAGGTGAATTCAAGAGGATTGAAGGAAAAATTACTAAAAGGGAATGAAATGAAATGATGGGTAGATTCATTAAATCTTACCTAATCTAACCTAACCTTAAAATGGATCGAGGATGAATGGCAAAAGATTTTAATTTTTTATTTATAGGGATGGATAGTCAGAAGCAAAGGTTATTGTGTGTGATAACTTAAGGAAGACAAGGAGTCTAGGGTATTACTTCATTCAAGTGACCTAAGAGAAGAGATTGCATTAACAAGCAAAGCAAGAATGCTTAAGGTATGGATTCTTGAAGGGTGACCAAGCTATCAAAGTTGAAGTGTGTGAAAGCCAAGAAGAATGTAGGACTGAGTGAAAGCCAAGAAGAATAGAGGAATGAAAATAGATCTATGATATACAAAATGGAGTTGTAAGTTTGTATTAGATCAAGCCTTATTATTACTTTCTAATCATTGTATCAGTCTAGGGTAAATCCTTTGGATTAAGGTTGACCTAACACTCATTTGTAAATCCTTTAATCAGGTGATATTCCAAGTGAATGATCTAAATTCCTTTAACAAGGCTCACTCCTAATGGGGTGATTGAAATCCTTTAACCCGATCACATTTAACAATGTGCAGTGTAACCTTTAACAGGGTTGGACTTTCACAGGGCATCACTAGTGAGAATGAGTAACATGTTACTAGCGGTTCTTCCCAAATTGAGTTTCCACATTAAATCATGGTGTCAAATGTGTTATTGAATATGTTATGTTTCATACTTATATTCCTAAAAAGTTGATTTGATAGTAACCTACAAGTTTAAATGATTGTATGACCTAATGGATGCATGCATGATGAAAATGTTTTATGGATATGGGTTCACTAAGTTGAGAAAAGTTTTATTTGTACATCTGGATCTTGGATAACTGATTCACCCCCACCCTCTCAGTTATTCTAGAGAATTCCAATAACAATTAATATTTTTTCTCTGGAGATTTTGCAGTGACTTAACTTTTTTTTATTATGCAGAAAGTTTGTAGGATGTGTCATATGCTACAAGGCATAAATAGATATTTTCTTATGGAAGGTGATGATTAGAGTGCATGTATATATATAAAACTTGATGAGTATGATAACTATTATGAATTGATCCCACCATATCTGAGCACATGATTGAGATGTGTAGATACCTTTATCCATCACATATGGAAATTATAAAAGGGCAACTACCAAGATCATGGAGACACCACCAAAGCACATGCATTAATTTTGTAAAAATTTCTTTAAAAAACTACTATCTATTTTTAGTAGCATCTTTGGTCCTATGAAGCTCATTTTATCAATAAGAAAGTATCTCACATCCTTTAGTTCCTCTTGGAATGTTGTCAATGCTTGTCTATGTAGTGGTTGTGTTTCTTTAATAGGAATTCTAAGCACTGAATGTACTATTATTGTATGTATTTTGAATGCAATGACCCCTGTGGGAGATAATGTGTGATGTTGACTTTCTTGATGTAGCATCTTACTATCAAGCACATTTCTTATGATTCTTGATGTAGTACAATTTTCCTATTACATTTGCTCCTTCAATGATCATGTAAAGTGGAATTAAAGAAGAGAATTTGTTACACTATGTTATTACTCTTAGTTTGGAGTCTTTCTTTTCTTCTAGTGGATACCATGGAATGTTATAATTTGACATCATGGTCTTATATGGGTAATGTTTCATCTGGATATTGATGAATAGGGTTGCAATTTCATGTAAGTATTGAGGTACTATGTTTGTTCCCATTTATGGTTGGTAATAAATTTTCACTTCCCAAGCATGTCTAATTCTCTTAGACTAATAATATTTGAGGAAACCATTTGTGGAAATAAATCCCATTCATTCATCTCTATCGTATCCCCCATGTTCATGTCATTCTCACTCTCTTCATCATCTTCTTCTTCTTCTTCTTAAAGGTTTTTTTTTCTTAGATTATGTGAAGGACATGTCATATAGTGTATTCGGTTGCATTCATTTTCTTCTAATTTCTAACTATTGACTCTTGTTGAAGTCCTATGTCATTTTCTATATGGAGGAAAAAAAATTATAAGAATAGACCACACCAACAATATAATGAAAAGCTTTTTGAGTCATCAATTGGGATAGCTTAGAACTTTGGATAAACATTGATAATGGTTTATACCTCTCTCTTTCTATTTCTAGTTCTTATAGTTTATAGAATAGGACAAAGATCTTGCATATTCAAGTAATATTACTATCTTGATCTCTGGCAGTCGCTCCATATAGACATGTAAGTAGTTAGTTTGGACTTGGATCTCATCTATCATCCTTTTTATTTGGTGGAACACTTTTCTCCCAACATTAAAAGATGTGAAAGGGAGACTATAATCAAGGAGAAGTAATTTTTGAAGCATGTGGCATGTTTTTTGTGCTCATATATCATGCTCTGGTACAATTTCAGTCATGAATTTTTGGTATGCTATAAGGGTCAAACTATCTTCTTATTGTAGTGTAGATATTCTTGTTAACATACTTGTGCAATTTTTTTTGGAATTCTTTATAATACATGAGAGAGGGAGTGAATCACTTATCTAAGGTCCACATGTAATAATAAAAAATTTCAATGCTTAGTAGACCCATATCCATAAAACCTTATTATTCATGCATCCATTAGATCATACAATACTTAAACTTTGTAGGTTACTATCTTGGGTCAAAACAACTTTGCAAAAATCTAAACATGAAACATAACAAATTCAATAACACATTTGACACAAGGATTTTATATGGAAACCCAATTTGGAAAAAACCACCAATAACATGCTACTAATTCTCACTCTTCTAAAGTGATGCCCTATGAAAGACTAACCCTATTAAAGGTTACAATACATAGTGTTAAATATGACCCAATTAAAAGAATTCAATCACCCTGTTAGGAGTGAGCCTTGTTAGAGGACTTTAGACCATTCCATTAGAATGTCACCCTATTAAAAGATTTACAAATGATTGTTAGGTCAACCTTAATCTAAAGAATTAACCCTAGACTAATACAATGATTAGAAAGTAACAGTAAGGCTTGATCTGATAACAAATTACAACTCACTTGTAGATTATAGATCTTTGTTTATGTCCTCCATTCTGCTTGGCATTCACACACTTCAACTCTAATATCTTGTTCACCCTTCAATCATTCATACTATTAAGCCTTCATTCTTTGCATGTCAATTACAGTCTCTTCTGTTTAGTCACTAAATGAAGAAATACCCTACAATCCTTGTCTTCTTAGGTTCTCGCACATGACAACCTTTGCTTCTAACAAGCTCTATCTATAAATAGAGAATTAAGATCTTTTTTCACTTAACCACAATCGTCCATTTCAAGGTTAGGTAGGATAAAATGTTTGCGATATGGTTAGATAGATGTCTTGATGGTTTTCATTTATGGAAACATGTATTCAGCATTTCATTTATGCATTTAGAGATAGAAAATTGTTTAAGTGTTAGACAGTTTGCAATAGTATAGAGAATAGATCTTAAGAGTATGGATGACTCATTGAGAGTTACCTTATACACACTTAAGGAAAGATACATGACACTGTCATGATGATGTGGTTAAGTGTGTAAATGTCCCAGAAAACTAGTGCAAAGAGTAAATATCTAAACTATGAATGCAAATGATACAAAATCAAAATAGCATCATAGAGTTAGTCTCCAAGAGAGTAATGCAAATGCTGGAAGCAAAATAGCATTAAGAGGATGCAAAAACAAGAGATACAAATACAAGCCAGGTAGCATGCTTATATAGGCTAGGAAGAGGGAGAAGGTGGCAACACCAACCAATGAGGAGCAACCATCTATCGGACTAAGGATAGCAAAGTATCTTCCTAAAATAGCTAATAGATGCTCACATGTAGGAAGGTGACACCTCACAACCATTCACCTAACAAGACATGCTTTATTAACCTAAGCGAGATTATTAAAAGTGTAGGAAAAACCTAGCAAAATAGAAAAAATAAAAAAACTACACTAACACCCCCCATAAGTGAAGCTTAGGTGGATGCTAACCTAGCAAAGCTATGAAAGCAAGAAAATGGGTCCCGGCAACAAGGCCTGATTAGGTACCCAATACAAGAAAAAGAACTAGATGAAGGAAACTAAACCTCCAATCTAAGAAATCTCCCAAAGAGAGGAACAAAAAAAAGCACGAAGCTGCAAACACTGTCAGAAGAAACTGCTGGAACCCCTATTGAAATAGTGCATGACCAGGTAGAGAAGACAAAGTCTGAAGAGCTGATCAATCAAAGAGGTGACCTCCAAAGGTAGGAATGAATGAGTGTCTATATAGTAGATGAACCATCTCACCAAAATGCATAGGTGCATAGCCAATGCATCCGCCTAGTACATAGGAACAAAAACTGAATACGTAGATCACTCAATTGAACCAAAGAAGCAATAGAGCCAACAGGTGAACCCCCCCATAATGTTGAACAGGGAGAGGGGTGACAGGAACATTGAAATGCAATGCCAAAAACATCTGCAAGAAGAAGAATCAGGAACACCAACAGTGTAATAGAAATACAAGCACAGGATAAAGGGCGGTGTCATCGACACACTGCATGGGCTAATATCGTGGAAGAAAAATTCACTTGACAAAGGTGGATGAGCACAAAATGGCAAAACATCATGACCCCCCATGGCACTTTATAACTGAGTGCGAGTATAAACAAAAACAAGGTGTACAAGATCTCAAATATGCAAAAGCAGGCACTTTATCTCAGTGTGTTTATAGAAAAAGGAATGCAATAGAATAGAAGCATACAATGCTCAGAATTCAGAAAGAAGAGTGAGCCAAAATAATAGAAGAAGAGATTCCAGGACCTATAGAATCCAAGTAATCTGCCAGAGTGCGAAAGTGCAAAACTCGAAGGAGAAAGAACCTGGATCAAAATCTGGAAAAAAGACCTCTACAACTGAATAACTCATAGAACCAGCTTTCCAATGATATTTGGTGAGCCCAGAAAAGAGTCTGAATGAGCGAGATATGGCTCTCGGAAGGCAAAATAGAACATCTGGCTTTGACTGCCAAAATAGGCAACCAGACTATAGTAAAAATCAAAAAAATTATACCATCATCTCTGTCTCAAAACCAACTTTCCAACCCATTTTTTGGATCGAAAAAATGTGTCAGTATGCTCAAGTTATGGAAGAAAAACTGACAGGGCCTCCTCATGAAGAGCATATGCTAAAAGTGAAACTTGGGCACAATAATCAAAAAAAATAGCACCACTATGATCTACTCAAAAAATCATGCACTTTCAAAAAAAGAATCGCCTCAATACGAGGTCGTATGAGAAAGTTATGATCCTTCGAAGTTTTCAAAACGAGAACTGTGCACAGTCACGGCTGAGAATTTGCAATTTCTGAAGAATTCATGCATGAAAATCAAAAAACAACTCCACTAGTGGATAGAGCACAAAAAATAGCCAAGTTCATAACAAGAATCATCAAAATTGGAGTCCATATGAGCAAGAATGAGACATTTGAAAACTATGTTCAAATCTACGACTGCCAATGGAGAGAGGCATGGATGTAGCTTTGCATGCTCGATTTTTCAAAATATACAGCTTGCATGCAAAATCTAAAAGATACCCAGATGGTTTTTCAAGGCTGCGAACAAAACCCAGAAAGCATTTTTCTTTTTGATGTATAGAAGATGCTGTTGTAGTGTAAATTGGATGCCTTTAACAGTAAAAAATGGCTCCAAAAATTAAAAAATGACCCCAGCAACCAAAATATGACATGCAAATGTTGGATCAGCTTCCTAAGTCCATCAATGGCATGTTGAAACCTGCAATACTGATTGAAAACTCCAAATATGCAAGTTGGTTGTCAGATTTGAGATTGAAACCCCAGAGAAAAATTGTTTTTGTCAAAACTTTTCTGATTCTCGGGATCATCCAAAGATGCAAGAGAAGAGCATACTTCATTTTACAAAAAACTACAATAAAGTTTATTTGCACCCCCGAATCTCTCAAATAAGGAAACTAAAATCTACTCTTGCACATAGAAAAGCTCTGATACCATGTTAGAATCTGAAAAGATTAATAATCCAGAAAATTAGTGCAAAGAGTAAATATCTAAACTATGAATGCAAATAATACAAAATCAAAATAGCATCATAGAGTTAGTCTCCAAGAGAGTAATGCAAATGTTGGAAGCAAAATAGCATTAAGAGGATGCAAAAATAAGAGATACAAATACAAGCCAGGTAGCATGCTTATATAGGCTAGGAAGAGGGAGGAGGTGGCAACACCAACCAATGAGGAGCAACCATCTATCGGACTAAAGATAGCAAAGTATCTTCCTAAGATAGCTAATGGATGCTCACATGTAGGAAGGTGACACCTCACAACCATTCACCTAATAAGACATGCTTTATTAACCTAAGCGAGATTATTAAAAGTGTAGGAAAAACCTAGCAAAATAGGAAAAATAAAAAAACCAAACTAACAAAAATACCCTACAATCCTTGTCTTCTTAGATTCTCGCACATGACAACCTTTGCTTCTAACAAGCTCTCTCTATAAATAGAGAATTAAGATCTTTTTTCACTTAACCACAATCGTCCATTTCAAGGTTAGGTAGGATAAAATGTTTGTGATATGGTTAGATAGATGTCTTGATGGTTTTCATTTATGAAAATATGTATTCAGCATTTCATTTATGCATTTAGAGATAGAAAATTGTTTAAGTGTTAGACAGTTTGCAATAGTACAAAGAATAGATCTTAAGAGTATGGATGACTCATTGAGAGTTACCTTATACACACTTAAGGAAAGATACATGACACTGTCATGATGATGTGGTTAAGTGTGTAAATGTGTCTGGATAGTAGAGTGCAAGTTATGATTAAAATACTAGTGTAGGTATTTAATAGAGCATATTAGTAATCAAAGTCGTATGGCCTTAGGAATTATTTTGGTTGCAAAATAATTACTAAGTTATGTTGAGTCGACTTTATGGACATTATTTTATATTATGTCAAACATGTGAACACATGAAGGTCGACTGAGCAGATTTTTGTAAATGTGCAAGGTATATGTAGAGATCTTATATTGTGCAGTTATAAAGTAGTTGTGAGATGTGGTAGATGTGATGCAAACTATTATGTGAGCCTTATGTGATGTAAGATCTGATATTTAATCAGAGTAAGTGTGAGTTACAATAATAAAGCAAGTATTGTATGTATACCTATCTTGTGAAGACCTGAATTGTATAATTGTATATTAGGGTAGTGGGTTCTTCTTGCATACATTATATTTGTTCTACTAACTTCTAACAAGGTTGAGGCTTCTAACAATGCCTATTCTCCTAATAGGGACTCAAGACACTATATGTATTTCACAAGACTCCTAATAGGGACAATAACCTTTACAAGATCCTATTGCTTAGTGAATCATCTTATGGGTATCATCCTCACTAGGGTTTCTCTTGGTCAAGGTTTCCCTAGTTAAAAAATAATGGTGTTATGAGTTCTCTATTGTATGGTTATACTTACTACTTAGTATTGCTGATTTACTTTCATATGCATGTTATAAAGCAAGTAACAATATTCAGTTGTAGACAAAATTTTGTAGAATATTGATTCACCACCCCCCCCCCCCCTCTCTTAGTATTGTAGGACCAGAAAAAGGGTTAAATGCATAACATACTATGAGAAAATCACAAAACTCAATCAACATACGTTAGCACCCACTAGTCTACCATGAAGGCCAAAATAATTTTAAAAGCAATAGAAACTCCCTTTTTCATTTGTAGCTCCAATGTCCTTCTTTCTTCTCCAAATGATTGTAGCTCCAATTCGCCTATAGTGCACACAAGGTTGAAGCCAAAGCCTATGATGTGGATAATGCCATGAGAATACTTAAAGTGTGATTTTATGTGAGAGAGAGAATGCAACATGCAAAGAAGTAGAGACTCAAAGTTTCAAAGATTTGGACTTTCAAAACTTAAGCATTCGGATCCAAGGACCCAAAATGAGAGAAAGAGTGTTCATTTTATAATCAACACTCAAAATGAGGGCATTGGATTTGTCACCCATAGATGTGTGATGTGGTAAGAGATTCCTATGATGCATATGACAGAATATGCCAATTATGAGATTCTATGACACATGCAAGTCAAACTTGGCTAAATGTGGAAGAGAATCTATGACGCGTCATAAGACACCTCAACCCACTTAAAGCCAAGAATCTATGACAAAGAAGCCAAATAGAGACATGCGTAAGAGGTAATAATATTTGATTATGACAAATCTCAACCAAGTGTCAAAGGAGAATCCACGAGGTGTCATATCCAAGTGTCATGATGAAGGAGTATTTTATGGAATATTTGAATTAAAAATCCTCTTATTCCACAAAATAAGAATTAGTAGAAAATAGAATTAATGATGGAAAATGGAACTTAGGAAATTAAGAATTTCCATGGTTTGCAGATGATAAACCAATTAATTAATAAAATTAATTAATTGAGGATGATAATTAGGAAGAATAATTAGAAAGAGTAGGATTAAATTATGGGTTATTTAATCCTATAGAGAAAATTAGTAGATAATTGGCCAAATTGATTAAATGAATGCGACTGTATCCTTTGATGAAAATGTGACAATAATGGATATGGAATAAGATGATGAAAAAGGTAGACCAAATCCATGGTCAAATTGATTGATTGAATTTGATAACATGCCAAGGACACATGACATGAATTGGTTGATATGTAACATTTAGCCGACATTGTAAATGCTACAGGATTGAAATTGATTGATAAGGTTTGATCATAATAACACCGTCGAACATTGTCAATGTTATTAAAATGGTTGATGATGTCATGATTTGACATTGAAAACCACAACAATGTCAAAGATTGGATGACATGAATGATAGTTTGACCTAGCACTGAGAGCCACAACAGTACTAAGGTCAAATTGAAAAGATTGATAAGCTGATAGGTTTCCAAGGCACTAAAAGCCACAACAATACCTAGGAGTGAGATAAATGATGATTGATTTGGGATGTTTGATATGTTTTGGGTTGATTAGGATTGATTTCGAATGATTCTGAGTTGATTTGGGGTGATTTTGAGTTGATTTGGGGTGATTTCGAGTTGATTTAATATGATTTCGAGTTGATATGAAATTGATGTGAAAGGGGATACAAATGATGAAATATGGTCAATCTGGCCAAAAGATCAAAGTTAGTAGAATGATAAAATGGTACAAATTAGTATGAAGAAGTGATGATACCGTAGGTGTGAACCATTTTTGAGCGTCTACAAGTATTATCTATTTCTAATAATTGGTATTAGAGCACAGTTACTTTGAAGAAGTTTAACAACTTAAGTAAGATCCTAGTGAATATGGAATAGTTGAAGAAAAACCTAGAAGAAGCTCTTGAGGAGATTGACCTTCTTACTAAAGAAAGAGATAATGAAGATGAAAAAGTTTACATTGGAAAGTTAAAAGACAAGATTGATGATTTAGAATCTGGCAAGGAACCAATTGTGTAGACCAGTAAGAATGATGTAGTAGGAGATCTTAAGAAGAAAAATGAGATCTTGAAACATGAATTGAAAATAGTTGAGCTTAAGTTAAATCTTAAGAAAAATGGTGGCATTAGTGAACCAAAACTAAAAACTAAGAATGCAGATCTCAGATCCCAGTTAAGTCAAGTTACATCTGAATTAGATACTATCAAGATTTAATATGCTAAGTTAGAAAAATATAACATTATTGTGAAAGGAGAATTGACACAAGCTAAACAATAGTTAGATAAACTTTATTAGAGCACAAAAATCTAAGGATTAGCTACTTCCTATAAACAATTGAATGTGTTTCATTTCTAGACCCAACTTCAACAAAATCAAGATAGATTTTCTACTCTTTAGGCTCTGTAGAACCAAGGTGGGTATACCTTAGGGATGTAATATTTCTCAACTCGACACTAAATACATATTTTACTTATTTCACAACAATACACATCCCTTGAAGTAGATCTGGTCACAATTCTTCTTAGGTTTACACATAATTCTAGCAATAGTAGCTAGCTAAGACTTAGATATTAAGTATAAACAAGTGTTGACCAGCGTTAATATCCTTCAAACAATGAAGTAAAATTGAATTTAAATTTGAGCTTGATGCTTGCCTATGATTTCTTCATCTACAGACTAAATTTAATAGATCAGTGCGTCATCCATTGGGATTCAGAGTCCACTCAATTCCTAGATCTAATTGATTGTATTACAATCAATACTGTAAATAGTTCTTTACTGAAAATCATGCTTACAAACATCCTTCCTATTACCATGGAAATCCTATCAACATCACTGAAGCATTTATTTAACTCACTGAATTAATAGCAATAACGAGTTGACATGCAATTTTATTTAATTGCTTTCAATTGGAGAAGCTTTTCTTATCCAACTTCAAAATAACCAAATAATAAAAATGGAGACAAGATTCAGCAAAAAACATAAATGGGGATAGTCCATCTTTATATCAATTTCCTTTGAAAACTATGTACAATTGACATGAAACTTAGAATAACTCAAGATGAACAACAAGATCTTGTAAGACAAAATGTATTCTCAAATAGTTGCAGAGAATTACATCATATAGTTCACATCAAAATATTGGACCGAACAAACTTAAAGATAGACTTAATAAAAGCTAAAAGTAATACAACTATGTGGGGCCTCCTTCTAGCCCTAGAATCTCACTTATATAATGTGAGATGCAAGAAGCTTTAGGCATATAGAACTAGTAGTTGTCCTTTTGACAAAAGATATTTACATTTTATGGCTATCACAAAAAGAAAAAAAATTGTGTAATAGAAAAACTTTACATCAAAGTATTCTTTTAGTGGACTTAATTTTTGTTACACTTTCAAATGCTACAAATTCCCTAATTCACCTTTTACTACTCTTAATTCTTAGAATATGTAGCCATCAGGTTTACCACTGATGTGTCAGGCTCTGATTCTTGCAAGTTTACCTCAACTCGGGCATCTTCACTTGTATCATCATGTACTATTAAAGTAATAGTTATATCTAGGTTTGTTTCTGCCATATCATCAATTTGGAACATGGTGCTCTCCACTTGGGATGGTTGCTCCTCTTTGTCTTCTTCTATATGTATTGACATGT
Organism: Cupressus sempervirens; assembly: GCA_028749045.1. Lineage (NCBI taxonomy): Eukaryota > Viridiplantae > Streptophyta > Pinopsida > Cupressales > Cupressaceae > Cupressus > Cupressus sempervirens. The sequence goes on along the minus strand of CM053785.1, from coordinate 124,451,927 downwards.
CATCTATTTGGCTATTGTACTAGTTTACATTATCAGTTGATATCTCTGCTTGTTTTTAATGGACAAAAACATCCATCCATTTGTAGAAAATTGCATCATCAGGCCAATCAAAGCTCAAGATTTCTCTTTTCTTTTTAACCACCCAATCCCCTATTTTATTTATTTCAAAAAATGCCTTTCTAAGGGAATTGTAAAATAGTTGTACTTTAGCACATTATTCATTTATCTTTTCTCATAGCACATATCCTTCTTCATTTATGATTTTAGTTATTCTCTAAGCCAATAAATCATTCAATTCTTTTCCCCAACCCTTTTTTTTCTTTTATTATATCCATCTATTTGAGTCACTAGGGAAAAAGATCAAATTTTTCACCTAAATACCTAAAGAAACAAATTGGTACTCTTCTCTGTAATGCCTCCTTCTTATTTTTAAAATTAGATAGGTCATTAGTTAAATCAAAAAAATTCTCTATCTTCTCATGAGAGGAGTCAATAACTAAAGTGCATAAAAGGGTGATATCCTTATCCCTTTCCTTCCATTTTCTTATTATAGGTTTTAAAACCTCCTCAGCTTCCTTAATTTCTCTCCACATATCAAAAATTATTATAAAATGTAGGTCACTCAATCTTATCTACCAAATATAAGATTGCCTTTCTAAGTTTCTGACTATACTAATAGGTCAATTCATCTTGTAAAGCTTTTAGCTTACTCTTTTCTTCCTCCAACTCATCGGCCATAAAAAAGTATGGCCTTTGCAGAGAGTCAAGGATTTCACTGAATGGAGTGGCTCTAGAAGATCCCACTGATGGCTAAGGATAGGTGATCTATGGCCTAGTAGAATGTCCCACCACTTTATTTTCAAGTTCAATTCTTCTTTGAACTTCTTTATTATAGGTAGCCAATAGTGTCTCATACCCCTCCTACAGTTCTAACTTTTCCTTTTGATCTCTCTCTGTAGTAGCTAAGGTTGGGTGGGATACACCAATACCCAAATGTGTAGCTTCTAAATTGGTTGTATCTTCCACTCTCTTTACAATTATGTTTCCCATTAATCTAATATCATCTAACTGTGAGGAGCCAATCCTAAATCCTTTTCTTATTGACCAAATGACTAATGTAGCCTAGTCCTCACTGAATGTGGCACCTTTTGTTTCCTTCTTATTCTGATCCTCTATATTTAGTTTATTAGAAATAGAGTGAAAAACTAGAACATCTGTTATATCCCAATTGGATAGCAATAAAACACTAGATACCTTCACCATCTATCTCCCTTCATTAGGGGTCATGCTCTAGAACTCTTACATCCTTTCTTCTTTTATCTGGTTCTGTATAGTTGCCTCCTCCATTTTTGGATACTTTGTTCTTTGTTTATTGCATTCCTCTTCATACTTTCCCATATTTACTCTCCATGAAAGTTGGTAGAAGGCTCTTGTTCTAACAAAATTTTCATCAAATAAGAATTCATGACTAGCATGTTCAATCACAGGATCTAGCTCCTTTCCTCTACAATCTGCCACTATTAACTCTAATGATGGCATTGGAGGTTCCTATATTTTTCCTTCTTATAACTCAGCCTATGTAATAAATATTCCCCCTTGGGATCTCAGTTCCTTCATCTGCTTCCTAGTGAGCTATTCATCTCTAGTTTGTAATGGCATTGTGTAGGTGAATATTCTTCAACCTGGGGTACCTATTCCCTTATTATCTTTTGCCTTTTAGGCAAGGGTTCATCAGGTATTTCTTCTAGGGCTACACTAGTAGATGATGCTATCTATTTCCCTTTGTCTGTAATGCCTCATTTATTCTGAATTATATCATAGCTAGGTCTTTTCTGGATAATTAATTTTTCTATCCCAACTAAAGGAGTAAATGCCAACCTTCTCATGACTTCATGTCTTTATCTGGAAAAAAATTAATAAAGAATTGTTTCTTCTCATTCATAGCCTCCATGATTTTAGGAAAGGTAATCATGATCTTATTTATTCTATTTGCCTCTATTTTTGTATCCTTTAGAGGCTTGTAATCTTTATCAAAACAATGAATGAATTCTAGGACTCTAGAGAATACTCTCCATTTCTCCTTTTTAGTCTCTTGTTCTTGCAAAGAGAATTCATTTCTTATTATATCTTTAGGAAAATAAGGCTCATGCTTTTTGGAACCAACCTTAGCCCTAAATCTAAAAACCAAATTATAAAACCCCTTAGTGTCACAAAAATGGGGATGAGATACTGCCATTTTATACTAGTCTAGAAATTTATAAAAAAATAGCCAGCCACCCTTTGTAATTATAAAATGATGGCTACAATGCAAGTAGGAAAAATAGAACCTTAATTTTTCTTGTCGCGATATGCTTCCTTGAATCCTCCTAGCTCTCATAATATCTCAACTATCCCTACTTTTAAAGGTACCTAGTAGGGAAGTACATTATGAGTTCCCTAGAAACCATAAACTCTAATAACTATTAAAATAGGGTATGGTATGATATCAGCCTAATTATGTGACACCTTAAGCTAGATGGATTATCCATTGGTTTGAAGAAACTTATTAGTGCCTTAGGCATTCTAGGATTTTCCCTTAATAAAAGGCTTCTCAATTGGGATGCAAAATATCAATCAAACCTAACAAAACTTGATTTTTTTGCATCTTCAGTCATATCTGCACTCCATAACTACACCGGCATGGCTTCTCCTTGATGTTCTTTGTTCAAAACCATTTCCTTTCCAAAATATGTAGCACCCTTAAACAATAACATATGTATCAACAATGAATATTGACCAAAAGTCTTTTCTACCTTGTTCTTGGCAATTCCAACTAGTCCTATGTGGATTTCTTCCACTATATAAGAGGCAAAATCAAAAATAATATCTACAGCAAAAGAAGAAATTTGAGCCATCATATACATGAAGTTTATTGGCATGAAACTTTACTCATCATCACCAAAGACTCTACATAAATTCATATATATTTCTAAGGCTCTAAAGGTGAAGAATTCCTTCTTAAAAGGCTCTTTTACAGAGGCTATAATCAATGCTGATTTCCCAATTAAAGCCAAATGTGCCTTTAGTGCACCTTGTCTGATTGTATCCTTCTTTGACAAGTATTCCTTTTCCAGCCCAAGAAAGTCAATTGGTATATGGTACTCTGACAAAGGCTCCAAACCAAAGAATTTTCAAATTTTCTCAACATTTATATTTAGTAGGCATTCCCCATCAAACCTTCTTACTATTCTAACAATAGAGTCATAGTTCTAGGAAATGGCCATGAGTAGCTCAACATCTAAAAATACAATAGGGGCTATGAGATTTCCTAAATCAAAGTTCCAAATGTTTCCATGGGGAGCAAATAGATCTCTCTCTGAGAACCACTTTTTAAAAAGAAAAAGCCCTGACCTAGTAGTAATGGTATTCCTAATCTAATTTCCTTTATCATATAGACCATCTGCTATCTAGAGCCTAGGGTTTACTAGAATTAACTTCTTCACCTAGGTAGACTTGTTTGTAGACTCGGGAAATAACTCAAGGAGGTCATCATGTATGTTTATGTTTGCATAATCTACTTGTCTTGAGAATTCTTTCTTTGGAGGCATAATGGATAAAATTTTGCAGAACACTAGAAAGCTTGATATATAGTGGACTGAGAAACTTACTTAGATATTCACTACTCTATAACTACAATTCTATAACACATCATGATTACTAGAGATTCTTTCATATTCTGATCACACCAAGCACAATTTCTTAATGGCTCCTGAGCTCTCTAGAAATCTAAAGATTTATTTGCAAGGAGAAAAACTAGCAAAAATCTCTACAATATACTTTGTTCCTAGTTCACACAAGGAGTCTTCAAGCTTCATAAATGAATTTTAAGGAAAAAATAAGGTGGCATCAACTTCTATTTTTTTTAAAATGCACTGTTGATAGCAAAAAATTTGATGATCAAGGAAAAAGATTGTGGATGATTCATTTTCCTACTTTCCAGGTTGGCATTCAACCCAATAGAATTTCTCCATGTAAGCCTTTCCTTTTGCTACTAGAAATTTAATTTGGATCCACTAGTGCTAGTGGACACATGTTGCCTTCTCACTATGTCGCTATGCTTAAATATTGAGCAACTCTTCATACCAACTTGGTGCCAACCATTGATGCACTTTTGATCATATAGTGAGGAGTTTATAATTATCTTACTTAAGTTGTGGTGGGTTCATATGTTCTTTCCTTTGGTAACCATGTCACATGGGATAAACATCAAGCAACTTTCAATAGCAACTTAACATTTTTCGTTGATACATCTTTGATCTGATGGCTCCAACTAATCACCTGCTTTCTTTCTGAGTGTGAATCCATGTAATACATGACAATACATCACCTTGACATGTTGGAAAATTATTTATTTTAATTAACTTTCTGGTGTCACCTCCTTTTTATATTCCACCGTATTTAGATTTAACAAGAAGGCTCTATGTCTCTTCTGGCAGAAATGATAATTTTTTTGATCATGACATAGCGACCTCTTTGTAATTTTAAAAATCTAGCATAGTGACATGTTCTTATTGTTGTTCTTCATTCATGACTTTTGACATTCCACAATGATTATGTGGCTTGTTGATGATAAAGAAAATTTATAGCATCTATCTGAAATGTTATTCCCACTATTTTTTACTTATACGAGAAGGTGCTATGTCACTTCTAGTGGAAAGGACAAATTTCCCAGTCGCAACATAGTGACCATAGTATTTCTAGGGTAAACCATCACCATGAAGAGAAAGATGTTTAGTTTACATCCTGGCTCCTTCTATACTACACCTAACATATTCTGACAATTCACCATGCTAGCAAGGCTCCTTTATGACGTGCAAGATCTTGGCACCATATCTTATTCTAGTCTCACCATGATCCACTGTTATAAGATGGTGCTATATCATTTATGGTGAAACCTCCCCACTTTTGGATCATGACATAGTGACCTCCGTTAATGTGAGAAGATCTAATAGCTTGGGTAAAATATATGAAACTTATGTTAAAAATTAACTAGGCCCTAGGGGTGATAGTATATTTTGTGGCTATGTTACATATGATAAAGTGACCATAATCTTAAAGAGATATAGTGACCAATGTAGATCTTAAATAGATCTGATGGTGTGGGATTATTATCATGGGCCCAAGAAAAACTTGAAAAGGTTCTCGACAAAAATAAGATATGATATTATTTTTCAAAAAAAACTTTCTCCTGCTTAATTATGAGATGACTCTCTCATGAACTAGAGGGCACACTTGGGGCATGAATTTTATTCAAAATAGGGTTTTTTCCTAGGGTTTAAACATTTTTTTGATAATATCAAACCCTATTTTGCACACAAGAATAGCAACCCAAAGCAAGATGACTTCATGAAGGCATAGGGCAAAAATATGACCAAAAATTCCAATAGTAGAAAGATAGATTAGCGGATATTTCATCAGAGACCTTCTTATGACAAGATAGGACCTAGATATTTGATTGGAGAGAAATCAACCAAGAAAGATGAAATTAGAAGAGAACCAGATCTAGTTACTCAATCCCCTAAGGAATCTGATCTAAGTAAGGTAGAATCAAGCACATCTACTAAAGTATCAAAGGAAGTTGAGTTAATTGATCTGACAGTTAAACTTGATGAACCTAATTTGATGAATCTAAGCAAGATGAACCACCCAAGGAGGTAAGATGTGAGTTTAGAGGTAGATGTTATTGAAAATAGATTGATACAAATATGAGAATGTGTTGCAATCATTATTTTTTCATTGATGTCAAACCTACTACTTGTTGGTAAGAAAACTACTTAGATGATTTGAGTACTATCATTTGATTGATTGATGAGGAGGTTTTGATCAAATAAGATAACAATAACACCTAGAGGAAAGGTTGAGTTATGATATGCAAAAAGAAGTATAAAGATTAGTTGAGATAGTGATAACATAGTGGATTGATTATCTACTTAAGGTTGCACAAGATGGATACACTAATAAAGTTCAAAAGGACAAGTAAAACAAATTGAGTCTACTAAACTTAATAATCTACTTAGTAGGGGTTGAGCAATGTTAGTGTAAGTTGAGCAAAAAATTAGTTGGAGACAAGAAAAGTCAAATTTTAGTGTATGTCAAGTGATATAGTGTAAGCTGAGTAAAATTTAGTTCATGTTAGCACCAGTAAAGTTTAGTTTGTATGAGTGATCTAATAGTGGATGTTGAGCAACATAGTATGTGTTGAGCATCAGAAGAAACTTAACATCAAGTGACAACTTTATGAGAAAGATAGTGAATTCAATGAATCTGAGTCAACAAGTTTGATTTCTTAGATTGTGTGAACTATGTGGAAGATAAGCTTGATGAGGTTGTGGCACAGAATTCAAGATGAACCATTTTGAGGTGAAATCAAAAAGGATTAAAGGAGAAGTTTCTAGAAGGGAATAAAATGAAAAGATGGGTAGATTCATTGAATCCTACCTAATCCTACCTAACCCTAAAATGGACGATAGAGGTTGAATGGAAAAATATCTTAATTTTCTATCTATAGAGATGGCTAGTTAGAAGCAAGGTTGTCATGTGTGAGAACCTAAGGAAGACAAGGAGTCTAGGGTATTCTTCATTAGTAACCAAATAGAAGAGACTGTTATTAGCAAGAAAATAAAGAAGGCTTAAGGGTATGGATACTTGAAGAATAAACAAGCTATCAAAGAAAAAGAGTGTGAAAGCCAAGCAGAATGGAGAACAAAAAAAGAGATCTATAATCTACAAAGTAAGTTATAATTTGTTATCAATTCAAGCCTTACTATTACTTTCTAATCATTGTATTAGTCTCAAGTAAATCCTTTGGATTAAGGTTGACCTTATAAAAATCATTTGTAAATCCATTAATTAGGTGGCATTCCAAGTGAATGATCTAAAGTCCTCAAAAAAGGCTCACTCCTAACAGGGTAATCAAAATCCTCTAACTAGGTCACATTTAACAGTGTGTATTGTAACCTTTAACAGGGTTGTTAGAAACAATAGTCCACCAAGATAACTAAGGGGGGGAGAGGGAGGTGAATTAGTTATCTAACAATTAATATGTTTATCTTCTTTAAATAAACTTAACCTTTCAACCAAAGTAAATAGCAAACATAATAAGATGCACATAGACAATTACACTAGATATATTAACTAGGGAAAACCTGGATGAGAATGATGCCCACAAAATGATGTAATAATATAAATATTCCTTATTAGAGGATGGACATGTTGGACTAACCACCAGCCTTCCCCTTCTGGATTCATGACATAGCTTAACTGCCTCCTATGTTCTATAAGTCTAGTGGTTGTTTAGGGCATTAATAAGTCAATCTTTTGGTGCAACAACAACTCTAGCTTGTAACAATTAGTGTCAAAGCTTGGTCATAGGTTTGAATCCTATCAGGTAATGCTGAGGGGGGGATTGTTGGACTAACTTAATGCATTCCCCTTCTAGATTCATGACATAGCTTAACCACCTCCTATGTTCTATAAGTCTAGTGGTCATATCGGGCATTAATAGATCAATCTTTTGGTGCAATGCAACTCTAGCTTGTAACAAAACACTATTAGGAATCTATTACAACATTTAGTACATATGAGTTCCTATTAAGAGACTTTGAATCCATGTTAAGAGATTCCAACCCTGTTAGGAGTTGTGCCAACCGTATTAAGAGTTGTAGTACAATGTATGTAAGAAGAGAAAACTACCCAAAGATGCAATTTCAACTACAAGAAGAGCTCACTAGTCAAACATGTAGTTTACTATTATGTTAATCTTTCCTTTGTTCTATCAGTTGAACCAATCACTATTAGACCTTGAAGACTAGGTCACAAACTTTAGATCCAAACATCAAACCTTTGATCACTAAGAAAAACCTTGGTAATGAAGTTTCCTTCACTTCTACTTTACTTTTCTCAACTTCACAGTCCACTCTCTCTACTACTTACAATCACTTCTTTATGTCTCAATCACATCTCTTGTGATAAAGGAAAATGTCCTTCCTTTACACTGAGTCCATAAAAAAAATCCCTCAGTCAACTGTTAGACCTTCTCAACTAATCATTATAGGACCATATTAAGAACACATTACACTCAAATGTTCCTTTAAAATATTTAAATATCATTTTGACTATTGCATAATGTGCTTCTCTGTAATCAACTTGAAATCTTGCAATAATTTCAACTACATTTTCTATATCTAGCCTTGTGTGAGTCAAATATTGTAATCCTCCAATCATAGATTTGTACTTCTTCTGCTCAATAGTAGGTATCTCATCCTTTGTAGATAACTTGTATCTAATTGTCATAGGTGTTCCAATGGGTTTACATGTTTCTGAACTAAACCTTTTTAATAAATCTTTCAAATACTTATTCTAAGAAATAAAGATTCCTTCTTTATTTTGTACATTCTATAATCTTAGAAAATATTTCATTTCTCCTATCATACTCATCTCAAATTCTTTCTTCATCTCTTCAGCAAATTTGTCACTTTCATCATCATTTCCTCCAAATATGATATCATCAACAAATATTTTCAAAATCATTAAAACATCATCAATTTATTTCCATTAGAGATTATTATCTTCCATACCTTTTCTATATCCAAGCTTTGTCAAATACTTGTCCAACCTTGAATTCCAAGTTTTGGGTGCTTGCTTCAAGCCATACAACACTTTCTTTAGTTTGCATACTATGTCCTTATCATTTGTCAAAGGACAATCTTCAGGCTGCTCAATGTATACCTCTTCTCCAAGTTCTCAATTTAGAAATGCTAACTTGATGTCCATTTGATACACTTTGAATTTCTTGTGTACTGCATAGGCTAATAATAATCTTACTACTTCTATTCTAGCCACTAGAGCATAGGTCTCATCATAGTGTATTCTGTCTTGTTGTGAGTAACCTTTACATACTAATCTTGCCTTGTTCTTTACAACTTTTCCTTCTTCATTCATCTTGTTCCTAAATACCCATTTAGTTCCTATCACATTTTTGTATGCTGGTCTAGGACCAATTCCCATGTCTCATTCTTTATTATATGATCCAATCCTTTTTCATAGCATGCTTCCAATATTCATCTTTACATGCTTCATCTGCATTCTTAGGTTCAACTTGAGATATCAAACATAGTTTTTCATTGACTTTTCTTCATGTCATCACACCTTTATCTCTACTTCCAATGATCTATGTTGATGGGTGATTCTTTATCATATTCTTCCCCAAAGTGGGATTTGTTGTCTCAACTTTGGCTCTATTGAATGTTCCAATCTTTTTTCTTGTCTTCTCTCTCCTTCATTCTAAAAATCATTGTTAGTCTCAAGAAATACCTCATCATTCCTTGGCTTAGTAATAACATCACCATCTAAATTTTAATCAACTATTCTCTCTAAATTTCTCATCAATTCTGACATTTTCACTTTCCATAATCATCTTAGTTCTCAAATTATAGCATCTATAAGCCTTTCTTTTCAATGAATAACCAAGAAACATACAATTTTCACTTCTAGCATCAAACTTACCAATATCATCATCTCTTTTGATATAACACTTACTACCAAAAATTGTAAAATACTTAACTTTAAGTTAGTGACCAAACCACAGTTCATAAGGGTCTTGTTTGTGTCTTTCTTGACTTGCACTTTGTTCATAGATTAGACTATTATATTCATAGCTTGGATACATCATTCTTAGCTAACATAGCTCTTTCTACTTCTATAACTGACCTATTTCTCCTTTCTACAATGCCATTTTGTTCAAGAGTCTTCAACTCAACTTTTTCTTCTGCTCTAGGATTGAATCTTTTCACTTCAATCTAATTCGCATTCTACAAATCATTTCTAATGATAACTTCCACAATTTCATGGTTAGCCTTTGGATCAACAATAGTTACCAAATCCATCTCTTCTACTACTTCCTTTTCCTTAGCCAATTTAAGATCATTATCACAATCATTCAAGAATCTTTCCATACTTGCTTTAAATTCTTCATGTTTATCAAAAAGAAAATTCTTTCTAATTTTCCTTACTCTCTTAGGGCATATAGATTAAAAATGACCAAACTCATTACATGTCCAACAAGCAAAAATTTACATACCTTCTTTCTCTCTTTTCATAAGAAGATCAATACATTCTTTCATCTCCATGTCTTCTTCAAATCTTGATCTATATTTACTTATGCCTCTATCTAGATACTCAATGCTCAATTCTATACACAATTCTAACCTCTGACCAAGAAGCTCCATCTCCTAGGTGTCAAAATTTCCTCCATCAGACTTAGGACTATCTTTTCTAAAATAATTTTCCATTGATCTCCCAAAGCTATTAAACTTTATCTTCAAGGACCTAATGCTACGATACTAATTGTTAGAAACAATAGTCCACCAAGATAACGGGGGGGTGGTGTGGGGGTGAATCAATTATCCAATAATTAAAATATAACTTCTTTAAATAAACTTAACCATTCAACCAAAGTAAATAGCAACCATTATAAGATGCACATGAACAATTACACTAGATATGTTAACTGGGGAAAACCCTAGTGGGAATGATGCCCATAAGATGATGTACTAATATAAATATTCCTTGTTAGAGGATGGACCCTATTAAGAGTCTATTACAACATTTAGTACATATGAGCCCCTATTAGGAGACTTTGAATCCTTGTTAGGAGTTGTTCCAACTCTATTAGTGTTGCAAGATTGTTGGAAGAATAAATGCTGATGATATTCTTATGGGGGAGTATTATAGATATGTTACTATGATGGTATGTTACATTCATGACTAAGTTTTCGATTGATTTCAACATAGCAATTTTTAGTGGTATCTAATAGAAGAACAACAAAAAGATCAAGTTGGTATGGATGGCTAATTGAGTATTCTAACTATCCAAGGTTATGGGAGACACTTTTGAGTATCTATTATATGCAGTTAACATTAGAAGAAGAAATTATAAGTCTAGAAGAAGTTATGTAAGTTTTGGTGATGTTTGTTCTAAGATAGAGTTTACAGAAGCATGTTCTGGTAAACTTGTTATATCTCTTAGAAAAATGTTTATTCTGAGAATCAAGGTTTAGGATATGTAGAAGACATGTTGATGATGATGTGACTAAGTTCTCTTGTCATAATATTATGTGTACAAAAAGATATTCAAGTTGCAAGGCAAAAGATTTATGTTATCACTAAGTGTAATGTGTTCTTAGTGTGGTCCTATAATGATTAATTGAGAAGGTCTAACAGCCAACTCAGGGAATTATTTTGAGGACTCGATATAAACGAAGGAGATTTTCCTTTATCATGGATATATGAAATGACATGAAAAGTAACTTTGTAAGTAATACAAGTGCAGAATGCGAAATTGAGTAGAGCAGAGTGGAAGTGAAGGAAACTTCATTATCGAGGTTTTATTGAGTGATCCAAGGTTTGTGAACTAGTCTACAAGGTCTGGCAGTGATTATTTTGGTTGACAAAACAAAGCAAAGAATAACATAATAGTAAAATGCATGTTTGAGTAGTGAGCTCTTCTTGTAGTTGAAATCGCATGTTTGGGCAATGGGCTCCTCTTACATACATTATACTACAACTCCTAACAGGGTTGGAATCTCCTAACAGTGATTCAAAGTCTCCTAACAGGGACTCTATGTACTAAATATTGCAATAGACTCCTAAGAGGTTCCATCCTTTAACAAGGAATATTTATATTAGTACATCATGTTGTGGGCATCATCTGCGCCAGGGCTTTCCCTCTGATCAAGGGTTTCCCTAATTAACATATCAGGTGTAATTGTCTATGTGCATCTCGTTATGATTTTATTTTTTTTACTATGGTTGAATGGTTAAGTTTTTTTAAATAAGATAAATGTATTACTTGTTGGATAACTAATTCACCTCCCACCTCTTAGTTATCTTGGTGGACTATTTTTTATAACAATTGGTATCAAAGCATCAGATCCTTGAAGACAAATTTTAACAACTTTGGGAGAGCCATGGTGAGCATGTTTAGGAAAGATAGTCCTACATCTCACCAAAAAAATTTCAATACCCAAATGATGGAAATTCTTGGTGAGTTATTAGATTTGTGTAAAGAGAAAACTATTGAGGTTTTAGATCCAAAATCCTTTTGTTGTATACAAGGGAATAGAAGTACAAGCACAGATAGATCTAGATCTGAAGAAGATGTAAAGATAGAGGAAGGTATTGATCTACTTACAAAGAGAGAACTAGAAGGTATGAAAAAAATTGTTTGTTGGACATGTAAAAAATTTGGTCATTTTTTGAGTAGATGTCCTAAGAGACTAAGTAAAGCTAGAAAGAGCTTATTTTCTAATAAAGTTAAAGAATTTAGAGAAAGTATGGAAATATCCTTAGAAGATTGTGCTAATAATTTTGGATTGGTTAATAAAGAGAAAGTATTAGAAGAAACAACTTTGGTGACTATTATCAAAACATGAAAACCTATTGGAACACCTATGGTAACTGGACACAAGTTATCTACAAAGGATGAGATACCAACAATTGAGTAGAAGAAGTATAGATCTATGATTGGAGGATTGCAATATCTGACTCACACAAGGCTGGATATAGAAAATACAGTCATAATTGTTGCAAGATTCCAAGTTGATCCCAAAGAAGCACATTATGTAGCAGTTAAAAGGATATTTAGATATCTAAAGGGAACATCTAAGCTTGGATTATGGTATACAGATCTAATGATTTTTCTCTAAGTGCTTTTACTAATGTTGATTAGGCAGGTAGTATGGATGAAAGAAAAAATACCAGTGGTGGAGCCTTCTTTTTTGGAGGAAGATTGGTTTCTCGATTAAACAAGAAGTGAGATTGTACATAACAAAGTACAATGAAAGAAAAATATGTTGCAATAGCAAATAATTATAATCAAGTTGTTTGGATGAAGAAAACACTAAAGGATATAAGGATAGAAATTTATGAATATTTGTTCATACATTGTAACAACACAAGCATGATAAATATGTCTAAGAATCTAATGTTGCATTCAAGGACTAAGCACATTTCTATTAAGTATCACATGTTGAGAGAGAAAGTTACAGAAAAGGAAATCATATTGGAATATATGAGCACTAAAGAGAAGATTGTAGATATATTCACTAAGCCTCTTCCCAAAGAGACTTTTGAGTATTTGTGAGCTATGCTTGGGGTTATGCCCCTTCCTACATCTGAGTAGAAGATGTAAGAGTGCATCAATCTAGTGTAATAGAGCACCATTATTGTCTAGACTGAATGTTGATGCTACCAATATGGGGGAATATATGTGATCGATAGAGTCATCTAAGATTCTTGCTAGATATTGTTTTCAACAGTGTCTTTAGACACTTGAGCTAAGTAAGAATCAGCTATTGCAAATTTTGATGTAGTAAAGTTAGATGTTGAAACCTTTAACATTGATAAAAATGGGGGAGAAGTTCGGCATAAAAAATAGCATGGAAAAATAGCATGTATAGCATGACAGTTGGAGAAGTTTGACATTAGTACAGTATGATCAAAAGAAGTATAGCATGGAATGACAGTTTGATAGAAAGCACATTAAGGTATATAAATGAGGCACAATGATTGATGAAAAGGATTTGAAAAGAAAGATGGACACTCTTTTTGTTGGTATTATTGGAACTAGATGTTTTTCATCTATGTTGTCATCAATGCAAAAGGGGGTGATTGTTACAAGATTGTTGGAAGCATGCATGATGATGATATTCCTATGGGGGGGGGCATTGTAGATATGTTACTATGATGGTGTGTTACATTCATGAATGAGTTTTTCATTATGTCAATATAGCAATTTTCTATGGTATATGATAGAAGAACACCAGAAAGATCAAGTTGGTATGGATGGCTAGTTGAGTATTCTAAATATCTAAGGTTATGTGAGATACTTCTGAGTATTTAGTATATGTGGTTAATGTTGGAAGAAGAAATGATATGTTTCGAAGAAGTTATGTAAGTTCTAGTGATGTTTGTTCTGAGATAGAGTTTACAAAGGCACATTTTAGTAAACTTATTATATCTCTTAGCAGAATTGTTATTATAAGAATCAAGGTTGAGGATATGTAGAAGACATGTTAATGATGATGTGGCTAAGATTTCTCATCATAATATTATGTGTACGAAAAGATATTCAAGTTGCAAGATGGAAAATTATTGTTATTGCTAAGTGTAACATGTTCTTAATGTGCTCTTATAATGATTAATTGAGAAGGACTAATAGTCAACTCAAGGAATTGTTTTGAGGACTCAATATAAATGAAGGAAATTTTCCTTTATCATGGATATATGAAATGACATGAAAAGTAATTGTGTAACCAGTACAACTACAGAATGTGAAATTGAGCAGAGTAGAGCCAAAGTGAAGGAAACTTCAATGCTAAGGTTTTGTTGAGTGATTTGAGGTTTAATATTTGGATCTGATGTTCATGATCTAGTTTACAAGGTCTAATAGTGATTGGTTTGGTTGAGAGAACAAAGAAAAGAAGAACATAACAATAAATCACATGTTTCACTAGTGAGCTCTTCTTGTAGTTGAAATTGCATGTTTGGGAAGTGGGCTCTTCTTGCATACATTGTACTAAAACTCCTAATAGGGTTGGAACCTCCTAACATGGATTAAAAGTCTCCTAAAAGGGACTTTATATACTAAATGTTTTAATAGACTCCTAATAGGGTCATCCTCTAACAAGGAATATTTATATTAGTACATCATCACGTTGCAATTTGAGCAGCAAATGGTGAACATCTTTTTGTACCTTTGAATCCACAAGAACCGGTAGAAGACCAAGAAACTGCTTGCCCTTATGTATCTATAATAGTAACAATGGTATTGTGAAAACTTGTTTGAACACAAATAACTCCTTTCAGTATTTGATGTTTAGTTTTATGTGGAAAAAATCTTCTTCTAGCTCTACGTGGCACATATTTCCTTGTATTTTTTGACACAATTTTTTTTGTATTTTTTGACACAACACAAATCTTTTCTTATTATAATTTCTAATCAATTTTGATATTTTGAAGTGTGTATATATATATATATGAATATGACACTGAAATTTATTTATTCTATAATTCCTTATAATGGGAATTATCCCTATTTTTGTTTATGCCTTGGATTGTAACAAATTACAACAAGGCATTTTCATCTACGAATTAGGTAGCACTTTGTGGGGTTTTTCCTCTGATCAAGGGTTTCCCTAGTTAACATATCTGGTGTAATTGTCTGTGTGCATCCCATTATGGTTGTTGTTTACTTTGGTTGACTGGTTAAGTTTTTTTAAAGAAGATAAATGTATTAATTGTTGGATAACTGATTCACCCCCCCTAGTTATCTTGGTGGACTATTGTTTCTAACAATTGGTATTAGAGCATCAAATCCTTGAAGATAATGTTTAACAACTTTGGGAGATCCATGGTAAGCATGTTTAGGAAAGATAGTCCTACATCTAATAGAAGAAATTTTGACACCCAAATGATGGAAATTCTCGGTGAGTTATCAATTTTTGTAAAAAGAAGAATATTGAGTTTTCAAATCTAGAATACTTCTATTGTATACAAGGGAACAAATGTACAAGTACGACTAGGTCCAGATCTAAAGAAGACATAAAGATAGAGGAAAGTATTGATCTACTTACAAAGAGAGAACTAGAATGTATGAAAAAATTTATTTTTTGGACATGTAAAGAATTTGGTCATTTTTCAAGTAGATGTCCTAAGAGACTAAGAAAATCTAGAAAGAGCTTACTTTCTAATAAAGTTGAAGAATTTAGAGCAGGTATGGAAAGATCCTTGAAAGACTATGTTAATGAGTCTAGATTGTTAATAAAGAGCAAGTATCAGAAGAAACAACTCTAATGACTATTATGGAAACATGCAAACCTATTGGAACACCTATGGTAACTAGACACAAGTTATCTACAAAGGATGAGATACCTACTATTGAGTAGAAGAAATACATATCTATGATTGGAGGATTGCAATATCTAACTCACACAAGGCTAGATATAGCAAATGTAGTTGGAATTGTTGCAAGATTCCAAGCTAATCCTAGAGAAGCGCATTATGCAGTAGTTAAAAGGATATTTAGATATCTAAAGGGAACATCTGAGTTCAAATTATGATATGATAGATCTAATGATTTTACTCTAAGTTTTTATACTGATGTTGATTGGGCTGGTAGTATGGATGATAGAAAACACACTAGTGGTGGAGCCTTCTTTCTCAGAGGAAGATTCGTTTCTTGGTTAAGCAAGAAGTGGGATTGTACAACAAAAAGTATAGCAGAAGTAGAATATATTGTCATACCAAACAATTATAATCAAGTTATTTGGATGAAGTAGATGTTGAAGGATATAAGGATAGAAATCAATGAACCTATTGTCATACATTGTGACAAAACAATCATAGTTAATGTTTAAGAATCTAGTGTTGCATTCAAGGACTAAGCACATTTCTATTAAGTATCACATGTTGAGAGAGATAGTTGCAGAAAAGGAAATCAAATTAGAGTATGTGAGCATTAAAGAGTAGATTGCAAATATATTCACTAAGCCTCTTCCCAAAGAGACTTTTGACTA
Organism: Cupressus sempervirens; assembly: GCA_028749045.1. Taxonomy (NCBI): domain Eukaryota; kingdom Viridiplantae; phylum Streptophyta; class Pinopsida; order Cupressales; family Cupressaceae; genus Cupressus; species Cupressus sempervirens. Next base: position 124,435,314 of record CM053785.1, on the reverse strand, counting down.
TTTGTGAGGTATGCTTGGGGTCATGCCCCTTCTTACATCAGAGTAGAAGATGCAAGAGTGCATTAATCCAATGTAATTGAGCACCATTGTTGTTTGGACTGAATGTTGATGCTTCTTGTATGGGACAGTATCTGTGATGGATAGAGTCATCTAGGACTCTTGTTGGATATTGTTTTGAATAGTATTTTTGGACACTTGAGTTGAGTAAGAATTAGTTGTTGTAGAGTTTGATGTAGTAAAGTTAGTTTTTGAAACCTTTGAGATTGATGTCAATGGGGGAGAAGTTTGGCATGGAAAAATAGCATGTACAGCATGACAATTGGAGAAATTTGGAGTATGATTGATAGAAGTATAGCATGGAATGATAGTTTGAAAAAAATCGCATTGAGGTATATCAATGAGGAACAATGATTGATGAAAAGGATTTGAAAAGAAAGATGAACAATCTTTTGTTGGTATTCTTGGAACTAGATTTTTTTCATCTATTTTTCCATCAATGCCAAAGAGGGATATTATTGCAAGATTTTTGGAAGCTTGAATAATGATGATATTCCTATTGGGGAGTATTATGATATGTTACTATGATGGTATGTTACATTCAGGACTAAGTTTTTCATTAATGTCAGCATAGCAATTTTTTATGGTATCTGATAGAAGAACAACAAAAAGATCAAGTTAGTATGGATGGCTATTTGAGTATTCTAACTAGTTGAGGTTATTTATGTAGGAGCATCCTAGGTTTCACTACTATCCTACATATTTTCACTTTTTATTTTGCTATTGAAACTAGGTTTTGTTGAAGCTATATTTTTTGGTTTCTAGGTTCCAATTACAGACAATGTAATTAAATTTCCTTAATAAATGAAAGGTTGCACACTTTAGGGATTAAAGAGGGCCTAGAGCACTATCTATGATCTAGAATGAAATCTCTAACTCCTCATGAGTTAGGAGATATAAAAATTCTCCCAAAATATTGATTTATGGTAGTTCTACATGAAATTTTCTATGCTCAACTTTTAGAATGGATGTGCACTTTTTCTTAATGAATTAGACCTTGTGTACTTAAATTTTGTACAAAACCTAGATATCTACCCATAGTTCAAAGTGTGAGTTCTAACTCAATTAGAGCTAGGAGATATCACAATTTTTCTTAGACATTGATTTTAGGATAGTTAATTGCTTATGCAAGTTGACTTGTGTATTTAATTTTGGTTTATTTTCATTTAATATTTTCTAAGAGCTAACTTATGGCTTCTCCATGTTCTAGAATGATCTATAAGCCATTTTGGCTATTATAAATAAAGTGTTTAGGCTTATAGCTAAGTAATTTTTAGGCAGTTTTGAAGAGGATTGTAGAGTAGAACTAGAAAGTGTGAATTTGATGTTGGATCTTTGAATGTGAATTTATTTGTGTTGGTCATGACCCAGAAGGCCTTACAGCTAGGCATACATGAAGATATTTTGATAAATTGTAGCCAAATTAGATGTTGTGGAGATAGCCCAGAGGAGAGGATCACATCTTACTGATGTAAGTGATGATGAAGTTGCAACACCAAACCATAATCTAGAACATGAAGAAGGTCAAGATGAGGAAAGATTTTTGTGAGTATTGTCTAAGGAAAATTCAAAGCCTATTGTAGAAGTTGTTCCTTATGATGGAAAATTGGATACCAATGTTGTGTTAGATTGGATCTCAAATATGGAGAAGTTCTTTGAGTATGAAAACACTCTCGATAATAGAAAGGTGAAGATTGCAATTACTAGGCTAAAAGGTCATGCTTCGTTTTGGTGGGAACACTTGCAAGCTAATAAGCAAAGGAGAGAAAAGGAGAAGATTAGAACTTTGCCAAGAATGGTGAACAAGGTAAAGAACAAATTCCTTCCTACTAATTACCAAGTTAGCTTATTGAGAAAGATGCAAATTTTGAAACAAAAAGACATAACTATGAAAGAGTATATCGAGAAATTCTATAGATTGGACATTAGATCTAGACATTTGGATGATAATGTTGAGAAAATTGCAAGGTAAATAAATGGATTGAGATCTAGAATTCAAGATGAAATAAGTTTTGTGAAGTTGGAAAGTGTTGAAGAAGCATATCAATATTCCTTGAAAGCTTAGGAGATCTTAGCAAACATGCATGAACAAAGACAAAGAGGTAGAGGTGGTAGATTCAAGAGAGGTAGAGGTAGATCTTATGGTGAAGGTGGTAGATCTAACAATTTTATGCAAGATAAAGAAAAATCTAAATGGAAGAATGATGACAAAGACAAGATCGGGTGGAAAGGTGGTAGCTCATACGAGGAAGCATTGGATCTTACTAAGGAAGAGGTAATTCTTATCCTAGAGGTGGTTTTCATGGTAATTGTTTTAGATGTGGTAAAGAGGTGCATAGATATTTTGAATGTAGATCTTTTGAAAGTGGGAAAAATAATAGAAATATTGTGTTTCAAGAAGATATTGAGAGTTCATCAAGTGGAGCTGAGGCTGGAGAAAATTTGATGGTGAAAAGAACCTTATGTAATAAGGAAAGTAATGAGGAACTTGTCCTTAGAAGGAGTCTTTTCAAGACCAGATGTAAGATGAATGGAAAATGTTGCAAGGTGATCATTGATAGTGGAAGTTTAACAAATTTGGCATCAAAAGAGCTGGTTACAAAGTTGCAATTGCAAAGGCTGAAACATCCCAAACCTTATCATGTTTCATGGATCAAAGATGAGCATAAGATATTGGTAAGTGAACAATGTGTTGTGAAGTTCAAGATTGGACATTACTTTGATGAAGTGTTGTGTGATATTATGCCTATGGATTATTGGCATATTTTGTTGGGTAGACCTTGGCAATATGATAGATATGTTGTACATGATGAAGATTGAATCAATATACTCTTTGGGTGAATGGGAAGAAACAAACATTTTTGCCTTTGATTAAAAGTCTAGATGAGGTCAGTTGTACTACAATAAAAGTTTTAATGGTTAATGGGAAGCAATTTGAAAAGGAAGTAAAGAAGAATCAAGTTTGTTTTTCTATAGTTCCTAGAGGACGAAGTTTTGGTAGTAATGACCAAGCAATAGTAGTTGGTAATAACAAAATGACATCAAAAATTATAAAATTGCTAAATGAGTATAAAGATATTGTTGTTGATGATATTCTTGATGGTTTACCTCTAGTAAGAAGCATAATTCATTGTATGGATCTGATTCCTAGAGCTAGTTTTCCAAAAAAAGCACCATATAGGTTGACACCTATAGAGAATGAAAAACTTAATAGACAAGTGCATGAGTTGTTACAAAAAGGCTTGATCTAAGACAGTTTGATTCCATGTGTTATACCTGTTGTATTAGCACCTAAAAAGAATAGAGAATGGAGAATGTGTACTGATTCTAGAGCTATTAACAAAATCACAATGAAATATAGGTTTCTTATGTCAAGGATGGATGACATAATGGATTGTTTCAGTGGAGAAAAGTATTTTACCAAGATTAATTTGAAGAATGGCTATCATCATATCAAAATCAGAGAAGGTGATGAATGGAAGACTGCTTTCAAGACAAAAGATGGTTTGTATGAATGGTTGGTTATGCCTTTTGTTTGACTAATGCACCGAGTACTTTCATGAGGTTGATGAATGAAGTTCTAAAAAGACTCTTGGATAAGTTTGTAATTGTTTATTTAGATGATATTCTGATATTCAGTAAGACTAAGGAAAAACATCTTGAACATATTAAACAAGTTGTTGGCCTGGTTTTTCACCACCCTTGTTTCATTGTATTTAGTAGTAAAAAATCCTAAATGTGCACTCCAAAGTAATTTGAAATTGGGTAAAAAACCCTAGGCAAAAAAGTTTCACCAAATAGCCTTGTGCCTTGTCTTGTTTGGCCCTAGCCTTTGAAAACTTTAGAGAATATTATTTCAAATAAATTTTGACGAGACAATTTTTATCCTAAAGGTTTATTTACGAAAGAGTGACCTTTTAATCTTTTGATAAACCCTATAAAGTTTGTCTAAACTACATTATTTTATTTTGAAAAAGTTCTATGTAATAGCAAACTTTGTGTCACCGTTGATCTTGATCAAATCAACAACCATCGCATTCCCACAATTCAGAGATGCAAGTTCTTTAAATATTGTGGGGAAGTGCCTTTTTGACATGTAGCTCCTACTAACATTTCAACTTCAGTGCGTCAAAAAAAAAATTTGGCTTTCAGAGTTAGTTAGACCTTTTGCAGAACTGTTAGTGTTCCTTGTGCATGTTTTGAAATCCTTGCAATATCATTGGCCTGTTCTTTAATAAAGGTATTAATTTATATCTCAAAGTTCCTAATCATTGATCTTGGAAAGAATCAAAGGCTTGCACATGCCTGCATTTTGAAGTTGCAAGAAAGATAAATAATGCGGGCAAGTAGTTCTTCGACGTGTGGCAAGGTGGGGTCGAATTAGGAAAGAATGCTAAATCACGCCATGTGGTCTACCACTTGTGCTTAGCTGGAAACACTTATGATGTAGGTGTGGAAATTTTTAGAAATTAATGAAATGGTTAGGTGAGTCAGAGTACGCGAATTGAAAGCACTCATTTCATTGGCCCAAGTAGATGATTGACCATAAAGTGCAAAAAAATTTCACACCGTTGATCCTATCTTGATCAATGAAGGATGCTTTCCTACATAAAGAATTTGAGGGAAGTTTAAACAAAGCGGATATGCACCATGCAGACACGTGTCTAGGGTAACATCACTTTTCTCATCTTGTAAGGTTTACAGATTTCCAGTGTTACCACCGTTGATCTTCTGAAGATCGAGGATTGGTGCAAGCCCTTAATTTGAAGATGCTCATTAGATAAGAAAAGCAAGAATATGCCATCTTGACATGTGGAAAAGATGACTCAAGCACCTGCTTGCTCAGAAGAAGATATGGGACCCACTAGCATGGAATGTTGTTAGAAGGTGAAAACTCATATGAAAGTTTCCTATTGGTTAGTATAGTTGACTGGACTTTGTTAAATGTGAATTGATCTAATCGTTGATCTTGTCTTGATCAACGAGTGGCACTTCCCCGCAATTCTAAAGTGTAGGAATTTTAAGTAATGCGGGGAAGCGTAAATGCAATGTGTGGCATAGTATGACATCATGGGCCCACCTTTCTTAGAATATAATAACAACTTGTCGTATGTGGTACTTGTCAGATGAGCTGGAGTATAGAGAAAGCATCTCATTGGTCTGACTAGCTGACTAGATGTTATAGTCACAGAAGATTTGTGATCGTTGTTGATCTGAATAAGATTCAGGATTAGCGCTTCCTTGCAATATGGACTTGCTCAACATTTAAATAATGCAAGCAAGTAGGCATAGTGGGACCAAGACTTAAAGGGAATGCTGAGTCATGCCATGTTGGAAAGGTTAGATGGAGTAAAGTGCGCTCATTGGTGGAACGTGACAAGTATGTCAAGTTGAAAGCAGTGATGTCATGGGTATTGAAAGTTTAAACGTCACAGTCAAATTTTTCAGAGCACATTATAAAAGGATGATATTTGATTGGTTAAGTCAGCTAAGTGGGCTATCAGAGAAAAGGATTTTGGCCCACTGTCAATCTGGGAAAGATTGATGGATAGCACATGTCCACAATAAGAAGTATGAGTTTTAAGTAATGTGGGCATGCACCCTTTTGACGTGTGGCTGGGGGCTTCAATTTTTTAAAAGGCATTTTACTTTTGAAATAAAGTCATCCAATATTTGGGAGATCGATGGGTCAAATTCAAATTTGAAATATAACACAAAACTAATGGTTACAGGAATTAATATGACTCAAAGTTTCCTTCATGTGACCTCAATGCACTGGTATAATATGAAAAATCACCATTATTGAAGCACATAATCATAGATTTTCTTAGAGTGAAAAATATTTCCAGAGCAAAGGCGCAAAATTTCTCAAGGGTTTTAGTGAATTTGCAAAGAAAATTACAAAGAAAGAATGGAAAATTTAGCGGGTAAGTAATCTATAACCTGTAAAAATCAAGAATTTGTTGTTGTAAGAGTGTGAAATTTTAAAATGCCTCCACAAAAGGAATTTTTTGGGCAAACTGATTTTTAAAAAGGGTTGTGCATGATTATTTCCTAGAACAATTTCCCTTATCTGTAAATGAAATAACTAAATGGAGGGAACTCGTTCCTAAGAACCCTAGGGTAGTTGTGGCTGAGGGTTTCTATGATAGGGAAAACTAGGTAAGAGATGTCCAAGTCTCTATTGAGGGTTTGCAATTGTTCAAGAAATGTTTCTCAGAACAAAATTTAGATACCCTCATGAGCATTGTCTAGGAATTTGACATTGGAAAATTAATAGTCCCTTCAATTTTCTTTGATAGTGATCTATTGACTGGCCCGGCAAAGAAATATGATCCTATTACAGGATGGGTGAAAAATCATTCTTGAGTCAATCTTTTTAGGGTTTTCCCTAAGCAATTCAATGAAGTTTTCAACCTTAACCCTAACCATGATGTATATGAAGTCATTGATATGGATGATTTACAAGTGAGATGTGATGCATAAAGAATGTACTTAAGGATAGGGCCATTTTAGGAACATGCTGCTAAAGTTGGAACTTTTTCTGTGATTACTACTAGCATACTCGAGCAATTATTGAAAAGACATTTTAACCCTAGGGCTCAGGCATTATATACTTCTCTTTGTAAAAATTTTGGGATGGATGAAGCTAAGAAGATCCCAGGCTTAATTGTTCCCATAATGGCTCAAACTCTTCAATTTGGAATGAGTACTATTCTAGATTTTGCTACTTTTCTTGCTGAAGAAATTCACCATGGCCTGGTGGGGATAGGAAGGGGAAAATTCAACAAACCATTCTATTGGTATTCATTGCTTATGCATGTATGCGTGTACAAGGGTATGGAGTTGGAAACAACTAGAAATGAAGAGAGGAATCTAGTACAGTTGTGGAGTGTGGATATGACCTCAGAAGCCACAGATGCCAGTTATGTGAGGTTTGAAAGATATTTTTCATCAAATATTAGATTTCTTTTGAGAGGAGACAGCCATAGAATTTCACAAGCATTGTTAGAATTGGTCAGACCCAAGGACCATGCACAAGGACTGTTGGTTAGTCATAACTGGGGGGATATAATCCCTTACAATGTCTCAATAGTAATAAGAGTATATGGTTTTTTGGGAAAGCCTCATGTGCTACATTTCCATGTGCCCTTGAAGATAGGGATAGTTGAGCTCCTATGGCAGATAAGCACTATAGATGACAGGGAATTGTCCAAGAAGGGTACCTTCTTTCCAATTGTTACTGTAGTGCATGAGTTTTTTTTTGTCAGGAAAGGGTGGAAGCACCTTAATTTTTTTAGATAGATATATCATGGAAAAATCTCATGCAAGATTTACTAATCCTGAAGGATTCTATGACCTCTTAAGAGAGAGGGTGAAAGCTTCTCGCATGGTACAACACGTTTATTATCCAAAGGATATAATCAAAAATGTTTTCACTTTGCAAGAATAGGAATTGAGGAAAGAAAAATGGATAGCATTCAGTAATACTTTAGAATTCATTAATGCTTTTGACCCCCAGTATGACCCATTGAAAGATAAGAAATACTAGGGAGCTAAAGTGCAAGAATTAATGAATAATTTTGCTATAATAATCTAAACCATGAATGAGAAGAAAGCCATATATGTTGAGACATATCCAGACAAGTCTGCAGAGGTACAAAGAAGGATAAGCAACAGAAATGTGGTGGTTTCTAGCTAGTATACTTTGCAAAGAAGGGCAAGTTATGTAATGATTCAAAGTGTGCAATAGGCACCCCTTCATCAGAGGCCAAGACCAAGAAGTCCATCTGCAGCTAGCTCTCCAAAAAGGTAGAAATTAGACCAAGGATCTTCTTCTTCTCAAGTAGAACAATACCCCCAAGGCCAGTCCCCAAGCTAGATCTATGATGAAGCATCTTTAAGGGAGAAGCTTAGACAAATGCGTGGAGAAGGGGATGTGATTGTAACCTTCTCATATTTGGAGATTGGAGAGCCTCAAGAACCACCTACACCTTCCTTGGATTTAACTATATCTGATTACCAAGGTAAGGAAATTGACCCTGTAGTTGCCCAAGCCTCTGAGAGGTTTGTTAATGATGAGAATTTTGTGAAGTCTAGAGCATTTGCACAATTTTTGTGGAGGCTAAATATAGGAAATTTTGAGAAAACTTGTGAAAAAATAAAGATAGAAAAACCTAATAAATCAGATTTTTCTATCAAGGAGGAGGTAAAGTCTAAATTTTTGAAAAAAAATTCTCAATTTACCCCTGAGGCCAGTAGGCAAGTAATTAAATAGTCAGGAGTCCTTATTTTGATAGAATGGGATATAGTGAATGCCATGGTTTTTTATTCAGTTAGGAAGCAAAAGGATGTCCAATTTAAAACTGAAGAAGAGGTATTATAGGCTCGTAGAGGAGTCAAATTCATTGATGACCACCAAGCCCTTGTTATTTGGTCAATTGAAAAAAGAGACAAGACCAAAATGCAAGAAATTTCCACTACATAGCATACTAGTGCATTGACAGTTATCAGGGCTGGTGAGGTAGGTAGTAAGTAGATAATAGGAATGGCCTCAAAAATGTTAAAATTTGGTAGTGTTGTATCTAGCCAGGAAGAAGATAGATTTTCCCAACTCATTGCTAGGTTTGAAGAAGTTTTGAAAGCATATGAGGAAAGGGGTGTGTAGATACAATCATTGGAAAATAAAGTATCTCAAATGGAGAAGGTCCTTGGGAAAAGAAAAGTAAGAGAATCTAGCAGACCTAGGATTGTATACCCTCCTAGGCCACCTATTGAACCTTTCAAGTCCACTCCAATTATTGAGGTACCAGATACCCTTGAAAGGCCACAGTTCTACATTGCAGAAGATTTTGAAGAAGAAAAGAATAAGTTGTATGCATTGCATGTAGAACTAAATAATCAGTTCGAGGAAAAAATAAGACAGGGTATAATGTATTTAGTAGATAGAATTGAGTGGTCATCATGTTTTGATTTATTGGGAAAGATTGCATCCATCAGGGATGAACTGAAGAGAGCTGAAGTTGTATTTAGACCCCTTGTGCAGAAGTGGATAGAAAGAAATGAAGATGTCACTACTATGTGTATATCTATCATCCAACTGTCCTATCATCAAATTGAAAAAATCTTTGACTTGTTGAATAAATTGCAAGGATTTGATGATAAGAAAAATTCTTTTCAAAAAAGACTAACTATTTTTTTTCCAGGTATATTGCAGAAAAGTTTGATTTATTCCCTTGTGCATTAAAAACTATTGATAAAGTGAAGAAAAAGAGGGAATGGAAAAGAGAGTTAGATAAGATTTTTTCTGAAAGGATAAATAAAGTTATAAATGAAACTAGACACTTGTTATGTGCTATGACAAATGAGGAGTTGGTTAAAGTGCCGATATTCTATAACTCTATCAGAAAAGAATTGGTTGATATGGAGGAAATTGCAAATTCCTTGATAACTGTACAAAGAGAACTCCTAAATTTTGATTGGCTAGAGGACACTACCTATAATAAGTGGAAGGAAGATCTTATGTCTACATAACAAATAAAAGGAGGTGATCAGGTGGAGGATGATGATAAAGAAGAGGGTACAAAAGTAGAAGCCACCTCTGCCACCAATGATAAAGACAAAGAGGATCCTCAAGTAGCAGGAGATGACTCATCACTATCACATTTGATGGCCACCTATCCTGAGGAACCAGAGTGCTAAAAGGAATCCGATCATAATTTTTTTTTCTTTCCAAAGGGAATAATAGAAGTGGACCCACAAAGGAATGTTTGATGTACCAGTCTTTCTATTATTCACAGTTTTTTCTTGTTGTGATGGGTGTATGTAAAAATTTTTGAAGGACACCTGTCAATTTCTCTCAGCCTGAAGCTTGTTGCATCTCACACTATATAAGTGAGATTCTAGGGCTAGAGAGAGGGTCTAAATTCTATTTTTTCTAGGTGATATACTTAGTTTGTTCTCAGTCCAATATTTGAGCAAGTTTGTGATGTATTTTCTCTATTAGTTCTTGAGAATACATGAATATAGAATGATCTCTATATTTCTTCTTAAGGTCATTCTGAGTTTACTGCAAATGTATACAATTTTCAAGGAAAATGAATACAAATTATGAGCTATCCCCATATCAGTTCTTTCTAAATTTTGTCTCCTTTTGATTACTTGGTTATCTTGATATTGTATGAGTAAAGGCTTGTGCAATTGAATGCAATCCAGTTAGGTTGTATATATGTTCATCTCTGCTATTAGTTCAATGGATTGAGTAAAAGCTTTGATGAATTTGATAAGGTTGCTACAGTAGTAGAAAGGATTTTTGACTGATGAATTCTGATAAGACTTGCTAATAATATTTGTTGTAAGGCAACAAATTAGATCTAAGGATTTGTAGTAGACTCTAAGCCCTAATGGATTAGGCACTAGTCAAATTGATTTAGTTGGAAGAGAAATATGTCATAAATGGTTTTCAAATGCAGAATTATAATCAATTTTACCTTTATTTCCTGTAGATCTTCAAAGTTGGCCAGTACTTGTTTGCATGGAATGGTTTAGCTTTAGTTAGCCACTATTGCTGAGAACACGTGCAAATCTATAAAAGATTTTCGGCCAGATCTGTTATATGGGATGTGTTTATCAAATTGTCAAGAATTATGCATGTATTTGAGGATTTGAGATGAGAATCAAAATGAAACTAAAATAATTCTCATACAGTATTTCCCAGTCTTGAATCATCCCTAGGTATACCCACCTTAGTTTTGTAGAGCCTAAAAAGTAGAAAACCACACTTGGTTTTGTTGAAGTTGGGTCCAAATGGTTTGCACATATAATTATTAATAGGAATTGGCTAGTCCTTAGATTGTATGAGTGATGTCATTTTGGTATTGAGCATTTTTTTGATTAGTAGTTTTTCAAAACTCCAACACAAGTATTGCAGAGGTTGAAAGAGGAAAAGTTGTCAATTAATTTGAAAAAGTGTTCCTTTATGCAAGAGGAGATTGTGTATTTGGGATTTTCTATTTCAGCTAACGGATTGAAGATAGATCCTGAGAAGGTTAAAGCAATTTTGGAGTGGCCTACACCTGAGAATGTGGGTGAGGTAAGATCATTCCATGGTTTGGCTAATTTCTACATAAAGTTTATAAAGAATTTTAGTTCTTTTTGTAATGTTATGACTGAGACAATGAGCAGAGATAAAAAGGAATTCAAGTGGGCACATGGAGCTGAAAAGAGTTTTGAGACTTTGAAATAAAAGGTTGTTGAATTAGATTTATTGGCTTTGCCTGATTTCAATAAAATATTTCAAGTTGAATGTGATGAAACTGGTAATGCAATAAGAGCTGTATTAAGTCAAGAAGTTAAGCCTATTGCTTTCTTTAGTGAGAAGTTGAATGATGCTAAAAGGAAGTATTATGTGTATGATCAAGAATTTTATGTTATTGTTCAAGCATTGAAGAATTGGAGACATTATTTGATTCTTAAGGATTTTGTGTTGTATACTAATCATAAAGCTTTATAGTACTTGGAAAGTCAACACAAATTGAATCAAAGACATATTACGTGGGTTGAGTATTTGCAAAATTTTACATTTATGATTAAGCATAAGAGTAGAGTTACTAACAGAGTTGTTGATGCGTTGAGTAGAAGACATTCTTTGTTGACTGAAATGAAGGTTCAATTTCTTGGCTTTGATTAAATCAAAGTGTTGTATGATGTTGATCCTAATTTTTCTAAGGCATGGAGAGAGTGCAGAGCACCAAATCTAACAAATCACATAAGTAATATGATGAGTATTTCATTCAAGAAGTTATGTTGTTCAAAGGTATTCAGCTGTGTATTCCTAGAAGTTCTATGAGGTTGAATCTGATTAAGGAAAAGCATAGTCACGGATTGGCTAGACATTTTGGAATTGATAAGACATTGAGTTTTCTGAAAGAGAAATATTATTGGCCACAAATGTATAAAGATGTTTAGAATTTTATAAAGAGTTGTGGACGTTGTCAAGTTGCAAAAGGAGTGAGTCAAAATATTGGTTCGTATACACCTATTACTTTTCCTGAGAAACCTTGGAGTGACATTAGTATGGATTTTGTTCTTGGATTTCATAAGATAGTGAAGGGTTATGATTCCATATTTGTTGTAGTGGACATATTTTTTAAAATCACACATTTTATACCATGTAAGAAGACATCAGACACTAAGCATGTTGTTGAAATTTTCTTTAAAGGGATTTTGATATTGCATGGATTATCGAGAAGTATTTTTTCTAACAGAGATAGTAAGTTTGTTGGTTATTTTTGGAAGACTTTGTGGAAGAAAATGGGTATTAAGTTGAAGTTTAGTTCTACATTCCATCTACAAATAGATGGATAGATAGAAGTTGTGAATAGAAGCTTGGGTAATTTGCTAAGATGCTTAGTTGGAAATAAGCCAAGTAATTGGGAGATGGTATTGGCACAAGCTAAATTTGCATATAATAATTCTATGAATAGGAGTACAGGGAAGACACCTTTTGAGATTGTTACTAGAATGAAGCCTAGATGAGTATCAAATTTGAGAGATATTGTTGGTGAAGAAAAGAGAAGTGTTGTAGGAGAAGAATTTGCTGATTATATGGAGTCTTTACATAAGGAAGTGAAGTTGAGGTTAGAACAAAGTAATCAGAAGTGTAAGGAGAATGCTGATCAAACTAGGAGACATCGTGATTTTCAAGTTGGTGATGAAGTGATCATTCATCTACAGAAAGGAAGATTTATAATTGGAACATACAATAAGCTGAAGATGAAGAAGTCTGGACCTTGTAAGATCTTGAAGAAGTTTGATAGTGGAAATGCTTATGAAGTTGAGTTACCTGATGACATGGATATATCTCATATATTTGATGTTGCTAATTTATACAAGTAACATGAATCAAATGATGAAGTTACTATATCATAGGATTATCCTAAGAAGTTGAACAGATATTGGATCATAGAATTGGTAAGAGCACAAGAGGAAAAGATTATTATAAATATCTAGTGAAGTGGAAGAACAGACCTATGAAAGATGCTTCATGAATTTCTAAATCAGAGTTGGATTTAGCTCAAGTTGTGATATCTCAATGATTTAGGAGAATCATTTCTTCCAAATTTGGTTGTCTAATGCAGGAGCATCTTGGGTTGCACTGCTATCCTGCATGTTTTCAATTTTCATTTTGTTGCTGAAATTGGGTTATGTTGAAGCTGTATTTTTTGGTTTATGGGTGCCTATTACAGACCATGTAACTAATTTTCCTTAATTAATGAAGGCTTTCAACACTTTAGTGGTTGAATAGGGCCTAGATTTCTATTTATTTTCTAAAGCACAAGTTCTAACTCCTCATGAGTTAGGAGATATGAAAATTCTCCCAAAACATCAATTTCTAGCAGTTTGGCACGATAGTTTTATGTGCTCAAATTTTAGAGTGGATGCACACTTTTGCTTAATTAATCAAACCTTGTACACTTAAGGGGTTGTAGATGACCTAGATATCTAGCCACAATTTGAAGCATGAATTCTAACTCAATCAAAGCTAGGAGATATCACAATTTTTCTCAAACATCAATTTCAAGACAGTTAATTACTGATGCAAGCCGACTTGTGTATTTAATTTTGGTTTATTTTCATTTTAATATTTGCTAAGAGCTGACTTATGGCTTGTCCATTTTTTATAATGGTCTATAATCCATTTTGGCTAGTATAAATAGAGTGTTTAGGCTTAGAGCTAAGTAGTTTTTAGGCATTTTTAAAGAGGATTACAGAGTAGAACTGGGAAGTGTGAATTTGTTGTTGGATCTTTGAATGTGAATGTATTTGTATTGGTCGTAACCCAAAAGTCCTTATAGTTAGGAATGTATGAAGATATTTTGATAAATAAATAAAATTATTTCACTATTCTTCCTCCTTTGGTTATTGTTCTTATTGTTTTCTTCTGTTGTGTTAACTCTTGTAGGGTGGTTTAGAGAGCTAGGTGTGCCATTGGCCCTAGTTTTCCCTATCCTAACTTGTGTCAATGATGGGAGATACTTATGAGTATCTAGTACATGTAGTTAATGCTAGAGGAAGAAATGATAGGTTTAGAAGAAGGTATGTAAGTTTTGGTGATGTATATTATGAGACAGAGTTTATAGAGGCATGTTCTAGTAAACTTCTTATATCTCTTAGCAGAATTGTTATTTCGAGAATCAAGATTGAGGATATGTAGAAGACATGTTGGCAATGACATGACTAAGTTTTCTTGTCATTATATTATGTAGATAGAAAGATATTCAAGTTTCAAGGTGGAAGATTAATGTTATCACTAAGTGTAACATGTTCTTAATGTGGTCCTATAATGATTAATTGAGAAGGTCTAATAGCTAACTCAGGGAATTTTTTGAGGACTCGATATAAAGGAAGGAAATTTTCCTTTATCATGGATATATGAAATGACATGAAAATTAATTTTGTAAGTAGTACAAGTGCATAATTCAAAGTTGAGCAAAGCAAAGTGGAAGTGAAGAAATCTTCATTGCCAAGGTTTTGCTAAGTGATCTGAGGTTTGATATTTAGATCACTTAGCAAAACCTTGGCAATGAAGATTTGATATGATTTGATAAGATTTTACTTAGAAAAATCTCTACAAAGTTGTGATAATGATTGGTTTGGTTGACAGAACAAAGGAAAGAAGAACATAATAGTAAATTGCATGTTTGAGCAGTGAGCTCTTCTTGAGCAGAGGGGAGATTGTTGCAAGATTTTTGGAAACATGAATGATGATGATATTCCTATGGGGGAGTATTTTAGATATGTTAATATGTTACATTCATGAGTAATATTTTCATTGATATCAATGTAGCAATCTTCATTGGTATCTGATAGAAGAACAATAGAAAGATCACGTTGGTACAGATGGCTAGTTGAGTATTCTAACTATCTGAGGTTATGAGAGATACTTGTGAGTATCTAGTATATGTAGTTAATGTCAAAAGAAGAAATGATAAGTTTGGAAAAAGTTAAGTTTTGGTGATGTCTATTCTAAGATAGAGTTTATACAGGCATGTTCTGGTAAACTTATTATATCTCTTAGCATAATTGTTATTCTAAGAATTGAGGTTCTAGATATGTAGAAGACATGTTGGTGATGACATGGATAAGTTTTCTCATCATAATATTACATATACAGAAAGATATTCAAGTTACAATGCAAAAAATTAATGTTATTTCTAAATATAACATGTTCTTAATGTGGTCCTATAATGATTAATTGAGAAGGTTTAACAGCCGACTCATAGAATTTTTTGAGGACTTGGTATAAAGGAAGAACATTTTCCTTTATCATGGAAATATGAAATGGCATGAAAATTAATTATGTAAGTAGTACAAGTGCAGACTTTGAAGTTGAGCATAGTAGAGTAGAAGTGAAGGAAACTTCATTGCTAAGGTTTTGTTGAGTGATTTGAGGTTTGATATTTGGATCTAAGGTTTGTGGCCTAGTCTACAAGGTCTAACAATGATTGGTTTGGTTGACAAAATAAATGAAAGAAGAACATAATAGTAAATTGCATATTTGAGTAGTGAGCTCTCCTTGTAGTTGAAATTGTATGTTTGGGTAGTGGGCTCTTCTTGCATACATTGTACTATAACTCCTAATAGGGTTGGCATAACTCCTAACAAGGTTTCAAAGTCTCCTAATAGGGACTCTATGTACCAAATGGTGTAATAGACTCCTAATAGGGTCCATCCTCTAATAAGGAATGTTTATTTTAGTACATCATCTTGTGGGCATCATCCCCACCTGATTTTTTCCTCTAATCAAGGGTTTCACTAGTTAACATATCTGGTGTAATTATCTATGTGCATCTTATTATGGTTGTTGTTTGCTTTTTTTGAATAGTTAAGTTTGTTTAAAGAAGATAAATGTATTAATTTGTAGATAACTAATTCAACCCCCACCCCCCCCCCCCCACCCCGCTCTTAATTAGCTTTGTGAACTATTGTTTCTAATAGTTAGGAGTTCTAGTACAATGTATGCAAAAGTAGCAGCAGAACTGAGGCAAAAAGAGGTTCAAAAATGTTGGTAAAGGGTACAGAATCGAAAGCACCCAACTTCAAGATTGTTTCGGCCGTTGCTGAATCACTTGACCTGAATGGAGCTTAATCACAAATTCCACCTAAGGTACTTCTTATCAATGATATTTGTACTCATTTCAAATGTTTTGTTCAAGAAATTGGAAACCTAGAGATGGACAATGCCCTAGGAGAAATGTGTGTAGATGGTTCTCTGAAACCCAGATTCAAGTATCTTGAAACCAAAGGCTTAACTCATATCTCACATATGCCTAAAAGCTTCCAAACCAAATGGATTAGGTATATTTTGAGTTGGGTGCACAATGGGCAACTGTGGTTAGAGCATCCAATGTTAATTAGAAAGAAGATTATTCACAAAATCACGGGTCTCCCTATGCTCAGCAAAGCAAAAACTACCAAAACCCTAGGTCGAGAGGAGTTACAAAAGAAAACCCTAGTCAAGTGGGATGGTAGAGGTTTAGAGGTCACCATTGTATCAAATCTCAAACTAAGATTTGGCATTCATGTCATTACCCAAAAGATCTATAGCTCTAGTCGACTAAATAATGTACCTTGTGAAGCTGTGGATTTGGCTTTCAAAATTGTAAAGAAAAACCTTGAATTTGATCTATCAGAATTATTGTTGAGATAATTGAATAAAAATATGGATAGCATAAATACCTCAAAGAATAATCCTTGTAAATTTGGCTCTCTATTGATCTATTTATTTTTCTACGTTCAAAAATTCTTTCCATCAAAAGGAACAGTTGTGTGGAGAAAAGGCATTCCCATTCTTTATCAGATTAATGAGTTTGTAGCAGAAATGGGTGAAATTTTTGATAGCATTATGGACAATTATTTTGAAGATTTCAAGGAGAGAATGAATAATAGGTTTTGAATTCCACCAAAACTAGTTGAAGACTATAGAGATGATGTATGTTTTATGGTTGATTGTGATAAGGTATATATTCAGGCAGTCAGACACTCAGTTGCATGGGTAAAACCTCTTTCTTATGAGGTAAATATTGATGAGGCCAAGCATATCATTGAAGCACTAGTCAATCAGCCAATAGACCCAAGGCAACCAATCTTTAGAACATATGATGAGATAAAGGCTAGAATTGAGCTTGAAATCAAGCTACCCCAAGGCATAAGCAAAGGCAAGAGGAAGATAGCAAAATTAAAAATTGCTACTAGTCCTCTTATGCTTACCAAGGGAAAAGGTGAGGATGAGGAAGATGATGAAGAAGAAGAAGGAGAAGAAGAAAAAGAAGAACATGAATCTGAAGAGGAACAGCCAAAGAAGAAAGGTAAGGTAACTATTACCAAACCTAAGAAAAAGTCCACTACAGTATTCTCCAGAAGAACCAAAAAAGGCAAGCAGGAACCTATACTGGTCAGGCCTCCACCCACATTTGAGGAAAGGCTTAAACAATTGGAAGAAGGAGCTGGCATCACAAATTTCAAGGCATTGAAATTTGAAACAAGAACTGATGCTGAGAAAATGCAAATTGAGGAACTGGTACTTAATAAGATGAGTAAATGGAAATACTCCCCGGACCAGCTTGCCTATCAAATCTCGAAAGAATTGTTCAAGAGATTGCAACCAAGATGGGACTCAGCCACCCAAATGGTTAAAGACATATATGAGAAATCTCTGAAGAATTTTCTATCGAGTCTCACTAGAGTTGAAATAAAGGTAGCAATGAAAAACCATGAAGGTAAAATGATGATTATATTCCACACATGTTTGATCTTAATTAAAGACATTGAGCATGTTGTAAATCATGCAACAAACATGTAGAAGAAAATATATCATCTGCAAAAGCCTAGTGAAGATCCTATTGAGATCAAGGATGATGATAGCAGTGACGGTGATGATTTTGAGAGCACTCCATCCATCACAGTTACTCCAGGAGAGCTACATGCACTTATGGAAGAAAAAGAGGAAGAAGACAAGGAGGAAGAAGAAGATCCAGTTAAAATTGTAGCAGAAGTGATTGCATCCCTTCCTCACTCTCCACCAAAAACTATTACATCCACTATGGAGACAACTTCTGCAAGTGAGATTGTGAGCACAATTGCCACATCAATTGCTCAATCTTCATCGGCCACCTCCCAGCTCCAGGTGTCTAAAAAAAAGGTGCTGAGCACTTCATCTACCAAGTTGTTTGTCACTTCTTCAGCTACCAAGCTAGCCTCCTCAACTCCTTCATCAACAACAAGTGTACCAGTAAGTTCCACAATTTTGTTTTCATTAGTTCCAGCTAGTTCTACAATTTTGTCAGCATTATTTGCATCTACTATAAATCCAATTAGTTTAGATACTGCTATACCGAGTGTATCATCATTTTTGGGAAGTATTCTAGTTTTTAATCTAGTTAATACTTCTATTGGAATTCAATCCTCAAGTCATATCCCAACTTTAACTACTAGCCCTTCCATTGCCACTATTTTGTTTGTTCCTAACGTCAAACCAGTAGTCACAAAAGTCAAACAAAAGCATCCATTAAGACTTCTGATCACTGAAAAGTAAATTCCAGAAGATATTGACTTAGACACAGAGATAGTAATTCCAAAGATTGACTATGAAAATGCTACCATTGAAGAGATGAGGTTTGCTAGTCAACTAATAGAGATGAAAACTACATAGAAGCAGTTAAGGTCAGAAAGGGATCAATAATATAAAATAATTGAGAATGCCAAGAATATAATTATAGATGCTATAGGTGTTGAAGTAGATTCTACTCAACACATTTTGATCCAGTTAGAAGAGGTTGTACAAAAATTCAATGAGGATTCTTCCAGACAAGAAAATTTATTGAGGAAGCTGAAAAGAAATTTGATAATAAGGTGCTAGAGCACATTGCTCAAAAGATAGCAATAAGGCAAGTTGAATTGTCAACATTTTTGGGAAACTCTGAAATTTCTTTTAATAATGCAACATCACTTTTTGCTAAACTTTGTGATGTTTTTGGCTTCACCAAAGAAATAAAAGATAAGTTAAATAAGATTGACATTGATATGCAATCAAGTTCCTCCAAGCTAAAGGTGGACTCCTCCTCCACAACCTCCCATCACACCAAGATCAGATATTTGATAGATATACAGGTAGAACTATTGAGAGAGGAAGCAAGGATCCAGTCTACACTCATAGACATTCAGAACATGATCCTTCCTATCATGGACAAAATGCAAAAACATCTTGTACATTTCCAAACATTGGTCAAAGATCAGAACTTCTTAGTGGTTGATCACTTGATCCAATTATCAGCAAAAGTTCAAATTTCCCTCTCGACCTATCCAATTTTGTAGCAAACTTGGGATAGTACTTTTGCAACCATTCTTAAGGTACATCAAGAATTTCTATCTCATTTTGGTGTAGCCATATAAATTGTATATATACAATCCTTTGGCATTATTGTCAAAAAAGGGGAGAGATTCAGAGGACAGTCATCACTATAAGTGATAGGGGGAGTTAGCTCACAATAAAGTGGAGTTAGCACACAATAAAGTTTGCATGTGTACATAAGTATATTTGTATATGCAGTAGTTCTACAAAGATAAATTTTGAAAAACCTAAATTCATTCAGTCAGGCTGTGTACATATGTTTTGGATTATAAGTATTTTTTTCACTAATGCCAAAGGGGGAGATTGTTGGCATTAAGTTATTATTGCCATTAGTGACAACACTTATCTATATCAGTATACCTACCGAGCTCATCACTCAGTCTACAATGTATACTGAGCAATCAATGGCAACCTTGTACATTCATCACTTAATTAGTTCACACCAAGCATTCAAGTGTTAACCGAACTGAGTATAGCTGCCGAGTGAATGTGCAACCCAGCAGTGCCTACCGAGTGATGGAAGCATAGTGCCTACCGAGTGATGGAAGCATAGTGCCTACTAAGCGATAGAAGCACAGTGCCTACCGAGTGATGGAAGCATAGTGCCTATCGAGTGATGCAAGTGCAATGTTTAGTGAGTGAAAGCAAGGTAAACAAAGGATTCAATTTTTAGTGAGTAATACTATATCCACCGAGTCTCTAATGATTATCGAGTTCAGAGCTACATCAAGTGATTAGTATGAACTGAGCCTTCACTTCTACCAAGTGCATGATGTGCTGAGTAATGCAGTGGACGCCGAGTATCAGAAGGTCATCGACTCAATTTAGTGAACCCGAGTTATTTACTGTTTGGCTGACTTAGTAATATTTTGTTCACTTGTGTTTTAGCCAACCTTGCAATTGTAATTATTAGAATGGTACATATGTAATGTATTATATCATTTGCAATGTGAGTATGTGATATGGATCAGAGTATCAAGAGAGACATGTAATGTATGAGAAATGTAAATGCGAATCAGCAAAAGAGTAGAGTAAGTAGCAAGGTCAACAAGGAGTAGTAAAGATTTATTAGTCACAAGAGGTGATATATACTTCAAGGATCTAATCAGAAAATCAAGTTTGTAAGTAGATCCATTGTTTCATCCTAATAGGTGAAATAGTTTTGTAAATCCTTTAATAGGGTAGACTTAATAGTCTTTGTATAAATCTCCTAACAGAGTGCATACTTAAGTGTATGTTTGTAAATCCTCTAACAAGGTGGACCTAGTAGTCCTTTGTGCTCCTAACAGGGCAGATCACTAGAAGCGGTCAATGTAAGCCTTAACAGGCCAACTTCATATTGCAGTAACGAAATTTTGTGGGTATCATCCCCACCCCAGTTTTAATTTCTATTTGAAAGGTTTTTGGGTCACCAAATCACTGTGTACATGTGTTATGGATGTTTGATTTCTCATATATGCAGTAGATTAGATAAATGAATGATGAATGGTTAAAGTGTTGAATTGTTTAAAGTTTTGAAGTTACTAATTCACCCCTCCCCTCTCAGTAACCTATCATATCTTGAATATTTCCAACATCTTGGACATATTGCAAGGAATTGTAGAGAACTTAAAATTAATAATGGAACCAATCAAAGGAGGAATGCACCTATATGTCATATATGCAATAACTTTGGATACATAGCAAGATTCTATAGAATGGACAACTTTAACAAGAATCCTAATCACAAAGGGATCACCAATAGAGATAATAGAAGGAATAAGAATGAAAGTGATAAAAGTAAAAAAGAAGTAGTTAAGGAACATGTTGATGAGTTCAAGGAAGCATTTTTGGAAGTTTTTAATTCAAAGAGTTTACATACAGTATTGGAAGAATGGTACTTTGATGCACCTAATGGAAAGTTGAAGTCACAGATTATTTGTGGCTCATCCTACTTGAATTAAGAAACTCTAGCAATAGCAGAGCATCAGTTGGTCAAAATTGATGTTAGATAGAGAGTTGGAAGTTGCACAATTAATAGAAGGTAGAAGACATAGAGAGGAAGTTATGGTCGAGTGTGCAAGACTTGATATGATTGAAGTAAGCAAGGATTCATAAATCAAGCTTACTAGTAAACAAAGACAATATTTTGAATTTGTGGTTGATATGCATTTAATGGCAATCTAATTTGAAATGATTTAAGGATTGAAGAAAGATTGAGTGTACCTTTTGTTTGTGTAAAGTTTCTTGAGCAAATTGAAGAGTGATATGATAGAAAATTTAAGTGTGAAGTAAAGTTTGAAAAGCCAAAAGTTGTAGGAGCCCTTAATTGTGAATTTGAGGTATTTTATAAAGTATTGAATCCATTTTATTTTAGTATTTACATATTATAGAGCTATGGCTAGTCAAAGAGTGTATGATGTTAGTAATAGACCAAGGTATGAGTTCAATAAATACCCATTTGTTTCTTTATTGGATGATCTAGTAGGTGCATTTTTGCAAGTTCCAAAAAATGTGTTTCCTGTAGAAGATATCAAAAGTTATAAACTATTGGAAATATAAGAGGAGTAACTAAGAGGAGAGGGGTGAATTAGTTAGCACAAAAATAAATCTCATATCCCTTAGATGTCAATACAAATCAAAACTCAATGTAAACAAAACTCTATTGTAACTCGGAAAATACACAAGCACTCTATTTACACTAACAAATGTTGTAACTCGATAAACACTGAAATAACTTGGCAAATGCTTATCATGAAAGTCTTAAGATATTATTTGTGGTTAATCTTGTTTTAACTTAGTTACATACATAAAATAAATAGCATGAACATAATTGACACCAAGATTTTAATGTGGAAATCCAATTTGGGAAAAACCACCAATTGCAACTAGTTACTAATTTCCACTCTTATAAAGTGAGCTCTATTAAGAGCCAACCCTATTAAAGGTTACAAAACACACTATTACGTGTGACCCTATTATACAATTTAATCATCCTTTTAGGAGTGGCCTTGTTAGAAGTCTTTAGACAATTCAATAGAAATGCCATCTTGTTAGAGGATTTACACATAGTTGTTAAGCGAACTCTATTAAGAGGTTTAGATCACTGCTACAATGGTTAGAGAGTAACAATGAGATGACTTTATTTTTTATGCAATTGAATTGTTGACTATAAATCTCAATTTTGGCTTGTATACTTGATCCTTCATAATTGAATGTATCTTTTCATTTCAACAAGGATATTATGCTTATCCTTCTAATTCACTTCCTCTATGCATCATCAAATCTTCAATTATGTTTCACACATTCAATCCTCAACTTGAACTTATATTTATATCTTACACATTGTCAAGTTAGCTTGAATATAACTTAGAATAATAAATATTATTCTCCTCAATTAGCTAGAACCAACAAAAATTCAATTGAACTCAATATGCTAGAATAAGAAAATCCTTTGTTAGTCGATCTTGCTCAGTAGATACTAACTCAAAAAAAAATTCCTATATTAACCAAGTGAACTCATTTAACACTACATATTCACAAAGTTCCTTTGGTAATTGAATGAGCTCAGTTAACACTAGTTTTATCTAACATTTCCTTCATTAATTGAGTGATCTTGATTAACACTCAACTTCTGGAAACTTTCCTTGGTCACCCGAGTGAACTTAGTAGACATTGTCTTCTAAACTAGGAAAATGTTGGAATGCTCTATAGACAAAAGAAACTATCTTCAATGCTCGATTGAGCTCAACATACATTGACTGGTAATGATATAAAATTTTGTGTAACATCAAATACACAATTAATCAATTATTTCCAACAATCTCTCTTTTTGGCACTGATGGCAACACAACATGGCATAATACAATAAAAAATTTAGAGCAACAATAAAGTAAGGAACATATCCTTAGTTTCATTCTAATTCTCATCCTTGAGAACTCTCTCTACTCCCTCTTCCTTTAGTTCCTTCCTTTACTCCCTTTGCCTTCAATTCCTTCCTCTGTCAGCAAAACTCTGACTTCAACTTCTTCTTCTTATTGCAATCTTCCTCATTGACATTGCCAAAAAAAAAATCTTTTAATATGACAACTAAACTCTCCCTTTTTGACATCTCATGCCAAAGAAAATATTCAATGAATTTCAATGTACCTTATGTACTGATTCATTTGGAATGTGCCCTTGTTAATACTGCATCAACTAACTGATCTTCAACATGCTTTAGTTGATGCATCACAAAACTTCATTTAGTGAGCTTCAGAAAGGGAAATGACCCCTAACTTACCTCTTAGATAAAAAAATGCATCCTTAGGTAATGGCTTAGTGAATATGTCTATAATTTTTTCTTTAGTATTCACATATTCCGATCTTACCTCTTTATCTTGTACCAATTCTCTCAAAAAATGATATTTTATAGTAATGTGTTTTTTATTTGGTATGCATCACTAGATTTTTTGATATATTAATTGCAATGGTGTTATCATAGTATATAACCACTAAATTCTTGATCTATATCTTCATACCTACCAATATGTTAGTTGAACCAAATAATATTAGAACAATTAATTGTTGCTACCACATATTCTACCTTTTTTGTGGACTAAGAAATACAATTATACTTCTTGCTTGTCCAAGACACTAGTATTTTACTAAGAAATAATGTCCCACCACTAGTGATCTTTCTGTCATCAACACTTCCTACCCAATTAGCATTTGTGAATGCTTTCAAATTTAAATTGCCTCCTTTTTTGTACCATAAACCATAGTCTTTAGTACCTTTCAGATATCTCATGATTCTTTTGATTGCCATCATGTGATTTTCTTTTGGATTTGTTGAGAATCTTGCCACCATACCAATTTTTAGTGAAATATTAGGCCTTACATGTACTACATACTACAATTTTCCAATCATTGATCTATATGTGGTCTGATCTACTTCTTTGAAATTATCATTTTTGGATAGCTTATGTCTAGTAGACATAGGAGTTCCAACTAGTCTTGAATCTTCCATTCCAAACTTTGTTAGTATCTCCTTGATATATTTAGATTGAGTAATGTGGATACAATCTTTCTTCTATTGAATCTATAATCCAACAAAGAATTTTATCTCTCCAAACAAAGACATCTCAAATTCTCTACTCATTTCTTCCAAAAATTATTTACACAAGTCATCATTTCCTCTGAATAAAGTGTCATCCAGATATATTTTTGCTAACACAAACTTTTTGTTTGGTCCTTCTTTGATAAACAAACTGCTATTATCATTTGTTCTTTCAAAACCAATATTTATCAAGTAGTTATGAAATCTTTCATACCAAGCTCTATGAGCTTGTTTGAGACCATACAAAGCTTTTTATAATTTGGAGACCATATCTCTTTTCCTAGGATCTTCAAAACCTTCATGTTGTTCTATGCAAACTTCATCATCAAAAATTTCATTCAAGAATGAGAATTTTATATCTGTTTGATAAAATTTAAATCCTCTATGATTTGCATATGCTAGTAAAGTTCTAAAGCCTTCTAATATTGCTATAAGAACAAAAGTTTCACCATAATCAATACCTACTTCTTGAGAATAAATTTTACATACTAACCTTGCTTTGTTACTAGAAACTTTTCCATCTTCATTTAGCTTATTTCTGAATACCCACTTTGTGCCAATTAAATTTTTATCCTTGGGTCTTGGAATAAGAGTCCAAGTTTTATTCTTCTATATATGTTATATTTCCTCATTCATTGCTTCAACCCAACTTTCATCATCCAAAGCATCTTTAACATTTATAGGTTCAAATTTAGCAAGAAAACATGTACCTTTCAATTTATTTCTTTTCATTGTTCCATCTAACTTGTCTTCAATGATCTGATCAGGTGCATGATGCCTTTTGACATATCTTGCTAACATAGATACCTTGGATTTAGAGCTTGTTTCACTAACATTTTCATGACTTGATTCCATCAGACTCAATTTTCTCTAGTAATAGCTTGGTAGCTTCTAACTACAACTTGGGTCCTTCTGATTGTGACTCAGGTTGCACTAGATGCAACTTGATTCTTTGTTGCTCTCTTATTGACTCTTTTTCTGCAAGCTCATCAATTCTCACATTTACACTTTCTATGATTTTATGAGTAGACAAATTCAAAAATTTGTATGCTTTACTTCTACAGGAGTATCCTAGGAATCTGGCTTCATCACCTTTGACATCAAATTTACCTTTCCTAGATTCTTTCAAGATATAACATTTGCTACCAAATACTTTCAAGTAACTTACATTAGGTTTGTAGCCATACCATAGTTGATAAGGAGCTTGATTTGAGTCTTTCTTCAACTATACTCTGTTCAAGGTATGCACTATAGTACTGATTACTTCCTTCTCATATTTGATTGCAACATTCTTTTCTATCATCAATGTTCTTGCACAATCCATGATGTATTTGTTCCTTCTTTCAGTTATTCCATTCTACTCAGGTGTACTAGGGGCTGATACATGTCTCTTAATTTCATGTTCAATGTAGAATTTATTGAACTCATTGGAAATGAATTCACCACCTCTATCTAATCTTAGACATTTTATCTTTTTTCTACTTTCTTTCTCTACTCTTGCTAGATACCACTTAAATGTTTAAAAAGCTTCAAAAAAAAATTTAAGATACATTACAGTCATCATTCTATAATAATCATCAACAAAAAGAATAAAAAACTTATCTCCATTATAACTCTCTATTCCAATCGGTCCACATAAGTTTGTGTGTACAAGCTCTAAGACTTCTTTAGAATGATAGTTCTTTCTTTTAAAACTAGTTTTTCCTATCTTACCAATTTGAAAAATTTTGGATAGATCCATATCATTTTTTCTCAAGCTCAGAATACCTCTTACTCTTCTTTTTTTCTTATCTTGACCAAATTATCAAAGTTTACATGACCTTTTTTTTGTGTCATAACAATATTTCTCCTACTTAAGCAATAAAACATGAACTTTCACTAATATCTAGATAGAATATATTACCTTTTGTTTGTTTGCTAGACCCAACCAAATTACCTTTCCATATAGCATTTTGGCCTTCCCATTCATGAATTCTACCTTGAATCCAATTTTATTCAACTGTGCCATACTCATTGGATTATTCTTTAGTCCTTCAACCCAATAAGCATTGTCGCATTTAAGTTCATTAGTTAATGAGATACACCCTTTTCTCTTTATTTTTATTTTATCACCAATCATATGATGTGAGGAGCCACTATCAATAGTCCATGTATCATTTTTTCTAACATGAGAGATAAGTGTCATTTTATTTCCTTCATCATTGGATTCATTTTTTACAGCAATGTATACCATTTCATATTCAATGTGATCAAAATCTTTACTCACAAAACAAGATTTCTTACCTTTGTCCTTGTAGTCCTTTTAGTTTTTGAATTCCTTCTTACCTTTGAACTTATTTCTTTTCTTTTCATCTTTTTCTTCTCTATTTGGGCACCTTGCAGCAATGTGACCAACTTCTTCACAAGAAAAATAGATTAGAGGAATGTTAACTTTGTACTTTCCTCTACCTTTGGAATATTTCCTTACAAGTTGGTCACATCACTCCAACAACTTCAAGATCATTTTTTGAACTTTCTTCTTCTTCTTCATTTCTAACTGATTATCTTTTTATTTCTTACCCTTTTTCTTGAGTAAAAGCTTGACTTCAAATGCAAACTCAATACCTATGGAACTAGGGACATAGTTATCATAGTTATCTAACTCAAAAGATTTAAATATTTCAACTAGAGCATCCAAAATTATATTTCTATTTGGATCACATCTCATTTCTTGAATAACAGACACTCTAATTGCATAGATAGGAAGAAGGGTTCTGAGTACCTTCCTTACAACTATTTTTTCATCAATATCTCCTTGAGATGCTTTGATTGCTCTCACACTTACCTTAATTTTCTCAACATATTTTGTAATGTTTTCATCTTCATCTGATCAAATTGTCCTCTGAGACTTTCAGCTTTAGCTCTGCTTATATTATCATCTCCTCCATAGATGACTTTTAGTTTGATCCACATATAATAAGATGTTGTGCAACTTTTGAATTCATCAAATTTAGCATAATTAAGAGCAAAAGCAATGTCAATCATCATGATGTTATGATTTTTCTTTTTAGAAATCTCTAAGAATTTTACTAAGGAAATAATTTAACACAAAGATCAAGAAGCTTAATAGATAACATAAGAGAGACTAATGATGATCAAATGAGAATGGATATTAGATGATTGCATAGGAGATGATTTGATGAACACACACTAGAAATGCCTTGTATATAAAGGTAACTAGAATGACTAGGAGTTAGCAAAGAGATAAACATCACAATTAAGAACATGTCCACTAAGAGTGGATCATCCTCCATTGAGCATAGGAGTTTGTGCAATGATGAGAGGATAAGTTTACATAATTATATCACATAAAGAGATATTGTAGACACCATGAGCTCAAATAATTTGCTAACTCTTATGTTGTCAACAAGACAACTCACATGTCTATGCATATTCCTAAGTGTGTACATGAAAACTAATATAAAAATGCATTATCCTAAGTAAACTTAAGTAAAGTGTAATAATAATTAATTATTTACACTAACAACTATCAAGATATTTACAACCTAAATCACTGATAGTTTCCAAATGTAACCGCATACGTCCTTTTCATGTTGCAAAGTTGTCTTGGTTCAACTTGGGAATCTTTCTTCTATAAGACACCATGATCATTAGCTTTGGTCATTGAAACCTTCTCTGCAAGCACCAAAAGTTCTAATACCAATTGTTGGAAATATAAGAGGAGTAACTAAGATGAGAGGGGTGAATTACTTACCACAAAAATAAATTTCAAATCCCTTAAATGTCAATACAAATAAAAACTCAATGTAAACAAAACTCTATTGTAACTCGGCAAATACATAGGCACTCAGTTTACACTAACAAATGTTGTAACTCAGTAAACATTAAAATAACTTGGCAAATGCTTATCATAAAAGTCTTAAGATGTTATCTATGGTTAATTTTATTTTAAAGTAGTTGCATTCATAAAATAAATAGCATGAACACAATTAACACCAATATTTTAACATGGAAACCCAATTTGGGAAAAACTACCAATTGCTACTAGTTACTAATTTTTACTCTTATGAAATAAGCCCTGTTAGGAGCCAACCTTATTCAAGGTTACAAAACACATTTTTAGGTGTGATCCTATTAGAGGATTTAATCATCCTATTAGGAGTGTCCTTGTTAGAGGTCTTTGGACAATTCAATTAAAAATGTCACCTTGTTAGAGGATTTACAAATAGCAGTTAAGCCAACTTGTTAAGAGATTTAGATCACTGCTACAATGGTTAGAGAGTAACAAAGAGATGACCTGATTTTTTATGCAACTAAATTGCTAAGTATAGATCTCAATCATGGCTTGAATACTTGATCCTTCCTAATTGAATATATTTTTGCATCTCAACAAGGGTATTCTGCTTATCCTTCTAATTCACTTCCTCTAGGCATCAATAAATTTTCAATTATGTTCCACAAATTCAATCCTCAACTTGACCTTATATTTATATCTTACACATTGTCAAGTTAGCTTGAATATAACTTAGAATAATAAATATTCATCACTTCAGTCAGCTAGAGCCCAAAAATTATTTAATTGAACTCAATATGCCAAAACAAGAAAATCTTTCATTAGATGACCCTGCTTGGTAGATACTAACTCAAAATGATTTTCTTTTGTTAACCAAGTAAACTCAGTTAACACTACATATCCACAAAGTTCTTTTGGTAACTGAGTGAGCTCAATTAACACTAGTTCCATTCAACATTTTCTTCATTAATCAAATATCTTGGTTAACACTCAACTTCTGCAAACTTTCCTTTGTCACTCAAGTAAACTCAGTAGACACTATCTTCTAAACTAGGAAAACTCTAGAATGATCAATAGACATAAAAAACTATCTTCAATAACCAAGTGAGCTCGGCATACACTGACTGGTAATGATATGACATTTTGTGTAACATCGAAGACAATACATAATTAATCATTTTTTTTCAACAATATACACTATAAGATTGAGAGAATTGGTGATGATGAAATTCACAAAGACTTAGGTGATACATGTAATAATGATTTATCCCTAAAATCTGAATATGTGCACTTGGAGGAATTGAATTTAGTGAAGTATATGTTTTATATATAATTTGAAAATCATGAATAGACCCAAATTATATTGAGTATGGTAGATGATGATATGTTTTGGTTAAGTGATGCACTAGTTGTCATTAACAATGACTTGATTCACAAGGTCACAAGATTAAGAAATGATGGTTGTAATCCTGTAAATGAGAAGAATGTCAAGAAAATGGCTGAGACAAACCTGAAAAATGAAGTTCAATGGAAGGAATATGAAGGTTGAATCTATTCAAAATAAAGAAGTTGTTAACTAAGATATTGGAGTACAAGTTGAACCATGGATCAAGGGTTAACTTAGTACCAACAAGATTTCTTCACATGGCATATGTAATGGCAATTGAAGCAAGAAAGGTTAACTTATGTGAGATTATTAGAATGCAATTGTTGGATAACATTGCAAGGTTGAAAAAGACAAAGAATTTTGTATTCAAATTTGAGTCTATATTGATTCACTTATTATTTTATATATCAAGGAAGTTTCCTAGACTTATTAATTGAGATAGCAATTAGTGCACAATGAAGTTAGTGACTCAATGCAACAAATCCAAGATAGAGAGTGTCAGAGATTATAACATAGATAGAATAATGAAGTGTTTCTAATCTAAGATGAAACTAAGGTATGGATACCTCCTTCTATGGTGGAGAAATATATGGATGATTTATGCTTCATGGTGGAGATTCACAACACCTACATGGTAGTAATCATTCCTAGAGTGAAATTCATTGAGCCTATGGGCTATGAGATGAGCACAAAGATGATAGAAGGGTATGTGTAGATCATGCTTGAATCTAAGAAGGATATAGAATGTCCTAGATGGGGAACCTATAATGAGAGATTAAGGATAGTTGAATATGAACTTCATAGCAACGAGAGCAAGAAAAAGGTAGAAAAGGAGATAGACTCCATCCTTAAGGAATTTGGTATGTCAAGACAAGAATTTAATGAGTTGAAAGGAATTGTGTTAGAGATGAAGGCTAGTGGGTAGACTGAAGTATTAGCTACAACACCCATTGTAGTAATAGGACCTTCAGAGGGAGTAATAGTGGCATAGCCTTGTGCACAAGCTCCTATTGCACCTTATGTAGTAGTTGCACAAGTGCAACTAGTAAGAGCAAGCTTTGATCAGACAAGAATACAACAAGAGGTCAAAGTACCTACTGCACAAAGGAAGTCTAGTAGATTCGTGAAGGTTAAGAAAAAACCTATACCACAAGAAAAGAAAAGGGTCAAGAAAACTAGCAGTAGATTTAGAAAGAGAAGAAAGACTATGTAGATAAGCAGTTCTAAGAGTTGAGAGGATGATGTTGAAGATAAACCTATTGAAAAATATGTGTAGGAAGCAAGCACAATAGTAGGTAAGAAAGCATGGAAACCAAAGGTAGAAAATCTGAATCTGTAGATTATAAATGATGACAATTTTGTTCAGTTGAACAGATTTTATAGCATGTATAGTAATATGGATAGGAGGTAGTTAGAGAATGTCATCATAAGAAACATGATTTTGAGAAATAAGAGGTTTGAAAGCATACGAAATAAGATTCCTGAAGACTTATACAATAGGTTGGTTAATAGGAAGAAAACGGTATTAGAAGAAGATCTAAACATGAGGATCGCATCAATAAATAAGTTTTGTGATGTTGCATCAAAAGAAGAATCAGACAGAGTTTTGAAGGGTATTGAGCCCTTGTTAAGGAGCAAAAGAAGAGAAATTATTTTAATGGGAGGCAATTATAAGGAAGTTAGGCAAGAGATAAAGGAAGCTTTAGTAAAATATATGTCCTTAGCACCTAAAGTGAGTGCATAGTCTAAGGTTGATAGTCTAGTGCATGTACAAGTAGATACACCTTCTAGTGATAAAGAAGAAGAAGAGAGGATGCAACAGGCACTTTCACCACCTCACATTATTTTGGGTATTCGATATATGCAAGTAGATAGTAGACACATGATTATGAATGCAAAGGAGAATCCTTTTGTAGGATATAGAGAAAATATTATTGGCAATATCAACAATATCATACCTATACCAACTTAGATCAAGAAGAAGAAGATAAAAGAAGAAGGAAGAACAAGAAAAGAGGAAACAAGAAGCAAAAGAAAAGAAAAGAACTAGAGGAGAAGAAGAGAAAAGAAGAAAAGGAAAAGAAGAAGAAAGAAGAAGAGGAGGAAAAGAGAGCAGAAGAGAAGAAGAAGAAATTAGAAGAAGAGGAAAAGAAGATAAAGGCTATTATACCTTCAGTAGTATAGTAGCTAGAACATCAACAATGGTACCTATTCCATCTAATGATGAAGATCAAAAAGAGCTAATGGGTACTCTGAGAAAATTGTTTGAGAAAAAAAAAATCTGTAAAGTCTTTGGAGAAGACTCTTGCTGAAGTTTTGGAGCAGATGCAAAAGATAGTTTCCACAATTCTAGAAAATCTAGATTTTTAGGTTAAGGAAAAATAGTTGGTGAATACCTTTGATGTAGAGTTGACAACTTTAGCTAAAGTAGCAGCAGCGCAAGCATAGACAAAGCATGATGCATCAATGTTTCACACAGTATGTACAAATGTTAGGAATGATATGAAAACCTTAGATGTATGTATAAAGAAGTTAAGGAAGATCTTAGATGAAGGTAAGAAGTTGTATGGATAGTGCATAGCTTCTTACAATTACTTATCAAATTTTGATGCAAATATCAAAGGCCATATGAGTGAGCTTCAAATACTTACTACTAGATTGTAGTAACCAAGGTCAGAATTGAAGATTTTAAGAATGAAATTAAGAAGATTCACAATGCTATCAAAGATATTGAGTTTGACAAGGAGAAGGTATTAATAATATTCTATGTTCTCAAAGAATATTTGACACCCAAAGTTGTCATTTTGCAGAGGCATTTGGAGGAATGTCTTGCAACGAAGACATCCTATGACAAATTTTCCTATATTGACTTGAGCATAGTTGACATGGCATCTTATGCACTTTGTGCACTTATCAATGTATTTGATACAGTCCAAGGCAATTGGAAGAAGGAAATAGAGAGGTTGAAGATTGATTTTTCAAATTGTATATCCAAAATGATGAGTTGATCATTAGCAGGTAGCAAGTTTTTTGATATAGTTCTTGACACCTTTGTCATTGATGTCAAAGGGGGAGTATTATGTAGAGAAAATTATATATATGTGAGGGGGAGCTTATTTTTATATCAATATAAAGGAGTGATAGGGAATGTAATCAACCATCAAAACATGAATAAAATTGTTATGTTTTGAAGGCAATTTTTTAGTTACTTTATTATTATTTTTTGATTTTTTATATGTATGACATCATTTTGGGACTTAACCAATTTTCCCATACGTTGCCATCAATGCCAAAGGGGGATATCATTGTAAATATGGTTAGATAGATGTCTTGGTGGTTGTCATTTATGGAAACATGTATTCAGCATTTCATTTATGCATTTAGAGATAGAAAATTGTTCGAGTGTTAGACAATTTGCAATAGTACAGAGAATAGATCTTAAGAGTACAGAAAAATCATTGAGAATTAGCTTATGTGAAGTTAAGGATATCTTCATGACACTATCATGACGATGTGGTTAAGTTTTTAGATGTGTACAGATAATACAGTGCAAGTTATGGTTAAAATACCAGTTCATATATTTAACAGAGCATAATAGAGCATATTAGTAATTAGTGTTGTACAAATTTAGGAATTATTTTGGTTACGGAATAATTACTAAGTTATGATGAGTCAACTTTATGGAAATTATTTTATATTATTTCAAATGTGTAAAGACATGAAGGCTGACTGAGCAGATTTTTGTAAATGTGCAAGGTATAAGTAGAGATCTTATATTGTGCAATTATAGAGAAGTTGTGAGATGTTGTAGATGTGATGTGACCTATTATGTGAGCCTTATATGATGTGAAATCTTATGTATGATCAGAGAAAGTGCAGGGATATCTCTAAGAATCCCCCCTTTGGACAAATTTATAAAATCATGGCGAATCCAACATTATTTTAGGGGCAAAAAATTAATTTGAATTGGCAAAAAAAAATTCAAAATTGAAAAAAATTAATTTTATTGGTGATTATTTTCCCATCGCATGGAAATTTTGTAAAATCGTGGCAAATTCTTAATTATTTCATAAAATTGTTCCAAAAGTAAATATATATAGAAACCATAAATTTGTATCATCCAAGATACAATAACCCTAATTAATGGCCATTAGATGATCCTCAATCAATGGTCTAAATCCCATTTTGGGCTAAAAAGTTAAAGTACACCAAGTTTCAGAGAAAGTTTCCAAAAT
Source organism: Cupressus sempervirens (assembly GCA_028749045.1). Lineage (NCBI taxonomy): Eukaryota > Viridiplantae > Streptophyta > Pinopsida > Cupressales > Cupressaceae > Cupressus > Cupressus sempervirens. The sequence goes on along the minus strand of CM053785.1, from coordinate 124,401,354 downwards.
AATGATGCTTGTCTATGGTATAATCTATTTTGGGCCAAAGATTAGAAGAATATAAATTTCCTAAGAAAGCCTTCGGAATAGAGACACTTGTCAAATATATGTACTTTACCTATAACCTAACTTAAATTTTTACCATAGATTGGTGAATGTGACCATCAATTAAGACATGCCTTAGAAATTATGGGCAAAAATATTTAATTTACCATGTGGAAATATTACATCCCATTGGTGAAGTCATCATCAAAATAAAAATGATTATGTATCATTATTGGTGATTGGTCTGAGCATGCAACCCAATTTTGATAAATTGTAGACGATTATGCCACCCAAAAAGTGCCAAAAAAATTTCCAGATTTAGGGTTCTGATGAGTGAGATTAGCCATTTGGCAAATATTCACCACTAAAGTAAACCCTATGCAAGTGCAAGTTACAGTAGTAAAGCAAGTATTGTGTGTATACCTATCTCGCAAAGAATTGAATTGTATAATTGCATGTTAGGGAAGTGGGCTCTTCTTGCATACACTGTATTTGTTCTACCAACTCTTAATAGGGTTGAGGCTTCTAAAAAGCCCTAGTTTTCTAATAGGGACTCGAGACACTATATGTATTTCATAGACTCCTAATAGGGTCAATATCCTTAATAGGATCCTATTGCTTAACGAATCATCTTGTGGTGTCATCCCCATTGAGGTTTTCCCTTGGATAGGGTTTCCCTAGTTTAAAAATAATGGTGTTATGAGTTCTTTATGTGTATTGTTATATTTATTGTTCAGAGTTATTGGTTTACTTTCATATGCATGTTATAAAGTAAGTAAGAATATTTAATTGTGGGCAAGAGTTTGTATAATATTGATTCACCCCCCCCCTACCTCACAACCCTCTCAGTATTATATATTTCTAACATATAAAGAATCTACCCACTTTTCCATTTGGTTCCTCTATAACTTCTTCTTCAATCTTTCTTGTATTCACCACAAAATGGTTTACCTTGAATTCTATTCCACCATCTCATCAAAGTTATCTTCCACACACTTCACACAATTCAAGAAAATAAAATATTCAGCTCAAACTCATAAAATCTTTGATTTGACATAAATACTAGTGTTCAACATCAATATGTTGTCACTCAACTTCTATTATTCTTCCACTCAACCAACACTAGTTTACTAGGCAAACACTAAAGTTTATTGATGCTCAACATCAACTAAAATTTACTCAGCATATACTAACAATCAATCATCTTGTACTATTTTTTATCTTTGCTCAGCATCTCTTGATTTTCACTCGGCTTCCACTGATTTCTACTTGGCTTATACAGGTTGCTCAACAAGGCTTGGCAGACACTTTTCATACTTGATCTTCTTCTACTCTTCACTTGAGTAATCTTTCATTTCATACTTTAAGTAGATAAACAATACACTATAGTATCAATGTCTTACTTGGTCTTAGGGCTTCTTTTACGTACCAAATAACTCAACATTTCTCTAGGTGTTATTGTTATCTCCACTTTTCAAATCCTATTCATCAATCAACTAAATGATAGCTTTTAGACCAAAAAGAAATTGTCTCACTATTAGGTAGTAGATTTAACAGCATTAACAAAACAATGATTGTTCCATTATAGGTTATTCAGTTCAAAACAATCTTATATCAATAATCTCCCTCTTTGGCTTTGATGTTGAACCAATACCACCAACAATACAAAAAAGAAATTAAATCTTTTAAATTTATCCCTCTATCAATGTAGTATATGTCCTTTCTTTATGTAAGGTAATGTGAGCTTTTGTCAATTTCCTTTACTATTTATTGTATCTTCTCCCTCTAACTTATATCTCCCCCTTTCTAATTTTTAGGTATCTACTTTTGTTTGCTCTAATCTTATATCTCCCTCAATACTTTCTCCCTCTTACTAGGTAGATGAATTTCTTTAGTTTTATATCTCCCTCTTTGACAACAATGCCAAACACTTGATATCTCTATATGAAAATATAATTAATTCTATATTCTCCCTCTATCACCTTCAATGTGACTATAAATCTTCTAATTCAGTTCCTTCATTACTTTAGGCAGCTCCTAAAGTAATATCCACTACATCAAGTTGTAAGATACAACATTTAGCTCAGTTGATATAGGGCACTACTTATGCTTCTTAAGTATCTTTCGATAGGGATATCATCCCTAGTTTACCTCTTAGATACTCATGAGCATCCTTAGGTAAATCTTTTGTGAAGATATCAACTATCTACTCTTTTATATTCACATATTCTATCCTCACTTCTTTGTCTTGAACTAACTCTCTCAAGTAATGATACTTGATTGCAATGTGCTTAGTCTTTGTGTGCATCACAGGGTTCTTTGATATATTTATATCACTTGTATTGTCACAATAACTTACCACAAGTTCAATGATTTCCTCATTTATACCTTTGAGGAGTTTTTTGATCCATACAATTTTTTTAGAATTTATTGTAGCAGCCACATATTCAACTTCGGTAGTATATTGAGATATAGAATTTTATTTCTTGTTGGTCCAGGTGACCAATCTCTTTCCTAATAAAAATTTTCCACCACTCGTGCTCTTTCTGTCATCAATTTTTCCAGCCCAATCAACATCAGTGTAGGCTCTCAACTCATTTTTTTCATTTTTCTTGTAGTATAGACCATAGTCTTATATTCCTTTCAAATATCTCATAATTCTCTTAAAAATCATCAAATTATTCTCCTTAGAATTAGCAGATAATCTTGCAACAATCCCAATAGATAATTCAATGTCAGGCTTTCTGTGTACTACATATTACAATTTGCCAATCATAGACCTATACAATGTTTGATTAACATCAATTGAATCATCATTCTTTGACAACTTGTGTCCTATCATCATAGGTGTACTAACTAGTTTTGAATCTTCTAATCTAAAAAAAATCAATATTTCTTTCGCATACTTATACTGAGTGATGTGTATACCATACTTCATCTAATATACTTGTAAACCAACAAAGAACTTGATCTCTCCAAATATAGACATCTCACATTCTTTCTTCATTTCATTTGCAAATGCCTTACATAATCCATCTTGACCTCCAAATATGATATCATCAACAAAAATTTCAGCTAGTAAAATACCTTTACCTCCTTCTGTCTTCAAGTATAGATTGTTGTTATCATCAATCTTCTCAAATCCATTCTTCACAAGATAATTGTAAATCTTTTCATACCATGCCCTTGGGCCTTTCTTTAGACCATATATAAATCTTTGTGTAGTCTATGTACCATGTTCTCATTGTTAGCATTAACAAATCCTTCTAGTTTTTCTATATAAACCTCTTCTTCTAATATTTCATTCATAAATCTTGACTTCACATTCATTTGATAAACTTTGAAACCTTTGTATGCAGAGTAAGCAAGAAAATTTCTTACTCCTTTCAATCTTGTAATAGGGAAAAATGTTTCTCCATAATCTGTTCCTTCTTCTTGTGCATACCCCTTCAAAAATAATCTTGCCTTATTCCTTTTGATTTCACCATTTTCATCTAACTTGTCTCTATACACCCACTTGGTTCCAATCACATTCTTATCCTCTAGTGTAGGAACTAGAGTCCATGTCTTGTTCTTCTCAATTTTTTCAATCTCTTCTTTCATGGCTTTACTCTAGTCCTCATTTTCTAAGGCATTTTTCACTATCTTAGGTTCATGCATGCATAGAAAACATGTATCACTTCTCAGCCTATTTCTTGTCATTGGTCTAGAATCTTTAAGTCTAACAATTTGTTCAGCAGGGTGATGTCTTTTGACATACTTTGACAATATTGGTTCTTCTCTACTTTCCTCATTAGGTCTATCAACTTCTAAATCACTATGCACTTCTCTATCAAGTAATTCAATACCTCTTTCATGTACACTTATCTTAGAATTAGAATGTGCCTTAGCTTCTGTCTACAACTTGGCTCCTAACTGTAGCTCAATTCCTGAATGCAACTTGGCATTAATTATATGTGACTCGGCACTCACTAAAACTTATTGTTGATTGGCAACTTGATTTAAACCATATTCCTTAGTAAGCATACCATCATAAAAGTATACAAAATATTTGTACTCCTCTAGTTCCTTCATAGGTTCAACTTCATGTACCTCTTTATATTCATCAAACATGTCATTTTCTTTTTCCACAACTTTGTTAGTTTTACTATCTAAACATTTATAAGCTTTACTTTTTATGAAATAGCCAAGGAATATACCTTCTTCACTTTTAGTATATAATTTACCATTCCTAAAATCCTTAAGAATGTAGCACTTGCTTCCAAATATCTTAAAATCTTTTACATTGGGTGAGTATCCATACCATAATTCAAATGGCGTTGAATGAGTACCTTTCTTGACTTGCACATAGTTCAAGGTATAGACAGTTGTACTTGCAGCCTCTCTCAAGTATTTCATAGCAACATTCTTCTCCATCATGAGTGTCCTTCCATAGTCCATTATAGATCTATTCCTCCTTTCAACAAATCCCATTTTGTGGAGGGGTCCTAAGTGTAGATGCCTATCTTTTGATTCCTTTGTCATTACAAAATATCTCAAACTCATTTGATGTAAATTCTCCACCTCTGTCAAATCTCAAACATTTCAAGCTTTTTTTTGTCTCTTTTTCAACTCTAGCTAAGTACCACTTAAATATTTGGAAAGCATCATATTTCTATTTTAGAAACATAATTATCATCATCCTAAAATAATCATCAACAAAAAGGATAATGTACTTGTCACAAGTGTAGCTTTGCAAATTAATTGATCCACACAAGTCAGTATAAAAAATCTCAAAATTTCATTAGAGGTGTGAATCTTACTTTTAAAATTAGATTTTTTTATTGTTTGCAAATTATATTGTTAGGTTTCTTTAGTTTAGGAAAACCTCTAATGCTTTTCATGTTACTAATACTGACCAAGTTATCAAAGTTAACATGATATAACCTCTTGTGTCATAACCACACATCATCAAATTCTACAATAAGACAAGTATCATCATTCATATCAAGATAAAATATATTACCTCTAGTCTAATCACCTTTCCTAATTAGTTTACCATCAATGTCATAGATCTTTTCTATCTTGCTATCAAACTCAACTTTGCAACCTGAACTATTCAGTTGTGGTACAATCAACAAATTATTATTAAGTCCTTCAATATAATAAGTATTTTCACACATGATCTTTTCTATGAGTTTGATAGATCCTTTACCTTTTATCAGACAGGTTGCATCATTACCAAAACTTACACTATTTCCATTATAATAATTCAAGGTAATGAACTTACTTTTATCTCAATTCATGTGATGTGAGCACCCACTATCAATGATCCATCTATCACTCTTATTCACATAAGACACTAGTACAGTTGCATCATCCTCATTAGAATCATCCTTCACTGAAACATACACCACTTCATCATCATGGTCATCAGATCCATCTTTGGTTTCCTCTTCTACAATGTAGCAAGACTTATTGCCTTTCTCTTTGTAATCTTTGTTGTCTTCATCTCTTTTACTTTTGTATTTGTCTCCACTTCTATTGTTCTTCTTTGGACATCTAGCAACAATATGACCAACCTCATTGCAATTAAAACACATAATAGGTAACTTACCTTTGAATTTTCCTTTGCCTCTATGAAATATCCTTGCTAGCAGTGCTTTGAACTATTATACATCCTCCTCATCTATATCAGTATCACTAGAAACATATTTTACCTTTTTCTTCTTCTTTTTAGGTTCCTTTAATGATAATTTAGCTTTGAAAGCAAATTCAACATTCTCATATTTGAAGTTATCAAAATTAGAGAGTTCAAAGGCAGTCAGCCTACCTACCAAGCCTTCAAAATTTGGATTAGAACCTGGTATACATCTTAATTCTTGTATGGTAGAAAGTCTAATAGCATATATGGATAGCAATGTTCTCAATACTTTGCTTAATATAGTCTCATCATCAATTTCACCAGTAGCTCCTCTTATAGCATTAACAACATATTTTATTCTAGAGCAATATTGAGCAATATTCTCACCTTTTTACATCTTCATATCATCGAACTTTGAATAACTTAGGGTAGAGGAAATCTCCAACATTTCCTTATTGTGTTCTTTCTTCTTTTTTAGATCATCAGTAATTAGAGTTCCAGTAGGGTTGACATGCTCAGTGGTGATGGTAGATGGTGTATGGTCTTGAAGACCTCCTAGGTGTAGCTTCATTAGACTTTTCCATGAAGGTAAGTTCTCCTTGTTAAGCTTGGGTACCTCTCTTTTAGACATCTTGATCCTTTGCTTCTAGTACCTTCAAACTAGTCCTCTTAAGCATGTGGCACTCTAATACCAATTGTTAGAATTCTTTAGAATAACTAAGAGGGGGGGTGAATTAGTTATCCAAGGTCCATGTGTACAAATAAAACTTTTCAACTCTTAGTAGACCCATATCAATAAAACCTTATTATGCATGCATCCATTAGATCATACAATACTTAAACTTTGTAGGTTATTGTCCTAGGTTAAAAAAAACTTTGCAAAAATATAAACATGAAACATAACAAATTCAATAACACATTTGACACAAGGATTTTACATAAAAACCCAATATGGAAAAAACCACCAGTAACATGCTAGTAATTCTCACCCTTCTAAAGTGATGCCATGTAAAATGCCAACCTTGTTAAAGGTTACAATACACACTATTAAATGTGACCTGGTTAAAAGATTTCAATTACCTTGTTAGGAGTTTCTTATTAGAGGATTTTAGATCATTCACTTGGAATGTCACCCAGTTAAAGGATTTACAAATGAATGCTAGGTAAACCTTAATTCAAAGGATTGACCTTAGACTGGTACAATGATTAGAAAGTAACAGTAAGACTTGATTTGATAACAAATTACAACTCACTTGTAGATTAAAAATCTCTATTTTAGTCCTTCATTTTTCTTGGCATTCACACACTTTAGCTTTGATAGCTTGTTCACCCTTCAAGCATTCATACTTTTAATCTTGCTTCCTTTGCATTCCAATTGTAGTCTCTTTTGTTCGGCCACTAAATGAAGCAATACCCTAAACTCTTTGTCTTCCTTAGGTTCTTGTGCATGAAAACATTTTCTTCTGACTAGCTCTCTCTATAAAAAGAGAAGTAAGATCTTTTTTTTCTTAACCACAATCATCCATTTTAGGGTTAGGTAGGATACAATGAATCTAAAGTGGCAATAGTTGAGCAGGACAAGGCTTGAAAATTTTAGCCAAGGGAGCATCTATGAAGGTTGGAAGCATGGCATGGGATGTATGGATTCATGTTTGTTCACATGTATTTCTTGATTGTGACTATGGTTTTCAAGGCTTCCATGGTTGTATTGCAATGGTGTTTTTGTTGAGTAATACATGGTGATAGGTGCTTTTGGAAGTTGGGTTTTTTTTCCTCAATGTGGGTTTCCCAAGGTATATCTTGTGTCACATTTTTGTGGGTATATAGTTTATTCTCTTGTATGTGGATTTCAATTGTATATTTATTTCAAATCTATTATTGGTTATACAATGGGTAAACGTACAAAGTTGTGTTGCCTTTCAGGCTTGTTAGATACATTTGTTCAATTGTGTGTTGTCTTTGATGTCATACAAATGTCATATTAGTCATTAGACAGAGCCTACCGAACTCAGTTGGTCAGCAAAGCAAAAGATAGAGTCTACCAAGCTCAGTTGGTCAGCAAGGCAAAGGACAAAGTCTACCGAGCTCAGAGGGTTAGTAAAGAAGGTTTGCAATGTCTACCGAGTAGACAGTTGTTATCGAGCTTTCAAGATTAATCAAATAAATTTAGTTGTTACCGAGCTCACTAGGTCATCAAAGGGAAATATGGCAGAAACGGTTCTTACCGAGCTCTCACGAACAGTGAATGAATTTAGTTCTTATTGAGTAAACTCGACAGCCAAAGGATTTTGCGGATGTTGCAATGTAAACTGAGTCAAGACAGTTAACTCAGGAAATTATTAATGGAACCAGTATTTATCGAGCAAGGTCAGCCAATGAAGGATTTCATTGACTTATGAAATAATATTTATTTGTTTAAAGTAATATTTGTAGCCGACTGATGTTTGGTTTATTGGTAAATGTAACATGTGAATAAGTCCACTAGATAATCTAAATGGTATTTATAAGAGGTCAAGTTGCTAATTCTAAGTGCAACTGGTGGATTTGATGTGACATGAATAAGAGGAAGACTGATTATTGTGAAAGCAAATTTTGAAGAATGAGCAGAGATCATTGAGGAGTAGCAAAGCTATATTTGATTGAGGAGGATCTAATGATGCAGAATAGACACCTGTAATCAAAAAATTTAGCTGCATCTTATTCAGGTCAATTCATTGTTACTTTCTAATCATTGTAGCAGTGATTTCAAATCTCTTAACAGAGTTGGTTTAACAGCCATTTTGTAAATTCTCTAACAAGATGACAGTTTAGTTAAATTGTTCTAAAGACCTCTAGCAAGGCCATTGCTAATAGGGTGATTAAAATCCTCTAATAAAGTCACACCTAATAGTGTGTATTGTAACCTTTAATAGGGTTGTCTCCTAACAAGGCTCATTTTAGAAGAGTGAAAATTGGTAACTAGTTACTTGGTGGTTTTTCCCATATTGGGTTTCCATGTTAAATCTAGTGTCTCTTGTGTTATAGCATTTTGTTATGTTTATCGAGTATCAGTAGTAACTAGATATTTAAGACATCTAAGGGATCTGTGGATTAGTTTTTGCAGTAACTGATTCACCCCCCCTCTCAGTTACTCCATCTTTAATCCCAAAAATTAGTATTAGAGCTCTTGGTGATTTCAGGAAAAGATTTCAAAGATCTAAGCTAAAGATCAAGATGTCTTACAAGAGGGAAATTCCAAGACTTAACAGAGACAACTTCTCAACATGGCAAGGATTGACGAGACTTCATCTGGCTTCTATTGGTGATTCAGGATTGAAGTATCTTGATGAAAAATATGCAGAACTTGCTGGTACACTATCTGTCAATGATATTTTTGAAAAGAAGAGTCACAACAACATGATGATAGATATAGCATCTTCTTTGAGTTATGAAGAACTTGATGACATCAAATATTGCAAAACTGCCTTTGAAATGTGGAACAAGCTAAAAAAGATATATGGAGGAGATGATAATGTGAGAAGCGCCAAAACAAAAAGTTAAAGAGGACAATTTGATCAAATGAGGATGAGAGAGGATGAAAACATTGCAAAGTATGTTGAAAGAGTTAAAGCATGTGTTAGTGCAATCAAAGCATCTATAGGAGATATCAAGGAGGAGACAGTTATAAGTAAAGTTCTTAGAACTCTACTTCCTATTTATGCAATCAGAGTCTCCGCAATTCAAGAAAGATGTGAAGCAAATCATAAGATAAATTTAGAGGCCATAGTTGGAAGATTGACTGTATTCGAGCTAGACAACTATGATAATTATGTTCCAACTGCCAAGAACATTGAATCAGCATTTGAAGCTGAGCTTTCACTCAAAGAAAAAGGAAAGAAGATAAAGGATCCTCAGTCAACTAGTGATGAAGAATCAGAACAAAGTTTAGACAGTGATCTTGAGGTGGTTGAAGCTCTACTAGCAAGGAAATATTCAAGAGGCAAAGGGAAATACAAAGGTAAGGTTCCTCTAATCTATTTTTTTTGTGAAGAAATTAGACATATTGCTGCTAGGTGCCCAAATAAGCATAACAAGGATGAGAAGAAAGGTCACAAGTACAATGGAAAGAAAGATTTCAAATCATTCAATGATAAAGGTAAGAAAACATGTTTCATGGCTAAAGATTCTAATGATTCTGATGATGAACAAGAAGATGAAATTGTCTACATTGCTCTAAAAGATGAGTTTCATAATGATGAAGAAATGGCACTCATTTCTCATATGAGAAAAAATGATACATAGATTATAAATAGTGGTTGTTCTCATCACATGACTAGTGATAAAACTAATTTTGAACATTTTGAAGACTATGACGGTGGTAGTGTATGTTAGAGGTTCTAATCTTTCCTTGGTGTGTTTATAAACCAAGGTTAGACGTCCTTTCTTTATTGTTATAATATATTAGGATATAAGCCAAGGTATCCTAATATATTTCTTTTTTGTCCTTTTTCCACTACATCCTATTTTTTCCTCTAGTGGAATATGTGAGGACAAATATTTATTGTAATTTGTAATTTAGATTATTCCTCCTTAAGAGGAATCTCACACTTGGCCTCACACACTTATGAATGGTGGCATTCATAGACATGGGAGTTACATTCTAACTCCTCTCTCTCATCTCTACTTAAGAGATGACCCTCCTCTCTCATTTCTAATGAGGTTTCTTCCTCAACTCAATTATTGTATGAGTGGTTGCTCTCTCTCTCTCTCTCTCTCTCTCTCTCTCTCTCTCTCTCTTCTTAGGCTTTTCATGCCTCATTCATAATTTCACAAGGGGTTTTCTTTGCTTTCCCCTTCTCAAATATCTTGTCTCATGGTGTTGGATCTTGAAGCTTTCTCTCTCCTATCTTATGGTAATATTCTTCACATTAAGCTCTCTTGGATTGTTTTATTACTTTTCATTTTTCTCAATTTCTACCATGGTATCAGAGCCTTCTAATCCTTGTTTTGAGCTTTTGTGAAGGTTGCCATATTGAAAAACTTTGTTGAGAGGAGAAGTGAAGAAAAATAAATTCATTCATATTTCCTTTGTTAAGTTTTTTTTATTCAAATCTCAAGTTTTTTTTCTAACCCTCTTTGGAAGGCTTGCCACTAAAGGGTATTTATTTGTTTATTTTTAAATCAATTTTTTTTTTACCAAGTAGCATTAAATAAATTATTAGATTAATAGTTCTCTTTAAAATATATATATTTTTTAGATTAATTTTTTTTAATAGTTCTTTCTCATAATATTCAAATTAATTAATTTTTATTTCCCTAATATTTTATTAAAGGGAATACTTCAATAATACTAAGTTTGATTATATTTTCTTATCCATTTATCTGCCCTATAACTTCATTTTCACCCTTTCTGCAAAATAGTCCTTCCTCTGGAGGCTGAAGTTTCTTATTCTACATATACTGCCATCCTTCATTTTTTTTGCTTGTTGTGGCCTCCTCCTTCTATCTCCTTGACAGTTCCCACGAGAGCATTGGGCATTGATCTGGGCCGCATTACCTTCACAATTTCTACAACATCATCCAGCAAGATGTTCCCGCTATGTTTGATATTTTTTGGTCTTTTTCCTATCCCGTTCAGGTTCTTTCAACACCTTGATGACTAAAGTTGTAGCACTCGGAACCACTGCAACCTTTGCCTGACAATTTTGGACAGTGAGCTTAACAATAACTCGTAATCCTTTCCAGTCTCTCGCTATTTCCTTTGCAATATCTTCTTCGATTTTCTTCGGTGACAAACCCAAAGGCCCAATTTTTGGGGCCAAAGAAGAGGTTGCTCCTACCTCCCCTCCAATTACTCTTACAAACACCTCCACAACTTGGGAGGGATCGAATTTTGGCAGCATTTTGTTGAAATCAGGAACTGTAAACGAAAAAAACCCTAACAAAACTCACTATTTTACAGTTGAATTTGAAGAGACAAAATTCTTTAAACTTGAGGATTCTTTTCTTGCTGTTGTGCAGAAGGGAATTTGCAGGAAACCCTAGGTGGGAAGGCATTTGAGTGGCTTCTTAATTACCCCTAAAGATTGTCATTCAATTTGGAGGTGGAGTAAATGGGTATTTTTGCTGTGGCTGAAGCACATTTCATTGTAGGGTTTGTTGGAGCTTTTTTTTTTGTCTTCTCTCCCTCCTTTGCAAGTATCTCTCTATTACTAACACTTTGCCATCATTTCTTCAATCTCATCCATATCATTATAGCTGTCAGAACCTTTTTTTAGAATACAATTATTCCTTTGTTATAATGGTGGCCACCAACTATAATTATACTATTTTTTATGTTTACTTTTAACATATTATTATTCTCCAGGTTCAAAAGTAATAGTTTCTAAATTTAGTTTTTAGTTATTTCAACATATATTCAATGAGTTAATTCATTCTCAAGAAAACATGTGGAAAGTTGCATTTAATTTATCTTTGTTTAATAGTTTCAAATTTATTATAAGTAGTAAAGGAGAGCATGTATTGTTGACCTTACTTTGACTTGAAGTATCAACAACTGGGGATAGGATCAGCTTTCATTTTTTTTGGTTTGGCCCATAATCCTCCTTAATCTTCTTTAAATCTTTTGTTTGGTTCTGTCATAGCGTATTAATCTTTATTTTTTCAGTATTACGTTTTTTTTTAAAAGAAGTATATTACATTTTTTTTAAAGCTAAAAGAGTATTAAGTTCTTTTCAGTTTTGTTTTTTTTAAACTATTAAGGGTTGTTAAAAAAAAAAATTTAACTCTTAAGGCTTATTATTATTTTTTAATTTTTTTATCAAAGTTTTTGTTTTTTTGTTTTAAATCAATCTTTTTAATAAAAAATTTTTACCAAATATTTTATATTTATAATTAGTTATGCATTAGTATTTAATTTTTTTTTCTTCACTATTGCTAATTGATTGCTAGATCCTTCTTTTTTTTATATCTCTCTAACCTCTCTCTTCTTTTATTTTATTTTTTTCTAGATTCTTGTCTTTGTTGGTGGGCCCATTCTTTCTATCTTCTCACTTGTGTTCACCTTGCATGGAGATTTTAATTGATATCTAATAATTTATGCTTATTGCTCTTCCAAATACTTCTTATTTATCTCAAAGTATTCAAGTTTATGAGTTATCTTACACTATTGCCTTCATTATTTAATGATTTGATTGATCTATCTGCACATGGTTGCAGTTTTATGCTTTTATAGCATCATTCTATGCCCATGTTGGAATTTTATGATTTTACACCATTGATCTACATGATTTATATGATATTTGTTTTTGAGTTGCATAGGGAGCCAATTTTTCAAGGTTAACTATGTAGGTCCCCTCAGTAAAACTGATACATAGTTTCCTTATCTGGCCCATGGAGTATCCCTCCATCCTATATTGGTGTGCACTCATTTTATATGGAGTTTCCCTCCATTTGATTCTATTTGCTCTACTTTGAAAGGTTAATTTTTATGGAGTTTCCCTCCATGTTGTTCCATTTTTGTTCCTCAATGCGAGGATGATATTTTATGGGGATTTCCCATTCCAATCTCTTTGTCTCCTTGGTGTATGCTCCTAGTTGTGATTTATTCATGGTATGACTTCCTACACCTTGCTCATTTTTTGATAGGTGACGAGGCTACCATATCTTGGAGCACTCCAATATTGGAGACTCTATTTGAGAAAGTTGCTTTGACCCATGTTGATCTTTTTCCTCATGGCAATGATGTTGCTTGTCCATGATGGATTTCTTATTTGAAGGCAATATTTTGTTACTCCTCATAAACCCTTCCTTTGGTCCACATCGGCAATAATTCTTGGAAAAATTGTAACTTGAATTATTTGGTGCTTGAGGCACATGTTCTACCTATTATTGTCTCTCTTATATTCCTTTGATAAATATACAATGTGATAATGTTCTGCATTCTTTATTGCCTAGATCGTGGGTCATGTAGGTGATGGAGTTGCGACCCATTCACTTGTAGTGGGATGACTCATTAGTAGACTGTCTATATCCATGTGATTGACGCAATGCTGATGCAGGTTTCATTAGTTGGCCTTGTCTGTGGTCATTTGTGCATTAGTATGTTCCTTTCATGAGAAATTTATTGCATCTATTATGATCATTTTGAGCTTATGTCTTATTTTAGATATCATGTGAACTCCATTGCATGTTGGTGAACACATTCATTTATCCTCATTGATTAAATTATTATAACTTCATTTTTTTTTTACTAACTTTTCCATTCAATGTAATTCTACTTGTGGATAGTTGTCTTGTTTTTTGTTCTCTGCTTTTTTTTCCAAGTGATCCATCAAGGAACCTTCTCAATTTTTCACATATGAAGATGTGTCTATGCTTCCACTTGATCACATTCAAAGGACTCATGTACTTCTCTTGGATCTACAAATTTACCATATGGCTTGAAGACAATCAAATTACTTCATATTGAATATTAAGTTGCAAATTTTTATAAATTATGGGTTTAATACCCCTTGATATAATTACCCCAAGTAAAGATTAAAGGGGGGTGTTAGAAGTTGTAATCTTTTCTTGGTGTGTTTATAAACCAAGGTTAGACGTCCTTTCTTTATTGTTATAATATATTAGGATATAAGCCAAGGTATCCTAATATATTTCTTTTTTTTCCTTTTTCCACTACATCTTATTTTGTCCTCTAGTGGAATATGTGAGGACAAATATTTATTGTAATTTGTAATTTAGATTATTCCTCCTTAAGAGGAATCTCACACTTGGCCTCACACACTTATGAATGGTGACATTCATAGACATGGAAGTTACATTCTAACTCCTCTCTCTCATCTTTATTTAAGAGATGACCCTCCTCTCTCATTTTCTAATGAGGTTTCTTCCTCTACTCAATTATTGTATGAGTGATTTCTCTCTCTCTCTCTCTCTCTCTCTCTCTCTCTCTCTCTCTCTCTCTCTCTCTCTCCCTTAGGCTTTTCATGCCTCATTCATAATGTCACAAGGGGTTTTCTTCGCTTTTCCCTTTTTAAATATCTTGTCTCATGGTGTTGGATCTTGAAGCTTTCTTTCTCCTATCTTATGGTAATATTCTTCACATTAAGCTGTCTTGGATTGTTTTATTACTTTTCATTTTTCTCAATTTCTAACAATGTAAGATTTGGTAACAATGAACCTTGTTGTATAAAAGGAAAAGGAAGAATCTCACTAACCAGGGAACTTGTATGTGATAATGCATATTGAGTAGAAGGACTAAAGCACAATCTATTGAGTGTGGCATAGCTAATCAATAATGAATTTAAAGTAGAATTCATCCATGGAAAAGCAAGACTGTTGAATGAAAAGGTAAGCTGATTGGATGAGGCACTCAAACAAAAGGTAACTTATTTTATCTTGAACTTGGTGAATGTTCATGTTTTATTGCTCAAATTGAAGAGAGTTGGTTATGGCATAGGAGGTTATGTCATGTAAACTTTGATGACTTGATAAAAATTAGTAAATTCAAGAAAGTAAGAGGCATTCCTAACATAAAGAAACCTGAAGTTTGTCTATGCAAGAATTGTCAAATTGGTAAAATGGGAAAGGCTAGCTTTAAAAGCAAGAACTATCAGACTGAAAAAATTCTAGAAATTGTGCATACTGATTTGTGTGGACCTATTGGCATTGAAATTTATACTGGTGCAAAAAAATTTATTATTTTTGTTGATGATTATTCAAGAATTATGACTGTCATGTACCTAAGAGAGAAATCAGAAGCATTTGAAAAGTCCAAATGGTATTTGGCTAGAGTAGAAAAGGAAACAGGAAAAAGACTAAAATTCTTAAGGTTTGATAGAGGTGGTGAATTCTTTTCACATGAGTTCAATAACTTTTGCATTGAAAGAGGAATCAAAAGATAGGTTTCAGCACCTAGAACTCCTGAACGAAATGGAATAGCAGAAAAAAAGAACAAATCTATCATGGACTATGCAAGAACCTTAATAGTTGAGAAAAATATAGCTATCAAATACTAGAAGGAAGCTATTAGCACTACAGGTCATACCTTGAACTGATTACAGCTACAAAAGGATTCATTCAAAACCCCCTATGAGTTATGGTATGGCTACAAACCCAATGTAAGTTAGCTAAAAGTATTTGAAAGCAAATGTTATATTTTGAAAGAATCTAGAAAAGGTAAATTTGATGTAAAAGGTGATGAAGGAATATTTTTGGGATACTCTTGCAAAAGTAAAACATATAGATGTTTGAATTTTTCTACTCACAAAGTCATAGAAAGTGCACATGTGAAAGTTGATGAGTTTTCTGAAAGAACTAAAAAAGAAAGCAAAAGGGAACCTAAGGACTACAGGAGATTTGTTTACATTGAACCTGATACAATGCCAAATACACCTATCAATCAGGAATCTTCAACTCCCGAGTCTTCAGTAACTGAGTTGCAAGAAGTTCAAATCGAGTTAATACTTACCGAGTTGCAAGAACTCTAGTTGCTAATAGAAGCTACAGAATTAGCATCTACCAAGAAACTAGAATCAAAACCAAAAGTTGAAGCATAGAAGGTTAACAAAGCAAGTCACCTAAAAGGAAAGGAGCATGTGTTAGCCAAGTATGTCAGGAAGCATCATGCACTAGATCAGATCATTGGAGATAAATTAGAAGGAACAATGACAAGAAGTAAGTTGAAAAGCACTTGTTTACTTGCAAATTTTGAACCTAGAAATGTAAAAGATGCACTAGACAATAAAAGTTGGATTGAAGCTATGAATGAAGAGATAGAATAGATAGAGAAAAATAAAACATGGACTCTTGTACCTAGACCCAAAGACAAGAATGTGATTGGAACTAAGTGGTTATTCAAAAATAAGCTAAATGAAGATGGTAAGGTATCAAGTAACAAAGCTAGACTGGTCTGCAAAGGATGCTCTCAAGAAGAAGGTGTAGACTATGGAAAAACTTTTACTCCTGTTGCAAGATTGGAATGTGTTAGAACCTTACTTGCATATGTTGCATACAAAGCATTCAAAGTTTATTAGATGGATGTCAAATCAGCATTTCTCAATGGCATATTGGATGAAGAGATTTACATTAAACAACCTAAAGATTTTGTTGATCTAGACAAGAAGGACATGGTCTATAAATTGCATAAAGCATTGTATGGTTTGAAGCAAGCACCTAGAGCATGGTATAAAATTGCATAACTATCTTATTTAGATTGGTTTTCAAAGAAGTAATGATAATAGTAGTTTGTACATAAAGGAAGGACTAGATAATAAGATTATTTTGGCAGAAATATTTGTACATGATACTTTGTTCACAGGAAATGATGATCTTTGCAAAGAATTTTTAGAACAAATGAACAAGGAATTTGAAATGTCAATGTTTGGAGAAATCAAATTCTTTGTTGGTCTTCAAATTCATCAGAGTAATAATGGTATCTACATTACTCAATCTAAATACATCAAGGAGATACTAAAAAAATTTGGTATGGAAGACTACAAACTAGTTGGAATTCCTATGTGTACTGGATTAAAACTTACCAAGGATGATGAATCAAAGGAAGTAGATCAGACATTGTATAGATCTATGATTGGAAAATTGCAATATGTAGTGCACACAAGACCAAACATTACTCTTGCAGTAGGAATTATAGCAAGATTCTCAACAAAACCAAAAGAAAATCACATGATGACAATCAAAAGGATCATGAGATACTTCAAAGGAACTGAAGATTATGCATTATGGTATAAACTTGGAAGAAACTTGGATTTACTAATGTAGATTGGGCAGGAAATGTTGATGATAGAAAGAGTACAAGTGGAGGAGCTTTTTTTTTTGAAAAAAGATTGGTTTCTTGGACAAGTAAAAAGCATAATTGTACATCCCAATCCACAGTAAAGGCTGAATATGTTGCAATAGTAGTAAACTACTCAAACATTGTGTGGTTCAAACAATTATTGTAAGGTATGAAGCAAGAAATCAAAGAACTTGTTGTTATGTTTTGTGACAACACAAGTACAATTAACATATCAAAAATCTAGTGATGCATTCAAAGACCAAGCATATTGCCATAAAGTATCATTTTGTTAGAGAATTGGTACAAGAAAAAGAAATCATATTGGAATATGTTTATACAAAGGAACAAATTGCTGACATATTCACAAAGCCTTTATCTAAGGATGCATTCTTGTATCTAAGAGGTAAGTTAGGGGTCATTCCCCTATCTAAAGCTCACTAAAATATAGTTTTAGTGATGCATCAACAGGAACAGAATTGAAGATCTATCAGTTGATGCAGTAAACCAATGAAGACATTGCATATGAATCAATATATCAGATACAATGCTATTCATTTTATTTTTGTTGTCTTTGGCATGTGTTGTCAAAGAGGGAGAGTATACTGTCATATCTTTCTAAAATTTACAAAAATAATAAGATTTTGTGTAAGAGGGAGAGATAGTTTGTAAAAGAGGAGAGATTATTATGAAAGAGGGAGATTGTTGTATTTGAAGAAGAGAGTGAAGTATTTTGTCACCTATTTTCAAATTTCATTCTGCTATGACATATTGTGTTGCCATCAATGCCAAAGAGGGAGATTGTTGGATAAAACTATTTAATTGTGTGTTGTCTTTGATGTCACACAAATGTCATATTAGTCATTAGACAAAGTCTGCCAAGCTCAATTGGTCAGCAAGGCAAAAGATAGAGTCTATCGAGCTCAGTTGGTTAGCAAGGAAAAGGATAGAGTCTACCAAGCTCAAAAGGTTAGTAAAAAAGGTTTCTAGTGTCTACCAAGTAGATAGTTGTTACTGAGCTTTCAAGGTTAATCAAAGAAATTTAGTTGTTACTTAGCTCACTTGGTCATCAAAGAGAAATGTGGTAGAAATAGTTCTTACTGAGCTCTCACGGACAAGGAAGGAATTTAGTTCTTACCAAGTAAACTCGGCAGCCAAAGGATTTTGTAGATGTTGCAATGTTAACCGAGTCAAGATGGTTAACTCGACAAATTATTTTTGGAAGCAGTATTTACCGAGCAGGGTCAACCAATGAAAGATTTCATTTACTTATGAAATAACATTTATTTGTTTAAAGTAATATTTGTAGTCGACTAATGTATGGTTTATTGGTAAATGTAACATGTGAATGAGTCAACTAGATAATCTAAATGGTATATATAAGAGGTCAAGTTGTGAATTCTAAGTGCAAGTGATGGATTTGATGTGATATGAATAACAGGAAGACTAATTATTGTGAAAGAAAATTTTGAAGAATGATCAGAGATCATTGAGGAGCAGCAAAGCTATATTCGATTGAGGAGGATCTAATGATGCAGAACAAAGACCTATAATCAACAAATTTAGTTGCATCTTATTCAGGTCAATTCATTGTTACTTTTTAACCATTGTAGCAGTGATTTCAAATCTCTTAACAAAGTTGGTTTAAAAGTCATTTTGTAAATCCTCTAACAAGATGATAATTTAGTTGAATTGTTCTAAAGACCTCTAGCAAGGCCACTCCTAATAGGGTGATTAAAATCCTCTAATAGGGTCACACCTAACAGTGTGTATTGTAACCTTTAATAGGGTTGGCTCCTAACCAGGCTCACTTCAAAAGAGTGAAAATTGGTAACTAGTTACTTGGTAGTTTTTTCCATATTGGGTTTTCACATTAAATCTGGTGTCTCTTGTATTCATTTTATTTATAGTTGCATGCATGAATGCTTGAAGATCAGTAAGAAATTTAATTTATCGAGTTACAACATTTTGCTATGTTTACTGAGTATCAGTAGTAACTAGATATTTAAGACATCTAAGGGATCTGTGGATTAGTTTTTGTAGTAACTGATTCACCCCCCCTCCTCTCAGTTACTTCATCTTTAATCCTAACAAGGCTTACTTATCAGAATGATTGAATTTGAATATTTCTATCCAAAAATCATTTTTCTCAAACATATGATCTAGATAAATTCATTCTAGTTAAGTTATATATGGTCTCACACTTTTCCAATTTAAAATGTCTAGTAAATGCATGTTTTAAACTAGTTTGCATCCAATTACTAAAGAAATACAATTATTTAAGAAAACTAAAGTTTCAATAACTCTTACTATTTTTATGATTTTTTTTAGTAACATATAAACAAAATTTTATTGAGCTAAAAGTCAAGAATATTCTCATATAAAACTTATAGTGTTTTAATTAGATATCATATATTGTAATTAAAAAATTCTGTAAATATGTATTTTAACAGTTGAAAATATGTTGATTTTGAGAAAGAAAAAAATGTTAAATCATATCAAAAAAATTAAAAATTATATGACATTCTAGAGGAGAGAGTCCTCTTTCAAAATGTATAATTTTTCTTTTGGTTAGAATTTTTTTTTTTTTAATGTGGTGGGAGATGAAACCTATCAATTTCATGCGAGTTGAAATTTGAATCATCATAAAAGAGAAAATATGGGTCTAAAGTCAATTTTTATTTTTGATTGTTATAGCTATGTATGTTATCTATAACATAGTCTGAGTTCAAATGAAAATAAGTTTATTTCCATATAGTTTTGTGATGGGAACTAAACCCCTAATTTTTAGCATTTTTTAGCTACAAAAAAATTATCTATAAAAAATAGAAAAATATATCAATTCTTATTGAAAATAATTTTTTAAAATTATTATCTTAAACTTCATCCATTTCTACACATTTCATTAGTTTACTTCATTGTCAAATTCTAAATAATAATACCAACTTTATATCATTGAAGGTCAACAGTTATACTTTTGTTAGCCTTTTCCTTTACAAAAGGGTGACATAGGTTTGTGCTTTTACCCATGTAGAAACAATTATATTTTTGTTACAAGTTTCCTTACAGCTAGAACACTTTCTTATTTATTAATCACTAGATACTTCACCCCATCGTAAAACTTTAATATACCCAAGTCTTCGTTGACTCCTATTGATCACCTTGGATTAAATACATTGTTCTCTTAATTCAATGTGTCCTCTTTTTATCATTGTTGACTCTGCATCTTTTTTAGCAAACTAGATTATTTTAATGTTATTTCTATCATCTATAGTGTTTATACTTGTTGTTAATATATATTATTGCCTTCCCATTTGTTATTCATTGTCTACTCAAATGTCATTGAGAACTTGATCATTAACATACATACTCTATTATCCATAATGTCATTTTTATGGGTCAAGACTGATAAGTTTCCAAGGCTTATATGCATATTTCATCTCCCAACATCATTTGCATACAATTCATTGTTTAACTTCAATATTTATGGGGCCTTCGCTATTATTTTATTCATCGTTCATATCACCAACAATATTTAATTGTAGAAAACATATCACATATATCTTTGTTGCCTTTTAATGAACATTAGGGTCAGCATATGTGAAATCTCTCATTCATATCCCTTATGCCTTGATATTTACCACTCAATATGTATAGGTTACTCAATTTGAATTACATATTCATCTTCTATTGATGCATGTATTATTTGCTCTAGCACATACTAACATGGTTCTTACACAAGATGAGAGTTTTTCTGTGCAAAGACTTCTTGTCATTCCAAAATGATATCTCTATATCTTCTTTAATATTTCTTTAGAAATAATTATTTGCATTGATTTAAATGATATTTTGGGAATCTCCTTATTTCTAATTTGTTCTTTACTATATCAAATCACCATGTTATTGTTGTTGCTTAAGTATGTTCATTGTGACTTCATCTCAACGTGTGTCCATAACATTTGTCTTCATCACTACATTATATTAACTATGGTTGAACTATTCATTATCAGATAACACCTAATATTATTCACTTCTCTATTCATTGCATGGTTGACATGACAACAACTTTTTCTTTTTGGTTTCTTCTTTTTATTGTAGAAGTTGTTCATTCATATAGTGAATTTCCTGACCGAGCCAAGACAGAGATTTTGATGAGGTGTTTATATATGATTCTCGAGCTTCATTTTATTAGATGTGGCTCCATAATTATCATTGTCTTAAATTCTCTTTTAAAACTTTAGTATTTTTTTATATTACAGAATCATCATGCTTTGCACATTTGAATCACTAGATAGCATCTGTCTTATATTTTATAATAGAATCCTCCTTTTTCATGGTATATAGATTATATATCCCCTTTGATATCTCTATCCAAATATATATAGAGAATCAAGACTATAATTATAGCCAATTAAATCTTCCATAAAATTTAATCATAAACCAAACTTTTTGTTTTGATTACTTATACGAACTTGACAATCAAAAAGTGATTACTCCTCATAATGTTTCATGATCACAAAACTCCTCAATACTTGTTTACACTTCAAATACTTATTTTCCTTCTCATACCTTTGACATTGATGATGTTGAAATATGTAGTTATGCTCATGCTTATAAAATCCTTAGACATCAATGAGAATACTTCTATTAGTTGCACCATTTAACTGGGTACTGTCTTATGTTTCTCAATGTTTTCTTCTAAAAATTCAATGTTAGGCTCCTTTCTAGTATACTTTTTCCTATTCACCATTACATCCTTGCTTGTTCTTAACATAAATGTATATTTCTCTCTTAATTCATGAACTATAGTTTATCTTCATCTTTATAACTATTATAATAGTAGCTATGTTTATACCACCATGTGCACACCATTAAATATTTCTCTTTCAATGTTGAATATTTTGGTGTTACACTACATTTTCAAGTTCGATTTTCTTTTTCTATAGTCAGTGTTGAATGTTCAATGTGATAGATAGTAATTCTATTCAAACTTTATCATTTTAATGCTAAAGATTGTGTTCTTAGCTCTCTTATTATCTTCTTATGCCCAAAGAGTCTCGAATGTTTTTTCCATTCGAAAAACTTTGAAGAACAGAGTTTCACAATCATCTACTTACTCTCTAATGTGAGGGACTCTTCATGATTTTAAATCTCATTTTGTCCCTTTCTCTCTTCATTTCAATAAACACAAAAATGAACCAATTATTTTCTTTCCATGATATATGATGCTCAATTTGAGATCCTTTTCTTGTTTTAATGCTAACACTTTTTCCTCCAATACAACTTTGATTCTTTACTCTTCCTCTTCTAGTGCCAAGAAAACCCATGCCTAGAAATATGAACATAGAACAAAATAAGGAGACAATTTCTAGATTGTGGTCTCATTTGAAAATAAAAGGTGATGGAAAATGTTATTGTCCCTACAAAAATTTTAAGGCCTTAAAGAATCAAATACTTCTAATCACAATTGTTAAGAGACATTGTAGGCAACATGGTCATATTGAAGGGGGAAATGCTTTTCGTCCATTGGTGAATGTGGATTTCTAACTGGGGAAACATGGAGGTGTGAATATCAAAGTAGAAGGTAATGCTCCCATGGAAGAAGATGATCATGAGGCAGAGAACACAATTGAATATGTTGGTATTTCCATAGCTGATCATGTGCCAAAGAATGCAATTGAAGAAGCTGGTACTAGCAAATCTAATCAAGATGATGATACTAGAACATCTAATGATGATGATGGAGAAAACCTTGATGCACCTATAATTTAAAAGGTATATGGTGCTCTGTCCCAAGGCTCTCAAATAACTCTTCTCTCCATTGTATTATTGTTGGTGAATTTCAAGGTTATGAATGGTATATCCAATATAGCAATCTCCTATATGCTAAGATATATTATCATTTTTTCATATTTTATGTTAGTGTACCATTAATATTATTTTCATTAACAAATTTTATTTTTATCATGGGTTGATAGGAAATTTTTTTTAACCACCATCAAACATTGTACCTCGTTGTTACCAAAAATTATACGCTATTATGAAAGATATTGGAATGGAATATCAAACAATAAATGCACGTCCCAATGTTCATATTATATATCATAAATAACATGAATTTGAAGGAGAATTCCCTGATTGTCACATTAGTAGATATCAATTGGATCAAATAAAAATAAATGTGTCTTGCAAAGTTCTTCAATACATTCACATTATTTTACATCTACAATGATTATTTAGGTGCACTATCTTGGCACAATTTATGGATTACCATGCATGCAATAGAAATCAAGATGAAATTATGTGATTTTTTATAAATGGTTCTAAATTTAAGGAAATAGACGATATGTGGCCACTCTTTAATGAAGAACCTCATAATTTGAAGCCTTCATTGGTAGCGGACGGTGTCAATCTATTTGAAGATATGAGGTTTGTTTACTCAATCTAGCCTATTTTTCTTATTACCAATAACATTCCTCCTTGGATGTTCGTAAAGAGGGAGCACGTAATGTTGGAAATGATTGTACCAAGTTTTTTTCATTTAATAGTCATCTCAATTAATTTATAAACACTGCATCAAAATGGCCATAATAATTATGTAATTTTTATCTCCATTCAACTAGATAAGTACCAAGTGAAAGATATGAATATATGTTGAGCACCTTATTGACAAGTTGTTGAAGTTATGGAATGGGGTCACTATGTATAACATCTCTAGACCAATAGGAAAAAGATAATTTCAATTTTGTGTAATGCTTGTATGGAAAATACATGATGCTCTTGGGCTAACACATTTTTGCAGTATGTAAAATTGTTAACGCATTTTTTGGTATGTAATATTGCTAACACATTTATGTTGTATTTAAGTTGTGCATGATGGTTGTAAATATCAAAATTAACATATGTCATCCAATTATACATTATCTTGTAGGTCTTCAAACAAAGGAAAAATTTGCATGTCCAATTTGTGGTCCAAAGATGAAATCTTGTCGTTCGAAAAGTTTAAGAAAATAGGATTTCGATGAGCATAGACACTTTCTCCACAAAAAAATTTCTTCACAAAAATAATAAGTATCAAATTACCTAGAAACATATTTTCAATGGGAAAAAAGAGACAAAATCAAAGCCACCAAGAATGACACCTCACCTATAGAAGTTGGAATACAGTAGGATAAATCATCGAGGTAATTTCACTCCATCTTATGCTTTTTGTATGACATTTATATTTGGATATTATCTTTTTTTTAGTAATGGTTTAATTGATGTTCATGAAGGTCATCAAGGCATTGATGAGCAACTTCCAAAAGGACTAAAAAGCTATTCTAGACAATTTAGAAGGTTGTTGTACTACGAATACCTCTCAATCATGCATTTTTTTGATGATATGCATATTGAAAAGAATGTAATAGAGACACTATGGAAAATATTGGACGGAAAGTGTGACAAATAAAAAATGGTCAAAATTTGTAATAACATTCATGAATCTAATCATGCATTGAAGTTTATCATTGAATCAAATAGAAATGGACACCAAATTAATATGAGTACCCTTTCTTGGTTATTAACATAGCAACAAATGGATGCCATAAAAGAAACAATACAAAAAACTAAATTTCTCACTAAATTTTCATAAAACATAAGCACTATTATATCAAAGAAAGGTGATTTGGGTCAAGGTTGAAAATGCATGATTGTCATATGATCTTCAAGGTGATTCATGTTCTTTATTTACCATATATTTATAAAACTTCATGTACATTCCATTGTACTATTTTATAATATATTGAAAAAATCATTTTAGAATTGGTGTAGTATGTTCTACCTCTATCTCTCCCACACAACTTCGACAACATGAGTGTCAAACTAGATATATATGATCTTGGGAAATACATGAGGTTAGAAGTTTTATTTCTTATATTTGTTGTATAGATATTATTTTTGTATCTTGCTTTACTTTTCTATAATTTTTTGCATAATTTTTTGTAGAGTCTCATTTATATATTTTTGCATGTTAAATATGTTCTAGGTGGTTGTTGTTAGAGTAATAAAGTATTTTCTTATTAATTAAACCATATTTATTTAATTATTAAGTCACTTATTATCTCTAGTTTACTTAAGATAAACTTTAGGCATATAATAAGTAATTTTTTTATTAATTATTATCATGCAACCTAGGTTTGTTACCTATAGGGTTTTGATCTCCTTTTATAAGGATTGATCTCTTTATAATTTATTAATTCACTTTTTATAATAGAAATCTCCTTTTTTCTCATCAAGAATGTCTCATCTATGGCTCTGGGAATCCCAACCCCCATAGCTTTTGCTTCTTTCTTTTTACGATAGGTGTTTTCATGCAGGTAATTTTTGGGAGCTGTGGGGTTCATCTTTCATCAACTTCAACATGGTATCAGAGCTTCAGATCTTCATGCCTATGTTATGTTTATGGGAGGTTTGGCTTGGCTTTTAGATCTATATTTTTTCTTTTAGAGGGTTTCATGTTTTTTAATTATTTTGTATTGGATTTAGTGGGGCAAAAAATTTTGGTGCACTTTGAGCCCAAATAAACCTCATTGTTGAGCTCAGAGCACCTAAACACCCCTATTTTCATATAAAATTTGTCCAATTTGGACACAGTTGAAATTTGAGGCAAAAAAATATTGCTCCCAAATTAGGCACATTTCCCAAGTTGGTGATTTCGAGTCTTTTCCTTAAAATTTGAGATTTTTGGCATAGAATTTTATATTTTTTGGTACAAAAATTATATTTTTCATAATGCAAATTGATATTTTTTGGCACACAAATTGACATTTTTGGTACACATAAATTAAGAATTTTTATTGCGCAAATCGAGTTTTTGATATGCAAATTGGGGTTGTCTGCATGAAAATCAATTAGTTTGGCATGAATCTTGAGGTAATTTTAGTACTATTAGGCCCACTTCCCAATGCCTTTTGGCATGTATCTTGAGGGAGTGAGTTTTTTTCCCTTTCAATTCTTTTTTGACCTACTTGTGATTTTTTGGTCGTAACTTGCTCATCCAGACTCTATTTTTTGCAAATGAGATATTGTCAAAATGTCAATTCCAAGCCTGTCATGATGGTGCAATTTATTTGGACTTTTGGTGCTATTTGGTTGTCTTTTTTATACATTCAAAGTTAGACATTCTATTTTTCACTCTAGGAGACATCTTGAAATATTCTATTTTCCAGATTCTACTCCAAGCATATCCCTTTTTTCTTTTTTTTTTGCATTTTGGTGGATATCTTGGTTATTTTAGGTCTGGAGATCAATTTTGTTGTTTCAGATGATTTTTCATGGGTTTTATTATCTCTTGTATTAGCCTTATGTCTCTTTATCTTTGTTGACATCCTTTTGTAGCATTATTTGCAAACACACTAGAATAAAGTGTCACTCTATTACATTTCAAGAGCTTGCACATCTTTGTGTTTTGTTGTACTTGCACTACATTATAAATTACCTTGGGGGTTTCATGTTGGCCATATTCTACATCTTTCATTTTTAAGTGAGTGATTCTTCCATGATATTAGCCGCATGATGTGTTGATGATGTGTGTCATTATAAGTGTTTGTACTTCTTTTGCACTCTCAATGTTCCTAGTTCTTCTTTTTTATAAGAGATATTACATTCAGTTTCAATGTTCATGTCCTACCTCTAAGTATTATAGGGGGTTTATGTTCATTTTTAGTCTTTCTTAGTTCGATGAAGTGAGCTATGTATTCAATATTTGATCCTATGTACTAGGTGATTGCAGTGGCTAGATTCCTATGCATTTTAGTGAAATGGATCATTTACCATTTAGACATTCTTTCATTCCTATTTTTGGATTCCATCAAGATACCTTCCATCTTTGATTTATCAACTCTTCAAACTTATTCTTCTCTACCTAGTCATGTTCTATACAATGGAGGTTCTTCAATTCAGCAATTTGATAGTGTTTCCAGCTTCATGCTTTAGTGGTGTTCTTCATGATCATCTTTTGTTTCTATATTCTAAGACAATCACTAGTTCGGAGGCTTCTTCAATCCTTCACTAGTTCTTTTTATAATTATTTCCATCTCTTTTTGGAGTAGGGTTTTTTCCATGTGGTTTCTTCTATTTATCCTCTTCTCAGAGATTTGGTTGTGCTTGGGTACCTCATCAGACCTTGTTGTCGAGACCCAAATTTACTTTTAGTAGTACTTTCTAAGTTTTTAGTTGCTCCCTAAGTTTATCTTAAGGGGGTGTTAGAGTAATAAAGTATTTTCTTATTGATTTAATTATTAAGTCACTTATTATCTCTAGTTTACTTTTGCTAAACATTGGGCATATAATAATTAATTCTTTTATTAATTATTATCATAAAATCTAGGTTAGTTACTTGTTAGGGTTTTGATCTCCCTTTATAAGGCTTGATTTCTTTGTAATTTATTAATTCACTTTTGATCATTTATTAATTCACTTTTGATTTCTTTGATAAGAATGTCTCATTTGTGGATCTAGGAATTCCAGTCTCCATACCTTTTGTTTCTCTCTTTCTGTGACAAATTTTTACATGTAGGTGATTCTTGGGAACTATGGGGTTGATCTTTCATCAACATCAACAATTTTTATCTAAAGAAATTGATTTTAAAAAAGACATAAAACATTGGAAGAGAAAAAATTTGCAACTTATGTGTGAAATGAAATGCACAACAACACTACCTCATACATCAAGTTTCATACATCAAGTTGAGGAGACTGAATTGTGTGGACCTCTACTAGCTAGATCAATGTGGATGGTTGAGAGGAACTTTAAATTTTTGAAAGTCTTGGTTTGAAAAAGAGTACATCCTAAAAGTTCTATGGTGGAGGAACATATGGTATACCAAACCATGGTGTACATTAGTGAATATCGTCCCAAGTTTTTAGCAAAGATCCATATAGATCGTATTTTAGATCCCAACTCTATTAATAGATTTGAAAGGGAGTACTTGATGGAGAAAGTGAGATTGATAAAAGTAAAAGGTAATTATAAGATTTTATTATAGTTAATTCATTCTTATCCATCATTAATATTAGTTTTTTCTAAGTGGTCTATTTATTCTATATAGTTGTTCATGAGTGGGATGCACTTCATTTGTATATTAAAAAGCAATATTGATTGCACGATGGTATGGATTGAAGAATCTCAAAAAAATGGTCACTTATTAACATTGGAAGGTGTTGCTTCATTGGTTAAAAAAGCTCATCATAATAGAGATTCCAATTTTACACCAATGGTAATTGATCTAGCACATGGTTTAAGAGGTAGAAAGGTACATATAAGTTTATTTATCATGGCTCATATGTTTAATATCAACTCATGGATGGATGCATATAAGTTTATTTATCATGGCTCATATGTTTAATATCAAATCATGGATGGATGCAAATAATTTTTACATGTTTGAAAAATTTTAGGTCAAGCACCACAAAGCTATGTACTACCATGGTCATAAATTTCACATAAAAAAGTTCAACGACGTGAAGAGAACTTGTGATTCTAGGATAAAAATAGTCTGAGGTCAATAATATTTTGTCTAAAAATGAATTGCATCCTCAATAATCTAAAATTTGATACCATGGCATTTTGGATAATATACTTTAGTGCGACTTTAATTTCTTCAAACTAGTTATATTCTTCACTAAATAATACAAGCTATGACTAAATCAAAATGAACATGATAGAGTTATTATAGAACATGATAATGGATTTATAATGACTAATACAAGATCATTTGATCCAATTGGAAATGAGCTCTATGTTCTTCCAATCCAATTTGAGAAAGAGTTTTACTTTGGCATTCCACAAAAAATGGGTTGGTCATTTATCATTAGACACGGTCCAAGGGGAAGACTAATAAAGTATAATGTGATTGAAGAAGAAGATATTGAAGAAGTGGAAGACAAAGTAGATGATCACAAACGATAATTAGTTGAGGATGATGAAGAAGATGATGATGGTTATGATGGTGATGATGATGATTATGATGATAATGATGATGAGATGGATGAAGAAGATGATCAATGACATGATCAATAAAAATGTATGAGGTATGATCAATGAGATATAAGAGGTATTGATATAGTCATAGAAATTCATTTAATTTATTATATATTTAACTTATTGATATATATTTCATGACTAATATTAATTCATTATGTTCAATTCTAATGATAACAATATAGGTGATTTATGAGACACATGCTACAAATATGTGTTATAATGCTCCATTATTGGTTTTGATTACTAATAACATATTTTTTGTGCATGATTTTCACCCTTTGTGGAAATAGGTTAAGGAGTGCAAACATCATCACCCCTTTTTTTGAGGATAGTTCATAGCTAGCACACATAAAGTAAATGTAACAAATTAAAAAATATACAATGATTATGATGTATGCATATTGTTCATGTTATATTCTATGTAATTTGTAGCATATGTAGAATGTAATTTGTAACTAACTAAAGATATATGATCTACATATGTAGGAAATTTAACCACTTCCATAAGGATCCTAAACAGTGACATGCATCAAAAGGTATAAGTTTACTACATGCTTTCTTTCTCTTTACCTTCAATGTCAACTTTAGGCTGACTTCATCAACATAAGCCTCATTTTATAGATAACTATCTTTCTCCTTCAACTATATATATAGATATCATCATATAGATATTTGTCAGATATATCTTCCTCAAGTGAGGGAAATGCAAGAATAGAATACGATAGTGAGACGTGTAGTAGGTATACAATAGGGAGACCAACGAGAGGTTAAAATATTAGAATAAAAGCATGCAATTTCTATTTGGTCAAGGGGGTCATGTTCTTATGATGATGAGACAAAAGGTGACATCAACATTCCCTTGAGGTACGCACATCTTCAAAAAGAATGGGTACCTAAGAAATTACCTTCAATTAATACTAATTTTTTAGTTAAAGAGAGGATATATCACATAGCTCCATCATCATTACATGGTTTAGGCATATTTTCTATGGATGGTATAAGGTTTGTTGTAAAAAAATTTGTTCAATTGATGGAGTATTTAGGACCTTGTTACAAATACAGTAATTGGATGTGGATAGTTCAATCTATAAAAAGTACATGTAGGTATTCACTATCACCAAATTATGTACAATTAAATTAAAATAATCAAAGTAAAACACTAACTATGTACATTAATGGAAGGCCAAAAGAAACAAGGAACATTGAAAGTTTTATAAATAGTATGAATCCTTGGTCAACTAATAAGAAGCCCAATTGCATTTTTGAGGTGCTTGATGGAAATCATGTTTTTCTATGTGTGATAAAATCAGTAAGTGGAGGGGAAGAGTTTCTAAGAAATTACAATTTGAGTCACATAGATACAAAGAAAGTTACTATCATGGGACTAGTAAGTACTATATATAAAACATTTAAACTAATTATCTTCAATTTAATAACTCCAATATATAATATACCATTTTATTAATAAGTATTTTTGCTAAGTCATCTATGTTAGCATGAATGTTGATGATACCTCTTTGGGGGAGTATCCTAAGCATTGGAGAGTATGGACATGTTGCATTCATGACTGTGTTTGTCATTGATGTCAACATAGAAGTAAGTCTATGAAGACTGGCAATGTAACAAAGAGATATTATAGTTTTATAGGCAAGGTTTTGCTTGTTTGGTGATACACGATCATGGACATGTTCAATATAGTGTCCAGATGATGTGGTTCAATGTACAGCATGTAATTCAAAGACATACAAAATTTGTACCTAATTTATAGAGAGCGGTATGGAAATGGGGTATTAGGAAAGCAGTTATTGATGTTTGTCTACTATCTTACATCTAAGATGCTCGGTCAACTAGTGACAAAGGATATTTTACTAGTGATGGCAGCAACTGCACAAGCCCTAGTATCACACATGTGAATTTTTGTATAGACTATGAGCCGACAGTGCTATTGTAATTGTAATTAATTAATTATCTTATTATAGTTATTTGGGAAATCCTCAAGGTTGAATCAAGGAATTATTTTGAAGATGTAGTATAAAAGAAATATATTTTCCTTCTTTATAATGTGTTGTGATCATTGTATGAAGTGCAAAGTGTGAAAAGGAGTAGAGTGTTTACTGAATGCAAGTAATCAATCCAAGGGATTATTAGATGCAAGATTTGTGATCTGGTTACAAAATCAAATGAAGCAAAGGTCCAGTTGATAGGAAAGAGGAAGGAAGTACTACTCAATTTTATTATTGTGCAAGGAATAATATAGAGATCATTTGGATAGTGGGTTCATTAATCTTGCCCTTGAAGTTGTTTGGGCAGTGGGTCTAGATGTCTTCCACAACTCCTAACAGGGTTGGCACAACTCTTAATAGGGTTGGAATCTCCTAACAGGGATTCAAAGTCTCCTAACAAAGTTTGATATGTACTAAATGTTTTTATAGACTCCTAACAAGGTCCATCCTCTAACAAGGAATATTTATATTAGTACATAATCTTCTGGGTACCATTCCCACCAGGGTTTTCCCTATGATCAAGGGTTTCCCTAGTTAACATACAAGGTGTCATTGCATATGAGTATCTTGTTGTGGTTTTTGATTATATTACTCACATGTTAACTATGATGGAGGTATTGTTAGAGTTGGTAATAATGTAGCTTGTCATATTACAAGGATTAGATCCATTACTTTAGATGGAAGAACTAACACTGATGATGTTTATTTTGTTCATGGATTGAAGCATAATTTTTTTAGTGTTGGATAGTGGGTGGAAAAAGGTTATTGATTACAATTCACAGAAAATATTGCACTATCAAGGATAAGGATGGTAAGATGATTGGAACTAGAACTAGTTCCAGAGGTAATGTATTTCAGTTGAATCCTACTAAAATAAATTGTTTGGTTGCTAAAGTGGATAAAAGTAGGTTATGGCATAGGAGATTCTGCCATATAAACTTTGATAGTATTGTTAAGGTTAGTAGAACATTTGCAGTCATAGATGTGCCTAAGATTATTAAGCCTACTAATGTGGTTTTTAAGGAATGTATTTTGGCTAAGCAGAAGAAGGTATCTTTTTCGAGCAATAAGTTCACAATTATAGAGAAGTTGGAGATTGTTCACACAAATCTAAGTGGTCCCTCTAGAACAAGAGGATTCTATGGTGAAAGGTATTTCATGATTTTCATTGATGATTTCACTAGAATGATGTTGGTAGCTTTTCTTAAAGAGAAGTTTGAAGCTTTTGAGAATTTGAAGATATTTAAGAATAGATTTGAGAATGAATCTAGTGTTAAGATAAAATGTTTGAGTTTAGGTAAAGGAGGAGAATTCACCTTTGGAGAGTTTAACATATTTTGTGAAGAGAATGGAATCAAAAGGCAGCTATCTTCACCTAGGACACCTAAATAGAATGGGATTGCAGAAAGAAGAAATAGATCAATAGTAAATGCAGCAAGAGCAATGTTGATTGAGAATGATGTGTTGCCATGATTTTAGTTCCCATATATTTTTCAAACTTCTATGATTAGGGTTGAGTCAATGTAATGTCATTTCTAGGTCTAGAATTCCCTTAAGGAACTCCTCCTCTCATCTATCCCTCTGTGTGCACCTAGGTGGGCATTCAAAACCAATATAATTCATTCATTCATATTAGATGATTAGAAAAGGGAGGGTAAGTCTATGAATTCCTTAGATGAGAGGGAAATTATTCTAAAACCCTAATGCTTTGATCAAGTGTTTATGGTGAAGACAAGATGCATTTGAAAAGAATTTCACACTTATATTTAGAGAAAAAGGCAGCAGAGAACATCAATATCATGGCTAGAGGATATGATGCAGATCATGGAAACAAGTTAGAAGGAAGAGCATTTGAATCAAAGTTGGTGAGAATGAAATTTGAAATCAAATAAATGATACATAATACATCTAGAGGTCCACGTCACTAATTGAAAAGCCAATTTCCCTTCGAGATTAAGTATGTGTCATCAGATGGGATGCAGATCGATGGATGATGTTCTACATGAAGATTTACACCATGGACTAGTTGAAAGGTCAACAATGAATGCCACATACATAGACCATTGTCATATTACATTTTCCTACATCAAGAAATATCTATCACCATAAGTCATAGCAATCATTGTCAAGCCTAGGAGATAAAACTTTGTTACAACAATGAGCGATGGGAAAAGTCCATGACCACAACCTACAATGATCATCAGTAGTCAAATGAGAAAAACTTATTTATACCAATGAAAGATGAAGTTATTAGCATAGGTTATAGAGATGGTCCTATCGCAGGCCAAATTAAGTAGTAAGACATTATGGTGATGACCAATGAGGTTGTTGATAATAGTTATGGTGATGGTAAAGGAAGCCAAATATGAAGTTTTTTTTTGTATGCTATGGCAAAATGAACCATCACAAGTTGTAATGTAATTAAGGGATTTCAAATTGTGAAGCTATGAAGTACAGAATTTTTCAATCAAAATAATGATATCAACATCACAAGAGATAAAGGTGTTGAGTAATTAATAGTTGTAAAGAAGCGATGCAATCAAATTTGAAAGGTTTTTCTACTTTGTAGGTTTGAAATAATGGTTAATTTTAATGTTGCCAAGGTGTGGACATGGTTAGTGTACAATCATTGCTACTTCATGGTGGTTAGTAAAAGGAGGCAATGAACATTTGAGAAGTAGAAAATAAGAGGAATTACAACATCGCATTGTTTGAAGGGTAGTTAAAATCTTAGGTTGTGAAGTTGCACACAAGGTGACAGCTAAAATCAAGATGATTACTGCAACATCATAGGTGGCAAAATAGTTAAGACTTTTCAAGTTGTGAGGATGAAACGAATGAAAAGATGGTTAAAGCTCAAAGGCTAGTGCATCGTTGTATATGATTAATCTTGACTTGAAGTCAAAGTGGTTAAGAGGAGATAGCCAGTGATTGAAACATCGCAAGAAATTAAAGTTAACCTTGAGTTAAGGCAGTAATGTAGCGAAGATCTATCATCACATCATCACAGAGAATAATCATAAGTTAAGATACCAAGTTGTGAGGTTGTGAACAAGGTTAGTTTGAAGTTGGTGATCAAATGAGTTAAATGATCAAAGGAAGAAGTATCTCATTGTTTCAATAAAGTAGAATCTTCAAAGGTGGTGAAGCAGTCTTCTATGCAGTCATTGCAGCATCACAAAGTTTAGTCATGAGTTAAAAATTAAGGTTGTGAAGCTGTAAAATAAGATCATAGTTCATCATTGCATCATCGCATAGGTTAAAAGTATTGTATGATGGATAGTTGTGAAGAGGTGACAAGGATTAAAATGAAAGGGTTGCCATGCTTAAATTGCAATCATTGATAAGAGATCGACGGTGGAGATTTAAAGCTATTATGACTGTTGAGATACAAATTACATGGATTTGGCACCAAGGTGACTATTACAGATCAAAGAGGAATATGAACCATGTTGATGTTTTCAAACATTACTATTTCAAATAACCCCGATGAGAACATAATACATCTAGGGGTAGCTAATTCCCATTTTCAACATACCCTTTCAGACACTTGGCCAACTATAAGGCTAGACCCTTCTTCTACTTCATGCTCTAAAAAAACTATACAAGTGGACCTCAAATTCACTTATATAGTACCAGTGCTAAAACATACACTTGAATCTAACAAAGTAGATAAAACCCTTAATATTCTAATACTTATGCAAAGATCATAGACTTGACATAGCTACTAACATGACCTAAGAAATTTATAAGCTAAGTGAGGGCATCCTTTCAGCTCTTAAACAAAAAGGGAAATGGATTATTATAATTTTTTTTTTAGAAAATCCCCAAAAATAGGTAGCAGTAAGAACAAATTGATCTTGTACCTAGTCAGTGCCTTATCTATTGAGAATTTCCATGAATTACACACATACATCTATGATACTAGTGACATATTCCATACATCAAGATATCATATCTATCTTATTACTTTATGAGTCAGACATTGGTGCTCATAAAGACTTCATTCTCATGAAGTATCCTTCTCAAATAACCAAAAACCTTGTCAAATA
Source organism: Cupressus sempervirens (assembly GCA_028749045.1). Classification (NCBI taxonomy): domain Eukaryota; kingdom Viridiplantae; phylum Streptophyta; class Pinopsida; order Cupressales; family Cupressaceae; genus Cupressus; species Cupressus sempervirens. The sequence continues at coordinate 124,365,842 of CM053785.1, read as the reverse complement.
TATCAAGTATTTACTTGGCCCTTTATTCAACAAAATATATCAAACATACAACCTTAAGGGGATGCAAATGGGTCTCTATTCTTTGTCCCTAAATCGCATAATATTGCAAATTACAGAGATAGGAGATGACAATCAGAGTGAAACTAAGAAGATTCTTACTCATTTGTATTCATTTCTTTGAAACTATACATTTAGATGCATACAAAACAACTCATGAAACCACTAAATAGATTAGAACTATCTATATTAGCTTAACTACTATTGTTCATACAAGAGAAAAATGTTGAAGAATGGTATCACAGCAATGAAAAGACATCAAAATTGGAACCCTTGGTCTCACAATGAAAACTGCCAACCCTTATAATGAATTAGAAAGAGAAAGATATAGGGAAGGAATGAAATCCTAGATCTAATTTAGAAGTGACATTTGTCCACTTGAATCTTCATTCCTTGCTATTGTAAAGCATCTCTCATCTTTCTATAACTGAAATCTAATATGATTCTCATCATTGTTTTGTAACAAACTTGAAATATACTTTCCTCAATGATGAAAACCCTTGTGTTGCCAAAATATCTGAAATGCATCTGAAATATTGATAAAATCTTCATTCAACTAACTTGGAGGTAACAAAAGTTTCTCCTAACTACATTCATACTACCTCTTATGTTCATTCATTTCACCATTTCATTGGAATCAAATCTAAAGTGCCCCAACTAAATGAAACTAAAAATGGACACTAGAGACAAATCTACACATAACTTGAACTAGTGGCTTCCTATGCAAAAACAAACTCCAAAAATAGAAATTTCATTCTCCCCCGATTCTAGCAATATATAATAGTGCTATACTTTCTTGCCAGAAATGCCCAGAATCTCAAAATGAAAAGTAGGCTCCTGTTATGGCTCTAAGACTGCATTTTAGCACATATTTAATTTTTACCTTAAATAAAAACTATAGGTCTGAATCAAAATTTATTTAAAACTCTTTGCAAGTTTAGAAAAGGTAAAATAATAATAAATTATTATTTTAGGCAATTTGATTTTTCCCTCCAAATTTTCAACCAAGTAAACCCAGTTCGATCGAGCTGTGATGTGTGTCACATTTTGATTCACCTATTTCCTACTTAATCATCTAATACCTACCACTTGGGTGCCACATGTCATTGTCCCATTGGTCCCTATCCTACCACATGACAGCCACATCACTGGTCGCTATGTCTTCATCCTACTCACCATGGTGCCACATCATCACGACATAGCAAAGTCATAACACATGGCACCTCACCTCAGTCCACATCATCGCCAATCAGCAGTGCCATGCCACTGACCTCATCATCTTGCCATGTCATCAATTGCTATGTCACATGACACCTCATCACAATGCCACATCATCATGACATAGCAACATTGTGACACGTGTCACTTTCTACCATGTAAGCACCTTGAGAAGTGTGCCACATCAAGAGTGCTCTATCAAATGTCATTGTTTGATTCTTCCAACTTACACCACATGTCATGATTTAGTTGGTATGTCTTGGTTCATGTTCATACATTATCATTCAAAGTTTATGTGTCACCTCATCCGGTTGGTCGTGGGGCCCATGCACAACTTGCCTCTTAAAAGGGTCATGTCTTTTAAGAAATTTCATTGTGTGTGTGGAGTATTTGAATAAAAAAAAAGGTCACCATAGAACTAATGTGGGACTAAGGTTATAAGCAATTTCTTTAGTTTCCAAATGCCCCTGTAGATCTTTTTGTTTTGAGATGAATGAGAAATATTATATTCTTCCTAACATGGAAAGTGTCCTCCACATTATCTCCCATCCTTCATGCAATTGGTATCTTCTACAAAATGAACTTCATTATTCTTGCTTGAATGATTATTCTGAACTCCTTTGAGGGAAATTTCTACCACTTGCATCGCTCATTCAATAAATTCTTATACTATGCTTGATACATTAACCATGGGCAAATAGTGGTTATAGCTTTATTGGGGAATTTTTGAAGTTTATTTGACCATGAATGTTAGTCATGATAGAAAGTGGTGGATCAATTAGGCCATCTTTCCCATCTAGTAGCAAACATTCGTATGTTTGGGAAAGTGATTCAGCACCCTCACACAAGCCTCAATATACTCTGCTTTCCTCCCTAATTACAAACTTCCTTTTGTATAGATTGTTGTGCTTTGTTCTACCATCAATGACAATGGTGAAGGGCTTGTAATCTCTTCCCTTTTTATTATTTTTGTTGCCAAAGACCAACTAAAATATTAACTAGAGATGCCTTCTCTCTAAGTCAACAGTCAGATTATTATTGGTGATGATGATTGTTTTCTCTTCGTACATTGCAATCTCTATTTGCACTTCAAACGTACCCACCTTTAGTCACTGTCTCAACCCTCTGAAGCGCATATTAGTTTTTATAAAATTGAAATTTTGGTGGAAATAACCCATAAAAGCTTTACTAGTGTAAAATGATGGGTCCTCATCCTTGCAAAAAATATTAATGGTGACTTATATGGTAAATAATTTTTATTTTATACCTTTTTTTTTCCCTTGCTGGAGTGAGGATGAGGTGGAGTTAAAGTTATTGCTATAGTTAATACCATTTGCATTCTCCTTCAATGCATCTCCAACTTCAAACTTTGGCATTTTCTATTTTCATCAGAAAAGGATGCCTCCTCTGCCACTGATAGCTTTATTCAGCCTCTAATGTTAGCTCTTGCATTCAAAACATGGCGGAAAATTCTTGTATATTTGATTTGGTCTTATTTAAAGGCTTGTTCATATTATCACTAGGCTTCAAATCTAGTGACTTGGTCACTATAATCTGAATTTATTTCATGGTATCATGCATAGTTTTTGAATCGTCAATTTTTTCAATGTGACCAACTTGTTTGGCTATATTGGCATCTCATCAGCTATAGATGTAGTGGAATACAATTTTCCTTAGTGTGGATTTCCACCTAGGCCCTTGTGTTTTACACCCATTTTCCTCAGATTTATGAATAGCATCATCACCTCCTACACTCTCACCATTCACAATTTCTCCATTCATTGTTTCTTTGAATCTCATCTTGCCTATGATATTGTCTGGAGAAAAACCACAATAATCTACAAATGATCTGGGGACTATGAAAGATGTTTTAGATGATCCAATGATATTCTCCACATTGGGATGCAAGGAGCAAACACAACCTTTGTAAAAGATATGATTCAACCATTTTTATTTCACTTTGCTCTTTGGTGACATAGCTAGAATGGTTTTATCTTTGAAATTATTTTATACAACATAAGTTAAATTGTCATTCCAAAAAATTGATTCAACTTTTTCTTTGATGAAAACTTATTCCAACATGTACATAACGAGCTAGAAAAACTCATTTCACATCTAGTTTTAGTCCAATCACAAGGCACCATGGTAGATCACTTCCTGTGTGTAATTATTGTACATTGATGAACATCTGACACTAACTAGAAACAATTTTTAATATTGATTCAACCTTTAAAATCATTTTCTACCCTTTTTTGCCAACTGCCAATTTTGTGTCTAGAGGTCCTCTGACTGGTCATGAAAACTGACAAAAACACCTGATCAGGCCTTGAAATAAAACATGTTAATTCTTTGCTTAACAATCTTACACCCTGCCAAATCTTGTATCATGAAAAATTCTCAGTCAAAAGATATGGACTATCAAAGTTTCCTTCATAGAATTTCTTGCAAGAAAACACGTCAAAAAATAATAAAAACATGTTTAGTTTTGGCTTTGAAAATAACTCATTTTGACACTTGGGGGCACAGAAACTGGGATGTTGGTTCACTGTCACAAGGACAATATAAATTTGGGATTTAGACTGATGAAAAATAACTAGACACATTTGGAAAGCAATCAAAGTGGGCTATTTAGATTTGTAGAACTAGAAACAACGACAAAAAAGTGGTTTTTGCAAATGGAATGGACCTGGGAAAATGTGCAAATAGATTCATCAAGATTTTCAAACTAGTAGACATAAAGAAATTTTAGAATAGAATGCAATAGTACAATCTATTCAATCTCACCTATCACAGATTTAAAGTTATAACATCTCGAGCAAGGGTACTGACCAATCTACACGTCTTGACACTTATGAAAATTGATCAAACGGATTCATCATAAGCTCAAATCTTAAAGATAATAAGTCTCTGACCCCTAGAATGCAATGCAAAAGGAATTTTCTCATTCCAATCAACTAGTTCAAAGTTATAACTAGTCAAACAAGACCTCCCAAAATTTTGAAAAATTTACATCAGCACGACAACAATAAACAACCAACTTTGATGAATTCAAAGCCTAATCAAAACATGTCAAAATGACTTGAAATATAAAACATAGGTTCTCTAATATGGATGGGTCATTCCACACAACTTTTTCCCACTTTTCATCATGAATGGATCGGATGAAAAGTGGGGAAAATTTTTGGGGCGATTTGAGCGAAACAATGGCTTCCATCGAAGCCACCAGATGGCTTCGCTTGAAGCCATACAGAGGGGGCTTTGAGTGAAGCCAAGGGCTTCCTTTGAAGCCTTTATAGCTTCGACCAAAGCCCTAAAGGCTTCATTTGAAGAGCCTAGAAACCCTAGTCGTGGCAGGTTTTTAGTTGATTTGTCACTTTATAATGTCATTTTCACAGTAACTGTTTTGGACCAGCAATTGGAGCGAAGTTCATGACGTCTGCAATTATACCATCATTCAGAATTAGCATATTCAACCTACTTCGAGCATTCAGTGTACCAAGTATGTTCATCTTTGTATTTTTAATGAATATTTTGTTATTTTCAATGATTGTTTAGTTATTTTGATGAATTATTAGTAGTTTTTTTTTTTTAATTATTAGTTTTATAAATTTATTTAACTTTTTTATGGGTATTTTTTATTTTTAGTATATAGTAATGAATTTTATGTTTATATGTTGTATTTTTGTTTAAATGTTAAAAATTATTGTTATAATTGTAGTTAATGGAAGAAATATTATATGTTTAGTTTATTTAAAATGCTAGGTAGATAAACAATAAAAATAAAAAAATATGATTAGATTTAGAAAAACAAAAATATGATTCTAGTGTAGAAAACCAAAAATAGGATTTGCCATGTGTAGAAAACCAAAAATAGGATTCAATGTAGAAAACTAAAAATATGATCTAAGATGTAGAAAACCAACAATAGGATTAGATGTAGAAAACAAAAATTGATTTAAAACTTAGAGATGAATAAAATAATAATAATAAAGTAGCTTCAATATCTAGAAAAAGTCTCTCTTCACTTTCTCTCTCCTCATGCTTTCTATCTCTTCTCACTTTCTCTCTCCTCAAACTTTCTCTCTCTTCTCACTCCTCTCTCCTTTCTTTCTGCTCACTTCCTCTCTCCTCACACTCTCTCTCCTCATACTTTCTCTCTCATCACACTTTCTCTCTCCTCATAAGTTCTCTCCCTCTTTTTACTTTCTCTCTCATCACTTCTCTCCTTCCTTTATCTCTCTTCACTTTCTCTCTTCTCACTTCCCTCATCAATATCTCTCTCCTCACACACTCTCTCTCTCCTCACACTTTTTCTCTCCTCACACCTTCGCTCTCCTCACTCTCTCCCTCTTCTTACTTTCTAAGCTCGTCACTTGCTCTCTCTCCTCTCTCTCCTTGAACTCTCTCTCACACTTTCTCTCTCCTCATGCGCTTTATCTCTCCTTACAAATCTCTCTTTCCTCTCACATTGAGCTCTCCTTAAACTTTCTCTCTCCTCACTCTTTCTCTCTCATCACTTAAATCTCTTTGTCTCTCTCATTACTTCTCTCTCCTTACTTTCTCTCTCCTCACACTCCCTCCCTCCTCACTTTTTCTCTCTCATCACACTCTCTCTCCTCACACTCTCTCCCTCTTCTTACTTTTTGAGCTCGTCACTTTTTCTCTCCTCTTACTTCTCTCTTCTTACCTTCTCTCTCTTCACTTTCTCTCTTCTCACTTTCTCCCTCCTCACACTTTCTCTCTCCCCACACTCTCCCTCTTCTTACTTTCTCTCTCATCACTTCTCTCTTCTTACTTTCTTAGAGTTTGTCACTTTCTCTCTCCTCTCACTTCTCTCTCCTTACTTTATCTCTCTTCACTTTCTCTCTCTTCTCACTTCTCTCATTAATTTCTCTCTTCTCACACACTCTCTCTCATCACATTTTCTCTCTCCTCGCACTCTCCCTTTTCTTACTTTTTGAGCTCATCACTTTCTCTCTCCTCTCACTTCTCTCTCCTTACTTTCTCTCTCCTCATACTTTCTCTCTCATCACACTTTCTCTCTCCTCACACTCTCCCTCTTCTTACTTTCTCTCTCCTCTCACTTCTCTCTCCTTACTTTATCTCTCTTCACTTTCTCTCTCTTCTCACTTCTCTCTCATCAATTTATCTCTCCTTACACTCTCTCTCATCACACTCTCTCCCTCTTCTTACTTTCTCTCTCCTCTCACTTCTCTCTTCACTATCTCTCTCCTCTCACTTCTCTCACCTTAATTTCTCTCATCAACTTTTCTCTCTCCTCACACTCTCTCTCCCTCTTTCTCTCTCATCACACTTTCTCTCTTCTCACACACTTTCCCTCTTCTTACTTTCTTTCTCCTCACACTTTCTCGAGCTCTCCTCACACTTTCTCTCTCATTGAACTCTCTCTCACACTTTCTCTCTTCTCATGCACTTTATCTCTCCTTTCAAATCTTTCTCTCCTCTCTCTCCTCTGACTTCGAGCTCTCCTTAAACTTTCTCTCTCCTCACTCTTTCTCTCTTATCACTTAAATCTCTTTTTCTCTCTCATCACTTCTCTCCTTACTTCTCTCATTAGTTTCTCTCTTGTGCACTTCTCTCTCATCACTTCTCTCCTTAAACTTTCTCTCTCATTAATTTCTCTCTCCTCACACTCTCTCTCTCTCCTCACTCTTTCTCTCTCCTCACACTGTCTCTCACACACACTTTCTCTCTACTCACACTTTATCTCTCCTTTCAAATCTCTCTCCTCACACTTCTCTCTCATCACTTATTTCCTTAAACTTTCTCTCTCCTCACACTCTCTCTCCTCACTCTCTCTCATTATTTCTCTCTCCTCACTTTCTCTCTCTCCTCACACTCTCTCTCTCAAACGCACTTTCTCCCTCAAGATCACACTATCTCCCCTTTCAAATCTCTCTCTCTCCTCACACTTTTCTCTCATCAATTTATCTCTCCTTACTCTTTCTCAAGCTCATCATTTCTCTCTCCTCACCTTCTCTCTCCTCACTCACTCTCTCTCCTAACACTTTCTCTCTCTCACTTTCTCTCTCAAGATCACACTTTATCTCTCCTTTCAAATCTCTCTCCTCACACTTCTCTCCTTACACTTTCTCATCAATCTCTCTCTCTTCAAACTTTCTCTTTTCTCTACTATCTCCCTCTTCTTACTTTCTCTCTCCTCTTACTTCTCTCTCATTACTCTCTCTCTCTCTCTCTCTCACTCTCATCACTTTTGTAATATTAAGTTAACATTAAGTTCCTCGTATGTTCTTGTAATATTAAGTTAACATTTAGTTTGCATGTCATACCCGTAGATGGCATCCCACGATCAGCCTGAAGATCAAGGATAGGGAGAGGGACATGGACAGGATCAGGGACATGGATAGGATCATGCATAGGGACAAGGATAGGGACAGGCACAGGCACAGGGACAAGGACAAGGACAGGCTCGCATTCTTGATATGTCAATTATATTTCATTTTTCGACTACAGAGACTGCTAGACTAAGATCAGCTTTTGAGCAATCTCAAGATCATTCTATATAGAGGTATATGTCATAAAATTTTGACTAGCCTTGAGGAGCTTACTAATTGACTTAGATCATAGTCTGCATTTACACCATAGTCCGTAGAGAGGATTTTTGATGACCTTAGAGTAGAGATCTCAAATGGTATATCCTTAGACCAAGTTCAGAGCCTAGTTTCTAAGGAGATTATCAAACGAGAGGTCTTCCCATTTTATGAGAATGAGAGCATGGTTAGGGCATATCAAGTTACTAGATGTGTTGTGCCAAAGATTGCTTGTATAATATACCCTCAATTTCTAGCAGCACATGGTTGTTATCTTAATAATGACCAAATTTCATTATATTTTGCCCAGTAGTTGTACGCACAGTTTCGTTTGGGCACCGCACCAACTATTTAGATATTCCAAGATATTATGGTCAAGGATGCAATAGAGTTTGTGATCATGATGCATACCATGGGGTGACTCGTGTTGTTCATCAACATTGTTCATTGGTGGGATTTAGGACTCTAGTGATGGCTGCTACTGCGGATAGAGTTGTCATGGCTTCTCAGAGGGAAGCAATTGATCGGATAGGACACATTGCATATGTTCATAGAAGCATTGAAACTAACACTATGGGAAGACATCTTTTAAGTAGACCTAGTCAGCACAGATCATCTTTTGAGGCATCATCAAGTACTACACTGCCCACTGATGAGATCTATAGAGTTGCACATATTCCTACCCCAGTAGATATATGTGGCCTCACTAGAGAGCATAGACATATAGAGATGGCCTTGTATCTTCTAGATGATCTTTTACATGTATATTCACACATCACAGATACACATGGGGTGCCTTTACATAGTGTCGCAAAGACAATTTCATAGAGGGCTATATTTCAAGCATCCCATGACATGTCATTAGGTCATGCACACCAGAGTACACAACACTATGCACAAGACTTTGTTGTTGAGCACTCTACATAGAACTCTGGTACTTAGCACTCAGCTCAACAATCTATTGTAGCTCCACCTGAGGGGACATTATGAGTTGGTCAAGGTATATCTATTTCTACTGATGGAGTTGACATATTTGATCATCAATTATGAGATTTGAATCAAATTCATGTTCCTGGCAATGACATAGGATCATACATGGACATGTTTCTATTTCAGTCTACTGGCTCTACACCACTTCCATCCGAGATTGTTAGTCCTTTGCACTCCTCACCATTTCAGAGGATTGATACTATTAGAGATGGAGTTTCTATTGATGACACCTTAGTACGTGTCAATGATGACCCTCTTGCTCCTCAGACCCAAGTGCACACCTCTTTTAAGTTTCATTTGTACAATAAAAATTTTCCATGTACAAACTTATAATTATGTACTCAATAAATCCAAATGAGTTATATTTTTGGAGGTACAGGTAGCAGAGCATGCTTCTTCTAGTGTGGGCTCCGATTGTAGTGGGAGAAGAGATGTTATTGATGTGACACCTACTACTCGTGGGGGTACAAATATGATGGATGTGACACCCACTAGTGCTCATGTAATTTTTAATATTTAATAGAAATTTAAATTAATTTGAAATTTACTAGATACATGTGCACTTGTATCAATGCATTTAAATTTAAATATATACATGTAACTATAATTTGAAACTCTAGAACCCATGTGTACATATATACAAGTCCCATAGATACATGTCTAATACATTGTTATATTTTAATTTGCAGGGCTCAATTGATACTCCACAAACACATGATCCTCATGATTCTCAATCAGAGGGTCACTCTATTCGTATGCATTTGGATGATTCTCTAGTTTACTTTATTATTGATATGATCGAGACATATAACATTTATGATTTGACATATATCTATCTATATATATACATGTACGTATTGATCTTCCCACATACATTCATGTGTTTATGATTCATTTTTTATTAAACACGTGATTAGTTTGAAATTTATTCAATCATTGAATATATATTTCTAGTTTATGACCTTTGGATTTGATCTATATGTATGTATTTCATTTATGATTAGAAATATAATATATACATACATTTGTAGCGTATATCATTCAATATACATGTATTTAGTTTATGGTTAGATGTGTACATAATTGGTTTAATTTATGATTAGAAATATGATCAATATATGTACATGTTTCTACTTTATGGTCCATGTGATATACATATATGTAGTTTATGGTTAGATATGTGTATACATGTATGATTGGTTCAATTTATTCAATTAAATCTAAATGTGATATGTTCATGTTTCTAGTTAATGGTCCATGTGAACATGTAATTACTCAAATAAACTCAAAATAGAGTTTCATATTAGTAAGTACAAAAAAAAACTTCTAAACTTCATATTTAAAAGGAACGTGTAAGGTACACAAATAAACTCTTGAACTTCTAGATGATCAAATAAACATGTAAGTATTCAATGTACTATATGTATACATGAAATGGATATCAAATGAACATGTCAAGTATGTATGTATGTAATGTATGAACATATAAGTATATCATTTAATGAACACATGTAAGTATTCAATATAAGTATGCAAGTTACACATGTAAGTATGAAAAATGTATGTACATGTCTGAAATGAATTAAATTAACTATGAAATATTATTTTATATCTAAGCAAGTGAGCTATAAATATGTTCAATACTTAAACGTAGCAAGTCCTAGAAATATGAAATATCTATTTGCAAGTTCTACAAATATGAAATCAATCTTGACTATACACATATCATGGGTTCCAAGTGGTTCCACATGCTCTAGACATAGATAATGAACATATACATGTGTACACGTATGAAATGGAATAAATTAAATATGAAATATATGAAATATCTTTAAGCAAGTGATAGTAGAAATATGAGTATTAAATGTAGTAAGAACTTCTAGAAATATGAAATATCTTTATCTCAACTTCTACAAACATGAAATAGATGTCAAGTGGTTCCAAGTGGTTCCACATACTCATGGAGAACATTTAATGTTCTCTCTTGGTCCTTAGTATCTAACCTCCTCTTGCGACATCCACCTTTATGTTTAACTCGATGTAGAGAAATAGATGTAGCAATAACATGGTGACTATATTGAAGCACTTTATTGTCATGTTGGTAATCAACAAAGTGAATTCCATGTTTCACTAATTTTTATTTCCTGAGATATGTTCCCTCCAAAAAAACTAAACATGTAGACAATGCATTTCAAATAAATTTGAACATCATTTAAATATAAATGCACTCATAATTTAAATTAGTTAATGTAATGCATAGTACCTGTAGGGAATAACATTCCATCACTTTCTTCAAGTTCAGTTAACTTCATCCTTTTAGTAGTGCAACGTAATAAATAGTAACTCACTCCTACATTTCCAAGCTCAGTGATAACTGCAAAGACTTCGCCTATACACACAATTTTTAAAATAGATCATTTACATATATATATTGTGAGCTATAAAATTTCTTTGTGACTTTAATATGTTTATATATAAATTTATTATTTTTAAAATTTTACTTATCAATTTGAACTAGTCTAGATATATGGTTATAATTAGTAGAAATCAAAGGCATGTCATCAAAGTTTTCATCTTCGTCTCGATTATATGTATCAGTAACAAAAAGTGGCACCAAAGTCCATAGACCTACATATCCACAATCTTGATTGATGCACTCATTGTAATTCTTAGCAATGCAATAACAACAAAAACTTGAATAGTCTCTCGTTTACAATGTCTAATTGCAATGATTGGTACTCATAACAGAATGTAAGGATCGTGTTTTTCTATCCTCTTGCAACCATGCATAGTTTTTCTATCCACACCTAAAGACACATATTTAATACAAATGTACAAAAAAAAATTAGAGACAAATATATATATATATATATAAATTCATGCATGTGCCATGTGTGCATAACTTAAATTAGATTTAAGAGAAAATATATATACGTGTGTGCATTACATTTACCTAATATCTCCCAAAAGACTCTACATGGTACTATTTGACTCACTCTTGATGATGCACCAACCTCATTTGATGCAAAATGTGTCTTGCACCATTCAACAATGTCATGTACATTATTTATATGAACCCCCTTATAATTCATTTGGTACTTTTGTAGAGCACATTTGATACAAGCTCGAGCACCATCATGTTCACCTGTTTCATGTCCACTTTCAAAGAAACTCCACACATGTGGTATTTTTTCATCATGATGATATCGACAAAGTGCATAAAATGGTCAAGATGATTTGAATTTTGTAGCACACCCATCTAACCAAACATAACGTTTATTGATACTTATGTCTCTTTCTTTGATATATGCAAAAATATTCTTCAAACAATGTTCTACATAATGAATATCATGTTCTTTATCATCACTTATGTAGAAGTTATATTCTTTTTTGATGACTCATGCTTTAACTATGCTTTGAATACCATCCATATCTAACTGTGCATGACGATAGCACACTTGTACCATAATAGTAACCTGATCTGAAAAATAGTAGTCTGATTGAATAGCCTTTTGATGAACAAAGGAATAGTTTTATGCAAATTCAACAATTGAAAAAATGGTTCCAAGTGGGAAGTTATCTCTAAGTGTTTGAAATTGTTGTGCTTGCCACTTTGAAAAATATGCATGACAAATATATGGTTGTATCAAACTTTTAAATTTGTCCATAAATGGTCCCGTGGTCATCTCCTTTTCAACAAATTCTAATTTTTTGATCCTTTCCCAGATTTAATTTGATTTGTTACATACTTGTCACCGTTGCAAGTTATCATTTTTGTGACATCAATATCTTCATTATTCAAAGGAAAAAGAGCCAAATTAGAACGTGTCATATATTCCTCTAATGTAATTGATTTGACCAACAGGATCAACTATTTTTGCACACAAAATAGATGAGATGAACTCAGTTCATCTACTAGTAGGGGCATTTTCATAACCAAAAGTTTGTTCTATAAATTTCCAATAAACTTGATAGTGGAGATCAGATTCAATATTATAACGACAACAAAAAGTTCCAAACACTTTGTTTCTCCTAACATAATATGGCTCCAATCTTTCAAATAATGTCTACCCAATCTTTATATATGGATTTGAACTACAAATTGAGACATACATTTCATGTTGTGTTATGTCCAACCAATTTTTTGTATGATGTTCATAAAGATTAGGTCTAACCCTATGTCTAAGAATATCTCTAGTATTTGATGAAAGATGAGTATTATCATTCCAAAATGATATTACCAGACTTTTTATTCTATCATCAATCATATCACAATGAGGAGCTCTACACATAATTTCCCAATTCCCTTCCAAAGTGTTATCATTCAAATTATTCTTCTCTTAACATATTTTGATATGGTTTTTCTAGTAAAACCAATATGTGATGAAATTGAAGATATTTGTATATTTTTTGGTATACTACTACCAAGAATAGGTTGCAACTCAACTCTTCTTGTAGTGCTCTTATCTTTACTTCGAGTTTTCTTCCCTGTAGAGTGCAAACCTTTCTTAACATTTTCAACAATATCACTTTGCATGTTAGAATTTTTTCTCTTTTTTGATGTTATGTCTACACCTAACACTTTTAATTACTCTTCCAAGTTCGTCTATAAAAGAACACGAGCAAGTACTTGAGTATTTTCAAGTGTTTCCAAAACATCAAATTTACTTGCTATATCTTTTACTATCTTATTCATACCTCTTTTTTTGGAAAGGCTTAATGATTTAATATTAGCAATTTATTTTAATTTATCAACATCCATTGTAAGTAAATGATCTAAATTTTTGTGACTGATATTTTTCTTTACACTTGTGGCTAGTCTTATGTGTTCATCCATACCAATTTGAGAAACAGATCCTAACCCTTCTCCAAGTTCCATTGGTTCATGTCCTGAATTATCATGTCCTGGATTGTTATGTCCTGGACAATCATGTCCTAGATTGTCATGTGTCAAATCTTCTTCAACATGTATTTGCTTGTCTTGTGATTTTTTTTAAGACCTACATGCATATAAATGAATAAATTTAGAAAATTTTAATTATAAAATTGAAAATATACACATCCATATGAATTTACACATATACATACCTTCTCTTCTTTTGTGATAATTTGCTAAAGTTTTCTCACGATTTCTTTGTTCTGCATCAGTTGATCTATTTCTTGCAGATTTACTTTTTCTTCTTTGTCATCTCATCTTTGATTTTCAAAATATTTTAAATTGCCAAGATGGTCTATAAAAACTAATTAAATAATTCAAATTTTCTTGAGTCTTCTTCCTTTTTCTTCAAAACAACAAATTCCTTCTAAAATTTATGTGTATTGATTAAAATATGAGCCTACAATTGTTATTTATACCAAACTAAATAATTGTAAATATTTGATTTCTAGCTGACTAGGGGCTTCGAATAAAGTTGACAAGACACCTTAAATGAATATCAAGGGGCTTCGAGTGAAGCCCCTTCACACCCACCATTTGCCTAGGGGCTTTGTTTGAGGCCCCTAGGCAGTCAAGGATTGGTCGTGGGGCTTTGAATGAAGCCCCATGGTGGTTGAACTTCTTGGTTCTGGCACGGTTAGCCAAGGGGCTTCAACCAAAGCCCCTTGGCCATCCCACGTGGCCATTTTTTGCTGCCATGAAATAGCCCAAGGGGCTTCATTCAAAGCCCCCCTTGCAAAGTGGTAAACTACCAAGGGTACTTTGCATGAAGGGTCTTCACTCAAAGACCCAAAAAGGGGCTTAGAACAAAGTAATCTGACAAATTTTTTTTTTTGATGGCTCAAACAAGGGCCAAATAAGTTTAAACTCTGAAACAAAGTTTAGAAATGTGTTCTCCTTTCAATAAGCTTTCAAATGAATATATTTTTAGCATATATTGTGTTTATTGTAATGTTTTATTTTTTATTTTATTAAATATAGGTTTTTTATCATTTTAGAAACCTCTATTTGAAGCCTTGGGAAAAATATAAAATGAAAGAATAATTTTCTTTTTAAATATGATCATCAAAGCTATGTGTATTAGCTTTCTAGAAAGTTAAGAAAATTTGCATTTCAATATATACAAATCAAGTTATATTGATCAAAAGCAACCTATGTCTAAATTATCGTTAGTGTCACTTTGACACTAAATAAAACCTATAATTTTTTATGAAATTGAACAAAACCAAAAAAAACTTGCTAGTTATTTATGTTACTATTCTAGCCCAAAAAGAATTTTGTAATTATCCTATTTTAAAAAAAGTTATGTTGATCACTTTTTGAAAATATCAATTTTTGTATAAAGCACTTCTCAGAGGAGATAAAAAAGGACATAAAATGAAACTATTAAAAAAACTAAAAAATATTGTTAGAAACTAGATAGAAAATGCTAAAAGGCACTAGGTTACATCATCATCAATTTTTTTACAGTTTTGTCATAATATGCATTTGAAAATCAAGTTTTTGTTAAAAATATCTACTTTCAGTGTTAGATTTGGCCAAAAAGTGGGAATCATTACCATGGCTTGACCCAAATACTAAAAATTTCCAAAGTGGCAAGTCGTGAAACATTACTGGGTGCAAGATATTCAAATGCAAACTAGGCCTCCTGTCGTTGTTTGACACTTAGGTAAAAATGTATATTTGGACATTGTTGAAAACGGAACTTCACAGAATGACTCAGAATGGCAATTTATCTTCATGGAACACATGGATATATTGAATGCAAAGTATTAGAAACATTAAACACCTCTTAGTCCTCAAAATAATAGATGGGTACACATGCATTAAATGCATTTTAAGGGACTCCAAAGCTTGGAATGGTACTCAAATCAAGAAGGCAATTTTGAGTCCCAACAAACCATTTTGAGGGTTTCTAACCATTTTTTCTTTATTTCTATGATGTATTGAATTGTAACTAAAGGCTGTTAATTTTTTAGCGATTCAAGTGCTCTGTTAATGTAACTGATGAATTTGTAACTAGCCAAGAACCCTAAGAGGGGGCCTATATATGTAATTTTCTAAGTTAATAGAAAGGATCATAAATTTACTCTTGTATTCGTCCCCCGTAGTAGAGACTATTGAGTGAGACTTGAAGGGTTGCAGGGAGGGATTTGATGATGTCTGGTTACTAATTTTCCCATCATTATCTTTTTTTTGTTGAGCTAACATGCATATAGGTTGACAAATACTTCTGAAGCTATTAGTACTTGGGCTAATCAGAGTGTTAGTGCAGTAGTAACAATATGGGTAGTCAAAATGCAATATGTTGGATATGTTGGATACAATTGTTAGCTTTCTAGTGTTGCATATGTTGGATAAAATTGTCCAATTGTGTGTTGTCTTTGATGTTACACAAATGTCATATCAGTTATCTGTCAATGTCTACTGAGCTCAGTTGGTCAGCAAAGAAAATTTTAGTGTCTACTGAGTGTTCCTAGAAAATACTCTATGGAAATAGTTTCTACCGAGCTCACTCGGGCATCAAAGCATTTTGTGGCAAAAGTCAGTGTTAACTGAGCTTGCAAGGTTAACAAAAGAAAATCAATATTTATCGAGTTCACATGGTCTCCAAAGGATTTTGCAGAGTTCACAGTGTTAACTAAACCTCTATTGGTTAACATAGGAAATCATTTATGGAGTAGTATTTACTGAGCAGGGTTAGCTAATGAAGGATTTTATTATTTTGGAAAATAAATTTTAATTATTTCATGTAATGATTGTAATCGACCAATGAAATGATTATTGGTAATTATAAGTTGTAAATGAGCCGACTTGATAATCTGAAAGGTATATATGAAAGGTCAAATTAAGAATTCAAATGTATTGATAAGCAAGCATGCAAGTGTATTGATTGAAGAAGATAGTGTGAGTAAAATTTGAAGGATGGTTAGATATCCTTAAGAAGTAGCAAAGTTTTATTCGATCAGAGAGGATCTAGTGGAGCAAAGCAGAGATCTGTATCAACAATTTAGTTGCACCTCATTCAAGTCTACTCATTGTTACTTTCTCACCACTGTAGCAGTGATTTCTAAAATCTCTTAACAAAGTTGGTTTAATAGCCATTTGTAAATCCTCTAACAAGGTGACAATTCTTTTGAATTGTTCTAAAGACCTCTAGCAAGGCCACTCCTAATAGGGTGATTAAATCCTTTAGCAAGGTCACACCTAATAGTGTGAATTGTAACCTTTAACTAGGTTGGCTCCTAACAGGGCTCACTTCAAAAGTGTGAAAATCAGTAGCTAGTTACTTGGTTGTTTTTCTCATATTTGGTTTCCACGTTAAATTTGGTGTCTCATGTGCTGATGTTATTTCTTTTATGGTTGCATGTTAATCACTATGAATACTTAAAGATCAGTAACAAGTTAACATACACTGCATCTACCAAGTTACAGCATTTTTTTGTATGTTTATCGAGTGACAATAGTAACTAGTTTTATCAGACATCTAAGGGATCTGTAGATTTTTTTTCTGGTAACTGATTCATGCCCCCCCACACCGCCCCCACCCCCCCCCCCCCCCCCCCCCCCTTGTCAGTTACTCCATCTATATTTCCAACAATTGGTATCAGAGATTTTGGTGCTTCCAAGAAGGATTTCAAGGATCTTAGCTAAAGATCAGGATGTCTTACAAGAGAGAAATTCCAAGGCTTAATAGGGATAACTTCTTAGTATGGCAAGGACTAATGAGACTTCATCTGGCTTCCATTGGAGATATAGGATTGAAATATCTTAATGAAGAATACAAAACTCCTTCTGGTACATTATCTATTAATAACATTGCTGAGAAGAAGACTCATAACACCATGATGATAGACATTGCATCTGCCCTAAGCTATGAAGAATTTAATGATATCAAGGACTACAAAACTGCCTTTGAGATGTGGAACAAGATGAAGGATATCTATGGAGGTGATGAAAATGTGAGGAGAGCCAAAGCAAAGAGTCTAAGAGGACGATTTGATCAGATGAAAATGAGAGAGGATGAAAACATTGCCAAATATGTTGAAAGAGTCAAAGCAATTGTCAATGCAATGAAAGATTTTGGAGGAGATATCAAGGAAGAAACAGTTGTAAGTAAATTTCTTAGAACATTGCTTCCCATTTATGCAATTAGAGTATCTGCAATTCAAGAAAGATGATGTGAAGCAAATCATAAGATAAATTTGGATGCCATAGTTGGAAGATTAAATGCATTTGAGCTAGATAACTATGACAATTATGTTATAGCTTCCAAGAAAATTGAATCTATATTTGAAGCCAAGCTTTCACTCAAGGAAAAAGAGGAGAAAATAAAGGAATCTCAGTCAAAAAGTGAAGAAGAATCAGAAGAAAGTTCTAACAGTGATCTTGAAGTAGTTGAAGCTCTACTACCAAGAAAATATTCTAGAGCCAAAGGAAAATACAAAGGTAAGGTTCCTCTAATATGGTTTTCATGTGAGGAAATTGGTCATATTGTTTCTAGGTGCCCAAACAAGAAAAACAAGGATGAAAATAAAGGTCACAAGTGCAATGGCAAGAAAGATTTCAAATCATTCAAGGACAAAGGTAAGAAAACATGTTTTATGGCTAAGGATTCTGATAATAGTGAAGATGAAATTGTTTACATTGTTGTGAAAGATGAATCTGATAATAATGAGGAAGCTAAGTTGGCACTTATCTCTCATGTGAGAAAAAATGATACATGGATCATAGATAGTGGTTGTTCTCATCATATGATTGGTGACAAAACTAAGTTTGAACATTTTGAAGACTATGATGGTGGTAGTGTAAGGTTTGGAAATAATGAACCTTGTTGCATAAACAGAAGAGACCAAATCTCATTAACTAAAGAACTTGTATGTGATAATGCCTAATGGGTTGAAGGACTAAAACATAATCTATTGAGTGTAGCACAGCTAATCAATATTGGATTCAAGGTGGAATTCATGCATGGAAAGGCAAGACTTTTGGATGACAAAGGAAAGTTGATTGGATCAAGCATACAAACAAAAGATAACTTGTTTTATCTTGAACTTGGTGAGAGCTCATGTTTTATTGCTCAAGCTGAAGAAAGTTGATTATGGAATAGAAGGTTATGTCATGTGAATTTTGATAACATGGTAAAGATAACCAAATTCAAGAAAGTAAGAGGCATTCCTAGTATAAAGAAACCTGATGTTGTTCTATGCAAGAATTGTCAGATTGGTAAGATGGGAAAGACTAGTTTTAAAAGTAAAAACTATCAGTCTGAAGATATTTTAGAAATTATGCATACTAATTTGTGTGGACCTATTGGAATTGAGAGCTATACTAGAGAAAAGTTCTTCATTCTTTTTGTTGATGACTACTCTAGAATGATGACTATTATGTATCTGAGAGAGAAGTTAGAAGAATTTGAGAAATTCAAATGGTATTTGGCCAGAGTAGAAAAGGAATTAGGGAAAAACTAAAATGCTTGAGATCAGACAGAGGTGGTGAATTCATCTCCCATGAATTCAATAACTTTTGTTGTAGTGCCTTCCCTAGTTTAAATTTTTTCTAGTTACATCGTTGCTATCATTGCCAAACTCCATTAGGCTAGTTTCATGTCTGATGGTTAGTAGCATTATTTTGAGACTATCAGATATTGTGTTACAGATTCATTTGATATATGATGAGATTACTTAGACTCTACATTTCATGTATGCATGATGATTATTACATTATTCTTAGTTATTGATGATGTTTAGCTAGATGGATTATTATATGTATTGTCTTATGGATACTTACCCCATACTGCATGTGTATGGTGTGCGTGTTTATTTTCTTTATGTATGGTGTTTCTAATGTGGTTAAGGAAGGGATTCGTAGTCACCTGCTAGTCAGGATTTACATGATGCACCACTTCCTACCATTGCATATTTAGCTTAGCATATATATATATATATATATTTATTTATTTATTTATTTATTTATTTATTGTGTACGTACATGCATGGATTTTATGCAGGTTACAGGTACCAGGTATCGACTTCCCTGAATTGCCAGGATGAGTGTACCCTCTAGCACTGTCTCAATGGTAAGAGAGGGGGGATAAATTCTCAAGTCCAAATCCTAAACCCTTAAACCATTTGTCCTAGAAAGGTAGGACAAGTATCTGAGATGTTTACCTTCCGAATGCGTTGGATGACGTAATTTATGATTTTAACCCCTTAGACTGATTTTGTATGGATTGTTCTATGATGGGTTTTCATATTTTATTTTGGAGTTTTTTGGTGAATTTTCTATTAATTAAGTATAAATTAAAAGATTTAATTATTTTAGAAAAAAAATTAAAAAGATATTATGATATTTTGATATTTTTATTTTAATTAATTAAATGGGAAATCAATTAATTAAAAGAATTTGATAATTTAAAATATATATAATTAAAAATAATAATAATAACAATAATAATAATAATAAATAATAATAATATCTTGGTGGGACCTTCGAGCAATTAGTGGAAAAGGATAAAACTTAATTGGTATTGGGCTGGTGTTTTGGTTGTTTGGGCCTGAGCCCTTCTGTAATCTGGCTTTAATTGAATAAATTTTTACCCCTTTTTCCAAAATAATAAATAATAATAATAATAAAAGAGAATTAAAATAAAATTCATAAGTCTACCTAGGAGTATGGGCACCCCTTTTTATGCAAGTGTGTCTACAACACATGAGTTAGCGCATAAATTAAGCACATGGTGTCTACAACCTTGTGACTCATCTAGAAGGTTGGAAAAGGCTCGTGCTTAGTCGTCAATGCTTATCTTATATTCTGGTTGTTTCTAGAGACATTCTAGGTGCTTCCTGGGAGATCCTTATATACAAGCACTCCTAGTAGCTCAGTGTGCATTTTTGGATGGATCCGCGAGCATTGGAGAAGGAAGGGGCTTTACTCTGCAGATTCTGAGGAAAAGTGAATTAGCATCAGTCTCCAAGTAGACACTCAAGATTTTGCATATGTTATTTCGCTTCTTCCACATCTTGTCTTCTGAATGCTTTTTGAGGATTTCATGTGATGAATGTTTCATTGGTATGCATTCTCGTTGTGGATGTTTAAATTTCTATTTGGAGAAACCATAATATGCATATTACTCTCTTCAGTGGATTTAAGGAAATTATCAAGGTAGGGTTTGAATATATTAGGGGAAAAGAAAATCCTCTAGGGAAAAATGTATTGATTGGGATTATGCAATAAAATTTTCAATCAATTGAATTTGAAAATCTAAACAATAAGTATATATATATGGGCATATAAATTTGTATCTATAAATGTGTGTGTGTGTGTGTGTGTGTGTGTGTGTGTGTGTCTGTGTGTCTGTGTGTCTGTGTGTCTGTGTGTCTGTGTGTGTGTGTATATCTTTTAACAAAAAAAAAAAAACAACTCTCTTTATATAGATTTGGTTCAATAGTTCATGATTAAATGAATTAATCTAAATGTACATTAGAAAAAAATCTTTATATATATATATATATATATATATATATATATATATATATATATATATATATATATTCCAAAAATGTTAATTGATAAACGTTTATATTTTATTTTTTTAAGTTTAGGAAAATACGTTTGTAAAGTATGCGGAAATGTTTTTTTAAAAAGAAATTTTTTTTTTTTTAAATCAAGACAATGAAGAAGACCTTGGTACCAGATAAAGACAATGGAGAAAGGACCTCTTTGAAGATTAATTGGAACATTCTAAGGCCAACAATGGCATATTGTAATGGACAAAGTGCATTGAAGGTCAAAGGTCCTAATAAAGCCCTATGGGCAACATGATGTAAAAATGGCATATGAGCCATGAAGGGTAGAATAGGAAGTAGTTTCATGTTTTTTTGCATTCAATAAGGTCATTGGATTATTCTTAAATCAGTTGCATAGGTTAGAATGCTGAAATATACATAGAAAGCAAAATTTGAAATTTGAATTTAGTTTTGGAGGGAAAATAGTAACTTGTTATTTGTTTAATTAAATAAACATTTCCAACCAACTTGGTCAGTTGGGCAGGTATTCTAAGGTTTATTTAAGATGTCTTAGCCATATGGAAAAGAAGAAACATTGGTATGTACGGAAAAGTACATGAATTGTATGGACAGCCAAGAATTGAATAAGATTTCTGAGTTTTTCTTGCTTATTTGAAGTATATTTGATGGTGTAACCTTTCTTTTATGCTGATAGGGTTATGTTGTGAGTTTTTTGCATCCATCTTGAGACTTTTTTTATCAAATTACAGTTATTATTTCTGTTGTCACGCTGAAACTGTGAGTTTTGCTTTGATTTTTCAATAGGAAATGAGGGTATCATCCTAGTTTTGTACATCTAACCCATGCGATGGACCCTAAATGCCCTAACATGTCTAACTAATCATGAAAATGCAAGAAAAGTGAAGATTTGCAGGGTATTGTGAATGAAATGCAAAGTTGAGTGCTGGAAGGATTAATTTGGGTACCCAAATGAGTGCTAGGTGTTATGCAGCCGTACATCTGGCTTAACAAGGCATATTTTTTATTTGATATTCTTTGAAGACATGATGATTGGATGGTGAATCCTGAGTTTCAGATCTTGGAAGTGTGTGCTTGACCTAGATTGGTGATACCCTTGATTTTGAGGGTTTTAAGGCTTGAATTTGGGGGTTTCATATCAAAAGTCCTCATAGGATGAAATTGATGATGGATTTGTCTAATTAGGCACAAAATATGATGAATCTATGAATTTGGTGGAGTTCAGATAAGTATTTTGCATAGTTTCTTTGTAAAACCTCATGGTTTACCCTTGAAAAACAGTGACAGTCATGATTTTTGGCATATTTTTCCAAAGGAGTCCATATTAATTTTTGAGTATGTTATAGAACTCCAAAAAGGGTATTTGAAAAGCCTATTTATTTTCTTGGTTTTTTGGAAAATTTTGGAGAAAAATCAAGAAAATAGGATCTGCTCATCCAAAGAAGAGAATAGCCTAGAAAAGGGCAAACTGGTCTTTTTTTGCATCTAC
The DNA here is from genome assembly GCA_028749045.1 of Cupressus sempervirens. NCBI lineage: Eukaryota > Viridiplantae > Streptophyta > Pinopsida > Cupressales > Cupressaceae > Cupressus > Cupressus sempervirens. The sequence goes on along the minus strand of CM053785.1, from coordinate 124,343,033 downwards.
CGAAGATTTGAGGGTTTGGAAACCTTAGAAACATGTTGGTTGAAGTTTTTTAAGGTGTGTGGAGGTGAAGGAAACACTTGGTGAAGGTAAATCCAAGTTTGGAGTCTTTGGTGGCATTGTGTGCTTTTGGGCACACCATTCAAACATAGGGGTTTGGGTCCATACTATGTTTGAATTTGCAAGTTTGTGGGTAGTTCCTTCAACCTCTACATCAGGTGGTATTTGAGCATCAGCAAGGTCTTTGGGGGAGTTGAGAAGTTGTATATTCCATCATCTTGGAGTCTTTTGTCATCACTAAGGTACTGGTCCCTTTGTAGAAATCTTGGAGTGCCCATTTCCTCCTTGAGTGTCCCAAAGTTGAAAGGTACATTAGAGGTGTCCTGAGATTCTTGGTGAGGGAAAGAATGTTAGTTTGAAGATTCTATAGTAGGGAGGAGAAAACTAGGTTGTGAAAATGCCTCCTAAAAATCAAATGGCTAGAGAACTTGAAGAGTTGAGAGAAGAGTTGGCAAGAGAGAAAAGAGAAAGGAGAGAACTAGAAGCATCTAAAGAGAGGGAAGAAAGACAAATGAGAAGGGAGAGACTACAATTTATTGCAAGGATAGAAGCCTTGGAAAAGGAAAGGCAAGAACCTAGAAGAGAAGAGGTTAGAGGAAGAAATCAGGAAGAGAACCATGAAGAAGAAGAAGTTGGTAATACAAGACAAGAACATGAGGCAGCAGATGATCCTAAAGAGAGGAGATTTGTGAGAATCATTAAAGTAGTACAAGGTAATGGCGGAAAGAACCACATTGATTTACTAATCTACCAAGGTAAAATGGATAGCGGAGAAGTACTAGGGTGGATAGAAGCCCTTGAAAACTACTTTGATCTTGAAGACATAGAGGCAGATAAGAAGGTGAAAATAGCAAAGGCAAGATTGAGAGGGATAGCACTTACATGGTGGACTAGTGTTCAGAAGGAAAGAGATGAAAGAGGATTGAATAAGATCTCAGATTGGGATAGAATGAAGACCATGGTGAGAAGTCAGTTCTTACCATCAGATTTGGCCATTCAAATCAAGATGAGAAGGAATAACTTAAAACAGAGAGACATGGATGTGATGACATATATTGAACAATTTCATACCTTGAGCATTAGCGGAGGAGTGGAAGATGAAGATGAGAAGGTGGAAAGATATATTAATGGCATCAAGTACAGCATACAAGATGAAATTAGGCTGAATGTACCAAGAACCCTTCGAGAGTGTTTTCAACTTGCAATCAGAGCAGAACAGAAATTGAAAAGAAAGAATGAAAGGCAAGGAAATCAGAGAGGAGGTGGAACCATGAGAGGAAGAGATGTAAGAAGTCAGTTTGACACTTCAAATAATCAAGACAAAGATAAAGGAAAAGAGATTACATCTAAGACAAGAGGAAGTTTCAGAGGAGGAAGATTTGGAGGTGGAAGAGGATCAAGTGTTTTCATAGGCAAATGCTTCACATATGGAGGAGTGGGGCATCAATCCTACAAGTGCCCTGAGAAAGATGTGGATTTTAGGAAGGAGGAGAAGAGAGTCACCTTGACCCAAGGAGAAGAGGAAGAAAAGAATTACGGTAATGCAAATCCTAAGACAGGAGAATCCCTAATGGTGAGAAGAGGACAACCTTTGCAGCAGCAAAAGGAGAGCAAACCATCTATTTTCAGAACAAATTGCCTTAGCCATGGTAAGGTTTGGAAAATGGTCATTGACTCTAGTTCTTTTGATAACCTAGTGTCTTATGAGATGGTAATTAAACTAGGATTGAAGAGGTATCCTATTGATAGGCCATATAGAGCATCTTGGGTCAGTGATGAACAAAACATTATTGTTAGGGAACAAGCCATGGTTGATTTTTCCATAGGAGAGTATAGAGACCAAGTCTTATGTGATATCATACCAATGACATGTTGTCATGTCATCCTTGGAAGGCCTTGGCAAGCCTCAAGGAATACCATTCATTTTGGAGCATCAAATGTTTACATAGGGCATAAGAATGGACTGAAATTTAAACTTACTCCTTTACTTGGCCATGATAAGGAAAGAGTTATTTGTTTTGGCAAGAAAGATTTTGTTGATTTCCAGGAGCAGAGGCATAGGGACCATGATATGATAGAACCTCCACATAAGCCTTCTCTATTGATGGTGAAGAAGAAGGATGTTCAAGATAATATTGATATTTCTGCTTGTAATCAGACAGTGATAGTACATGGGGCAGCGACAGCAAATGAGACAGCAAATAAAGTTATGACAGAAAGGGGAGTGATGATAGGAATAGTATGGTGTCCTTTGGTGACAAAAATACAAAAAGAAATGAGTCAAACCATGAAGGATCAGAGACAAGGTCTACATAAATTCAAACAACAGCACATGAAGTCTTTGATAACAAGTAATTGTCCCAAAACAGCAGACAGTAAGGTTACCATGGAGGGTAACAAACATCACAATGTTTTTGTTTCTAATGAATGTTATGATGGCCATTCTTGTGTGAAGGTTGAAGAATTGCAGATAAAGAGTAGCAGGAGACCATCTAGAAGGATGGGAGGCAAGAAGACTATTCCATTTAACTCTTGGGACAAGAGTTACTTTGAAGGTTGGGTGTATGGTGCAAGAGCACCTATCAAGAAAATGAAGAAGACCTTGGTACCAGATAAAGACAATGGAGAAAGGACCTCTTTGAAGATTAATTGGAACATTCTAAGGCCAATAATGGCATATTGTAATGGACAAAGTGCATTGAAGGTCAAAGGTCCTAATAAAGCCCTATGGGCAAGATGATGTAAAAATGGCATATGAGCCATGAAGGGTAGAATAGGAAGTAGTTTCATGTTTTTTTGCATTCAATAAGGTCATTGGATCATTCTTAAATCAGTTGCATAGGTTAGAATGCTGAAATATGCATAGAAAGCAAAATTTGAAATTTGAATTTAGTTTTGGAGGGAAAATAGTAACTTGTTATTTGTTTAATTAAATAAACATTTCCAACCAACTTGGTCAGTTGGGAAGGTATTCTAAGGTTTATTTAAGATGTCTCAGCCATATGGAAAAGAAGAAACATTGGTATGTACGAAAAAGTACATGAATTGTACGGACAGCCAAGAATTGAATAAGATTTCTGAGTTTTTCTTGCTTATTTGAAGTATATTTGATGGTGTAACCTTTATTTTATGCTAATAGGGTTATATTGTGAGGTTTTTGCATCCATCTTGAGACATTTTTTATCAAATTACAGTTATTATTGCTGCTGCCACGCTGAAACTGTGAGTTTTGCTTTGATTTTTCAATAAGAAATGAGGGTACCATCTTAGTTATGTACATCTAACCCATGGAATGGACCCTAAATACCCTAACATGTCTAACTAATCATGAAAATGCAAGAAAAGTGAAGATTTGCAGGTTATTGAGAATGAAATGCAAAGTTGAGTGCTGGAAGGATTAACTTGGGTACCCAAATGAGTGTTAGGTGTTATGCAGCCGTACATCTGGCTTAACAAGGCATATTTTTTATTTGATATTCTTTGAAGACATGATGAGTGTATGGTGAATCCTGAGTTTTAGATCTTGGAAGTGTGTGCTTGACCTAGATTGGCGATACCCTTGATTTTGAGGGTTTTAAGGCTTGAATTTGGGGGTTTTATATCAAAAGTCCTCATAGGATGAAATTGATGATGGATTTTTCTAATTAGGCACAAAATATGATTAATCTATGAATGTGGTGGAGTTGGGATAAGTATTTTGCATAATTTCTTTGTAAAACCTCATGGTTTACCCTTGAAAAAAAGTGGCAGTCATGATTTTTGGCATATTTTTCCAAAGGAGTCCATATTCAGTTTTGAGTATGTTATAGAACTCCAAAAAGGGTATTTGAAAAGCCTATTTATTTTCTTGGTGTTTTGGAAAATTTTGGAGAAAAATCAAGAAAACAGGGTTTGTTGATCCAAAGAAGCGAATAACCTAGAAAAGGGCAAAACTGGTCTTTTTTTTGTATCTACCGAAGATTTGAGGGTTTGGAAACCTTAGAAACATGTTGGTTGAATTTTTTTAAGGTGTGTAGAGGTGAAGAAAACACTTGGTGAAGGTAAATCCAAGTTTGGAGTCTTTGGTGGCATTGTGTGCTTTTGGGCACACCATTGAAACATATAGGGGTTTGGGTCCATATTGTGTTTGAATTTGCAAGTTTGTGGGTAGTTCCTTCAACCTCTGTATCACTTTCCCACTTACATAGTAGATTCCTACATATCTTGTGTGCCTTTGGGTATAGATGTCGATCTATGTTGGAACCTTCGAGTTAGTATACTTTTAGGATTCCTGGACTTAGAGAGTACTTGTGCTATGTGATTTGATAACCTATTTGGGACCTAAGATTATCTCCTCAGTGTGGTGGAAGTGAGTCATTTAGGTCCTACGTGATCGTGTGGTAGTGCTTCTTCACTCTTACCATTTGGGATCCGTCTGAGACACCATGGCTGGAGCATTCTTTGTTGGCATTTATCTTCATTCTGTTCTTGGATCATTATGATGAACATGTATCCTTATATTGATGATTAGCATATGATACATGTTATTATCTACTTGTAGAGTGATCTTATGTTTTATTTTGCATGTTATATTTCTTTATGCATATGTTGTAGCATGTTAGATTTCTTTCTGCATATGTTGTAGTATGTTTTAGGAGTGACATTCCTACTAGGATAATACCAATGGTCTCTTCGGTGACTTGGGATGTTACGCATGGAGTGATGGCTAGGGCCCATGATGGTCTAATGGTGCTATTGACGGTTGGGAGGAACTGCGCACGTAGTTAATTGTGGTTTATGATGATGTTTCATGTATGGTATGTGGTTTCATTTACTTTATTGCACTCACATCATGGATTAGAATAGGATGATGTACTTAATTTTCACATATGTATATTCTTTTAAGCCTTTCATACCCTTTGACATGTGTAGTGGATGATTGAGTATTTTGAAAATTAATTTCCCAATAGACATTTTCAACAAATGTATATTGTTTAAGGACATTAGACTTTTCATTACTATTTCATGTGGATGTGGTATTAGATGGAATTAATATTAGTTAATTTAAATGTGATTCAATGTTAACGAATCCTTAAGGAATGTAACCTATTATGTATGATTATGTATGTTTTCAGTTGAATAAATGTTATTGCTTCTGCTACTATGTGTTGACGTGAATGGTTTAACTTTCATGTTTCAAAAAAAAAATGCTACCAAACTTAGTGGAACTTTAGGTTAATTCTTTTGGATTCTATTGGCTCCTAATTTAACAGTGTTTAAACAACCAAGTATGTAAGGCAAGAATGTGTCTATGGGCAGCTATCTCCAACAATGGACACACTTCACCAAGAACCTGGGCCAACTATAAGGCTATACTCCTTCTGCACTTTAGGCTCCGCAAAACCTAGGCGGGTGGACCTATAGATTCTTTATATGGTACCAGTTATCAAAGCATACACTGAATCTAATGTAAAGCAGATAAAACCCTTATTTTTCCTAATAACTCATGAAATAACATCAATCTATAGTAGCTAAATGTAGACATATGAATCTTAGAAGCTAAGTGAGGGCATCATATTTAAGTTCTTCAACATGAAAGGGAAATACAATTGATTATTGATGTTGATTTTCAACAAATCCTCAAACATGCAGCAATATAACAAGTGATCCTATAAGTGATCAGCGCCTAATCCATTAGGCAATTCTATTAATTCAAAACATACATCTGTGACATCAGGACATATTTCGTATACACAGACATCAGATCTATCTAATCACCTTGTGATTCAAACATCAGTATTCATTCGGGTCTCATTCTCACAAAATATCCTTCTCAAGTAACCAGCAACCTTGTTTAAACATATCAAGCATTTACTTGGCCCTTTGGTCCAATAGCAAAATACATCAAACATACAACCTGAAGGGGATGTAAATGGATCTTAGATCTTTGTTCCAAGACCACATAAGATTTAAAGATTGTTGATACAGGAGACAAGAACCAGAATGAAACTAGTGAAATTGTTGCTCATATGTATTCATTTCCTTGAAACTATACATTCAGATGCATAAAATTGAAACATGAAAAAAACCTAACATATTAGAACTTCCTGTACTATCTACACTGTTGTTGTTCACATGAAAGAATTATGTTGAAGTATGGTATCACAATCAAGGAAACACATCAAAACTAGAACCAGAATATGGTCTCACAGTAATGTGCAAATTTTTTCCCCAAAACTGGAACCTACTGGTTTCTCAGTCACAAAAAATTGGAACCTCTAGAATGAAAAAGAATGAGATTGATATAGAGGAAGGAATTCTCAGATTGAATCTGCAATCGACAGGTGTCCATTCAGAATTCCTTCCCAAGAAGATGAAAAACCTCTTTCTACCCTCTCTCCTTAATTGCTAGAATCAAATCTCCATCATTTGATTTCCAAAAGCCAGAAATATCTAAATAAAAGACAAAGATCTGATAATTGAACCTGGATATGTGCCAAATTATCAATTTGGAGCCAAACACAACAAAGCATTAAAATAATCAGATAGAAGGACCACTAAATATGTTTTAAGGTATTTCTTTACTGAATTCTGCAACTGGTGACTTGAAACACCTGATAAAACATGACATTCAATCTCTAAGAGAAAACCTTCTATAGCATGAACCAGTTGCTTCCTATGCAGAAACTAACTGCATAATCAGAAAATTCATTCTTTTTCAATTTCGATAGTATATTACACTACACATTTCAGGTAAAAATTCCCCCCCTGAGACAATTCTGAAAAACTGCCTCCCGGACTAAACAAAGCCATTAAAAAATGAAAAAAATTAAAAAGTTCATATAGTTAGACTATATAAAACTTTAAAAAATATTCCAAATCTTTTCAAATCTAAAAATCAAGCGTTCAAACATTATGAAATATGATTTTTAAATCATTTTCTACTTCCCCTTAATTTGCCACAGTGCCAAGTGTCAATCCCATATTCGTTGAGCGGGGCCCATGTTGCACATTGGATTTATGCTGAATTTTAAAGTATTCCAGCTAGTCACTATGTCACTAGCCAGAAATCCTTGGATTTTTTAGCTAGCGACTAGCTAGATTTTCACTTTTCTGACAACATTTAAAGTTTTTCAATGCCACCAAATCATGCTGATGTCATCTTCTTGTCTGCATATTCCTTCAAAATTTATTTAACTCCTTTTGGTTGACCAAGTGGGCCCCTCCAACGCATGCTTTCCTTTCAAAAAGCTCTTGTTTCATAGACACAATACATATTATGTGCAGGAGTATTTAAACATTTAAAATTTCCCCTATCGGCCAATGTGGGATAAAGCATTCTGAGACCATATTGCGTGAAATGCCCCCACTTTACATGAATTAATCCTGGTATTCGTAGCCATATCCTATCCTCTCTAGCTTCAAACGGCTTCTCCTTGCATATTGGTTTCTTGGCATACATGGGTTTGTCTTGCAAATTTCCTGAGTCACATTTGGAAGAGAATCTCCACCCCTGCAGCTTGAATTTTTTGACCTGTGGCCTCCTTCATTGCGTGGGTAGTTTCCTTTTCTTTTAGCTCATTTTTATGATAGTAAATAGCAATAGAATAGTAGTGATATAAAGAAGCAATATGTGGTCACTACTATCGTTGAAAATGTTGTTGCTATTGGACTTCCAGCACCAAGCTCATTGCTCACTCTAACACTAATAGCAACATTAAACATGACAGGTACCATGAATACCCAACCCAAGATTGATGTGCAAACAGATATTGAATCCAATGCAATCTCTGCATTTTTTCAAAAGGCCATCCAATATGTTCTTGCACCTCAGACTCTTCATAACATAAATGTACTGTGCTATAACAAAAATCCACCATGATAAGCTCAAAACAAATGTTGCCCCAATAGTCCCCATCCAAGCTTGTAAATAACTAGCCAGCTCAATAACATGTCGATAAAAATGGTAACCAAAGCTAAGCACTGGATGCCACAATGCTCTCTGCCTACATAAACTTATCAATAGGAAAATTAGTAGCATAGGTGTATATTTGTGGGATTAGACCCAAAACAAATATTGTTGTTGCAGATTTTATTTCCTCAGACTCCCCCAGATGTAAAAGAATTTTCTTGCAAAATACATAGCTTATTGTAAGCGGAATGGCAATTGCCATCAAAATGATTGTAGATCTTTTGGAGGTACATTCCCAACATTCCAAATCTTCAATGCATCAAGATCAATAGTCAATTTGCCAAGAACATGCAATAATGTTATTAGAAGTTCTTCAAGATTTTATCATTCTCCTTTGTTAATCGGCAATTTTGAAAGGTTTATAATGATTAAAATCATTATAATCATTGTCCCTTTTCTCTTATGTAGTTGTGCATAACCTTTCCCTTTTTAGAAAATCTTTTATTTGCCTCAAAGCCCGTCAATCCTGGCAGAATTTGTCGGGCCCCAAAGTGGGTCCAGTTTTTAATCAATTCTACAAATTGTGAATTTGTGTTTGAAGGCCTACTAGTTGGCCTTAAAAACTGATTCAATCAAATAACCAGGCCACAAAAATCGGCATGAGTGTTCAATCTTACATACTCTATCATATTGAAAATTCTCAACTCATGACGAATTCTCAGTCAAAAGATTTTAATAGCCGAACATCCATACTTCAATTATCCTGCAAGCAAACAGTGTCAAAAAACATAAATTGGGCTCGCGTTCGGCATTGTAAATTGGGTTATTAATCACCTGGGATTCTAAAAACTAGGATATAGGTTCTTTTCCATGAGGAGAATATAATTCTATGGTTTGGGCTCATGATGAATCACAGGACGCATTTGGAAAATTTTTGAAAACAGGCACTTGGAAATTTTTAACTGGGAAATGTATCAAAAGTAATTTTTGGTAAACGGATGAACATATGAAAGTATGCAAATGGATTTCTTGTGACTTGGGAATCGGCATACTTCAAGAATTTTTAGGACACAACACGATGGTATAATCCATTTAGGCTAACCAGTCACAGGATCAAAGATATAATGTGCCGAACAGGTGTACGGATCAATCTGGATACCTTAGCCGTAACAAAACAGTATAAAGTGGGTTTGTAATCATGTTAACACACTGATCGAATGGATTCTTCATGATCTCAAATTGGAATATATGAAGTGTTTGACCCTTGGAACACAATGCAAAAAGAATTTCTTCATTTGAGTCAACTGGGTCAAAGATATAATTGGTCGAACAGGGCTTCTCAGAATTGTGAACAACTAGACAAGTGCACAAAATAGTAAATGACCAACTTTGGAGGGTTTGAAACCTAGTCAAACAAATTCAAAATGACTTGAAAATTGGAAAATAGGTTCTTTGGTATGGGCACTAAATAATCTCAAAGCGGCGGGTCATGAAACATTCTTGAGTAACAGATATTCAAATGCAAACTGGGCCTCTAGTCGCTATTTGACAGTTTGGGCAGAATTGCAAGTTTTGACACTAGCTCAAAATGGGACTTCACCGAATGATTCAGAATGGAAAAATAACATTTTGGATCACATGCATACATCAAATGAAAGGTGTTAAGCCACTCAAACACCATCTAGGCCTCAAAGTGACAACCAACCACATATGCATAAAAGGCACTTTAGGGCATGATTTTCTCAAAAATTTCTATATGTGACTCAAAATTGACCATGCAATTTTTAGTCCCAACAGTGGCTCTATCTGGGGATGCATGTCCCTTGCGGGCATGGCAAGGATTTAGATCTCTGGAAAAAGCAGACCACACACCTAACAGCAAAAACTTCTCGAATAACTTTATTGAAAACAGGGAAACAACTACAACTACCAAGATTATGTACACACGATGGCCCTGGGCCACCGAACCTCAACAAAATTGTTTACCTCTATCATAAACATAATTCTCATCTAGACTGTCATGAGGTAAACTAAAATTTCTTCTCCTATCAGTTTCACCAATCATATTATCATCATATAACAAATCACTTGGCAAAACGAAACAACTTCCTTCATTCTCATAATGCATACATATATCAACATTAGCCTCTACCTTATGCTCATTATGAAAATATGAATCAGCATGATCATAGCACTTGACAACAAACTGAAACAAATCACTACTAACTGAATCATGGTTTCCTTTAACCGGAAAAACAAAAGCTTGGTACTCTATTTCATTCAACGAGTTACATGAATCAATTAGTAAGTTACCTTGTGCTTCCGGGTGTGAAGAGTATGTAGAACCTAATTTTTTCCTACTTGCAACCATGTTACTCATCGAATCAGACTTATCATTTGCTGAAAACTCTTCACATTCTTTAAACAATTGATTAGTTACCAAACATGAAAACTCATTATGAAAGTGTTGATCTAAACTATGCTAATCATTATCATTTTCTTCATCTAACTGAATGTTGGAATAAACCTTGAACTTATCTTTAAAAGAGCTATTAGCATATAAAGAAAATCCATATTCGGATTGACAACACTCACTGTACTCCTTTTCATCATATGAAACATCAAAACACTGTTCAGCAAGATCAACATAAAAAGAATCTGAAACATCATTAACCTTCCTTTCACTAACATGCTCCACATCCAACAAATCGTCATGTGCAAAAACATTTGAGGTACTTTCATCTACACCTCCAAAGTCTAACAAAGATTGTTCAGATTCCACATCTCTTTCTACATCAAACTTCGGGGAAGTAACTTGACTAAATGAAGAAACATTATGATGAAAAATATGAAGATCCTTAGAAACACTTTCTTTTCAAAATCACAAGCCAACCAATCTGAGATTTCATCAGAGCACAAGAAGACTACCTCACAAATCTTCTCCCGGTTGTGATTATCATCCAGATGACATGAAGAACTTACAATAGCAAAATCATTAGTGTAACAATCTAGAAAATCAATATTATCACAACATTCATTCCTATTATGGAAATCACTACCCTTACTGTTGTTACAAGTTTCTTCAACTTCATATTCACTATAACAAAATTTATTTTCACTTTCATATCCATCTTCATTATGTTGATTGCAATTACCCGATTCATTAACATTTGAATCCACCTCTTCACATTCGAAAGATAGATTATCTTTCTCTATGGACTCATTGTATTCATTACTACCCTGACTTTCAGCACACTTATTATCATCAAAAGACATAACATGAAATCTATAATCATCATTTTCCACCTCCTCAATGAATCTTTCAATTTGCAAATACCTTTGTAATCTTATAGATGCTAGCCAATTGATTGAATCGGGTACTAGAACATCAAGGAAAACACTAGGTAGGGAAGATTCTTTGGGTCTACAATGAAAAGGTATCTTACTAATTACTAATTTAAGCCTTAAATAGCATTGTTCGGCACTTTAACTTTGAGTACTTCCTACTTGAATTCTTATAAGATTGACAATCCTTTTATAGACCAGTCTATTCAACATAACAATGTTATCATTCACAATTTCTAAACTCTCAAAATTTGGCAAACTAATCTCAAATCTGAGATCTGACTCCATTATAAAGAAAAATTTCTACCCCTTCTTTCTAGTGTTGAAAATCACTTAATAGAGGCAACCATCTTTTTAACGTTTAACTTCCATGAAAAGAAAACATGAAAACCAAAATACCTTAAGTGTTGATGCTGAACTTCGATCTGCTGATTTTGCACAAGTGCAAGACTGAAATTCTCTACAACACTGATCAAACTTTGTGGAGCCACCACCTCTTTGCAAGAGGAATATAATAATCACTGATGTGATTCGCTTTTTACACTTCAATTCCTTATAACAGCAGATTACAAACAACACTTTTAAACTTATTAAGAATTTAAAACTTCCTTTCCAAGATCTATCAACATTTTATGATCTACCCATACAACTGACAGTCCTTCAAGATTTTGCAATGAAATCAACTAGGAACAAACTGGTATAGAGATTTGAGAGTCGCCACTCACACTTTGTGAGATATAAAACATAATTTGTCACTTGACAAATCTGAACTAGACCTTCAATGTAGGAGAAACTTGCAGATCATTAACACCTTGGAAAAGAAAATACACTTTATAAATCGATTCTTGACTCTAAAACTTTCTCAACAACATTTGCAAACTAAACTGATTGAAGATAGACCTATAACAGTCATAAAACACAATTTTCATCCAATTTCACAACATACTATTGTCCATGAATAAAGCTTCACTGGGGATAACAAAACCTTGCATACAAAACTGAGTATGCAAAATACATCATAGGTTTCTACCTCCATAATTCAGGCATTTACAACCTTGTTCCCCAGCAGAATCGCCATTTTGTTGGCTCCTGATTTAACAGTATTTAAACAACCAAGTATGCAAGGCAAGAATGCGTCTATGGGCAATTATCTCCAATAATGGACACACTTCACCAAGAACCTGGGCCAACTATAAGGCTATACTCCTTCTGCACTTTAGGCTCCGCAAAACCTAGGTGAGTGGACCTATAGAATCTTTATATGATACCAGTTATCAAAGCATACACTGAATCTAATGTAAAGCAGATAAAACCCTTATTTTTCCTAATAACTCATGAAATAACATCAATCTATAGTAGCTAAATGTAGATCTATGAATCTCAAAAGCTGAGTGAGGGCATCATATTTAAGTTCTTCAACATGAAAGGGAAATACAATTGATTATTGATGTTGATTTTCAACAAATCCTCAAACATGCAGCAATATAACAAGTGATCCTATAACTGATTAGTGCCTAATCAATTGGGAAATTCCATTAATTCAAAACATACATCTGTGACATCAGGACATATTTCGTATACCGAGACATCAAATCTATCTAATCACCTTGTGATTCAAACATCAGTGTTCATTTGGGTCTCATTCTCACAAAATATCCTTCTCAAGTAACCAATAACCTTGTTTAAACATATCAAGCATTTACTTGGCCCTTTGGTCCAATAGAAAAATACATCAAATATACAACCTAAAGGGGATGCAAATGGATCTTAGATCTGTGTTCCAAGACCACATAGATTTACAGATTGCTAAGACAAGAGACAAGAACCAGAATGAAACTAGTGAAATTGTTGCTCATATGTATTCATTTCCTTGAAACTATACATTCATATGCATAAAATTGAAACATGAAAAACACCTAACATATCAAAACTTCCTATATTATCTACACTACTATTGTCCACATGAAAGAATTATGCTGAAGTATGGTATCACAGTCAAGGAAACACATCAAAACTGGAACCAGAATATGGTCTCACAGTAATGTGCAAATTTTTTCCCCAAAACTGGAACCTACTGGTTTCTCAGTCACAAAAAATTGGAACCTCTAGAATGAAAAAGAATGAGATTGATATAGAGGAACGAATTCTCGGATTGAATTTGCAATCGACAGATGTCCATTCAGAATTCCTTCCCAAGAAGATGAAAAACCTCTTTCTACCCTCTCTCCTTAACTGCTAGAATCAAATCTCCATCATTTGATTTCCAAAAGCCATAAATATCTCAATGAAAGACAAAGATCTAATAATTGAACTCGAATATGTGCCAAATTATCAATTTGGAGCCAAACACAACAAAGCCTTAAAATAATCAGATAGAAGGACCACTGAATATGTTTTAAGGTATTTCTTTACTGAATTCTACAACTGGTGACTTGAAACACCTAATAAAACATGTCATTCAATCTCTGAGAAAAAACTTTTTGTAGCATGAACTAGTTGCTTCCTGTGCAGAAACTAACTGCATAATTTGAAAATTCATTCTTTTCCAATTTTGACGGTATATTACAGTGCACATTTCAGGTAAAAATTCCCCTCCTGAGACCATTTTGAAAAACTGCCTCCTAGACTGAACAAAGCCATTAAAAAATGAAAAATTGTAAAAAGTTCATATAGTCAAACTATATAAAACTTTAAAAAATATTCCAAATCTTTTCAAATTTGAAACTCAAGCGTTCAAACATTATGAAATATGATTTTAAAATCATTTTCTACCTCCCCTTAATTTGCCACAGTGCCAAGTGTCAATCCCATATTCGTTGAGCGGGCCCCACGTTGCACTTGGACTTTTGCAAAATTTTTAAGTATTCTGACTAGTCGCTATGTCACTAGCTAGAAATCCTTGGATTTTTCGGCTAGCGACTAGCCAAATTTTCACTTTTCTGGCAACATTTCAAGTTTTTCGGCGCCACCAAAACATGCTGACATCATCTTCTTGGTCTGCATATTGCAAAATTTATTTAACTCCTTCTAGCCGACCAAGTGGGCCCCTCCAACGCATGCTTTCCTTTCAAAAAGCTCTTGTTTCATAGACACAATGCATATTGTATGCAAGAGAATTTAAACATTTAAAATTTCCCCTATCGGCCAATGTGGGATAAAGCATTCTGAGACCATATCGCATGAAATGCCCCCACTTTACATGAATTAATCCTGGTATTCGTGGCCATATCCTATCCTCTCTGGCTTCAAATGGCTTCTCCTTGCATATTGGCTTCTTGGCATACGTGGGTTTGTCTTGCAAATTTCCTGAGTCACATTTGGAAGAGAATCTCCACCCCTGCAGCTTGAATTTTTTAACCTGTGGCCTCCTTCATTGCGTGCGTAGTTTCCTTTTCTTTTAGGTAATTTTTATGATAGTAAATGGCAATAGAATAGTAGTGATATAAAGAAGGAATATGTGGTCGCTACTATCGTTGAAAATGTTGCTACTATTCGACTTCCAGCACCAAGCTCATTGCTCACTCTAACACTAATAGCAGCATTAAACATGACAGGTACCATGAATACCCATCCCAAGATTGATGTGCAAACAGATATTGAATCCAATGCAATCTCTGCATTTTTTCAAAAGGCCAGCCAATATTTTCTTGTGCCTCAAACTCTTCATAACATAAATGTATTGTGCTATAACAAAAATCCACCATGATAAGCTCAAAACAAATGTTGCCCCAATAGTCCCCATCCAAGCTTGTAAATAACTAGCCGGCTCAATAACATGTGGATAAAAATGGTAACCAAAGAAATGTAAGCACTAGATGCCACAATGCTCTCTGCCTGCATAAACTTATGGATAGGAAAATTAGCAGCATAGGTGTATATTTGTGGGATTAGACCCAAAACAAATATTGCTGTTGCAGATTTTATTTCCTCAAACTCCCCCAGATGTAAAAGAATTTTCTTGCAAAATACATAGATTATTGTAAGGGGAATGGCAATTGCCATCAAAATGATTGTAGCTCTTTTGGAGGTACATTCCCAACATTCCAAATCTTCAATGCATCAAGATCGATAGTCAATTTCCCAAGAACATGCAATAATGTTATTAGAAGTTCTTCAAGACTTTATCATTCTCCTTTGTTAATCAGCAATTTTGAAAGGTTTATAATGATTAAAATCATTATAATCATTGTCCCTTTTCTCTTATGTACTTGTGCATAACCTTTCTCTTTTAGAAAATCCTTTATTTGCCTGAAAGCCCATCAATCCTGGCAGAATTTGTCGGGCCCCAAAATGGGTCCAGTTTTTAATCAATTCTGAAAATTGTGAATTTGTGTTTGAAGGCCTGCCAACTAGCCTTAAAAATCAATTCAATCAAATAACTAGGCCACAAAAATCGGCATGAGTGTTCAATCTTACATACTCTATCATACTGCAAGTTCTCAACCCATGACGAATTCTCAGTCAAAAGATTTTAATAGCCGAACATCCATACTTCAATTATCCTGCAAGCAAACAGTGTCAAAAAACATAAACTGGGCTCGGGATCGGCATTATAAATTGGGTTATTAATCACTTGGGATTCTAAAAACTAGGATATAGGTTCTTTTCCATGAGGAGAATATAATTCTATGGTTTGGGCTCATGATGAATCACAGGATGCATTTAGCGAATTTTCGAAAACAGGCACTTGGAAATTTTTAACTGGGAAATGTGTCAAAAGTAATTTTTGGCAAATGGACGAACATATGAAAGTATGCAAATGGATTTCTCATGACTTGGGAATTGGCATACTTCAATAATTTTTAGGACACAACACGATAGTATAATCCATTTAGGGTAACCAATCACAGGATCAAAGATATAATGTGCCAAATAGGGGTACAGATCAATCTAGATACCTTAGCCGTAAGTAAACAATATAAACTGGATTTTTAATCATGTTAGCAAACTGATCAAATGGATTTTTCATGATCTCAAAATTGGAACATATGAAGTGTCTAACCCTTGGAACACAATGCAAAAATAATTTCTTCATTTGGGTCAACTAGGTCAAAGATATAATTGGTCGAACAGGGCTTCTCAGAATTGTGAACAACTAGACAAGTGCACAAAATAGTAAATGACCAACTTTGGGGGGTTTGAAACCTAGTCAAACGGATTCAAAATGACTTGAAACTTAGAACATAGGTTCTCTAGTATGGACACTAAATAATCTCAAAGCAGCGGGTCATGACACATTCTTGGGTAAAAGATATTCAAAATGCAAACTGGGCCTCTGGTCGCTATTTGACACTTGGGCAGAATTGCAAGTTTTGGCACTAGCTCAAAATGGGACTTCACCGAATGATTCAGAATGGCAAAATAACATTTTGGATCACATGCATACATCAAATGAAAGGTGTTAAGCCACTCAAACACCATCTAAGCCTCAAACTAACAACCGACCACATATGCATAAAAGGCACTTTAGGGCATGATTTTCTCAAAAATTTCTATATGTGACTCAAAATTTTCTATATGTGACTCAAAATTGACCATGCAATTTTTAGTCCCAACAGATTCCTTGGGAAGGCGTTACATCTAGTATTAGAGCCCGAGTTTCTACATTGGGAGCTCTAGGTATACTGGAACGTCACTAGTTGTCAACTAGTTAAACAAAACAAGGACTTTGAACTATCATGTGTATCTCTTTTAAACTAAAACTTCAAACTAGGTGAACTAAGGCAGAACTTAAAACTGTTACTTGCATATGTTTCACACTTCAACACTTAGTTGTTAAAACTAAAAATTATACTTAAACCTAAACACAGGCAAAACTAAAATTGAACTTAGTTTGTTTGCAAAACATGTGTCTTATATATATATATATATGCTTTACAGTAGAATGCTTTATGGTTGTAATAGTATTTTGCATCTTGGATATTGTTGTAGGATGGTATCTGGGATGAGGTTTTCTGTTAGAGGCCATGGTAGAGGTCATGGTAGAGGTCGTGAATGTGGCAGAGCTATCAGTGTATGTGAGTCTATCCGTAGAGGGCCTACTCAGGAAGAAAGTAGGGGAGAGCATGTTAGTGAGCAACAGGAAGAGAACCTTAGAGGGGACCAAGCTGAGTCTAAGGACGTTGAGTTGAGATAGATGATGCAAACCATTCTTGATCGCCTGCCCCCTGTTCATGATTAGCATAGAGCACATCAGTCAAAACATGAGCATAGATCCAAGTCTAGGAGCCCTTAGAGGGATCGACATAGATCCATTGTATTTGCTCAGATGAAGGACCTTTTGAGATCCAAGGTCAAGCCCTTTAATGGGCAGGGTTCTGGATATGTGGCCGAACAGTGGCTTATTGCCCTTGACAGGATTTTTGCTATGCAGGACTTTGACAGTAATGTTAAAGCGAGATTTGTTATTACCAACCTAGAGAATTTTGGGGCCACTTGGTGGACAATTGAGGAAAAGAAGTTGGGCATAGATATGAACAGTGTCACTTGGGAGCTATTCTTGGAGAGCTTCCATGAGTGATTCCTACCAGAAGAATGGAAGCAGCAAAGAGCAGATGAGTTCCATAAATTCAGGTAGTACTCTATGATTGTAACAGAGTATGAGTGCAAATTCTACGAGCTCATGTCCTTTTTGAGATTCAGTGACAACCCAGCTTAGTTGACACAACACTTCATTAGAGGTTTAAACAAGCATATAATTGGGGATGTTAAGGTATTTGAGCCTAAAAACCTCAAGGATGCGGTATGACAAGCCATCCTTGTAGAACAAAGTGTCAACCTTGGATAGGGAGGTTTTGTAGGAGTGCCTACAACATCAAGATCTAAGGCCAACCACAACTTAGGTGGAAATAGAAAGCCTCTTTTTCCTAAGGAGAAATAGTATCAGTAGTAGCCTCAGCAGCAGAAGGGATCATACCCTCAGGCTCAAGGTGGTGGTGGACATTCTAAGTCCAAGAACAACTGCAATGCTCAGTGCAGTAAATGAAATCAGAACTCTCAACCCGTATAGAGCAATCAATCTTTTTCTAGTAGGGATAGCCACTAGCAATCAAATGCACCACCTATAGGGAGAGGATCTGGTAGAAGTATAGGATGTTTTACATGTGGGCAGGTTGGACATTTTGCAGCTCACTATCCATAGCAAGCACCTCAGTATTCAGATCCTAGGCTAGCAGTATCTGAGCCCACAGTTGGAGATGTAGGTAGAGCTCATAGAGTGTTTGCAGCAGTAGATCACCATCAAGCAGACCATCAGGGGACAGTGGTTGAAACTACAAGAGTTATTTGAGGTACACCTCTCTTAGTGTTTTTTGATTCAGGCGCTACATATTCTCTTATTTCTCCATCTCTAGTTGCTAAGCGTAAACTAGAAGTGGTTAAGCAAGATCATGGTTGGCAAGCGGAACTAGCCTCAAGCACTAAGGTTTCCACAGATTCCATAGTTCATAAGTGTGGGCTTAGCATAGGAGGATTTGATATTGTAGTTGACCTTCAGGTTATATCTCTTGGCTCCTACAATGTGGTCTTAGGTATGGATTGGCTTGGCTCTCATAGAGCTAGCATAGACTGTAGGGAGAAGACTATTATGTGTCAGGATGACCAAGGGAAGGATGTGAAGATTTTTGGGATACCAAGACCTATATCTCTATGGATGATTTCTACTATGCAATTGAAGCAGAGTTTTCATAAGGGATGTCAGATATTTGTTGTTATGGTAAATGAGCTTGATGAGGAAGATCCTGTGAGAAAGACTTTAGATCACCCTATTTTATAGGAGTATGCAGATGTTTTTTCGAGTGAGATTTTGGGCACACCCCACAAAGAGGGACATCGATTTCATCATTGACCTCATTCCATGAGCGAAGCCTATCTCTAGAGCTCCTTACCATATGACTACATAGGAATTGGGTGAGTTGCGTCTTCACCTAGAGGAACTTTTGGCCAAGGGGAGTATCCAACCTAGTGTGTCACCATGGGGAGCTCCAGTGCTCTTTTTGAAAAAGAAAGATGGTTCTTTGTGCTTTTGTATTGATTACAGACAACTAAATAAGGTGACAATAAAGAACAGGTATCCTCTACCAAGGATCGATGATTTATTTGATCAGATCAAGGGAGCTACAGTATTCTCCAAGATCAACGTTAAGTTAGGATACCATCAATTTCACATAAAGGAAGCAAAAAATTGCAAGACCATCTTCTAAACTCACTATGGGCATTATGAGTTCACAGTGGTACCTTTTGGGCTGAAAAATGCTCCATCATTTTTCATGAGCTTGATGAATGGGGTGTTTCAATCTTATCTTGACAAATTTGTACTTGTGTTCCTTGATGATATATTGATATATTCTAAATATTAGAAGGAGCATGAGGAACATCTGTGATTGGTATTGTAGTGCTTGAGAGATAATTAGCTTTATGCCAATGCGACTAAGTGTGAATTCTTCCAATTAGAGATATAGTATTTAGGGCACATCATATCAGGTGAGGGTATCTTTGTAGACCTGGCGAAGATCCAAGCAATAGTAGATTGGCCTACACCCACTACTGTGTCAGAGATTTGTAGTTTCATGGGTCTAGCTAGTTATTATTGCAAATTCATCCAAAACTTCTTCAAAATAGTGCATCCTATCACTTCCCTTCAAAGGAAAGGAAAGAAGTTTATATGGATGAAGAAATGTGAGGAAGCATTTCGGTAGCTCAAAGAGCTTTTGACCAGTGTACTGATCTTAGCAGTACCTGATCCAGAAGGTGATTTCATGGTATGTACAGATGCTTCCCTTGAGGGGATTGGAGCGGTTTTGATGCAGAATGGACGGGTGATTGCATATGATCATGCAAGCTCAAGGATCACACGCTGAATTATCCTACACATGATCTTGAGTTAGTAGCAATAGTTCATGCTTTGATGAGATGGAGACATTTCTTGTTGGGGCATAGATTCAAACTACATAGTGATCATCATAGTCTTCAGTACATTTTCACTCAGCCTAATTTGAATGCTCACCAAAGGTGATGGACGGAATTTCTATGTCAGTATGACTTTGAGGTAAAGTACATTCAAGGGAAGGAGAACATGGTGGTAGATGCTTTGAGTCATAGGAGACATGCGATATCATCGATGACTCTTAGTGTTTATTTGAGGAGTCAGATTCTTCAAGCACTTCCTACCGATTCTTGATATCAGGAGGTGTGCAGAGAGATAGTTTCAGGGAGACCTTTAGAGGGTAAGTTTTTAGGCTATGTCCTAGAGTCAGATGGCCTTCTAAGACATTTAAGAAGGATTTATGTGCCGCTACTAGATGAGCTTTGCACCTTACTCAACACATCCAAGTGTCAAGAAGATGCCTATTGATTTGCAACATTTATTCTATTGGTCTGGGATGAAGCGTGACATTGTTGATTATGTGGCTAGGTGTCTTGAGTGTCAGAGACTCAACGTAGAACACTAGCATTTGGCAAAACTCTTGCAACCAAATCTCATTCCTTCATGGAAATGGGACATCATCTCTATGGACTTCATAGTAGGATTGCCTATGACTGCTCATCATCATGATGCTATCATGGTCACCGTTGATCGGTTGACTAAGGTGGTACACTTTTCACCAATCAGGTCTTCCTACACTATAGCTTATGTAGCTAATGTCTTCATGTAGGACATCATGAGACTACATGGTATTCCTTGAAAGATCATTTCAGATAGGGATCTTGTATTCACTTCCGCATTCTAGACATCGTTGCAACACGAGCTTGGAGCACAGTTAAATTTTGATTTGGCATAACACCTAGAGACAGATGGTTAGACAGAGAGAGTGAATCAGGTTCTGGAAGATATGTTAAGGATGTATGTAATGGATAGGCAGACACATTGGGAGGACTATATTTACCTAGTAGAGTTTGCTTAAAACAATGGATATCACAATTCTATTAGCATGGCACCATTCCAAGCTTTATATGGATGTCCTTGTCATACACCTTTGAGTTGGGGCAGTCTTGAGGATCACATCCTATTGGGCCCTGAGATGTTTTGTGATATGGAGCAACAGGTAGTACATATCCATGAGCACTTGACTATAGCAAAAAATAGGCAGAAAAAGTACGTTGATGCACATAGGATAGATAAGCAGTTTGTTGTGGGAGATAAGGTATTCCTGAGAGTGCATATGCAGAAGAGTCTGATCCATTATGGAAAGGGTTCGAAGCTAGCACCTCGCTTTGTGGGACCATTCGAGATTCTTAAGAGGATTGGTCGAGTTTCCTATCGCCTTGCTTTACCACCCAACCTAGCTCACATTCATGATGTTTTCCATGTTTCAGTACTTAGGCAGTATATCCGATGTAGTACATGTTCTTGATTGGAATGCATTGCAAGTAGAGGAAAAGAAGCTGGCTTTGGAACCAATTCATATTCTGGAGCAATGGGAGTTAACCCTTAGAGGTCAAACCATAGAGCAAGTAAGGGTCCAATGGAACCCTACTGATGACTCTTCAGCTACATGGGAGGATGTAGCTAGATTATGAGATTTATATCCCTACTTGTTTGTAGGCTTCCAGGAGTAAGCCTAATCCTAAGGGGATGGATGTAGTGCTTGCACTAGTTTACATTTTTTCTAGTTACATCGTTGCTATCATTGACAATCTATGTTAGGTTAGTTTCATGTTTGATGGTTAGTAGCATTATTTTGAGACTATTAGATATTGTGTTACAGATTCAGTTGATATATGATGAGATTACTTGGACTCTAAATTTCATGTATGCATGATGATTATTACATTATTCTCAGTTATTGATGATGTTTAGCTAGATGGATTATTATGTGTTGTCTTATGGATACTTACCCCATACTGCAAGTGGATGGTGCGCATGTTTGCTTTCTTTATGTATGGTGTTTCTAATGTGGTTAAGGAAGGAAGTTGTAGTCACCTACTACACAATATCTACACAATGCACCACTTCCTGCCATTACCTGTTTAGCTTAGCATATATATATTGCGTATGTACATGCATGGATTTTATGTAGGTTATAGGTATCGGGTATCGACTTCTCCAAATTTTTAGGATGAGCGTACCCTATCGTACTATCTCAATGGTAAGAGAGGGGAGATAAATTTTCAAGTCCAAATCGTAAACCCTTAAACCATTTTTCTTAGAAAGGTAGGACAAGTATCTGAGATGTTTACCTTCCGAATGCATCTGATGACGTAATTTGTGATTTTAACCCCTTAGACTAATTTTGTATGGACTGTTCTATGATGGGTTTTTATATTTTATTTCGGAGGTTTTTGGTGAATTTTCTATTAATTAAGTCTAAATTAAAAGATTTAATTATTTTAGAAAAAAAATTAAAAAGATATTTTGATATTTTGATATTTTGATTTTAATTAATTAAATGGGAAATTAATTAATTAAAAGAATTTAATAATTAAAAATATATATAATTTAAAAATAATAATAATAATAATAATAAAAGAGAATTAAAATAAAAGTCATAAGTCTACCTAAGAGTATGTGCACCCCTTTTTATGCACGTGTGTCTACAACACATGAGTTAGAGCACAAATTAAGCACATGGTGTCTACAACCTTGTGACTCATCTAGAAGGTTGGAAAAGGCTTGTGCTTAGTTCTCAACGCTTATCTTATATTATTGTTGTTTCTAGAGACATTCTAGGTGCTTCCTAGGAGGTCCTTATATACAGGCATTCCTAGTAGCCCAATGTGGTTTTTGGGTGGATCCGCAAGCATTGGATAAGGAAGGGGCTTTACTCTATAGATTCTAAGGAGAAGTGAATTAGCATTAGTGTCTAGGTAGACACTCGTGATTTTGCATATGTTATTTCGCTTCTTCCACTTCCTATCTTCTTCATGTCTTCTAAATGCTTTCTGAGGATTTCATGTGATGAATGTTTCATTAGTATGCATTCCTGTTGTGGATGTTTAAATTTCTATTTGGAGAAACCATAATATGCGTATTACTCTCTTCAGTGGATTTAAGGAAATTATCGGGGTAGGGTTTGAATATATTAGGAAAAAAAAATCCTCTAGGGAAAAATGTATTGATTGGGATTATGCAATAAGATTTTCCATCAATTGAATTTGAAAATTTGAATAATAAGGATATATATATATATAAATGGGCATATAAATTTGTATATATATAAATGTGTGTGTGTGTGTGTGTATGTATGTATGTGTGTGTGTGTATATATATATATATATATATATATATATATTCCTTTTAAGAAAAGAAAAAATGAAAAAAAAACTCTCTTTCTATAGATCTGGTTCAATAGTTCATGATTAAATGAATTAATCTAAATGTGTGTTAGAAAACAATCTTTTAATATATAGATTCTGAAAATGTTTATTGATAAATATTTATATATTAAAAAAAATGTTTAAGAAAATACCTTTGTAACATATGTGGAAACATTCTTTTTAAAAGAAAGTCTATTAAAAAAAAATTTAATTGTTAATTTGGGAAGGGAAAGACCCGTACCCCCACGGTCATCATGCGCAAGTGGAAGCATTGATTGTAGAGTACAAGGTCTACGGAAGAGTTTGATTTATTTTATTTTATTTTTAAATTTAATGCTTTTGGGAGGGACGAAACCCATGCCCCATTGAACCCGCAAGTTGGCAAAGTACCTATTGTAGACTTGCGATAGCAGGGTATTGCATACCTACAGCAAGCTTGCATCGCAAGTAAGGTACAAGGTTTCATTTACTTTTATGTTAATGTTAATAAGTATATGTTATAAATTTATTATTATATTTTGTTATTTAAGTATAATGTTATTAAAAGTTATTGCTGTCAAATATTTATAATATTAATTATTAAATATTTTATTAATGAAGTTTTATTTAATAATAGTTAGTTTAGTTAATAAATTTTAAATAAATGATATAGTTTTATATTTAAAATTAATAAATTAATTTAATTAAAATTTGTTTAATTAAGGTTAATAAGAATGAAGTTTTTTTTATATATTATTCAATTATTATTATAATTGGGTTTCTCAAGAATTGTAAATTGATTTAATGGAAAGCAATAAATGATTTAAAAGAATTGTCATTCCTAGAGTATTTTAGAAAATTGATTCAAAAAGTTATGAAGGAAATTTCGATCTATCAAGACAAATACATGGGTTAGGAAAAATGCACAATGTTCCTTCACTTGATGTCTAACTTTGAAATGGAAACTAAAACCCCACTTTAAAACTCTACTATGTGATTTTAGCAAACCCAAACATGTGCTTTGTAGTGCCTGCCCCTAGTTCGCATTTTTGTTATTAATACCAAACTCTTTTAGGTTAGTTTTATGCTTATGATTAGAAGCATTGTTTTAAGATTATCATATATTGTTTTACATTCAGTTGATTATATGATGAGATTACTTGATACTCTATATTTCAGATATGCACGATAATTATACAATGTTTTTAGTTATTGATGATGATTTATTATTGCATGTGTTTTCTTATGAATACTTACACCATACTTGAATGTGTATGGTGTGCATGTTTGTTTTCTTTATATATGGTGTTTCTGATGTGGTTAAGGAAGGGAGTCGTAGTCACCTGCTAGTCGGGATCTACACGATGCACCACTACCTGCCATTGTTTGTTTAGCTTAGTATGTATTGTGCTTGTACATGTGTTGATTTTATACAGGTTGCAAGTACCAGGTATCGACTTCCCTGAATTGCCAGGATGAGTGTACCCTATCACATTATCTCAATGGTAAGAGAGGGGGAGATAAATTCTTAAGTCCAAATCCTAAACCTTTAAGCCTTTTGTCCTAATTGATAATTAGGACAAGTATCTAAGTCAGTACCCTCTGAATGCATCGAATGATGGTAATTCATGATTATAACCCTTTTGTTTGATTTAGTATGTGTTTTGATCACTAATTAATTACATAATTTCCTTTCATGTCTTCTTCGTGCCTATGGATTGTAAATCTGAATTCTTTGTAATGAAACCCTTAAAAGTTTTAATATTGTAAATTGTAAAATGCTAGCCAATGTCTTCTGCACGCGTAGAAATTGGATAAGTAATCAGAAACCCTCGTTACATAGATTAAAGAGATTAAAAATCTGATTGGGAAGGGGTTGAAATTGGAAATGAAAATCTTATATTGAAAATTCGAATAATTGAAAGTGTTTCCTCTATTAGACTATATTTGGAATTATATTTTAAAAAAATAAAAATAAAAATTAATTAATTAATTAAAATAATAATAATAATATGCATTTTATTACTCTTGGAGGTGAATGATTTTTTAAAAATTAAATTTTAAATGAAATTTTTTTTTTAAAAAAACAAATTTTAAAAAAAAAAAGATTAAATATGATTTGGGAGGAGGTGGGTTCCACCCCACCCATTTACCTTTTTACCTACCCTGTATTTGGTGGCTCATGAGATTGCAATAAATCGCATACTGTACCTATGATTTTATTAAGTCATATTTGATTGTTTTTAAATTCAAAACCAGCGGCTTTATAAATGTGTTAAGTTTCATTAAAAGTTTTTTTTTTTTTTTTAATTTATTATAAACAATTTTTTTATTCTAAGTTTTGTATAAAAGTTACGAATGGTATTAATATTGTATTTCAATTTAATAATACTTTTATTAATATAAAATTTATTAAGTAATAAAATTTTGGGAGACGAATTTTGGAAGCGAATCTTCTCACAATTCTCGATTGGTTGCATGTCAGCATCAGGTTGAGGTAGGATCTTGTGTTACGATCACTAACTGAATTATGCAATTTGATATTCCTGTCTACTTCGTGATTGTAAGAACTTGTCTGCTCGAATGTGTGAATTCTCTATTCTGGATCTTTTGCTATTTGATTTCATCTGTAAATCCAGATTGAAAAACTATTTAGAAAAACCTTGTTCGTAGGTAAAAAGGGAATTTGGATTAAATTGGGTTTTGGTTTTAAATTTTATTTTATTTTATTTTTTTAAAGGAATTGAGAAAATTAAATTTGAGAGGGTTTGGTTTTGAAAATGAAAATTTTAGATTAAAAATTTGAATAGTTGATAGTGTTTTCTCTATCATACTATAATTGCAAATTATATATATATATATATATATATATATATATATATATATATATATATATATATATATATATATATATATATATATATATATATATATATAATTATTTGTAAAAGGGAGATTGTTGTGGGAATGAACTTTATTAAAAATAAAGTTTAAAACAATTAAATTAAATATATCTTTTTACACATGTTGGGAGGGTGGAAATTGTTTTAATGTTTTAAATTAAAAACAAATTATAAAAATATAGACATAATATATTGGGAAGGGGGTTTTACCCATACCCCCCCCCCCCCCATGTACCTGTTCACGGCATCAAATGTTGCGCTGAGCCACGCGGGCTATAAACGCAGTGCTTTATGCATTTTTTTTAATTATCATTTTTAAATTTATTAAAATTTGTTAATAGTCATTTTAATATATATTAATTTTTAATTATTATTTTAATTAATAATTATTATTAACAAGTTTTAAAGTATTAATAGTATTAAAAGATTTTAATATTTTTATAATAAGTTTCTATTTATTAATTAAAATAATAATGCATTGAAATATAGATTATTATTATTTTATTAATAAATTTATTATTAATTTTATTAATTAATAATCAATTGATAATTATTGAGATATTAATATAGCAATGTAATTATTAATTAATTTAATTGTAAATTAATTAAGTTTTATTGATAATGAAGATAAAACTAATAGAATTGTATATTATTCTACCAACAAGAATTGTTTTATTGACTTAAGTTAAATAGATTACTCTTAGGTTATTTTAGGACATTGATTCTAGCTAACGGGGGTAATTCTATAAACAAATGGGTTATTTTGAGAAATAAACTTAGAATCTTATACACCTGAAACAAACTTTGAAATGTAAATTGAAACTTTAACTTTAACTCTGTATTTTCAAATCAACCAACTATTAGACTATTATGACGTTTCCTATGTACTGTCTATGTAAAGGCTCGAGGATTATGTGAATGTGATGTTATGTTGTTTTGATCTTGATCTTTTAAACCCAACCCTGGTGATGTGCTTAGTATGCTCTATGATGGATGTTTTTACTGGTTGTTGTTGCTTTCCAGTTTCCTTGTGTGAAGTTGAGGTGTATGTATATGAGATACCTGACTTAACCATCTTTGAATCATTGATTAGTTATAATTGATTTGCCTTCCAGTCGCTTTGAGAGGACTGAGATGTTTTGGATGATTTGTTCTTGAAGATGTCATGTTGTGACATGTTTGACTTGACCATTTTGGAGTCTTCGATCAGTATTATTTTGGGATGTTTTATGGTTGCTCATTGACAACCAATGGATATTGTGGGATACTTTTTGGTTGCTCGTTGGAGAATTGATGGATATTGTGATTATTATTTGATGCTTTCCAATTGCTCGTGGAGAACTGATGTGATTATTGTGGATTATACTTATGATGCTTTCTAGTCACTTGTATAGGACTAAGGTGATTTTATTATGATTCTTTGATTTGTGATTTCATGAGCTTAAGGTAGGTAATCTATATGTAGTGTCGGGAAGTGGCTTGCAATGGGGGTCGGGGCCCTAAGTGGCTACCAGGGTAACTCATTGTAAATTATTTTAATAAGTGATAACATTTACACTAAATGAGAGTAAAATGAACCTAACAAGATTAAATGTATATTCTCGCCCATGCCTTGAGTGCTAGTATAGACTAGGATGGGAGTAGAGAGAATGCTTGGTTATGACCTTACTTTTCGTAGTATGCCTCGTCAGTATGAGAGGATATTAGTGGTCGCAGGGATCACTAGGGACCCGTGGTTCCTAAGGGATTGCTCGAGTAACTCCGAACATGATTCGTGCGATGACACTTGCCCGCTTATATAGTAGATTCCTACATGTCTGTGTTGTGCCTCTAGGTCTAGATGTTGATCTATGTGTTGGAACCTTTGAGTTAGTATACTTTTAAGATTTCCTGGACTTAGAGAGTATTTGTGTTATATGATTTGATATTATGTTTGGGACTTGAGACTATCTCCTCAACGTAGTGGGAGTGGATCATTTATGTTCCACACAGTCGGGTGGTAGTGCTTTTTCACTTTTACCATTTGAGATCCGTCCATTTCTACCATGGCTGGAGCTTCTTGGGATGCTTGTTTATCATGACTAGGTGATATTATTTACTGGTGTATTTCCTTATATTGATGATTGGCATGTTAGATTTCTTTATGCATATATTGTAGAATGTTTAGGTGTCACATCCCTATTATGATAGTACCGATGATCTCTTCGATGACTTGGGATGTTACGCGTGGGGGATGGCTAGGGCCCATGATGGTCTAATGACGCTATTGATGGTTGGGAGGAACCACGCACTTAGATTAGTTGTGTTTTATGATGTTATATCTTTATGATTGATAGATGTATCATGTATGTTATTAGTATCATTTATTTTATTGTACTTGTATCATGGATCTGAGGAGGATGTTGTATTTTATTTTATATGTATATTCTTTTAGCCTTTCATACCCTGTGACATGTACAGTGGATGATTGAGCATTCCGAATTAATTTTCCAAGAGGCATTCGGAACAAATGTATATTAAAAGGACATTGGACTTTATAATTATTCTTTCATGTAGATGTGGTAGTTGTTAGACTTAGAATTAATTAAATTTAAATGTGACTCAACGTCTTGGGATCCTTAAGGAATGTAACTTGTTATGTATGTTTGTTGATGATTACATGTTATTGCTTCCGCTACTATGTGATTGATGTGAATGATTTATCTTTCTAATTTTAAAATAAAAAAATGTTTGGCAAACTTAGTAAAACTTTAGGTTAATTCTTTTGGATCCCTTGGCGGGGCATTACATGCTTGCATTTTGTGTTTTCTTTACGCTATCTATTTCGGATTTTTGGGTTGACTAGATGGTTGACCAATTATAGGACATCTACCAAAGGCTCAAGGGTTATGATATGTGATGTCGTACTAATGTCTTTGAACTCGATCTTTTTAAACCCAGCCATGGTTATGTGATGGCATGCTCTATGATGTGGGTGGTTTACTAATTTTTATTGTCTTCTAGTCTTCATGTGTAAGCTCGAATATATGTATGTGAGATACTTGACTTAACCACTTTTGAGTCATCGATCAGTTGTATTTGGATTACTTTCTAGTTGCCTTGATAGGACTAAAGTGTTTGTTTGATCTTGATGATGTCATGTTGTGACATGTGTGACTTGACCATTTTGGAAGTCTTGATCAGTATTATTTTGAGATATTTCTCAATTGCTCGTTGAGAACCAATGGATACTGCGAATTGTCATATGATGGTTTTTAGTTGCTTGCAGAGAACTAATATGATATTATGATTATCTTTATTATGCTTTCCAGTCGCTTGTATAGGACTGAGGTAATTCTGTGATTTTTTGATTTCATGAGCTTAGGGTAGGTTATGAAAATGTAGTGTCGGGAAGTGGCTTGCAATGGGGCTGGGGGGCTAAGTGGTTGCCAGAGTAATTCATTGTAGGTTATTTAATAAGTGAAAATATTACACTAAATATTGACTTAAATGAACCTAATAAGATAATTGTATGTTCTCGCCCATGCCTCAAGTGCTAGTACTGACTGGATGGGAGTAGAGAGAACGCATGGTTGTGACCTTGCATTCCATAGTATGCCTCATCAGTATGAGAGGATACTAGTGGCTGCATAAGGATCACTAGGGGGTCAAGGTCTATTGAAAGACTACCAAGGTAACCCTAGTGTGATTCATGTGATGACACTTTCCTACTTATATAGTAGATTCCTACGTGTCTTGTGTGCCTCTAGGTATAGATGTCAGTCTGTGTTGGAACCTTTGAGTTAGTATACTTTTAGGATTCCTAGACTTAGAGAGTACTTGTGCTATGTGATTTGATAACATGTTTGGGACTTGAGATTATCTCCTCAGCATGGTGGGAGTGGGCCATTTAGGTCCCATGTGGTTGGGTGGTAGTGCTTCTTCACTATTACCATTTGGGATCTTTCCAAGACAATGTGGCTAGAGCATTCTTTGTTGGCATTTATCTTCATCCTTTTCTTGGATCATTATGATGGAAACGTATCCTTATATTGATGATTAGCATATGATAGATGTTGTTAGCTACTTGTAGAGTCATCTTATGCTTTATTTTGCATGTTATATTTCTTTATGCATATGTTGTAGCATGTTAGATTTCTTTCTGCATATGTTGTAGTATGTTTTAGGAGTGACATTCCTACTATGATAATATCGATGATCTCTTCGATGACTTGGGATGTTATGCGTGGAGGGATGGCTAGGGCCCATGATGGTCTAATGATGCTATTTACTGTTGGGAGGAACCACACACTTAGTTAATTGTGTTTTATGATGATGTTTCATGTATGGTATGTGGTTTCATTTACTTTATTGCACTCACATCATGGATTAGAATAGGATGATGTACTTAATTTTCACATATGTATATTCTTTTAAGCCTTTCATACCCTGTGACATGTGCAGTGGATGATTGAGCATTCTAAAAATTAATTTGCCAAGAGACATTTGGAACAAATGTATATTGTTTAAGGACATTAGACTTTTCATTAATATTTCATGTGGATGTGGTATTAGATGGAATTAATATTAGTTAATTTAAATGTGATTCAACGTTAAGGGATCCTTAAGGAATGTAATCTATTATGTATGATTATGTATGTTTTCAGTTGAATAGATGTTATTGCTTTCGCTACTATGTGTTGATGTGAATGGTTTAACTTTCATGTTTCAAAAAAAAAAATGTTGCGAAACTTAGTGGAACTTTAGGTTAATTCTTTTGGATCTCTTGGTGGGGCATTACATTTGCATTGAAAGAGGAATCAAAAGACAGGTATCAACTCCTAGAACTCTCGAGTAGAATGGAATAGCTGAAAGGAGGAATATATCTATCATGGATTGTGCAAGGACTCTAATGATTGAAAAGAATATTGCTATCAAATACTGGAAGGAAGCTATCAACAGTACAGTTCATATCTTGAACCAAGTACAGCTAAAGAATGACTCATTCAAAACCCCCTATGAGTTATGGTATGGCTATAAACCCAATGTAAATTATTTAAAAGTATTTGGAAGTTAATATTACATCTTGAAATAATCTAGAAAAGAAAAATTTGATGTGAATGGTGATGAAGGTATTTTTTGGGATATTCTTGCAAGAGTAAGGCATATAGATGTTTGAATTTGTCTACTCACAAAATCATAGAAAGTGCACAAGTGAAAGTTGATGAGTTTGTAGAAAGGACTGAAGAAAAAAGAAAAAAGGAACCATAAGATTATAGGAGATTTTTTTTCATTGAAATTGATACATTACCAGATACATCTGTCAATCAAGTGACTTCTACTCCTGAGTCTTCCTCAGTCACCAAGTTGCAAGAAGTTCCAACCAAGTCACAAGGACCCGAGTCACAATCTAAAGCTACCGAGCTAATGCCTACCGAGTTAGAGCAGCCATAACTTGAAGTTGAAGCGCAAGAGGATGACAATGCAATTCATTCAAAAGGCAAGGAACCTGTATTGGCCAAGTATGTCAGAAGACATCATGCACCAGATCAGATTATTGGAGATAAATTTGAAGGTACTATGACAAGAAGTAAACTAAAAGGTAATTGTCTACTTGTTGCTTTTGAACCTAGAAATGTCAAAGACACATTGAAAAATGAAAGTTGGATTAAGGCTATGAATGAAGAGATAAAGCAAATAGAGAAGAACAAAACATGGACTCTTGTACCTAGGCCTAAAAATAAAAATGTGATTGGAACAAAGTGGGTATTCAAAAACAAGTTGAATGAAGATGGTAAGGTATCAAGAAACAAAGCTATATTGGTATGTAAAGGCTACTCTTAAGAAGAAGGAATTGATTATGGAGAGGCTTTTGCTCCTATTGCAAGATTGGAAGGTGTTAGGACCTTACTTGCATATGCTGCATACAAAAGATTTAAGGTATATCAGATGGATGTCAAATCAGCATTTCTCAATGGTATTCTTGATGAAGAAGTCTACATTGAGCAACCTGAGGGTTTTGTTGATCCAGAAAAAAAGGACATGGTCTACAAATTACACAAAGCATTGTATGGTATGAAACAAGCCCTTGTAGCATTGTATAAAAGATTGCATAACTATCTTATTCAGATTGGTTTCTAGAGAACTAATGATAATAGTAGCTTGTAGATTAAGGAAGGACCAGATAACAAATTTTTCTTGGTAGAAATATTTATGGATGATATTTTGTTTACAGGAAACGATGATCTATGCAAAGATTTTTCAAAGTAAATGAACAAAGAATTTGAAATGTCTATGTTTGGTGAGATTAAATTCTTTGTTGGTCTTCAGATTCACCAAAGCAAGAATGGTATCTACATCACTCAATCTAAGTACATAAAGGAGATACTCAACAAGTTTGGTATGGAATATTGTAAACCAGTTGGAACCCCCATGTGTACTAGACTAAAGCTTATTAAGGATGATGAATCAAAAGAGGTAGATCAAACCTTATATAGATCAATGATTGGAAAGTTACAGTATGTGGTTCATACAAGGCCTAATATTGCTCTTGTAGTTGGTATAGTAGCAAGATTTTCAGCAAAAACCAAAGAAAATCATATGATGGCAATCAAAAGGATCTTGAGATACTTGAAAGGCACTGAAGATTATGGCTTTTGATATAAACTTGGAGGAAATTTGGACTTAGAAGTGTTTGCTGATGTTGATTCGGCTAGAAATCCGGATGATAGAAAGAGTACAAGTGGTGGAGCATTCTTTCTAGGAAAGAGGTTGGTATCATGGATAAGCAAAAGGCAAAATTGCACATCCCAATCTACAGCAGAAGTAGAGTATGTTGCAGCAACAGTGAATTATTCTACTATTGTTTTGATTAAACAGTTATTGGAAGGCATGAAGGTTGAGATCAAAGAACTAGTTGTTATGTTTTGTGATAATAAAAGTGCAATTAACATATCCAAGAACCCAGTGATGCATTCCAAAACCAAGCACATTGCAATAAAATACCATTTTGTCAAAGAATTGGTGCAGGATAAGGAGATCAAACTGAAATATTTCCATACAAAAGAATAAATTACTAACAGATTCACTAAGCCATTACTTAAGGATTCATTCTTGTATCTAAGAGGCAAGTTAGGGGTCATTCCCCTATCTGAAGCTCACTAAAATGAAGTTTTAGTGATGCATCAACAGGAACCAAGTTGAAGATATATCAGTTGATGTAGCA
This sequence comes from Cupressus sempervirens, assembly GCA_028749045.1. Lineage (NCBI taxonomy): Eukaryota > Viridiplantae > Streptophyta > Pinopsida > Cupressales > Cupressaceae > Cupressus > Cupressus sempervirens. The sequence continues at coordinate 124,309,399 of CM053785.1, read as the reverse complement.
CAGTCATGGAAACATTGCACATGAATCAGTACTTAAGGTACATTGTTACTCATTTGGTATGTGTTGTCTTTGACATGTTTTTTCAAAGAGGGAGAGTTTACTGTCATATCTTTCTGAAATTTGAATTTTTTTGTGGAGAGTTTTCTATTTGGAAAAGAAGCTATGTAATTCATTCATAGAGGGAGATTACTATATTAGAGAAGTTTGTGGCATAAAATTTAAGGGGGAGAAAATTTTTATCATAAAAATACTTGTTTTCAAATTTCATTATGCTATGACATGTTGTGTTGCCATCAATGCCAAAGAGGGAGATTGTTGGATACAATTGTCCAATTGTGTGTAGTCTTTGATGGTACACAAATATCATATCAATTATTTGTTAATGTCTACTAAGCTCAGTTGGTTAGCAAAGCAAATTTCAGCGTCTATTGAGCGTTCCTGGAAAATACTCTATGGAAATAGTTTCTACCAAGCTCACTCGAGCGTCAAAGAATTTTGTGGCAAAATTCAGTGTTAACTAAGCTCACAAGGTTAACAAAGGAAAATTAGTGTTTACTGAGTTCACTCAGTCTCCAAAGGATTTTGCAGAGTTCACAGTGTTAATCGAGCCTCTGTTGGTTATCACAAGAAATCATTTTTGGAGCAGTGTTTATGGAGCAAGGTCAGCTAATGAAGGATTTTTTTGTTTTGGAAAATAAAGTTTAATTATTTCATGTAATGATTGTAGCCAACTAATGTAATGATTATTGGTAATTGTAAGTTGTAAATGAGCCGACTTGATAATCTGAAAGGTATTTATGAAAGGTCAAATTGAGAATTCAAATGTATGGATGAGCAAGCAAAGAAGATAGTGTGAGTAAACTTTGAAGGATGGTTATATATCCTTGAGAAGCAGCAAAGTTTTATTCGATTAAAGAGGATCTAGTGGAGCAGAACAGAGATATGTATCAACAATTCAATTGCATCTCATTCAAGTCTATTCATTGTTACTTTCTCACCATTGTAGAAGTGATTTATAAAATCTCTTAACAGAGTTGGTTTAATAGCCATTTGTAAATTCTCTAACAAGGTGACAGTTCTTTTGAATTGTTCTAAAGACCTCTAACAAGGCCACTCCTAACAGGGTGATTGAATCCTTTAACAAGGTCACACCTAACGGTGTGTATTGTAAACTTTAACCAAGTTGGCTCTTAACAAGGCTCACTTTAGAAAAATGAAAATCAATAGCTAGTTACTCGGTGGTTTTTCCCATATTGGATTTCCACGTTAAATCTAGTGTCTCATATGTTCATGTTATTTCTTTTATGGTTGCATGTTAATAACTATGAATACTTAAAGATCGGTAACAAGTTAACATACACTGCATCTATCAAGTTACAGCATTTTTCTATATGTTTACCAAGTGACAGCAATAACTAGTTTTATCAGACATCTAAGGGATCTGTGGATTTGTTTTTGTGGTAACTGATTCACCCCCCCTCTTAGTTACTTCATCTATATTTGCAACAGTATAACATTTTGCATCTATAATGTGAAGTTAGGATTAAAGTGTGTTGGGATTTTGCCACTTGGAAACCTTGACTAGTTAGAGAGCCACTTAGAGTTATGGATGCTCTTCTTCCATTACATCCTCTTGCATCCCATGGTCTTAGATGTATTTAGGAATGGTAGTAGAGTTAGTGTTAGACCCAAAACCCCGCTTAGGTTTCTTATGTCCATGAGCATCCTGGCTAGCCTCTTTTGCTCTCAGGTTAAGACATGCCCCTAGTTACCCTTTTGATCACATGAAGACATAACTTCCAGTATATCTTACACATAGGATAGCTATACCCTTCAACTTAGGGATTAGTGACATAGGAGTGCACTAATCCAATCTGTTAGCAATAGCTTATTTCTCATCACCTTGGAAAAAAGGAGTCAATTAAAAACCAAATCAAGGTGAGCGATAAACTATTTACTAACATGATGTATCCAAGACATTTTGGAGAGAAGAAGTCAATACAGTGGTGTACACTATGAATAGAGTAAAGATCAAAAAAAGTATGAACAAGACACCCTATGAACTATGGTTTGGTCATTCACCATTATTTAAGTATTTCAAAATATTTGAAACTAAGTGTTATATTAAGAGAGATGATGATTTAATCCAAGAAGTGATGAAGGTACATTTCTTGCCTATTCATTAAAAAGCAAGGCATACATATGTTTTAATCATAGGACTAAGACTATAAATGTTAAGATTGATGAAAAGTTTGGAACTAGGGAAAAGATGGTAGATTAATTTTCAGATGAAGAAGAAGATAATTATTGAGAAAAGACAAGAGCAGAGATTTGAACCTAAAGATGAGATAAGAGTTGAGATGTCAACTCCTACCCCTAACTAGAATCTGACAAAGAATCACCTCCAGAGAAAATAATTGAAAGCAAAGACAAAGGTGTGATGACAAGAAACAAAGTTAATGAAGAGATATGTATGATTTCTCAAGTTGAAACTAAGAGTGCAGATGAAGCATGTAAAGATGATCACTGGATTCAAGCAATGAAGGAAGAATTAGATCAGATTGTGAAGAATGAAACATGGGAGTTAGTTCCTAGACCTAAAGATAAGAATGTGATAGGAACCAAATGGGGATTTAGAAACAAGATGAATGAGCAAGGTGAAGTTGTGAGGAACAAGGCTAGACTTCTATGCAAGAGATAATCATAGTAACAAAGCATAGACTATGAGGATACATATGCACCTATAGCTAGAATGGAAGTAGAATGTTCTTGGCTTATATAGTGAATAAGAAGTTCAAGGTATATCAGATGGATACTAAATCAGCCTTCCTAAATGGAGAACTTGAAGAAGAGGTATATATTAAGAAACTTGAAGGTTTTCCTTTGAAAGAAGTTAAAGATATGGTATGCAGACTAAAGAAAGCTCTATATGGTCTAAAGTAAGCACCTTGTGTAGTGCCTCTCCCATTTGAATTTTTTAGGTCGTCTTGATGGATGCACCCTTGCTGATCTTTTGTTGTGATGGATCATGATTGTGACCCTAAGTGGTCTACACCGTTGAGGTGTTTGGATTTATGTTTCTTTATCAGTTGCATTGATTATGCTTTTGAATGATCTTTGAGATTATGATGTGATTTTTGGTTCACTGAGGTTTGTGCCAGTGGTTACCAGGATCGATGTGGTATCATGAGGTTGTTCCGTGATTACCCTGAGATGTGTGCAGAGATTGCACTATATTCTTTTACCATGCTACACTAGACTAGGTTCCTGTAGCAGTGGTTAGTCATGTTTATGACTGTGTTTGCTTATGTGTTTTAAATGCCTTTTTAATGCAGAGTAATCAATCATTATTAAATGCTTAAGTAATTAGAATGGATTGTTCTTATTGGATTATTTGGTTATGTGTTGTGGACATTTACCTTGTTACATTTCTGATTAGAGAGATATTTGTTACTCATGTTATGTTTACATTTGAGATGACTTGAGGGTCAGATGTTACTCTTTGATTTCAATATCATAGATATTAGACTACTATGATGTTCAATTAATCATATTGCATGATGATGCCATTTTGAGATGACAGTGTGTTTTATGATGATATCTGGTATTTGGACATACCTTTGATTATGTTAGGTGATGGATTTAATGCTATGGTTATTTACTTCATTCCTATGTTGTTATGCTTTATGCGAACGTGAGTGATGTAAATAGATTATTTTAATATAATTAAATAAATGGTTAAATTAGGTGATTTAATGCATTTATTGCTTTGGCTATGTTATTATATGCAATTGCACTTGATCGTGTTGTTTAGTGTGCAGGATTTATATCCCTGGCAGTGGCACATGGAGTTAGTGATTCAGCCATTCATATTTTACCAATCTCGTCCTTATATGGTCGATGTATCCTTTATTAAAATGTTTAAATTAAACCTTTCGGTGATTATTAAATCCGAACTCATTTGCATTATGTGATTACACCAGTAAGCGTGTCTGTGCATTTAGAGGTTCGCATTGTCATGAAAGTTATTAAGGAGATTTATGTGTTTTTGGGTTTTAGAGCTTTTTAATTGATTTATTTTAATTTCTGGCAACTTTGCCATAGATGAATTCCTATTTATAGGAATAGCCTATTTTCGTTTGGGTCGATTCGGGGTTTAACTAGATTGGCTGGTTAAATGCCCTAATCGATTATTCACTCGAAAAGTGAATAAATATCTAAAGAGGAATTTAATTCCTCACTTCTCACTTTCAAATTGGAAAGTTGGAGAGTAAAACCCAAAATCCTCTTCATGGGGATTTATTGTTTTGTTCGTTGTGGGAGCTACAGGCGTGGGATCGTCGCGAGGTTCAGCTCGTTGGATCTAGCTCGAGAAAACCTTAGATTGCCACGATTTTAAGCCACTTTTGCTGGCGTTTTATTTTCTGGTTCAGTTTTTCATTTTTTCCTTTTGGTTGTGAGGTAGGGCTTTCCCATTTTATTGTTTCGGCTCCATTTCTACTTTTGTTTTTGGTAGCCCTTTGTTTGGAGGCTGAGAACTAGTGTTCCCCTCCGTTTCTGTATGCTAGTTCTACCCGATTGGGCGGGTATGAACATTTTCCTATTTTTTGGGATGAGGGTTTGGGATTTTATGCCGTTATGTTGGCCGTTTTTGCATACGGTGTCCGATTCCATTTATTTTTGGATTTTTGGGGTTTTTGAACCCAAAGGTCAAATAGGTTTTAATTTTGAAATTTTTCTAAAATTTTGGGGTTTTTACCTCGTTTTATGTGCCACCCTATTTTCTCGAGTTTTCTTGGCACAATGTGGGTCGTGGACTTGGATGATCCATTTGGATATCAGTCAGACCACTTTTGCACCTTTTGTTGCATTGGGATGCGTGTTGCACCCATACTCTCAACTTTGTGTTCAGTTGAGTGATTTGTTACCTATTGTTATGGTTTCTGTTGGACCTTTGCTTTTCTTTCGTGAACACTAGGATTCGTGTTAAATCCATACTCTCAGATTGAGGCCGGTTGAGTGAGTTCATGATGTTTGGTCTTGTTGCATCATTGGGATTCGTGTAGAATCCATACTCTCGGATTGAGGCTAGTTGAGTGATTTAATGATGTATGGTTTTATTGGCTTTGGGATTCATGTAGAATCTATCCTTCCCATGTTTCTTTTAGTTGGGTGTTTTATTTGTATTGTGTTCTCATTCCTATCCTTGTGTTATGATCTTCGTCATGGTGGTGCACCACACACAAGTACGTGTGCGTACATTTGTTGGGTGACTTGCGAGGCTCAATCTTCCATGGATTTGTCGAAAGTTATGATCATTGGGGTTGGGATGGGAGTATGCATGCCCACGGGCACTTATCGTAGGATGAGCATGGGTAGGGTAGGGTACCATCTGGAGGGGGCTTCTATCTCGCAGCTTGGCATTCATGGCACCGGAGGTTGATAGAGGATAAGAAGTTTTAAGCGAGTGATAACTAAATAAAATGTGTGATTGTTAATAAAACTTAAGATAAGTAAAATGTGTGAGCACCCGATTAAGTTCGAGGACACAATGTGTGAGCACCCATTTAAGTTTGAGGACACACGATCCGAGCTTGGGCTTTTCGATGCCAAGCGACTCTCCAGGATGTTAGCCCCTACTTAGCAGCCTTTTGAGTGTTTGACCAGGACCTTTACTCCTTGCATTGTCTTAGATTCTTGGTTCAGCCATCATACTGTCTGGCGTGAGTGTTAGCCTTGGATGTTGTGCTTTATGTGTGTTTGTGGTTGGATCATTATCTCCATTAGCATGGCGGGAGTGGACCTATGGGTTCCACGTGGTTGGGAGGCATAGCTATCTTCACCACTGTTAGAGATCGGTGTACAAAGATGATCTTTTGTCCTAGTATGACCGTTGTTGGATGTCTTCACTTGGTACTTCGAGTTCTGGAGTATGCTTTCTTCTGATTTATGCTTTCATTGGGATGCTTGTATATCATGTTTAGATGATGTTATTTTATTTGGCGCATTCCCTTATTATGATGTTTAGCATATGATTAGATGATGTGATTTGCTTTAGTAGTATATATGTTGCTTACTGTTGTTTAGCATGTGATAGGTGATGTTATCTACTGTAAGATTATCTTATGCGTTATCACTAGCATGTTAGATTTTTTTATGTTGTTATTATGCATGTTTTAGTAGTGACATCCCTATTATGACAGTACTGACGATTTGGTCGATGGCTTGGGATGTTACACGCGGGGGATGGCTAGGATCCACGATGGTTTTATGATGCTATTGAAAGTTGAGAGGAACCGTGTACTTAGTTTGGTTGCTCAGTTCACTACGATGTTTATTTCAGTGTGTTCTTTGCTGCTATAGTTTAGATGGATAGATGTTCTCCTGTCTGTGTTGTTCTTGCACTCGAGTGTTCATTCCTCGAGCCTTTGTGGATCCGGTACTCCCTAGTGTGGAGGTTCTTTGCTCTAATTTTGGTCCTTCTAGGAGTGTTTTTGTGTTTCTATGGGCGACATTTGTTTAGCATGGTGTGACACTTTAAAAAGTATCACACACCCATGCAAACTATGTCGTACAACACTGTAAAGTATCGCACGCCTTCTTGAGAAATGTCGTACGACACTAGAAGAGTGTCGCACACCTTCTTGAAAAATGTCGTACGATGCTGAAAAGTGTCGCATGCCTTCTTGAAAAATGTCATACGACACTGGAAGAGTGTCACACGCCTTAAGGAGAAGTATCGCCCTACCTTAGTAAAAAGTGTCGCACGATTTTTGTGAAAAACTTGTGCGTGCCATCAGCGGGCACTTTTCTTCGTGGTCTGATCTTTTTGAAAGTGGTTTTGGATACCCTTTTGGGCGTTCTTCGACCCTATGCTATTGCATTTTGAATTCTATCAGTTTCTCTTGAAATCGAGTTTTCATGTTTCTGTTTTAGTCTCTTGGGGTTTAAAATATATTGTTTAAGTATAAGTTATTAAATATATTTAATAACTTATACTTAAGATATATTTTAATATATGCGAAAAATTGTTTGAGATAGGTTTTAGACCTCTCGGAAATAAGTTATGGATTCTAGGAAATTTCAGGGCTTCAGAAATCCAGACTTAGCCAATTTTCAGGGCTTCAGGATTTCAAGCTTAGCCAAATTTTGAGATTCTGCATTTTACCCCAGCTTGGTGTTTTGTTGATGAGTGGTCTTTTCTTGTGCCCTCATCTTGTTGTGGTGGTTGTTGGCTTTTGTTTGGGTGTGTCAGTTGGGTAGTGGTGTTCGGAGATTTGTTGGTTGTTGGGATTGTGTTGAAGTCTTCCTTTGCGATCTTTGTGATCCCTGTATGATGTTGTCTTGTGCATTCATACTTGTAAAAAAAAAAATATCTTGGCTTGATTTGAATCCTTGTTTCCAAGGATCTTCGAGCGGGGCATTACACCTTGAACGTGGTATGCAAGGTTGGACAGCTATTTGACAAAGCTTGGATTTGCTAAAGGTATGACAGATAGTAGCTTGTATTTGAAAGAAATTGAGAATGGTTTTCTGATAATAGTAATATTTGTTGACATCACATTTGGAGGAAATGATGAAGAAAGTTATAAGTTTTCTAAAGAAATGAAGAATGAGTTTGAAATGAGCATGATAGGAGAAATTAGGATAGCAGATTGTGCAAAATAGTGATGGAATTTTCATTTCACAAGCTAAATACTTGAAGGATTTGTTGAAGATATTTGGATTGAAAATTTTTAAGCCTATTGATACACCTATGATAATTGGTCACAAGTTATCTAGCAAGGATGAGACACCTACAATTAAGAAGAAGAAGTACAAATCCATGACTGGAGGTTTGCAATATCTAACTCACACTAGCTCAAATATAGAAAATTTAGTTGGGATTGTAGCTAGATTTCAAGTTGAGCCTAAGTATCATTATGTAGCTATAAAGAGGATATTCATATATTTAAAAGGAATATCTGACTATGAAATTTGGTATGATAGATCAAGTGATTTTACTCTATATGCATATACTGATGTGGATTGGGTAGTCAATATGGATGACAGAAAGAGCACTAGTGATGGAGCATTTTTTCTTGAAGGAAGATTGGTTTATTGGCTAAGCAAGAAACAAGATTGTATTTCTCAGAGTATAGTTGAGGTTGAGTATGTTGTAGCAACAAATAATTGTAATCAAGCGATGTGGATTAAATAGATGTTGAAGGATATCAGAATTGAGATTGCAGAACATGTTATCATTTACTGTGATAACCCAAGTATAGTGAGTATGTCTAAGAATCATGTATTGCATTCTAAGACTAAGCATATATCTATTAAATATCATGTGTTGAGAGAGAAATTAGTAGAAAAGGAGATTAGATTGGAGTATGTGAGTACTAAATATTAGATTGTAGATATCTTTACGAAGCCTTTACCTAAAGATACATTTGAGTACCTGATAGGCATTCTTAGGGTTATGCTCCTACCTACTTCTAAGTACATGATACAGTAAGTGCATCAGTCCAGTGGTACAGAGCATTATTGTTATACTGGATTGAATTTTGATGTTTCCCATATGGGGGAGTATCTATGAAGAGTTGAGTCATTGAGGACTCTTTGTATTTGGTCTTGAACAATGTCTTTGGACACTTGAGCTAGTTGAAGAACTTGAAGCAGTAAATTAACATAATGAGGACTTTTTCATTGATGTCAATGGGGGAGATAATATGCATGAAAAATATCTCCTAAGTATGTATGGAGAGAGTGCATTTTAGGGAGATTTAGAAAGATTCAAAAAATAAGAATGATGTCTCTATGGGGGATATATGTATTGAGAATTGTTTAGTGTGAACAACTATTTCTAATCCTAAAGAAGAAGAAGAAGAAGAAATATGTAATGTTGTAGAGGATTTCAGATTTGATTAATGACGAGGATTTGAGAAGATAAAAATAGCAGCATCAGTAGCAGAGTACTATTTTGGTATTCTTGGAACTTAGATTTTTTTCATCTATGTTCCCATCAATAGAAAAGGGGGAGATTATTAGCATGAATGTTGCTGATACTACTCTGGGGGATTATCCTAAGCATTGGAGAGTATTAACATATTGCATTCATGACTATGTTTTTCATTGATATTAACATAGTAGTAAGTTTGTGAATACTGATAGTGTAACAAAGAGATATTGTAGTTGTACAAACAAGGTTTTTCTTGTCTGGTGATGCATGGTCATAGACATGTTCAGTACAGTGTCCTGATGATGTGGTTCAATGCGTAGTATGTAAGTTATACTTAATTTATAGAAAGTAGTATAGAAACAAATTATTACGAAAGTAGTTTCTGATGTTTGTTTTCTATCTTACATCTAAGATGCAATGAAGAGATGTGTGGTCAGTTGGTGACAGAAAATAGTCTTTTGGTGATGTTAGCAAGTGTGAAAGCTCTAGTATTGCACGTGTGAATTTTTGTATAGACTGTGAGCCAATAGTGCTATTGTAATTGTAATGAAATAATTATCTTATTATAATTAATTGGGAAAGCCTCAAGGTTGACTCAAGGAATTATTTTGAAGATATGGTATAAAAGAAAGATTGTTTCCTTCTTTGTAACGTGTTGTGATCATTGTATGAAGTGCGAAGTGCAAAAGGAGCAAAGTGTTTACTGAATGCAAGTAAGCAACCCAACGTATTATTGGATGCAATATTTTTGATCTAGTTACAAGATCAAAGGAGTAGAGGTCTGATTGATAGGATAGAGGAAGAAAGTACTAATCAATTCTATTATTCTACAAGGAATAATACAGAGATCATTTGGACAGTGGGTTCATTGGTCTTTCCTTTGAAGTTGTTTAGGCAGTGGGTCCAACTATCTTCCACAACTCCTAATAGGGTTGGCACAACTCCTAATAGATTTGGAATCTCCTAACAGGGATTCAAAATCTCCTAAAAGGGACTAATATGTATTGAATGTTGTTATAGACTCCTAACGAGGTCCATCCTCTAACAAGGAATATTTTTATTAGTACATCATCTTGTGGGTACCATTCCCACCAGGGTTTTCCCTATAATCAAGGGTTTCCCTAGTTAACATATATGGTGTCATTGTGTATGAGTATCTTGTTATGGTTTCTGATTATATTACTCATATGGTTAAGTTTTTTTTAAGTTGATAATTATGATATTAGTTGGATAACTAATTCACCACCCACCCCCCCCCCCCCCCAAGTTATATTGGTGGACTATAAACTGTAGCAGTCTACTTCTTTCATTACGCTAAGGATTTTTATATTTATTCTTTGTTACAGGGTGACATGGATCATCAAATGACAGAGGCAAGGATGTTCCTCTGACCCCTTTTGTAGTGAAGGTAAAACCTTTGTGTAAAGGTTGGTGTAATTATAGTTCTACAAAATGTTATATTATTGTATTATTTTCAATAGGTTTTTGACTTATTTAGATTATTTTATTGATATTTCTATTAAATTTTGATGCATACAGAAAGGGAAAAGTACAAGTTACACAAAAGAAATAACTTGCCAATATGGAGGCCACAGTATTATGAGATTATGACATCACATATATCACTAACTCTATTAGTACATGTAGAAAGAGTCTTAAAAAAAAGCCTGCAAATTCTTGCGCTTGTGATGGGTCTTAATCCAATCGAGGAGACAAAAGCAATGAGAAATGAATTGTGTCAGAGGGCATGTTTTCTAGAGGTAAGCAGCAATGAATCTTTAGCTAGCACAATAGTTCAATAAAGGTTTATGTTTTATACTAATTTATGGATCATGAGATAAAATATGTATGTGTTCTTACAAGATTTTTTGAGACCTCATCGAGTTGTTGGACATGATTAGGGTACTAGCACAGTTCCTTCAGGTAAGTGATTTCTATTTTCAACCATCATTTTCTTCGTGATTATTATTGATAGTTTTATAAGAAAGGTGAAGTATATTACAGTTGCCATGTTTTTGCCTTCGCCAAGTGCATCATTTTTTTGTAATCTATATTTTAAAAATATAACTAGACTTCTTCTCCTTCTGATCTTGATACCAAATCACCAACTTCACATCCAATAATCCCTTGGATCGCTTAGTCACATTTACCAAACACTCTGCTCTTGTTAACACTTTTTCATGCTTGATACCTCATTTACAACCAAGCGAAATATTTTCCTTTATACCTATAGCAGTCTACTTCTTTCATTACGCTGAGGATTTTTATATTTATTCTTTGTCACTGGGTGACATGGATCATCAGATGACAAAGGCAAGGATGTCCCTCTGGCCCCTTTTGTAGTGAAGGTAAAACCTTTGTGTAAAGGTTGGTGTAATTATAGTTCTACAAAATGTTATATTATTGTATTATTCTCAATAGGTTTTTGACTTATTTAGATTATTTTATTGATATTTCTATTACATTTTGATGCATACAGAAAGGGAAAAGTACAAGTTACACATTAGAAATAACTTGCCAATATGGAGGCCACAGTATTATGAGATGATGGCATCACATATATCACTGAATCTATTAGTACATATAGAAAGAGTCTTAAAAAAAAATAAACCTGTAAATTCTTGCGCTTGTGATGGGTCTTAATCCAATCGAGGAGACAAAAGCAATGAGAAATGAATTGTGTCAGAGGGCATGTTGTCTAGAAGTAAGCAGCAGCTAGCACAATAGTTCAAGAAAGGTTTATGATTTATACTAATTTATGGATCATGAGATAAAATATGTATGTGTTCTTACAAGATTTTTTGAGACCTCATCAAGTTGTTGGACATGATTAGGGTACTAGCACAGTTCCTTTAGGTAAGTGATTTCTATTTTCAACTATCATTTTCTTCATGATTATTATTGATAGTTTTATAAGAAAGGTGAAGTATATTACAGTTTCCATGTTTTTTCCTCGGCCAAGTGCATCATTTTTTTGTAATCTATATTTTAAAAATATAAGGCATTGTATATATGATTATTTTTCAGGTCATGATTGTTAGAATATATAGTCCACCAATATAACTCTTAGGGGGGGATGAGTCAGTTATCCAATGACTATCACAATCATCAACCTCATTAATCCTTAACCATATAAGCAATATAATCAGCAACCATAACAAGATACTCATACATAATAACACCATATATGTTAACTAGGGAAACCCTTGATCAGAGGGAAAACCCCAATGGGGATGATGCCCACAAAGTGATTTTCTAATATATTTTTTCCTTATTAGAGGATGGATCCTATTAGGAGTCTATGAAATACATTTATTACATATCAATTCCCATTATGAGACTTTGAATCCCCGTTAGGAGATTAACCCTGTTAGGAGTTGTAGAAGGTAGATGGACCCACTGTCCAGATAGCTTAAAGGGTTAGACCAATGAACTCACTATCCAAATGATATATGTATTATTCCTTGCAAAATAATAGAATTAAATTGTACATTTCCTTCGTCTTCCTCTATCCTATCAACTACACTTCTTCTCCTTCTGATCTTGATACCAAATCACCAACTTCACATCCAATAATCCCTTGGATCGCTTAGTCGCATATACCAAACACTCTGCTCTTGTTAACACTTTTTCATGCTTGATACCTCATTTACAACCAAGGAAAATATTTTCCTTTATACCAAGTCCTCAAAACAATTCCTTGAGTTGGCCTTGAGGCTTTCCTAGTTAATTATAATAGGGCCACATTAAGATAATTAAATATTTCACAATCACATAACATTGTTGGGTCACATTCTTTATAATTTCTCACACGTGTGACTCTAGAATTTGTGCACTTGTTGACATCATCGTTAGATTTTCCTCTATCACATTCTAGACTCAGATAACCTAATTCTATCTCTGTTGGGAGATATAATCCATTCATTAGAAACTACCTTTTAGGTACTCTATCTATGTACTACTCCAATATCTTCTCCATGACTTCAACTTTCTTCACACACACTTAACCTCATCATTATAACATAATGTAGAAGATGTTCTTAATCATGAATCATCTAAACATCAACGCTTTTTTCTATATGACCATGATCTTTGTCTTCTACTCTCCCAGTCTTCATAGAAAGCATGTTATGTTGTCATTAATGAAAAAGAAAGTCATGAATGCAGCATGTCAATCATGCCACATTTTCACCAATGCTTAGGATACTCCCCCAAAGGAATACCATAAGCATTAATGCTAACAATGGTGATGTGCATATGCCTCTTTCAACAAGGTTGGCCACAACTCCAAGATTGTTGACTATAGCATGCAAACATTAGTGTCGGCTCTAACTAGAGCTAGTAAATCTTTGTTTCGTTACATTTTGTTGTATTAAATATGATTTTATTTGTACTTTATTGCAATAATTTTATCATAGTCATTGATTAACTTTGTGCAATGACAAATACACCTTCTCATGATACAACAAAGATGAGTACTGGTAATAATTTACCATCATTTACTAGATCAGCCCATATTACTAGCACTAGATTGTTGGAGGCATCATTATTGTTGGTTGAGAAAGATATGATTTTCTTAAAAGTGCCTGAGTTGCTAGGTACTTTAAAAAAATTATTATTTAGAGTGTAATTGTAATTTACTTATTCATAGCTCATTTTGGACTAATGATCCCATGATGTTTTTGCAAGAAACGATTTTTTTATGAAAGTCTTTATGATATAACATTGAAGCCATTTAGGACTACATTATGTCAAAGGTATGTAGCTTCATATAATTGGTAGATTATTTTTCCTTTCATCCATTTATTATGATATATTTGAGGTACGTAGCTTGAACTAAAAAAATTATCTAATGATTTATTTATTTTTGTTAAAAGGTGGAATGAACAAGCTCCCGAATTAAAAGATCATCTCATAAAATCTCTAGAGGATCTCTTTGGTCAAAATATTTTTGATAGAGCCAAAATTATATAGAAAGCTTGTAAACATCTAAATACTTTGAGGGAATATACAGAAGGTCTCTAAAGGACAACCCAAACTATGAGTTGTTGGCCTGGTTTTTCACATCCTTTTTTTTTTTTTTTTGCATTTTACAGTGAAAACCCAAAACCCAGTTGACTTTTTGAAATTAGAGGTTGTGTGTGTTAAAACTTGGTTGCCCTAAAAACCTCAAATTTCATGAAACTCTTAATATTATTTGTTCCCTAAGTTTAAAAAAATAGAGTAGCATTGATTTATTTTAAAAATATGTAGGAAGCTTTTCGCCTTAGAAAATCTTTATTCCAAATTTTTTGTGTCTACTTTTAAAATACTTTTCCAAAAATCTTTTTTACTTTAACCTTTTCTTTAACCATGGTTTTAACCTTGAATTGACTCTCCAGGGTTCTTTTGAAAATGTTTTAACCTTGGTGTGGTCTATCTTGTCAAACCATTTCAAACCGTTGATCAAAATAAGATCAACAATAGGCACTTTTGTACATTATGAAAGTGTCTAAGCTTTAGAGAAAGCGGGAAAGTGAAAACATGTCATGTAGCATGGGTGATGGCATTTCCATTATGAGCCACAAAAGTATAGACTTGTTAGAACATCTCAGAGTTGTTAGACTACTATCAGGACACGGTGGAAATTTGGAGCTATTTCATTAGATGAATTTGGTAAAAAGGATTTGTTGCATTGTAAATCATTAGAGGATTGATAATGAGCACTTTCCCACATTTGAAAATGAACAAAATTTATGGAATATGGAGAAGTGCCTTATTGACATGTGGAATTGTTGAGGTCACTTCTCTTGTGGGCTACAAAGATGGAATGGTGTTAGAATAGTCAGAAAAGTGTCAGAACACTTGGCAGATTCACTTCATTTTATTAGATATTGTTGATGACTGGTTTTAAATAAATTAGATCTTGTGGTACCATTTATCTCACAAAGATCGACGATGAGTGCTTTCTCACTTTATGAAGATGCTTGAGTTTTAGAGAAAGTAGGGAAGCAACTTTGAGACATGTGGCCATGTGGGGTCAGTCTTTCCAAAGGTTGTTAGGTAATGTTGAGGTGGAATGTGTGCCAAGTGTTTTATGCACATTTTCAAAGAAGCATTGCATGTACAATGAGGTGGAGGTTGAATGTTTAGTGGGCCCAAAATATAAAGCCAAGTACAGTAACAACTAAAGTTTTTATTGATTGTCGATCATTTGGAGATCGACGATCACCGCTTTCTCGCAATTTGAAACTACTTGAACTTTATGGAATGTGGGGAAGTATCTTTTTGACATGTGGATAGTTTCATAGAAGGGTAATGCATTCATTTGGTTTTAAAGAAAAGTCATCTAACTTATGCAGATCAATAGCTAGATTTTAAATTTTGCAATATGACATGAAATATGACCGTTGGGACATTAATTTTGATCAATGTTGTTTTGTGTGAGACTAAATTTGCAATAAGGGTTCTGATTTTTAATTATTGAGCATTAAGGTTGCAAAATTCTTACAAAGCAAAGATATCTAGAGAAAAAGGTGCATTTTGTGAGGGTATCGAGTTGCTGCTAACGATTTTTTGGAGAAATAAACGAGAAAAATCAGGTAAGTATCTGAATTTTTGGTTAACTGAGGAAATACATGCATAGTAAGATAATTTTTCAATATGCCTCCCCAAAGGGATTTCTCAGGGAAAGTAGATTACCTAAAAAGGGTTGTGCATGATGATTTTTTTAGAGAAAATGCCCCTATCCATAAATGAAATTTCTAGGTTGTGTAGCACCTAGAAAAATGGACATAAAGAATACATATATTATTAATGTTTATTCTGGAATTTCAAGTTAATGTTTGTCAATATATTTAATTCAATGTGTAAGGCTAAATAAAGCCATTTGTAATAGATTTTCCAAGGTGTCTAGTATAGTCAAATTATTTAAATAGACCCATGGAGGGGTAAAATATCATAATATTTCATATATAGTTTATTTTGATATGTTAGTAGGGATTTTATAAAGTTTAGAGGTCATTTATAAAAAGGTACAAAAGTTGTCAAATATGTAATAGAATATTCTCACAAATGTGACAATATGAATAAGTTGATGTAAGAGAGAAGATGAAAGTGTTAGAAACAATAGTGCACCAAGATAACTGAGAGGGGGTGATGAATCAGTTATCCAAAAATTAAAACATTTATCTTCTTTAAACAAACTTAACCATTCAACCAAAGCAAGCAGAAACCATAATAAGATGCATGTAGACAATTACACCAGATATGTTAACTAGGGAAACCTCGATCAGAGGGAAAACCCTGGTGGGAATGATGCCCACAAGATGATATACTGATATATAAGTTCCTTGTTAAAGGATGGACCCTTTTAGGAGTCTGTTACAACATTCAATATATATGAGTCTTTGTTAGGAGACTTTGAATCCCTGTTAGGAGTTTCCAACCATGTTAGGAGTTGTGTCAAACTAGTTAGGAGTTGTGTCAAACTTGTTAGGAGTTGTAGTACAATGTATGCAAGAAGAGCTCACTGCGCAAACATGCAATTTCAACTACAAGAAGAGCTCACTACTCAAACATGTAATTTACTATTATATTCTTCTTTCCTTTGTTCTATCAACCAAACCAATCACTGTCAAACATTATAGACCAGGTTACAAACCTCAGATCTAAATATCAGACCTCGGATCACTCAACAAAACATCAACAATGAAGTTTCCTTGACTTTCACTCTGCTTTGCTCAACTTTGCATTCTTCTCTTACTACTTCTTATAATCACTTCTCCATATATTGTCTATAACTTGTGATAAAGGAAAATTCCCTTCCTTTATATTGAGTCCATAAAAAAATTTCCTGAGTCAACTATTAGACCTTCTCAATTAATCATTATAGGACCACATTAAGAACATGTTACACTTAGCGATAACATTACTCTTCCACCTTACAACTTGAATATCTTTTCGTACACAAATATCATGATGAGCAAACTTAGCCATGTCAGCACCAACATGTCTTCTTCATATCCTCAACCTTGATTCTCAAAATAATAACTCTGCTAAGAGATATAATAAGTTTATCAGAACATGCCTCTGTAAACTGTATCTCAAAACAAACATCACCATAACTTACATAACTTCTTCCAAACTTATCATTTCTTCTTCTGGCATTAATTTCATCTATTAGACACTTAGAAGTATCTCCCATAACCTTAGATAGTTAGAATACTCAACTAGTCATTCATTCCAAATTGATCTTTATGTCGTTCTTCTATCAGATACCACAGAAGACTGCTATTTTGACATCAATGACAAAATCAGTCATCAATGTAAAATATCATCATAGTAACATTTCTACAATACTCCCCCATTAGAATATCATAAACATTCATGCTTCCAACAATCTCTCAACAATCTCCCCCTTTGGCATTGATGGCAACATAGATGAAAAACATCTAGTTCCAAGAATACCAACAAAAAATTGTTCATCTTTTTTCAAATTATCTTCATCAATCGTTCTCCCCCATTGATATACCTCAATGTTCTTTCTATCAAACTATCATTCTATGTTGTACTTCTTTCAAACATGTTGTACTTTCTCTTGCTTTTCTCTTCCTCATGTTCTTCCTCATGATCTTCTCATGATGTTTTTCATGTTGAACTTCTCCCCCATTGACATCAATGTCAAAGGTTTTAGCAACCAACTTTACTGCATCAAACTCTATAACAATTGATTCTTACTTAGCTCAAGTGTCCAAAGACAATGTTCAAAAGCAACATCCAACAAGAGTCCTAGATGACTTTATCCATCATAAATACTCCTCCATATAGGAAGGATCAACATTTAGTCTAGACAAACAATGGTGATTTTTTACACTGGACTGATGCACTCTTGCATCATCTATTATGATGTAGGTAGGGGCATAACCCCTATTATACCTCACAAATACTCAAAGGTCTCTTTGGGAAGAGGCTTAGTGAATATATCTGCAATCTTCTCTTTAGTGCTCACATACTCGAATCTAATTTCCTTTTCTACAAATTTCTCTCTCAACATAGAAATGTGCTTGGTCTTCAAATGCAACACTGAATTCTTAGACATATTTACCGTGCTTGTGTTGTCACAATGTATAACAACAGGTTCACTGATTTCTATCTTTATATCCTTCAGCATTTACGAAATCCAAACAACTTGAATTCAATTGTTTGCTGCTGCAACATATTCTATGTCCACTGTACTTTGTGATGTATAATCCTACTTCTTACTTAGCCAAGAGACCAATCTTCCTCCAAGAAAGAAGGCTCGACCTTTGGTACTCTTTCTGTCATCCATACTACCTACCCAATCAACATCAGTATAAGCACTTAGAGTAAAATCATTAAATTTGTCATGCCACAATCCAAACTCTGATGTTCCTTTCAGATATATAAATATCCTTTTGACTACTACATAATGTGCTTCTCTGGGATCAACTTGAAATCTTGCAATAATTCTAACTACATTTTCTATATCTGCCCTTGTGTTAGTTAGATATTGCAAACCTCCAATCATAGATTTGTACTTCTTCTACTCAACAGTAGGTGTCTCATCCTTTGGATAAGTTATGTCTAGTTACCATAGGTGTTCCAATAGGTTTTCATATTTTCGAACCAAACCTTTTTAGTAAATCCTTCAAGTACTTAGTCTAAGAAATAAATATTCCTTCCTTATTTTGTACAATCTATAATCCTAGAAAATATTTCATTTCTCCTATCATACTCATTTTTAAAAATATCTTCATCTCTTCTGCAAACTTCTCACTTTCTTCATCATTTCCTCCAAATATGATATCATCAACAAATATTACCAAAATCATCAAACCATCATCAATTTCTTTCCAATAGAGATTATTATCTGCCATACCTTTGCTATATTGAAGCTTTGCCAAATGTTTTTCCAACCTTGCATACCAGGTTTTGGGTGCTTGCTTCAAACCATGCAATGCTTTATTTAGTTTGCATATTATTTCCTTGTCATCTGTCAAAGGAAAACCTTCAAGCTACTCAATGTACACTTCTTCTTCAAGTTCTCCATTTAGAAATGCTGACTTGACATCCATCTAATAAACTTTTAATTTCTTTTGTGCTACATAGGTTAAGAATAATCTTACTACTTCTATTCTAGCCACTAGAGCATAGGTCTCTTCATAGTCTATTCCTTCTTGTTGTGAGTAACCTTTACATACCAATCTTTCCTTGTTCCTTACAACTTTGCCTTGCTCATTCATCTTATTCCTGAATACCCATTTAGTTCCTATCACATTCTTGTCTGCTGGTCTGGGGACCAATTCCCATGTCTCATTCTTTACTATCTGATCCAATTCCTCTTTCATAGCTTGTTTCCAAAAGTCATCTTTGCATGCTTCATCTATATTATTAAGTTCAACTTGACATATCAAACATAGTTCTTCATTGATTGCTTCTTTTCATCACACCTTTATCTTTGCTTCTAATGATCTACTTAGATGGGTGATTCTTTATCATATTCTTTCTCAAAGTAGGAATTATTATCTCAACTCTTCGCTCTACTAAAGGTTTCAAGCTTTTTTCCTACATCAGTTCTCCTTCATTCTACAAATGATTTTTAGTCTCAAGAAATACTTCATCATTCTTTGGCTTTGTAACAACATCATCATCTGAATTGTAATCAACTATTCTCTCTTGTATCCTAAATTTCTCATCAATTCTTACATTTGCACTTTCCATATAGTTACCAAAGTTGTCTCTTCTATTACTTCATCTTCTTTAACCAATCTAGCCTCATTATCATAGTCATTCAATAATCTTTCCATACTTGCTTTAAATTCTTCAACTTGATCAAAAAGTAAACACTTTCCAGTTTCCCTTAATCTCTTAGGACATATGGACAAAAAATGATCAAATTCTTTGCATGTCCAACTAACAAAAAAATTCATACCTTCTGGTTCTTTCTTTGTAAGTAGATCAACACCTTCCTTTATCTTTATGTCTTCTTCTGATCTGGATCTATCTTTTCTTGTGCTTCTATTCTTTTGTATACAATAAAAGGATTCTAGATCTGAAAACCCAATACTCTATTCTTTACACAAATCTGATAACTAACCAAGAATTTCCACCATCTGGATTTCAAAATTTCCTCTGTTATATGTAGGACTATCTTTCTTGAGCATGCTCACCAGGGATCTCCCAAAGTTGTTAAACTTTATCTTCAAGGACCTAATGCTCTGATAACAATTGTTAGAAATAATAGTCCACCAAGATAACTGGGGGGTGGGAGTAGGTGAATCAGTTATCCAACAATTAAAACATTTAACTTCTTTAAACAAACTTAATCATTCAACCAAAGTAAATAGCAGCCATAATAATATGCACATAGATAATTACACCATATATGTTAACTAGGGAAACCCTTGATCAGAGGGAAAGCCCTAGTGGGAATGATGCCCAGAAGAAGATATACTAATATATAAGTTCCTTTTTAGAGGATGGACCCTATTAGGAGTTTGTTACAACATTCAGTACATATGAGTCTCTATTAGGAGACTTTGAATCCCTGTTAGGACATTCCAACCCTATTAGGAGTTGTAGTATAATGTATGCAAGAAGAGCCCACTGCCCAAACATACAATTTCAACTACAAGAAGAGCTCACTATTCAAACATGTAATTTAATGTTATGTTCTTATTTCCTTTGTTCTATCAATCAAACCAATCATTGTCAAAGCTTGAGACTAGGTCACGAACCTCGGATCACTCAGCAAAAACCTTGGCAATGAAGTTTCCTTCACATTCATTGTGCTCTGCTCAACTTCACATCCTGCTCTTACTACTAGTTATAATCACTTCTACATATCTTTTCTATGTCTCATGATAAAGGAAAATGTCCTTCTATTATACTGAGTCCATAAAACAATTTCCTAAGTCGACTATTAGACCTTCTCAATTAATCATTATAGGACCATATTAATAACATGTTACACTTAGCGATAACATTAATTTCCACCTTGCAACTTGAATGTCTTTCTGTACACGTAATATCATGACAAGCGAACTTAGTCACATCATCATCAACATGTCTTCTTCACATCCTCAACCTCGATTCTTAGAATAACAACTATGCTAAGAGATATAACAAGTTTACCAGAACATGCCTCTATAAACTCTATCTCAAAATAGGCATCACCAAAATTTAAATAACTTCTTCCATACTTATCATTTCTTCTTTTGACATTAATTGCATATACTAGATACAAAGAAGTATCTCCCATAACCTCGGATAGTTAGAATACTCAACTAGTCATCCATACCAACTTGATCTTTTTGTTGTTCTTATGTTGGATACCACATAAGATGACTATGTTGACATCAATAACAAACTCAATCATGAATGTAACATATCATCATAGTAACATTTCTACAATACTCCCCCATAGGAATATCATTAGCATTCATGCTTCCAACAATCTCTCAATAGAAAGGTCAGATAAAGTAATTAATTAGTTATAGAAATTGAAAAGTCTTTAAGTATCATGTATTGGTTGTGACTTTTAGAATATAATGGCTGGAGAAGGTGAAAAAGAAGGGGAATAAAGAGAAGGTTATATTTGTGAGCTTTATGACAATTTTCTATGTAAATTTCCAGAAACCCAACTATTGTATCTATTGGTAAACAATCATATAAAATGATACAGACCTAAAACTTATATTTTTGGAAAAGTATTCAAGTTATCTTTCTTTTGGTTTTGGTTTGGTAGAATTTCATTAAATTTTGCAAAAGCTATGACTGTTTTGGTGACTGTGGATCTGAATTTGTCCTAGTATGTTTATTCAGTTAAAAGTTTGCAAAAATGTACAATATTGTCATGATCAGTTATGTGTTGCAGTGGCAGAGAAGAGAAACGCTATAGGAGGCAACATTGTTGAAAATGTAATAGGAAAACTAATGTTATGTTTTAAATACTTTTAGTTTTTGAAGTTTGTAATAACGTCCTACATGTGGTGGCATACCTAGAGTAGCAGTTCGATAAGCTCTCCAGATATAGCCACCTAGGACCAGGTGTGTGGATCTTAAATATGAATAGTTTTTAATTTGTAGGTGGAGTGTTTAATGATTTTCAGAATCCAATAATAGGTAGTAGGCATTTTTTTGGAATATTCCTGATTTAGACTATCTAATATTGGTAGGAAAAGAACGTTTCAAATTCTTATCCTTTTTTTGGATAGAAGACGTTTTTCTTTTCTAGATAGAAAGAAAACGTTTCACATCCTTTAATTAGAAAAAGAAAATAAGTTTTAAAAGAGAGTCAGTCGGCTATGTAAGACAGAAAAAAATTGAATTTGGAGAGATATGGAATGTTTTTTTCATTTTGTCTTTGTGCAAGTTTTCGATGGTCTGAGTTTTGAACGAATTTTTCTTATCTTCTCACTGGAAACAAGTTGATAGTTTGCAGAAGATTAAAAAGTTTTAGTTTTGGGTCGAATTCGGTATGTTTGCAGAAAATTAGTCTCAGTGCGTGGGTAATATCTCCCAAATACACCGTTGGATTTTCATGAGCTTTGGATATGTTATTATAGGCCTAATTACACCCATCTTCACTAGAGCTATTGAAGAGTTTTGATCTGGTTCAAAAGTTATTCATGTCTGAGTGCAGATCTATCTAGAGATAGCAAGAAGCAATGTTTTGCAGAAAAATGTACTCTGATGCGGGGTCAATATCTTCGGTTTGAATCGTTGGATTTCTCTAAAAAAATTATATGTTGTTTGAAATCTAGTTACGCCAAATCTCAACGGTTGGATTGAGTAAATCTTTTTTGGTTCGAAAGTTATTCATGTCTGAGTGCAGATCTATCCGGAGGAAGCAAGAAGAAATTTTTAGAGGGATTTATTTTCAAAGTTTTGAATCTAGTGGATGGTTATAGGAGTCTTATGAGTTGAGTCTAAGGTATCTCTGGTTGTGTTTTCATAATAATAATAATGATAAGAACAGTTGGTTCAAATCACAATGGGTGGTTATAATATATCGTGTGTGATCCTGAAGGTTGTAGATGCCCCTTGAAGCAACTTAGTTGAGTGAGTTTTTTCCTCATGAGTTTTCCAAGGTGTGGCTCTGCATCATTTTTGGTATCAGAGCTTGAGAGTTACAGGTTGTGAAGTTATATGTTGAACGCCCCTGATCAAGATTCCTCAATAGGGTCAAGCAAGATGGTGACCAATGCAGAGTTAGTGAAGAAAGTCAAGGAGCAAGAAGAACTTATCCAGAAAGAGAATAGAGAGTTGAAGGGGATAGTGGCAGAACTAGCCAGTAAGTTGGAATATATGCAAAATGTAGTTGAGAAGAATGAAATGAAAGAAGAAATGGAAGAAGAGGAAGACGTACCCGACAGTGAAGAAGATAAAATATTTGAGAACGAGAAGCCATTTTTTAAAGCTTTAAAGGATTTGGGAGGAAAACCCGTGGAGTTACCTATGTTTACAGGAAAGATGGATGCTGAATTAGCGTTGGAATGGATTGAAGCCTTAGAGAATCATTTTGAATGTGAGAAAGTTTCAGAGTCGTGGCAAGTTAAATTGGCTAAGTCTAGAATGAAGGGAGCAGCCCTTACATGGTGGAATTTTGTGCAAGAAGAAAGGGTAAAAGAGGATAAAAGGAAGATTTGTTCATGGAAGAAGATGGTGTCAATGATAAGAGAGACATATCTCCCTGAAGACTATGAGGTACGGTTGCATCAGAAAAGGCAGAATCTCAGACAAAGGGATATGGATGTTTGTACTTATATAGAAGAATTTCAGAAGTTAAGTCTAAGGTCAAAATTTGCAGAACCCGAGAGTATCAAGGTAGCAAGATACCTAAATGGTTTAAGGATGAACATACAAGAAGAGTTGCAGTTGCTGAGTCCAAACACCGTAGCTAAGTGCTATCAGTTAGCTTCGAAGGTGGAAGAGAAAATCAAAAGGAGACAAGAAAATAATAACAAAGGCAGAGGAAGACAACCATTCAGAGGAAGAGGTACATTTAGTGGAAGGAGTCCAAATTTTCAGCCACAAACGGAGATGCATAATGAAGATAATAAGTTTGATAATTTCAGAGGAAGTTTCACAAGTAGAAGGCCAAATTTCAGAGGAAGATCACCAGGAAGGACAAATGGACCAATAAGATGCTACAACTGTAATCAGGAAGGTCATATGGCACACAAATGTCTAGCAAAAGCAAGCTCTAGTACTCATGGCGAAAGGAGAATACACCTGGCACAAGAAGCGGATTTACAAGAAGATTCAGAAAGTTATGGTTATCCAGAAAAGGGGGAAGCACTTATGATGAGAAGAACACTGTTGAAAATGCATGTCAAAGAAGAACCACCACAAAGGAAGTCCATTTTCAGAACTACCTGTAAATCTAGGGGAAAAGTTTGTAAGGTACTAGTAGACTCTGGTTCTACAAAAAAATTTGTGTCTCTTGAAATGGTGGAAAAGTTAAAGCTACCAAGAATACAACACCCGTATCCTTACAAAACATCTTGGTTAAATAAAGGGCAGCATACTATAGTGGAAGAGCAAGCTTGGGTGGAATTTCAGATTGGAGCCTATAAGGATATATTATTGTTGGATATTGTTAATATGGATGCATGTCATTTACTTTTCGGCAGACCATGGCAATATGATCTCAACGCACATCATGATGGAGTGAAGAATACGTATACCATTACAAAGAATGGAAAGGTCATTGAATTGATACCTTTAGTTGACCCAAGTCAAGAAGAATCCAAAACCGCAGAATCCAAAGTGATGGTGATGGGTAAGAAAGAATTCTTGAAAGAGGTGAAAGGAAAGAAGAGCCCACTCTTTGCACTAGTTCCTGTACTCAAAGACAAATTACAGAATGATGCTGAAAATCAGACTGAGGAAGAAAATTCAGAGATGGAGTCTTCAAACTTGAAGGTGGAAGTGATAGAAAAGAAGAAAAGAGAGGAAGAATAAATGAGAAAACAAAGAGAAGAGGTAAGCAAGATAGAAGAGGAAATAAAAAGTTTGAGAAGGAAACTTGAAGAGAATGAAGATAAGTTGAGAGAAAATAAAATACAGAAAGAAGAAGTGCAGCAAGTAACTATTGGTGAGAGCAGTAATGAGACAAGTCCTGTGGGATTTGAGTGTGAACAATTTGTGGTTGGAACAGTAACATGTCCTTTGAAAATAGAGAAGAGTACAATGTTGGAAGGTACTCCTATGGAAAAGATTTTGGAGGCAACTGATGAAGCCTTAAATATGCATAATGAAGAAAAATGTCAAGAGGAATGGCATGAAGATGAAGCTAAGGAATGTGTAACAGCAAGTT
Organism: Cupressus sempervirens; assembly: GCA_028749045.1. Taxonomy (NCBI): domain Eukaryota; kingdom Viridiplantae; phylum Streptophyta; class Pinopsida; order Cupressales; family Cupressaceae; genus Cupressus; species Cupressus sempervirens. The sequence continues at coordinate 124,284,134 of CM053785.1, read as the reverse complement.
CTAAAGAAGAATCTGATTTATGGGAAAAATTTGCAGCCATTGTGGGAGAATGGAAAAGGCATGGCGGTAGTACGGAAACTCAGCTTGAAGAAGAAAGGAAAGAGTGCAATACTGTTATTATTCTTGAGCAAAGTTGTAATAAGAAAGAGATATTTGAAAGTGAGATTACTACAGAAGATCAAGATGATGATAAATGTTTAATAAAGGAAGAAGAGATAAATATGATTCTTAAGATTCAAGATGTGAAACTGGTTGATAGTCAAGAAGCAGATAAGTTTATGGCTACTATTGATGAAGATAGATATGATGCACATTACATGGTGTATAAGGAAGCTCATATTCAAAAAGAGAACTCAAATAATCTTAATGTTGATGATATGTTTTCTTCTAATAATGTTTATGCAGGGATGCAGATTTCATGTATAGTGAATCATGCTGGAGAATTTTCTGTGACATTTACAGCATTAAAGAATCAAAGCTACAATGTGGAGAAGTTGGATATTATCTTTGTTTTTCTTGTAGATATGCTCATCCTAGTTCAAAGAAATTAGAAAGTTTGAAAGAAGAATGAGATTCATTTCTACAACACATCATCTCAAGAGGACTTGAGATTCATTCTACAGGGGAGTATGCTACAGTGGCAGAGAAGAGAAACGCTATAGGAGGCAACATTGTTGAAAATGTAATAGGAAATCTAATGTTATGTTTTAAATACTTTTAGTTTTTGAAGTTTGTAATAACGTCCTACATGTGGTGGCATACCTAGAGTAGCAGTTCGATAAGCTCTCCAGATATAGCCACCTAGGACCAGGTGTGTGGATCTTAAATTAGAATAGTTTTTAATTCGTAGGTGGAGTGTTTAATGATTTTCAGAATCCAATAATAGGTAGTAGGCAATTTTTTGGAATATTCCTGATTTAGACTATCTAATATTGGTAGGAAAAGAACGTTTCAGATTCTTATCCTTTTTTTGGATAGAAGACGTTTTTATTTTCTAGATAGAAAGAAAATGTTTCACATCCTTTAATTAGAAAAAGAAAATCAGTTTTAAAAGAGAGCCAGTCGGCTATGTAAGACAGAAAAAAATCGAATTTGGAGAGATATGGAATGTTTTTTTCATTTTGTCTTTGTGCAAGTTTTCGATGGTCTGAGTTTTGAACGGATTTTTCTTATCTTCTCACTGGAAACAAGTTGATAGTTTGCAGAAGATTAAAAAGTTTTAGTTTTGGGTCGAATTCGGTATGTTTGCAGAAAATTAGTCTCAGTGCGTGGGTAATATCTCCCAAATGCACTGTTGGATTTTCATGAGCTTTGGATATGTTATTATAGGCCTAATTACGCCCATCTTCACTAGAGCAATTGAAGAGTTTTGATCTGGTTCAAAAGTTATTCATGTCTGAGTGCAGGTCTATCTAGAGATAGCAAGAAGCAATGTTTTGCAGAAAAATGTACTCTGATGCGGGGTCAATATCTTGGGTTTGAATTGTTGGATTTCTCTAAAAAAATTATATGTTGTTTGAAATCTAGTTATGCCAAATCTCAATGGTTGGATTGAGTAAATCTTTTCTGGTTCGAAAGTTATTCATGTCTGAGTGCAGGTCTATCCGGAGGCAGCAAGAAGAATTTTTTGGGGGGATTTATTTTCAAAGTTTTGAATCTAGTGGATGGTTATAGGAGTCCTATGAGTTGAGTCTAAGGTATCTCTGGTTGTGTTTTCATAATAATAATAATGATAAGAACAGTTGGTTCAAATCACAATGGGTGGTTATAATATATCGTGTGTGATCCTGAAGGTTGTAGATGCCCCTTGAAGCAACTTAGTTGAGTGAGTTTTTTCCTCCTGAGTTTTCCAAGGTGTGGCTCTGCATCATTATGAAGTTTTGATTATGTGATTTGTGAGTATTTGTATCCTTGCATCACTAGGGGAAAATAGTTCATACCAAATATCCCTAGGTTATTGATCAACAAGGGTTTCTATGACAAAGCAAATTGGTTGAGAGATGTTGAGGTATCTGTCGGAGGTTTAGAGTTGTTTCATAAATGGTTTGCAGAAAGAAAACTTGACACTCCTCTAAGTAATATATGGGAATTTGACATTGGAAAGTTAATTATCCTAGGATTTTTCTTTGATGATGACTTACTTGAAGTAATGTCAAAGACGTATGATCCAATAACCAAGATAGTGAAGAATCATGCTGACGATAATCTTTTTAGGGTTTCACCAGAATTGATTAGGGAGGTTTTTAAGTTAAACCCTAACCATGTAGTGCATGAGAAAATAGATATGGAATATCTATAGGCTAGGTATGATACACAAAGGGTAAATTTGAGGGGAGGACTACTACAAAAACATTTTGTCAAGATAGGACAATTACCCTTGGTTACACTGAATACCCTAGAGCCATTATTGAGAAAATACTTCAATCCCAAAGCACAAGCACTGTATTTTTCTCTTTGTAGAATATTTGAAATGGATGAACAAGATCACATCCTAGGCTCTATTGTTTTCATCATTGATCAAACCCTTCAGTATGGTATGAGTTCTATTTTTTATTTTGCTACTCTTTCGGCAGAAGGGATTCATACTAGATTAATGGGTATTGCTAAGGCTAAAGTTGATAAGCCTTTCTGTTGGTACTCCGTGTTAATGTACATATGTTTGTACAAAGGAGTTACCTTTTTCTCTAAATAAATGAAATTGGAAGTGGAGAGAGATGGAGAAAAGCTTCTTATCCAGTTGTGGAGTGTGGACATGACATGAGAGGTGATAGATGCAAGCTTTGTCAAATTTGATAGGTACATTTCCTCCAAGCTCAGAATGTTACTAGTTGGAGATACCCCAATATACCTCAATCATTATTAGAGTTGATCAGACCAAAGGATCATGCAAAAGGATTGAAGGTAAGTCACAATTGGGGAGATATCATCCCATATGCAGTATCAACTATATTCAGAGTTTATGGTTTTCTTGGAAAATCACACGTGTTACCCCATCAAGTGCCTTTGAAGGTGGGAAGTATAGAGCTTTTGTGGTAGATAGGATCAGTGCAAGAAAGAGAATTGTTGGGAAAATATAAAGGTACTTTCTTTCCCCCAAATTACTATTGTGCATAAAAAAAAAAATTTCAAAAAGTGATGGAGGCACTTGGAGACATTTCTAGACAAATATCAGATGGCTCAATCCCATTCTCACTTTATAGACCCAGAGGAATTTTATGAATTATTCAAAGAAAGAACAAAAGCCAAAGCCTAGAAGCACCTTGCATATTTTCCTGAAGATAGTTAGGAATAAGTTTTCATTACAAGAACAGGAAGTTAGAAAAGAAAAGTGGAAGGTATATAGCAAGGTTCTTGATTTCATAAATGCTTTTGAGCCAGATTATGATCCCATTGCTGATAGAAAATACTAGGGTGCAAAGATAGATATGCTTATGGATAATTTTGTTGGGTTCATGCAAACTTTGAATGAGAAGAAGGAAATTTTGACCCAAACATATCCAAGTATAGCCATTGAGCTAGAAAATAGGTTGGCTAATAGATTAATTATAAACCCAGGCCAGTATACATTATAGAGAAAAGTTGGGTATGTAGTGGCAAAGAGTGTACAACCTATACCTCTTTATAAGAGACAACATTCTAAAAGCCCACCTGTTGCACCTTCTCCCAAGAAACAAAAATTGGAACAAGAATCTTCTTCTAGGGTTAAGGATTATTCTCCTACCCAAACTCCTCTCTGAATAGATGATGAATTATCTCTAAGACAACAATTGAAATAAACAGGATGAGAAAAATATATTATTATAACTACTGAAGATACAGAAGAAGGAGTGCTTGAAGAACCTCCTATGCCAACATTAGCTCTCACTATGGGAGACTTCAAAGGTAAAGAAATAGATCCTATAGCTGCACAGGCATCTAAGAAATTTATTGATGATGAGAGTTTTGTGAAATCAAGAGCATTTTCTCAATTTTTGTGGAGAAAAAGTATAAGAAATTTTGAGAAGTGCAAATGGATTAAAACTGAGCAACCTGGCTGGCAGGACTGTAAAATCGAGGAGGAGATCAAGGCTAGTTTTATTAAGGAATTTACATAAATAACTCCTAAAGGGGGTAGGCGGTTGTTGAAGGATTTTGGAGTTTTATTATTGCCAGAATGGGATATTGCTAATGCCATGATTTTTGATACAGTAAAGAAATCAAAGGACACCCAGTTTAGAACTGAGAAGGAAGTCCTACACGCCCATAAGGGGTTAAAATATAGTGATGACCATTAGGCCTTAGTAATTTGGTCCATCTAAAAAAGAGACAAAGGTAGAATGCAAGAAATTTCAAATTTTGAACACATGGGGAGCCTTATTGTTTACAAGGCAGAGGAAGTGGACGGTGAAAAGGTGTCCCACATGACCAAAGAAATGGTAGATTTTGGAGTGGTAGTTATTTCCAAGGACAAGAAAAAAAATTTGGAGCTAAATGCTAGATTTGAAATGGTACTAGAGGTGTATGAGAAAAGAGGAAATAGAATACATCAATTGGAGGCTCAAATTACTCAAATGGACAAGCAATTGGGAAAAGAAAAGTAGGAGAATCTAGCTAGCCTAGGATTTCTTATCCTCCTCGTCCTCTAGTTGAACCTTTCAAGTCAACTCCCCTTGTAGAAATACTAGCTACCCCACATGTACTCCAAGAATGCACAGCTAAAGAGCTTGAAGAAGAAAGGGCTAAAATCTAGTCATTACATGTGGAGCTGGGTGTTCAGTATGAAAATAAATTAAGATATTCCATTATGTAGCTAGTAGACAAGGTAGAATGCCCTGTATTTAATGATAAATTATCAAAACTAATGGATACATGGAATGAGTTAAAAGGTAATGAGGACACCTTGAAGCATATTTTCAAAAAATGGAACAATAGGGACAGCGATGTCACAATTTTATGTTGTGCAGTCATTAGTCTTTCTTGTGAGCAAATAGAGAAGACTTTTGACATGACTAATGGCCTCTATGATTTTGATAACAAGAGAGTTGCATTGAAGAGAAGAATTTTTAATTATTTTTCAAAATATCTTAGTGAAAGTTTTGAACTTTTCCCTCGTGCACTCAAGGCCATGGATAAATTGAAAGATAAAGAAGAATGGGCCAGGGATATAGATGAATTAATGTGTATCAGATTGAATAAAGTCATCAATGAAAAGGGTCATGTATGGTTTTCCAAAACAGCTAAAGAAGTTGTTAGAATTAAGATATTATTTGATTCTTTTAGAAGGCAGTTTGATGAAATTAATAAATTGGGAGAAGATGTTCTGAAGAAGTTGTAGGAAATATTGAATTTTAATTGGCCAGATGACTCACTATTCAACAAATGGATGGTAGATCTTGCCCAATCAAATCAACTGATAGCTGAGGAAACTAATGAAAGTGGTGTGGACCCTGATGAATTACAAAGAATAGATGCACCTAAGGAAATAAAAGAAGATCAACCAGTTGCAGAAGCTGAGGTAGTTAGTCAAATTGATGATGTAGCAATAGAAAAACCAATTGTAACTATTGTCTTGTTAGTTCGGGATGATTTGGAGGGAGATCAACGAGTTGTATTAAATATTTAAATAATAGAACTTGACACCTAATATGTAAATCAAGTTATCCCATAGTTGGAAAAGCAATGACAACAAGAAGCTACAACGGAATTGGCCCCACAAAAAGAAGACTCATGATGTAGACATTTTGTTGTACAATTTTTTGTCATACTATGAAAATAACCTTTTGTATGTAATATCTTTATTTCTTAAGGACAATGTCATTCTTCTTTTAGCCTGAAGCTTGTTGCATCTCATGCTATATAAATGAGATCCCAAGGCTAGAAAAAAGGTCCAAAGTTTATGTAAGTTTTAGTATTATGCTAGGCTTGCATTTGATCCAATACTCTTGATGTTAATTTTGTGATGTATTTTTCTTTGAAAATCTGAGAATACATTAATATTGAAGGATCGTGTTGTCTTGTCATAAATTGTTTTAAGTTTTACATTAGTATTGTGTGATTTTCAATGAAAATTTTAAACCATGGAAAGTCACAACCATATCTATTTTCCCTAAATCTTGTCTCCATTGTTATTAGTTGGTTATCTTGAGATTGTATTACCAAGGCTTATTCAATTTAATGCAATTAGGATAGGTTGTACATCAATTTTCTATTGCTTTTAATTCAAGGAATTAAGTAAATGCTTCAGTAAGGTGATAGGAATTCTAGTCAGTAAGTAGGCTATGCATAAGAATGAGGTTTAGGATAAATCGTTGATAAAATTGATTGTAATACAATTAATTAGGTCAAAATTGTTGAGTAAACTCTGAATGTCAATGAATAAGGCACTGATCATTTATTCAATTTGCATATAAAGATATCATAGAATTACATGAAGCAGAATTTCAAAATCAAAATCAATTTTACTTTATTGTATGAAGAGATAAATTGTTGATCAGTACTTGTTTGTAATAATCTATTGTATGTCATTTTAACTACTATTGTCAAGGATTATTTTCAAAGTATAGAAGAATTGTGACCATTTTATGTTGTAATGGATAGAAGTGAAGAAGAAAATGATGTTAATAAGCATATGTTGAAGCCACAAATTATAAACCAATTATATGTCTAAATATCACTCAGGTGCACTTGCCTCGGTTTTGTAGAACCTAAAGAGTAGAGAATCCCTATGATTCTACTAAATTTGGGTTCAGATCTAAAGTTTTCCTAGTTGATCATAGGAGGTTGCTAACCCTTAGACCATGTTGTACTTTTAGAATCCTGGTATCAAGTATTTTGTTGCTTGGTAGTTTTGAAACACTGACAAGACTTTCCTCCTATGGTTCCACGGATGGAGTGGAATGAAATCATTGAAGATGCAAAAGAGAAAAGGTTGAAAGATGATGGAATTCAACCACCACCTGGCAAAAATAGGTATGTGATACAATTAATATAATTATGCAAAAATTAGTGATCTTTATATTTATATAACCTAGCATACTTCAAACTTTTCATATATAAGCTACAAAACACATAAAAGGCTACACGAGCTAGAAAAGATAAGCTTTGCCAACACTATCTTGGCTCTGGTGGATATATGAAACTTCATGCATGACTTGTAAGTAATAGTAACTAAAATTTTGTATCAATTTTTTATATTAAATTTATAAAAAACAATGTATTCAGTATTGACTATATTAAGAAAAAAATGTGGGGCTTTCAATTTAATCTAGCACCCATGGAAGAGGGCAAACAAATTGGCTTCAAGCAAGGATATAAAGTCGTGGTTGCATGCCACCGCATAGATTTCAATGGCGGAAGAGAAGATTATAGTGCATCGGTTCACACATAGGTAAATAGGCCTAATGAATAATAACTCAAATTGAATACTTGAGAAATAATCTATTTAAAGTTAATTTTGAACAATGATAACAATGTGCATGATATTTCACTACAATCTTCTAATCTTGGCACAGACCCTACACTGGAAAAGGCTTTGATGTGCATCACAGTGATGGAGGTATTCATTTTATATTGAAAATTAATTATGTAATTTTTAATTAAATTTAACATCTTAAATTATAATTGGTGTAACCTTTTTGTGAATATTTTAGACATGCAAAATGTCATGGTGGTGGAGTGGAATATGATGTTAGTGTTGAGCATGTTGAGGTTGGGGCTAAACAAAATGTGATTTTAGATGATGTGACACTATCAGGTAAATAAAAATATGTGTCATGTTAATTTTGATTAATGAAATACTTGTAACATTAATGAAAAAATTAACGTATTTATTTTTTATTGTAATAGACCCCACTTTGGCAAAGTGACCTCCTACTAGAAAAAAGATGAGGGGAAATCATATCATAAGATAATAACCGCAACACTAGGAGAATGTCAAAGATATTGATGTTCCTATTAGCATTTACCTTCAAAAATCATAGAAAAAAAAAAAATGAAATGATTCTTATAAACCTTATTTGTGTTGGAATTAAAGATAGAGTAACTGAGAGGGGGGGTGAATCAGTTACTAACAAAAATTAATCCACAAATCCCTTAGATGTCTTAAAGATCTAGTTACTGCTTGTACTCGATAAACAAATGTTGTAACTCGGTAAATTAAACTATTACTTTCTTTTCAAGCATTCATGCATGTAACTAAAAATAAAGTGAACACAAGAGACACCAGATTTAATGTGGAAACCCAATATGGAAAAAATCACCAAGTAACTAGTCACCAATTTTTCACTCTTCTGAAGTGAGCCCTGTTAGGAGCTAGCCCTAATTAAAGGTTACAATACACACTCTTAGGTGTGACCCTGTTAGAGGATTTAATCACCCTGTTAGGAGTGGCCTTGCTAGAGGTCTTTAGAACAATTCAACTGAACTGTCACCTTGTTAGAGGATTTACAAAAATGGCTGTTAAAACCAACTTTGTTAAGAGATTTGAAATCACTGCTACAATGGTTAGAAAGCAACAATGAATTGACCTGAACAAGATGCAACTGAATTTGCTGGTTACAGGTCTCTATTCAGCAACATTAGATCCTCCTTGATCAAATATGACTCTGTTGCTCCTCAATGATCTCTGATCATCTTTCACATCTGCTTCCACAATTATCAGTCTTCATATCACATTAATTCCACATTTCATACATATATTTTAGAATTTGCAACTTGATCTCTTACTTATACCATTCAGATTGTCAAGTCGGCCCATTTACATGTTACATTTACCAATAAACCGTACATCAGTCGGCTACAGATATTACTCTGAACAAATAAACGTTATCTCATAAAAGAATGAAATCCTTTACTGGTCGACACTGCTCAGTAAATACTGCTTCTGGAAATTTCCTAAGTTGACCATCTTGACTCGGTTAACATTGCAATATCCTTAAAATCCTTTGGCTACCGAGTTTGCTCGGTAAGAACTGCTTCTTCCAAACTACCTTTGATGACTGAGTGAACTTGGTAAGAACTGTTTCTTCCAAATTACCTTTGATGATCGAGTGAACTCGGTAAGAACTGTTCCTATCATATTTTTTTCGATTACTGAGTGATCTCGGTAAGAACTAAAATTCTTTGGTTACCTTGAAAGCTCGGTAAACATTGTCCTTTGTCTAGCTGACCTTCTGAGCTCGGTAGACACTATCCTTTTCCTTCTTGACCTTATGAGCTCAGTAGACACTATCCTTTGCCTTGCTGACCTTCTGAGCTCGACAGACACTATCCTTTGCCTTGTTGACCTTCTGAGCTCGGTAAACACTATCTAATGACTGATATGATATTTGTGTGACATCAAAGACAACACACAATTGAACAATTGTATCCAACATATTTGATGACGCAAGAATGTTGTCTTAATGAATTATTGATGAATGTTGTTTATTAATGAATTTTATGTAATGTTATTGAATGTTATTTGATTATAATGATTGATGTGTTCACGAATTATTGATGAATGTTATGAATTTTATGTCATGTTAATGAATGTTATGTGATTATAATGATTGAATATTATAGTTCGTAAATGGATGAATGAATTAATGAAATATGTAATTATATGTTAATGTGGAATTTAGAGTGATTATGGGGGGGCAAATGAGATTCTACCTTCACGTGGTTGGCCTTGTTAAGTAGAGAATATTCATATTATTCTTGAAACCAAGAAAAGCTCAAACTATCTTAAATTATCCTATGGTATGTCTATATTTTATCTTTGTCCCGTGACTTTTAGTCACATTCCTTAATTAATTTACTCTCTTGGCTTCTTCTACCTATGTTTTAAGATAAAAATTATTCTTCAATGACTTGTCAATATTCTTGTTCAATCGGTATCATTCTTTTGTAGTAGTATCCTTGTACATTGAATTTTCATATAACTTCCCTCACCCTCCATCTTTAATGTATTTCCATCTCAAGTTCATTGTGATGCCATGACTTCTAGTTTAAGGAGTGAGTGTCAAAATCTACCTCCAAAACTCTACCTGGTGTATATATCTCAATTGACATATTGTTATACTCAACAATGTGCTTTAGGTGTGTGTATCATTATGCATTTGATGATAGTCCCTTTGGCTAGCTCAATCCATTATCCTCATATACAAGACCGTTATCTCACATGCTCTTCGGTTTCATGGTTTTCATTCCATCAGCAATCATTCTTTTCTTTTCTCTCTAACTTGCTTACAAAGCTGTGTAAAGAAAGGTAATATGAGCCAGGATAAGTTTCAAAAGACATTTTCACTAGTACAAGGAATTCTTGACTATGAAAATTTTAGAGATGTGGATATGGTAATTGAAGTAATATAATATAACATTTTTTTTTTGCCATCTATTACTAAAAAACATCATATTTATTTTTTTCATGTGAGAAAAATTTGTTGCATGTTGTTGATTGCCTCAAGTCCAAACCCACATTTGAACATTAGCTTAAGCACTTAGGGTCCTCTAGCAAATGATCTAAATCTTACAGTGACTGTGACTAGAGTTATAAATCCAAGACATCATAACATTATTTCTCTTATTTCCCCTTCTACTTCAGAGTAAGATTTTGACCCAAAAAAATCAGATTTCTATTTGAATGGGTTAGATTTGAAAACCATTATTCATTGGATTCAAGGTTATGTTTTTACCTTGTATTTTAATTAATAGGATTATTGTTTTTAGGCATTAATATGGTTTTGTTCTATCTTCTTCACTCACCTAACTTTGTATTGATCATAGCATTTTAGATTACCTTCTGAATGCAATTAAGTTCTCAAAAACAGGGGATTTGAAGTCCCATCCTTTGTTGTGCCACTATACCCTATAAAGATACAAGTTTATTCTCAACATTAAAATATAATGAATGAAACTATGCCTTATATTTGTTACTAAAATAAATGGGTTGTTTTTATTGATATGGGAAGGAATGTCTAAGATTAGTGGGAAGTAAAAATAAAATATTTGGTTGGGTCCATTACTTAAGTGCTTTAAAATTTCCACATAGTTTTATGTGGAACTCATCAATTTCCTTAAAAGCATATTTGAAGTATTAAACTTTTCTTTAAGGATTTAGATTCATTTTCTTAAATCCAACATAAATAATGTTTGTATGTGATGATTATGAGTTTATGATTCTTTTTCTATAACTATATATTTTGTTAATATGTTTTAATAAACCAACATTATTATAGATTCTAAATTTAATAGCTTGTTGTTTTAATAGTTATTGGGTTTTTTTTTTTTCAACAATAAGGTGTGCAAGCTCATTCAATCAATAGGTCCAAGGTTTTTATCTATAGGATATGGATGGGGTGTGGTAGGATGTACTGGAGCAGTTGTGAATTAAAGGAAGAAATTAGTTGATGGCCCATTTTGAAAACTAAATGACAAAGTATGACGAGGTTATCACCATAGACTAACTTGGGCTCTTCTCAAGGGAAACCCTCGACTCTAACTATGTTGATTTCTTGAAGCGCAATATAAATGTCTTAGTCCTCAAGAAGTCAGCGTAGTCAAAGTCAAAGGTTGCCCTTGAGAGGAGCATAAGCTAGTCTATGGTGATGCCTTTATTTTACTTTGTTGTCTAATTTACAAAATGGGTCATCAACTTCCTTCATTCAATTCATACCTGCTCCACACCCCATCTACATATGCATCCACTTCAACCCCTTCCATAGCATCTCAATTCACCTTTGTTATATAGAAACAACCCAAATGATTGAATTGTGAGTATAACAATGCACATAACATTTCACTGCAGCCTTCAAATCCTATCACAAAACCTACATGTGATGAAGGCCATGATGTGCATTACAGTGATAGAGGTATTAATGAAATAATTTTAACATTTTTTTTTTTAAAATTGAATTTAACCCATTTACTTGTTATTGCAGCAGACCCCCTTTGTGTTTGCACTCCTACCATCGTTGTTACAAATGTGCCATGTCCACATCGTTCGTTGTAATATACACTTCAAAACTACATTCATACATACTTCAAGGTAATTTCTCTATGTATTTATCTAAAAAAATAATTTTTCCTCATTGTTAGTCACCATTTGTTATAAATAATCCCCTTGATGGTGTATAGACCCAGATTATATAATTGGTTGCATTTGACATGTATCTTATTGAAGTGTTGACATTGGGTGGCTTCCTGCAAAGGATTGATGTGTATTCTTTGCCATAGTGAAGGAAGCACATTCCTTGTTTGTGAGAAAAATGGCTAAATTGAAGCAAAAGCATTCATTTCATATTCAATGATTATATATTGGTTGACCGTATTAGAGGGCTTGAGCAATCGAAGAGAGAGGAACAATCTCAAAAGAGGTATGTGTTCTCAATTAATAACAAAGTAGTATGTGGGTTTATTCTTTAGAGAACTAAAATATACATGTGTACTTATGAATCACCATTTCCTATTTTTTGTTCTTTTGTGTGCATTCTTTGTGGTTGTGTACTTATGTGAGCATTCTTTGTATTCTTGTGTGCATTGCATTCCCAAATTAGAGGACAAGTGTTTTTGACAATTGCAAAGTTTCATTTATACAATAATTTTAAATATGTAAGAACAGATGAAGATATATTGAAAGACAAAAGAAATCCTACCAAGAAATCAGGGTTAAGTATCAAAGAAACTTTATCCATCACCCAGCCAATTTGCACTTCCAGATTAAGATTTTTGCAAACTTTTTGCACCGGATCTTATTTTCTAGTCTATTTTGACAATAATGCCAATTGTTTTGACACATTCCTCAAGATATTGTATAGATATATGAATAAACTAGCATATTAGGCTTTCCAATCCATATTAAGAACATGCCAAAAATCATTATCGATATTGAGAACTATCTACATTAATATCAATTAAAAATAGACTAAGAAGATCAAAAGGCAACATTTTGCCAAATCCTTATAACATTATTAAAATGAGAATTGGCCTTCCCTATATTGCTATAGGCCTTGCCTAACCTAAAAAACTCCTACTAAATTAGGCCAACATCATTTTCCTATTTGTAGTCTTAACATTCACAAGTATGACTAGATAAAGTAATGTGATTATATGAGTTTTGAAATATTTGATTCTAAATTAATGTGACATTACAATTATTATTTACTTTAGTCTTTTAGTTTTATAGTATTACTATTTTGTATTTAGTACCAGACTCTTTAAACTATTAAAAAACATTGTCGTCTCCAAGTATTCCTACCTCCAATCTTGGAAAGATTGTCATATCGATAGTCATACCAGTACCAGAGACCTCCAAGTCTCCTCGTCTCCTAGTGACCTTGCTTAGTAGTATACCTTTAGCTTGAAAGGCACACACTCTATTGTGAAAATAAGCAAGTTGAACTTTTTGGCCCTTTTTGTTAGTGTAAACTTTCACTTCTTCCTCTCATTCCAGCATCTGCTACTAGTGTAAATGAAATATGTATCACTTTGTAACATGCACCTTCGTAATGTCCATCATACATCAATCATGTTCATGTTGCAATGAAGTTACATTACATTTTTTTATTGTGTTATCCTTAATGAATCTTCATACTAACTGTACTTTTTCTTTTGCTTTATGTTTAAAAAATTTAAATTTATAGGGAACTCATCTCTCAGTTTAGCCATGTCTAATCTTTGACAACAATATGAAACATAACTTTGAATGACATATTGCATTGGATCTTCACCTTGTTGTTGGAGACTAAAATTCATTTGACTAAAAATAAGATAAATGCAAACCAATCTTCAACAATGATCCAATAACACAAATTTCAAGAGATCTCAGCAAGTTGCCACAACCATAACATCAAAATGTAAGAGATAACACTATATTCTATGCAATATTTTCCATGTTACCTCATCTTTCCACATTTTCCCTTTTTTTCTTTAGAGTTGGGGATATTTTTGTTAAAAACTTTTTAGCTTATCTCATTGATTTGTTGCTCTTCTGCTTGATAGTTTTGTTAAGATACATAATATTGTAGCTCAAAGGAAATTGCTTAATTCAAGAAAATGTTTAATTTTAGTTTCTTCTCCCTTTTTATGTTATGATGGTATCAAGTGCAAATAACATGGATGATTGTAGATTTATTTAACTTATTGTTTTATGAACTTTTATGTATCATAGCAAGGGGAGGTCACATAGAAGATACTAATATGTGGCATCTCCTCTCCTGCATTAACAATGCAAAAAAGTAATAAAGTGGGATACGAAAAAAAGTCATTTTTATCAGTAGGAACAATCTCATACTAAAAATATTTGAAAGTAGAATGATGAGATCAAGGATCTACAAATTAGACCTTGGTCCATATTTGCAGAGGCTTCCCTTAAGAATTTTGATTGTTGTATTATCCATGATCATAAGATATAGGCGCTTGGAAGAAAAAGTCCCTTTCACACAATGGTGTTGTCCATCAATACATAACTCCATCAATGAAAATAAATGATCAGTTTTATACAAATGTAGCTCTGAAAATAAATGCTTAAGGTATGCCACTCTAACTAAAAATGCATGAAAGTAGGCTCAGTCTAGTAAGCATTATTTGCAATCATGTTGTCCTTTGCTTGTTCTTGATAACTTTATTAATTAACTCTTAAATTGTTCATTCAGGTTGGTGGGCTTAACTTTGCCCTCTCTTTAGAATATAGTTCATGGATGTTTTATGTGGTTCTCATAGACATGGTGACACACACCTTCAATTGCATTTGTAAGTATTTTGGAAATTGCTATCAATGCTTCTAATTCAAATGTGACATATTTTAGTAAAACTGAGTGAATGGATACATAGTTGCTTAATTAGTAAGGTCTCTAATGAAAATGTAATTTATTTAGTAAAACTGAATGTTATGGATGCTTAATTGAAATGAAATATTGTATTTTCATTTGTAAAACTGTTAGTATATTTTAAGTTCTTAATCAGATGAAATGCCATACAATTTTGTACAAGATTCTGATTGTTTTGCTTTGAGCCATAGTGAACATGTGTCCAAAATGTAAATTTTACATGAATGGAAAAAATGTTGTATAAATGAACATGATTTATATTTATTTCTACATATTGATCAAGTTTCAAGTTGAAGTATCTAAGGAGATTGGATTCTTGAAAAATTAGCGTGCATGTTTTAAGATTATGTTTGTTGAAAGACATGCATAATTAGTGGGCTATTGTCTATCTTTTTACTCAATTTTTGATGCTTTCGGTGGTATGACCTCAAGAAATAATTATTTTAAAAAACAATTTTGTTGATAGGTTGTTTCTTCTAGGCAATGGTCGCTGATTTCAAAATACAAACCTTTAGTGAGGACCCAATCTCGAAAGGTCAAGACGATTGAAGCTCTATATAAACCAAGACATTCAGAAGATGGCAAAATGATTAATGTTGGCATGATAAGGTGTTGCCCCTTTGCAATATCAATAGTTTTAATTTTCTTATACTCTTTACCAATTTTAGTTTTTTGCATTGTTAATCATCTTTGGAATGCTCTTTATTGTGCAATATGATTGCAAAGTCGCCACTAATATTGTCCATGTCTTTAATCTTGTTTTTACAGCAAGATTCTACTAGAAGCTATTGTGCTCATACCAAGGCAATGAGGACATGTTTTTTCTTGGAAGATGAAACTATAGTAATAAAATTATCCTTTTGAGGAAACTTGGTTTACAGCTTTGTTATTGAAAGACCAAATATCTCTTCTTAGCTCGAAAATTTTAATTAATTTTTCAGTGGCTAATCTGATTTATTTATGCATCAGATTTGTTTGGTCATTGATATGCATATTAATGTTTGTAGATTTCTAGGAAACATATTTTGTACTGCTATAAGAGAGTTTTTGGAAAAATATAGTTTTGTACTCATGTGATTTAACTAGAATATTAGGGCTTCTTAATGAAAATATGTATATTGTAACAATTCAAAGAGAACTAATGTGCTTCATTCAAGGCCTTGGATGGTTGGCACATTTGTATGTGTGTATATGCATGTGTGTGTGTATGTACACGCATGCACGCACGCGCGTGTGCACGCACACATATGTACTGTGTGTGCATTTGTGTATTTCTAATTCATTTCTACTTAATAAATAAATTTATACAATTCAAATTATGATTACCAATTATGCATTTATACATTATGCATTGCATATGCATACACATACATACATCATGTTTATTCACTATACTTTCCTTTTATATAAAATTTGATTTGATTGTGTATTTGATGAATATTTTGAACTATTATGTTGTCTAAATATATCTTTTCTTGAGATGTGTGTCCTTTTATACTGACTAGATTTCAAAGTCCATGCCGACCAAGTCTAATTTCTTGTTGTTTTTATTGTTTTTTAAATCATTTTGGAGTTGTTAAAATTTTGACGAACATGTTGAACAAGGGCATGTGGTAGGTATGGCATCCTCGTCAAAACTTATTATAAAATGGTTGAAGTTTTGATGACACATTTGATGACAACTTGACAAAATGGTCGTCGAATGTATGGTATCCCTGTTGAAAAGGCTTCGTCAAAGGTATGGCATGCTTGTCAAAAATGGCTCTACAAACAGTTGAAATTACTAAGGTTTATGATGGTATTTTTTATGAAGTCTATGTAGAATGTTCAATGAGCCTACTTATATTTAGGTGCATATTGATCAATCTTTTTGGCTTCATTTTTTAACAAAATGGGTGTCATAATTTCGACTATACTGGTCAGTCATCTAAGTTTTGATGAAAACACTCTGACAAGACTAGTGGTTGAAGTTTTGACCAATGACTATCAAAAATTTGACCAACTGGCATAGAAAAATGAGGACAATTTTACTAGTGCTTGATAGTGGGACTTCTGATAATTTGGTATCTGAAGAGTTGGTTAACAAATTGTAGTTGCAAAGATTGAGACATCCTAAGCCTTACCATGTTGCTTGGATCTAGAAGGAGCATTAATTACTTATAAGTGAGCAATGCCTTGTTAAATTCAAAATTGAGAATAACCATGATGAAGTCTTGTGTGATAATATGCCTATGGATTGTTGTCATATTCTTTTGTGTAGACCTTAGCAATATGATAGACAAGTTTTGCATGATGGTAGATTGAATCAATATACTATTAGGATCAATGGAAAGAAACAAGTATCATTGTCTTTGGTGGAAAGGATTGATGAAAGTCATTGTACTACAGTCCGAGTGTGCTTGGTTGAGGGTAATAAGTTTACAAGAGAAATGAAAGAATAAAATGTTTGCTATGCTTTGATTCCTAGAAAAACTAAGAAACAAGATGAGTTAGAACGTGCACCTGAGATTCAACCTTTGTTGATTGAATTTCATGAGATATTTTTGATATTGTACCTGATGGTTTGCCTCCTATGAGAAGTATAAGTCATTGCATGGATTTGATACCTAGAGCTAGTTTGCCTAATAAAGCACCACATAGGTTAACACATGATGAAAAGATTGAGTTGAATAGACAAGTGCAAAAATTGCTTGAGAAAGGTCTGATCAAAGGAAGTTTGAGTCCTTGTGCGGTACCTATTGTGTTAGCACCTAAGAAGAATGGAGAATGGAGAATGTGCACTTATTCTATACTTGTAAATAAAATAACAGTGAAGTATATATTTCCTTTGCCTAGGATGGATGACATAATGGGTAGTTTGAGTGGAGCAAAGTATTTTACAAAGATTGATTTGAAAAGTGGGTATCATCATATTAGAGTCAGACAAGGAGATGAATCAAAAATTTCTTTCAAGACTAATGAAGGGTTGTATGAGTGGTTGGTTATGCCCTTTAGTCTAACTAATGCATCTAGTACTTTCATGAGGTTGATGAATGAAGTAATTCTTGGGTAAGTTTGTAATTGTATATTTTGATGACATTTTGATATTCAGTAAGAGGAAGAAAGAGCATCTTGAACATATCAGACAACTATTGCAGAAGTTGAAAGAAGAAAAGTTGTTGAAAAAATTGAAGAAATGTCCATTCATGAAAGAAGAGGTTGTGTACCTTGGTTTTGTAGTTTCAGCTGATGGATTGAAGATGGATCTTGAAAAGGTGAGATTTATTCTTGATTGGCCTACACTAGAGAATGTGGGAGAGGTAAGATCATTTCATGGATTGGCAAGTTTTTATTTAAAAAAAATTGTCAAGAATTTTAGTTCTATTTGTAATGTTGTGACTAAACCTATGAGAGGAGATATAGGGGATTTCAAGTGGACACATTGAGCACAAAGGAGTTTTGAGACATTAAAACAAAATATTGTGGAATTACCCACACTTGATTTACTTGATTTCAGTAAAGTTTCTCAAGTTGAAAATGATGCTAATGGAAGTACAATAGGATCTTTTTTGAGTCAAGAAGGAATACTTATACCTTTCTTTAGTGAGAAAT
Organism: Cupressus sempervirens; assembly: GCA_028749045.1. Taxonomy (NCBI): domain Eukaryota; kingdom Viridiplantae; phylum Streptophyta; class Pinopsida; order Cupressales; family Cupressaceae; genus Cupressus; species Cupressus sempervirens. Next base: position 124,265,760 of record CM053785.1, on the reverse strand, counting down.
AGAATGATGCTAAGAGAAAATATTTAGTTTATGATCAAGAATTCTATGCTCTTGTTCAAGCTTTGAAGAAATGGAGACATTACCTGATGACTAAGGATTTTGTGTTATATAACGACCATAAAGCTTTGCAGTATTTGGGAAGTTAGAATAAGTCGAATCAAAGACGTGAAGTGGGTTGAGTTCTTGCAAAAAAATTCCTTTCCATTGAAACATAAAAGTGGACAATTGAACAAAGTTGTTGATGCCCTAAGCCGAAGAAGGAATTTGCTAATAGAAATGAGAGTTGAGGTACTTGGTTTTGATGACTTAAAGTTTTTGTATGAAACTAATCTTGATTTTGTATAACCCTAGAAATCTTGTAAGGAACACATAGTAAGCAATAAGTGGATTGATTATTTCATTCAAGAGGATATGTTATTTAAAGGAGTTCAGTAATGGATATCTAGAGGATCTATGAGGGATAACATAATGAAGGAGAAACATAGTGGTGGACTTTTTGAACATTTTGGGATTTATAAGATTGTGAAACTAGTTTCAGAGAGATACTTTTGACCACATATTTATAAGGATGGACAAAGAATGATTAGAGGTTCCAGAATTTGTCAAACAGCAAAAAGAACTAGTCAGAATGTGCGATTGTATTCATCGTTGTCTGTACCTAATAATCCTTGGGAAGGTGTTAGTATGAATTTTGTTCTCGGATTGGCTAGAACTCTGAGAGGTGATGATTATATTTTTGTAGTCATTGATAGATTTTCAAAAATGGTTCATTTCATGCTTTGTAAGAAGATATATGATGCATTACATGTAGCTGAATTATTCTTCAAGGAAGTAGTAAGATTGTTGTTTCACACAAAGATACTAAGATTGTTGGTTATTTTTGGAAGACACTTTGGAAGAAAATGAATACAAAATTGAAGTTTCATTCTTCATTTCACCCTCCGACGGATGGACAAACTAAAGTTGTGAATAGAAGTTTGGGTAACTTGCTAAGATATTTGGTTGGAGATAAGCCTGCTAATTGGGATTTAGTTTTGGCATAGGCAGAGTTTGCATACAATAATTATGTGAATAGAAGCACTAAGAAGAAACCATTTAAAATTGTTACTAAATTTCATCCAAAAGGAATCACACAACTGAGAAAATCGCCTACTGAGACAAGAAGAAGTGTTGAAGCTGATGATTTTTAAATTTTCATGAGAGCTTTACATGATTAAAGAAAAGGAAACTTGGAGAACAGTAATCTGAAATATAAATAGAGAGTTGATAAGAGAAAGAGAAATAAATCTTTTCAAGTTGGAGATGAGGTTATGATTCATTTGAAGAAGAATAGATTTCCAATTGGTACTTATAGTAACCTGAAAATGAAGAAATTTGGTCCTTGTAAGATTCTGAAGAAGTTTGAGAGTGGAAATGCTAATGAAGTGGAATTACCACAAGACATGGATATATCACCTATATTCAACATTATATATATCTTTGAGTACTATGAATCTGATGATGAGATTGAAGATAACCCAAATTATCCTACGAAACAGAAAGACAACATTGAGAGAATCCTAAATAATAGAATAAGCAAGAGTACAAGAAGAAAAGGCTACATGGAATACTTAGTTCAATGGAAAGACAAACCAGATGAAGATAGTTCATGGATTACACAAGTTGAGTTGGATCTTTATGATTCATATCAAAATATGAGCAATGCATGTTGTGGACATCGGTTCTTTATTAACCCAAGGTGTCTGATGCGAGAGCATCTTGGGTCTTGGAGCAATCTTGCATCAACCAAAAATATTTCTTGTTTTTGTACCAGTTTGTTGTTCGTGAAGTAGTCATTGTTGCTTGCAATTTCGTTCTATGCACAGTTAATTTCATACAAAGGACCTATCCTGGATCCTCCTCTTGAATGTGCAAGTCTTGTTTGTTGGTTTTTCTTGATTTCTCTATCATTCTTCGTGGTTCTTGTTTCATGTGATGTTTTCTTTGGTGTGGTTTCCTATGTTGACTTGGTGTGTTGCGAAGTTAGAAGCTGACTCCAGAGACATGTGTGAACCTCTCATTAAGTGTGTGTAGCTTCATGTTTCTATTTGCTTCAGTTTTGGTTTACACATTAGAGATTAGACCTATAATGTAATTAAATGCTTGACTAGCCGACTTGTGGCTTAGCTCACTATATAAGAAGCTTGGTTAGATGTTGAAGCATAGCAATTCAATGGTAGAAGAATAGGAGAAGCTTAGAGAGAATGTGATCTTGGACTCTAATTTCATTATATATGGTCATAACTCAGAAAGCCTCATAGTCAGGCATGTTTTTTGATCTTTAATTATTATACCTGTGTGGTTGCTTGTGATATAGTCTCGTGTACATCGTGTTTTCTCCAATTTGAATTTTGCTTCTGTATGGAACTTTGAGCAAGGGACATTTGTAGGTTTAAGTTGAGTTAATTCTGCTTGAATCTCCCTCTTCCCTACGTCAGTGGCTGGCATTTTTTCTTCTACATTTCTTTGAATGAATAGAGTTGCAAGGCTTTGGGTGCGATGGTGAAGCATGAGATTGTAATAAGATATCAAAAGTGGGGGTGTGTTCCAAATCTTTGATCATGAAACCTCATCAAGTGTAATGCAAACCCATGGATTTGCACTTCCATAAGCCTCGGTTCCATGTGTTGCGTTGATCCATTTGGAAAGAGAGTTTGAAACACCATATCACTCAAGCCCTTTGTATTGTACTCATTTATTAGAGAAGAGTCTATTTCAAAATATTTTCTACACCATCCTCTAGTTCCAATCTTTTCTTAATGATTTCAAGTTCACGAGATATTTTTGGATTTCTAGACATGAATGATGTTGTGAGACACATTTTATTTTCATTATGGTCTTCATCAATTTCTTGTTCATTATTTTGCATGGTCATGTCTTCATTTGTTTCAATGCTAGTAAGTGTGCTTGAAATGTATGTTCTCACTTTAGTGATTTCTACTAAATATTCAAAATATATATTTTAACAAGGGTCATTATTGATCTTGTATTGCAAATCTTTCCTAACATGACTTCTACTAACATAGCAGTTGAAGTGTTGACCTTGTATATTCAATCTTGAAACTATGAGAATATCTATTTCTTGTATGCCTCATGGAAGCACACTTGTGACCTCTTTTATGTCTTGCGCATAGATGAAGGTGTGACCACTGTATTTTTATTGACCTCCAAAAGTGTGGGTTACCTATGATGCTGGGTTGACTCTAGCAATGAGTGTTTCTTCCACCTGGGTCAATGTTTTCAACACAATGGTTTCTCCTGGATCCATGTTGTTTAGTGATGAGAATCGATGTATGTCTTTCTCATTGAAACATCTTTTGAAAGTAGTGCTAGGAAATGATGTTTGAAGGAGCAAGCTCAGGTAATTTTCCTTGCATATTGTGCATGTACGCAAATTGGAAATTGCATTTATTTATTTGTTTGAATCTTCTTAGTGCATCTATGAAGATAGTGTCGCAACTAAACAACATTGCATCGTCTTTGTGTTGTCGTTGATGAGTCTAGTGTTCACAATGTATTTCTTTGTCTAAGTTTGTGGGATATCCATGTGCACTCATTTTATTTTATTTTCCGTTCCCAAAAACTTTGAACTGCTAAATATGATTTTGCAATCATAGCACTTCATGTTGGGGATTGCTCTAATTTTGTTCCCTTTTTTCTAATTTGTTTGCGAGAAACTATTTCATCCTTGTTTCAAGCATAGTAATCTCGACTTCTCTTACAATTTTGCAACCTCCTCAATTCAATTAGTTAGGCTTCATCTTAGCCTTTTCCACTATAGGAGTCCATGTTATGCATGTTGAAAATGGTAACTATATAAGTGTTTGGTCAAATGAATATTGTTAAACATGTGAACATTACCTGAATACAGGACGGGTGCAATGTCCAAGGATAGAGGAATAGTTTTCTTTATAGGTGACAAATAATAAAAACGTGTAAGAAGTACATTCCAATTGTACTTAACAGATTTTATTTTGAAGTATTCAATTAAGTATGGTAACATTCATAATTTCATTCAATAAATTTGTTTTTATTACATTTTACATATTCTTTAAAATTTTAGATACAAAGATAATATTTTATATATAACTATTATACATTTTAATTTTATATACCACTAATTATACTTTTGCAATGTTTTGAAGCATGAAAGTAGTTTGTAATATTCCTTATTTTTTAAGAAACTTTATTATTTTTTATTATTAATATCAAACAAAAATAAAATCTTGATTGTAAATTCAAACTCAATTATTAATTTTAATACATCTAAATAAATTTTGAAATTTAGATTTCACAATATTTCTTTATTAAACCAAAATATCTAATATTTTGAACATTTTTTACAATAATAACATAGTTTTTATGTAAATTTAAATTGGTAAAAATATAACTCAGATTGTAAATTGCAAATTTTTAATAATATAATATCAACCATAATAATAAAATATAAAAAATTGACTAATCAAAAAGAATGTTAAAGTTAGACCTATGTGTGTAGCTAAACCTATGTTTATAGCTGATAAGAAATTGAAATAAATCTGAAAAAATGCCTGCAGCAGATCAGAGAAATCAATCTAAATATGCATGACCACAACACAAAGTTGATATAGCAAATGGAAGAAAGAAACAAGTATTTTATTGATTTGTATATAATATCTATACATTGGTAGAATTTTCTAGAGTTCATAATTAAAAAACTAACTACCCTCTACGTGAGAGAATGCAGGTTATGGAAGAAGTAGTCAACTTAAATTCCTTTGACACCATTGATAGTTCTCTTAAATCGATAGCTGGGAAATTTGACACACTGTCAGTTTAGTTATACTAGACAAATAACATGGAGGGCGGCGATATTAATTATTCCAACACCCTCCCTTAATTTCTACCATTAAAGACTCTTTATGTGGCAAAAATTACAAAATTCAAATACCAACTTCCTTGAAACTAAAAATGTACAAAGTATAATCAAGTAGGATGGTTCCCGACATAAAGTCTTCTTGGTACCCATTTACAACATCAAATTTTAGTTCCCCTTATCACTATCACTATGGAAAATTCATTCATCTTGTCATTATGCTTTGGATTTTTAACCGGTTCACCCATATCCATTTGGGATTACGCCCCCAACTAATACAATTGCTTTTGTGTTAGTTTTTTTAACCCAAGTATGTGGTTTTGGTTTACCACAAACCCTTCAAAGACTTTTAGGTTTTTCACTTAAACAGTTGATTTAGCTTACCACAAACCCTTCAGAGACTTGGCACAAATATCATCAATGATGGGGAAACTAAGTTTGAGCTTTTCTCCTTTATTAAATCTCACTTTTCATAGATATCTTGCTAGACAATGATTCCAATTTGCTCAAACCATTTGTAATCCTTCTTGAGAATTCACACTTTTTATTATTGCTCACACTTGAACATTTGTACTCAAACAAACCTTTGATCTTATCTACAGTCTTTTGCCAACTTGATCCATAGCTCCATCTAAAACTCATTTTAAAACACTTCTCTATAGAATTCATTTTACACTCTTTATTCGAACATGTCTTTTCACATTGACTCTTTAAACCACAAAGATTACATGGATGTAAATCCCAACACTTGTTTTTTGTGTCCTTTCCTATTACAATTTGAGCACTGCATTTATTGTTTACATCGAACAAATTTGGTTGAACCCATATCATCATTTCTTTTATATGTTGTAAATCATAGTCCTCCGTACTTTGGTCTCATGGTTAGCTCAATAGGCTCTATGATTCCTTGTTCATATTTTCTCAATCTTCTACCTTTGTAACCCATTTTCTTCATGATATTCCAATCGACACTTTTACTACCACAATTGATAGTATTTGATGCCATAATTTCATATTTTTTCTTACATTCTTTATCACAAACAACTTCAGCACAATCACACTTATCTAGTGGTGAATGCAAATCATATGTACTACATGAAACATCACATACTAATTTGTCTTCAAGCATACATTTATCTTGATTTAATTCATCTTTTAACATGCCATTGTCATCTTCTAATTTCTTCATTTTTCTTTCTAATTCTTTGTTTCTCTTAATATCATCAAACAACTTCAATTTTCATTTTAACTTTTCATTTGCATCTATATAAACAATTATCTCATTTAAATATTTACACATTTCTACTCACATATAATTGCTTAACTTTCTCACTTGTTTCAAAGAATTATTTTCGCAAATTAAACTTATATTATCTTTCTTCACTTTCTTGAATTCTTCTTCTAAATTATTTATAACAAAAATTAAACATGCATTCTCCTTTAAAAATAGTTTACCTTGCTTACCCATTGCAGTAGACGATTATACTTATTTTACTCTCCTCCAAGAAACTTTTGCATATCTTATTTACTATTTTAGATTCTGTTATATTCCCCTTGTAATCTGTGATATATTTAGCACCAATATTTTTCCTTCAAAGACTACGACCTTCCACATTCATTAGCTTGAAATTCTAAGCAGATTTGGGAAATCTAACATACCATGTGATTAAACAGATTTGGGAAATCTAACATACCATGTGATTAGATATTATTACGTTAGACATTTCTACTACATCTTCGTTTCTACCCAAAAGAATATACATTTTTATCACTCAACCCCAACGTATCCACACCTTCAAAAATAAACACCTTTCACAAAAAAGTGTTAAAACATTGCATACCCAAAGTTGTAGCTATGATGTCAAACACGATGCTGCAAGAGCAGCTACAAAAATAATATTTTTGTATTGTTTATCAAGGGTACTTATATGTTTTAGAGCATATTTTATCATTTTAGGGCATATTTTAATAGTTTTTTATCACTTAGTAAATAATTGATGTTTAGGGCACATTTTAATATTTTAGGGCAAAATTTGATGTTTTGTTAAAGGATTAAACAAAACATTTACGAAACCGGTGGTTGCCAAAAATAGTTTTAACTGTTTATCATTGTTTATATATTCTCTGCAAAGTCAATCATTGGGAGAGGATTTTTGATTGGAAGAAGGCTGAGATATTGTGAAGATTATTTGTACTCTACCCTGAATAGATGAAATAAATAATATTGTAGTGCTTTCTTGCTACTTGATTTTTATTTTGTTCACACTATAAATTGATTAAGGATGCATATCATATCTATTGGTTTCTGAATAAAATAGTAGTAGCATTGTTTTTTTTTTCTTTTTTCTTTTTTGTAGAAGTTATTGTTGCAGGAAGCCAAACTCGCACAAAAATCTCTGAAAGTTAATTTGGGCAGTAATGCCTCTTGCTCGCATAAACACCATGTGAAATGGCCCGAGTGTGGTGAAGAGTGGGTAGGAGGAATGTACAATATGTTCTCTGTGGTCATTTGCAGGAATGGGCTACAATTTGAAGAAATATGTGTTTGGTAAGGCAGCATCCCTATATGCTTGCCATGAATTATGCTATAGGAGCAGCTACAGAAATAATATTTTTGTATTGCTTATCGGGGGTACTTATATGTTTTAGGGCATATTTTATCATTTTAAGGCATATTTTAATAGTTTTCTATCACTTAGTAAATAATTGATGTTTAGGGCACATTTTAATATTTTAGGGCAGAATTTGATGTTTTGTTAAAGGATTAGACAAAACATTTACGTGGTTGCCAAAAACAATTTTAACTGTTTATCATTGTTCATATATTCTCTGCAAAGTCGATCATTGGGAGGGGATTTTTTATTGGAAGAAGGCTGAGATATTGTGAAAATTATTTGTACTCTGCCCTGAACAAATGAAATAAATAATATTGTAGTGCTTTCTTGCTACTTGGGTTTTATTTTGTTCACACTGCAAATTGATTAGGGATGCATATCATATTTATTGGTTTCTGAATAAAATAGTAGTAGCATTCTTATTTTTATTTTATTTTGTTGAAGTTATTTTTGCAGGAAGCCAAACTCACACAAGAATCTCTGGAAGTTAATTTGAGCAGTAATTCCTCTTACTCGCTCTTCACCACACTTAGGCCACTTCACATGGTGTTTATGCGAGCAAGGGGCATTACTGCCCAAATTAACTTCCAAAGATTCTTGTGTGAGTCCGGCTTCCTGCAACAATAACTTCTGCACAAAAAAAGCAATGCTACTACTATTTTATTCAGAAACCAATAGATATGATATGCATCCCTAATCAATTTGCAGTGTGAACAAAATAAAAACCAAGTAGCAAGAAAGCACTACAATATTATTTATTTCATATATTCAAAGCAGAGTACAAATAATCTTCACAATATCTCAGCCTTCTTCCAATAAAAAATCCTCTCCCAATGATCGACTTTGCAAGAATATATAAACAATGATAAACAGTTAAAATTGTTTTTGGCAACCAACAATCCCGTAAATGTTTTGTTTAATCCTTTAACAAAACATCAAATTCTGCCCTAAAATATTAAAATGTGCCCTAAACATCAATTATTTACTAAGTGATAGAAAACTATTAAAATATGCCATAAAATGATAAAATATGCCCTAAAACATATAAGTACCCCTGATAAACAATACAAAAATATTATTTCTATAGCTGCTCCTGCAGCACACGAGTAGAGATTACTTGACACCACAAAAAAATTGATGCCCCTCAATCAAATTACAACCTGCAATAATAGATCAGAACAAAAACATACAACTGCCCAAGAATCAGAATATGCTCTCATACCATATGAGAAATTGAAAAAAATCTGAAAAAATGCTTGCAGCTGATCAGAGAAATCATTCTAAATATGCATGACCGCAACTGAACTGCTACAGAAAATGGAGAAACATGTATTTTATTGATCTGTATATGACATGTATTACAATGTCACTCTATATATAGAGGGCTTCCAATATCGATACGCCGGCAGAAACTTCTGGAGTTCATAATTAAAAAACTAACTACCCTCATGTCACTCTATATATAGAGGGCTTCCAATATCGATACGGCGGCAGAAATTTCTAGAGTTCATAATTAAAAAAACTTACCCTCTACATGGGCGAATGCAGGCTGTGGAGGAAGTAGTCAACTTAAATTCCTTTGACACCACTGAGTTCTCTTAATCCGATAGCTGGGAAATTTTACACACTGCCAGTTTAGTTATAACAGACAGATAACATGGAAGGCGGCAATATTAATTATTCCAACAGTAGCATAGCCTAATTCTAAAATAAATTAAACTTTATAAAAAGTCTAACAAAGTAGTGGGCCTGCTATGTACTTGACGAGCGTTGTAGTCAGTTCATTTGTTTGTTTTTTCCAAAAAAGCTTTGAGCTTCAAAGTCTCTGTAGAGCAAGTTTTGTGTTGCAGCAGTAATTATTGTGCTTTTTATCTTATACCATTCGTGTTTTGTTTTTTCCTTAAACAATCAAGTATCTAAATAAAATTTATTGTGGACACCACAAATACAAATTTCAAATGCATCTTTCCTGAGACAATTACTTGGAATCTTTGGTTCGATTTTTCCTTTTTTTTAAATTGTTTGGCATAGTTTTCATTATCTTTGGCCCGTGGATGATAATAGATTGTTGCCATTAGATGGAGATTATTCACTTAGTTTTGAGTGATTTGGTTGGAAAATTTTGCAGGAACAAGTTGAAACTGTAAGTAGTCTTTAACAGAAAACTTTTCATTGTCATTACCGTTGGAAAAATTCCAAATTCTTTGTGGAGGTTTGAAGAGGTTGGATATGCCATGGATTTATTTATTTATTTTGGATCTTATTAGAAGACCTGATTTTGGCTGGAGCTTAATTCAAGTGTCTTGATATGCCATGATTTATTTATTTATTATTCGATCTTATTAGAGGATCTGTTTTGTACAATAATCTACTAACCGGAGAAAAAAAACTGTTCAATCTGTTTGTACACAATTATTTAAAGGAGGAATTCTGTTCTCTTTTGAGACCTACCTCAGTATGCTTCTGATCAGCCCTACGTGCCAAAGGATGAACTCCAACAGAGGACTATATCCACTCTTCCATATCAGTTTAATTCAGGTGCAGTCCATTTTATAGAATTTGCACAGCAGTCAGTCAGGTTAAGTCGGCGATGAACTGCCCGTGAGAGGATGCCAGTTGTGGTTGGGTTGGCACATTGCATACAGGACCCTATCCAAACATCTATTCCCTCAACCAAATTCATCGGATATGTATTTATTGTTGTTTTTCTCTAATTTTTTAATTATCCTATCATGAGACATGACTCGGGTCGAGAGGTTTTCTCCAAAAAATAGCCTATCAGCTAACAAATTATAGGCCTATCATGAGTAGGTGTTAAGAGTATTCCATGAATTAAAGAATTTATATAACCCAAGGCTCCCGTCAAAAATACAAAACATAAATCCTTACCTTTGATTTTCTTCCACCAGAATTCTTGCATTTGGTTAGTGGAATGTCTTTCCCCTTCACAGGGCCTTTTATAACCTACCATGAACGAGAAAATTTGCAAAATTACTTTGAATATATTGTTCCAAGTAGACTCACAATCGAGCACAAAAGAAACTTTATCTCATTTATTAAGAAAGCCAAGAGCATTGTACATGTGTCATGCATTTCATCAAAATTTAGAGACTCTCTTGTTTTCTTCTAGGCTATCTTACCATGCCAATGATATTCTACATCAAATTTTAGAACTTGATCACAGGCTTCCAGTGGAGCACCTACAACATGATGCCAGGCATAGCAACATTATCATCTATAGGAAAGTATTGCCAACTGTCACAACACCAGCAAGGCATTTTTTTAAAAAGAGGCATGCTATGCCCAGCAAGCCACTATAAAGCACAAACATCACATGTAACTCAAAGCTTATCATACTCAACTTGTGTCCGGTCATGCATTAATGCAAAAGTTTCTATAAAAACAATTAAAAAGGTTAAATGGACTTATTCTGGTTCATCGTATCAGAAAATAATAAATTACTCCTTGAAGAAATCAAATATATTACAATTTGCTAAAAAAATGGAGCTGTATAGAGCTCATGGTAAATAATTGAAATTGTTTTCCTGCAAAACTTTTGTACCTGAAAGATATGCAAACAACATAGACAGAATAATAAGCAACAAATCCAGAGGCAGCTCAACGCAATTAGTGCTTTACATTAATTATTCCCACTCTACAGTGGATGGAGGTTTTGAGGTTATGTCATATATAACTCGATTAACTCCCCGAACACTATTGCAAATCTTTGCAGAAACTTCAGCGAGGAACTTTGGGTCAAATTGGTACCTGTAACTCAAATAATAATATGCAAGTTAACCTGAGCAAATTAACCATTCTAACAAACACTTACAAAACAAGGTACAGAAACACTGAAAGCAAGTCCAGATTCATGATAAAGCACACTTGCTCCTAGTTCTACAATTTATCATTTTGTAGTCATAATTATAGTGGTTCTAAACCCTGGACAGATAAAATGTTTCCTTGCAACTGTAAGAACTCATTTAGCATTACAAAAGCAAAAAAAGATTAATGATCATATAAGCCCAGAGAGAAATGGTAGAGAAATTGGAAGGACAAACACACCAATCTGCAGTCATTCCATCTTCACTAGTTATGGCTCTCAATGCAACAACGTGAGAATGCGTTCTTTGATCACCTTGCACGCCAACACTCCTCACCGGCAAGAAAACAGCAAATGCTTGCCAAATTGAATCATATAGTCCTGCATCTTTGATTGCATTGATGAATATCTCATCAACCTGCGAAAGGAGTATTATACAATCAGAATTTTAGGCAACTCTCTGACAACAGTATATGGTGCATTTACATTATTCATGTATGTGTACCTGGCGTAATGTTTCCAGAGCATTTCCCTGAGTGACATCCCCCAAAATTCGTACAGCTAAACCAGGACCAGGGAATGGATGGCGCTTAAGAAAAGATTGAGGAACATTCAAAAGTTCTCCGAGCTTGCGTACCTGAAAAATATCTTATAATACTCGTGAATCCAAGGTCATAGTAACAAAATAAAGTACAGTTGAAAGCATATTAGAAAAAACAGTGACATTGCCAAAATGAAGAGTATCAAACAAATAAACATGATAGAAATAATACTAATAGTAAAGTAAATAAACCTCGTCTTTGAAAAGCCACCTAAGTGGCTCAATGAGTTCCAATTTCATTTCCTCTGGAAGCCCCCCAACATTATGATGGCTCTTGATTGTGTGGGAGTGGTTTCTCCCACTCCCTGGTGGTGGACATGACTCAATTACATCTGGATAAAGAGTACCCTGGACCAAATATTTAGGCCTTTGCCCCAGTTTGTTTTCTAGATTTGAAGAGAACTCATCGAAGATGTGGATGAATTCCCCTCCAATGATTTTTCGCTTTCTTTCAGGATCAGTTACACCTTTCAGCTTACAAAGAAATTGACTCGCTGCATCAACACAAGTCACAGGCAAATGAAGCTCACTTTGAAATGTGGCCAAAACTCTTTCTTTTTCCTTATACCTGACAGAATACCAGGAATCAATGTCATTGGGAACCTTAATCACTGGTCACATTCAAGTATTTCACAAGACAAAAATGAGAAATCCTGTTCTTCTAACCTAGTTTTCTCTTTAAAAATATATACATAATTCAAGTTTCTCACCTCAGAAGCCCATTGTCAACAAAAACACAATGAAGCCTATCTCCAATTGCTTTATGCACAAGAGTTGCAGCAACTGTAGAGTCAACACCACCTGATAATGCACAAATAACATGGTCCTTTGCTCCAACCATAGTTTTAATTGTTTGGATTTGCTCTTCTAATACATCTTGTAGCTTCCAATCAGCCTCAATGCCACAAACACTGAAAAGAAAATAGTGTAGTGTCTTCATACCATTTACTGAATGGGTCACCTGTACAGCATGTTTTCAAATTCAAATGAGGTTAGAAACAATGCAGTTGCAAAATAATGAATTTCAGATGGCAGTACTTACATTCATTTATTAACAATGAGGTATACATATGCCATAGCAATCTTGAAACATAAATTTTTAGCCCTTTTCTAAGCCCATCATTTTTATTGCAATGTAGACAAAGCATGAATTGTACTGATGAGCTTTACTCCAAAGAATAGCACATTAATTTCAAGTAAACAACTAAATACAGCCAAGGCAGCTAAAGGCAGCAGGTACAGCTGCTGAGCCACAAATAAACATGTATGTCTGAAAAAGGGTTTTTTTTCAAGCATTTCCAACCAGATCAGAGTATCCCTGCCTTGTACAATGAATTAAGCAAAAGATTGTGCAAGCTCTCCATTTTATAGTCTCATTTTTAGAAATGTGAAATATAAGATGTCTCAGTACGTGGGCATTATAGAGAGATATCTATACAAAATTCTAATACAGAAGTTCATTGAACTTCATGCTGCAAAAAAAATCATCAGCAGATAAAAGGCAAAACTTGGTATTGCAAAAAATGTCAAAATGAATCATCCGAGATCAAAAATCATTTTCCACATCTAAAGACAGTTATGTTGCAATTTTAGAAACTACCTCCTACACAATACTTTCTACATGAGTTGTAGAAAACTTAAAACTAAAGTTGTATGGGGACAGGGGAACTTGGGAACTTGGGGTACCGGTACTGGCACGTCTATTCTTCAAACCAGAGGATGGGGGTACTTGGGTACGTCAAACATTTTTTTAGATATAGTTTAATATTTATAGAAAATCTGGAAATACGAGTCATGACAATGGTTTTTAAAAACAAGAACAGTGATGAAGTTTGCAGATGTAATGTATTGTTTTCAGTTTCAGATTTGCAATATGTTTGTAATAATAATATATGATAAATGTTTAAATGCATAACAGAGAAGGCAGACTTTAAACATGAACAAGAAGATGGTGCAGGGGCACCTAAGCAAGCCAATTATCACATGAAGACCCAAGACACCTTGGAGGGTGGAAGAGTATCAAGAAAAGCCAATTGGGATGTTTTAAGACTAATTATGGCCATTTGTAATCATGAATTGAATGTAAAAATCAAAAGACCTAAAGGTCCTAATAAAGACCTTGGAACCTAATTGTTGTATGGGGGGCCAATAATGCCTAAGAGGGATCAAGATAGGCTAGTAAGGCCCTAGGTGAGTTAGATAGATCCTAGGAGAAATAAGATTTAAAAGTTAAATAAGTTAGGATGCAAATAGAGCAATTAAATAAGATTTAGAAATTCAAAAAAAATTAATTCTAATGGTTAGTTTATTTTAGAGGGAAAACATGTTTAAGGCCTGTAACGAATTTGTGATGATTTGCAACCAACTTTGTTGGGTCGGTTGGAATACACCCGATATAGCCTGGTCAAAGCATAAGAGAATCAGGGGGTGTATGGATACAGCAGCATTGTACGGACTGTGGGGTTCTAAAGCAATAAAACAATTGATTTCTGCATTTCTCCTTGTGAGTTTGATTGCTCATTTGCTTCTTATGAACTTCGAATGATTGAGGGATACCAGAAGGTATCCCTAGAAGCATTGTGCATGATATAAGAATACTTTGAAAGCATTTCCTTTCATTTGCTGCTAAGTTTGACAGTTTGAATACATACAAGGCTCAAATGGCCATTCCATGAATGTCCTTTCTCTGTTTCTCATGGGATGGTCATGAATTAACATGTATAATATGAAACTACCCCAAAAAGTGCAGATAAGTGTTGAAGTTTGGTGATCATATGAATAGTTGAAAGGAACACTAAATTGGTGCAAGAGTATTGCAGTAAGAATTTGGCCTTCATGAGGGCATGTTTTTATGATGGAAACAGTAGGAGAATGATAAGGGGAAGGTGAACCGCCTACTGTTGGGTTAAAATAGTGTTTGGAAGGACGATTGAGAAAGCCCTAGATTTTGAGGGTTTTGTGAGGACAAATTGGGGCTTTTATATGTAGAAATCCTTCAGAGTCAAATTGACATCATATTCCTCTAATTGGAACCATAATAACACTCTGTGCAAGGTTGCAAGGTTGGGTGTTAGGTCTATGATAGAGTTCCTTTGTAAAGGAGGGGGCTTATTTTGGCCTAAAAACTGTCACCGTTGGTAGGTTAGGAAAGTTGGTCCAAAGTAACCTATGCCAAGTTTCTGATATGTTGTTAAGAAGCCAAATGAATGTCTGGATCTGAAGTTTCTTTTGGGAATGTTTTGGAAAGTTTCTGAGAAAAACATTAATGACAGTCACTGGAGGCCTAATTGCCCACTAGGCCTAATAGGACAGCAATTGTGCTTTACCTAGGAGATAGGCATTTGTAACTTTGAAAGTTGTTTACATTGGATTGGGTTAGTAGAAACCCGTAGGACCATTGTTTGTCTCTTTGAAAATTGAGTTCATTGTTTGATCACATTAAGCCAATAGTTGTTTAAGAAAGTGTTGTGGGTTTGGGCAATTTTGAAGTCTGAAACATACAATTGGTTAGAAAACCCTAAGCCCCATATTTGCTCTGCATCATATTGCAACTGATAAACTTCTGACTTGAACAGTGATAACATTTACTGCTAATTAATATTTTATCAAATTTTCAAACTAGTCACATATTGAATTAAGCTTGACAAACAAGAAATCGATATGCAAACAAAAAACTGAAACAAAAATCAGAAATCTTAATCAAGATCCTTAGCTATGATGCTCTCCACTGAGTACCCGGTACTTGGAGTACGTGTACCCAGTACTTGTCCCAAGGGTATGGGTACACGTAACCATGCAACCTAAGAGTTATCCAGTGTTTTTAGTACCTATATGCAGCCCCAACTTAAAAGTAATGACAAAGAAAAGGTCAATGCCATGTATTTTTTCTTCCTAGTTGGTATCTCAATACTTAAGATGATGAAATTTGAGAAACTTTTGTCGATGAAATCATATTCTGAGTAGCTATTGGAAAACCTTGTAAACGTACTTGATGAAGAAGCAATCACAAATGAACCCTTGAGGATATCTTCTTTTCCTTCAGAAATGGAGATACTCATATTCGAGGATATTGATAGACTTGCAATTAGTGGTACGGTTGAAAGAAAGCTTAAAGATCAGCCCCAAACCCCCAAGCGAAAGAAGATTAGTTGTCAGGTTACCATTCAATGTCATCAATGAAACCTGAATATGAGGAATTTGTGTTTGTTGAATAAGGGAGGCAATCAATTGTCCAACTTTTAAATCTTTTCATTATAAAGATATATTTTTGGAAACTACTGGAGATGCATGTAAGTATTTGATGCCTTATCATTCCAATTCATCAGATGAGACATATTACAATGAAGAGCAAAATTGTAGCAGAGATTTAGCGGAGTCAAATGAAATTAAATCATAATATCTGTATCTCAAATTCGTGTTTCAAAGCTTTGGATGATAATTTCCATAATGATGAAAGTGTCTATCTTGGTCCTTTGTTTTCAGAGGAACATGTTCTTACAAGTAATTCCAAAGAAGGTGAAATTCAAAAACCAGATTCAACATTTGTATTGGCACAAGTTTCTTCATGACACAAATTATATAAAGGTTGTCCAATTCGTGAGTTAATTTCTTCCAATTCAAACAAACAAGAGAATGCTTGGGTGGAAGATATTGTATGCTTGAAAAGATTCCAGGAGTTATGACCGACAAAGAGAGAGATTGATGAAAGTTTTGTCGCTGATGTCAAAGGATGAACAAAACTATAAGCATCATCAATGTCAAAGGGACAAACATGTCATGATGAACAAGTTTAATATTGAAGGTATGATTTATAAAAGAAGAAATAACAGTATTGAAGAAACAAACATTATCATCTGACATTGAAAAGAGGGTGAGTAAGAAAAGATACATATTATTATAATAAAGATGTTTGAAGTGAAAAATGAGTTGCCGATATAAGGGAATTATGATCAGACTACAAGAAGAATAAAGAGAAGTTTATTCCAAATTTATAAAGGCTTATATGAACAGATATGTGAGCACAGAATACTGAATTTGTACATTATACAGTGATTGTATCGATTGGAGACTAAATTAATATGATATTATAAAGAGACATACATTAATCCGAAAACACACAGACACATAAATACATGGCAACAACATCTAACGATATAGTGTGCCTGTTAAAAAATGAAGAATGACATACAGCAGCAATAAGTCAGAACAAACCACTACACAGAGGCAACAGATACCCCACTATAGAAACAAGGCAATGTACAAGAACCTGCTGCGATAAAATATCAAGGCCCGATAAAAATATGTATTAGCGACAATGATTCGTCACAATACATTGAAGTTGTATTGAAGTAAAGATGGAATATACGATGCTGTTGAACAGATTGGATATGGAGTCCATGTCAGCAAAGAAAAAAATGGCAGGGATACAAATATAAGACTTAGCGTTATGCAAGAATATTGTGCATACAAAACAGATGTTAATAACAGCAATCCATACTACAATGCAACTTGATCATATAAGCAACGACTTATTTGTTGTGATGACATAAATCTGAAACAGCATTATAAATGATACATATTATAATTAATAGTGTCAAAAAATGTAGGAGTCGGGTGAGATATGGAAGTTTGAATTCTAGTCGAGCCTTCACCAGAAAATATCAATGTATATATAGCCCAGTAAGGAAGATACACAGCATCAGGAGCAGTTTTACGCACAAACAAAATAATTAAAAACAATGGGAACAGTAATCCCATCAAATATTGAGCAATCAATGTGTGTATCCAGTCAAATTGTAATGTCTAAAAATCTGATAAAAATCAAATGGCAAACCTACACAGCGGCATCTGAAGTTTGAAGATAATAGGATTCATAGTCAAACCATATAATGCATCGATACCTCCTAAAGTCAAATAATATTAACCTTTTGATATGATTAAATGTTAATGGCAAGTATTTGTCAAAGGCAAAAAATTGGCATTACCTTGTATGATTATGATTAGAGAGTATATAATTTATTTCTGAAAACATACAACTTTTGACATGAAAAGTTACGTTCTAATGTGAGTCAAATATATGAGATGAATGAGTCATTTGTAAAATAAATGTCAGTGGAGTACAAAGAAGTAAGAGGTTAGAAGTCAGAAGTGAATGGAAGGAAAAGAGCAATGAGAATAGTGGTACATAAAGTAAAATTCAAAAATGAAAGAGTATATGAGTGGGCTGTAAAAGATCAGTACAGAATATATAAAATATATGTATGTATTAATCTAATATATTTGTGTATTGTATTCAAAGCATTGGATGGAAGAAAAAGACGGCTATTTCAGAATATTAAATGAGATAATAAATAACTGAGGTGAACGACAAGTTATATAGATATAAATATCAGATTCAAGAGGATGAAATAATTGTCCATAATCAGTTGAGCGAGAAATATTTACAAGGTGGAAAAGAAGTTTGTGTGCAGTGGGTCGGTGCTCATGAAGACGAGCAATTGGGGTGGATGCTTCCAATAGCTCAGTGCGTGCAAAGTGCGGGAGTAGGAGCTTCCAATGAGTTGGTGCTCATAAACTTAGGGGTTGGAGCCTACAAGACATTTTAAAGGAATAAGTTTATATAAAAAGCATTTATTTGTCGTGTTTTTTCACACATTGGGTTTCCACATCTTTGCGTCATTGTGTTCATGTGCATAATTGTTGATTTCAGAATTTAAAGTTATTAAGGTAATTGTTTATATAAAAAGTTTTAAAATACAAAAGTGCGAATATATTGATTCATGCTCTCTCTTAGTATAATTGTGTGCTCTTCAATTGGTATCAAAGTCAATTCCTTCTTTAAAGCCTAACCGCTTGAAGGTAGATCTAAAGAGCACAAATGGCCGAAAGTTTTCAAAACAAGACACCAGCTTTTGATGGGGTGAATTATGCTTATTGGAGTATAAAAATTGAAGCTTATCTAACTAATACTGGATTCAATGTTTGGCAATCAATGCTAAATGGTTACAAACCAGCAGCAACACCACCAACGGATATACAATCAAACAAAGAAGATGTGAAAATAATGCTAACGAAAAACATACAATCTTGTCGATTCAAAATTTGTAAAAGTTATGCACTACAAACTACAAACTCATTTAAGCATATTTGAATGCCTTAAAATGAAGGATGATGAAGACATAGCCTCTTTTCTTTATCGTGTAGATGAAGAAGTCAATTCAATGAAAGCCGCTGGTGAAGAAGTGAAGGAACAACTTGTAGTAGAAAAGATTTTAAGATCATTACCTATGAAATTTAATTCTAAAGTACTTGTAATCGAAGAAAGAAAAGATTTAGACACATTGACAAAAGATGAATTACAAGGGATCCTTACCGCTTATGAAATGAGAATCGTAGGTGAAAAATGTACAAAGGAAATAGCATTTAAAGCATTCAAGAAAGGGAAGTATACAAAGAATGGTTTCAGCAATAGCTCAAGTAGTGAATCAGATGAAACAAAGGGATACTTCAAAAGAAAGTTGGAAAAGGTAATGGAAAGAACAAAGGAAAATTCAAATGTTTCAATTGTGGAAAAGTGGGACATGATGCATCAAGATGTCCTCTAAATAACAGTGATTCTAGTGATAATAAAGAGGAAGAATATAAAAAGAAGAAAGGAAAGAAGCATGCTAAGCACAATCATAAGAAGAAGTTTCACAACCACAAAAAGAATTTTTACTCAAAGAAAGAAAGCAGCTCGTCACAAGAGAGCAATGATAAATACCAAAGTGATGATGTAAAAGATGTAAAAGTGATAAATTAGCAAAAGTTAATTTTGTGTTTTGGGACACGTGTAAAGACATGAAGGCCAACAGGACAGAACAACAAGGCATAAAGAAACTTTTGGTTATGCGAAGTTGTGTGATGTCTTTGGACATTGAAATATATTTGCTATATGATGCAACTTTATGTTAGAGTAGTGAAAGGACAGTATATGTGAAGTTGTGTACAGAGAGCTACAAAGGACGAATCAAATACTTTAGATATCAGCATTGTCAAAAGGTTTTTGTAACTGGTCCTTTTGTGTACACAAAGTATCTTTGCAAATGCATGTTTGAACAGTGGGCTCATCTTGCATATATTTTGTAATTGTAATACCAACTCCTAACAAGGTTGAGGATTCTAACAAAACCTAGTCCTCTAACGAAGGCAGAGACACTATACGAATGTAATAGACTCCTAATAGGGTCAGTATCTTTCACAAGATATTTTGAATTAGTGGATCATTTTGCAGGTACCATCCCCACCCGAGGTTTCCCTAGTTAATGAATAATGGTGTTATGAGTTGCATTGTGTTACTTGTGAAATACTAATACCCCCTGCCCCTACGCCCCCCCCCGCCCCTGCCCCCACGCCCCTCAATATTCCCTATTTCTAACAGAGTCATCTAATGAGGAAGAAGATGTAGATGTAATGGAAGAGTTACATTATGCATACAAACAAAATAAGAAACTAAACAAGAAAGTTACCAAGTACAAGATGCAAATTTTTAGAAATGAAAACTCAACTAGAAGAATTTAAACAAGTTGAGAATAATGTGAAAAACAATCTATATGCAAAAGAAGAGTTTACCAAATTAAGTCAATAAATTAAAATTTTGACCCGAAGGAGAGTAAAATCAAAATGAATGACAATCTCATATTTGAAAGGAGCTATGAAATTCTAATAATTATTGATAGTAAAAGAACATCTCAAGCAAGATAGGTGTAGGTTATGAAGGAGAAGCAAACAATCAAGATCATACATTCAAAGCCGTTGTCAAGTAATAGTATGGCAAATTCATTCATGAAATCTGTAGGAGAAGAACTTCAAAAGGATTATGGAAAGCAAGGATATAAACATAGATATGAACTTAGCTTTTGTGGATATTATTTCTCATGCAACTATTTTGGTCACAAGGCAAGAGATAAGATAAGATAATAGTATTAATGTCCACAAAAACCCAACACGGTTTATGGGACTCAGCATACAAACAAAGAGCCAGCCAAGGCAGAGGCACCAAACGATAACTGAGAAGAAACAAAGCAAGAGATAAACAAGAAGGAAGACAAGGTAAGGACTAAAGGTCCTTCCTTGCCAAAAAGAAATCAGTAATAGAGAGGTACATCCATGGACGATCCATAGCCTTCGGATGCCATGAAGAACTACTATAGGACTGTTGCTGCCTGGAGCGACTGGTACAATGTCTGACTAATCTGGAATGAGAAGTAGTGGAAGGCCTTTTCAAACCCCATGGAGGAGACAAGGGAGAGAAAAAGGTGGTAATGAGCTGATCAAAAGTATGTCCCTGAGGAAAGGACTACAGGGTATTCTCTCGAAGATGGATGGCCTCCTGAAGATAAAGTGCAAGACACCGCTGATCAATATAGCTGAAGAACATCAAGAAAGAAGAACAATCTCTGAAAAGACAATAAAATCTCAATCTGATCTCATAGTAAACAGGACAACAAAATATGAAGTGAATCTCAGTCTCAACCTCCATCAGAGTACATAACTGACATAACCAATCAGCCCGATCCATATGGAATGCATAACACAAATGAGAAATCCTCATGAATGGATAGGCAAAAATTATAATCCATATTTGAACTATAACATTGTATGCTATAAGTGCAATAACTTTGGCCATATAGCAAAAAATTGCAGACTTAATGATGGAAAAACTAATAAAGATGACAAGAGACAGGACAGTCACAAAGGAATAATCATAAAAGAGTAGAGAAGGAAGATAACTCAAGGAGAAGGAGAAACTAATGCAAGTGCAACTTGCAGATCATACACCTCCTAGTTGTGAGGAGATACATGAACTCGAGGGGAGATACTTGAGAGTATTCATTAGTCCCTTGGAGAAAAGAGTGAGATAGTCAAGACAAGTTGATTTTTTAAAGATTAAGAAGACTAAAAGTTGATTGTTTTGATGTCAAAGTTTGCAAGAGGAATCTTCAAAGAGGCAGATGTATTAATGGCAGCACTAGAGCATGAAAGAGCATTGAAGAATCCTTCTTAGGGGAAGTAGTACAGAACCCTCAATAGAGGAGCTATGCATTTGATGACTAGTTTGCAGGTGGAAGCTTGATAGTCATCTCTTTGCCATTGATGTTGAGGGGGAGAGTTTGAAAGAAAAAACAGAAGAGATGAGAAAGTATTACCATCAATGTCATAGGGAGATTGATGAAAGTATTTTCATTGATGTCAAAGGATGAATAAAAAACTATAATCATCATCAATGTCAAAGGGGCAAACATATCATAATGAACAGGTTTTATATTGAAGGTATAATTAATAAAACAAGAAATAACAGTATTGAAGAAACAAACGTTATCATCTAACATTGAAAAGAGGGTGAGTAAGAAAAAATACATGTCATTATAATAAAGATGTTTGAAGTGAAAAATAAGTTGCCAATATAACAATGTAACACCAGTCCTGGGGTACATCAAGACACTAGGACATCAGGACAAGTTTTTGGGATAGGGGGACAACAGGCCTCAATTTTGGGACAGCAGGGGGATAACAGTGAGGTGAGGATGGGGTAGGGAGGGGGTGTTATATAATATAAATATAGAACTTGAAATACTAGTTATGAAATGATGTTTCAATATAACATACCATATTAATATACATTAACATAGAAAAATTGCAACACGAACAAGAACAGTTGAACATATGACATAGTAACATAGTACATACCCAATAGTAAAATTCAAATAGAAATTCAAGTACCCATCGGCAGCATGGTTGCGAAAAGGCGGAGGTAGGGGTACTCGGGTACTCCAAGTACCCAGTGCAAGGACGTCTCGAGGACATGTACTTTGAGGTTTGGGAAGGGGTTCGAGTCCCCGTGTTTCACCGCAATAAAAGGGAATTATGATCAGACTACAAGAAGAATAGAGAAATGTTTTATTCCAAATTTATAAGAAGTTTATATGAACAGATATGTGAGCACAGAATACTGAATTTGTACATTATACAGTGACTGTATCGATTAGAGATTAAATTTAAAATGATATTATAAAGAGATATATCAATCTGAAAATACAGACACATAAATACATGGCAACAACGTATAATGATACAGTGTGCCTGTTAAAAAATGAAGAAAGACATACAGCAGCGATAAGTCAGAACGAACCACAATACACAGAGGCAACAGATACTCCACTATAGAAACAACAAGACAATGTAAAAGAACCAAGAGAGATAATATATCAAGGCCCGATAAAAATGTGTATTAGCGACAATGATTCGTCACAATACACTAAAGTTGCATTTAAGTAAAAATGGAATATACGATATTGAACAGTTTGGATATAAAGTCCATGTCAGCAAATAAAATATGACAGAGATACAAATATAAGACAGCGTTGTGCAAGAATATCATGCCTGCAAAATATATGTTAATGACAGCAATCCATAATATAAAGCAACTTGATCATATAAATAACGAATTATTTATTGTGATGACATAAATCTGAAACAGCGATAGAAATGACACATGCAATAATTAATATGGTCAAAGAATGAAGAAGTCAAGTCAGATATGGAAGTTTGAATTCTAGTCGAGCCTTCCTCAGCAAATATCGATCAATGTATATATAGTCCACTAAGGAAGATGCACGGCATCGCGAGCAATTTTGCATGCAAACAGAAAAATTGAAACAAATGGGAACAGTAATCCCGTCAGATATTGAGCAATCAATATGTGTATCCAGTCAGATTGCAATGTCTAAAACTGTCATGTCCACAAATTTTAATGTACTTTTTTTTAATTTAATTAATTAATTAACTGGTCCCAGAATTTAAATAATGTAAGGACCTCTAATTAGTTACTTTATTTAATTAATATGACGCCCAAGTTAATATTTGTATTTGTGGTTCCGATTGATTTAATATATCTCAGACCTATTTTTATTTTAGTTTCCATTGGTCAGTGTTGTCATTGGCTATCTTTGTACACCCTCAGAAAGGTTTTCCCCGACAGGTATTTAAGCATGGCTTGTAGGTAGTCGTAGATATGCATTCTAATTATTTATTTTGTACTGCGAATTTCCGTAGAGATTCTCTGTTCTTCGCCATTTCGGAAGTGAAAGATCTTCCCTTCTTGGCTTGTTCAATTTCAATGGGATTCAACCCTCACCCTATTTCGTTGCATGTAATACTTCGCTCGAATCTAGCAAATAAGAGCACCATCTTATTGCAAATATTAATTGAAGGATATTCGTGTTCAATCTCCATTCTTGTTTGGTTTATTGATGGATTTGGATCTATAAATTTATGGTTGCATAACTTAGCATTCCTCCTCTATTCGTACACCATCCACCCCCCAAATCACGAAGTGCATCTTCCATATTGCAACCGTACGACTTGGACAACTCCGTAACTGTACTGCTGCTATCATATCGTACGGCTTGTCTTCTCCCCACACCATATAGCCATTGCACCTCCATCCCGTACAGCCATAGTGGTATTCCACCGTACAGCCACCACACCACCGTATGGCCTCCAAGGGAGAACCATACATGCTTCAAGCATCCACCGTACGATCACTTACACTATCGTATGACCATTCAAGTGAACATCATACCACCTTCAAGCCTACACCATACGGCCATACGCTCTATCGTACGACCATCAAGATAATACCGTGCTACCCAAAGCACTAGCCACCCTAAGCACTGAGAAAGAACTACCTGAAGCACTGCCACCTGAAGCACTAAGGGAGAACTACCTGAAACACTGACCTAAAGCATTGGCCACCTGAAGCACTTAGGGAGAACTACCTAAAGCACGGACCTGAAGCACTGGTCACTCGAAGCATTGATGGAGTACTACCTGGAGCACACAACCACACTACCTTAAGCACGACAAAACTACCTAAAGCATACTACAGGACTTCATAAGGAAACTCTAGAATGGAACATTACAAAAACTCTGATAAAAATCGAACGGCAACCGTACACGGCAACATCTGAAGCTTGAAAATAATAGGATTCATAGTTAAACCAAAAATAGTGGTACATAAAATAAAATTCAAAAATGAAGAGCATATGAATGGGCTGTAAAAGAACAGTACAGAATATATAAAATATATGCATATATTAATCTAATATATTTGTGTATTATATTCAAAGCATTGGATAAAAGAATAAAAGAGGGTTATTTCAAAATATTAAATGAGACAATAAATAACAGAGGTGCATGAGAAGCTATGTAGTGTTACATCCCAAATTTTGACCTAATTTAAATTATTATAGCCGTTGAGTTGAATGGTTTACTTTTCTATTCATGTGAAAAGGGTAGTTAAATATAATGGTTGTATCCTATGAAATGGTTTAACTTTTAACGGGGATGGTCGTTATCCGTTATTTGTCATATGATGATGATAATTGTTAGCAGTTGCTTGATCTCGGAATTATGGCTATTAACTAAATTCCTTGTTAAACATCAATGTTAAATGTTATTGTGCATTTATCATGGAAATTGGTAATATTGTGGAAAATTGTTGCACAGGTGAGTACAAGAGCAGATGAAGGGGAGAAGCATTGTTTAACGGGACCTACAGAATGGGGTATTACGTTAGTCCATTTATCTAATCGATAGGTATGACCTCTAACTATCTTGGTAAGGACATAGCCACTTGTATAGTAGGGTACAATCATTTGGACACACATGAGCTATTAGATAAACATTAAAAACATTAATGATTTTAACTTAATTAAAATACATACCTATAACGACTTATGGTTGACATTTCTATCACTTCATTATAATACATATTTATGTACGTACACATAGATATAGAAATAAAGGTGACACCATAGCATTATTTTTATACAGGATTCTATTTGATTAATACATACATTTAAATACGTGTACAAGAAGATAAAATAATCTTCCAAATGAAGCATGTATTTAGATATACTTATTTAAAAGATATGACCTTGGATAAAATATATAATATGATGTCATCTTAATAAAATACATTTATGTGCAAGTAGATAAATATGTTATAAATTATCCTTTGTTTTATAACCTTCAAGTTCTTTTCCATATTTATCCATTTCTTTATAAGAGGCCAAAATGTACACTTGGCATAGGATATTGGTGTTATAAGAAGACAAATCTTTTAACTCTTTAAGAGTTACGGCTTCTTGAAAGCCTTTGATATATCGAATGACTCTATATTTGGAAGCCAAGAGTAGCTATGACATAATATTGTTCTCCACACGATTTACCTCTGCATTTTCTACGTTACTTCTTTCATATTCTACCCCCTGTCGAAGGTCAAAAATCATAATTATTTTGGAAATTGCATGTGGATTGCTTCTATGAAGGAACCGGTTGTTTCACATCAAGCCAAGGCTCACATTTCCATTAAATCAGACTAGGTTAAGTGATCATCTTCCTTTTTGAATGATACATATTCATTCTTTTATTCCTGTATTTGTAACTATAGCAGAAGGAAGTACGTCCATGAAATTTTGTATTGTGCTATCAATGAGTCTAATCTTTCCTTGTTGAGTCAAGACCAATTGTACATGATAAGTATACACAACTTTGTTTTACTGTAGTATATCAGAATGTATATCCTTGCGATCTTATTAAGATCACTCTCTGTTATTTGATATACTGAAAATTGCAATGTTCCAACCCCTGCTAGGGCTTATCAAAAGAGTGGATATTCTAAGATTATAAACACTTGGGACTCACCCAACTGTATGGCCAAGGAAAAGGGTGAAGAGGTGAGAGAAATTTGCAATAAGATGAAAACAAAATTAGTTATAACATACTTATATAATTTTTTAAAAATGAATCATATGATAGCTCATGCATGTCCATTTATATTGTTCTTGTTGTCAAGTTGAGCAGTGGTGATCGAGTAATAGAAACCCATCCAAAAACCTTGGCCAAGGTCGTTAAAGGCAAGTTTGCCTTCTTAAGATCACTTGATGTCAGTAGTGCCAATTATTCAAACATGTTTGTCCATAACTGTGTGGACATTCTAAACACCAAAAATGCTCAAGTGGCTGGACTAGTAGTATCCCAAGCCAAATCCTGAGGTAGGGAGGGTCTTTCTTTTCAAAAGATTGTGTAGCTATGGATACGGTCCGAGGTTGGGAGGTTAAGCGTAAGTCAATGCTTCTCCTCTTACTTGAAAGTCGAAGCTTGTACAACCAGTTAAAGACTCACCAACTACTTTTTTAGTATGTTCTTTTATATCCTTGCTAAGCTTTTGTTTTCCTCTTACACTATAGTAAAATGGCAATAATCTACTTTACTTGTTTGCAAGGAATGATTAGGAAATGGTTATTTCAGTTAATCGTTATTTTAGTTAATCATTATTTCAGTTATTAGTTATATCAATTAATCGTTATTTCAGTTGATCATTATTTCAGTTATTAGTTACTTTAGTTAATCGTTATTTTAGTTAATTGATATCTCATGAATTGGATTATAAGATGTTATGTTTTAGGAATTAGTTGAAGTATTATTCTCATTTTTTCTTAGAGAAAGATGATAATTCTTTTCTTTTTTTGTTAAGAAAATTTGTTTGTTACATATAGATATAAATATTAGATTGAAGAGGATGAATTAATTGTCTATCATCAGTTGAGCAAAAAACATTTACAAGGTGGAAAAGAAGTTTGTGTGCAGTGAATCAGTGAGTCAGTGCTCATGAAAACAAGCAATGAGGGTTGTGCTTCCAGTAGGTCAACACCTATGAAGTGTGGGAGTTGGAGCTTTTGGTGAGTCGGTGCTCATAAACTTAAAAGTTGGAGCTTCTAGTAGGTTGGAGCCTACAAAACATTGTAAAGAAACAAATTTATACAAAAAGCATTTCTCCCGCATTGGGTTTCCATGTAAAATCTTTGTGTCATTGTGTTCATGTGCATAACTGTTGATTTTAGAATTCGAAGTTATTAAGGTAATTGTTTAAATAAAATTTTAAAAAGGCAAGTGTTATTATACTGACTCACCCTCCCCTCACTATAATTGTGTGCTCTTCAATTTGGACCATTGAAGATAACTACCCCTTTGAGTTGTGCTTTTGATGATTGATATAAAGTCTTGAATTGTTGCTTATTCACTTTTGCTATGTGCTCATAATATTTGATTTGTCGTAAACTCTAGTGTTGACTTATTGCTGACTTTACACATTTATATATCTCTTAAGTAAGAT
The DNA here is from genome assembly GCA_028749045.1 of Cupressus sempervirens. Lineage (NCBI taxonomy): Eukaryota > Viridiplantae > Streptophyta > Pinopsida > Cupressales > Cupressaceae > Cupressus > Cupressus sempervirens. The sequence continues at coordinate 124,237,608 of CM053785.1, read as the reverse complement.
ATGTATATATGCCATCTAGGGCTTATTCAAGAATAATATTTATCAATCTCAGTCAACGTACTCGAGACTGCCATAGTGCTTTCTTAAATGAATCCTTTGCAGTAAACTTTCTTTTGCCCATATATTCTTCTTTCTACACTCTTCTTTTGACATTGATGATGAGATCTAACAACTAAGTGTCTTGACATCAATTTTGTTCAGCCCTTTGACATTGATAATACTTATAGTTTTGTTCATACTCATGAGGTCCTTTGACATGAATAACACTGCATCCATCAATCTCCCCCTTTGCCATTGGTGGCAATACTTTCTTATCTCTTTTGGTTCTCCATCTTTCAATATCTCTCCCCCTTTGGCATCAATGGCAAAGGGACGATTAACAACCTTCCATCTACAAAGCAATCATCATATGCATATGGATATGTAGGTCCCCCTTTGAAGGTTCTCTAGTACTTCCCTAAGAAGGATTCTCCAATGTTGTTGCATGCTTTAGTGTTATTTAATTAATGCATCTTCCTCATGAAGGTCCCCCTTGCAAATTGCTTGTCAATCTTCTAATTTTCAACAGATCAATTTGTCTTCACCAACTCACTTCAAGGGACTAATGGATAATCTCATAAGTATCTCCCCGTAAGTTCATGCTTCTCCTTACAATCTAAGAGGTATATGAATTGCAAGTTGCGCTCGCACTCATATTGTGTTCTTCTTTGGATATCTTTCTTCTCCAAACTTGTATGGTTCTTCCTTTGTGATTATCTTTGGTATCCTATCTCTTTTCATCAATATGAGTTTCTCCAACATCAAGTCTACAATGTTTTGCTATATGCCCATATTTATTGCACTTATTACATGCAGTGTTATAGTTCAAATATGGATTATAATTTATGCTTCTCAATTCATGAGGATTTCTCATTTGCATTCCGTAATCTCTTGCCTTGTGACCAAAATAACTGAATTAATAACAATATCCATTAAATCTACGTTGAGATCTATGTTTATATCCATAGTTTATATGATCTTCTTTACATTTTGTGAATGAATCTTCCATATTACTTCCTTCCTTGACAAAGCCTTTGAATGTAAGATTTTGTTTGTTTACCTCTCTTTAATAACCTACTCTCATCTTGCTCGTGGATGGTCTTTGACAATCAATAATATGTTACAATTTAAGAGCTTTTTTCAAATTTGAGACTATTATAAATTTAATTTACTTTCCTCTAGATCATTTTTCAATTTATCAATTTCTTGATTCAATTTGGTTCATTCTCCTTCTTTTGCATTTAGATTGTTTTTCACATCATTCTCAACTTGTTTGGATTTTTCTAGTTGAGTCTTCATTTATTTAATTTGCATCTTATACTTAGTAACTTCCTCTTTTAGTTTCTTACTATGTTTGTATGCATAGTGTAATTCTTCCATGTCATCAACATCTTTTTCCTTGCTAGATGACTCATCAATTTCTTCATCTTCATTACTTGCCTCAACAGCACTTTCATCCTCATCAACATCTTCACTTTGGTATTCATCATCACTCTCTTAAAAATGAGTTGCTTTCTTTCTTCGAGTAAAAACTCTTTTTGTGGTTATGAAACCTCTTCTTCTTGTGATTGTGCTTAGCATGCATCTTTCCTTTTTTCTTTGTGTATTCTTCCTCTTCATCACCACTAAAGTCACTGTTGTTTAGAGGGCATTTTGATGCAAAATATCTCGCTCTTACACAATTGAACCACTTGAATTTTCCTTTGTTCTTTCCATTACCCATTTTCAACTTTCTTTTGAATTAAGTATCTGATTCCTCTGACTCGCTACTCAAGCATTTGCTAGAACTATTCTTTTTATGCTTTCCTTTCTTGAATGTTTTGAATGTTATTTCTTTAGTAACTTTTTTGCCCCTAATTCTCATTTCGTAAGCAATAAGAATCCCATGTAATTCATCTTTTGTTAGTGTATCTAAATCTTTCCTCTCTTGGATTACAGATACTTTAGAACCAAATTTCATTGGTAAGGATCTCAAAAATCTTTTCCACCACAAGATGCTCCTCCACATCTTCACCAAGGGCCTTCATTGAATTCACAACTTCATCTATTCGATCAAGAAAAGAGGCTATGTTTCCTTCATCCTTCATTTTAAGACTTTCAAATACCCTTCGATGTGTTTGGAGTCTACTTCATGAATATTTTTCAACTTGTCCCATATCTCTCTAGCAGCTTACAATGCATAACTTTTGTGAAATATGATTCGACAAGATTGCATGTTTTTCTTTACCATTACTTCACATCTTCTCTTTCTAGTTGTATCTATAGGTGGTGTGGCTGGCGGCCTGTAATCATCTAGGACTGATTGCCAAACAGCGAATCCAATGGCAATTAGATAAGCTTCCATCATTATACTCTAGAATGTGTAGTCTGTCCCATCAAAAGTTGGTGTCTTGTTTTCACAACTTTTGACCATCTGTGCTCTGTAGATCTACCTTCAAGTGGCTTTAAAGAAGGAACCGGCTCTGATACCAATTAAAGAGCACATGATTATACTAGAGGGGTGAATCATTATAATAACAACTTTTACAATTTATAAATTTTATCCACAAAATAACTTCAAATACTAAAATAAACAATTATGCACATGAACACAATAACACAATATCTACGTGGAAATCCAAAGCGGGAGAAAACCACGACAAATAATTGCTTTATGTATAAACTTGTTCTTTTACAATGTTTTATAGGCTCCAACCCCTATGTTTATGAGCACTGACTTATTGGAAGCTCCAACTCACACACTTTGCAGCACCGATCTATTGCAAGCATCAACCCCCACTACTTGTCTTTGTGAGCACCAACCCACTACACACAAACTTATTTTTCTGCCTTCACAATGTTGCTTACTTCAACTAATGGTGGATACTTTCTCAGCACAACTGTTCTTCTCCACTTTAGATTTTCATATCTACAAATATTAACTCCTCTATGTTTTCTTCAACAAATCTGTAATTTTCCTTCTTGTCAATGGCCTTTAATTATTTTATTTTCAACTTCACATATGTACTCCATACATAATTATCTTGCCTTTTAACTCTAAATACATAAATGCTTATATACATAAATCAGATTGAGAATCTGATGTTATACATATATGCATATAACACTTTACTCCTTATTATAAATATTCTTCTAATCCATTGCTCACACCCTTATTCTTCTTACTTTAAAAGATCCATTTCACATGTTTTTGACCAACAAGACATTCCTTATTTATAATGGATGGTATAAAGAAACCTAACCTTTCTAGATAAAGAGTTATGTCCTTTCTTTAAGTAATACTTCATCCTTAATTTAATATTTTATTAATTGCACCTCTTTCACCTCTTAACAAATAAACTTCAATCTCTTACTTTATTATTTTGTGGTTTATTTTAATCTTTATAATCGTTGAATATAAATATGTTTTGTTTGTCATAGCATCAAACCATGATACTTTTCATTATTGTTGATGTCTCTTAATTATGTCTGTAGAATTTTCAATGCTTCATATGCACTTGATACTTTGGATTTCTTTGTTATCACTGATCTGTTAATCGGTTACTATCTTCATTATGTCATTGATAGATATTTGATCATAGTTTTGATAACACTCCTCAATAACATTTGTCTTCATTAATCTTGAAACATATTGTCCATATTTGTTGTTGATTACATATGCCTTTTGAATCTTAACGATCACTGAAATTATCCATTTCTAATCACGCTGGAACCATCTTAGTCTTCATGCTGCAGCATATATACTGTTGAGTATCACTGCCTAAGTCTTTGTCTTATCACTACCTCATTTGTGTACTCATTCAGAACCACTATTCCATTATTAATACTGACATATCAACCGTTGTTGTTACATCTAATGGTTACATATTTCTTTGTCATTATATCTAATAGATGTTGCTGCAGCTTTTATATTGCCTCTGCATGTTCAATGTCTTTAGTTTGATCGTTGGAACTATAAATAGTTGCTGATACGTATATATACACTATCACCGCTGTTAGTCCTGCTCTTACTATTTGCTTTGTTTGTATTAGATATACCAATTCAATGCTGGCTTGGAACTTCGCGAACATAAATAGAAATTTCATTTCTGATTTGCCACTGGTAGCATATGCATGAGTTGGCCCTTTCTTTAATTATTTTTAAGACAAAATTTATTCCTCAAATCAAACGGCTCCACAATTACTATATTATATGAAAGACGCACAAATTGTTGCATATGTAGATTTAATATACTTTGTATAATGTCTTTGCAATCATATGTATAATATGGGAGTCATATTCAACACTGTTGTAGTGAATTTAATGAATTTCTTTGTCCTCGCAATATTCAACGCTGCTGTCACAATTTCTTTGCTGTCTTTATATTATTATCACTGCTAAATAAAAACAAGAGAATCACAACCATATAATAACACATACATAATGATAGAACATATGTTGCATATTGGCTAATATATTTGTTTGATTTGTCCAATCATCTGGACCACTGAAGATAACTATTCTGTTGATGCGAGTTTTGTGTCACTACATAACATATTAGTAATTGGATGCTTGATACAGAATATCAAATACACAATTCCTCTCTTGAATAGTTATCTCTCATGGGACATGAGTATAACTCCAATGTTCCTTACACCGTTGGATACTCGCTCAGTTTTATCAATGTGATTTGCTGGTAATCACATAGGCGGCCTTACGTTTTCTTGTTTGAGAAAAATTTGGATCTTGGTGAGAAAATGGAGATGGTGGTTCGGTGTGAATGCTAGATGATGTTGATGGCGCGATGATGGCAATGTAGGGTGAATGGCGATGGAAGGTGAGAATGCCGATGTTTTGGTTTACTTCTCTAACTAACCTCTTCTAAGCATGAAATTTGGCTGCTCAACTACTCCTACTCCTAAGAATGGAAGGTTAGCAGATGGACGGGGATCGAATCTAATGAAGGCTAACCAGCGGCCCTACCTCCATAGATGCAACGCTTCAAAGGAAAGTAAACTAGATCACCACACAAAGCCTCCCAACCAGCCGCTAGGATGCTAGTGGCCTAGTGTTGACCCCTATCAAACATCTACCAAAGCTACCATGCAACAATCCATTTTATTTTACTCTTACTCTAACAACTTGAAATGAAATTGCTTCAACTTGAAAAGAAAATTTAACTATGTGGAAGTAGAAAACATGCAATAACACCCAATGTTCTTAGTCAACATGCAATGAAAAAGAGAGCACTTTGGTATTATTTTCGCAACAATTTCTCCAACCCCCCCCCTTTACAAATGAGAGCCAATGGCCTTATATAGAGGTCCAAAATACAATGGACGATAGAGATCAAAACAAGATCGACGATCCAGATTGGATCCAAAAACCCTAATTAGGGTTGCCACCCCATCGGCCAATGAGAAGATGCCACCTCATCAATGGACCAATGAAAAAAGTGCAAAAGTGGCAACCAATGAGAAGGCACCAAAATGGTGGCCAATCAGAAACAAACACTTGTCCTATTCTAAAAGAAAGAGAAAGTTGCCACTTGGGCTTACATAAGATGATCTTCTAATATAATTCTTCCTTTTTCTTTTGTTCTTTTAGCTAAGGCAATGAACTTAGCTAGCCTTTCGTTAACTTCTTCCATAGGAGGACAAGGTGTGTGCTTCGCTCGGAGTTCTGCTGACTTTGCCACGCTGTTTGCTGCTTGTAGTATCCTTTCGTGATCCTTCTCATATTCCTTTGCAAACCCAATAAAAGCATTGAGTGAGGAAAGGGTGTTCAGATGTTTCCTTTTGACGGCAGCCTAACTCATCCAATCTCGATCCAAATCCTGTCTCACTGACATCCTCCTCTCTAATACCCTCAAAATCAAGCGCCACCCCAACGTCGCTCATCATGGTCGAAATGGAAGTGTCGACGCTTGGGCCGTGTTGTGCAATCTCATCATGAATTTCTTCAAGTGTTCTGAATCTGGTAGTCAATGCGACATACCAAGATTCAACTATGCTCAATCCTCTCTCATCAACCAACCGGGCTCTTTCCAAATATGCCTCCGGTAGCCTAATGAACGCCTGCAGCCTAGGAATAACCAAATCCTTGATGGGAAGAAAATTCTTCCATTCCTCTTCAAATAATCTGAATTTGTTTCTAACAGTCACCAATGACTGGAATGTTGAGATGAAGGAGGGCAAGAAATTTCGCCCATCTTGGATTGTATCATAAATCCAACCCCTTACTTCATGTAACTGAGCTGATACCTCTTCTGAATTGCTCCCGCTGTCTTGAGGAAGGGCTGCCTGATGCAGCTGTTGGATTGGCTGGCAATCTCTCCAATATTTGTTTTCGGCCTCCAACTTTACTATCCTTTCGTTTGCCTTCCTCAATCTTTCTCTGATTGATGCTATGCCTTCCTGAACCTCCTCACATTCCATATCATCTGTATTTCTTCCCAAATTATGTTCTACTATTTCGTACTCCTGGGCTGCAATCTCATCCGCTGCCTTATTGACTGTTGGTATAGCAATCTGAACCCTTCGGTGACCATCACTGTGGCTTCTAATTACCCTTGCCACCGTATTTGCCATCTGTTTTTGGTCCTCGCTATCATCCTTTTCTATTAGTCCTTGTATATCATCAACTGCGTGAGCCATTACCACCTCGCCTCTCGGCATAAGCATTTGCCTTAACCATAGTGGTGCAGTGCATCTCCCCAAATCCGGATTCGGTTCGACCAACAAAGCATCACCAACGGTCTTAGACGCCTGACTTATCTCTTCAATATCAATCGGCCCATCTTCTTCTCTACTAGTTTCTGCCATATTTCCTTGCTGGTTCTCCGAGAGAGGGGAGTACTCCGTACTTTCACTGTAGCCACTTGATTCCGAATCAGAGCTCACCTCCACTGCGGCCCCTTTATCACTCAAATTGACCTCTTGGCTTCTAGCCTTAGTTATACTCTCCCTTGACGGTGCTGCCCGCTGTCTCTTGGCTGGAGGTTCCGAACGTTCTTGGCTTTTCTCTACCTCCAAAGCCCTCTTCTTGCTATTTCTAACTGTCTCCAATTGCCGGCCACTTCCTTCACCCTTCTGTCCGATTGATTCTACTAGACCTTCCTTCGGTTTCATCATCTCATAAGTAAGGAGAACCTTTTGTCTTTGTAGCTTTCTCAACTTGGCATTATACCACGACTCGGTATGCAAATCTACTGTCCTTGTGACTGCCTCCAAGGAAGGATCCTGATGATCGTCCCAATCCACTGGATTCAACTCTGTTCCAACTACTGTCTCATAGTCTTCTCTCAACACACTACGATCATCCTCCAATTGATCGGGAATATCAAGGCCTCTCCATCTGATATCTCTCATCATGTTCACCGACAATCTCGAGAAAGCTAGCTTTCTCACGTGAAAATCATCCTTTGCATTGGCCCAAAAGTCCTCTATAGTGGGAACATGCTTAAATTCGCTTCCATGAGATGCCTTGATAAGACCAACAGGGTCAAATCCTTGTCTTGCTCTGTACCATCCTAGATGATACCACTCCAATTCCTTTTCCGCAGCCTCAAAGGTGGCCCGATTTGGGCAACTATCATTGCCAATTATAATTGAGAAGGAAACGCCTGTTTTCCCCTCATTCCTCATTACTCTATCATAGTGCTCAAGCTGCCTAACCAATTCCATCAAAACTACCTTGTCGGGCGGGTATCTTGGAAGCCTCTTGGGACAAACTGTACTTCCTGCCACTCTAATGTATGTGAATTGCGGGAATTGGATGAACCAACTCCCAAACTTCTTAATCCTTGCTTCTGCTTCCGATGAAAGTCTCTTAGCAGGCGCCCCTTGTAATACCTTTACTGTCTTCATGGCGAATGCATCGCAAAACATCTTGTAATCCTTGTTATTGTGCAAATGAAGCTGCGGATAGCATTCATGCACCAAATATTGCCCCGGCCCATTACCAATCTCTCCTAAGGCCCTAAGTCCCGGACTCTCACACAATCTAGCAATTAAGTAAAACAGATAGGATCCCATGTAGAATTGCCTTTGGTTTTGAACTGTTCTAAGTTGCAACTCTAAATTTTCACTTATGATCCTAGCTCAATCAAATTTTCCTTTTCCATTTTCAATTTCATCAATGAAGAAGTACATCCAGTTTTCGAATTGCATAGCTTGAGCTAGGCCCATGATCCGGCTGAGAAGAACAATGAGATCGCCATATTCCGGCTTGAAATCTGCCACTGTAAGCCTTGTTGATTTGTTAACTCCTTTCCTTCCTTCGTGTATCCAATTCCGCTTTAGATGTGAGAAGTAGGCCTCTTGGTTACCTTGAAATGATTTGGCCGCCTGATCCACCATTACAACTGTCATGCCCTTGCTCTGGGGAATATTAAATGTCTCTTCAATTGCTTGTTCGCCAATGTTGGCCAACACTCTCTTCCCTTCGCCAAAAATGATGGATTTACTGTCTAGATCAAATCTGGATGCACACTCCATAATCAATTCCGGACAAGGCAAAGTAGGAGGAAAAGCTGCTGCATGTACAATTCCGCTCTTGTATATCCTCTTTGCCAAGGGGGATTGTCCTTCCTTTAGTCTGTCCCTCATCCGTATCATGTCCACTGTAGCGATATTAGTATCGGTTATTTTCTTCATTTTCGAGAAGAAGGAAGTTTTGGGCGTCATATCCTCTTTGTCTTTCTTAGCGTTTGCCCGCTTGGGATTCTTACTTGCACTATCATCCTCCATGCTCGTCGCCCTATTACGGGATGGTAGAGTGGTGGACCAAAAGGCAAGAAGAACCAAGTAGTGCAATTCTTAGAAAAGAGCGAAAGAATGGATGTCAGCTTAAGCACTCCTTGCAACTCTAGATGATGACTTTCACCTTAACTAATAATCTTACAGCAACTTTTCGAAACCCGGGATATGACATCAAAGAATTACAAATCCCTTTGCAAATTAGAAAACAAAGCCTCTAAGCTTATCCAACACTTGCCTTCTATGCAAAAATCAAACTTTCATATGTATCTCTTCTCCCAACAAAATTGCCCAAATCTGATATAAAAAATTGCAGCCCCTCTAAAAAATCAGAATTTTGTCTTTCACAAATTTCGGCCCCCACAAAATTCGGCTAAGCATGAAAAAAAAATCTGCCCTTCCACAAAATTCGCCCAAGCAAAGAAGGAGCAAAATCTGTAAAATCTGCCACCTAGGGCACAAATCGCAGCCCACAAAGTGGAGCAAAAATCCCCAAAAACGCAAAAAATCTGGCCCTTAGACAAATCGCCCAACAATGGCAATGGAGAAATTGCCCAAAAATCGCCAAAAAACTGCCTTCCACCAATTTCGCCCAAGTCTGGAAATCTGCCCTTGCTTCAAATTCGCCCAAGCATGAGGAGCAAATGAATTGATGAAAATGAAATGGGAGGGGACTCCCTTTATAGCAGCTTTCACCTTCCTCCCAGGCTGGCCGACTTGGTCCTATAGAGAAAAAAAAAAACCAAAATTAAAGCTAAGTTAGTGGCCCACTTTAAATACTTTGCCAAAATTTTAATTTTCTAAAATGAAAACTGCACTTTTAATTTACTAATTAACCACAAATTGCAAAACGAAATTAAATGGTGCCTTGGGGATGCTAAAAATTTCTATTTAATGATGGTTTGCTAATTAATACATTCTTGAAGTTGAATTTTGGCTAACCAAAAGCCATTTCTTAATATTAAATTATTAATTTACCAATTTCATTAAATACCAAAAGCTTTCAAGGCGAATTTAATCTATTAAAGCCAATTTTTGCAATTTTCCTCTAAATCGATTTTGCTAAATAATTAAAATTTTATGACAAAAAAATAAAATTGCCTCTAGAGTAAAAATCGATTTTGCAATTTAACTTCATCTTACAAAATTAAATTCTATTTCACCAAAAAAATAAGATTTTCCAAGAACCTAAGTCTAACGAAAAATTTCCTTATTTGAAAATCATTCAAATTTACAATTAAATCCAAATTTTCAAAAGAAATCGTCTAAGTACAAAATTCACAATCTTATCCTGCCAAGTTGAAATCAATTTTGAACTTATTCGACCTAAGGACAGAACTGATAGCTCTGGAAAATCAAGTTGAAACCGGGTGAAAAATACATCTAACCTTCTCCACTGGCCCTAAAGGCGATTAAAAAGGGGGTCCCCAAGAATTTGGGGCGATGTGTGAAAACCTCACAACATATTCCTTGAAGCTGTGTTTTTGATGATTGATATAAAGTCTTGAATAGTTGCTTCTTCACTTTTGATGTGTGCCCATAATATTTGATCTGTCATAAACTCCAGTGCTGATTTATTGCTGAGTTTACACATTTATATATCTCTTGAGCAAGGTATGTATATTTGCCATCTAAGGCTTATTCAAGAACAATATTTATTAATCTTAGTCAGTGTACTCGAGGCTGCCATAGTGCTTTCTTAAACAAATTCCTTGTACTAAACTTTTCCTTGCCCTTATATTCTTCTTTCTACACTCTTCTCTTGACATTGATGATGACATCTAACAAACATAACCAAGTGTCTTGACATTAATAGTTATAGTTTTGTTCATAGTTTGCAGACTCAGACTTAGAGAGTACTCGGCAAGCCCAAAAGTTTCAACTCAGAAAAAACTCGGCATATACTCGACAAAAACTCAGCAACTCATATAGTACTAAAATTTAAAATCTCTTAAAGAAACTTTTTTTTTTTGCAGAATACAATTACAAAATGTATTAAATTAGTACCTAACATTTCAATAGAGAAAATGTGTAGTTTTATAGCAGTAAAATGATGTGAAAATTGCATTTAATCCAATGTTTTCCCTGCATCAACATTTTTACCTACATTTTTTCATCTATAAATATGCGAGAGTTAAACATGAGGGTACTCACCAAGCAAAAAAAACTTGGCAGTACTCGGCAACTCTAAGAGTACTCGGAGAGTTTACAAACTATGGTTTTGTTCATACTTATGAAGTCCTTTGACATCAAACACAATACATCCATCACCTTCTTCATTATTCCTTGGAAAATACGCAAGTTCAAAAATTATTATCTACGCAGTGCAAAGCCAAAAGCCTCTTTGAAAAATTCTCCATAGTTTCCCCTCTATAAGATTCCCTTTTATATTACAAATGAGCTTGTATACATTAACATTCCTAGAATTACCACCTATGTAACTACTTAAGATAACTACCTAAGGTCATCACTTAGGGTACTTGCTGACACATACGTTTGCAACCCTACCCGACGTATTATCCCTGGGCAACCTTGTGTAACATGGAAACAACCTCCAAGTGTGGGACTTTTCTCTAAGGCTGAATCTCCGGAGAAGGCCGGCTTCCTCACTAGCAGGGTGCACCTAAACTAAGACTTGGAAGGAAAAGGGAAGAAGGAAACAAATATTAAATGTTGAAAGGGAAAATGGTGATGCACCAAGATAGAACTACGGTTACAACTCTGCTTATAGCCGATATGCGACATATATATTAGCAATGAAGAAATGGTCCTTTTAACATGTCATGGCCGCAACAAATCAATTCGCACCGCTGTCAAAAAATGCAGGATGGGATAACACACAAGGTTAACCCACCGCGTACACTTGTACAGTTGACCTGCGTGGAAAAGATCTGATTTGCCCAAGAGAAATGTGGACCGTCAATATAAATCTTCCATTTGAAATGGACAGACCAAATACTATGAAAATCTCCCCAATGAAAGATTAAAACACAACTGTCGATGTAAATCTATTCATATCAAACAGACTGCTAAGATGCAACAAATAATCTTCTAAAAAGAGGTTAGATCTAACGGTTGTCGCATGTTCACAAAAGGCAAAAGGCAGTAATGCGAAAATGCGAGGGTCGTTGGATGCACGCAACTTGGTCAACACTAGAGATTGAGCAACTCAGCAAAAGAAGAACCCAAGTTCACTCGGTTAATGAAGGAAACAAGCCAAAACTAAGTCACTCGAAAGAAGAGTAAACCGAGCTAACTCAGTTAAAGAAGGAACCAAGCTAACACAAAATGTTAGCCGCCAACTTTAACGTGTTAACCCACTACAAAGAATCCGGCCCACTGAAGATCTCTCATATTAGTTATCAATGATGGGCTGAATGGGAGCAAAAATAGCCAACAGTACCCACTTGAGAGACTTGTTTGGTTAATCTTTCCTTGGATATATTAATTGGGATATTCCAAGGGTCCCTAAATATAGTTTGTCCTCTTGTACACATGTGGAGGACATGTCATTGTTTGTCCTTTATTCCACATGTAAGGACAACTCTTGTTTATTTCTTTATTTAGTTTATCCTCCTTAAGAGGATTGTGACACTTTGCACACACCTATTATGAATGTGGCATTCATAGAAATGGGAGTTACAAATGCAACTCCTCTCTCATCTCTATATAAGAGATGCTCCTCCTTCTTTCTTCAACACACTCTTAGCACTTGATGTTATTGTATTGAGCTACTTTTGCTCCAACACTCTCTCTCTCTCTTCTCTAGGCATTTGCCTTCATTGATAATACTCACAAGGGGTTTTCTTTGCTTTCCTCTTATAAATCCTTGTCTCCATTGTTGAACCATCTTGGTGTATGCTCTTGGAGTTTGCTTATCTTATGGTAACATTGTTTCACACTTAACTTACTTGGATTGTTTCTCGTTCCTTGCTCAACATTATCATTTCTTACAAGACTTTTTTGAGATAGTTACTTAAAATAATTAGTTAGGATAGCTTCCTAAAATGGTTACTTAGAATAACCATGAACCATTATATGCACACCTTCAAATCTGAAAGAGGGAAGTAAAATAGGACATAGTTGAATCTGTTATCCTACCTGATCATTATCATATTTTGTTGCAACCACCAACATTGCCAAATCATTGAAGAGTGCACAAGGATTGTTAGCAAAAGTATGTCTTTTACTATGACAGTAGATAAATAATTGTCTCTCTTTTCAAACTCAGAGAAGTTATTCTTGATCTTTAATACCCTATTACCTTCAACAAAATATGATAATGACCAAGCAGGTTAACAAATTCAACTAAGTCCAATTTTACCTTCCCCTTTCAAAATTGTAGGGGTGCAGGATAATGGTTCATGGTGATCAAGAATGGGACGTTTGTAAAAGAAAGCATTCAAGCCTCCAAAAGATTTTGAATGTGGTTCATAGAGCAACAATCTCTTATCTCATGGGTTCTTTCTTTCTGACAATACTTGAATTTCCTCCCTTTAGGGTGAATTTTGACAAATAGATTTTCATATCCAAATCAAAGAAGTTTTTATACTAAAACCTCTCAACATTTATATAGATAACTAGATCCTTTTCATATGACAATGACTACTTTTAACAATTAACAGAAAATAATTGTAATCATATTCAAGATCGACTATTAACTATTCATAACTGTAACTTCATGGCCAGCTGAAACAAATAGATTAACAACTAACTATCATAACAGTAATCATGATCAACTGAAAATAAAGTAATCATATGCAATTGAAATAACAATTAACTATTCCTAACTGTAGTCATGTTCAGCTGAAATAAAAGATTAGCATCTAACTATCATAACTATATTCATGATCAATGATTAACAAGTAAAGCAAATGTTTAACAAGAAGGAAGGAACATACAAGCATCATCGGAGGATCTTTTATCTGGTTGTGCAAGCCTCAACATTGGTGAGAGGAGAACCATTGTCATAGGTTTAACCTCCCAACCTCGGACCATACTTATCCCCACACATTCTATTTTATTAGAATGGCCCTCCCTACCTCGAGATTGGGCTTGGGATGTTCTTCACTCCAGCCATCCGAGCATCCAGGTGTTTTGAGTGCCCACTCAGTTATACCTATATAACTGACGTTATGGACATCAAGTGATCATTAAATGGCACATATGCTTATAAACTACCTTGGCCAAGGATTTCCGATGGGTACATTGACCCAATCACCACCACTCGACTTGACAACAAGTTTCATTTTAGGGATAAGCATGAGCTATTAAACATATTTCTTTTAAATTATTCATGTATGATTCTTTTTTTTTTTTTCCTTGCAGATTTGTTCCACCTCTTCACCATTTCATGGCTACCAGCTGGTGAATCCCCAGTGCATTAAAATTTATGAGTTCACTACCCTTTTTCACCTCTTCACCATTCATGGCTTCATTGCCTAAGAATCCCAGGTATTTTGGAAGGGCTATGAGCAATCTGCTCTTAATTATCTTTTATCATAATTGAGACAACATAAGACTTATTATTATTATCAGCAACTTCATTAAGGCTTTTACACATATTGAGACTCCTTAAAAAAATACTACTCAACCTCTATTAAAGATGGTTCTGGATACAATGAAAATAGGAGAAACTCATTATAATTCTCAGGGGACAGTCATCAAATCATACAATTTAATCACAGTCATTGAGAAAAGACTCCTAAGTATATAGCCGGCTGCAATAGAAGAAGAAGCATTCAAAAACATGGAAAAATAACTCATGAACTGTTATGTATTCTTGGGGGTATTTACGATCTAATCGACTCCCTCTCGTTCTTTAGCGCCTGTCTTCAGTATCCTAGCCGGAAATGCTTGCTCGGCTGAGTTGGAAACACACAAAACTGAACAAGGTTGGAAATTGCAAACGTATTAATGGCAGATTGCAGACGTATCAAGGGCATTTGCAGACATTTTAATGGCAATTTGCAGTTGATTCAATGGCAAGGTGTATATGCATCAATGCAGAGTTGAATTGTTTTGTGAAGCAAAGGAGATTTGAAACGTAGCAAGGTGGAAGAAGTTCGGGCACCCAGGGAAATGGTGATCTTGTCTCTCCCTCACAGCTTCCATAAATGGAGACATTTACAACTCCTTGGCTTCCATCGGTTACAAAAGATCATAGCCGATTCAAAATTCCAAGTATTAAATTCGATTATGAAAAGATAGGGAAAGAAAGAAGAAATAAAATAAAAAGTCGAAAAGGGGAGTTGAAAGGTCATAATTTCATTGTTATTATAATAAGTACTTATATACATTTATGTAAGTATATAAATGGGGTGACATCATTAAATTATGTTATTATAATTTATAGGTACCATTTCATTTGTATATTTTACGTGTGTAAGTATTTATTATAATAATATGATGAAGATCATTTAAAAATCTCGAGGTATGTATTATATTTTAGGTTAGATTATTTTATGTTTTTCCTTGATTATTTCCTTAATAGCTCATGCGGGTCCCGTAAATGTATCATGTGATCAAGTCATCGCATCCTTTCCAAGGAAGTTTAAGGTCATACCTACCGATTCTAATGATTGAACTAAGCGAACACCCCATTCCGATGATCTCGTTTAGCAATGCTTCCCCCCTCTTCATCTTCTCTTGCAATCACCCATGAAAACATTTTCGCCATAATAATAATTTCATAATAATTTATAAAAACATATTAATTACTATTTTAAATCAAACAACTATTAATCACCTAATAACAGTTATTGGTTAACGACCATCTTCATTAACAGTTAATACAACGTATAGAAATAACTAACTATTTCACATGATCATGAAAGAATAATTCGTTAAATCCAATGCTTATGAACAAATTTAAAATTAGGTCAAAAATTTGGGAAGTAACATGAACCCTATTATAAAGTTTCTGCAAATTCTAAGTTTTAGCTCTGAGATAATACCTTTCTTTACTATTGCTCTTTTGATCTTCTTCTTCTTCAGAATGTAAGAAGTAATTTTCAGAATATTAAATGTTATTCTAAAACTTGTTTGTCTTTGCAATAATTCGTATAGGGCAGATTTGCTACAGAGTAGACTGCATATTTTTTTGTGTGTTCTTTATCCACAAATATACCCTATATTAATATGCACCTAAGGGCATGTCCCTAGAAGGGACATGTCCTTTCCTAGGCCGGCCTCTAACTAATTCTAAAAATCGACGACTAAGGAGAGGACTTTAATTAGTTAACAAACTAACTAAAGTAGCAATGATTTAACTATCGATAATGCTTCTAGGAAAGCCGATTACTAATAGAATAAGCGCCATTAAATATAGGCCTCTAAATCATGCAAGAACGGGTGTATTCGATCTATAATTAGATCAGTGTGATCTATCAAAGTTACGGAATTAACACTCCCTCTTAACTTAACAATCATACTGAGAGATGACATATCTAGCATCATCAAATAAGATAAATAAGCATAGATTGATACTCTATATCTATCTGAATCTTCTTAGCATGTGGTATCATCGAACACGTGATATTTTGTCATATTACTATACTTGTGATATGACTTATCACTCATACTAGTGATAATGATATTGCATGGAATGTAATATATAGGATAAAACTGGGAAATCCTTCCTTTATCCAAGTTGTGACTCATAGGTACTGGTATTCCTATATCATAACATGATTTTGAGTTGAGATCTACCAGAACACAGGATAAACTCCAAAGAATAATAAAATTCTCCCTTTATCTAAATTGTGATTTATAGGCATAACAATGTCTACATCACAATGTGAACTTGAACCCATCTAGACCTGACAATAGAACTCTACTATTTAGCACATTATCTAAGAGATCGTCATCTCTTATAATGTCATTCGTACAAGTGTTCATTATCTCAAAGATCATCACCTTTTAAATAATGAATATAAATGGTGAATCCCATGACAGTCAATAGCCTGACAATAAAATTATTTTATTTATAATTTTAAAGAATACAAAATTTTATAATTCAACCATACCAAGTTTTTTTCTAAAGTGATCTATCTTCACTCAAGAGAGAGGTTTGGTAAGAATATTTATTGTCTAATCTGCAGTACAAATGTATTCTAATTTTACAGTATTCATGTCTACCATATCTCTTACATAATGGCAAGGATTTTCAATATGCTTGGACCTGTCATGAAAAACTAAATTCACAGAAAACTTGATGGAACTCTGATTATCACAATGAATAATCGTAGGATTCATGGCTTGACCAAATAATCCCACAAGTAACTTTCTAAACCAAACTGCTTCCCGAGAGGCCATCGCTACTGCAATGTATTCGGCTTCTGTAGAACTTTGAGCTACTGAAGATTGCTTTCTGCATATCCATGATATCATTGCTGATCCTAAACTGAAACAACATCCTGCAGTACTTTTTCTATCCTTAACACTTCCACCCCAATTTGAGTTTGTGAATCCATGTAAATCCAAGTCAACTTCCTCATATTTGAGCCCAAGGTTAAGAATGTCTTGTAAATATCTCATAATGTGTTTGACTGTAACTATGAATCTCCTTTGGCTCACACGTAAACTGACTTAAGGCACTAACAGCATAGCAAATATCAGGTCTTGTATTTACCAAGTACATAAGGGACCCAATCATCTGTCTGTAGAGAGTAGAATCTATGGAAGGTGATTTTGTTGCCGCTTCTTTAAGTTTATGTAGATTAGTCTCCATTGGAGAAGACGTAGACTTGCAATTCCACATTCCAAATCTCTTCAAGATATCTAATGTATACTTCCCTTGATTAAGTATAATGTTGTCAGAATTTTGCCTTACTTCTAGTCCTAGGAAGTTATGAAGGAGTCTCAAATCTTTCATCTCGAATTCTCTAATTAGATCTTTCTTGCATTTATCTATAAGATGATCATCACCTATTGTTAGTAAATCATCAAAATATAGTATCAAAATTACCATATCATCTTTATCCCTTTTATAATATAGATTTGGATCAGCTTCATTTTTGCAGAATCCTAAGCCAGTGAGATACTTATCGGTTCTTTTGTACCAAGCCCTTGGAGACTATTTAAGTCCATAGAGAGTTTTCTTAAGCCTGCAAACAAAAACTTTAAGATCATGAGTTTCAAATCCTTCAAGTTGCTCCAAATATACCTCTTCTATAATCTTTCCATTCAGAAATGTTGTTTTTACATCCATCTGATGTACTTTCCATCACTTTGATGTTGCAATGGCTAGGACTGCTCTTACAAACGTGTATCTGGCAATAGGAGCAAAGGTTTCTTCATAATCAATCCACTCTTGCTAAGAGAATCCCCTGGCTACAAATCTGGCTTTATATTTTTCAATGCTACCAACAGCAGCATGCTTTATTTTAAATATCCACTTGGAAGAAACAACAAATTTTCCTTCAAGCCTTGGAACAATTTCCCAAATAGCATTCTTCATTATGGATTGGTATTCTTCTGTCATAGCATATTTCCAAGTTGTATGTTTAATAGCATCCGAAACATTGGTTAGTTCTAATTTAGACAAATCATTCATGTTTGTTGTATAACTAAAAAATCTTTTGGATCTTTTGCTTTCTCTGACTATTTCAAATGGTGCAGCGAAGTCTTGTGCTTCCTCTATTAACTTAATGGCCCAAAGTGGTCTTTTCTTAGAATTTTGAGTTTCTTCAAGATTAAGATTTTGAATTTCATCTTCAATTTCTTCAATGTTCTCCCTCTGAGACTCAAATTCAGTATTTCTTTCAATACTAGGTAATGGAGAGGGTTCTTCAAAACTTAGGGCTCTTTTGAATGCTAAATCTTCTTCAAGAATTACATCCCTACTGAGTTCAACATTTTTCCGACAAGGTATGAAAATCCTATATGCTTTAGCTATTTCACTATACCCTACAAAAATACCTTTCCTCCCAGAGGGTTCTAACTTAGTTCTCTTTTCTTTTGGAACATGTTTATATATTGGGCACCCAAAAAATCCTAAGATGACTTATATGGATTTAACCTTAGTAAACACTTCTTCAAGAGTTTTATCTCTAAAGTAGGAGTGAGGACTTTTGTTTTGAATATAGACAGCAATACAAGAGGCTTCTACCCAAAGATAATATTCTAGATTTTGATCAAATATTATAACTCTTGCAACTTCTATAATTGTTTTGTTCTTCCTTTCTACTACCCCATTTTGTTGCGGGTTATAAGGAATGGTATACTCCTTAATTCTTGTTTCTTTACAAAACCTTTTAAACAAATCTAAGGTGTATTCCCCTCCATTATTACTCCTAAGAGTTTTAATTTTATGTCCTAATAAGTTTTCAATTAAGGCTTTAAATTCTTTAAATCTCTTCAAGATTTCTTTTGATTCTTTGCATTTTAAGAAGTAAATCCAAGTTTTCCTAGAGAAGTCATCTATAAAAAGTATATAGTACCAGAATCCTCCAAGAGAAGTAACAGACATAGGTCTACATAAATCTGAGTGAATTAATTCCAAAACATTGTTAATTTTTCTAGTGCTATCATGAAATGGACTTTTGGTGTTCTTATCTAGAGCGCATCCTTTGCATATGCTTAAGTGATCTTTATTCAGTTTAGGTAAACCAGTAACCATCTTCTCCATAGTTGATAAGGTTTTGAAATTTAGATGTCCTAAACTTTTGTGTCATATTTCGTTTATATCAGCTTCACGAATTAAGGCTTGAATAGGTCAACTAGGTTCTGAATGTATTTAATACAAATACCCTTTTCTTTGACCAATCAATTTTGCTTTCTTAAATGGGGAGTTCTTAGCCCAAGTTATAACTTTACCATCCATGAATGCAACATTATGTCCATCATCTTCAAGTCTTGTAACCGAGATTAGATTCATTTTTATTCCCGATACATAGAGTACTCCTTTGAGAAGAAGAGAACTACCCAACTTTAGTTTCAAAGTGCAATTTCCAATTTCTTGTGACGAAATGTGTTAAATTATCACTGGTGATGACTTCGCCATTAACCTTTTCTGATATAGAGTCTAGTGCTTCTTTGTATCCTGTAATACGTCAAGATGGTCCACTATCAATGCTTTACTTGAGACTTCATTTGATAGTGTCGAATATAATGCACGATTCTCAAGATCATAGTTATCTTCTTCCCTAGTAATGTTTGTACAGTTCACTCGTTGTTTAGGATTCTCAAGGCAATTAGATATGTAGTGTCCAAACTTTAAGCATCTGAAGCATTTTATTTTGGATAGATCTTTCCTAGATTTGTCATTCTTTTGATTACCCCTTTTCTTCTTGAAATGTTTCTTCTTGCCTTTACAGGAATTTGTATTAAGAACATGAAGCTCT
Organism: Cupressus sempervirens; assembly: GCA_028749045.1. Lineage (NCBI taxonomy): Eukaryota > Viridiplantae > Streptophyta > Pinopsida > Cupressales > Cupressaceae > Cupressus > Cupressus sempervirens. The sequence goes on along the minus strand of CM053785.1, from coordinate 124,217,485 downwards.
TCATCTTCTATTTTTAGTTTTCCTCTTTTCTTAAGTTTTCTAGATTCTTCTTGAACACAATCTCCCTTAAGTCTATTGAAGTCAGGAAGATTATCTCTGGCACTTACTCCTTGTGCGAATGTTTCCCATGAATCTGGTAATCCATCCATAGCCATCAGTGTTAGTTTCGTGTCATTAATGATGGTTTCTATACTTGCAAGTTCATCTCTTAGGCCGGCAGCCCTTAAGAAGTAAGAATTCATCGATTCTCCCTTTTTTATTTGTATGTGATTTAGTTGCCTTTTTAGTGTGCGAACTGTAGTTGCATAACCTCATATGCATTTAATAATGCATTCATCATATCAAATGTTGTTTGATGTTTCGTTGGCATGGGTACTATATCGTTTTTCACTCCATCTAATATGATCTGAATGGCTTTCCTATTTCCTTTACTCTAGATAGTTTTATGAGGTTCAACAGTACATTGTCTGGATGTTGAATCAACAAATTGTTTTACATCATTTTCTTCGAGAATCGTCATGATTCTGAATTTTCAAGCATCAAAGTGTTCTTTCCCATCAAACTTGTCCTCGAGTCTGATTGTGTATGCCATTGAAGATAGAACAATGATGCTAGATATATATCAAGTCTGATTATTTAATTTGCAGAGCCTAGGTTCGACTACCAGGGCTCTAATACCATGTAAAGTTTCTGCAAATTCTAAGTATCAAATCTGAGATAATACCTTTCTTCATTGTTGTTGTTCTGATCTTCTTCTTCTCCAAAATGTAGGAGGTAATTTTCAGAATATCAAATGCTATTCTGAAACTCGTTTGTCTTTGCAATAATTCATATAGGGCAGATTTTTATTCTGAAACTCGTTTGTCTTTGCAATAATTCATATAGGGCAGATTTTTTGAGGAGCAGACTGTATATTTTTTGTGTGTTCTTTATCCACAAATTTACCCTATATTAATATGTCCTTTCCTAGGTCGGCCTCTGACTAGTTCTAAAACTTGGCGACTAAGGAGAGGACTTTAATTAGTTAACAAACTAACTAAAGTGACAATGATTTAACTCTCGATAATGCTTCTAGGAAAGTCGATTACTAATAGAATAAGCGCCATTAAATATAGGCCTCTAAATCATGCAAGAACAAGTCTATTCGATCTGTAATCAGATCAGTGTGATCTATCAAAGTTACGGAATTAACAAACCCCCCTCTTTTGCCTACCAAGACGCCATTCAGATTTTGCTCTGTCTTCGTTTATATTTTAGATTGTAGCTTCTTTAGAGCCTCTTACTTGGCCTATCGTATCTAGCTATATTTCCAAGTCATATTGTCCTGCGGATACTAATATAATCTATTTCTTTTCTACTTTATAACTTGGTACTGTACTTAAAATTATTGCAATTTGATTTATAATGTAATTTTATTGTCTGTTGAAAATATACTATAAACTTGATCACTAGAGATGGAATCTGGCAAAACAGGCGAGCCTACATTGGTTTTGTTAACCCACTTTGTAATGTTAGTTATTTGATGGACGTTTCACTTGACCCAATAACTGGGACAAAACATCGATTGTTTCCATCAAACTGTTTATTCCGAAGCTAATGGAGCATTTTAAACTTTCGCATGGGCACCTAAGAGAAGATATGCCCCTATATTACTACTGTCTTAAACCTTGAAAATCAAATCATATTCCAAGAGAAGAATGGTGAAAGGCTTCATCGAAAAGGCTTGAGGCTAAGTAAAACTGACATATACGATATAGCCTTGAAACTTTTAAATATTTATTGCCAGCTAGAGATGGAAGTTATCTGATCTACATGATACGACTTTGCATTTAAATTTACAATGATGAACAAGAAGACTATGCAGCATATGAACTGCAATTTCACGGGCAAGCATGCAGGTCGAACGACAAGAGAGCACAAGATGCTGAAGACGCCTTGTTTGCTGTTAATAATCTCTTGAATCTATAAGATTGTTTGATTTATGTAGGTTTTCCAATAGAAAAAGAACTTGATGCAGAAAAAAATGTAAAATGGGATTTTTGAAACCGTACTTCGGGATGGTACTGAAGACCATAGAGTCTCTTGGCTGGATTTTGTATGGCAGCCACAGCATTCTGCAGACTTGTTGCCACAACAGAAAACCCTTCAGGCAACTTGACCACCTCGTCCCCATGGCTCATCCACACAGCCTGCCTCTCTTCCACAGACTCCCCGTACAAACTGCTCCCCTTCTGAACACGTATCTCCATTCTCCCATACTCCTGGCTCTCTGCGGGCTTTACCTGACCGCCCAGCATCTGCACCATCAACTGGAGGCCATAGCAGATACCCAGTACAAAAATGCCATTCTGAAAGACATAGTCCCAAAATCCTTGGGGCAGAACGGGTGCGCCCTTCTGGTGAACGCTGTGAGGACCCCCTGATAAAATTATCACCGATGGTTTTGCCTCTGTGACTGCAGACAGTGGAGAAGTGCCGGATATACAAACAGAGCATATCGACATCTGCCGAATGCGCCGAGTTATGAGATGGGTGTACTGCGAGCCGAAATCCATGACCAAGACCACATTTAGTGAGGTGCTAGCTATCCTCTCCACTTCCTTCGCCATGGCCGCCCTGCAGCTTCACGACAAATCCTCTTTGAAATCTCGTTTGAGACGGTTTAGGTAATTCCTTTTAACTGTTGCTCATGTTTAATTAGGTTTCCGCCTCAGTTTTGTATTCGGGTTTTTTATGGCGCCAACGTGAACTGCTTTCATTGTATTCATCGCACCCCTCTTTTGACACAGAATCTAGAGTGATATGCTAATTGGTAAAGAATAACGGTTTTTTCCTAAACAATATTATTGAGAGGGCATGAATTTTGGAGGGGAAATAAACTAAGCATACACATTTTAATTCGATCAATGACACTATCGAGACGTGTAATTCTTAAACATCGTCAAATTCCAAAATTATTGTAATGTTATAATTAATATTTATATTATTATAATATTTTAATTTTAAATGTAATACTAAATATAATAAAATATTTATATTTAAAAGTGTGATATTCATTAATAAGGGTATGTTTGGTTGTGGGAATATAAAAATGGGAAAGGAATACTTATTTTCGAATAGAAAATGAGGTTATGTATTCCTATTCTTGTTTGGTTCACCCAGAATTTGATGCAGAATTCATGGACTCAAAATTTTAATTTTCTAAAATTCAAAAAAATTGGAATAAGAATAAGTATGCATATTCCACCTATTTAGGTGGAATAGCAAATCCTCATTTTTGGGCCAAAATTGGAATACGTATTCCAATTTTATTCCTATTCCAATTCTGATTTGGTGCATCCAAACAAAGAATTTAAAATTTTAAGAATATACATATGCCTATTCCACTTGTATTCCCATTGCCAAACGGACCCTAAGGGTGTGTGAAGGCGAGTAGTGAGGCACAGAGTTAGGCTAATGATTTCGGTGCTACACATCAACTTCAGTTTAAATTTCACATGGTCATTGTAAATCCTTTAAAGGGCGTGTATGTAGTTGAGTTGGTGTGAAGGCAAGTTGTGAGGCATGGTGTTATGATCTCAATGTTATGCATTAGCTCTGGTTCAAATCTCACCTGGTCACCACAAACCTTTTAAGGGTGTGTGTATAGTCAAGTTGGTGTGAAGGTTTAGTGTTCGGCTAATGATCCTAATGCCATGCATCAACTCAAGTTTGAATCCCACGTGGTTATCACAGACTCTTTTATTGTTTAGCAAAATATTTCACTATTTCTTTTAAACCTTTGAATGATGGCTCTCAATCAGCGCCTTAGACGTGATTTTATTCAATGTGTCAGAAGACATTACAATGTGTTTCCTCTAGGCATCAATGACTATTCAACATGAGAGAATGTTTGGAGCATGGTTGGGAACCTTCACATTTTCAAAAATACCCAAGGACCCAAGAAGGATCGGCCTCTCCAAGGAAGGGATAAATCCTTTGCACTAACTTATAACTCTCACATTCTAGTCAACAAATCTCAAGAGGTTTGGCCGCTAAATTTTTAAGGCTATGTAAACATGTGTTTGAAAAAACCTTTCAACTTTAAAATGGTGGAGCAAAGTTTTTTGGAGACCAAAAACCCCCTACTTAATAGCTCAAAGTTGTGAACAAACCCCTCACAGAATCCATTGCACAATAGTTAAGGTACTAATACAAAATAATGAATGGAATGGCTCTATGAATGACCTCTAGGACAAGGCTTCCTTCATGAAATGGAGTGGTCCATGGCCAGCTTTAGAAAAGATTAGTGATTGATGTGAGGCCCAATGGGGGAAGAGCAAAACTATCAAAACTCTCCCCAACGACTTTTATCTAGTGATATGTGAGAATAACTTGGCAAACCCCATATTCTACAATATGGGCCTTACGTGATGGAGAGGAAAGGATTTTACATCAATGACTAGACGCCTAATTTCAATCCCAAAATAGAAAGCATGGATGAAGTGCTCGTTTAGGTAAGACTATATAATCTTCCTCATGAATACTTGAATGAAAATACCCTTCATGATATTAGCAACAAACTCGGTACCCTTTTTAAAATGGACCAAGAAGTATAAACAATATATCTTAGCATGTATGCTAGAATCTACATTTTGTGGATGGCAGAACACCCTCTCCTAGAGATGGTGGAGTTGGTCACTAGTGATGGCATTTGGAAAATTTTTGTGGAGATAGAGGAATCCTTACAACCTTATCGTCATTGCAAAGGGGGTGTACATTGTTTGGGTGAATGCTCAATAAAAGGGAATAGACTATAATGTGATTCTCTTCAACAATTTATACCAAAGAAGAAAACAAGACTTGGAAAGAGAGTCCAAATTTCATGCTACACATGTCTACTCCCTTTCCACTCTCCTAGAAGGGCCTAGAGGTTTATACTTCATATTGCCTTTATGATTTGCATCTTTTGAGAAACTAACAAAATTTTGAAAAAATGACTGTTGATTTTAGGGTTTATTAAAAAAATTGAGAGAGACTCATCTATTCACATCCACTCTCTTTTATGGGTATAGACCACCTTTGGAGAAAGATTTCATCTTAGTGAATCATCTCTCTAACAACCTCCAAGACTCTTGAATCTTTTTTTATTCTCTGTGATGCTCATAATCTTTGGATTCCCCTTTGATGACACTTCAACAATTTTCAAGTCTAGTAGATCCTCTTTCTATGCCCTCTTGTGTTGTTGGTCCCTACTTTGCAAGGTACCAGTGCCAAATCAAATCGAGATCATCTCCTTGCATAAAGTTTAACACTTTGGAAAGTCCTTGTTTCCACAAGCCTCAAGATTTTGATGCAAGTATCATTATAACCCTTTCAAGAACCCTCAAATAAGTCATGTATCTCCATATTAAATACAATATATTTAACATTATCGAGGCATCAATACATATCTCCCAATACAATTATCCATCAAATCACCATTATCTAACAACAAATAAAACTTGAAAACATAGACTTCAATAATGTCATTTGAGACAGGCCTGCATACAAAGATTCATAACTTTTTAAGAAAATCTTATTTCTTCAATCCAAAAGTCCACATTAGGTGCAATTCGGTTTCTAACAACATATCCAAAACTCTAAAGCATCCAACTGTAGACACCTAAAAACCTTTAGAAAATAAAGTATTTTTATTTTCTGAAAAAGTCCTGATGACATCATCATTTATTAATTAATTATTTATTTAATTAATTTATTTATTTTTATGCCATTAAATCCCTTTATCTTAATTAAAAATATTTAATTAAGAAATCCCTCCCAAAAATGTTTAAATCTTATTTAAACATTATTTCCTTATTTATTAATTATTTAATTAATAAATTGACCAAAAATCCTAAAATAAATTATTTATTTATTTTTTTCCCAAAACTTGGCCAATTTCCTTACGACCACTAACCTCTTCCAAAATCTTCTAATCCTTCTTTAATTTCAATTAAAGGCTAATCTCATCATTTCCTACCCCTAACCCCAACTCAAAATATTTAATTAAAATTAAATATTAATCCTCATGTTTATTAAAAAAAATTTAATAAATATCTCCTCAACCCAAACCCTTGAAATAAATAAAACTTTATTTATTTCTTAAAAATCTAATTTATCCTCATCCTAAGAAGTTCTAGACTCTTCTAGAAAGTCTTCATCCTCATCCTAAAAAATTCTAGACTATTCTAGAAAGTCTTTATCCTCATCCAAAGTCTAGACTCTTCTAGAAGATGTCTTTAACCCTAATCCTAATCCCCTCCTAACCTTGTCACATTCCCTAAACATGGGTTAAGACTTACTAACCCAAGCCAAAGTTAACAAATATCTCCTCCTTCACCCACCCTCATTAATTGCAATCCACTTGCCATCCACTTGCCTAGTCCTAAGCCATCTCTAACCCTTTCTCTAATCATTTGCACAAGCCTAAGCAAGCTTAAAACCCTCCTAATCAAGTCCAAGTCAAAATTGCTCTCATCACCCTCAAAATATCTCAACCATAAAACTTTATGAAGCCCACTAGGCCATAAATGACTCTTCCAAGCCCTTTTATTGCTCTTACAAGTCATTATGAGGGTCTTTATGAAGATTTTATCCTTTGAGCCTCCTTTTGTTGACTCATCCTTCCCCTTTCCTCCATCCTCTCACCATGTGACATGTGTCACTCCTTGATTGGTTGTAAGGAAGCACAATCCATGTGCTCTCCTCTCATGCAATCTGAGCCCTCCATGAGCTTTTTCCCATCCTTGCATCTTAGCCCTCAATCCCTCAAGCCTCTTGCCTATAAATTGGATCCTTCCCCTTTGCAAAATAACACAATCCATGAAGTAAAGTTATAATGCTATTTTGAGAGCCAAATCCATACTAAAGCCATCTATCCACACCAAAAATCCACCATCATCCATTGAAGCCTTTGGAAGCATATTGAGCATACATCCTATCCATTTAGATAAAGCCACTCAACAAGAGAGCTTCTCATTGAGAGAGCCCATTAATGGCTCATATTCTCAATTGAGAGCTCATCTTAGTCTATCTTGAAGTTTATGAATTTTGTTTAGTTTGTAGAAGCTTTATTTAAATTTGGTTTCTATTAGCATACTAACATTGCTCATATACATTTTGGCACGCCCGGTGGGACCCCGCATGGGTCATCTTCATTAGCTTTTTTAGTCAAGTTTTGTATGTCATTTGCTGATTTTGGCTAATTTTTCTTGTTTTTGTGATTGGTAGGATTGTATAAATTGGTTTTGTAGGTCCACATGAGCATGAAGAAGACAAAGGAACTCATAGTCTATCTCATAGTATTTGCAGATTTTTCAAGCTTATAGGTGGACAAAGCACTTGGAATTCTTCTTCCTCTTCTTGTCTATATTCTTCTTATTCCATCTACTTCTTCTTCTTCTTGTGGGAGATCTTGGCCATTTTTTTTTAAGGAAGAAAAATCATACACGCTTCTTTTTAGTGCTTAAAATGAACCCCCAAATCATACTCAAATCCATTAAAAAATTAAAAATTTGCAAAAAAGAAAAAATCTTTTAACAAGTGAAACTAAACCAATCTAATCATTTGCATCCTTGCAACATCAAGGTTTTAGATGCATTCATGCAAAGTTAGGAACACTTCATTTTTGGGAATTTAAAAAGAACTTCAAGTTTCCATTTCAAAAGGTTCAAAATCAACACTAAGTGCACACTAAAATCTAAATCAAACTCAAAGCATCAATCAAGGATAAAATGAACCTCATTTGCAAATATTTTAAAGTTCTTTTAAAAATCTTATGAAAACTAAGAGTCCTAAATGGTTTCCAAAAAATTGTCCTAAAAAGCTTTGTTATTTGTTCCAAACAAATATCTTGTTGCAAAATCTTGAATGTTTCTTAGGTTTTTCATGCATCAAAACAATCTAGGAATATCATTTTTGGGCTTAAAACATGCAAACTAGAACACAAAATCTTGAATGAAAATCAAAGTCCAAAGAGTCATTTTCACTTTTGAGTCCAAAACAATCTTGAATGATCTAAGGTTAAAACAAAGCACTTCAAAGTTCTTAAAACAACACACAAAATCTCAATCTTGAATGCTCAAAGGAAAAAACTTGAATGTTTAATCACTTGTCTTTGAATGCATGTTGCTAAACACACTCTTGAATGCCATGGATTAAAATCAAATTTTCCTTGAATGCATGATTAAAACAACAAATCCAATCTTGAATGCCAAGGATCAATTAACCATTGCAATATCAAACACTTCATTTGGAGCTTCTAAAATTGAACAAAACAAATCTCTTTTCCACATGCAATTTAGGTAAAGTTTGATTTTTGGATATTTAAGAGACTTTGTTAAGTTAAATACAAATTTGCAAAAATCAATTTGAGTAGTTCCTTGGACTCACCTCTTTTCTAATCACCCATCAATTCAACCATTGGTTGCAATCTCAGCACCATTTATGGGGATGGGTCTACTTGAAAAAGGTGTTAAATGTTCCACAATCTAACTCACTCACTTGGTCTTTGAACGTTTGTTTTAACTTTATCAAAAATTTTAAATGACCAAAACTCTAGATTAAATCGATCACACTTCAAGTTTGGGCACTAAAATTGAACCACTATTGACGTGGAGGGCCTCCGGGCGCGTGCTTGGCAATCGAGTTTCACACATCTTTGTTTTGGGCTTAAAATAAACTCACACTCAATCTTGAATGCCTAAAAATCAATGAACATCGCATGGTTTTGACGCATTTTCAATGGCGCTCGCATTTCTTATGTTTACGATCTCTCGACTTTCATTATGCTAATGACGCTGTCAAATTGGAATGAACATTGTATGCCATAATCACAAGTGTCTTCAATCATAGCTTACAAAATTTAAATCATCAATTGGAATGAATGCGTGTCTTTTAAAGCCGAAGATCATGTATGTGGTCTTGTTTTACACTTTTTAGGAGGCTTGCTTGGGGATTTCATCACCCCTTGGGACGACCTCAACTCCAGCGTTCCGGTGGAGTATAAAGATCGGGAGGTGAATCCAAAGACACCTCTCTTGGGATCAAAATTTTGTCACGAGGGCTAAGCCTCAAGGAACTTTATACCCTTGAGAAGTGAAAGAGGAGAAGTGGGTTACCGCTCCTCTCGGCTGTGTGACATCTTTTTGGTTTCATCTATGGATTTGGGCCTCACGTACCTTGCGTATATCGAGGACTCCCTAGCTATAACAAATTTCATCCTTGTAGAAAGCTTCCTAGGATGTTGGTGTGTTTGACGTGCTTGCTCAAAACTTTTGTCTGCTTATTTGTTCATAGCTTTTGAATGAATGTTTGCCAACTTTGGTCAAAATTCCAAAAAAGCAAAAATCTCCCAGCTCAAGGCATACTTAGCGTAGTCACTGCCTCATCAGAAAATCATCCAAGCTCCCCCGCTGCAACCAAATCTATCTAGTTCCTTGCTTTAGAACAATCCCAAATCCAAAGTCTCTCCAAATCATCCCCCCCTAGCCAGCTAGAAACCCAATCCAAAATCACACCCAAGCCTTTAGAGAGTTGTTGTCATTCTGCTAGAATTTGTTATCCAATCAATCCGACCAATCCACCAGCCTCACCACGGTTATCCTTTTGACAGAGCTTTGTCTAGGGTAATCTAGCTTTGTCACCTGTTATCCCTCATCACCTTGAGCTAAAGGTTGGGATCCACAAGTGATCAATCTCGTGTCATGCCCATAGGATCATTAGTCTATTCTTAGGTTGACACAATCTCCACCAATCCAGCGCATAGGAAAGCAAAACTCTCACTTTTTGACAGCATGCCCTTGAAGTCTTCCATCCACAGGAAAGCCAAAAATCTCCAGCCAATCCTCCTTAGGTCTGTCATGCAACTTTGACTCTCCCTAGGAAATCTTTCATTAGCCAATCCAACATTTGTGCTTAACCCAAATCCAACCATGAGCTTTCGTGTTCATCCATACGCAAGACCCCATCCCCATCAAACTCATCATCAAAGCATGAAGTACCAATCCTATCATGATGTGTTTGGTCGCATTGTCCTTGCTCCCGCCACCTCCTATTCCAATGATGATGAAAATCTTGTTGACTATGACGAGTATATTGAAAGCCTTAGAAACATTCCCCCAAGCATCCCCCAAAATCCAAAAGTTATTCCAAACTATCTAGTCATGCCATCTGATATTCCAGCTTCCCCTCCATCACCCCATCAACCAAGCTTCCAATCTTCCACCCCCATCACACTAGCTATTCCTGTCAATCCACCTCCACCTTCGACACATGAGTCTCCAAGGAATCTCCTAGAGGAAATACAAGAAAAGTTGCCTCCAATAGTCGATAAGCTATGTCATCTAATCCAACCATGTGAAGTAGTCAGTGATGAAGCTTCCCCATCTATAATATCACCTCCATCTCCCATAGCTATCATCCCCATACCATCCATCAAATTGCTTAAAATCCTTCCACTTCCTGCAAGCATCAAAATCCCACCACCTGTCAAATCCCTCCAAATCCTATCCACATCGCCTCCAAGCATTTCCCAAATCTCTCGTAATGACCCTTATGCATCCATCTTCTACTCACCCATCTCCACTACTGAATCTCCCATCTATCCATCCGCTGCCTTTGAAGAATCCATCCCTTCACCTCCTACCGCACCATCCACTCCAAACCAATCCTATCAAGATCCTGCCCAAAATCATGTTGACATCCCCCAAAGCATAAATGAAGATATCATCATACCATGTCTTCCATCCATAGTGCAGTCACCATCTCCTCCATCTCCAAAACCTCGAGCCATATCTCCTCCACTACAAGATATCTTGTCATCCCACCAGCTACATCAAGATCCTATCCTTCCATCTCCCCCACTCCATGCTTCCATCTTACCACCTATCCAAGCTATTCCACCATCTATAATCTACCCTCTTGGTTCACTTACATTCATCCACGGTGGCCCTCTCTCAGCAGAAGAATTAAGAACAGTATCTCCCCATTGCAATACACCTAATAAATCACTTCTACCATTTTCTGCAAGCAAAAATTTTCCTCAGCTTGTTCAAATGCTCAATCGATGGCATTATCAAGGTCAAGGTTTAGGACCACAAGAGCAAGGAATTAGAGAGCCTATTATTGCACAAAAAAATCTAGGATTTCATGGTCTTGGATATGTATCCAAAGGCTCACCATCTAAAGGTGTTAGTACACCACACCCCCAAACCAAGACTATCTCCAAGCCCACCATGCCAGCCTCCCATCACTCCTTCAAGAAATCTTATGTCATCCCCCCTCCACCATCTTTGCAACCCAAAAAAACCTACCATATCCCCCCTTCATCCGCTAAATCCATTTTGGGTCCCTATGTCCCAAAATCTACCATCCTCCATCCTCCTATCAGCCATCATAAAAATCCTATTCCATCCATTTCTATGCAAGATCAACAAAGGCACATATCAGGGCACATCATCCATCATCATCCCCCTACATGCTCTTTCATATCCTCTCCATCTCACAAAGCTTCTCCTAACCATCTTCCCAAAGCTTACCACAACAATGTGAATGCCAACTTCAAAATGCATAAAGCTAAAAATCCACATCCTAGGCAATCATATGTCTATTCTAAAAGACATACTCCAAAAAGGAAAAATTCAATCAAAGAATGCAAAACAATGCAAAAGCCTATGAAAAGAAAATCCAAAACCATGTGGATCCCCAAGAAAAAAGTTGAAACCCAATGCATAATGGCATCCACCATTGCTAATCCCCCATCTAGTGACCCATGTCCCCCATCTCCTAACTCCATCTTGGGTGCCTATATCCCCAAGCACGCTTCCACAAATCCTCCATCATGCCTGCATCTACCATCTATACCCCATATGCTCTTTTCACACCCGTTCCAACATGTGCCAATGTTGCTCTTGCAAGCATCCCTATCTCATGCTCCTTTCTAGCATTTTCATCCCTCCATCTCCTACCATCAATCCCATCTAATCCAATCTATTTCGTAAATCACACATCCGGTGTACCAATAGCTAGCAACAAAATTGAACATTCCAACAGCCAGTGAAAAATCTCAAAAAAGCCAAAATAGCTGAAGAAAGCCAAAATCATTTCAGCTAAGTCCAAAGTCAAAAATTCAAAAAAGAAAAAGAAAAATAAAGCGTCCACTGGTGAAAACTTGGCAATTCAAGCGCCTTGGACAAGTACCATGATGAAAACTTGGCAAACAAGCGTCATGCGTAATCCCGCCATCCCCAGCTTAGCTTATCACCCTCATGCTTTTGGTCATCTCTTGACATCCAACTCCATCTTCCAATCTATCCACCTATCCTCCACCCTCCATCTTCCATCTCACACCATCCACTCATCTCCTGCAGCTTTAGCCAACCATCCTAGCTATCATCCATCTCCCTAGCTCCTTCAGCTTTTTCCATCCTAGCTTCAATCCTATCACATCTATCATAAGACCTCCTTTTGCATGTTATCTTCTGATTGGGGGCACTATATTCCTTGGAGATCTTGTCTTGTCCATCCTCCCTTGTCATTGGTATCTAGCTCTAGGCTATCCTCATGCAAACCCAATGTCATCTCTTTATATCCATCATAATCCTAGCTATCTACCATCCTATCCAGCCATCTCATCTTGCTCCTCTAGCTATCCTTGGTCACAAAATCTCTCATCATCATTGGATGCATCCTACCAAATCCATATCTTTCGCTATCACCCCACCCTTAGCTTTCGCATCTTGCACAACATCGAACCATCCCGCTATCCTATCATCTTGAGCTTTTGCCTGCTTGTAACTATCTTGGTCCGTTAGCTTGTACCATATCTTGATTAGCTCACTTGTAAATATCTTGGTCTGTCAGCTTGTACATCCTCTTTAGCTTAGTACCATTGCATCTATCCAGCGTTCGTGTCAGTTTGTCCTTGATCAGCATCTTGCACCCATCGCACATCTTGGTTAGCTATTCCAATGCATCCTTTAGCTAGATTTCCTATCACCAAAGTGTTATCTTTCTTAGTTCATCTTGCCAGATGCATCACTCATCCAAATCCACTAGCTTAGGTGCTCTCCTATAGGTCCTTGCAGGATATAGCTTTCCTCATGTCTGATCTTGGTCCGTTAGTACCTCGTCCTACCCATCTCATTGGCAAACGGTTCTCTTTTGGATTTTCGCTTTCTTTTGATTTGGACTCTTCCCTATTGGGTCTTGAAATATCTTTTCCAAGCAATCTCCTTGTTCCCTCCTCAAGGTTGCCACGATCTTCCATATCATGGTATACTGCGAATGGGGCAATCAGAGCGTAAGGTCTTGATCATGTCTTTTGCTTGTTTTCTTTTCTGCTTGTGGGTTACCCAGTGTCAGTTCCACTCTGATTCTTTCAAGATTCATGTGTGATGCTAGGGCAATCCTTGCGTGTTTGTTTTGAGTCATTTTTTCAGTCCTCTGGATAGTTGGTGAAAAGGCCTTGATGTTCTTGGTAACCTTGGCAATTAACCAATAGTCCTATAGCAAATCTAGTGCTCAACTACATGGTGGTACTTCTCTTTGAAGTATCCCCCCCGCTCAAAAAGCTTCAATGGTTTTCCTTCATCTTCATTATCCCCCATCCATATCCGACATCCGTCTCTCCTACCCCAGCTTATGCATCAGTATCTCTTTGAATCACTCCTCACCTTTAGCTTGAGGGATCCACAATCCTAGTCTTAGGGATCCACCAATCCAAATCAATCCACCAAGCCTCATCTTTCGAGATCCACAATCCTAGTCCTAGGGATCTCTGAAACCCATCTTCCGCCAATCTGACTCTTTGAAATCCTGTTGCATCAGCTTTTTTAATCCCCTCATCCATCTCCCCATCCTGGATTCCTTTTTATAGCGCTCTGCTCCTTCATCCTCCACCTTCCCTAAAGTCTTAAGCTTGCTTCCTCTTCTGCATCTGATTCTCCTTTATCATTCTCCCATAGTGAGAGTTTGAGCTAATTCAGCCCCTTCTCCTTGCCAATCTGAGTTTCCTTTCTCATCCGAGATTCTTGTCCTTTTCAAGAAGCCATCGAGCCTCGCTTTCTCTCCCCGCTACCTTCTTGAGGGGGCATCTCACAATCCATTCTCTCCTCTTCTGCTCTAGCCTTGGGCATCTTATTTTCTTATCTTTGATGCCATGCCACTTGCAACATCACATCAAAGAGGGGCAAAATGTAGACACCTAAAAACCTTTAGAAAATAAAGTATTTTTATTTTCTGAAAAAGTCCTGATGACATCATCATTTATTAATTAATTATTTATTTAATTAATTAATTTATTTTTATGCCATTAAATCCCTTTATCTTAATTAAAAATATTTAATTAAGAAATCCCTCCCAAAAATGTTTAAATCTTATTTAAACATTATTTCCTTATTTATTAATTATTTAATTAATAAATTGACCAAAAATCCTAAAATAAATAATTTTTTTTTTTTTCCCAAAACTTGGCCAATTTCCTTAAGACCACTAACCTCTTCCAAAATCTTCTAATCCTTCTTTAATTTCGATTAAAGGCTAATCTCATCATTTCCTACCCCTAACCCCAACTCAAAATATTTAATTAAAATTAAATATTAATCCTCGTGTTTATTAAAAAAGTTCTAATAAATATCTCCTCAACCCAAACCCTTGAAATAAATAAAACTTTATTTATTTCTTAAAAATCTAATTTATCCTCATCCTAAGAAGTTCTAGACTCTTCTAGAAAGTCTTCATCCTCATCCTAAAAAATTCTAGACTATTCTAAAAAGTCTTTATCCTCATCCAAAGTCTAGACTCTTCTAGAAGATGTCTTTAACCCTAATCCTAATCCCCTCCTAACCTTGTCACATTCCCTAAACATGGGTTAAGACTTACTAACCCAAGCCAAAGTTAACAAATATCTCCTCCTTCACCCACCCTCATTAATTGCAATCCACTTGCCATCCACTTGCCTAGTCTTAAGCCATCTCTAACCCTTTCTCTAATCATTTGCACAAGCCTAAGCAAGCTTAAAACCCTCCTAATCAAGTCCAAGTCAAAATTGCTCTCATCACCCTCAAAATATCTCAACCATAAAACTTTATGAAGCCCACTAGGCCATAAATGACTCTTCCAAGCCCTTTTATTGCTCTTACAAGTCATTATGAAGGTCTTTATGAAGATTTTATCTCTTGAGCCTCCTTTTGTTGACTCATCCTTCCCCTTTCCTCCATACTCTCACCATGTGACATGTGTCACTCCTTGATTGGCTGTAAGGAAGCACAATCCATGTGCTCTCCTCTCATGCAATCTGAGCCCTCCATGAGCTTTTTCCCATCCTTGCATCTTAGCCCTCAATCCCTCAAGCCTCTTGCCTATAAATTGGATCCTTCCCCTTTGCAAAATAACACAATCCATGAAGTAAAGTTATAATGCTATTTTGAGAGCCAAATCCATACTAAAGCCATCTATCCACACCAAAAATCCAGCATCATCCATTGAAGCCTTTGGAAGCATATTGAGCATACATCCTATCCATTTAGATAAAGCCACTCAACAAGAGAGCTTCTCATTGAGAGAGCCCATTAATGGCTCATATTCTCAATTGAGAGCTCATCTTAGTCTATCTTGAAGTTTATGAATTTTGTTTAGTTTGTAGAAGCTTTATTTAAATTTGGTTTCTATTAGCATACTAACATTGCTCATATACACCAACAGTAGACTGGAAAATTATGGTCTCTACACTGAGACCCATTTTTCTGACTCCGTTGAGGATGGTTAAAAACCAATTTTCACTTAAACAGTCATGACTTTTACAAAATGTAACAACAATGTAGCAAATAAATTTCATTAGAAACTGATTCATTCCTATTTCCAGAAATATAATTTTTGTCTCTCGAAACAACAATTAAATATTTATACACGTGGCTTCAATAAGATTGTAATTTGAAAAATCTGAAAAAATTGTCATCAATAAAATGCTCATAACTTTCTCAAATCTGCTTGAAATAAACTCAAACCAAAAGCAATGGAAGGATTATTCATTTTCCTACTCTACTATATCAATAATACATCATTTTTAGGTTGTACATGGATGTACAAAGCCTGAAAACAACAAGAGAACTAAAAAGCCAATCAAAATAACAAGTTAGAATTACTCTAAATTAGCTTCAAATGTTACTATCCCTTCCATTCTGATTTGGTTCAACCTTACAATGAATTTTATAGTTTCTTGGCCATTTTAGACCTTACAAATGCCAACCATGACCTTTGGACTTCTTTTACAACTTTAATGCAATTTTACATTGCTGCATTTTTTGCAACTCTTCACCTTCTTGACAACTTTTGAGACTTTTGACATATGTGATGCCATGACTTTGCATAAACATTAGAGACATATTGAAATTACCATTTAATAACCTTTTACATGGTTATTATCCTTTCAGGGGTCATTTTACAGCTCTTGACATATTAAACCAATTAGGACCTTAACTATGACAATGTGGACAACATTACCTTTTTTTACAACTTTTCTTTTCAATTGGATTTTATTACATAGAATGACATTGAAACATATATGAATGAACATAAATAATTGAAGAATAAATTATGATATAATTTTAATTATATTGTGGCTAGGTGCTTTTGCACCGTACTCTCAAGCTTGAAAATTTTCCATGTCCCATGGAAATATGGTGGTGATAACTTGCAAAAGAAACTTTGCCTCTTTGCCTCCATCTAGCTTTGATGTCTTTGTTGTTTTTTTCTATCCAAGAACTATGATTCTCATCAATGGAATGTAAGTGGCTACCTACAAGGTGCTATAACTATCAGGAGTTCACTCCTTCATGTTGCATCACACAAAAACAAATTGCCTCACACAAGAATCCTCTCTTGCCTCTCTCCCTAGGTCTTTTGGTAACCAAATGGACCTCCTTCTTAGGCCCTTGGACCATCTCCTATGATCCCTTAGATAGACCTCCATGTCCACCTCTTTGTAGCGAGTGAACATGCACCTGCAACCAAAACTCAACAACAAGAATCAAATATGCATCTTCTTCCCAACAAGGTCCTGGTGTGAATCCTTCACACTCTCTAGAGCTTCTAGCTCTAATACCAATTTGATGCAAGTATCATTGTAACCCTTTCAAGAACCCTCAAATAAGTCATGTATCTTCATCTTAAATACAATTTATTCAACATTATAGAGGCATCAATACATATTTCCCAATACAACCATCCATCAAATCCCCATTATTAAATAACAAATCAAACTTGAAAACATAAACTTCAATTTTGTCATTTGAGATAGGCCTTCACACAAAGAGTCATCATTTTTTAACCAAATCTTATTTCTTCAATCCAACCATCCACATTAGGTGTGTGTACAACATTACATTTTTTTTACAACTTTTCTTTTCAATTGGATTTTATTACGTAGAATGACATTGAAACATATATGAATGGACATAAAAATTTGAAGAATAAATTATGATATATTTTAATTATATTATGGCTAGGTGCTTTTGCACCGTACTCTCAAGCTTGAAAATTTTCCATGTCCCATGGAAATATGGTGGTGATGACTTGCAAAAGAAACTTTGCCTCTTTGCCTCCATTTAGCTTTGATGTCTTCGTTGGTTTTTCTATCCAAGAACTATGATTCTCATCAATGGAGTGTGAGTGGCTACCTACAAGGTGTTATGACTATCAGTAGTTCACTCCTTCATGTTGCATCACACAAAAACAACTTGCCTCACACATGAGTCCTCTCTTGCCTCTCCTTAGGTCTTTTGGCAACCAAATGGACCTCCTTCTCAGGCCCTTGGACCATCTCCTATGGTCCCTTAGGTAGACCTCCATGTTCACCTCTTTGTAGCGAGGGAACATGCACCTACAACCAAAACTCAACAACAAGAATCAAATATCCATCTTTTTCCCAACAAGGTCTTGGTGTGAATCCTTCACACTTTCGAGAGCTTCTAGCTCTAATACCAATTTGATGCAAGTATCATTGTAACCCTTTCAAGAACCCTCAAATAAGTCATGTATCTTCATCTTAAATATAATTTATTCAAAATTATAGAGGAATCAATACATATTTCCCAATACAACCATCCATCAAATCCCCATTATTAAATAACAAATCAAACTTGAAAACATAGACTTCAATTTTGTCATTCGAGATAGGCCTTCACACAGAGATTCATAACTTTTTAACCAAATCTTATTTCTTCAATCCAACCATCCACATTAAGTGTAATTAGGTTTCCAAAAATATATCCAAAACTCATAAACATCCAACGGTAGAATAGAAAGTTATGGTCTCTACACCGAGACCCATTTTTTGTGACTCCGTTGAAGATGGTTAAAAACTAGTTTTTACTAAAATGGTCATAACTTATACAAATTTTAACAAAAATGTACCAAATAAATTTCATTAGAAAAAATATTCATTCCTATTTCCATAAATATAAGTTTAATCTCTTGAAACAACAATTAAATATTCATACACATTGCTTCAATATGACTGTAATTTGAAAATCTAAAAAAAGTTGCCATCCATAGAATGCTCATAACTTTCTCAAATTTGCATGAAATTAAACTCAAACCAAAATTAATAGAAGGATTATTCATTTTCCTACTCTACCATATCAATAATACATCATTTTCAGGATGTACATGGATGTACAAAGCCCAAAAACAACAAGAGAACTAAAAAGCCAATCAAAATAACAAGTTAGAATCACTCTAAATTAACTTCAAATGTTACTAATTCCTTCCATTCTGATTTGGTTTGACCTTAAAATGAATTTTATAGTTTCTTATCCATTTTAGACCTTAAAAATACCAGCCATGGCCTTTGGACTTCCTTTTACAACTTTAATGCAATTTTACATTGTTGCTTTCTTTGCAACTATTCACCTTCTTAACAACTTTTGAGACTTTTGACAAATGTGATGCCATGAATTTGCATAAACATTAAAGACATATTTAAATAGAAATTTAATAACCTTTTACATGTTTATTATCCCTTCAAGGTTCATATTACAACTTTTGATATATTAAACCAATTAGGACCTTAACCATGACAATGTCGACAAGATTACATTTTTGTTACAACTTTTCTTTTCAATTGGATTCCGTTACATAGAATGACATTGAAACATATATGAATGAACATAAATATTTAAAGAATAAATTATGATATATTTTAATTATATGATGGCTAGGTGCTCCTACACCAAATTCCAAGAATACTCTAGAGGAACCTTCCATCTTCAAAGATATTTCCATCTCATCAGAACAGAACTTGGACAAGGCGTTTGCAAAATATTTCGATAAGGATGAGAGTGTTAGTGAAAAAATTGAGTGCACTATGGATGAGTATTGGGAAGGCAATGACCTCTTAACCTAGAGGCTCTTGTTGGTACCCCTAAAAAGAGGCACATCTTGCAAACCTCCCCGCTAAAAAGTAGATGCAAAGGGGAAGAAAAGAAAAGGCGTAGCAAAAACATAATCACAACTCATTTGATAATTCATGGATGTGCCTTTGGTTTGGCCAAATTGAGATCAAGAAAGGGGTATCCCCCCTTTTTACAAGGTCAATGAAGACCCTTTCTTGGAATGTCACGAGTGTAATGCCCTGACAAAGTGCATTTGATCAAACAATGTATTGTCCAACCCAACCAAAGACTATTCTCTTACAAGAGTTAAAGTTGAGTGGGCCAAGAGTTGGAGATATTTACAAGGCATTTTTTTGTAATTGGCAGTGTTGCCTTGTTGAGGCTTAGGGAGCTTCCATGGGGTTGGGTTTGTTGTAGAACTCTTAAGTTATAGACATTAATGTAATGGCTTCAAAGAGATCATGAGAACTAGTTGTGTAGTTTATAAGCAACTTAATGGTGGTTTTGATTTATTAAATGTGTATGGCCCAACCCTACTACATTCTTGTATGAACTATGACAAAATCTTTGTTGACATCCTTTGGTGAGAGAAGGACATATTTTTTTGTTTTAAGAGGAGAAATCAACTCTATTCTAATATGAATAGACAAAAAAGGTGGTTTAAGTTGGGTTAGTGCTAAACAAAGAAATTTTAATGACTTTGTAATGAAAAATAATCTTTTTGAGGTGTCCTTTCAATTGGGGGAGTTTACATGGATATATAGAAGAAAAGTCTTATCTAAAATTGTTAAAAAAAAATGGACAAATTCCTCACTTCTAGCAACTGGGCCACGTTTCCTTTGGATCTTTTAGCTAACATTTTCCCTATTATAGGGTCAGACTACTTCCTTATCAGATTACACATCCTCGAGGGTTTTATCCCATAATAGTGTCATTTTAAGTTTGAGAAATGTGGATGTGCTTAAAGGGATTTAAAGACATGATAAAAAAACTGGTGGACCACAACCCCACACTAGGAAGGTAACAAAGCTTTTGGTCTTTCAAAAAAAATTATAGTTTTTAAAAGAACAATTGAAAATATGGAATAGTGCAGTCTTCAAAAATATATTTATAGATAAACTAAAAATTGAAAAGGAGCTGAAAACTTTAAATGAAAAGGTAATCATTGAAGGGATGAATTGTGTAGACTTTGAAGTAGAGAAAAAACTAAAAAGAAGAGTACTCTAAAGTCGTATAGAAAAAAGAAACATTCTAGAAATAGAAGTTTAGAGAAATGTGGCTACGAGAAGGTGACAAAAACACCAAATTCTTCCATAACTCAATAAAATCTAGATGAATTATAAATTGCATCTACTTTATTATGTACTCCACAAGCTCCACCTTGAGTGAAAAATAGGATATACATCAGGAAGGCATAAGATTCTTCATTGAGGCCTTTATACAAGATGTGACTCAAGATCATGATTATGATGAATTTTTGAATGTGATACCGGCTTGAATTAGTGAGGCACATAATAGAATGCTTTTAAGTACAATGTCTCTTAGTGAAGTTAAGCTACTTTGTTTGGAATGGGCAGTAACAAAGCTCTTGGTCATTTCCTTGCTAGTTTATTTCAAAAGATGTGGGACATCTTTTCCTAGGATATTTGGGATATGGTGGAGGAATCTAGACAAGACGGTTTCATCCCAAAAGATTTGAACAACACCTTCATTACCTTGATTTCAAAGAAAAAGATCTCGCAAACCTTTGAGGACTATAAACCCATTACTTTATGCAATACTATATATAAGATCATCTCCAAAGTCATTGCAAATAGATTGAAATATGTGGTACATTTGGTCATCTCCTAGAACAAAGTGTTTTTTCTCCAAATAGATCGATCTACGAATGAATCATTGTGGTTCATGAGGTGGTACACACTATCAAACAAGCATGAATAGAAACAATACTTGTTAAAATAGACATGAAAAGATCTTATGATGACATAAATCAACCTTTTCTTCTAATTGTCCTCCGAAAAATTAGTTTTGACGATAAATGGATTGAATCATGCATAAGCACCCTTTGATTCTCAACATTGATCAGTGACAGTCGTCAAGGAATGTTTGGAATAACTAAAGGAATTAGATAGGGGCATCCTATATCCCCATCCATATTTATCATTATGGCTAAATAATTTGGAAGGTTGCAAGAAAAAAAGTGTTGGAAGTTGGAAAGGTATTAATGTGGCCTTAAATCTTGAGCATGTTTCACACACATAGTTTGTTGATGATACTCTACTTTTTTGTGTCTCTTCACTCAGAGAGGTAAGAACAATGCATAAAACCCTAGATACTTATAGCCTAGCCTATAGACAAAAAATTAATTAGCATAAACTAGCCATTTTTTTCTTTTGTACCCAAAGCTCTAAACAACATGAGATTACCATAATTGTGGGCATTAGAATGGGA
This sequence comes from Cupressus sempervirens, assembly GCA_028749045.1. NCBI lineage: Eukaryota > Viridiplantae > Streptophyta > Pinopsida > Cupressales > Cupressaceae > Cupressus > Cupressus sempervirens. Next base: position 124,195,622 of record CM053785.1, on the reverse strand, counting down.
TCTCTATCAAGTAACCTAGGCATGTCACTCCTTGGAGATGCAATAAATTCTCAAATATGGAAAAATATATTTGGAAGACCGGTGACTCTCTTCAATAGGAATAATACTCATGTTTAAATTTTTTATTTCTTATATTATGATTTATTCTATGATGTGCCTCAAAATTCCCAAGAAGATTATTAAAAAATTTAAATAGAAAAACATAAATTCTTATGGAATGGAGAAATAAAACAAGACAAACTACCTCTCTTAGCTTGGGATAAGGTATATAGTAACAAAAAAGTTGGTGCTTCAAGTTTGAGAAATTGGCGCACACTAAATGAGGCCTTATGTGCAAAGATGGTTTGGAACATGTACACACAACCAAATCAACTATGGGTATGAATTATAAAATCAAAATACTTAGATTTAGAGAAAAATGATATAATCCTCACTGTCAGAAATCCACCTAAAGGTTCAATGATTTGAAAAAAATTCATGTCCTGTAGGTAAGTAATGGTTGGTTACCTTAATTAGCAATTAGGAAATGGGGCCAAAGTGCAATTCTGGGAGGATTCCTCAGGTGGTTATGAAAATCAATCAGATAATGCAGATTGGACATTAATAAAAAATCAAAGTAAAATAGACTAGGGTGATAAGATCGAGGATTACACAAAACTAAGAGAGGACTCCCCAAGTATATTGAGACAATGGGAAAATGAAGATAATATAGATCACTTGTAGATTCAAAAAATCAACTACATGAGATCTTTAATTCTAAACTGATTACATGGAGCAACAAGGCCAACAATTTTTTTTGGTGTATTACAAATAATGAGAAATACTTAGTGAAATTAGGCTACACTCTTTTAGACTGAGCATTAGAAGAAGATCAATGGTCGATCAATCAACCTCTTTAGGGGAAGGAATGCTTACCCAAGGCAATAACATTTGCATGGCTTACAAAAAGCAATAGAAATATGATAGGGGAGAGAAAGAAAAAGTTGAGAATCTATGGACCCTCTAAATGTGTTTTATGCAATAAAGTAGAGGAAATGTTGATCGCTTATTACTATCATAGAAAATCACACAAGAATGTTGGGTAATGTCGCAAGGTAAATTGAGTTGACAAGGACCCTTACAAAATAAAATAAAATGAATTTTTCAAGACTATCCAAACTACCCCATGAAGTCTTCTCTATCAAGTGTATGTAACTTAAGCCCTTTGCTCTCGATTTGGGAGGTTTGGAAAGACCAAAATAGGAGGATCTAATAAGATAAAGAGGAACCACTGGAAAGGTTAGAAGTGATAATCAACAATGCTATCCAAGAAGCTATAGGAGTAGTAGCATCAAGACTTTCCAACCCTTTATAGCAAGAGGGACAAACAAATTCAAATAGAATGGTTGGGTATCAAATCAAACTCATGAATAGGTGATTTTGGGATAATATGTCCCCTCCCTACTTGAGGTTATCCAATGGGGAAGACCTCGAGAAGGTTGGTTGAAGTGTAACTTTGATGAGATTTCCAAAGTGAACCCTGGCCCTTGTGAGGCGGGATTCATAATTAGATGTTCAAAATGGAATTTTATTGCTTATAAAGGCAAACATATTATGAATAGTACAAATAATGTTGTAGGAGTAGAGGCAACACTCTTGGCAATCAAAGCCTAAAAAAAAAAAGGAGCCACAAAACTGAGTGTCAAAGGTGATTCATAAATAATTATAAATATCATTATAATGGTGACATGGAGGCATGCCAACTCTAGAACTACATCTCCAAAATCAATGATAATTTAACATTCTTTGAGGATTTTGAGTTATCATAATTTAAAATTCAAGGGAATAGGGAGGTTGGCACATCCAATTGGGCTTTAAACCTTATTTTTTTGGAAATTCTATTCAGAGTTTCACTAATGTCATATGGGAGGAATGAAATTAGCCTAACATTTATTCCCCTGCTCATCGAGTTGTCCACCATTCCCCTTCCCATTAATATGACTTACAATCGATGGAGTTCAAGGGTTTTTTAGAAAGTAAATTTAACCAAGATTATTACACTTCAAACATGTGATCAATAACAATAGTAACCATAAGAAGATACACATACATAATCTCACAAGATGTGTTAAGTAGGGAAACCCTTGATTATAGGGAAAACCTTGGTGGGGATGGTGCCCACAAACTAATTTACTAATGTATAGTTCCTTGTAAGAGGATGGACTCTATTAGGAGCTAATGAAATACATTCAGTACATATTAGTCCCTATTAGGAGACTTTGAATCCATGTGAGGAGATTCCAACCCTGTTAGGAGTTGTAGAAGGCAAATGGACCCACTATCCAAACAGCCTTAGGGGCAAGACCACTAAACTTTCTATCCAACTAGCCTCCATATTATTCCTTTTAGAGTAATAGAAATGCAATTGATGTCAACAACTTAAAACTTTTTCTCTATCCTCTTACTGTGCCAATACCGCACCAAATACTTCTCAAATCTCAATACTAGATCTCCAACTTCACATTACAATTATCCTTTTGATCACTTACTCGCATTTACCAATTTCACATATAGCTTTCACAATTCACACTTGCATATCTCATCACAAGGAAAATAAATTTCCTTTATACCATGTTTTCAAAATAATTCATTGAGTTGGCCTTGAAGCTTTCATTACATCTTTTCACAATTATAAAATGCTATCAACTCATAGTCTTCACAACTTCTCACACATGGGACCTCAGACTTCATGCACTCATTGACATTATCATCAAGATGTCTTCTATCACTATCTAACTATGCTCATCAAGATTCTATCCCTATTAGGATATACAAGTCAAACACTAGAAACCACTTCTTGAGTACTTTATCTACAAATTGTCCACTATAAATCACAAATAACTTTCATATATCTTTCTACATATACACTTATCCACATCATTAGAACATAATGTAGAACATATCCTCAATTTCTCTTGACCTCATCATCAATACTTGATTTGTATGACCTCATTCTTTGTTTGTTATTCTATTGGTCTTCATAATATGTTGACATCAATGACAAATATAGTCATGAATGCAACACAATCATGCTAACTATCTCTCCATAATGATAGAATACTCCCCAATAGGAATATCATCAAAATTCATGCTAACAATCTCTCCCTTTAGCATTGATGGCAACATAGATAAAAATCATCTAAGTTCCAAGAATACCAAATCCAACTCTACTGCTATCACGAATAAATATTTCTCCCCCATTGTTATACTTCCCTCACTAATAAATATTTTCCCATTGACATTAATATAACTATCCCCTATTTACAGGAGATGCACTATTTCTCTGTCGTTTTTTGTATGCTTATCTTTCCATGCATTTTTTCTCTAATATTCAAGAGATGTTTTTCATGCACTCTCTCCCCCATTAACATCAATGAAAAAGGCATCACTATGTCAATTAGCTACTTAAAATCTCCAATCATCTCAAGTGTCCAAAGACATTGTTCAATACCAACTACCAAGATTCCTTCACAAATTTGCTCGATCACAAATACTCCCCCATAAAAGAAGCATCAACATTCAGTCCAGATAAACAATAGTGCTATGTACCACTGGATTGATGCAATCTTTGCATCATATATTGGGAAGTAGACATGGGCATAACCTCAATTACACCTTGCAAATACTCAACTGTTTCCTTAGGCAAAGGCTTTGTAAAAATATCTACAATCTGCTCCTTTGTATTAACATACTCCAGTCTGATCTCTTTCTCTTTATCTTTCTCTCTCAGAACATGATATTTAATTTATATGTGCTTTGTCTTAAAATCTAACACGAGATTCTTAGACATATTCACTATACTTGTGTTATCACAATGCATGATAACAAGTTCTAAAAACTCTATCATGATATCCTTCAACATTTGTTTTATCCGTATAATCTGATTGCAATTATTTTCTACTGCTACATACTCTTCTTTTGTTTTATTCTATGAAATACAATCTTGCTTCTTGCTTAACCATGAAACCAATCTTTTTCAAATGAAAATTGCTCTGCCACTTGTACTCTTTATGTCATCCATACTGCGTACCCAATCGACATCAATATATGCACATATAGTAAAGTCATTTGATCTATCATACCACAATCAAAATTAGGGTACCCTTAAAAAATCTAAATATCCTTTTATTGTTGCATAGTGTGATTCCTTAGGATCATCTTGAAACCATACTACTATACCAACTGCATTTTCTATATTTGGCCTTGTGTGAGTTAGATATTGCAAAACTCCAATCATGGATATGTACTTCTTCTGCTCAACTGTAGGTGTCTCATCTTTGCTAGATAACGTGCAACCAATTATCATAGGTGTACCAATAGGCTTACAACTTTTCAAACCAAATCTCTTCAACAAGTCTTTTAAATAATTAGTCTGTGATAGGAAAATACCATCATTGTTTTGCACAATCTATAAGTCCAAGAAATATTTCATCTCTCCAATCATACTCATCTCAAATTTATTTTCCATTTCATTAAAAAAAAATTCACTTGCTTCATCATCACCTCCAAAAATTATATCATCCACAAATATCACAATAATCAACAAACCATTCTCAATTTCTTTCAAATATAAGCTGCTATTTGCAATACCTTTAGCAAATCCCAATTTTTCCAAATGCTTATCCAACCTCGAATACTAGGTTCTAGGTTCTTACTTTAATCCATATACTACTTTCTTCAACTTACATTCCATATATCCTTCTTATGTCAAAGGAAATCCTTCAAGTTGCTCAATCTAGACTTCTTCTTCTAGTTCTCCATTTAGAAATGTTGACTTCGCATCCATCTAATACATGTTGATCTTTCTAACTGTTGTTGTCTATTAGTATCAAACACTTACTCATTTTCTAGGCAAAGTTAGATGGTCATTGCTACAACTGAGCTACTCTATATAAGCTAAGTCATGTATATAAAATTGTACATATCGAGCTCTATACGAGCCGAGCAAGTATGTAGTCATCGAGTATTTTCAATGCAAGTTGAGTATAATGTTAACCGAGAAGTTCAACTATGTTGAAGTCGAGTTATACATAAGGCACTGAGCATAGTAGAGACTAAGTGACAACAACATAAACAATGAGTGTTGAATATCAAAAATAGTATGTGTCGAGCAATGCAAAATTTACATTGAAGTCAAGTGCTTGGCCAAAGAAAGGGATAACAAAATCCTACAACAATGGGCTACTTAACCCAAGATTAGATTTCTCAACTTGTTCTTATCCAACTCATTTGGACTCACTTAATTTATCAACCAAGGACGTAAACTTGAAATGGAGTTTGCAAAATATATGCTTCAAACTTGTCTCAACTTAAGAACTACTCTATGGAAATTCAAGTGCTTAAACTAAAGGAAATTTATGCTAGAGTCGAGAACCAAATCTATTTTAATAAAGCATCAAAATATAGCTGAGAATTACTTCAACTGCCTATGCTACATGAATAGTCCATTAATTTTATTATTAGCGGCTGCAGGAACAATAAAGTCTACTTGGGTTCTACAAACTGAATATAAATCCTATGCTAACTAATTAATTCACTTCCTATATGGCCCCCTACAAAGAAGTGAAGTAAAATAACTCAGAGATGAAAACCTGAAATGATATTTTTATTCATAACAATAAAATGTACATACTAATGAACAACAAGATTATATTTAGTACTTAAAAACTTAGCAATGTCTTCTTTCTATTGAAAAATGACTAACTAAACCTAGCTCCTTTGAAACACATATTTCTAGTTATTTAAAACACAAACTAGGAACATAATTTATTAAATTTAAGACTCATCAACTACAAAAACAAATGATGACATTGATTTTTACAATAGGTGCATTAATTCTGGTACCAAATAGAATAGTAATTTAGGAGCTCATGACCCCTGAATTTCCTCCGCTCAAGGTTGGTCTATCAACGTGAGAAACCGCTTTGATTCCCACTTGATTGAGTCAACTTTGCTTTTATATCTGCAAAATATTAGGGCTTCCAAAACAATAACATACATCAAGACTTATTCAAAACATGTTATCTAAATTAGTTTACCTTATGTCACATTACTATAGGAGAACTACCCAACCAAACCAAGGAAGAAAAAACATCATTCTCACTATTTTGTAATTAAATGACATCTTTTCACAACATATTCATTTTGATCCTAAAAAGTAATTATGCACACATTTGTCTGAAATCATCATAAGCATCATGTTCTTGAATATCAAAGTCTTTAGAAAGTTTGCAAATTATATTGAAAATGAAATGAAAAAATAGACCATATTCTGGTCTCATCATTCCCCCAACTAAAAATTTGAATTGTCCTCAAGAAAATATGAAATTTTTCACCCTCACAACCATCCTAAAATCTAAGGCAACACTTTTTCCTTTACCCCCTATAGCAATGTTCCAATAAAAATCTTTACTCTCCATGTACCTTTCCCATCTATGAAGCTCTTTTGACTTATCAAATTTCTCTAAATCTTTTTGATTAGCAAGCAATGGCGACAACAATAGTGGAGGATAAAAAGTTAAAGGAATGAAATCATTTTTTCTTTCTTCCCCCAACTTGATATACCAGGGTGCTCGCCGAGTGGCCATGATAAAATTCAGTGGAGAATGAGGTTCCCTCTTCTGTAGATCTTCACTTAATTCTATCCAACACCATTGATTTGCCTACTTTGTTGCAAGAAGATCTATTTATGCCATAGCTTTATATTCCTGATAGATTGTTTCCCTTAAAGGAGGAATAATCCAAATTTTGGGTTTTAAGTAAGCAATTTTCAACCATTCATAGTACAGAGTTTAGGCATCCTTGGCCTCAGGCCCGATGGGCCTAGTTTTTCCTACTAATTTCATTTTGGATCCAAGACATCAATGCCCTGAGTTGAATATCACCCACATAAGGCAGAGGGTTCCAATCTCTGTTATCAATGACTACTAAATTATGTAAAAAGAGTTCACAAAACAATTTTTTGATGGCTATAGGGGCAGCATGAAAAGCTTGGAAAAATTCATGAGGAATATTTAATGTTAAACTTTTACCCTACATTACACAGGTCATCTGGTAATTGACAAATTGTTCTTTCAAAAAGAGAGCATAAATAGGAGAAGGAGAGCAACAAGACATTAATTCAGGAATCATGGTAGTGACTTTTTTAAGTTTTCCACTTAATTGCTCAATCTCCTCATCCTTCTTAGTCAAATCTTGAGTTTGATTGAAGATGGTTTTTTCTAGGCTCTCTCTTTGTTTTCCATTCCTCTCTCTCTTGAATTAACTGGTTAGATAACTGTGAAATAATGCAAAAAGTAATATGTGTCTCAAGTGCAGGATCAATAGGATCAGTTTGTTGGGCTATGGATGCTAAAGCATCAAGTCCTTGAGAAAGAATTTGTTTAGCAATAGTATTAACTATATCAAAATTTATTCCAACATCTTCTTCATGAATTTTTTCTCTTTGAGGTGGAGGAGAATCTAAAACTCCAACAGATACACTATTGTCATTGTCTGAATATATGGAAATGATGGGTGGCTAGATAGAGGATGTTCCTACTACTGTAGGTACTCATTTTGCACTTTCAATCCTCTTCAATGATGATCTTATATTTATTAGAAGAAGAGGATTACTCTTTTTCAAGATGCATTTTTAGACATAGGGATTGAAAAGACACACCCTCATTAAGTTTTATAGATGATTGGCTCCTTCGAGTTCTACACCTAAAGGGAACTTTTGCTACCTTTGAAGCTTTAGGAAGATCTGGATATGTTTCCTATACATTCTCCCTTTTCTTCTTATAAACCCTAGGAACTACAAGAGAGCCAATATTTGGGGAATTTTAACTTTCCTTTTACCCTTATTAGATGTTGGTCCCGACCTGGAGGTAGAAGCTACAAGAGTGGAAATTGAGCTTCTCTCTGACCTGCTAGATTTGGTTGAGGAAGACCTTAGTGCTGGGTTTACAGGATTTTCTTGAGGCTCTCTTTGCTCTTCAACTTGCTCTGTAGATTGCCTAACAGGGTTTTGCACTTTGTTTTCAACAAAATCATCCCAAGATTTCCCAAGTTGTTTCGTAAGGGCTCTTTCTATAATAGTGGTGTGAAACATCCTTCAGGGTTCCTTTTTGTACTGTAGTGACTCTTTTTAACAAAATATGATACATAAAATGAGGACCATTCAAAGGGCAGTCATCATGCCTTAGGCGTCTCAAAAATTTGAAATGCGTGGCATGCAAATATGAATGTATCCCCTCACAAGTAAAATATCTCACAATATAAGTATCACATTCGTTAAATGGTTTTCATAAAGATGTGCATATTGTACCTTGTTTTTGATCTATCTGAAGTCATGGGTTTGTATGCACTTTAAATTGGGCTCTAGCTAAAACTGGGTCTAATGCATTTGAAAACTGCTCTCCTTCCAACAGCAATTCCATTATATCTGCTACAATTTTGGGTGAGAATGAAACCCTTACTCCTTTGACTATAGCAAAACCATCCCTCAATGTTCACAAGAATTCTAAGGCAAGCTCCTCATTCCATGCAGACAGTTTAAACTTGTAATTTGTCCACCCCCTGGCTTTAAATACAGGTAGGAAAATTAGGTCTCCCAACAATGTTGTATGGTCAGCTGGTTCTCTTCTTAACAAACCATCCCTCATTTTTCCTCTAGAGTGATTACAGGAATAATTTTTAAAATGGAAAAACTTGCAATAGACGAGAAGACAAGTGATAGTACTTGTTTTAAGCAATTGGCATTTTAAGCATTTAAGATCACTTAATTCTGCATTAAGTACCTTAGCTAGAATTTGTACTTACCAACTTGCGAAAAGTGTGAAACATAAAGGTGATTGTCACATCACATTATTCTCTTATCATGATTTATGGAAAGGACACCATATGTGGCGGCACATAAAGAATAGCATAGACATTTAATTAACATTTAATGATAACAAAAAAATGAAATATAATACCCCTCCCCCCAACTAAATTAGGCAATAGCTCCTACAATTGCTTGTGACAAAGGTAACTAAAAATAGAACAACACATTTAGAAAAAGTTTAAACTTGAGTGTGCATACGGACCTGTTAAGTCGTGTTGTCATTTGATACCGTCATGCAAGTTGATGAAGGGTAAGGTGAGGTGGAAGATGAGAAAAAGTGGAGGGAGGTGGAATTATTACGGAGAAATACTTTCACAAAGAAAGTAGTTTATCATGATGATGAAATGCTCCTAGAGAGAGGACAACAAATGAGTGGGAAACTCATTTGCAGTTGCTATAGGAATTGTAGGATTAGTAGAGGACTGGAATTGTTGTAGGAACTCTTGATGACCAGATGACTTATGGTAGAGTTTTAAATGATGTCCATTAACAAGGAGTTTGAAGTGAACAGGATCAATGGTAGAGAGCTACACTACACCATTTTGAAACACAAAAATGATTTCATACAATCCAAGCCAACAGGTTTGGAATTTTCCCAAATTTTGTTGATAATGGGAATCATACAAGAGGGCCTAGTCTCCAACATAAAACTTCTTGTCACATATGAACTTATCATGCTATTTCTTTTGCTGTTGTTGGATTATCTCTGTATTGTGCAGGGTAGATTTTTAGTATTCATCAAGGGCAGTACCCTATCTTCTTGAGCCTTTGAAAGATCAACATCTAGCTCTAAAGTAGTTTTTAGAGTCCTGTGTTCAAATTCTATAGGCATGGAAGAATATTTACCATAAATTAATTCAAATGGGGTAAATCTAGTGGTGCTCTTCCATGTAGTCCTATTAGCCCAAATTGCTTTAGGAAGCCTGGTAACCCAGTCTCATTTGTGAATAGCAACTGTTTTAGTGAGAATTGCTTCTATCTCTTTGTTTGTGATTTCTGTCTAACCATTAGCTTGAGGATGGTATGGGGAAGATGCACCATGATGAATCATGTACTTCTTCATGAGTTCTGCAATCAGGTTTGATGTGAATTGAGCTCCTTGATCCGTGACAATTTCCCTAAGTACTCCAAATCTGGTGAATATGCATTCATATAGAAAATTAGCTACTTTGTGATCTCATGCATGTGTCATAGCTTGTGCTTCAACCCACTTAGTTGCACAATCAATACATACTAAGATGTATGATTTTCCATGAGAGGAGGGCTCTATTGGACTGATGAAATTGATACTCCATTTGTCAAAAGGTGTGACTAGCACTTGTGGTTGCAAGGGCATTTCATCAGTTTTAGTGGTCCTTCCCATGCATTGGAATTGATCACATTGCCTTGTATACTTTTCTGCATCTCTATGGAGAGTAGGATAGTAGTATTTGGTTGTTAAAATCTTGTAGGCTATTTTTTTTGGTGCAAAATGACCCCGACATGGTTCATAATGGCATACCCTTAGGATGTCATAAGTTTCAACTTCCCTTACACACCTGTGAGTTACTTGACCTGGTCTAGTGTAGAACATTAATCTAGTTATTCACGAGAAATCAAAACTCTTTTCCACCAAAAGACAACACTGCTTGGGTGAAAAGTGTGGTGGTGTTCTTCTTGTAGCAAGGTAATTTGCTATCTCTACAAACCATGGGTTATAACTTTCTATTGAAAATAGATGCTCGTTAGGAAAACTATCATTTATGGCTATAGGATCATCAAGTACTTGAAATCGTGACAGAAAATCTGCTACTACATTGGCTCAACCTAGTTTATCTATTATCTTTACATTAAACTCTTGCATGAGGAGTAGCCAATGTGCTAATCTACTAGAGATAGCATGTTTATTCATCAAGTATTTTATAGCAGAGTGATTAGTGTAGAAAAAAACCTCATAGCTTGTGATATAATACCAAAATTTATTAAGTGCATACACAACAAAAAGAAATTCCTTTTCAGTGACAATATAATTCATCTCAACACCTTGAAAATTCTTACTAATGTAATAAATGACATGCTCAATAGTACCTTCTTTTTGTCTGAGAACTACCCCTAAAGCAGTGTTAGATGCATCAGTATGAATGTGGAAGGGTAGCTTCCAATCAGGTCCTCTGAGAATAGGTGTTGTTGTCAAAACATCCTTCAATTACTGGAATGTTGCTTCACAATCTCTTGTCCACTCAAATTTAGCTTGCTTCTTAACTAGATTATACAAAGGAGCAACAAGCTTTCTAAAATCTATGATGAATCTCCTGTAGTATCTGACATGTCCAAGAAAGCTTCTAACATCTGTTTGCTTGCTTGGCATTGGTAAATTAGTAATCATAGCAATCTTTGCAGGATCTACTTGAATTCCAAAAGAGGAAAGGTAGTTCCCAAGAACAACTCCTTCCATCATGAAATAACACTTCTAACTATTAAGAGAAAGGTTGTATTCTTGACACTTTTTTAACACCTTCTCCAAGTTGGCATGAGATTGTTCAAATGTGTCACCACAAGTAGTGAAATCATCCATATAGATCTCAACACAATTAGTAGCTATGTCATAAAACATGCTAAGTACTACTCACTGAAAAGTTGCACGTGCATTACATAATCCAAATGGTAAGACAGAGTAAGCAAGTGTTCCCCATGGATAGGTGAACGTTGTCTTATCCTGATCTTCTGGCGAGATCTAGATTTGATTATAGCCACTGAAACCATCTAGAAATTAGAAATATATTTTTTCTCGCTAAGTTATCGAGTACTTGATCAATGAATGGCAGAGGGAAGTGATCCTTTTTAGTGTATTTATTAAGCTCCCTATAGTCTACACATACTCTCCATTTCCCCCCCTTTTTTGGAACAATAACTAAAGGTGACACCCACTAGCTATCAGAAATAGGATAAATAAATCCAACATTAATAAGTTTTTGTAACTCTACTTTGACTATATCTTTTAATGTTGGGTTTACCCTCCTTTGGGGTTGTCTCACTAGCTTACATTCTGAGTTGATAAATATCCTATGTGTAAAAAGACCAGGATCTAAACCCTCCATGTCAGTATAGTCCCATGTAAAGGCTTGTTGACTATCTTGCAATAGTTTAATGATACTTGTCATATGAGATGCAGTAAGTTTATTATTGATATTTAGTTCTTTTCCTACAACAATCTCTGCTTTCTTTACCTTGTCCATCATTAAAACCTTTGCTATTGATGGAGATTTAATTTCATGGGGTAACAATGTATGAAGGTAATCAAGTGCTATAGGAGATTGAGGTACATCACATTTAGGCAATACAGTTTGTAAGAAGCTAACAGGATTTGTAGAAGTAGACTCCTCAGAATGATACTGATTAGTAAGGATTGCTACCAATATATCATCTTCTTCCTGGGATACAAAAAATGGGTTTCTTTTTAGCATCATGAGTTTTTGAATAGAATTAACTTCTGGAGGATCATCACCTAGGTTTGGCCAATAAACTTGGTCAAGATCTAGTTGGGGTTGTGCAAGTGAGCATAGAGTTAACTTTTTAATATTGGCACTATCTGATACTATCATTTTTCCTGATCAACATGCAATGCATGCATCTGTAGTGGCCAACCAAGGCCTTCCTAAGATTAATGGATATCCTCCAAGGGTGCCTCTGGGTGATAGCACAACAAAGTTTGAAGGAAAATCTAGGGAATCCAAGGTTACAATGATATCTTTTATCATACTATCAAGCTTGATAGTTGAGTTTTCTGCTAACTGAAGTATTGTAGGAGTGTCCCTTAATCCAATAATACTAAGTCTTAACAAGACTTCTCTAGTCATGACATTAATTGATGCGCCCAAATCAATCAAAATATTCTGAATTTGGATGTCATTTATGTGTATGGTAACCACAGGACTTCCTGGGTTAGAATACTTAAGCGTCAAGGCTTTACTCAACATTAAATGATAAAGTTGTCCCAACACATGGATAGTAGGAGAATCATTTTCCTTTCTATCAGACTGCTTGACACATGCTTCTTTTAAAGATTTATTATAAAGAGGAATCTCCTTAAGTGCATCCAATAAGGGAATTTGGATAGTCATTTGCTTAAGCTGGTCTAGGAGATCGGTTGCTATAGGATTTAGATGGAGCTACAGGAACTAACCTTTGTGGATATGGGGGAGTAGATGTTTGTGGGGGAATTGAAGCATCATATGGTTGATTTGTTTGAACATTTTAAGTATCAGGGACCTCAATTATTATTGGTCCTTTAGGTGGAGGCAACTTGGTTTTAGATCTTAGATGAATATCATTTATCTGCAAAGAATAAGCTTGTTGCTTAGTATTGGGATTTGGTGTAGGCTGAGCAGGAAGTTGTGGTTGCTTCTATGGGCTAGCATTGGTTGTAGGAGGTGGAGGCATCAAGGTTTTCTGCTGAGGTGGAGGTATTAGGGCTTGCTATTGAGGTAGTTGGTTAGGCCCCCACTGTAGTGGTTGTTGCCAATTCCCCTAGTAGGTAGGTTGGTGGTTAGGGCCCCACTGAGGATACTAGTTATTTTGTCGAGGCCATTGATTATTTTGTTGGGAATATTAAGGTGGTTGTTGGTAAGATTGGTTATACTATGGCTACTGGTTGGGCCAATTATTGTTCCAATTCTGTCCTTGAGGGGCAGAATTTGGAGGAATAGTGCCTTGCCAATGATTATTATTATAACCAAAATTACTTAGAGGGTCTCTGAGCCCATGGTCATCTTTGAGCAACATAGATAACTTCTCCTATATCCTCATCAATTACTTTGAACTTAGTGGGCATTGGCTATGCATTCACAACTGCAATGGTCTTGCATGTGCAATTCTTCTCCCTTTCTCTACAATGAGGGCATAATTTAGTCAACATAGCATCAACTTCATCCTTTTTCCTTTAGGCTTGCATGCTATCCAATTGAGTGGTGACATCATTAATGATATCTTGCTTGAAGTTAGACAGTAGGTTAGATAACTCCATCTTAGATACTCATGACCCACCATTGGTCTTATGTGGCAGGCTCCTTACTCCTCTACCTTTCTTCACAGTAGCTCTTGAATAGTTATGATGTTTCTCCTTGATTTCATTCCAAATCTTTTGTGTAACATCTCCTCCAACCATTAGGTCCAGGGCTTCCATGCTTTTTTCCTGCATTCCTCTCAGAAAAAGATGCTTCTTAGATACTTCATTTAGGTTATGTTGTGTATTCTGTTGTACATTGAACAAGAATCTAGAAACATATTCTTCCAAGGTTTCACCCTCCTGTGACATTTTAAAAATGCCACCCCCCTTCACATCTTGACCTTTGCAATATTTTTTATATTTTTGAAGAAACAAATTGCTCATGTTAGTCCAATTTGCTATAACATTCACACCCAACCCTACAAACCATCTTAAAGCAGCCTCCTTCATAGTAGAGGGGAACAACTTCAACTATGGACATCAATTATATAGTCATAGCTCCTACAAAGAATGGCAAACTTAAAAAGAAAGGTTTCAGGGTCTTCTGTAATAAGGCCATAGAATTTTGGAAGGGCAACAACAAATATGTTCTTCAAATTTTGATATCCTTGTTGAGGTGGAATAGGAAAAGGAAAAGTAGGCATAGCCATTCTTGGAGGAAAAGGTGGTGCTTGATACATAACAATGACTAGTGTATTATCTTGATATTCAGGCTCAACAAAAAGGTCATTCAAGTGGAGAGATTCTTCTAAAGATGAGTGAGGTATTTTAGCTTGATTATCAGCAAATGGATTTTCAAAAGGTTCATCTTTGTCATTCTCTCTTTGAGGTTCACCTAGTTCAGGATGAACATCATTGGATGGTTCTTCTTGGTTATTATGAGGAAGGAATCTGCCAAGGTGGTCTCTTCTTCTATGCATAATATGCTTCTTTAATACTAAACTCTATTGTACAAGGTGTACAAATGCAACTACAAAGATTGGTTTGAATTAACACCATCCTCGACAACGGCACCAAAAATGCTTGGCCAAAGAAAGGGATCAAAATCCTACAACAATGGGCTACTTAATGCAAGATTGGACATCTCAAGTGGTTCTTATCCAATTTAATTTATCAACTAGGGATGTAAACTTGAAATGGTGTTTGCAAAATATATGCTTCAAACTTATCTCAAATTAAGAACTACTCTATGGAAATTCAAATGCTTAAACTATAGGAAATTTATGCTATAGTTGAGAACCAAGTCTATTTTAATAAAGCATCAAAATACAGCTGAGAATTCCTTCAACTACCTATGCTACAAGAATAGTCCACTAATTCTGTTATTAGTAGTTGTAGGAACAACAAAGTCTACTTGGGTTCTACGACCTAAATATTAATCCTATGCTAACTAATTAGTTCACTTCCTATGTCGGCCCCCATAGAGAAGTGAAGTAAAATAACTTAGATATGAAAACCTGAAATGATCTTTTTATTCATAATAATAAAATGTACATACTGATGAACAACAAGATCATATTCAATACTTAAAAACTCAACAACTTCTTCTTTCTATTGAAAAATGACTAACTAAACCTAGCTTCTTTGGAACACAGATTTCCAGTTATTTAAAACATAAACTAGGAACATAATTCCTAGATTCAAGACTCATCAACTACTAAAACAAATGATGACATTGATTGTTACAACAGTTGCATTAATTTTGGTGCCAAATAGAATAGTAATTTAGGAGTTCACAACCCCTGAGTTTCCTTTGGTCAAGGCTGGTCTATTAACATGAGCAACTGCTTTGACTCCCACTTGGTTGAGTTAACTTTGCTTTTATATCTGCAAAATATTAGCACCTCAAAACAATAACACACATCAAGACTTATTCAAAACATGTTACCTAAATTAGTTTACCCTATGTCACATTGCTTAAGGAAGAAAAAACATCATTCTCACTATTTTGTAATTAAATAACATATCTTTTCACAGCATATTCATTTTGATCCTAAAAAGTAATTATGCACACATTTGTCTGAAATCATCATAAACATCATGTTCTTGAACATCAAAGTCTTTAGAAAGTTTGCAAATTAAACTGAAAATGAAATGACAAAATATACCATATTCTAGTCTTATCATCAGGAACGATGCAAAAATTTGAGGTAAACCATCTCAAGCTGACATGCATGTGATATTTAATAATTATAGAATTTGTTACAAAGAGTTTTACAATTTTATGATGTGGAACATAGATTCCTATGTTTTGAGATGAACAAATCAGATGGAGAGGCAAAATAGGGAAGTATCTAGAGAACTCTTTATGGAATCTTAAAATAGGGTAGAAATTCACCTATTTTGAGAGAGATAGATGAAGAAGTGTATAGTAATAGGAAGGAGCAAACAAAGAACAAGAGCAAGCGACCTAGTCAAGTAGTGAAGAACATAAGAGCCATATTAGATCAACGATCATATCAAATTGGAAAGAGGGGATTCAATATCAACTTATCAGAGCAAACTAAGGATCAAGTACTGAATCAATTCTAATAGATTGAGACTAGGTAAATCTCTTAATAGAGTGGTCTTAATAGATCTTTGTAAATCTCCTAACAGATTCCTTACTTTACTATAAGTGTGAAATCCTCTAACAAGGTGAGATCTAATAGTCTTAAAAGATTTTAAAAGGGAAAATGCCTCACATGATAGATCATTGGATATGGTCAAACATTGTAACCCTAGCAGGTTAACTTTATTATTATAGTAGTGAAGATTTGTGGATGTCATCCCCACCTCAATTTTACCTTCATTCTAAAGTGTTTCTGGCTAACCAAAATCATTGTGTCATGTGATTACTTTTCATGCATGTGATTGATAGATTAGATCTATATGCTATTACAATTTTATTATAAGTCATGCATGAATAAGAAAATTGGATATTAGATGGTAAATGTGGTGAATACACTTTAAATTTTTTAAAAGGTTAAAGTATTGAAAATCCTGATTCACCCCCACCCCTTCTCTTAGTATCTTGGTATCCAATTGAGACTTATAACAATTGGTATCACAGATAAGTTATCTTAGAGAAGTTTAACAACTTGGAGTAAAGATCTTGGAGATGAAGGCTTTTAGATTGGACAAAACTATTGACAAGTTGGTGATTGACATCTAGCTCTTACTGTAGAAACTTGGGATAGCCAGAAAAGATCTAAAGAAATCGCTAAAGAGGAGAACGGAATTGTTTATTCAAGACAAACAATTTTCTTATGAAGAAGTTGAAACTAAAGGACTATTTGAACCAATAAATTCAAAAGACACAACAACTAGAGATCTACTAGATAAGAACATACTCCTAAATGAAGAAGTCAGAGGACTAAAAAGGGAACATGATATTCAATCATTAAGGTTATGTCAAATAGCTGAGCAATAGAAGAAAGTTAGGGAAGACAAGATTGTCACTAAAAAAGATGAATGGACAATGGTAACTAGACTTGAAGAAAGGACGTTTGATGTACAAAAGCTTACAAAGACTCAATTTGACATGATGAATCAACTGATGCTTGCAAATCATGAGTTGAACATAAAGGATGTGGAAATAGCACATCTGATATCATAGAAGGATCTACTAAAGAATAAACTAAAAACTAAAAAAGAAAATGTGGAAATATTCAACAAGCCAAGTGAAGCAATAAAATGCTTTAAATAACTTATGAGGTTATTTAGCAACACTACTAAATCAGAACATTCATCGATTGAGCAAGGAGAATTGTCCAGAAATGGAGAGCCGACAAATGAAAAGTTAAAGGGTAAACCAACATGTTATCACTGTGAAAAAATTGGTTATATTGAAAATATTTTTTGAATTAAAAATGGTATGCAAAATCCTAAACCTAAGTTCACTGGTTATTATTTTTACTCCAAGAAGCAAGGACATCAAATACATGAGTGTAGGCCAAGAATGAAGAATGTATCCACTACACCTAGATTTGAAGGCTACTTCTACAAATATAGAAAGTATAGACATAGAGCATATGAATATGGATCATAGAAAAAACCTTACTAGTCTAATCAAAGGTAGAACCATGCACCTAACAATGCATGTTCTAAATGTCACAAGTTTGGACATTCAAGCAAATACTGCAAAACTCAAGTACCAACAACAAATCTTAACAACACCAAGGGTAGAGGCAAAGTGGACATTAATCAAATAAGGAAGGAGATGAATCAAACGGGGAAGAAAAAGACCAAAGATGGAAGCAGTGGAACAAATGGAGTTAAGGTCACCCAATCCAATGGAGAAGGTGATCACATCATCTCAAACTAAGTAAGAAAGGCATGTTTGGAATTATATATCTAATGATACATCTTACATCAATTCCTAACATAAAATGTGCTAAAGTTCATACTTGCATAAGTAAAGATGCATAAGAATAGATTTATGAAAGGATTAGTGCAAAAGAATTATGTACACAAACAGTTTCAAACATCAGTAAAATTGTCTATATTGACTGAGCATTGTAATATTAATTGAGTATTTCAAAAGCTAAACTGGTGTAGAGGTCAAGCTAGATGGAAGAAATCGAGTTGTATAGTGAAGACCTAATTTAAAGGCACCAATCTTGACTAAGATAGCTAGCTTTCACCTACCTGAGTATACAACATTAATGGATAACCTAAATTGAGAAAAAGGGAGTATTTATCAAAATTTGAAGGCATTATCTCATACCTTGCATACAAAATAAAGAGCACAAAGCAATTTAAGTGAAAAAGAGATTTAAGGAGATTCGAGAGAAAGTCTAAGATGAGAATATAGATCGAGTGAAGATTTGAGTTGTGCTAAGTGATTTAGAGGAAAGGAAATTTTTGAACCTTAACAAAGAGAAAATGGAATCTTCATCATTTGCAGGAAAGAGTCAAGGAATAGAGGTTAGTAAGATTCAATTGGTGAAGAGTGACGCTTGTCCTCCACCCAAATTTTGCGCTATTCGTAAAATTTCAATAAGAGATGACTCAATAGGTGCATTGTCTTTGATACCACCCAAGGTAACATGACACACGATGTGTCAAATTGCTACATGAGTAAGATTTGAGAAGTGGGAGATTATGAATTTCAGGAAGCATATCAAAAATTATGTGATGAAGGAGTTTTGAGAGAGAAATTCAAAATCTTTGAGAAGAAAAGAGTTAACTTGTGCCCTAGAGTTTGTAAGGAATTTCAAGATTGAATGGATCAAGGTTGTGCTAAGAAGGATTCATGACATGAATTTTTGGCTAGATAACAAACTAGTTGAAATAACTAAAAGATGATTCACATGGTTACTAGTTATCCTACATTGAATGAAAGGAATACCATTTGAAGTTTGAGCCATGAGGAAGTTGAAGAAAATATAGGTGCTGAGTGGAATGGACGAGGGTTATCCATCAAAAACATTTCCAATCCATTGATTGAATTTTCAGTGAGAGTTATTGCTCACAAATTTTATCAATCTAGCATATTGAATAGTGCACCATGTATGGTAGTGGATCAAGCATGGAAGATTGTCATGAAATATCATGAATATGATGTTGCCAAGTTGTAGAAGTTAACAACTAGAAAAAAACCCTAACATCTATGAGGAAGACAAAGAATTCAATGTTTAAATTCAGTTCACTTATCATATATATTTTCTTTTACATTCAAAAGTATTTTCTTGGTATTAGAAACATTATTTGGGAACAAGGAAAACCTATTACAAAACAAATCAATGAGTATATAACTCAATTAGGAAAGAATTTTGAGAATGTTATGGATACATATTTCGAAGAATTTAGACAAAAAATGAGATTGAGGATGAGGATGAGATACAGAAGGAATTGGTAACGAAACATTATAATGATGTATGTTTCTTGTTAGACACATGTTAGTTATGTATAGAGTCGCCATTTTCCAAAGGTTTCTCCTCCAAGTGTTTGCCCATTCTAGTTATCAAAGTCCTTTACTTGATGCCCATGTATTCACCTTCTCCCAAAGTGAATGGTTGAAGTAACTAGTGCCCATAGTCATGGTCTCTTCCCTTGAACCACTTTGAACCACTTTGAACCTCGGTTCGAAGTAGTTCAAAGCAGTTCAATCAAAGGTTTATACTAACAATCTTTTTGGCAGGTAATGTACATATTCCCGATGGAGCTTTCTTTTGAATCACTTTGAACCACTTTGAACATCAGTTTGAAGTAGTTCAAAGTGGTTCAATAGTGGAGGTATTTGGCCATTTCAAATCCTAATGTATGTTGTGTCGTCATCTTGCGAGACAATTAATGATCTCGTCAGAGGATAATGATAAAAAGGACATTTCTATTTCCAACAAGGGAAGTCATCATTATTGAGAAAGTGGGAAATCTTCAGTCGGTAAAGTGATTGGATGTCGCATTAAGTTAATCATTATCAATGCATCTGGGAAAGAAATCATTAAATAAAAATTCATGCAACAAGGCTTTCAAATGTGAGAAGGTTAACAAGAGGTGATGTGTCATAAATGCCTAATAATCATCCTGTACTTTCGCACGTAAGCACTTTCTTTTAAGAAAAACTCGTTCAGTTTCCTTTTTGATTATCATGCAAAAGAATTGAAAGTATGGAGAAGGAGCTATTAAGGGAGATAGAGAAAATTGTTGATTTCCCAGTGGAATACAGGTGAGAATTTAGAAATCCTTGTTTTATTCTGCAAAGCTCTATATTTTCCAAAGCTTTATATGTTCGAAGCTTTGTTGTTTGGTTAAGAATGAGGTTAGTTTTGCATTTCTTTAGTAATGTTTCAAGCCTAGAATGTAGAAAACCAGTCATATGTGATACCGATTTACATGGGGTGAAGTTGGAAGATTTACAGGCAAACTTTCTTGAATATGCTAATGAAGTGAATGGATATATGGAAGTCTTAACTAGTGAGTTGATTAAGACTGCCGCTTTCCCCTCAGCTTTTGTGAGCCCTGAACTCCTGCAAATCTGTATTGATTACTATGATGTTAAAAGGAAGGGTATTATAAGTAAAAATGGTAATGTGATACTCATAATCTCAAGAGACACAATTGCGTCTATGTTGCATTTATTGGAGAATGCCTTCGCTGCATTCTCCCCTATTCAAGCTCAGGCCGAATACTAAGAGACCCCAAATCAATTTTGCAATACCATGGCTAGGAAATGGACTGAAACCATGTATGGCGGAGGTTCTAGGCTACCTAAGGTCATCACCGAAGATCATCTAAAACCCCATATCCATGACCTAGTGGTCTTATTGCATAGGGTAAAGGGTTCATCTGATGTACTTCTTTTTGAAGAATGGATGTATAGGTATGTAGAAATCATTTTAAAAGGTGAACAATGGATGGATTGGGTAGAGATAATTGCCAGTTCAATGAGGTCTCAACTCGGACATGCTGAGGAATTTTTCAAGGATTTTTATATGGTCTCTTATCTAACTTATTGTATTGCTTGTACCTGTGATCTTACCCCTCTTCCCCATGGAGTATGGAGTGCGAAAATGATAGTTTTTTAGTATTGTCCCCTGGTACAAAAGGATAAGGTCTTAAAGGATTTCAGAAAGGTTCATGACTTGCTAATGGAAAAGGTTTATATGTCTCTAAAGGAAGTGCCCATGCCTAGGCTATCTCCTGAAGCTCAAAGGTTGATTCAACAATTTGGAAGCTACTTTATTTAGTTCTCTGGTTCACGTATTTGAGAATTGGTGGGTTTGAAGATGAACCTACAAAGTTGCCTCGTTATGCCTTAGATTGGTTTTGTTTTGGCCGAAATATGCAAACAACTCTTCTTTGTTGTAAAGGATAATTTACCACAAGAAGATTGGGAAACAAACTTCCCTATTAAGTTGGGTTCATTGATTTTCAATAACATGGATACCACTTCCATTATCGAAAGTAATTTACTTGGGTTCAACCTTGGCTTCTATCATAGTAGGAGGAACTTTGACAGTAAAGGGTATGCAGCTCAAATCCTTGGCCTTGAAGTCAACCCATCAGACACTCCACACTTGGAAGACCTTTGGTTGGATTGCAAGGAAGAAGGAGAAGTTCTGAGAAGGGATCATTCTAGATTAGCCTTGAAACAAATTGACTCTTTCAAATTGAAGTTCAAAATAGAGGGAGTAGTTGATGATGGTTCGGATATAGTTGAACCTGGTTGGGAGGGATCTAGTGAACTGAGGCCCCTAGCAGTTGACTAGAATAAAGATGAAGAGGATGATATAAAATTTAAGGGTTAGGCTCATACTAACACTCATAGATGACTAGTTACAAAGAAAGAACACAAAAACCACCAATGAACCTTCTATGGAGGTGATTTCTATCCTTGAATAACTTCCATCTAACATCCCACTTTCTCCTGTTGCAGGTAATATATTGGGTGAAGATAAGCAGAAGAAGTCATCTCCTCACTTGCAAACTACGACTCCAAAAACTAGGTCTCAATCCAAGTCAGATGCCTTGAAGCAGCATAAAGTTTAGAAAGAGAGAATGTCTACTCAGAGGCAAGATTCGGGTGATGGCCTCAATTTCTCTGATAGTGCAGATGGTAATATTCAATTCATTGAAGTTCCCAAGGTAGATTAACCTAGGTTTCTTACTCCTACCAAGGATGCCAAGGCGATGTCTGTGAGCCCTACTATTCCTTCTTGGGTAACAAACACAATTAGCAAGAAGAGAAATTTACAACCGGTGTTGACACCAGTGAAGGACATAGTCACCAAATATGTAGTTAGAGGTTTGAAGGTGAAGAAGTTGAAAACAGATGCCCACCTCACCAAGGATCCGACAACCGAAAAAATGACTACTGAGATAGCTATCTACAAGTAGAAGGAGTCCAAGGATATTGATGATGAAGGGTTTAACGTAACCTCAGTTGAATTGGGAACTATCAATAGAAGCACCGACAATCATTTCTTCAAATTCTTTGCTAATCATATGCTTATGCAATCTAAAATAGATAGTCAAGAGAATAAGGAATTGAAAGGCATGGTAACAAAAATGGCTACATACATCGATTCCTTGATAAATCTTGGAGCTTTACCAATTGTTCAGGTTCTCTAGCCATTTGATCCTAATTCGACAGGTAGTCAACAATTGATGAAGCAAATGCAGAAGGGAAAGTTGCTAGCCGATGCCATGAGGAACTGGGTAGACATCATAATGAAGGAAGGTAGTAAGTTCATCTCTGAGTTTACTAGTTTTTACATTGAGGGAGAGACATTGTTGGGAGAAGTTCAGACCTTAATCCTAGTTTGGGAAATAGAACTAAGTCGTTGTCAAGCAATCATTTTTTAGGTGATAGAGGTTGAACGGTTTAGGGTCCTTAAGTTCTTAAATGAGAATCCAATGAAAAATGTGGATCCTTGTATGCTGTTTATTTTGAAGAACAATATGGGCTGGAAAGAAGCAGTCTACAAGGAGACCATCAAAGAAGTGCAAGGTATTGAAAGTAAGATCACAGAGATGTACGAGGAGCTCCTGAAGGATATGAAGATTGTGAACCCCACAGGGATCCTACTATTTGATGAAGGAAATATGGATGCTAAGGTGCTAATAAAAAGTTTCAATGAAGCCATGGAATGAATCAGGGATAGTGAATCGCCAAGTGTCGATGACTTCTCTATGTTGGCAAGTGTTGAATCAATGTTGTGTCTCAATAAGAATTTGATGCCATGCCAAAGTTTGAAAGTGAAGGATATAGGTGGCAGAAGGATGCATGTAGGGCCCGATTACTAAGCCTAAAGAACCCTTACTCCCAGGTGATGCAAGAATTTATGAGCACGTCCTAGAGCTAGAAGCTGGTATGTCAGACTATTGGTGAAGAGGAGAAAACTGGTGAAGATGCTTGAAACTGAACCATTACTTAATTACTTTTTGGTGCTTCTTTTAGATAACTGTTTTTTCATTTTGTAATTGTTTCTTATATCACCCGAAATAGTTGGGTTTTGATGGAGGCCTTTCGGATTTGGAAAAACTATAAATGTTGAGGCATTGAACTGATTTAAGGCTAGCATAGATAACTAGAAGATAGAAAGTAGTAGAAAATCTCTATTTAAATAGATAGTTTAAAAAAAATAGTAATCAAGGATGATATATGGATTTTTGGCTTTCAAATGACTATGTGTGTGGAAAGGTTTAATCTACATTTATAAATCACCTCATATTTTACTTTGGAACTTGGTGTTCAGAGTGTTCAATCATCGTCACTTTGTGAATGTTGATTTGATAATTTGAGATCTTGGTTACTGTTCGCTTTATAAGTTTATTTCAGTTCTAATGTTTAAATGATTTATATCAGTTTGTGGTATAATTCATCCTTTGAAGTAGGTTTTTTGTGTGAGTAAATTTGAAAGGATGTTTATTTGAGAAAGTTATATTGATATTAACCTCACTGCCTAAGAGTAGTCAAGAGATCCTTATGCACTTTCAGGTAAAAGTGTAAAGATAACCTTTAATTCATTGCAAAACTGATAAGGGAGCTATACCTTTAGAAATTCAGAGAAAAAGTTAAATAACATGAGACTTTCTCAATTTTTGTGAGCATTTCTAGTACTTTCATAATTTTGGGCATAGAGGAAACTTGGTAAATTAATTGAAAGGACAATCTGTTCACTAACAACACAAACAACACATAAGTGCAAGAAATTAAGCAAAGAAAGGCATGGATAACAACAATTGACTATGAAATTGACAGTGAGACTATAAATGCAAACATTGTTGCATTATTGAAATAAGACATTGATACTGATGCCAAACCTTTTGGGAAGTATGAAGAAGCTAAGGCTATAATTACTATAAACATCAAAATAGATTCCAAGGGGGAAAAAGGAAGAAAATGACTGAATACCTAGAGGCAAAGCTAGGTACCCAAGGCAAGAGCAAGTAACCTCTGTAGATAACATAAGGTCTTGGAGAAGATGAAGCAAGTAGTGATAACGAGGAAGAGGAAGAAGGAGTTAAGGGTAAGGCACTAGTGGTTGTCACACCACCTAACAAGAAGGCTAAAAGAACTAAAAAGAAGATTGTGGTGACACCTATCTCCCCCCCCCCCAACCTACTAAACCAAGAACTAGGGAAGCAACTAGTGTTGAGTAAATTGCAAAACAAAGAGTAGTAGAGACTACTGAGCCTAGTGGATCAAAACCAAAGAGAAGAAGATTGGTCAAAGGACCACCCATAGGGTGAAAAAAATCTATTGATGAGGTATGTGTCGACCTTAGAAAATCTTCAAGATTATCCAAATTTAGATTTGTGAAATATGACACATTGGATAATACTGATAGAACAAAAGTTGAGGAGGTTATGATAGATATGATTGTAAATCATAAGCTAGCTCCAAATTAAGTAGAAAAGAAGATACCTACAGACTTGTATGATAGACTTGAAAGAAGGTGGTAATTGGTAGAAGTAGAAGGGGAAAACATAAGGATTGACACTTTACTCAAGTTTTTGCACTTGATCTATCACAAGATCATAAGGGAACTTTTTTGGAGAAATACATGAACAAATTTGTTCCTAAGTATAGAATTTTTATGATATTACAAAATAAAACTAATTCAATAGAATGAGTTACTCTGGAAGAGTATTTTTGGTCTCATAGCAAAAGTAAAAGAAACTCAGACAATTACTATTCGAGATAATGGAAGTGATGAGAAGAGTTCAGGCGTGTCGAGTTTGCAAGGCTACATGTAACCAATTAATCTTGACACCCCTGACACTACAAAAAAACCCTTAGATGAAGAAAGGGAGCCCAAGGTAGGAGAACCTAATAAGGATACTAGTGTAGACATTTCTAGAAAAGATCAAGAAGGATCACAAGTGTCAAAAACTCACATTAAGGTCAATAAGGGGGACAGTAAAATAGAGCGGAGTGCTACTATTATTGTCTATAACACTAATGTAGAAACATGACCAAGTGGTGATACCCTCTCACTATCTACCAAAGTAGTGCCAAGCAAAAACACTTCTACTCCTTGAAAAAAGAAAGAAATAAAGGACCTCTCTCTCCAGATATTGAAGTTAGTCTGATGAAGTTACTGAGATGCCACAATTAGATTTGAAAAATCTCACTCTTGAGCAAATGATTTTTCTACAAGAAGTTTTGGCAAAGAAGAAGAGACAAGATGAATTGAGGTGAGAACATCAAAAAAGGCAAGTCCTATATGATGTTAAAGATATTTTTGTTTAGGCATTTAATACTCACAATTTTGATGGGCAAGCCCTAATAATTTCCTAGCTTGTAAGTATCGTTGAGAAAATAACTACCAGTGATATATAATCTAATGAAAAGTTAATGGATTAGTTTGCACAAAAAATTGAGAATAAGGTTGTAGATAAAGTTTATACAACAATTTTTGAGTAGAATGTACAACTATATGAATGTATGCAAAATTAAACTGAACTACTTCAAAGAGTAAACCATTTATACACCATTTTATGTGATGTGCCAAGATTCACAAGTGATCTTCAAGAAAACATCTAGCAAATTTAGGCTGACATGTAGACAATAAGAAATACCATTTTGTAGCCAACTAAATCTAGTATCCAGACCTATAATAAGCTATTGGATGCTCAAGGAAAATTGGCTGATCTATAGGCATCTGACAGCAACATGAGATCACAATTGATCTCTATTCAAATAGAGTTGATACCTCATTTGGAGGTCATGCAAAGGAAAATCAAGTCAACCCAAGATCTTATCAATAAAGATCATAATATTTTAGTGGCTAATAATTTAATTGATTTGGGAGCTAGGCTCTAGTTGCAAAATTACACAATGGAATTAGTAAGAACCATTTGGGATCATACACTTGTTGTGATCACCCAAATACACAAACCTTTTCTTGACAAATATGGTTTGGTTCCAACATTCAACCCCAACAACAACCATACGTGACAAAAAAAGGGGGAATGTAATGATGATTACATATCTTGAATAGAGAAAAGAAGAAAAGAAGAAAGGGGAATATGTGTTGGTCAAATAAATAGTATTGACAAATGAGTATCAACACACTTAACCATTTTCACTATGTATGCCGAGTACACAATAGATGTCGAGCCAAAATTTCAATAGGTGCCAAGTCATAGTTAGTGCTGAGCAGATTATAGTATAGTATGTGCCGAGTGATCCAGGAATTGTTCATGTGATGAGTAACAAAATCATTCAGATGCCGAGCAACTCAGAACAACATATACTGAGTGATATAGGATACAATAAGTGCCGAGAAAACCAAGAAATGTAGTTGATGCTGAGCAATCCAGAAATAGTATGTGCCAAGCATCAGTAATACTTCATGTGCCAAGCAACGTAGGATCAACATAAGAGTTTGTATTTGCACAAACTAAGATGTAAACTATTTTTGGAGTCGACTTAGACAAATTTTGAAGGAGAAAAAAGATGAGAACGAATCATTTACATTCCCTATGCAATTTGCATGCAACCAATTAGAAAAATGGTTAAGGCATGCAACCAATAAGAAAAATGCCAAGTATGAGCAGGAATTTGAGATTCAATATGGATCATAGATCCATACCTAATCCTAAGTCTTCACATTCTTTATAAGGAGAATGAATGCACCATTTTATGTATGGAAGAAAAATAGCATAAGGGGAGATTATAGCAAAATTTCAGTATGAAGAGGATAAGACTTAGTGGAAAGAACAACATTTATATATCTATTTGATCAGAACAGAATAGGGGACATATTTAGAGATCATATCAAGTAAGGATCAAAAGAGAAAGAGCAAATCAAGTGCCTGAACCTAGCAATTGAAGATTGGATTCAATCATGTTAAAGTTCTAATACTCTCTCACAATTGTATTAGAGGTTGAAATCCTATGATGATAGGTTAGCTCAACAACTAGGTAGGAGAGCCTTTAGATAAGGTTAAGAAAATCCTATGTATTAGGTGGGTTTAACAACCTTTATGTAAATCTTTTAATAGGGTGACACTTCATGTAAAGTATTTGTAAATCCTTTCAATAGGTCACTATTGACATAGTGTAAAGCCTTTAACAGGGCAGGCCTTTAACAAGGCAAACCATCAGAAGTGGTTGAACTCATTGCTACATTAATTTTTTGTGGGTGTTATCCCCATCCCAGTTTTACCTTCTTATTTCTAGAGGGTTTCTGGGTCACCAAAATCTCTTGTGTTATGTGTTGATGCATGTTCTCATTTTATGTTTGTTTACATGTTTACTTGCATGCATGTTAATTTTAGTTATATGTTATTAAGGGTTTGAAAGGACAATAATTGGTTACTTTTGATTCACCCCCCTCTCAAAAGTACTCTTCCCATTTAAACATTCCAACAATTGGTATCAGAGCACTAGTTCTCATAAGGAGAAGCCTAATAGCTTAGAGAAAAAGATCAGAAGATGGAAGTTTTCAAACTTGCGAAGATCATTGACAATCAAGTGATTGATGTGCAACTAGCTCTTTGTAATGATCCCATCTTTTGGCCTTCACGTTTTCCAAAGTCTAAGTGGAGGATAAGAAAAATTAAATTAATTTCTTATAAAGTCATTAAATAAATTAAAATTAAAAGGTGGCTTTATATTTAATTAATTTAATTAATTATTGTATTACAAAGGAGATGCGTCTAGAGTGTGTATTAATTATTGGAAAGTTGGAAGCCTCTAGAAGCACAATTAATTATTGCAAGAGAGGAGTTTCTAGAGAGTGCATTAATTATTGGAAGGGGGAAGCTTCTAGCACTTGCAATTAATTAATGTTTTAGTTCTTTCTAGAAGGGTGAAAGAATAGGATAAATAGGGGTGAGAGTCTCATTGTTTAGCATGGGATTATTGTATCGGATGATTATGACTTGCATTTGATAAGAGCTTGGATGTGTGAATCACACTCCTTTTTTGGAAATAGAGGACGTTCATTCTCTGTTGTAACATTCTAGACGTCATTCCTTAGGGTTTCGCCTTTGGAATACATCTCTTTGTACTTGATTGCAGCATTTTTAGAATTAATATAATTTCAGCAGTTGATTTAGCTTTTGGGCATTCCTGGGTGTCCATTATAGTGGTATCAGAGCTTCCTTGCGAAGTCTTTCATAAAATTATTACAGTGGTATCAGAGCTATAAGTCCAGCCAGCCTGTGGAGATCATATTGATAGCCGGATAAAGATGTATATTAGTCCAGATTAAGATGTGATGTTTAGATAGTTATTGGGTACATTAGAGGAGAGGAAACGTATGCAACAGGAGCAGAATAGGCGAATGGATATGATGTTGCAGCTTATGGCTAGACAGATGGGCATCAACATTGATGATTTGTACGTTGCTCCAGAGCAGAAGGTAGTCAATTTCTCAGTTGGGATCGAGACACGTATAGAGCCAGCCAGCTATGATGTTGGTGATGTGGGCATTTCGGCAGAGTCAGTAGAGACATGCGTGCAAAGTTAGGAGACCACATATGAAGCCTTGTCAGGGGATGATGACGTAGCAATAGTGGAATTAGGAGAATGCGAGGATACTATCATATCAGTAGCCACTTCTATGTCAGTTGAAGCATCCAATGAGGAGTTTAATGGTATAAATGCAGTGGTTGATGTATTTTCTAATGAAGCCACACATGTTAATGATTATGAGTTTTCATCAACTACAAATTCAGTTCAGTTTTCTGTTGCAGCAGTTAATGTTGTTCCTATGTCCATATATTTCAATGCGGCAACACCTATTGTTGATACAGTTAGCATGGGTACATGTGGTTCACCTACAACTACATCTTTTTCAATGCATGATGGTGATAATATGCATTCCAGTCCAATATATATTATGTGGATGGATAAAGGGAAGAAGACGTTTCATAGATCTTCTATGGAGTTGCCTTCTGATGACATTCTGACTTCATCAGCAAAAGTTTTGAATGCTAGGCTACAGGGGTTGGTCCTGATGATGCGGGTTTGCAGTTGGTTTAACTTCCATATGGATATCACATATTGGGATCCAGGTGGAGGTTGGAGTCCATTATGTTACTTAATTGCTTGAGGACAAGCAATTTCAAGGAGGGCGGATTTGTAATGATCCCATCTTTTGGCCTTCATGTTTTCCAAAGTCTAAGTGGAGGATAAGAAAAAATTAAATTAATTTCTTATAAAGTCATTAAATAAATTAAAATTAAAAGGTGGCTTTATATTTAATTAATTTAATTAATTATTGTATTACAAAGGAGATTCGTCTAGAGTGTGTATTAATTATTGGAAAGTTGGAAGCCTCTAGAAGCACAATTAATTATTGCAAGAGAGGAGTTTCTAGAGAGTGCATTAATTATTGGAAGGGGGAAGCTTCTAGCACTTGCAATTAATTAATGTTTTAGTTCTTTCTAGAAGGATGAAAGAATAGGATAAATAGGGGTGAGAGTCTCATTGTTTAGCATGGGATTATTGTATCGGATGATTATGACTTGCATTTGATAAGAGCTTGGATGTGTGAATCACACTCCTTTTTTGGCAATAGAGGACGTTCATTCTCTGTTGTAACATTCTAGACGTCATTCCTTAGGGTTTGGCCTTTGGAATACATCTCTTTGTACTTGATTGCAGCATTTTTAGAATTAATATAATTTCAGCAGTTGATTCAGCTTTTGGGCATTCCTGGGTGTCCATTACACTCTACACAAAGTAGAGGAAGCCAGGGAGGAATTGAGAAATTTTTTGAAAAGAAGAAAGGAGATAGCCATAGCTGAAAATGACATACACTACAAGGAGATTGAGACCACACATGTATTTGCCAATGAAGACTCCAAGGAATTTGATGCAGCAATAACATAATTAATGGAGAAAAATAGAGCACAAGCCTAAGAAATCAAATTACTCAAGCTTGAACAAGAATCACAAGCCACATTGCTTTGTGAAGTAACTGAACAAAAGAAAGGAGCTATTGAAGACAAGGCCATGGTAGAAGATGACAAGAGAAATCTCATCAATAGACTGGAAGAGAAGACAATTGAATTTGAAAAGATTTCAAATATGGAGTTAGACACTTTGAGCTAGATGATGAATGCTCATCATGAGCCAAACATGAAGGATATTGAGATCTCCACCTTGAAGATATAGAATGAACAATTGTAGAATGAATTGAAGAGAGAAAAAGAAACAACAGAAAGTCACAACAAGCCAAATGAGGCCATCAAGTACTTTGAGCAATTGCTAAAATCACCAAGGGCTAGCAATGGCACTACAAGACTTGGCTACCTCAGCACTGAACAAGGAGAATCATCCAAGGCTGTAGAAGAAAGAAGCAACAAAGGTAAGAACACTAAACCTACTTGTCATTTCTATGGTAAAAAGGGACATACCTCTAATGTATGGAGAAGCAAGAATAGTCATCAGCATGATAATCCTAAAAATGCAAACTTCTATCACAAGTGCAAAAAGCAAGGACATTTAACACAAGACTATAGAACCAAGACCATGAGGACACCAAGATTTGAGGGCCACTGCTACAACTGCAAAAAATACGGACATAGAGAATTTGAATGTAGATCAAAGCCTATGTGGACACCTAATCAACCTTCAAGAAGAATCAATCATGCACATCACTACAATTGGGATTACAACACCAGGTATAGCTGTCACTATTGCCAAGAGTATGGACACATTCATGAAAATTTCATAAGGACACACTTTAAGGGAAGTTATAGCATATGGTTGAATGAAACTACTTGTTTTAGTTGCTTGAAGACTGGTCATATTAGTAGGAACTATCCAACAAAGGTCAAAGCACCTAAGACTGAAGTTAATAAGGGCAAAGAAAAAGTTAATGCAGAACACATCAAGGAAGATATGAAGAAGACATGGCAGAAGAAAGGTGAATGCAACACATTAAATGGAGAGATCACTTCACCCAAGAGGTCAAGTGATCACACCTCATCAAATTAAGCACTAGAAAGGCACATGGGGTTGATACATATAAAGATGTATCATACATCAGCCCAAAAGAACATAGGTGCACTGCAAAGAAGAAATCTAGATAATTTAAGATGTCAGGATAAAAGTTGGAAGATGATGCCAAGCTACCTTTGATTGCTGAGTAAAACTCTAGTACATGTCGAGTTGAATAGTCTAGTGGATGCCGAGTAAAGAGATGATAGTAGCTATCGAGTAATTAACAAGTTCAATAGATGCCGAGTGAAATAGCTGTCGAGTGAATGAAATAGAATTGATGCCAGGTTGGAAAATCCTTTGGAAGTCAAGTGTATAGCTGTAAGCACAAAAGCAATAAATGCTAGTTTTTGAGCCTTATAAAATTGAAAATTGATTACTTTTTGGTCATTCGAACAAAGAGCAAAGACAAGTAGAGCGATTAAGTGATTTCCCAACAATCAAAAGGTGATTTACAACAATTCAACAACAACTCAACTCCATTTCATCAATTTACCAAGTATTTCATTCAAGTGCCAAGTTACATAGTTTAAAAAATAAATTGTAAACAATAAACCCTAATTCGGTTAAAGATGGCATCTGGTTCTAAATCTACAAAAGAAAAGGAAGGGTTGGAAATTTAACTAGTTAGCAATGAAGTTAGACAACCAGAGTTCAGACCCATCCCTGAAGTTGCTTACAAGAATGATCTTGTTGGTGCCCTATCCGTGATTCTTGATAACGTAATTATGGTTCAGGATGTACAAAAATGCTACAACTATAAGATAGGAGCCATAGGAGATTTGAAGATTTTCAATGCATTTGATAAGCTTTGTGAAAATGGGAAACTTAAGGATGAATTTTCCATAGTTGAAAAGAAGGGTCTAACCAAAACCCTAGTTTTTCCTATTGTCTTTAAAACAAGATGGATATGCATTGTTCTGAGTAGAATCCATGATGGAGCTTTTTGGCTAGAAACTGGGCCAGTAAAGTTCACAAAGAAAACTGCACATAGGGTCATTGGTATCCCAACACTAGATCAACCCAAAACCCTAAGGAGTGATAAGAGGGAGGCAAATGAGAAAAACATTGGTGCTAAGTGGAACAATAGGGGTATGAAAATTGACACCATCAAAGACCCCCTACTAGATTTTGCTATCAGGATTATATCTCACAAATTTTACCAATCTAACAGGTTAAATGGTGCACCTTGCATAGCTATAGATGTTGCCTACAAGCTAGTGAAAAATGATCACACTTATGATCTTGCAGAATTGATGATGCAACAAATCAATGAAAACTTGGGAGCCATAAGGAAATCAAAAGGGACTCAATGCAAATTTGGTGCAGTATTGATTTGCATATTTTTCTATATTATGAAAGAATTCCCCTCAATAGGCAAGGTGAGATGGGGTCTAGATAAGACTATTGTTGATCAAATAAACAGATTCATTGAGCAGATGGGTGAGAATTTTGATGCCCAAATGACTAGTTATTTTGAAGATTTCAAACAATCCATGAAATAGAGAATGAGAGTTCCAGTCTCATTAGTGGAGCAACATGAAAAAGA
The DNA here is from genome assembly GCA_028749045.1 of Cupressus sempervirens. Classification (NCBI taxonomy): domain Eukaryota; kingdom Viridiplantae; phylum Streptophyta; class Pinopsida; order Cupressales; family Cupressaceae; genus Cupressus; species Cupressus sempervirens. Next base: position 124,162,291 of record CM053785.1, on the reverse strand, counting down.
CATTTGTTTTCTAGTGGATATTGACTATACCTACATACAAGTAGTCATCCCTAGAGTCAAATGTCTTAGACCACTGGGTTATGAACTTGATGTGGATTAGGCTTCAACAGCTATTACAACATTTCTTGTAGAGGAAATTGATAAAATTACAAAGCACTTTGGAACATATGACATTGTCAAATCAAGAGTGGTTACAAACCTCAAGACAAAAACAACAGTCAAGAAGAAGGACAAGCTTGTAAAGAAGATAAAAAAGAAATTAGGTGTTGAAGAGGTAGGTGCAACAGAGGAAGAGGAAGCAGATGACAATGAGGATGAGCTAGAGAAAGGGCCACTTCAGTTAACACAAGGCCTAGGTGAAGATGAGGATGAGAGTGACAAGGAAGAACAAGCCAATGAATCATCCACCCAAACCAAGGTCACCAAAAGAAAGGCAAAAGCACCACCTACTCCTCAACCCAAACCAAAGAAAGTGGAAAATCATGCAACTAAGAAGCCTACTATTAGAGCTACTACAAGGGATACTACACAAAAGGCAAAGGAAGAGGCAACAAAGAGTCCAAGGAATCCACTAAGAAGACTGAAGAAGAGCCAAAGAAAAGAAGAAAATTTGTGGCTCAACCTGATTCAGATGAAGAGAGGACACAATCAAAAGACTACAATCAATTTAAAGTGGTAGGTCATCCACCTAAGTCTTCTATTGACAAATTATGTGCTAAGATTAGGAATGGTGACTTGAATGATTTGAAGAATGTAGATTTTAATAAGGTCACAAAGGATGAGCAAAATAAAATAGAGAAATTTGTCTATAGTATGATGGCAGAATATAAACATACACCTCTTGAATTGGATAATTCATTGCCAAAGGAAATATAAAAGATTGTAGAGGAAAAATGACATTTTTGTCTACAAATTGAAAAGGAAATAAGGGAGTCCACCTTAGCAAGGATGTTGCCTGATTTGACTAAAAGTAAAATAACAAATGTAGTCAAAAGGCACAATAGTAGATTTACTCCCAAATATAGAGGATTTAGTATTCTACAAAATAAAATTGAAGAGGTTGTGAGAAAAGCCAAAAAAGTGTGGAAAATTATTTACAACAAAATTGATGATGTATTTGATGAAGAATACAAGGCAGAAGCAAGTGCCAAAACAAAGGGAATAAAAGAAGCAAGAAGAAAGAAGGTAGAGGAGAAGAAAGTAGAAGAGAAGAAAGTGGATGAAGAAGAAAAGGATGAAGAAGAAAAGGAGGAGGATATGAGTAAAGAAGAGGAAAAGGGGATAGGTGAGCAACAAGAACAGAGCATGCAGACTGCCACCCCCTAGCCCGCATCACACCTGCAGAGACAATCAAGATAAAAAATGTCATTGACACTTCTGGTCAAAACATCAATCCATCAACTACAGAGGATCTAGAAAATATCCTTGACCAATCAACGTAAGCAGCTAGGCTATGTTCAAGCCCAATATTGGTCAGTGTTGATGAACTCTAGAAGGTAGTAGTGAAATTAAAGGAAGTCAAGGTGCAAACACAAGAACCACCTATAACCACACAATCTACTGGACTTCTACTTCTTCCACCACCATCTCCACCAAAAGAAGTCACAGTTGCACTTTAGGAGCCGAGTGTAGTAGCAGGGAATGATAAAGCCAAATCAGTACAATCAACAGGTACACCCCCAATCAGAATGACAACAGAAGAGAAACAAACTGAAGAGAAAGAAGAGACAAAAGATAAGGAATAATCTGCAATATAAACTTTGGTTGAACTACCCAAAATAGGTACTCCTACAAAAACTCTTCAACAGCCGAGCACTCGAACACTAGAATTGCAAATTAGAACACCAGGCTCGAGCTCCACTAGGGTAGCCAGGACAATTCATTATGGAATTCCTGAGCTTGATGAAGAAATAAAGATACCCTAATATGAATCTAGTACTCTCACTAAGGAGAAGATGAATGAAATTTAGAGTGCATTGGATAGAAGAAGGAGACAAGAGGCACTTAGAAAGGACTACAAATACAGGAAAGCATTGAATGAAGTCAAGGACATGGACACTTTCAGCCTACAGTCTCCAGATGAATCAAGACCGATTATAGAGCAACTATTAGATATAGTTGATCAGGTAACAAATGAGGACCATAATACAAATGACAAACTAATGGAATGGTCAGAGATGAAATTCCAAGGTAAGTTCAATGAGAAGATATCAAATACTATCATTTTGGGACAAGTTGACCTGGCTAAGAAATTAGATAGAGTCAAAATTGTACTTGGAAATATATTCTCCCTTTACAATAAATTATGTGATTTTTCAAATTTCACACAAGAAATCAGCTAGAAGATATTGAGCTTGGAGAGAAATCTAAAGATTTCTAGCATGCAACTTTCTATCAATCCAGCTCAAAGTGAGAAGCATTTTGCTCAGATGCTTCACACTCAAAGGGAACTAGCTATATTAATAGCAGAAGAGGCTAATATAAAAGCCAAGCTAATGCAAATTCAATCCTCCATCACCCCTCACTTCGAGATACTTCACAAGGAGCAAATGTATGTAGAGACAGTCCTGAAGTAAGATCCCAATATTTCTACACATGAAGGATTTGTAGACCTAGCAACAGAGCTTACAATCCAACAGAAGTCATTGGATGCTGCATTAAACAAATGGGACATAGCTCTGAAGATACTTCTGGAGGTTAACAACTCATTTTTGGCTAAATATGGAATTAATCCATAGAACCCTTTGGCATTAGTTTCAAAAAAGGGGGAGATATATATTATAGGGGGAGAAATAATGGGTAATTACCAAATTTTGACAAATTTTGATCATTCATTCATTTTGAAAATAAAGTGGAATGATTGTATATAGCCAAAAAGGGGGAGACAAGGAATTAAAAGTGAAGGAGAGATGTAAATTTTTTGGTAATCACATGGAATACAAGGACATCACACAGATCAGATACAACATATAGGCTTAGAATGTAGAAACAGGTCAAAGGACAGAAAGGATCAGGCATATTGGCACAAAATTTCAATTTCAAAGGCATACTCAACTCAGAGGGAGTCATAAGGTATATTGCTACTCACAAATTTTGAAATTTTGCATGTAAGTTGAGTGAGTAAAGAATGTACTCAATAAGGTTAGGATCATCAATGCTTAGTTAAGTGTTTTTGACACTCATGTCAAAGGGGGAGATTGTTGGTCAAATAAATAGTATTGAAAAATGAGTGTCAACACACTTAACCATTTTCACTACGTATGTCGAGTACACAATAGATGCCAAGCCAAAATTTCAATAGGTACCGAGACACAGTTAGTATCAAGCATATTACAGTGTAGTATGTGCTGAGTGATCCAAGAATTGTTCATGTGCTGAGTAACATAATCATTCAGATGCCGAGCAACTCAGAACAACATATGCCAAGTGATACAGGATACAAGAGGTGCCGAGCAAACTACAAAACGTAGTTGATGCCGAGCAATCTAGAAACAGTATGTGCCGAGCATTAGTAATACTTCATGTGCTGAGCAATGCAAGATTAGCATAAGAGTTTGTATTTGCACAAACTAAGATGTAAACTATTTTTGGAGCCAACTTAGACAAATTTTGAAGGAGAAAAAGGATAAGAATGAATCATTTACATTCCCTATGCAAACTGCATGCAATCAATTAGAAAAATGGTGAAGGCATGCAACCAATAAGAAAAATGCCAAGTATGAGTGAGAATTTGAGATTCAATATGGATCGTAGATCCATACCTAACCTTAAATCTTTGCATTCTTTATAAGGAGAATGAATGCACCATTGTATGTATGAAAGAAAAATAGCATAAGGGAAGATTATAGTGAAATTTAAATATGAAGAGGAAAAAACTTAGTGGAAAGAACAACATTTATATATCTAGTTGATCAGAATAGAACATGGGACCTATTCAGAGATCAAATCAAGCAAGGATCAGAAGAGAAAGAGTAGATCAAGTACCTGAACCTAGCAATTGAGGATTACATTCAATCATGTTAAAGTTCTAATAATCTCTCACAATTGTATTAGAGGTTGAAATCCTATGGTGATAGGTTAGCTTAACAGCTAGGTAGGAGAGCCTTTGGAGAAGGTTAAGAAAATCCTGTGTATTAGGTGGGTTTAATAGCCTTTATGTAAATCCTTTAATAGGGTGACACTTCATGTAAATTGTTTGTGAATCCTTTCAATTGGTCACTATTGACACAGTGTAAAGCCTTTAATAGGGCAAGCCTTTAACAAGGCAAACCATTAGAAGTGGTTGAACTCATTGCTGCAGTAATTTTTTGTGGGTGTCATCCCCACCCCAGTTTTACCTTCTTATTTCTGGAGTGTTTATGGGTCACCAAAATTTCTTGTGTTATGTGTTGATGTATGCTCTCATTTTATGTTTTTATTTGCATACATGTTAATTTCAGTTATATGTTATTAAGGGTTTGAAAGGACAACAATTGGTTACTTTTGATTCACCCCCCCTCTCAGAAGTACTCTTCCCATTTAAACATTCCAACAATATGAAGACAATCAGAGTTCAACATTTAGAAGGCAATATGAATGTAGAAGACAATCAGGGTATGACACTAAAGAAATCAAACTATTTAGAGTCATGTATATATATTGATTATTATTTGTTTATTCGACATAAGTTAAAGTTTTGAAGTTCTATTTTTGAACTAAGTCATAGGCTCAGGGGGAGTACTCATATTAGCATTGTAACGATGTATCATGACAAAGTGTTTTTGCCACTAATGTCAAAGGGGGAGATTGCTGATCTCTCTAACTATTGTTGTCTATTATTGTCAAACACCTAGTCATTTACTAGGCAGAGTCAGATGGTCATCATTGCGACCGAGCTAATCTATATAGGTCAAGTCATGTATATAAACTTGTATATACCAAGCTCTATAGGAGTTGAGCAACTATGTGGTCACCAAGTATTTCCAATGTAAGTTAAGTGTAATGTTAATCGAGCAGTTCAAGTATGTTGAAGCTAAGTTATAGAAAAGGTACTAAGCATAGTAGAGACCAAGTGACATGAACATAAATAGTGAGTGTTGAGTATCAGAAACAATATGTGCCAAGTAAAACATAATTTATATTTGAGTTATGAATGATGAAAACTTTGAGGTAAATCATTTCAAGATGACACAAACGTGATATTTTATAATTGCAGAGTTTGTTACAATTTTTTTTATGCATTTTATGACGTGGATCATAGATCCCTATGTTCTAAGATGAATGAATCATATGGAGAGGCAAAATAGGGAAGCATCTAGAAAATTCTTTTGGAATATTTAAATAGGGAAGAAATTTACCTATTTTGAGATAGATAGATGAAGAAGTGTGTAGTGATATGAAGGAGCAAATAGAGAATAAAAGAAATCAACCTAATCAAGAAGTGAAGAACAAAAGAGCCATATAAGATCATAGATCATATTAGATTGGAAAGAGGAGATCCAATATCATCTTATCAGAGCAAACTAAGGATTAGGTACTGAATCAATCCTAATAGATTGAGACAGGGTAAATCTCTTAACAGATCTTTGTAAATCTCCTAACATAGTCCTTACTTTAATGTAAGTGTGAAATTCTCTAACAAAGTGAGATCTAATAGTCTCAAAATATTTTAATAGGGACCCTCATAGGATAGATTATTGGATATGGTCAAATATTGTAACCTTAATAGGTTAACTTTATTACTACAGTAGTAAAAATTTGTTGGTGTCATCCCCACCTCATTTTTACCTTCATTGTGAAGTGTTTCTGGGTAACTAAAATCATTGTGTCATGTGATTACTTTTCATGCATGTGATTGATAGATTAGATCTATATGCTATTATAGTTTGATTATAAGTTATGCATGCATAAGAAAATTGGATATTAGATGGTAAATGTGTTCAATACATTTTAGAATTGTTAAAAGGTTAAAGTATTGCAAATCCTGATTCACCCCCCCCCAGTATCTTGGTGTCCAATTAAGACTTCCAACAATACAATTTGAACTTCTTATTTTCTACATAAGCCAAGAACATCCTTATTGCTTCAATTATAGCAATAGTTGCAAATGACTCTTCGTAGTCTATGCCTTCTTGCTCTAAATATCCTTTGCATACCAATATTTCTTTGTTTCTTACAACCTCACCTTGTTCATTTATCTTGTTTTTGAGAACCCACTTAGTTCCATAACATTCTTATCTTTATGTCGAGGGACTGATTCCCATGTTTCATTCTTCACAATCTAATCTAGTTCTTCCTTCATTGCTTGAATCTAATGATCATCCTTGCATGCTTCATCTGTACTCTTTGGTTCAACTTGAGAAATCAAACATAATTATTCATGTAATCTATTTCTTTTCATAACTCATCTATCTTTGCTTCCAATAATCTGATCAACATGGTAATTCTTTGTAAAAAAAAAAAATTATTGTTGGTGTCAGAAACTCATTTCTTACTTTCGCTCTAGGTTTAGATCGTGGTTCTTCTCTCTATTCCACAACTTGAATGTCATTTTAAAAATTATTTTTAGTCTCATATAAAGTCTCAAAATTTTCTTGTATAGGATTAGGATTATTTTCTTTATCATCAGAATTATAATCAAGCATTCTTTCTTGAACTCTAAACTTCTCATCCACTTTTACATTTGTGCTCTCAACAATAGTTTTAGTCCTCCAGTAAAACATCTATAAGATTTTATTTTCAATGAATAACCAAGGAAGATACCTTCATAGCTTCTTGCATCAAACTTGTCATTATCTCTCTTGATATAATATTTACTTCCAAAATTTTTGAAATACTTTACTGATGGTGCATGCCCAAACCATAGTTCATAAGGTGTCTTGTTTATACCTTTTCTAATATGCACTATGTTCATTGTATATATTGTTGTATTGATGACTTCTCTCCTTTTTTTTTTTGATACATTATTCTCAAACATCATAGCTCTTGTTGCTTATGTTATAGACCTATTTATTCTTTTAACTATACCATTATGTTTAGGAGTCTTAGGGATTGATAGCTAGCTCTTACTACCATTCACTTCACAAAAGGTGTTAAAATCATTCATCGTAAATCATCCACCTCTATCACATCTTAAACATGTAATCTTCAATCCAAACTCATTCTCATCTCTATTCTTAAGCAATTTAAACTTCTTAAATGCTTTAAACTTTTCTTTGAGGAAAGCTACCCACATCATCCTAGTAAATTCATCAATAATAAGCATGAAGTACCTTTCATGACAGAACTCTCTTGTCTTTGTGGGACCACTTAGATATGTATGAACAATCTCCAATTTTGTTGTTGTAGGAGCTTCTTTCTAGGAAAATAACTTTTCTTTTGCTTAGTCATAACACATTTCTTGCACACAACATTAGTAGGCTTCACAATTTTTGTTAAATCCCTAACATCAAATGTATTGCTTGCTTTAACAATATTATTAAAATTTATATAAAAAAATATTCTATGCTACAACCATTTGGTATCAACTTTAGCAACCAAACATGTCATCTTTGTAGGGTTCAACTGAAAAATATTACATCTGGATCTTGTACCAGTGCCAGTCTTATTACCATTTTTGTCCTTCATAATCCATGTATTCTCTATGAAGTATAATTGATTTCCCTTATCAACCAACTGTCCAACACTAGAACTTTATCTTCTTTGACTTCTTTTTTAGGTTTCTCTTCTTTGATAGTCACAAACCCCAACTCATCATCACTTTCATTCTTTTCTTCAGAGTCATCATCATTATTTGCATACATACATTCTATATCCCTTCTAGACTTGAAATTATTTATGTACTTTACTCTCTTAGGAAATTTAGAAGCAAAATGACCAAAATCATCACAAATCCAACTTTTAAAGATTTTCTAACCATCTAATTCTCTCCTCACAAGTAAGGCAATTTTTTCTTCAATCCTTTTGTCTTCCTCAGATCTAGATCTGTTGTTACTATCATGATCTCCATTGATGCTTGCACTTCTTGGCAAGGAAGGGAAAACACTTAATGCACTAAAAGCAATTTCCACTCTAGGCAAATCTCTAGACTATTTCAAGCTTACATTTGCTGCTTCCAATCTTCCAAGAAGATTCTCTATGGAAAATTTCTCAGTTCAACATAACACTTGATTAATCATCTGTGATGTCTATTTGAATGGTGGTGTCAAAGTCTTCAAGATCTTCCATATGATCTCATCTTCATCTTTTGTTCCATTACAAGACTTGGTCCTCACAATAATTTCTAAAGTTTTGCCAATATAACTTCTTATAGATTCATCTTCCATCATTTTTTCATCTTGAAATAAACATATCCGAATTTGGAATCTGATTCTCTTAGCATGCTTATCAACTTAAAAAGTAGATTCCAAAGTTGTCCAAATTTTATGAGATGTTACTAAGGATTTTACATTACTGTATTCATTTTTCAGAAAGGGCTAACAAAAGTGCTTTTCTTGCAAGCATGTTACACATGAACATATCTCTTTCAGCTTCACTACATTCTTCAAGTTAAATGTGACTTGGTTAGAGGATTTAATCACCTTGTTAGGAGTGGCCTTGTTAGAGGACTTTGATCATTCCATTTAGAATGTCACCTTGTTAAAGGATTCACATAGACTATTAAGTCCTTTGAATGATTGTTAGGTCAAGCTTTGTTAAAAGGATTTCAATACAACTTGTTAACAATGATTAGAAAGAAAAAAGTAGTGTTTTGATCTGTATGATTACAACTCACTTTGTAGGTTCAGATCACTATTCGATTCATGTGTTGATTCACTGATAAGATACCCATCGTCATATTTTTTCTTGATTCGCTTAACAACCCCTCAAGCAATCAATCTTCTCCTTTCAACAAAACTAAATCCATCTACTCAGATTTACTTATCAATATTAGCAACATCTGCATAAGCAATCTCCTTTTGCTTCGTTCTTACTCTTACACACTTGCGTTCACACTTGTGCATCTTTGATCCACCTTTCTCTATGCAACTTTGTTCTAAGTTTGGCTCTATACCTTCTTAAATAGTTAATTCTTTCTTTTCCATTTTCCATGATCATCATAGATCTTAGGGTTTACGATCTGGTTAATCATGGTCATTATATCTATTTATTTTCCTTCTTTTCTAGAATCTTCTCATCCATTGAATTAGATCATAGGTATTATACCTAATCCTCTCCTTGAATTTAATGATCCAAATTATCAATCTTATCTTCAACATGGTTTATATATCCCAAGAAATCAACTGAGTCAGTTAGAAATCACAATTTCTTCAAATTTAGTCAAAGCACTATTACTCGACAATCACTAAGTTCTGACACTCAGTCCTTGTAAAACTTCTGGCTTGACATCAACTATCTTTCTTGGTTGATATTGATGTTCAGTCAACACTAGATTTTCTTGGCACTTACTATGGCTCGGTTGATAGTAACATCGCTCAACATTCCTCAATCTTTTACTCTATTAGTTGGTCTCTAGTAATAAATCTCTCTCTCTTTTGTATATCTCTCCCTCTTTAACAATAATTCCAAAGACATGTAGCTTTCTTGGCTTCAACCACTTCATACATCTGAATTATGTAGATATTTGCATGTCTGGTTAATTTATATCATTTGTCTATGACTGATCTGCTGTGTTGTACTTCACTATCTACCTCAGGCATCTCCCAAAGTAGAGTTATTTTACATCAATGTGTAAGATATTCTGGTTAGCACATTTGATGCAATGCACCTTTACTCCTTAACTTTATTTGTTTAGGGGAATCACCTCTGATTTACCTATGAAATATTCATGAGCATCTTTAGGTAAGGCTTTAGTGAATATGAAAACAATTTTTTCTTTGGTGTGCACCTATTCTAACTTTGCTTCTTTGTCTTGAACTAGTTCCCTTAAGTAGTGATACTTGATAGCAATGTGCTATATCTTTGTGTGCATCACTAGATTCTTTGAAATGTTAATAGAACTTGTGTTATCACAATAGGTAACTATTGGATTTGTAATCTCTTCTTTCATTCCTTACAATCATTGCTTGATCCAAATAATGTTTGAACAATTCACTGCAACTACCACATACTCGACTTCAGCTATTGATTGGGAAATACAATTATGTTTCTTGCTTGTCCATGACACCAATCTCTTTCCTAAAAAGAATGTACCTCCACTAGCTCTTTTTCTATCATCAATATTTTTTTCCCAATCAGATTCAGTAAATACCTTTAGTTCAAATCTATCATGTCTCTTATAATACAATCCATAGTGTTCTATACCTTTCAAATATCTCATTATCCTTCTCATTTCCATCATGTGATTCTCCTTAGGATTTTGTGAAAATGTAGTAATTATCCCAACTACTAATGCAATATCAAGTCTACTATGAACAATATATTTTAATTTGAGTAATTTTTGGTATGGTGAGTGGGAGCGGGAGCAATTAAGGGAAAGGATGAGGTAGCACACCTTTTCAAAATTTGAAACCTGTACTGGGCAAGATTCCATAGGGAGGAAATTGGAAACTAGGAACGAAGGAGGGATTTGCAAAGTGTTAGGTGTCTACAGAGTTTGGAGATGAATCGAAGAATGGGGATGGGGACCCACATGAATAGTGCAAAGGTCCAGACAATTTGTTCCACTATCCAAGGTGGATTGGTCTGGTTTTCTAACAAAATGGTTGTCTCTTTTTGGTGTTAAGCCCTTTGGTAAGTTTTCCTTCCCTCCGATTAAGATTCTTTCTAGCTTGGATAAGGAGTCTTGTGCGATTGCTATTCTGGACAAGCTGGTAGATCATAGTATTGCCTCAATGGCTTCTACTCTGGTGGGAAAGTTTATTGGGAAAAGGCCAAACATAAACATAGTGAGATATTTCACTCAAAAGAAATGGCAGCTTAAAGGATAGGTTGATGTTACGACTATGGCAAAAGGCTTCCTCTCTTTTGATTTTACTTTTCAAGAGGACTTGTCTAACATCCTATGTGGAGGACCTTGGAGTAAAGGTCGGTCTACCCTGGTGATTTAGAAATGGTCATCAAAACTTGATTTGAATGAATCATTCTTTGTGTAAGCACCAGTTTGGGTCAAACTTCTAGAACTACCATTGGAATTCTAGAATGAGGATGTGTTTATGGGAGTTGCTAATTCCTTTGGGGAACTTTTGTTGATAGACCCAATTACGAATTCTAGAAGTAGACTAACGTATGCAAAGATGTGTATTGGTGTTAGAGAAAGGAATGATATGCTAGAAGTTGTAAGCTTTTGCTCTAAGCTGGGAACACATACTCAGTAGCTCGTCTATGAAAGTATCCCTTTTGCTTGTTTTCACTATCTAAAATCTAGTCACAAGGCAAATCAATGCCCAAAGGTTAAAGTTGAAAAGAAAAAAATTTCATTCTATTCTCAAGGAAAGGAGAAAAATATCTAGAAAAGGAAGGACTTCAAGGGGGACCAAAAGGTTGAGGTTAATGATCCTATCAAAGGAGGTAATAATCCAGTTAGCATGACTTCTAGGGCAAACAAGGATATCCTGTCAAGAACAAAGATTGATGTTCTGGTTGAACCAACATCAAAGATCAATGGGTCTATAGAACTAGCAAGGATAGTGGAAGATTTGGAAAAGATAGCAAAAGTCCCTATTGATGGAAGAAAAGAGATGATCATTGGAGAAGCTAAGGCATATGAGATAGGGATTTTTTCTATTGGAGAGGAGGAAGATCTAAGGATAGTGGGAGATCCAGAAAAGATAGTGGAAGTCCCTGTTGATGGCAGAAATGAGACTATCCCTAGAGAATCAAAGGTTGATGAGGTAGTTATTTTGTCTCATGGAGAGGAGGAAGATCTATCAAAGAATCCTGGATTTTCAGAGATGGCAAATCCTAGATTTTTAAAAGATAAGGAGGCAAATGGAGCTAATTCAATTATTGCTCGTATTATGAGGGAGGACTCTGGGGTGGAGGAGGAAAGTCAACCTCAGGAAATAATGGTGTCAAATTCTTAAAAGCAAGAAGTGGGGGAAAGAGCCTCTCTTGAAGGGGAGATAGTGAGGAAAAATTAAAAGGGTGTCTTGGCTCTCCCCTCATCACCTAAGAAGGATCCAAATGCTACATGCATCTTGAAAAAGGGATTAGAAAAGGAGAAATCATTATCTCTAAAGCCTAAAAAGAAAAGCAATCAGGAACCCTCCTCGATTTAACCAGTAAAGATCAGTAGTCGTAGTAAACTGAACTTGGGTATAAGATCTATATTGAGAGGAAGAAGACATGCTAGCCAAGTTAGAGAAGATGAGACCAGAGGATTTTTGGTAGATGGAAGTCAAAGAACACTTTTGGAGTGTTCCACCAATTTTAAATGAAGATAATCTCTTGGAACATAAGGGGCCTTAATGGAGCCCATAAGCATGAAATAATTAGGAATATGATTAGAGATCAGAGACCTGATATTCAGATGATTCAAGACACTAAGATGAAAAAAAAGAGTTTGGTTAAAATTTCTTTTAGTAGTAACATGAGTGGGGAAGCCTCAAACTCTGAAGGAGTATTTGGAGGATTGCTGACCCTTTTTAATAATAAGCAATTTAGATTCACTAACTTGTATAATGATGGTAATATCTTTTTTTGTAAAGTTTTCCATATGTACTCCAATGATTTTTGGTTCATTTTGAATGTTTATGCTCCTAATTCCAAAAGGGAAAGAAAGAATTATTGGTCCAAAGTCTGTGATTTGGTTTAGACCAGTAACATAACTAAAGGAATTATAATGGGGTATTTTAATACTCCATTAGTGGATGAGGAGAAGCAGGAGGTTTGGCACTTGATTGGGAAAGTAATATGGACCTATCCAATTTCATAAATAGCCTAGCTTATTTGGACCTAGATCTGTTGGGAGGATCTTTTAGTTGGTCAAATAAAAGGACCGATATAGAGTGTATTCAAGTTTGGTTGGATAGAGCTCTTATCTTTCCAGACTAGTTGTAGTCCTTTTCCTATAAGTTGTCTTTGCTTCTCAAAATTGGCTTTGATTATTCCCCTATATCTCTCTTGGTTACTACTTTAGAACCAAGAAGGAATTTCCCTTTTAGGTTTGAAAAGATGTGGACTTCACACCCTGACTTATTGAATAAGATATATCACTAGTGGCGAATAGAAGTGGAAGGTACTGCCATGTTTAGAGTAGCAAAGAATTTGAGCAATGTGAAAAGAATGATAAAAGTTTGGAACAAGATAGATTTTGGTCATATTTTTCATGATAAAGATGATCTATTTGTTAAACTCACATCCATTCAAGATACTATTCAAAAGGAAGGGTACAATGATATAAACATAAATGTTGAGTTGTCTATTCTATCTAACTTGCATACTATTATAGGGAAAGAAGAGAAGTTCTGGAAGCAAAGATCTAGAATCAACTGGCTGAAAGAGGGGGGATCAAAACACTAGGTTTTTACACATTTCTACTCTGAAGCACAGAGCTAATAAAAAAATTTTTGTTTAAAAAAAGGGGTAGGATATGTTGACAAAAGAAGAAGATATTGCAGTTGAGGCAGTTTCCTATTTCTCCTCTCTTTTGTCCTGGGACCCCTTATTATCAAAGTTGGATCAGACTGAGATTATCTCTTGTATTCCATAGATTATTCAACCCCATCACAATAAAATTTTGATGGCTATTCCTAATGCTCAGAAAGTAAGAGCTCTTTTTTCACTGCCAGTAGATAAGTCCCCGAGACCAAATATATTTTCTACCTTCTTCTTCCAATTTTACTGGCAGGTGGTTATGGAAGATGTTGTCAAGGTTGTTCAAGAATTCTTTGGAGCTAGAAGTATTATTAAAGAGATTAATTCTATTTTTTTGGTCCTCATTCCTAAAACTCTTGGGGCTAACTCTTTGGATAAATTCAGACCAATCAACATGTGTAACTCTTTCTATAAGATAATCTCAAAAGTGCTAACCTCTAGAATGATTAGAATTCTTCCTTTGATCATATCATAGCAAAAAATTGGTTTTATCCTTGGAAGAAAGATTTTAGATTCGATCATAATGGTGCATGAAGTTATTCATTCAATGGAAGCTAGTAAGAGAGATGAAATGCTTCTTAAACTGGATCTTTCAAAAGCTTATGATAGGATCAATTGGACTTTACTTGGTTTGGTGCTCCAAGTTTTTGGATTTGATCAAAAAATATGTAAGCTTATATCTCAACTAATTTCAACTTCTTCTCTTGCAATTTTGGTTATTGGTGCTCCTTTGGTTTTTTTCAAACTTTCAAGAGGGCTTAGACAGGGGGACCCCCTCTCGCCTATTTTGTTCATTATTTTGGTAGAATGTATTGTAAGGTTAATTGAGAAGAACAAACAAGTTGGAAGGCTAAAAGGGTTTAAACCATCTTCTAGGTGTGATCCTTTTTCTCACCAACAGTTTGTGGATGATACAATAATGGGAGGGGAATCTTCAGTCAAGGAGACTAAAGTAATGAAGGAGATTCTTGATTTGTACACTAGAAGATCTGGTCAACTCATTAATTGGGAAAAAAGCTCAATTTTCCTTATTAATACTCCAGAGGACAGGCAAAGGAAAATTGCAAGGACCCTTGGTTGTGGAGTGGGAAAGTTTCCTTCTACTTATCTTGGTCTCTCTTTGGGTGCAAGACCTCCTAATTCCTTCTGGAATGGGATCATTGACAGTTTCAATAAGAAGCTAGTGGGCTGGAAAGGGACTTCTCTTACTCAATCTGCCAAATGCCTTTTGGTCAAATCTACTCTTTAAAACCTCCCAATGTATGCCTTGAATCTTTTTGGGATTCCAGTAAAATTTGTAGAGAAAATGGAAAAGATTCAGAGGGATTTTTTGTGGTTAGGTCTTGAAGGACAAAGTAGATATCCCCTTGTGTCTTGGGCTAATGTCTGTCTTCCAAAGTGCTATGGTGGATTGGGTATCAGGAAACTAAAGCACCTTAATATGGCTCTCCTAGCCAAACAGATTTGGCACATCTTTAATAGTACTAGGGAATGGAGATATGTCTTTGTTTATAACTATCTAAGAAGACCTTCAATTCAATTTTTGCTGAACAATTAGGACATTCTGAGAGGGTTTGTAATATGGAATGGTATTCTTAAAGCAAGAGAGCTGGCCAAGGCTAAGGTTGTTTAGAAAGTGGGGAATAGAGAGGATATTCTCCTTTGGATGGATCATTGGCTGCTACAAGGACCTCTTATTAATAACCCTACATTTGAAATGTGGGCTAATGATTGCATAAGGCAATTTGGTTTGAAAGTTAGTGATTATAGAACTGACCAGGGATGGAAAGACTTGTCGATTATCTCTGAGGATCTCAAGCCGATCATGACTATATTGAATGCTATGGTTATTAATAACAAAAGGGATGAAGTTATATGGGGTGACAATCCTAATGGTTGTTACCTAGTAGCTTCGGGCTACAATTCCCTTTGGAACCTAAAAGAGAAACCCCCTTGGGCAAAATCTTGGTTACCTGGGCTTACCCCAAAGATTAATATTTTTTTACTGGCTAGCCTTGCAAGACAAAATTCTTACATAGGACAATCTGATAAAAAGAGGTCATATTATGCCAAATAGGTGTATCCTCTGTAAGAATTAGATGGAATCAGTTAATCACATAGTTATACATTGTCCTTTTTCAAGGGAGGTCTAGGACAACATAACAATATTTTTTGGGGTTAGCTGGTGTAAACTAGGCAATCTTCTAGATTTCTTTTGCCATTGGATAAGTATGTTCAAGGGTTTAGACCTACTAGACTTAAGTACCTAGACTTTGCCTCATTTTTATTAGGGAATCTGGAAGGAAAGAAACAATAGAATTTTTAGAGATAGAGAGGAACTTGCTCATGTTCTAGGAGAGAAGATTTATAGAAGCATAAAGGAAAACTAAATGGTAAGGAAAAGGGGTGATATTGAAAATAGTGGTAATAAGAAGGAGAAGGAAAAGGAAAAAAGGTCTAAAAGACAGGATGTGAAATGGCTGCTCCCTCCTGAGGGATGGCATAAAGCAAATTTTGATGGTGCATCAAAAGGTAACCCTAGAACTTCGGGTTGTGGAGGAATCATAAGAAATAATTTTGGTTGAGGGGTGGCAACTTTTTCTCATCCTTTGGGTTTCCAAACAAACCTTTTTGCAAAAGCCAGTGCTGCTTGCTATATAGTCAAACTGGCCTTTGAAATGGGGATAAAAAAATTATGGTTGGAGGGGGATTCTAATAACATCATAAGATGTATAAAAGGAATCAGTCAACCTTCATGGTTTATTGCTAATTTAATTGAAGAGACCTGAAATATCCTTCAAAATTTTGAATGTATCCATGTCAACCATGTTTATAGGGAAGCTAATCCCGTGGAAAACTAGTTCACCAACAAAGTAGTCAGGCAAGAAAGGGTGATGACTTCGAATTCAGATGGGAATATTCTAGCAGAAGTGAGGAGTCTTATCGATCTGGAAAAAATCTAGGGAAGTACAGTGGAGATCTTATTGTAATAATGTTAATTTATGAAAGTTGGGGTGTGAGTTATTGTAATTATTGCACTTATAGAAAACACAGTCAGGAGCTGAGGTTATCAGTGTCATTTCAACACATTTTTTGGGTTGATATTTATGACCGCCTTTTTTCTTGGGGTATAGAAATTTTTTTTGCACTTCTCAAAGATGTAAAAACTAGAGTTTTCAAAGGGTTGAGAAGGTTTTGTAGAGGTTGGCATTTATGAGAATTGTAGGAGTGGAGAGCATATAAATGGTGGGGGAATAGAGAAGGAAGGAGCCTGTGGGGGAAGCAGATAAATGGAAAGAAAGGGCTAAAGTATGGGAGAAATTAGAGAAGGGAGGTATAGAAAATTACATTGCTAAACTCCATGGCTTTGACCCAGATGTTACCAACAATATGGTGAACTCTTTGAAGGATGAGAGAGTTAAAGTGAATGGAGTTTCTTTTCAGATAATAGAGGAAGTCATTGCTCTTGTGACTGAAATTTTGGCCGAGGGCTTCAAATTTTATAGAGACAAGAAGCTATTGGTGAATGCGGTCAAAGATTTTTCAAAGAAAACGAAGGAGAGGAATGATTTGGTAAAATGCAAAATGTACTATGAAATAGATTCCATCAAAAGAATTTGGAGGTATATTTTACGTGCTATTATAGAGTATATTTTGTTGGATACTAGATTTGATTAGGTGAGAACACATCACTTTATTTTTCTCAACCATTTTTGTCATGGCATCAAGATTTCTTTCCCCTATTACTTATTTAGTTCTATGAGCAAGGCCATCACAGGATATAAGAAAAAATCCTCTATGAATCCTCCCCTACATGAGGGATTATTGTTGTTAATTTTTGAGTATTTTAAAACCCAGACTTTAAGAAAATCCCCTCAACCTAGTGCGGATGCCTCTAAGGACTCAAGCAGCTCTAGTTTTCCTCAGATTTTGAGGATATTGAAAGTATCAGCTTGGAGGGGGAGGAACAAGTTTCCTTTGGAAAGAAGGATAAATAGTCAGAGAAAAAATTTCCCTCACATATTATCCCAAGCAAGAAGAGTCCCAGAGGACATGGGCCTAAAATTACAAGAAAGGGTGATGAAGATAACAATGAGGAAGGGGAGGATTTAAAATCTGATGATGATGATGAGGAGGAGACAAAAATTAAGAGGGAGGAACCAGTTGCAAAGAAAAGAAAAAGGGATAAACTAATGGATGCTGAGGGGGTTTTAGGGTTAGCTGGGCCCAATATATCTGCTATTCCTCTTTCACCTCTTCATCCCCAGGAGCAGGAGAAGGAGAATATTGGAGGCGAGAGTGGAGAAGTGATTATTAAGGATAGGTGAAATGCATGGAGAAATTTTAATGTCAGAACATCCAAGATGGGGATCATAAGGGAGACAATGAATCCCCAAATTCTGGAAGAAAAATAGGGCCAGCTCTAGTTTGAAGAACTTATCAATCCAACTATGGTGACAATAACAGATAATGCTAGAGAAACAAGCATGAATCTATTGAATAATGCTCATAATAGCATGATTGATAACTTTAGGTCAATCAAATGGCTTTATCATGAACTAGAAGAGGTTAGAGAAAAAATTGGCCAAATGGAAAACAATAGGATGGAGCCAGGTCTGATAAATCAAAAGAATAAAGAGGATAGAATTAGTTTAGCTAAGAAAGGAATCCTAAACCTAGAAAACTATAATCACAATCTAGCAAACCAGATGAAAACCATCCTTAATTCTATCAACAATAACATTTTGTCCCTTACTAGAATGTTAAAAGGCAATGGCCTATTGGATGAGAGTGAGGATAAGGACAGGGAAAGAGCTAGCGGGGAAGTGGATGCGGCGATTGAAACTACTTTTAGCAGCCTAGACTGGGAAGCCCAGTAGAGTTAGGAGTAGATTATTCAGGAGACTCACAAAGTCTATAAAGTAGCTTAGACGATTTAGGAGCTAGAGCAAAAGATAGAAGAGTAACTATGTTTTATTTATTCTTGTCTTTAGCTGTTAGGTTATTTTTGTTTTTTGTCAAGTTGTCTTTTTTGTGTTCTGTCTTTTTGATGTAAGTTGAACTAGCCTTTTTTGTGGTCTTTGTGTTGGCTAGGCTTTCATGCTTATTATCAGTCATGTGACTTGTATTTGTTTCGTTAGGCTTTATATGCTTATTATTAGCCTTGGTTTTTATTTTAACATTTGGGCTTCAGGATCCCTATAAAACCTATTTTCCTTATCAAAAAAAAAAATTGCAAATTTTCAATCATGGATATGTATAATGTCTGATTCACATCAATGAATTCATCATTCTTAGATAGCTTAAGACATAGGTTTTCTCATTGGTCTTAAATATTCCATTTCAAAAGTATTTAGTATCTCCTTGTTTTATTTGGATTGAGTAATGAAAATACCAAACTTCATTTGACATACTTGCAATCCAATTTTTTTTTTGATTTTGCCAAACATAGACATTTAAAATTCCTTCTTCATTTCATTAGCAAATGATTTGCATACTACTTCTCTTCCTCCAAATATAATGTCATTAACAACTATTTTAGATAGCAGTACTTCATTTTTCTTACCATTCTTCAAATATATATATTACTATTATCATTTTTCCTTTCAAAACCAATCTTCACCAATAATTATGTAGTCTTTTGTACCATGCTCTTGGGGCTTATTTCAATCCATAAAGAGCTTTGTTTAGTTTATAGACCATATTCTTCTTGTCTGGATCTAAAAATCCTTTAGGTTGTTCAATGTACACTTCTTCCTTAAGTATGCCATTAAAAAATGTAGATTTGACATCCATTTGATATACCTTGAAATTCTTGCAAGCTAAATATGCAAGCAGAGTTTTGACTCCTTCAAGTCTTGCCACAAGAGAAAAAGTTTCTCCATAATCAAATCCTTCATGAGCATATCCTTTGTATACCAGTATTTCCTTGTTTCTTGTAACTTCACCATTTTAATTGAGTGCTTCTAAAAAACCATTTTGTTCTAATAACATTTGTGTCTCTAGTGTTAGAATTTACAAGTGGGAAGATTTACTTTTGAGAGGGGGGAGGGGGGCTGAATCAAAAGTAAAAATATTCAACCTCTTAAAACTCTCAACTGAGATCATTCACATGCATCTACCATATCTATTTAACATAAAAGTAAAGGCATGCATGAAAATAGATAACACAAGATTTTGGTCACCCAAAAACCTTCCAAAATGAGAAGGTAAAACTGGGGTGGGGATGACACCCACATATTATCACTATAGAAATATGTAACTATTTGAAGTTACAATGTTTGACCACTTCCAATGGTCTGCCCTATGAAAGGCCTGCCCTATTAAAGGCTTTACACTTTGTTAAAAGCGACCTGGTTAAAGGATTTACAAACACTCACTTAGAATGTTACCCTATTAAAGGATTTAGCACCTTGTTGAAAGGCTTACAACATGGCTATTAAACCAACCTATCATCATAGGAATTTCATTCCTAATACGACTACTAGAAAATATTAGAATGTGTTGACCTAATAACTTATAATCTTCAATTGCTAATTCTAGATCCTTGTTTTGCTCAATCTGATATGATCCTTTCCTGATCTGATATGTCTCTACTCAAAGTGCTGATGCTCTATTCTAACCAACTAAATTCTAAAATGCTGCTTTTCCTTCTAATTCCTTACACCCTTTTGAAATTTTCTAGCATTCTCCCATAAACTCTCTTACACACATGAATTTTGGGGTATTGGCCTCCTTATAAAGGCTTCGAAGACTTAGGGTTAGGTATGAATCTACAATCAATATTCATCCTTCTTTACCTGCTCAATTATTTCACTCTTCCTATTGGTTGCATGCCTTCTCCATTTTTCTTATTGTCTACATGCTAATTACATAGGGAATGTAAAAAATTTGATCTTATCTTTAAGATCCTTTGAGATTCATCCTGAGTTGGCTCAAAAATAGTTTACATATGAGTTTGTGAAGGGACAAACTCATATGCTAATTCTGTTTTACTCAACACTTACTGATTGTTGATGCTTGACACATAGGAATTCTATCTCGCTCGACACCTATAGTAACTCTATCTCATTCGACATCTATTCTTTGCTTGACACCTATAATGACTCATCATCACTTATCACTCAACACTTGATATTTTCTCAACACCTAAAGTTTACTCGGCACTTGAAGAATCTTTGGCTTGCCACATACTATAGCTTAGCATCTAAATTATACTCAACATTATCTTAGAAATTGGTTAAGTGTGTTGACACTCAATCATACAAACCAATATGAGACCAACAATCTCCCCCTTTGACATGAGTGGCAAAAACACTTAACTAAGCATTATGAATCTGGTCTCTATGAGTATAATATAAACTCTATTCAACATATGTACAAAACTTCAAAACTTGTTTAAAATTTTGTAGAATACTATATACCTCAAAAAAATTGTAACTCCCCCTGAGCTGATGTGTCATTTCTGTATCCAAAATCTCTTATGCTAAATTTGTCTCATGCTGATGTTTCTGATACTCTTTTTCCTTGTCTTCTTTGTTTGTACTCCCCCTTTGTTTCTTCTCCCCCTTTCACACATCTCTTTGTAGTTTTTGTTAGCCTTTTGGCTTTATTTCCTTATCTCTCCTCAAAGCTCAAAATCTTATTATCTCCCCCTTTTTGGGTATATCTCCTCCTTTGGGTTTCATTATTATCTCCATCTCAAAAATATATTCTCCTCAAAACTCAAAAATTTATTATCTCCCCCTTTGGATATATCTCCTCCTTTGGGTTTCATTATTATCTCCATCTCAAAAATGTATTTCTCCCCCATATCTGCATATATTTCTCCCAAAAATGTATGATCTCCCCCTTTTTTGACACTTATGTCAAAGAGCCCTAAGAATGAATGGAATATTTAGCCAAAAATATTTTATTTAACTCCATTATTATCTTCAAAGTAGCATCTCAGTTGTCTAATGCTATTTCCAGTGCTTTGAGCTGGATGACTGTCTCTGCTGCAAGGTGTACAAGGCCTTCTAATGTAGAAAGATTTGGATATTTCTTCAAAAAATTCTCTTCATAGGCCATCTCTTTATGAAAAAATTTCATGTGTGGGGTTATTGCAGACTATCTCTATATCAATTTGGCCTTAGTATTAGCCTCATCTGTTGTAAGTACAACTAATTCTCTTTGAGTGTGAAGCTTTGTGGAAAAATGCTTCTCAGTTTGAGATAGATCCTTGGGTAGCTATGTGCTAGATATCTTAAGGTTCCTCTCCAAGCTTAATATTCTCTGGCTAGTCTCTTATGTGAAGTATGAAGAGTCACATAGTTTGGAGTACAATGAGAATACGTTCTTAAGTAGTATTTTCACTTTCTCAACCTTCTTAGCTAGTTCTACTTTTGATAGTACTATTTCACCATATATCTTTTCATTAACCTTCATTTGAAACTTCTTCTCAGACCATTCCAATAATTTAATATTGGTATCAAGGTCTTTATTTTGTACTTGGTCCACTATATTGGACAATTGCTCCATAATGGGCTTTGTCTCATCAAGTATTGGCAAGCTGAATGCATCAAGGAAGATGTCTTTGATTTCTATGAGTGCTTGCCTCTGCCTATACTCATTCTTGAGTATTTCTTGCTTCTTCTTCCTCTCTAGTGCCTCTTGCACTTCATTAATCTATGCTAAGTTCATTGTCTTGTAGTCATAACTTGGTATGACTATTTCTTCATCAAGTGTAGGGTGTCCATAGTGAAGTACCCTTGCTACCTTGGTGGAGCTCGAGCTTGGTGTTGATATTTGTAACGGTACTACATCAGTGCTTAGCTGCTTGGTAGGAGTCCCTGTAGTAGGAAAATTAACCAATGTATGTATTTCCTCTTGCTCTCTTTCCTTAGGGGTTTTCTCCTCTTCCTTGTCTTCTTCTCTTCTACCTTGATCAATTACAATGATTAGAGGAGGTGCACCTTGGCTTTGTGTTGTAGGAGTAGAGGTATCCTTTTGTCCTATATTCTCCTTAGCTTGCTCCTTAGTAGTTACTATGGCAATAGTGTCAACCTTAGAAAATGTGTCTTGTGTTGCTTGCTCTTGTGGTTGATCACTTGTAGCTGTAGGAGGTTGTGAAGGTGGTTCTTGTGTGTTCACATTTTCCTTGTTAATTTCAGCTATAGCTTTTTGAAGTTCCTCTACACTCACCAAAATAGGATTTCTACACAACTATGATTATAAAGTTGTTTGGTGAAGGATCTTTCTGAGATCCTTTGCAGTTAATGGATTGATGTTCTGACCAGTGCTATCAGGAACATCCTTCACTATTATAGTTTCTACAGATGTAGGTGTTACATGTGGAGGACTAGGTGGTGGCAATTGTGTGTCTTGGACAATTTGTTCCTATTGATGCTCTTCAATTGTTGCCTCATCACCTTTTTGTGTTGTGTCCTTCTCCATTATTACTTCTTCCTTCTCTTTCTCTCCTTCTTCCTACTTTTCCTCTTCCTCCTCATCATTATTTCTTCCCTCAAAAGGGTCTTCTTGTCCTTCCCTCACTGTAGTTAGCCCATAAATTAATTTTCACATTTGTGTGGACTTTTGCACAACATCTTCAATTTCATTTTGTAGAATGCTAAAGACTCTGTATTTGGGTGCAAAATTGCTCCCATGTTTCTTGCTAGCCTTACTTATTTGACCTTTTGTAAGGTCTAGCATTACACGAGCCAATGTTGACTCCCTTATTTCTTTTTCCATATTTAGGCAATAATGCCATTTATTTTCTACTATTGAGCTTAGCTCCTTAGGCATAGAATTATCTAGTTCAAGTGGAGTAGTCTTGAACTTGGCCATCATAGTGTAGATAGATTCTTCCACTATGTTTTGCTCTTCTCTACTCAACATATTAAAATCAATGCCTTTTAGTCCAATTAGATCTGCATTATCCCTAATGTTATCACAAACATTTTCAAGATGAGATTTGGTGGTGTGACTTACCACTCTGAATTGCTCATTGTTAGATTCTGTCCTTTCTTCATCTAACTTTGGGGGTGCCACATATTTTCTTCTTTTATTTTTTGCTAGCCCTCCTTTCTCAATGGCTTTCTTCTTTTCCTATTCCTTTGCCACTTTTTTTGTTACCCTTGTATCTGCCCATGTGGTAGGCTTGGCTAGGCTTGGTTTGGCTGCTTTCTTCTTCCCTTTGGGCTGTGCAGCAAGCTATTTCTATGCCTTTCTCTTCTTAGCTTTTGCCTTTGGTGCTTCTTGCTCGACACCTTCTTCTTCTTTTGCATCCTCACCCATGCCTTGGGTTAATACAAGTGGTCTTTGACCTTGTTCATCTTCATCTTCTGCTTCTTCATCTTCTTCTACCTCCTCTGCCTCTACTGTGCCTTCTCCAAATTTTTCCTTGAGTTTCTTTACCAATTTTTCTTTTTTCTTTAATGTGGACGCAGTCTTCACCATATCTACTTTTGATCTTACCACATCATAAGTCCCAAAATGTGGTGCTTTTTTATCTACTTCTTCTTCTAATAATGTTATTATAGCTACAGCTGCCTCATCTATGTTTATCTCATATCCAAGAGGTCTTAACCATCTAACCCTTGGTATGGCTGCTTGAATATAGGTATAATCAACATCTACAAGAAAAAATACATCATTTACATGTTGGTAAACCAATGAAATAGGTATCCTTAGTCTCTGTTTCATGGATTTTTTGAAATCCTCAAAAAAAATTGTCATAAGAGTTTCAAAATTAGCTCCCATTTGTTCAATATATTCATTTACTTGAGCAACAATGGACCTATTGGTTTTCTAGCTAACTTTACCAAAAGATGGGAATTAATTATGTACATAGAAAAATATACAAATCAAAATTGCACCAAATTTACACTATGCTCCCTTAGTTCTCCTTATAGCTCCTAAGTTCTCATTAATTTGTTGCAATTGCAATTTTTACAAGATTGTAATTATGATCCTTCTTGAATAATTTGTAGCCAACATCCACTGCAATGCAAGGCACATTGTTAATTCTACTAGATTGATAAAACTTTTGAGAAATAACCCTAACAAAAAAGTCAACAAGAGGGTCTTGGATAGTATCTATAGTCATTCCTCTCTTGTTCCATTTGGCTCTTGTGTTCTTCTCAATTGCTTCCTTGGAGTCACTTCTGAGGGTCTTTGGCAGATCTAGGGTTGGATACCCTGTTACCCTATGAATGATCCTTTTTGATATCTTTATTGGGCCATCCTCTAACCATAAACTGCCATCATGAATCCTACTTAACACTATCCTGATCCATTCAGTTTTGAAGATAGTGGGGAATTCTAGGGCATGAGTCAAATCCTTCCTCTCAATGATTTGATATTCTCCCTTCAAAACTCCATTTTCACAAAACCTATCACATGCTTCTCTCATTCCCATGTCTTTAATAGCTCCAATCTTATAATTGTAACATCTCCTAACATCTTGGACCATAACTACCTTTGGAGGAATCACAGATAGGGCTCCAGTTGGGTCATTTTTGTATGCCACTTCAGGGATTGGCCAAAAATCAGGTTGTTTAACTTTGTTTGACACAAGTTGGACCTCAAATGACTCTTTCTCCTGAAGTTTCCTAGAACTAGAGGCCATTTATGTGATCTAGGGTTTAAACACAAAGAAATTTAAAACTGCATAGCTCAACGCTAGTATGAATACCTTGAAATCGATGAAACTAGCTGAATCTTTGTTCAAATGCTAGATTCTCTACTTTGAAGTCATTTTTCACTCTTCTTTGTCTTTTCTCTTTATTCATGATGAAGAAAAATGGTTCAAAATGCAATCATATTCCCTTATTTTGTAGCATTTAGTGCTTAGTGCATTTACAATTGTCCACTTGGCTTCTTAAGCTTTTCTGCATTACTCAGCTTCCATTGATTTTCAAACACTTGGCATCCACTGAAATTACCCTTACTCGACTTCCACTACCAACTCAGCTGCAACTAATCATTTGGCTTCTACTAGTTTTCGCAATCAACTCAGCATGTACTGGGATTTTGTTTGGCATCTTTGGCAACACTGGTGAAAACTTGAAGTTTTAACTTTGCCTCTCTATTCATGCTGATCTTTCCTTTTTAGTACTTTCTTGTTTAGGAATCGATGTATGATAAAGCTTTACATATCAGTTCCACATGTCTTCTTTTGCTTAGTTGGATAAAGTGTGACCAATTGACCTTTTAGGTGAAGTGATCCCTTCATTTGATGTGCTGCTTCCATCTTTCTTCTTCCATGTCTTATTCATTTCTCCTCTGATTTGTTCAACATCTACCTTCCCTTTTCCTTTGTTGAACTCTAAGTTGGGTGCCTTTGACCTTGTTGGGTAGTTTCTACTAATGTGACTAGTCTTCAAACAATTGAAACATGTAGTTTGGCTTAACCATCTACTGTAGTTTCCACTAAAATGTGTTCTTATACAATTTTCAAGGATGTGTCCATATTCCTAACAGTAATGGAAGCTATACTTGGTGTTGTAGTCCCAATTGTAGTGATTTCCATGATTATTTCCACTTGCTGGTTGATTAGGTGTCCACATAGACTTTGATCTGCACTCAAAAGCTCTATGTTCATATTTCTTGCAATTAGAGTAGTGACCTTCAAATCTTGGTGTTTTGATGGTCCCAGTCCTATAGTCATGTGCTTGATGTCCTTACTTGTTGCACTTGTGACAGAGACCCACATTCTTAGGTTTGTCATACTAATGGGTGTTCTTGCTCTTGCACACATTAGAGGTATGCCCTTTTTTACCACAAAATGACAAGTGGGTTTAGTGTTCTTACCTTTGTCACTTCTTTCTTCTACAGTCTTGGATGACTCTCCTTTTTTAGTGCTGGTGTATCATAGTCCTAAAGTATCATTACTAGCTCTTGGTGATTATAGTAACTGTTCAAAGTACTTGATGGCCTCATTAGGTTTATTGAAGCTCTCTATAATTTCCTTCTCTCTTTTTAGGTCATTTTGTAGTTGTTCATTTTGCATCTTCAATGTGGAGATCTCAATGTCCTTAACATTCAGTTCATGATGTGCATTCATCATCTAACTTAGGGTGTCTAGCTGCATGTTGGAAATTCTTGCAAGCTCAAGTGACTTTTCTTCCAATATGTTGGCAAGGTTTCTTTTGTCATCTTCTAGCATAGCCTTATCTTCAATGGCTCTTTTCTTTTGTTTAGATACTTCACAAAGCATCATGGCTTGTGATTTTTATTCAAGCTTGAGTGTTCTAATCTCTTTTACTTGAGCTCTATTCTCTCCATTAGGTATGCTATTGCTACATCAAACTCTTTGAAATCTCCATTTGCAAACAATTTTGAGGTGTCAATTTCGTTGTATTGTGTATGATTCTCAGCTATGGAAATCTCTCTTCTTCTCTTTAAAGATTTTTTTAGTTCTTCCCTAGCTTCTTCCAAATTGTGTAGAATGAGTTGTACATCAATCAACTAATTTTCTATGATATTCCCAAGTTTGTAAACTTCCATTTCCAAATCTTTTCTCCAAGCTGTAAGGCTCCTCCTTGTGAGAACTAGGCTCTGATACCA
Organism: Cupressus sempervirens; assembly: GCA_028749045.1. Classification (NCBI taxonomy): domain Eukaryota; kingdom Viridiplantae; phylum Streptophyta; class Pinopsida; order Cupressales; family Cupressaceae; genus Cupressus; species Cupressus sempervirens. The sequence goes on along the minus strand of CM053785.1, from coordinate 124,135,225 downwards.
ATTGTTGGAATTTACAAGTGGGAAGATTTAATTATGAGGGGCGGGGTGTGAATCAAAAGTAAAAATATTCAACCTCTTAAAACTTTTAATTGAGATCATTCACGTGCATCTACCATATCTAATTAACATAAAAGTAAAGACATGCATGAAAATAGATACCACAAGATTTTGATCACCCAAAAACCCTCCAAAATGATAAGATAAAATTGGGGTGGGGATGACACCCACAAATTATCATTGCAACAATATGTAACTATTTAAGGTTACAAAATTTGACCACTTCCAATGGTCTACCCTATGAAAGGTCTGCCCTATTAAAGGCTTTACACTCTATTAAAAGTGACCTGGTTAAAGGATTTACAAAAAATCACTTGGAATGTTACCCTATTAAAATGATTTAACACCTTGTTGAAAGGCTGACAACATGGCTATTAAACCAACCTATCATTATAGGATTTTCATTCCTAATACAATGGCTAGAAAGTATTATAATGTGTTGACTTGATGACTTACAATCTTCAATTGCTGATTCCAGATCCTTGTTCTGCTCAATCTAATCTAATCCTTTCTTGATCTGATATGTCTCTGCTCGAAGTGCTGATGCTCTGTTCTAACCAACTGAATTCTGCAATGCTACTCTTCCTTCTAAGTCCTTACACCCTTCTAAACTTTGCTAGCATTCTCCCATAAACTCTCTTACACACATGAATTATGGGGTATTGGTCTCCTTATAAAGGCTTCAAAGACTTAGGGTTAGGTATGAATCTATGATCAATATTCATCCTTCTTTTTCTATTCAATTCTTTCACTCTTCCTATTAGTTACATGCCTTCTCCATTTTTCTTATTGGTTGCATGCTAATTACATAGGGAATGTAAATGATTCGATCTTATCTTTAAGATCCTTCAAGATTCATCCTGAGTCAGCTCAAAAATGGTTTACATTTGAGTTTGTGAAGGCACAAACTCATATGCTGATTCTGTGTTACTCAACACTTACTGATTGCTGATGCTCAACACATATAGGAATTCTATATTGCTCAGCACCTATAGTAACTCTGTCTTGCTCGACATCTATACTTTTCTTGGCACCTATAGTGATTCAACATCACTTATCACTCGACACTTGGTATTTGTTCAGCACCTAAAATTTACTCGAAACCTAAAGAATCTCTATCTCGACACATACTATAGCTCAACATTTGAATTATACTCAACATTATCTTAGAAATTGGTTAAGTGTGTTAACACTCAATTGTCAAAACCAATCTGAGACCAACATCTAGGTCTTAGCACTAGGGTCCAAGCATTGTTCTTCTCAATTTGTTCAATTTCATCATTCATTGCCTAAATCCAATCTTCATTGTCTAGAGCATCTTTTACTATTTTTGGCTCAAATTCACAAAGTAAGCATGTATCATCTTCGAGTCTTTTCCTTGTCATAACACTTGATTCATCATTACCAATGATTTGTGATGTCTTCTTACAAACATTTCTAGCATAGGTAGTTTCCTTCTCTAATCTTCAATAGATTCATCTTGGAAAATAATCTTAAGCTCATTTTCTCTTTCTTGTTCAGGTTCTGGTCCATATTAGCATTGCCTGTCTATGACTCAACATCTTCAGTCTATTGCTCAACACCCACTATTTGGTGCTCAATTTTTTTGGTTGCACTTCATTGATCTAATTAAAAAATAGTGGTTCTATCTTTGATACCACTTGATCCGTAAAACTAATTGAGCACTTGCTCAGAATAGTTCACGAATGAGATTTACAAAGACTACATTGGTCAATCTAACATTAGGATCTTTTTAAATTATCGATCTGAATCCAACATGTAAATTCAAATCTCTAATCTATTAAGCTCAAAGAAATGACTGCAATAAAATCACAAAGAATAGAACCGAGATGATAATGGAGTTCACCAAAAATTGGCTACGTCTTTGGATTCACCAGAAAATGAATCAATCTATTGCCTTCAAGACTTGGAAATGCCACAGGTTACAAAAAAGAAGTTAGCTTTCGCCTTACAAGAGGCTTCAAGAAAGTAGCTTCGCCTATGACAATAGCTCCCATGTCGGCAAGACATCCTTTTAGAAGAACATGAAGAAGCTTTGTAAAAGCTTTCACAAAATGTAGATTCTTCACCAAGTTACAAAATTCCTCCAAAGAATGCTTGGCTTACAAGAAGAATTGCTACGAGAAGAGTTGACAAGAATTGGATCCAAAGCATTGGATGATCCCCTGATGGCCCTTTAGGGAGACCCTCCTAGTCCCCTTTTATACATAAAAATAAGCCAAAATTAGGCTTAAACAAATTGTTTTAAATATAGGGCTTATTAATTAACCCCAAATCCGAAATCCCCCTTTTAGCCTTTGAAATATTCAGCTAAGAAAAATAGGGGATGAACCTTAGCCATATAACAATAAACACCCTTATTTAAAAGGGTTGGCGGCCTTTGGCTAAGATTAAATAAAAACTCGCACATATGAATCTTTAACCACTAAAATAGCACAACGATCAACAACATTTTATGATAAGCCGTCGGCTGGGGGTTCCAACCCCATCGACGGTCTCCCTTCTTTAAATTGCACTGGCCAATGTTTAAAATTATATTGTCGCCAATACATTTCAAACCCAATGCTTGGTTTAGTGGTTAAATTGTTAATTTTGGAGGTCATTGGTCATGAGTTCAAATATGACTATGAACCCTTTTTTTAGGAAAAACAAACCTTCCTTCAACATGCCATGTGTCGAATGTTGATAACTTTGTTGACATCATGATGACATCATCAATATTCATATTTTACTTCAAACTTTAAAATGACATAACTTTCATGTAAAAACTCCTTTTTTGATGAAACAAAGACCATCGAAAAGCTCTCGACGAGCTCTTTGATTTGAAATCCATTGTTGACCACTTTGGAGATGATTATTTTTTCACCTTTTTGTTGACCGCTATTCCCAGTTAGCTAAGTTGACCAGCCTTTGATTGAGCTTTGACCGACAATATCTTGCACAAGCAAACTCCTTTTTTGCCCATTCAAGTTGTGCCGGATTCAAAATTTTGTTTTCTATGCAATGACACTGCTTCCGAGAGAAACTGGTACACTTCAATTTCAGGTCCTGAAGATCCACCTAGATCATTCATGTAATGAAATAACTCACAAAATAAAAGAAATAATATGAAATATTATCTAAATACTTGATAAAAATTTAGAGTAATAGGCTGCTTCAAGGGGGAAACCTCCAAATATCTCCAACAAAAACAAACTTTAGAATATGATGATGAAATAAGACTCACAACCTCCTATATATACCTTAATATGCTTAGGTTGAATAGACACAACCCTAAACAACACCGAGGCTGGCCTACCTACCTAAATAATAATATAATAATGATAACATGACTTAATTAAGGATTAAGATAGCCACAAGTTGACTATTCAAAACCCTATATACACCAATATTAAGGGCATAGCATGACCCATCTCTTGAAAGAAGCATTGTCCTCAATGCTAACCAAACGTGGATTCTTTTGAATGAACTCCTCATCCTCCCATGTGGCCTCTTCAACTAGTAAGTTCTTCCATTGGATGAGATACTAAGTCAAGGTTTTGTTCCTCAACTTCTTCATGCATGTTTGAAGAATGCACTCTAGTTCCAAAATTATACTTCCTTCTTCATCAACTTCTAGTAGTATTGTTTGAGTAGGAATATTATGCCCAATTACCTTCTTCAAATAAGAAACATGAAAAATTAGATGTATCTTTGTTGTTGGTGGCAACTCAAGCTTGTAGGCAACACTACCAATATTTTGCATGATTTGGTATGGTCCATAATATCTTGGAGACAACTTATTATTCTTTTTTTGTTGTTTCATTGAGATTTGTTTATAAGGCTGCAATCTCAAGAAGAACCAGTTCCCAACTTCAAAATTTCTTTCATTGCGATGCTGGTCCACTTGTTTTATTCAATTTTGTGCCATAGATAAATTCTCCTTGAGTCCTAAAAGTACCTGTTGTTGATGAAGCAAGTGGTCCTCTACTGCCTGAACTCTTGGTGACACCTTTAATGATGATGTGATGGAAGGAGGATGATATCCATAAAGTGCCGAAAATGGAGACATTTTTGATGAGCTATGAAAAAAAGTATTGTACCACCATTCTGCAAGAGGTATCCAATCTACCCATTGAGATTGTTTTTCTAAAGTGAAACAACATAGATATCCTTCCAAACATTTATTAACAACCTTAGTTTTCCTATCTAATTAAGGATGATATGAAGAACTATGAGCCAATTGAGTACCCAAACATGAGAATAAGTCTTTCCAAAAGTGACTAGTATAGATAGGATCACGATCACTAATAATAACCTTAGGTGTGCCATGTAGCTTTTGGATATTCTCAAAGAAAACTTTTGCCACTATACTTGCTATCAAATGATGTGTTAATGCAATAAAATGTGCATATTTAGTGAGGCAATCAACTACTACCATGATGACATTATGACCTTTAGATTTGGGAAGCTCTATGATGAAGTCCATGTGAAATGTCCCTTTTCTAATTTTTGTATGATATTTCCAACCTTTAATCAGATCTTTAAGATCAAACAACTAATATCACAAAGATCCTCCAAATTTCTCAAGAAACCCCAAATCGGGTTTGCCAGAAATGGTGCCAAGAGCTTCACAGCTTCACCTATTATTAATAAATATGAAAATGGAAATTTTTACAGAAATTTAAGCAGCATAACAGCCTAAAAAATGACATTTCCAGATCTATATAGCCTTTACACAACAGCTCACAAATGTAGGACAAAAACTATGCTCATCGGGCTCCCGAAATTAACACAAAAATGCCCGAAAACACCACAAAAACACTAATAAACTATCTCAGAAGTTTAATCACCTCCCAATACATATATTCAGCTCTATTTGAATAGCTTAAAGTCTAAAATACAGAAGCAACCAAAACTAATATGAAATGCTCAACTGAAAACACCAAACTCATGCAAAAAAACACACCCAAAAACCCACAAATCTACACTGTTCAGCACAAAGGCAAACTCTGTATGAGCATGCACATGGAATGGCTTCAAAATCCCATCCTTAGCCTTCCTAGAAACCTACAAACTCCCGTTCTTGGGTCTCCCTGGAAACCTGCAAACTCCCGTTCTTGGGTCTCCTTCTCCACAGGTTTGGCAGCCTCTGAAGAATAACAAAGAATGAGCGAAAATCAAGTTCTGGAATGTGCCCAAAATGCCTCCAAACCCCCTTAAAAGAGGTCATAAATGTAACTCACGTCCAAGAGAGGTTAATGAAACATATTTTAATAATAATTTTCATTTATTAGTCCAACGGTTTCCAAAGATTAACTCCCTTTTTCCGAAACTTCACTTTCTTGGGCCTGGCTTGCCTTAGCAAAGATTATTATTTTTTTAATTATTTGAAGAGGGGACATGACACCATGGATACCTCTTCCCAACGTTGTCTAGGAATAGATAAAGGCTACAAGGGACCTGGTGTCTTAATTGTTTCCCCCTTATTTCTTTGACAAACTAAACATTCAGCCACAAATTTTTAACATCACCTGTTAGCCCTTCAGAAAAAATTCTTGCTTGACCCGATGATGTCTTCAAAAATCCTAAACAACCACCAATTGGGGACTCATGTAGTTCTTTGAAAATCTTGTGTTTAAGAGTGGAATTATTACATAGATACAAGTGCTCTTTATACCAAAGAATATCCCCCTTTAAACAAAACTTATCTGAACTACTAGGGTCACTTTTTATTTGATGGATGGGATTACTTGTTGCAACATCATTTTGCCACTCTTCTTTGGCTTCTACCACCCAATTTTCTTTTAATATTGAAAGGGCACACAATAAGGCTTCATCTTTTCATCCATCCTAGAAAGTGCAACGGCCACAATATTTTCCTTCCCTTTCTTGTATACAATTTCAAAGTCATATTCCAACATCTTAGTGACCCATTTTTGTTGCTCTTTCTTGTTCCAAAAAATATTTTAGGCTATCATGATTTTTCTTAACCTTGAAGTGTTGACCCATTAAATAAGGCCTCCATTTTTTGACTACATGAAGGATTGCTAACATTTCCTTCTCATAAATAGGTTTGAGTTGATTTTTACCTTTTAATTGATGACTCTCAAACACAATTGGTCGACCTTCTTGCATAAGAATTGCTCCTATCCCATATCCAGAAGCATCACATTCCACAATGAATTCCTTGGTGAAATCAGGAGTGACAAGCACTAGAGTTATACACATAGCCTTCTTCAATTGCTCAAATGATACTTTAGCATATTCATTCCAATTAAAAGGATCCTTCTTCAATAGAGTGGTAAGGGGTACTGCTATACGACCATAATTCTTCAAAAATCTTCTATAGTATCCTGTCAATCCCAAGAAACCCCTAAGCTTCTTAATAGTTTTTGGAATAGGCCATTCCATGATAACCTTAATTTTTTTAGGGTCCACCTTTACTCCATGTGAAACTATGTGTCCCAAATACTCCACCTCCTTAAGACCAAAAGCACACCTAGATGACGTAGCATAGAGTTGATGATCTTCAAGTAATTGTAATGCTTGATCTACATGTTATAAATGTTCTTCCCAAGTCTTGCTATAAATTAATATATCATCAAAAAACACTAACACAAACTTTCTCAAGAACTTCTTAAAAATGGAATTCATCAAACTTTGGAATATAGATGGTGCATTGGTAAGACCGAATGGCATCACCAAAAATTCATAATGACCCTCATGAGTTTGAAATATTGTCTTACAAACATCTTCCTCCTTAATTTGAATTTGGTGATAACTTGATCTAAGATCTAACTTGGTAAAATACATAGCTCCATTTAATTCATCTAGAAGATCATCGATGACTGGAATAGGAAACTAATCTTTAATGGTGTACTTGTTGAGCACTCTATAATCTGGACACATGTGCCAACTTTCATCCTTCTTACGCACCATCACAATAGGTGAGGAGTAAGCACTTTGGCTATGCTTGATAATTTCTGCCTCTAGCATTTCCTCAACAATTTTTTCTATCTCACTTTTTTTTATGTGTGGGTACCTATAAGGCCTAATGCTTGGTGGCTAGCTCCCTGAAACTAGTTGTATGACATGATCATGATCCCTCTTAGGAGGAATTCCTTTAGGCATATCTCCAAGAATCATTGAGTGATGATCAATTATTGCTTGTAAATCTGGATGAGTAAGAGCATTAGATTGAGAGACTTCTAACCAACATAGCTAGGTCACAAATCCATCTGCACCTTTCTTAAGAAGATTTTGCATTTGATGAGAGCTTACCATTTGTGGGGATTTTTCCTTCAATCCCCTTAGCTCCACTACCTTTCCTTTTGATTGAAATCGCATGAACAGTTCTTGGAAGTTCATCTCAATTGTTCCCAATGTAGTAAGCCATTGTACTTCCAAAACAATATCTGCTACACCCATGGATATTGCATACATTGGGGTATCAAGTTGTTAATCTCCCATGGATAATTTGATGCTATGACACTTCCTTGAACAACTAACTATGCCCCGATGTGCAATCAAAACCTAAAACTCTGTGGCTAGATATATAAAACAATTTAGAAGAATTGCCAACTTTTTGTTGATGAAATTATGAATACTATCTGAGTCGATCAACACTGTTACTTTCTACTTCTTTAAGAAACCCACTATCTTGAGAGTTTGTGGTGAACCAAAACCTCAAAGTGTATGACAAGAAATGATTGGTTGAGAATCATGTGATTCCTCACCTGACTCCCTATCCTCTTCTAATATGGGCTCATCCTCTTCTTCCTCACTTGGACCTTCAATACAAGACATTTTTTTTCACTACATTTATGTTGTAATGAGCCTTCCTGGATCTCTTCTAAAGTAATTATTAATTTTTGAATTCGCTTGAAAGTCTTGTGTTTCACTTTTAATAAAAATCAACTTGTTGAATTTTGTCCAGAATTGAATAATAAAGATACCAATTTATTTTAAAATTCAACACTTTGCTAGAAATGATCACAATTATCAAATTTATTCTAATTTCAATTGTCATCTAACACAACAATTAACTATATTAAATGAGAACCTTTTTTTTGAATTAAGAACGCAGTTGGAATGAGATGCAGACCTCCATGAATGTGCACTAACTATTAAGAGTTCACACAACCCTCCCACATGTGCGTGGGCTGCCAGGAAGATAAAAATGCAACATTTAATGCTAGTCATGCAGCCATTAAAAAGTGACATAGTTCTTTCAAATCTGATATGCAACACAAAATTACTGAATCTTTTCCAAAATAAAAAAATGCAGCACCTTGATTCCTCACCAATTTCTAGAATTATATTGCTGCCTCTGTAATAGTAGAAATTTAATAGTTCTCTTCAAATTTGGTATAAAAAAACACCAAATTTGCATCCACAGAATCATAATAGTATTCTAAGAATTTAGTTTGTAAAATTCATCATCAATCAGTGATGATTCAAATTGCCAAGAGAGAAATCAGTCCTCAAACCCTAGCCATTTCTCACAGCCAAGAAACTTAATAAATTTTCATCAAATGAATAATGGATATCTTAGAATGAGCTCTCAAGTCCCTTTTTATTCTTTCTTGTGAGAGCTCAAACAAAATTCTTACCAATGTGGGATAAAAAGATATACTTTTATTTTTAATAATTCATTTACTCCAATACTTTAAATTAATACCTTGGCTTAGGCTTCCATGAATTAATTAAATAAATGGCCCCTTCCCATGATGACTCAACCCTCAACTTAAGTGAAATTATAAAGTTAAATTATAACTTTATAATAAGCCATTTAATGATTTAATAATAATTTGACCACCAAAATAATAATAACTCCCAAAATACTTATCCTTTTAATGTGTCATCTGAAATAGGAGTCACACCTATTATTTTCCCATGTGACCAAATGAACTTTCCAAAAATAGCAAGGGTCCTTCTCCATCAATATCAGACTTACTATAAATAGCAAACATGGCAAAACTATAGCAAATGAAGTCCGAATGATGACAAATGAAAGCCAAACCATAGGATACTGAATCCTAAAGTAGATGCTCACTGAAAGATACCCTCTATCCATCCTCATTAGCCTACAAGGGTCACATGATAGGCTAATCCCAAGAGCTTGAAAAAAATGGAGACATTACATATGTCTTTGACTTTGTTTGCTATTATGATTGAAACACAACCCTTTTTCTCTTTTCTCCTCAAATTTTTTTGGAATCAAGGAAGAGAAGGTGTTGAATGTCCTTTTTGTCTTGTCACATTAGCCCCTTGCTTTCTAGGAATCAAGAACTTCTCCTCTACCCTGTATGCCAATATAAAAGACTCATTTATTGAGTTGGGACAAAACATGCTTACCTCATGTTGAATGTGATCCTTGAGACCACCCAAGAATAAATCATTCAAGTTCTCCTCTGTAATTGTATCCACTCTTAAGGATAAATTTTGGAATTTTTGAATATAATCCTTAACCGATCACAATTGTCAAAGCTTAGCAAGTTGGCTAAAGAAGTTTTTTGTCACACTATTGTTATATTGTGCTTGGAGTTCTATAAAAATTTACCATGATACAGTGGTACCCATTTTCCTCCTATGAGTACAAAGGCAATGATACTAGATGAATTGATCTGGTTCTAGATATAAGGAAGCCATCATGACCTTTTGTCCATAGGGGATTTGATGTACTTCAAAAAAATTCTTCATTTTATTTATCCATGTTAGAGGATCCTTGTCATCAAATTTGTGCATATCCACCTTTGGAAAACAATTCCTAGATCCCGTAGGATAAATATTATTTGTGTCATTATTAGTCAACTTAAAGGTTTCACCTTGATTTCTTGAGAGCTCCTTCCTTGTTTCATTCATATAGGTGATTAACATGCTTCATATATCTGATATACCTCATTGTAGGTCAAACATATCCCTCTTAACCTCTACCTTGAACTTACTAAGTTCCTCATTGGAATTACTATCCTCTGCTGCTTCCGAATCTTGATCAAAGGATTTCCTGGGTGTGGTAGCATTCTTTTTGCCTCTTGTTGAAGGCCTTGTCATGATGGAAACCAATATTTTTGAAATAAATCACACAAATTAAATGTAAATTCTCCGATTTATTTATTTTTTAACTATAACATACTAGGACCAAGATTCCCTTACTCAGAAAAAAAAATCCCAATTTTTTAAGCAAATTTCCTATCTTGAGAGAGGATTTTCCTAATTTTGCAATATCTTACTTAATATTTCTTCTCAATTTCTCCAAGCTTTGAAATTTAGGCTCCTCTACTATGTATTCAAAAACCCAATACAAGTTATACTCCAATTCGACAGCATGTGAGAGATATAAAGATCTTAATAAATTGTGTAGAAATAGTAATTCTACAAAAATTTATTCAAATTTTCTCCATTTCTTCTAAATTTTGGACTATATATTCTTTAATTTGGTCTTCAAAAACCCTTAAAAAATCTTTGAAAAAATTGCTAAAATCTGAAAGTTATGCTCTTCCCAAAATCGCCCCAATGTTGAGAAAAAATCTTGCCTCTATGGTGCCAAGATCATGCTCTGATACCACTTGTAATCAAATAACTTGCATAATAGAAGAAATAATATGAAATATTATATAAATACTTGATAATAACTGAGAGTAACATCCCACTTTGAGGGAGCAACCTCCAAATATCTCCAATGAGAACACACTTCACAATATGATGATGAAATAAGACTGACAACCTCCTATATATACCTAATTATGCTTAGGTTGAATAGACACAAACCTAAATAACACCTAGGCCAACCTACCTACCTAAATAATAATATAATACTGATAACATGACTTAATTAAGGATTAAGATAGCTGCAAGTTGACTATTCATAACCCTATATACACCAATATTAAGGGCATAACACTTCATCATTTCTTGTTTCCTGGGAACCTGTAGCTTGATTTTCTTGTTCATTTGGAGTATTGGGACCACCATCATCCATATAGATGAATATACTTAACCTTTAGGTTCTTCATTGCATGTAATGTCACTTCTTTCTGCAAAATCATCAACTTTCACATTTGTAGTTTCCACAACTTTGTTAATGTTAGAGCTTAAACACTTGTAAGCTTTACTCTTGGTGGAATATCCTAGGAATATACCCTCATAAATATTTACATCAAGTTTTCCATTCCTATTATCTTTAAGTATATATAATTTACTTCCAAAGAGCTTCTGTCCAATACTTCTTTCATACACTCTTCTCCATCATCAATGTTCTTGCATAGTCCATCATTGATTTGTTTCTCCTTTAGCTATCCCATTTTGAGGATGGGTCCTTGGTGCTAAAGTTTATCTTTTGATTCCTATATAATTTCAAAATGTATTGAACTCATTGGAAATGAATTCACCACCTTTGTCAGATCTCAAGCACTTTAGAATCTTCCCTATTTCTTTTCAACTATAGCTAAATACCACTTAAATAATTGAAAAGAATTAGATTTAGCTTTAAGGAACATCACAGTCATCATCTTAGAGTAGTCATAAAAAATTAGAATGAAATAATTATCTCCACAATAAATTTTAATATCAATAGGTCCACACAGGTCAGTATGAAACAATTCCAAAATAACACTAGTAGTATAAGTTTTGCTTTTAAAACTAGACTTGGTCATTTTTCCCAATTGACATTGTTTACACATAGCATTGTCAAGCTTCTTTAGTTAGGAAACCCTCCTACTTTCTCCATTTTACTAATATTCACCAAATTGTCAAACTTCACATGACATAACCTCTTGTGCCATAACCAAACATCTTCTTGTTATGCAAACAAACATGTCTCATTAGATAAATCTTGACAGAACAGGTTATCTCTTGTTTGATCACCACTTCCAATTAGCTTACTATCAACATCATATATCTTGGCCTTCCTATGATGAAATTCAACTTTGTAACCTGATTTGTTCAGCTATGAAACACTCAACAAATTATAGTTAAGTCCTTCAACCCAGTAGACATTGTCACATTTTATCTTGTCAGTCAGTTGAATAATACCTTTACCTTTTACAACACATGGACATCATTACCTAATTTAACACATCCACACCTTTTTATGGATCAATATCCTCAAATTTATCTTTATCATCAGTTATATGATTGGAGCATCCACTATCAAATATCAATCTGTCACTTTTATTTACATATGAGATAAGTGTAGTTTTCTCATCTTCATTAGAATCTCCTTTCATAGCAACATGGACAACTTCATCATCATTACTTTCAAATCCATTGTAAATTTTTTTCTTCAACAATATAACAAGATTTCTTACCTTTTTCATCTTTGTTTCTCTCATAGTCTTAGTCATATCTTCTCGCTTTGTACTTGCTTTATTTCCTTTCATTCTCATCCTCTCTATCAAGACACCTAACAACAATATGACCAACTTTGGTGCATGGGAAACAAATAATAGGTAGCTTACCTTTATATTTACTTCTTCCTCTTCCAAATATTTTTGTAATAAGGGCTTTAAGTTCATTAAGCTCATCATCATAATTGCCACTATCACTCTTCACATGTTTTCCTTTCCTTTTGCTAAGAACCAATTGTGACTTAAAGGCATATTAAATAGTAGTAGGTCTATATTTATCAAAGTTAGACATCTCAAAAGCAGTACGTCTACCAAATACACCTTCCAAGGTCAAAGTGTTACCTGGTGTGCATCTTAGTTCTTGAATTGCAGATGCTCTGATGGTATATATAGGAATTAGAGTCCTTAATAACTTTCTTAATACTATTTCATCTTTTATTTCTCCATTTGTACCATGAATACCATTAACAACTTCTTTGACACTTGTTAAGTATTGCATTATATTCTCACCTTCCATCATTCTCATGTCATCAAATTTACCTCTCAGGCTCTCTAATTTGGCTCTCAAGATATTGTCATCACCTCCATATATGGTTTTCAGTTTGTCCCACATCTTGTTTGCACTACCACATTCTTTTAAGTCATCAAATTCAACATAGCTTAGGGCAAAGACAATCTCCAATATTGCTTGATTGTGTCTTTAGTTGATCATATGTCAGAAAAGTAGTTGTTATCTTCACATACTCATTGTCCAAAAAGTTGACAACAACATCACTGATACTAGATATATGCACCCTAATCAAGATTTTCCATGTAGGAAAGTTCTCCTTGTTTAGCTTTGGTACCTCTCTTTTGTGAGTCACGATATTTAGCTTTAAGTAACTTCAAAATTTTCTCTATAAGCACCCAACTTTGATACCAATTGTTAGAAATGTTTAAAATAACTAAAAAGTGGGGGGAGGGGGATGAATTAGTTACTCAAGGTCCATAAGTACCATTCAAATAGTTAAACATTAAAACATTCACTATTCTTCTTATCATGTTATTACTTAGTCTATACTATATTGATAAACAAAATTACTATCCTAAACATAACATACTTTGTTGAATGCAAACTTTATCAAATGTAAGACATATAAAGCATTCAATAGAATTTTGACACTAGGATTTTACATGGAAACCCAATTTGGTAAAAACCACCAGCAATATATCACCACTTTTCACTCTTTCAAAGTGAGCTATGTTAGGAGCCAATCTTGTTAAAGATTACACTACACACTATTAAATGTGACCTAGTTAGAGGATTTAATTACCCTATTAGGAGTGGCCTTGTTAGAGGACTTTAATCATTCCATTTATAATGTCACCTTGTTAAAGGATTTACACATATTGTTAAGTCCTTCAAATGACTATTAGGTCAACCTTTGTTAAAAGGATTTTAATACAAAATGTATGCAATAATTAGAAAGAAAATAGTAGGGCTTTGATCTGTATGATTACAACTCACTTTGTAGGTTTAGATCATTGTTTAGTTCATGTGCTAATTCACTAATAGGCTTCCCATTTTCATATCTATTCTTGATTTTCTTGACAACCCTTCAAGCAATCAATCTTCTCCTTTTAACAAAACTTAAGCCATTTGCTTAGATTTACTTATCAATATCATCAACATTTGTGCAAGCAATCTCCTTTTTCTTTTCTCTTACTCTTACAAACTTGTATTCACTCTTGTGCATCTCTGATCCACCTTTCCCTAAGCACCTCTATTCTAAGCTCAGCTCTATATCTCCTTAAATAGGTAATTCTTGCTTTGTCATTTTCTACTATCATCATAGATCTTAGGGGTTATGATCAAGTTCATTAGGTTAATTATATCTATTCATCTTCCTTCTTTTCTAAAATCTTCTCATCCATCGAATCAGATCATAGGAATTATGCCTAATCCTCTCCTTGAATTTAATGATCCAACTCATCAATCTTATATTTAACATGGTTTACATATCGTAAGAAATCAACTAAGTCAGCTGGAAATCACAATTTCCTCAAATTCATTCAAAGCATTATTACTCAACAATCACTAAGCTCTGACACTCAGTCATCACTTAATCACTTGGTCATTGTATAACTTTGAGCTTCACATCAACTATCTTTCTCGATTGATACCAATGCTTGGTCAACACTAGATTTTCTTGGTACTTACTATGGCTCGATTGACACTAGCATCACTCGACATTCCTCAATCTTTTACTCTATTGCCCAACTTAGCTTTACATTCTTGATATAAAAAACCACTTTTTCTTATCAAATTCTAACTAATCAAATGTTCATTGTAGCTTCCTTTCCATAACTTAACCTTTCCTCTACATGATATTGTTATGAGCAATTTCTCAAATCCTCTTCATCAATCAAATATATATGACATTTAAGTCAGCTAGAAATATGTATTATTAGTAGATTATCAATGAAAAAATAAATATTGTTCCAATTGTAAGTTTCCAATAGGAGATTCCAACCCTGTTAGGAGCTGTGCTAACCCTGTTTGGAGATGTAGAAGGTAGATGGACCTAGTATCCAAATAACTTCAGGGGCAAGACCAATGAACTCACTATCCAATTGGCCTTTGTATTATTAATTCTAGACTAATAGAAATGTAACTAATTGCATCAACTCAAACTCTTTTTCTATCCTCTTACTATGCCAATATTGCACCCAATACTTGTCATAGCTCAATACTAGATCTCTAACTTTGCATCACAATTATCCCTTTGATCGCTTACTTGCATTCACCAATTTCACATATTAATTTAGGAAAATAAATTTCCTTTATACCATGCCCTCAAAATAATTCATTGAGTTGACCCTGAGGCTTTCTCAATTGCAATTATAATAGGACCTCAATAAGATAATACAATTCATTACATCTTTTCATAATTACAAAATACTGTTAGCTCATAGTCTTCACAACATCTTATATGTGCAACCTCAAATTTTTTACAATTGCTGATATCATCATTAGGCTATCTTCTCATGCCATTGTTTAATTGCACTCATCAAGATTCTATCCTTGTTAGGATATACAATTCAAACACTAGAAACCACTTCTCAAGTACTCTGTCTACACACTATCTTATATAAATCACAAATAACTTTTTCATGTCTTTGAATTTTTGCATGCACACTTATTCATGTCATTAGGACACATTATAGAATGTATCCTCAACTATGCTTGAACTCATCATCAATACTTGATTCGTACAACCTCATTCTCTGTCTGCTATTCTGCCAATCTTTACAATATGTTGAGACTATCTCTCCACAATGCTAGAATACTCCCCCATAGGAATATCATCAACATTCATACTGGCAAGGTTGTCCTTCTAATTTAAGTATTAATATGGATGTGACAAGTCTTAACTATTTTCTGTCAATAACAACCTTAAATTATTGAGATTTGTGCCCTCAAACTAAGAAGCATTGTATTTTTTTGGATAATTAGCAAAGAAAAAATAGCTTGAGTTTGCAAGCAATGAAAATTGTATTCACTTTCCATTGCTAGAAACAAGAAAACCTCTTTTGTGGAGACAACAAGAAAACTTGCCTAGACAAAATGTTCAAATTTGTCCAGTATAGGCTTGTAGATGTGGTCAACTAGTTATTGGGAGGTATGTTCTACCATGTTATAAATTGGCATTGTACCAACATGGATATTTATCTAATGATTATGGTATAGGCATTGTAATTGGACAAAGGTAAATAAATATTTAGGTTTATGATGATGAAGTTGGTTCCTCTTGAGGCATTATTGGCTTTAGATGAAATTCTTAAGACTTCAATTCCTGACATTGTAATTAACTTGGGAAGGAAGTAGAGTAGTCTTGAAAAAATCTCAAGCAAGAAGTAAACTCCATTTATCTAGAGGTTTTATGAAAGTCTCAGGCATACAATATTGAAGGCGGAAAGAAAGGACTAATTTTTGCTAAAATTAGTGGTTATGCAACATATTATTGATGATGATATTTCATAGATGAAGGATCATGTAGGATGGACTGTGGAAGATAAAGAGAGGTTGTAAGAGCTTAGGTGCACAAGAAATGAAACACACAAGGGTAAGGAAGACTAGTCTGGGGCTCAAATTAATTCCATGCTTAGAGAAAGAATCCAAAGCTTCATCCCTCATGTCTTGAGGTGATGTTTGGGTGATCTTCTTTCTCCCTCTAGTGTTCTAGTGTTTGGTTTGGTTGGGTTGTTGTCTCTTGTTTAGTTTTTCTTTGAAGTTTTTGTAATTATTGTCAAATTGATAATAGTCTAGGATGCATTGGAGGTATAAGAATGGTTTGGTTTTATTAAGACTACACTTCATGTAAGAAGTTTTATTGCCAATTTTATTTGAAGATTTGATGGGCTACAATCTTTATTACCAATTTTGTTTGAAGATCTAATGGGCTATGATCTTTACAAAGGTCTAGTTAGAGTAGTATTGCTAATGGTGAATAAAAAAACATTCTAGAAGGAATGAAATTGATGTAAATTGGAGGTCTAAACATTTTTCATCATTGACATAGATGTAACTTTCAAGGATGTAATGAGTGTTATTCTAATGTTCTCATTTTTTCGGGTTTAAGGCTTCATTGAACACCCAATTTTGTGAATTTGATGTTACATTGTAAATCTTTGTATAATGACAATGTCATAACTCATGGAATGAGTCTATAATGTAGTATAATCAATAGGTTTTTGGAGGGATTTCTCATAGTTATGAGTCCATTATTGTAAATCCAAAGATGGTTTCGAAACACTCCTTTTCTTTATGTAATATTTCTTTATCTTTTAATAAAATCAAAATTATCACCGAGAAAAAAGAGTGTGGTAGTCATTATTGTTATTATATTATGTATCGTAATATAATAGATTTATATGTATATATTATTTACTAGGATTCATATCGAAGGAGTTTAAGGGATAAGTCGATAAGTAACTATATATTTTTCTTAAAAAATATATATTCTCTATATTAGTTAAAATATTAATAAAATAATTTATAATTAAATAATTCTAATATTGTTTTCTAGTATATTTATCATCTCATAGAAATACTTTTTTTTTTTTTTTCAAAGAGGGGTAAATGCTTTGACCTGGAGCTATGAACCAGTGAGGCCACAAACGGGGGACCTCATCCCCATTAGATTTGAACCTTGATGGCAAGGATGAAAACTCAACAACTTAACCATCACAACATGCCACTATTGGCATCTCATAGAAATACTTAAAGGTCATACACAAAATAGATTTATTGAAATAAAATAAAATAAAATATCTTCAACCAATGTAAGAGACTTGAGCACAATGGTTTAGAGCATAAGCATTTATCAAGATAGGGAAGCTTCGATAGGTTGTAAATATTGTAGTTGTGAAATCTTCAATAAACATGCATGTAAAATGTACACACATCAAACATAGTGCATGAATAATATGATACAATTGATTTTTATTTTATACAATACAATGATTTAATATTAGAATATTTATAATTTTATTAGATTTTTTTAATAAAACCTCAACTCATATTATAAATATTCATGTTGGAAATGATTGAAATGATCATAAGGAAAGTTGTTGGAATGATATATGGAACTGGTAAAGAATGTTCTCAATCATTGTTTTGTCATTGATGCCAAACTTGCTACTTGCAGGAATGACAATTGCTTTAGTGATCTAAATACTATCAATTAGTTGATTTTCAAGGAGGAGGCAATCAATAAGATGTAACTAGAACACCTAGAGAAAGGTTGAAGTTATGATGTTGTAATGAAGTATAGGGATCAACTAAGCCATTGATGAAAAAGTGTATCTGATGACATACTATAAGACACAGAGAATGGGCACATTAAAACATATCAAAGATGTAAGGTTTTAGCTAAGTCTTTTGTAAAGCTCAACTAAGTTCATTAGAGAGAAGGAGTCGAGCAAGCTAGTATGTGCCGAGCAAATTCCTAGTTAATGCTGAGTAAACTTCAAGTGTCGAGCAAGTTCAGATGCTGAGTAAACTTCAAGTGCCGAGCAAGTTCAAGTGTCGAGTAAACTTCAAGTGCCAAGCAAGTTCAGATGCCAAGTAAATTTCAAGTGTTAAGCAGATATAGGTGCCGAGTAACACAGAGATGCCGAGCACCAGTAAAACCAATAGTGCCGAGTAACACAGAGATGCCAAGCACCAGCAAAACAATAATGCCGAGTTGCTGCATTATTTTGAAAATTGAAGATTTGCCAGATCTAAGCCGACAAGGTTGTTATCTAGAAGTTTGTGAACAAAATGGAAGATAAGAATGATGAGCTAGTGGCACAGAACACCATGTAGAATATTTTTAAGGATACAACTGATGAAGTTTCTAGATGAAGAACAAGATATGAGGTAGATACATTGTATCCTACCTAATCCATTCTAAACCCTAAAATTGGGGAGGGAGAATTGAGAAGCAAAGACAAATTAGATTTCTGTTTAAGGAGTCATAAGTTAATGAAAAAGAGAGAGAGGCAGTCAAGCATGAAAGCATGAAATGCTGAAGGAGGTGTTAAGGAGAAAAGAGAGCATAGTTACTTTGTTTTAGTAAGAAGACCCTTGATATGGATGCATTGGTATGATGAGCAAAGAAGACTCAAGGAGACGAAGCTTGAGAAGAAGACAAGTAGTCAGAGCTGAAGTGATTGAAGCCAAGCATAAGGATTGAACTAAAAGTGTGATATGAAATCTGCAAAGTATGTTGTAAGTTATGTCAGATCAAAAGACCAGTATCGTTACTTTCTAGCAATTATAACAATTAGTTTAAATCCTATGGACTTAGGTTGGTTTGATAGCAATGAGATAAATCCTTTAACAGGGTGACATTCCAAGTGAATGTTCTAAAGTCCTTTAACCAGGCCCATTCCTAACAGTTTGGTGAAATCCTCTAACAAAGTCACATTTAACAGTGTGTTGTAAGCCTTTAACAAGGTAGGCTTTTAACAGGGCATCACTTCAGAAGAGTGAGAATCAAGTAGCATGTTACTGGTGGTTTTTCCCAAATTATGTTTCCACGTAAATCATTGTGTCATGTGTTGATCTTGCATATTTTATCTTTGCATGTTGATTTACTATAACTTGCTAATATGGTTGATTTAAGTTTGGATGGATGAAAAGTGTATGGATTCATTAAAAGTAGTGAAAAAGTATTAATAAGGCATTTGGACCTTGGATAACTGATTCACCCCCCCTCTCAGTTATTCTAAAGAATTCTAACAATTCAACCAAATGCAACATGCATAAACTTGAAAAAAAAGAGAAGGCATGCAATTGAAAATGCGACCATAGTTTAAGATATCGGAGTGGACAATTTTAAGATTGTGTCCTCTAATTGATCCTCACATTTATGGGTTAATTTCATTCCTCAAAGTTTGGAGATTATAGAAAGAGTAAAGCTAACTGAATACATATCTATGTCTATGGTCCAATAAATAAATACAAGGCATCTCTTCTATTCATCCAATATTTTAACAATTCAAAATGAATGGTCTTTAAATCTAGTATGCATGTTTAATCAAAGAATTTACCAAAATATCAATACATTGTTTGATATATTGGAATAAAAAATAAATGATTAAAAATATTTGATCAAATATGTAGTTTTCTAACATTTGTTTGACCTACTTCTCAAAGTGATATTGAATACTCAATATATTGTTTATCCCTATTGCATTTCAATTAAAAACTACATTTGCCAAAATAGAAAGTTTTATGTTTAAAATTTGATAAAATAAAATGTGTAAAATACATAATCAATAAAATTGAAGATTTAAAAGTACAAATGCCTATGTGGTGAAGTGTATGTGAATCCTAAATTGTTGTTTTAAGAGTTTAAAAAAATTGATTAGTGTATGTTTATGTGAATCTCAAATTATTGTCTTAAAAGTAAAAAAACATAAAAAAAGGTTCCTTGTTCTTTTTATTTCTTATTCAATAATATAGATAATTATTTCTAATATGTTTTACTATTTTTATCGATAAAAGGCCAAGGATTAATTTTTTTTATTAATATTTAAAGAATAAAGTTACAATCTCCATTTAGTTTAGGAACCAATAGGAAAGGATAGAGTAAAGAAAATCTCCAGTATTGCTTGGACTTATTCAATTTGAAATATAAATTTTGGTTACATTTCTAATGTTCCCACCTAGGAAAAGTGGTCAGAGTTAACTGAGAACCAAAAGATTATCATTACACACTCAAATTTAGAAATATTCATTGATGAATTTTATTTTATAAACAATAGTCTAAGACTTCTCTCATTTAGCCACGGCTAAAAGTTTACAACAGAGAAATATGCATATAAAATTATTGAAGGTAGAGTGATAAAATAGGAGATCTACATTGATTCCTCAATCAAGTCTTCTCCTTCACAATATTCAAACCTAAACCCCTTTCTCAACTCTGATGGTTCTTTAAGGCCAATGCCTTGTTGTTGTGGCACTTTCCTTGGGAAAGAAGACAAACCACTATGTGGAGGTGATGACAGCTCTTCAAGCTACTAGAATGGCAAAGGACATGGGTATATCTAATCTTTGGTTGGAGGGTGACTCAAAAAACATTTTAAATTGTTGAAGGGGATATCAAAATCTTCATGGACTATTAATTATATAATTCAAGAAACTAAAATCATCCTTAGCACTATAAAGAATTATTTTATATCTCATGTCTATCGCAAGTCCAATAAGATTTTTGAATCTATTGCTAATTTAGTAATGAGACTCAATTAGAAGATGTGTTGGAAATGTGAAATGTCCCTCCCTACGAAGGTCATTTCAGGTATTAATTATGACCTGATAAATAGAAAAGAGGGCATTATTCCAAGTGATGTCAATGGTACATTGAGGTAAAGGTTTTATGATTATGAGGCATTTTGTGGGATGCAAGGAGAGGCATTGCAATTATTTCCATCTTTTCTTACACATTATGTGGGTGAATTTGATCACCTTCTCCTCTATTTTGATTCACAACCAGTTTATTTTTGGCAAGTGTATTATGTTTCTCTTCTTTCTAGGTGGATATTTGCTATGTGAGTTGAATGATGAAAGTATGGGAAGACAACAAAGAAATGTGAGAGAAGATCTATGGTGTGGGAGATTCTAAATGATGGAGGTTTGACACCCTTCATGGAGCAGTTTCATGGTGGAAACCCTAATGTTACTAAGCTTTTCCTCAAAAAATAGAATAAAGGGACTCTAGACATCTTTGGGAGGAGTGATACTATTTTTGAAGAGCTCATATCATAGGTTACAAGAATCCCTATAGTTGGGAAGAAATTTATAGAGTTAGGAAGATCTCTAAAATTTTTTTCAAGGAGTTTCTCAAGGATGATGAGGAGCAAGATGTTTTGATTAAGGATGGTAACATTTATTATCCTCCTAGTTCCATAAAGAAGCTTTGAAGCTTTTTACTGAGAGCCATTGTTTATTATGTCACTCTAGATGAGAGTTTATTTTCATATTTGCACTCATCACTCTATTCTTTTGAATTACTTCATACATTCTATCAAAATTTCCATTCCCTTTTATCTTTATACTTCTATGAATATGAGCATCAATGGGATTAGGAAAAGGGTGGTTACTAACCCTCCTCTACATGATGGCCTCTTGCTTCTTATTTATGAATACATTAATATCCATTATGTGGGGAGATCTACTGAGGATAAGGGTGAGTTTGGGGCAAGAGTATGAATATTTTGATTTTCAACATTAATTTTATGGTATAGAGGATAGTAAAGGCATACATTCTTAGGACCTTGAGGCCTCTACCACCAAAGATAAAGGAAAGGTCCCCTCTTTCAAGTGTCCCCTAAAGATCGCCATGGAGGAAGGTAAAAAATGAAAACTTACTAAAATGGTTATTTCCTTAAATGAGGAGTACAATGAGGATGAAGCCAATATGGAGACAAATAAGAAGAACTAGACAACCACAAAAAGAAAAAGAGCTCCCTTCCCCTGCCATGAAAAACAAAAAATAGAAGAAGGTTGTGTCAAAGAATCGCAACAAAGAGGTTAAGAATGTTTCCAAAGAGATTCCCATAGAACCTTCCCAAGAGCCTGCTATGGATAACCCTTCCCCTATTAGAGACCCCCCTCTTATGGTGAAGAAATTTGTCAAGAAAAATATAGATATGAGCACAAAAAAGTTGGGAAATTCTAGAGAAAAGATAAACTTGGCTATTAGGGGTGAGGATATTGGTGATGTATTGATCCTTCAATGTTAATTCTTAGTGACTCCATCAAAGAACATACGATAGATGCCCTTCTAACTGCTAGGAACAACTTGTTGGATAATTCTAGGTCCATTAATTGGTTATTTCATGAGACTAAAGAGATCAATAGAAGGATAAGTGCCTTTGAGGGAAGGGTTAGTAATCAGATAGTGTCTATTGACCTTGAAGATAACTTGTCTATTACTACAACACACTTAGTCATTTCCTAGGTAATGTTGGTCTATCATTATGGTGACTCAACTACCATACAGGCTGAGCTATAAAGTAAAGAAGTAAATAAGTTTAGTATGTGTTGAGGTAGTTATAGTTTCCAAGTGAACATAGATGTCACCGAATAATCCATAGTCACTGACCTTTGATGGATATGAGTGATTCATGAGGAAACATGAGCCGAGAAATTTAGAAGGTAGATTTAGTTTTGGCCGAGTCAAGTTCGTGCTGAGGGACAACATGAAGGAACAAGCATAGTCGAGCACTAGAGATATATGTGCCAAGTAACACAGTTCACATATTTGAGTTTGGAATGACACAAAATCATTGGAAAACCATTTTTCTTGAGCTAGAAACATATTTTTTATGATCAAGGAGTGAATGAAGGAGGTAATTACACCTGTAATTGCATATCATTAATCCCTATTTTGTATGATTAACCAATCAGAAAAATGGAATGTCTAAGAGGAAAAAATTATGAATCCTAATCGTTGATCATGATCTAGAAGTTTCTTTAGATGGCTATAAAAGAAGGATTTAAGATATACATTTGTTTTGTTGAAGTTGTTAGCAAAAGGATTGCACAATTGAAGGTGAATCAAAGGTTGAAGGACTAAGGCGATCGAGTAGTGTAGAGGAGATATTGCATATTTGTCACAATGAGGTGATTACATATTGGAAAGAGAAGATCTGTCATCAACAATCAAGTGAAAATTAAGCAAAGGATAATGGTATTGATTGCACTCTAACCAATGTATCAAGTGAATCTCTTAACAAAGTGGTCCTAACATGCCTATTGTAAATCTCCTAATAGAGTGCTCACTTTATTATGATGTGAAAACACTCTAATAAAGGTATACTTAATAGTCTTGTAAGGTTTTAATAGAGAAGACTATTCACAAGGTAGATCATCAAAAGTGATCAAAATTGTAGCCCTAACAAGCACACTTTATTGTTGTAGTAGTGAAGATTTTGTGGGTGTCATCCCCACCATAGTTTTACCTTCACTTTAGAGGGATTTTTCATTACTAAATATTGTGTGATGTATTGATCAATTTCTTATGTGTGTTATTCATAATATTAGATGTTAGATCTAATATTACACATGTTGATATATAATGATGCATGATTAAGTTTAACGAGGTGTATATGGTGAAATAAGTTTTATGTGGTTTATGTTTGAAGTGGTAAAAGTTTTAGAGATCTTGATTTACTCACCCCCCTCTCTTGACATCTTACTTTCCCAATTATATCTCCAAAAAGTGTTGAGGGTGCTGAGGTGAATATGGGGTCTGTAATAGAAATTGTTTCCTTTTATAAGTTAGAGGCCAATGTTTTAGACTTGGATGACATGGTTTCTAACATTGAGAATGCTCTCAAAGGAATCCTTGATAAGAGATTTAAGATTTTGAAAGATTCTTATGAGAACATTATCAAGATGGAAGGTACCTCTAAGGACAAGGACATTGTTAGGATTTTAGATGATAAGAAGGAACAAGTTCAAAGTTAGACTGGCTCGAGTAAGAGAACTAGATCCAACATCAGGAAAATGGCTTCTACTGCAACTTCAGAGATCAAGAAAATCAAGCAAGTGGCTGAGAGGATGGATAAGCTCAAGTTGGAGACTACTAAGCTTTTAAATAATTTGGGTAGTGGACTTGTAATGTCTAGGGTTTGTGCTTTTTTTGGGTTCTTTGTCTATTGGGTCCTTTCTATTGGTGCCCAAATTATTAGATTAGGTTTCGTATGGAATGATGATCCAATTATGGGAACACGTAATAGAAAATTTCCAATTGATAGGTTCCACTCCAAATGAATGTGAACCTCAACAATTATGGCTCTACAAAACCAAGGCTAGTTGGCCTATACCTCACACCCTAGAGGCTTTTAGAGTAGATAACTTGGGGGACTTGGGTATTTAGGAAATTGATTAAGAAGTTGATGAATACTTGTTGGTGTGATATATGAATTTATGATGGATCAATGATATTTTTTACTTGGATATGTGTCCTTTCTACAATCAACATGAAA
Organism: Cupressus sempervirens; assembly: GCA_028749045.1. Taxonomy (NCBI): domain Eukaryota; kingdom Viridiplantae; phylum Streptophyta; class Pinopsida; order Cupressales; family Cupressaceae; genus Cupressus; species Cupressus sempervirens. The sequence continues at coordinate 124,110,293 of CM053785.1, read as the reverse complement.
ACTCAAAACAATAATCAAAAGACCAGTGCCTTAACTGGTGGAGTCTTTACTGTTATTCTATCAATCATTCAAAATGTTTAAACTAACCCCTAGAGAAGATAATAAATCCCTTTAAGACAAATTGCTATCACTTTAATGATGTATGAATAGTTGAATATTAGGTAAAATTCAATACTAAGTCTTATTGAATTTAACTCTCCTCAAGAGTCCAACAAGACAACAATACAAATCAATTAATTAATACAATATTATTATTTTACAAACACTGCAATAACTTACTACATTCAATCAATTAAATATTCAATTAAAGTAAACTTAAGATTTGATCATAGGAAACAAAATGTATGATACAAAAATGATATCCCTAGAAGATCAATCTAGCACATGGAACCCTTGTATTAAACTTGAAATATTTCATGGCAAATGCATGTGTTGTTGGTGCATACAAATAACACAATCCAAAGTAAAAAGGATCAACCCTCTATATATAATATATGTATGCAAAAATATGATGATTATTATGATGTTATTTCCAAATTTGGTCCTTATAATTATAGATAACAAATCAGTTACAAAATGGAAAGGTGTGTCCCTTTGTTTACAAAATTTATCATAATCGGCCAACTAATAACTAACTGTTATGTGTTGATCAATAAAAACAAGTCTATAAGAGAAAAAGATTCATTAAGATGAATCTGATGTTGACTCCTTAATAAAATTGTTTCATTATCTTATATGCTCCTAGTATTTATCATTCTCAAGCAAGTTAGCATCGTTGATCACTTCATGCGCCTTAATATCAAACTCGATCATCCTATCAATCTACTCACTAGTTCTAGTCATCTCTAGATTGTTGTTCCTTGATGCTCCTAAGGCCTATTCCTGCATCACATGGAAAATCCCCATCCATGTTTCTTGATTGATAGTATTTCCATCTACATCATGCCAAGATAAACTCCATGCTCTGTTACCAAATCTTCAAATAACTTAAAAGTAGTCTTGATTTCATGTGTGTATACATTATGATCATGAACTAATTATTGGCCTCTCAAAAATCTTCCTCCTCTATAAGATCATCCTTTTCTTTGATGAGATTTATGTATATCTCATTATGCTGGAGTTCTAAGGGTTTGTATGCATTTTATAAATCTAAAACCTGGCTTAGCTTGATCAACAACATCCTAAAATGATTCTTTAATATAGAGCCAAATACTTCCCTTCTAATCAAGGATACATCCTTTAGCCTTTTATTTTCTTCCTACAATCTCTTCAATTCACTCTTCAAAGCATTATCAGGTGATTGAATCATAGACTAGGTTGTTGGCCTACCTAATTTCAACAAGCTCTTATACATTGCTTTCCAATTATCTCTCTCAAATGTCACTTGTTTCATTTGTAACTGATTAAACATGGCCATGTCTACTTTCATAGTTGTTTATTTATAGGGTCTATCACCCCTACCTTTAATGTCATTAAGTGTCCAAAAGCTTGATTAATATCAATAATATATGGCCTCTTATGTGGAGGATATAGGGCCCATAATAACATAGACCTTTCATCTTCCATAAATCTAGAGCCAATGATCACATCCTTCACACCCTACACATCCAATTTCATATCCTTCTTTCCAGATTTGATCAGGCTATCAAAGATATAGGATGCACTCAAATCCCATCCTGGTAAAACCGCGACTCCTGGTTCATTAAGAAATTGTCTCCCTATTGCTGGAGTCATGCTTTCTACTTCCTTCTTGATATCCTCCTTTAAACTCTCCATCAACTATTTTTCATTTTTTGGAGTGATGTGTTGAACACTCTACCTCAACATCCTACCTCTTTAGTTGTATGACACAACAATAAATTCTTTTGATTTGACAAAGTCAACATCACTCACAAACTTGCTAGATTCAAGGATTCTTTCATCCTTTTCAACATCTACCATTTCAAGAATCCAAGCATCATATTCTAATGCTTGAAGTGATGGCTTGTCTAAAGTTCTGATCACTAGAACAACAAAATCTAGCAAATTCTAGATATCATTTTTGAATTGCTCTAATTCTTGTTGTCTCTTCTCTTTAAGCTCTCTATTCTGCTACTACAACTTCTGGTGAACTTCCAACCACTCCATATTCTTGAAATTCTCTTCATTTTCAATGCTCTAATGGATATAATCCCCCAATTTTTGTGGCTTTCTACATGTATGGATATATCCTTCAGGATCATAATAGGTCCATGGATCCATGGTGTACATATGACATTCATTTTGTAAATCTTACCCAATTTCATCATATGACTTGGTGGCACAAATTGTAAAATCCCCAAAGGATAAAGTGGCAAGGAAAAAGTTTTGTTTCTTTTGCTTCCCTCCAAAATTTTGTTTTCTTGATTTTGACATTTGCCTTACAATCTCCAAATAAGCAATTCTATCAGGTACTGAGACTAGCAATCTATATGGTTTACCCTCAAATTCAAAAACTCTAAAACATTTGAAATAATCATATGCATACCAATCAACCCAATTGTGCTTAATCTTTTCTCCCAATCCATTATCCTTAGGTCTCAAAAACCTTTTAATGTCAAGTCCAATGGAAGGGAAAGATTGATGCCCAAATAGAGTATACAGGGGTTGGACAAAATGATATTAAAAAGTAAGATATCAAGATGCACTAATCTATAATCCCATATTGAAGGCCACATTTGAATTGGCCTTTCCTCACCATTTGTTTCCCACATGTTTAATTTCAAATTTTTATGCCATAAACCTCTCAATTAGCCATAATACAAAACCATATGCATGAGCAAAGAATAATTTCTGAAAGTAGGTCAATCCACATCATTAAAATTAATGAAAGAAGAATGAATATTATTGGCAACATACTTAGCATAACCATAGGACCTAGGCACCAACATTTGAATATCAGATACCAACACCATTGGTCCAATCTCCATTAGGTTTGGAACTCCCATTCCTCCTATCTACCCACATGACTGATATGTCATGTTGAGGTATGTCTTGAAAATGTTAATATTAAATGGATGTCCATTTGCTGTAGTTAATGGTTCCCTAACAACCTTATGCAACATTAGCTTCCATTGAATGTAAGATATATCTAATCTATCATATTCATTTTTCAACTTAGTAAATGACAATTTCTTTGTGAGACCATCTATTAATTTGAAAACCTTATTTAAGGAGTCAATTGAAATATCCATAAATTTCTCCCATGTCTTGTCATATACACACTTATCATTAGTATTATACTTATTGACAATAACCTTCAACAATTTGATATTCATGAAGACATTTGAGACAAACAATTTCCCTAAATTCATCTCCCATGGATGCCAAATAGGCACTTTGTGGTTTCTCCTAACATAGTGATATAGGAAGAGTTCATAACCCCTTGTTCTAGTCCATACATCTCTTACCTCACTGTATTTGTCTTCAAAGTTGTTTGGATAAACAAACTTACTCCTAGATTTTGTCCCAGCAAAATCCATTTGTTCAATCAAGTCCTCATTTAGATTTTTGGGTGAAATTTCTTCTTCCATTCTCTCTTTTTTCTCAGCTTTACCCATCTTTACTTTCTCAACCTTCATTTTCTATCAAGAACTAGAACTCTCCATGTTTTTTAGAAAATTATTTTTGAGTCAAATCACTACAAACTTAGTGCACTAATAGAAAACCTTACATCTCTATTGAATTCTCTAAATTTAGAATGTAGAATGATTATTCTTTTTGTACAATGTGCCTTATATGTTTGTGCATTTATTTCCCTACATGAATCAATGCCATAAATATTTTGATTGTTGTAATACAACACAAAATATTAGTAGTCATTTCCTTCCATTACTTCCTTTCCTTATAAAATATATTCAAATATTCAATCGATGAAGCTTTCGGTGAAAAACATACATACACCTTTGATCACTATATCTAAGATGCTAAATAGTGATTCTATTATGCTTTTAAAATTTATCACTATAACAATGGTGATAATCCTATCGCTCATTGCTATATGGAAAAACCCTTATCTGTGACCTTTGATGGATGATCTTGCTATAGGGTATAGTAATCATGAGCTTTAGTCTTCATTGTGGGTTCTCATACCATCGCTATAGTACATAGTGATATGAACATGCTTATCATTATTGCCATGTTCATATTTCTACATGTATAATTCGTGATCAACTTTGACCTATCACTATAGGCAATAGTGATCACTATTGACAATCATATTGCTCTATTGCTGTATAACATAGCAATCAATGAATCTCATTAATAATCACAACCAAAACCTTATTTCTTTGGTTCTTGATGATCGGTAAAGGTCATAGCGATATATCTCTCTTTATCCCTTATCACTATGTCAACAATGTGTCCTCTCTGCATAGTGATAGACTCGATCGCTATATGTTATAGCAATATCTCAACCAACTTTTGAAAATGACCCTGCTACCATTGCTATATCATACAATGATACTTGATGCTTCATCATTGTAGCTATACCGATATATGAAAAAAATTAGATATCTCACAAAATTTCAAGAAAATCAAAACTAGGATCCATTAACAAAGATTTCCATGTGATGGGTAAGGCCTAGTAATGCATTTTGGGATAGGAACCTTTGGTTTAGATGGTATATTATGATTCCTTGCAAACACAAAGAAATGCAGTAATTAATTCTTTTATTTGATCACAATCATACAATCAACCTAGGCTATGAATAGAATCCATAATTTTTAACATGAAAATAAATCAATGAGATCAACTATAATCAAGGAAAATAAAAGGTGGAAAATATTTATAAAATATTGAGATCCACTAATTGCTCTAGTTGGGGACATGTACCCCTTGTTACTGCAGTGAGAAATCAATTATCTTTGGAGGAAGCAAACCAATAGTTAGATCAAGTAAAGTGAAAATAACAATATAAGCAAATAAAACAAAAGCAAAAAAAGGAAATGAAAGTTTAGGAGTACACCTAATTTTCAGTTTTGAAAGAAGAAAGTTTTCAAGTACTGACCATGAGTAGATAATTCTTGATCACATCCATCAATATCCTACAAGTAATAAGAATCCTCAGCATTCTTACTAGTGATAACATATGACCGAAGCCATAAAGATTCAAGTTTTCCATGCTTCCCCTTGTTTTGGTCCTTTACATTCTACTTTAAGACCCAATCTCCTTCCCGAAACTTTTTGCATTTTTCTCTTTTGTCATGTAATATTTTTACCTTCTATTGTTGCCTCATATTTTTCTCATGAGATGTCTTCCTATTCTCTTCAAGCTCAACTAATGCATTTAGCCTATTATCCAATGTATATAATTCTTCTAAACTTTCTTCATTTATGAAATTATAAATAGGGAATAAATTATGTATTGACATTCTTGACTATTTTCCAGATACTAACTCAAAATGAAAAAAACCAATGGATTGTTATTCTATTTGCCCATATAACCAAATTCAACTTAGAATTCCATACCTTTTTATTCTTATCCAAAAGTCTATTGATAATCTTACAAATGCTCTTATTGCTGGATTATGCCTACCCATTCCCTTGTGGATGATAAGGGGTAGAGTAAGATATAGTGATACCATAAGTTTTACAAAACTTAAAAGCTCTTTTTCTCTAAAAAACATAGCGTTGTCAAGAATAATCTTGTGAGGTACTCCAAATCTACAAATAATATTATTCATCAAAAATTTCATAACTACCTTATTAGTGGATTGTCTTACTGGAATAACTTCAACCCATTTTGAAAAATAATTTATTGCAACTAAAATCCATCGATGTCCTCAACTTGATTTTTCTATAATTTCACCCGTGAAGTCAATTCGCCACATTTGAAATGGTTCCTCTAATTGCATAGGTATCATGGGTAAGACACCATTAAATTTTAATTTAACTAGAATTTTTTTTAGCTTTCCTGACATCTTCTAACAAAGTCATAATTGTCCTTAAAAACTCTTGGCCAAATGTAACCAGCCCTTAAAATTTTACGTGTAGTAGTTTTAGTAGAGAAATGACCTCCACATACTCCCTTATGCATCTCTGACAATATATTTTTTGACTGATAGGGTCCAAACAAAAAAGTAATATACCATCTCTATTTTTCTAGTAAAGATCACCCTTAATAAGAATATATTTTTTAAACTATAATTTTATAGTTCTATTCTGACTATTTATCTTTCCTTCTTTAAAAATCATAGTTCTTAGAAAGAAAATAATATCAACATACCCCAAATGTTTCAATGCCCACCTCACAATGATCTTCCTCTATTTGATTAACTTGATTAGCCTCTAAACTCAATTCTTCCATTAACTTAGCCAATCCTTGTCCTTTAACTAGTTTGGTAATTTTTATATCTATGTTGAATTCTTGCACCTGATTAATCCATTTGCACCTCTTGTTTGTAACTACTAATTACCTGAAGGTGTATTTAACAACAACATTAGGAACATATGCTACTATTCTTGCTCCTACCAAGTATGGCCTAAAAGACTGTACTTCCTTCACTAGGGAATTAGCGTATTTTTTAGTGATAGCATAGTTTAATTCAGATGCTTGCAAACTTTTACTAAAAAATGCAATCGGTTTTTCATGACCATCTTCATTCTTTTGTAATAAGACTATTGCTATAGTATGAAATGACACAAAAGAAAATAATTAAAAAGGCTTATAGAAATCATGAGATTTTAGCACATGAGCCTCTTTAATAGCCTTTTTGATATCTCGAAATGCTTTCAATGCCTCATCATTCCAAGAAATTTTTGCATTCTTTTTCATCATTTTAGAAATAGGCTTTACCAATTCTGAAAAATTTGAAACAAACCTTCTCACAAAGTTAATTTGTCCAAAGAATGATTGAATTTCTTTTAAAGTTTTAGGAACCTGTATCTTATCTATGGCATTAACTCTCTCCAGGAAAATCCTTACCCCTTCCTTGGATACAATATGACCAAGCAACTTTCCTTTTGTAATAGCAACATGATACTTCTTAGGGTTCAAAGACACCCCATAATCCAAACCTCTCTTAATTTTTTCCCCAAATGTTTACAATGATCCTCTACTTTCTTAGAGAAAGTTATGAGATCATCCTAGTATACTACCATAATAAAATGAATCAGACCATCAAAAGCTACATCTATAGCTCTTTGGAAAGTAGCACTTGCATTTGTTAATCCAAAATGCATTCTTACATACGCAAAAGTTCCCCATGGTCTAGTAAATGTTGTTTTGTATTGTTCCTCCTTTTTCACCTTGACCTGATTATACCTTGAGAATGCATCCATCATGGACAAAAATTCATTCCCTATAACCTCCTATAATAATGCTTCCATGTTAGGTAGGGCATAATTATCTTTGAGAGATGAGATGTTCAAATTTCTAAAATTATCACATAATCTAATATCCCATTTCTTTTTCCTCACTAGGACCAAATTAGAAACCCATGTTGAGTACCTAATTGGTTTGATAATTCCAACATCCCTCATCTTGATTAATTCTTCTTTCATTTTAGGAGTGAGAGTAGGATTTATAGGCCTCTATCTTTTCCTAAAAGGTTTAGCATAAGGTTTTGATGGACTTCATGCTAAATTAAGTCTTCCCTATAAGCTTTGAGGTCATCATATGACCATGCAAACACATGTCTACATTTCCTCAACAAATTAATGATATCTTGTCTAATTTTAGAAGTGAACTTCTTTCCTATAAACACTTCTTTAGGATTGCATTTAGTTCCTAATTTATCCTTTCAACATCCTTTTCATCTTTAATAGTAATCTTATCCAATTCCTTGGCATCTTTATTATCAAATACTCTTTCTAATGCTGCAAATCCCTTAGGAATTTTGTTTGTCTTTAACTAAATGACTCCTTTACCAAATAACATCTCTTTCCCATCAACCTCCTCCACAATATTATTAAGGTTGTAATTTGACTTTCATACCCCTCTTCACATGCTAGGAAATTGATAATGTCTTTGTCATCTTCAAAAACTTGCCAATTATGCACATTATAAGGAACTATTAGTCTATTTTTAATTTCTATCTATGTGATATCTGTATAAGGAATACTACTTTTTTTGACTAAAATTAGCCAAAAAATTTGCAAGAACATTTTCAGATCTGTCTATCCAAGTTATGTTAAATGCATCAAAAAGTTCAATGGTATTCCATACTTCATTCTTATATTGTTTCATCTTATCCTTTTTGTAGAAAATTTATTTCTAACTTGAGAAATACTCAGTTCAGAATCACAAAAAACATTTTAAATTTTAATACCATGTCTATTTGCTATCCTTAATCCTAACAACAAGGTCTCATATTCAGCTATGCTATTAGTACACTCAAAAGATAAAAAGACTAAATATTTGAAAGTTTTACCTTCAGGAGAGACAATTACTACATCTGCACCATTACCTTCTTTGGAACATGAGCCGTCAAAATTCATCCTCCATACTTTATCATGATCTATGGCATCACATTCACTAATGAGATCCACTTTTTGTAGGGCTTACTTAGTGAAACTTACTTGAAAATTGTCTATATCTATATGGAAAAAACAAGTCATCTGATCTAGATTGATGTCTTCTACCAGATATGCTGACCTGGGTTCTCTGTCTATCCTAATATTCTTACCATTTACTAGGATAGTTGCATAAGATAAATGTAATTGAATATTTCCTCCTACCAAATTATACCATTGTCTATACAAAACCATACCATACATAGCAAGAACCTCTACTACTGCAAAGTTAGTTTTATAAACCATTTTAGGACAAGAAGGAAATATGAAATAAATATCTTTTATAACTCCCACAATAGGGATATATCTATTATCCATGGCATAATATTTACCATAAGGAATATCAAAATCTAGATTCAAACTTTTCATCACATCAATAGACATTATATTTACAGTTGCTCTTGAATCAATCATGCAATTTTTTACCAATTTATCATTTATGAGAAGAGTTAAATAAAATGGATTGACTTGAGTAGGATCGTTATTAACAACAATTCCTATATATAATTCAAGTATCTTTTGATCATCTTCTTTTTCTTCTTTATTAATTTCTAGTTTAGATATCAATTTTAAAACCCCTTTCCTATAATGTGGGAATTTTTTAATTTCCATTAGGGGAACAACAAATTTTACTTGAGATAAAGCTTGAGCTATGAAGGAATTATACTCACGAAAATTCTTACTAGAGGGATGCTTGTCATTTTTTGTCTTTGTAAATTTTGGTTACTCCTCCTATTTATTAATATTTTGGTCCTTACCTTTGATTTATTGAGCTCCCATCTTGGCAAATATCCCTACCCCTTTTCTCTATTCTTCATTGACCTCCCAGTTCCTCAACTTATAATTGCTTCTCACCTACTCCATTGGTGCAATAGTATACAATTTTTTCTCTTCCTTAGACAAATTTTTCATTCATGGGAGTTCTTCATTATTTGAAAACACCTCTTGATTCATTTGGTACCATCCATCTATATAATTTGATGTGTAGTCATCCTTTGATGCTTCCTCACCCCAACATGGTCCACTCAATACTACACTACATCTAGGTTTTTCATCATTGCTATTATTTTTCTCATCCCAAATATTTTGGGTGATTACACATTGGTCTGCCATATGAGGTAGTAGGCAAACATCACACCAATGCTTATTATTGGCAAAATGATTAGCTCTTTTGAGAGGGTCTAGAGTCTCCTTGGTGTCCACTATTTTTTCATCTCTCCAAGTGGTATTATAGGGCATATCTTGTAGCCTATATCTGTCATTTTTGATAAAAGGGTGGTTATTTCTTTTTTGGGGAGAAATTATTTCTTCCACTTCCCATATTTATCTCTTTCACCATGTTTAGAATCTTGTCAATCTTGTCTTCTTGTTTGTTCTATTTAGGAGCCTTAGGATTAAACAACTAAGGATCATCCATTATTAATCCTTTTCCTGCTACCTTTCTAATGTTTTCCAAAGATAAAGCAATCTTGAAAGCTTTCTATAAGTTGATAGGGTTTTCCTTCTTGATCTCATAGTTCATCTTATGATCTAGAGTTTCTATGTAGAAGTCCATGAGAAACATGTCAAGTGACCTAATGTCTCTTGGAACTTTATTTATCACCTTATCGAATCTCCTATTAAATTTGAGTATGGTTTCATTTTGATTTTTCTTGATACTAATTAATTCATGTGAAGCAAAAGAAGGATCATTATGATCACCGAAATGCTCAATGAGTTGACCAACACATTTTTGCTAACTTCCCAAAGATCCATTAGGTAAACTTTTGTACAATTCTATTGCATCTTCAGTTAAGGATTGGACAAATAACTTCATTAGGACATTCTCATGGGCTTCCGTCATTTCCTCAATTACTTCCTTTAAATTTATTCAATGAGTTTCTACTAATATAGCTCCATTCCCATAGTACTTTGGGATTGCAATTCTTAATAATTTGATATAGGATTTGGAAATCCATATATACCATAAAAATCCAATTGTCTATACCTCTCTAATGGCATAGGAACCCTAACATTTTGATTGAACCTATTTTTTTTATCTATTATTTCTTTGCATATTCTAATTATTGTTCATGTTCCTTCCTTTAGGCCGTCTATTATTTTGTGCATTATTGTTATTACCCACAAATGTATCATTATTTCCAACATTATTGCAATGGTATGCATTATTATTATAACATGCATTGTTGTTGTACTAATTATTAGTAGGCTTCCTTAAGTCTCTATCAATATCTCTTCTTCTTTTAGCCACATCTGGATATTGTGTATGGTTATCTACTCTTTTATCCACATCATTTTCTATTCTTTGTTAAGGCTAATTGTCATGAAATCTATGAACACCATTCCTACCTATTCGAAGTCTTTATTCTTCTCTTTGGTCTAGTTCTATCTAGTGATGGTGTAACACATTGATCCCTAGTTATTCCAATAAACTCTAGGACCTCACTAGGTTGCCTTTTCAAAGCTCTTGCAGCTCTCTTAGTCCTCATAAAATCTAAAAATTCTTTAATCATTTCACCTACTCTAACATCACCTTCATCATCATCTTCAAATGCATCATCTAAAGATTGATTATCTGGGGGGTTTTCATGAATTTTTTGAAAGAAATCAGCCCCTCTTCGAAAAGGGATGTGATCTTGAAATTGAGTTCCATTCTCAAGATTATTTTCTTCTTGGATTTGATTCTCATTAACTCTATCAATAGGAGAAAGGTCTCTCACTTTTTTAGCCACCTTCCCATAGCTTCCCAATATCATGTCAGACACGTTCACTACTCTTCTATTAAACTTCTTAGGAGTATACTCTAGGTGCTCACCAATATGTGTAGATCTCCTTCCCCACATAAAATTCAATGACACTATTATGAAAGTATCCTACCTTCCTACCACTACCAACTGATTATTCATATACCTTTTAACTATAAAGTCACCACCTTAATTATAGAGGAAAAAAAAAAAAATGTTATTCTAGGTTTTGCCTCTAGCAAAATACACAAACTCTTCACTCTATCTTTCTAATCTTGTAGAAGCAAAACTTCTGGGTTACTTCATAATCCCTAACTATGTAGACAACTCCCTAGTAGAGTTGCCAATTTGTTGGTGCCCAAATTAGCAAATTAGGTTTCCTATGGAATGATGATCCAATTATGAGAAATCTTAATAGCAATTAGCAATTTGATAGGAGGTTCCACTCCAAATGAATGCAAACCTTTGCAATTCTAGCTCTGCAAAACCAAGGCTTGTTGGCTTATACCTCACACTCTAGAGGCTTTTAAGAGCAGATAACTTGGGGGACTTAGGTGTTTAGGAAATTGATTAAGAAGTTGATAAATAATTGTTGGTGTAGTATATGAATGTATGATGGATCAATGATCTTCATTACTCGGATATGTGTCCTTTCTGCAATCATCATGAAAACTCAAAACAATAATCAAAAGACCAATGCCTTAACTGATGGAGTCTTTACCATTATTATATCAATCATTCAATTTTTTTTAACCCTTAGTAAATCCCTTCAAGACAAATTTCTATCACTTCAATGATGTATGAATGGTTGAATACTTAGGTAAATTTCAATACTAGGTCTTATTGAATTTAACTCTCCTCAAGAGTCCAATAAGACAACAATACAAATTAATTAATCAATACAATATTACTATTTTACAAAAATTGAAATAACTTACTCCATTTAATAAATTGAACATTCAATTAAAGAAAAATTAAAATTTGATCTAAGGAAACAAAATATATGAGGTAGAAATGATATCACCAAAAGATCAATCACGCACATGGAACCCTTGTATTGAACTTGAAATATTCATCATAAATACATGTGTTGCTGGTGCATATAGATAACACTATCCAAAGTAAAAAGGATTGACCTTCTATATATAATATATGTATGGAAAAATAATATGATGACTATGATGCTCTTTCCAAGTTCGATCTTTATAATTATAGGCAAAAAATTAGTTACAAAATGAAAAGGTGTGTCTCTTTGTTTAATTTTTTAAAATCATAATTGGCCAACTAATAACTAACTGTGATGTGTCGATCAATTAAAACAAGTCTATAAGAGAAAAAGATTCATTAAGTTGAACCTGATGTCAATTCCTCAATAAAATCATTGCATTATCTTATATGCTCTTGGTATTTATCATCCTCAAGTAGGTCTACATCATTGATCACTTCACAAACCTTAATCTCAATCTTGATCATCCTCTCAATCTTCTCACTAGTTCTAGTCATGTCCAGATCATCGTTGCTTGATGCTCCCAAGGCCTATTCCTACATCACATGGAAAATCCCCATCTATATTTCTAGATTGATAGTCTTTCCATCTACATCATGCAAGGATAAACTCCATGCTCTATTACCAAAACATCAAATAACTCGAAAGTAGTCTTGATTTCCTATGTGTATATATTATGATCATGAATTAACTTATTGGCCTCTTGGATATCTTCCTCCTCTACAAGATCATCCTTTTCTTTGATGAGATTTATGTATATCTCATTATGCTAGAGTGCCAAGGGTTTTTATGCATTTTATAGATCCCAAACCTTCTCTAGCTTGATAAAAAATATCTTGAAATGATTCTTTAATACAGAGTTAGATACTTCCCTTCTAATCAAGGATACATCATGTAGCCTTTTATTTTCTTCCTATAGTATCTTAAATTCACTTTTCAAAGCATCATTAGGTGATTGAATGATAGATTGGGTTGTTGGCCTACCTGATTTCAACAAGCTCTCATACATTTTTTTCCAATCGTCTCTCTCAAATGTCACTTGTTTCATTTGTGATTGGTTAAACAGGACCATGTCTACTTGCATAGTTATTGATTTATTAGGGTCTATCACCCATACTTTTAATGTCATTAGGTGTCCAAAATCTTGATCAATATCTGTTAGATTGTGGTAGGAAAGTACTATACATACTTCATAAATAGTGGGGTTCGGGGCATCGCCTCGAAATTTTTTTTTTGGGCCGTGGCCGACATGGTAGCCGACATATTATGGCCGACATGTTATAACCCTAAAGTGATTTAATACTTGTATAAAAGGGCTTAGGGTTGGGTATTTTTTGTTGTGTTGTGATGCGAAATTGGTTCTTGCGGTGGTATTGAGCTATAAGGGATTACAGATTGTAATCAGGTTGTAATCACTGGATTGTAATAAGATCAGACTTGCTGTTTGGTGGACGTAGCCCAGGGATTGGGTGAACCACGTTAAATCTTGGTGCCTTGTGTTCATTTCTGTGTGTTCTATTATTTTCTATTATTGGTTATATTTGCATGTAGTTTTTATTTTTGTCCGTGGTTTATCCTAACACGTGGTATCAGAGCGAGGTTGTCTTTCAGTTATCCTCTGCAGGAAAGTCTCATGGTTAAGTGGGAGTCTCACGGTTAAGTGGGAGTGATGGCGGATGAGGGTAAGCTGAGGGTTGATAGGTTTAATGGGAAAAAATTCCAATTATGGAAGATGCAAATGGAAGACTATCTATATCAGAAGGATTTATGAAAGCCATTGGAAGGCAAAGCCAAGAATCAGGGAACTATGTCAGAGGCTGAATGGGATCTCTTGGATAGAAAGGCACTCAAGAGCATTTGGTTATGCTTGGCACCATTAGTGGCATTTAATATTACAAAAGCAAAGATGATAGAAGATTTGATGAAAACCCTAGTGACACTGTATGAAAAGCCCTTCTCTTCAAACAAGGTATTTCTCATGAAGCGTTTATTTAATATGAAAATGGCAGAAGGTGGATCTGTTGCAGATCATTTAAATGAGTTTAATACTATTACTAGTCAATTATCTTCTGTGGGTATCAATTTTGATGAAGAAATTAGGGCTCTCTTGATTTTGTGTTCTTTACCTAAAAGCTGGAATGGCTTGGTAATGGCTGTGACTAATTCTGTTCCTAGATCTAGTACCCTAAAATATGATGATGTGATTGGTGTTCTTTTAAATGAGGAAACTCGTAGGAAATCCTCAGGTGGATCTACATCAGGAAGTGCTTTAAATGCATAAAGCAGGGGCAGAATGACTGAAAGAGGAAGTAACTCTGGAAATCATGGGAAATCAAGAGGACCAAATGATTGCTGGTACTGTGGGAAACCAGGGCACAAAAAGAGAGATTGCCAAAATTGAAAGAAAAATGAAGCAGATAAATCAGATGGAGACAAGGAGGCAAATGTGGTAAGTAAAAAATTCGAAGAGGATGCTTTGCTTCTATCTTTAGAGAGTGTTGATGATTCATGGGTTTTAGATTCTGGTGCTTCATTTCATGCTACACCTCATAGAGGTTATTTCATTGATTATGTCCAAGGGGATTTTGGGCTTGTTTATTTGGGGGATAATGAACCCTGTTAGATTGTTGGAAAGGGAAAAATTAAGATTAAGTTGCAGAATGGGAATCATTGGCTACTACATGAGGTAAGACATGTTCCAAAACTAAGTAGGAATTTAATTTCAGCAGGGCAACTTGGTGATGAGGGTTGTGTAGTTACTTTTAATGATAAAAATTGGAAGATTTCAAAAGGTTCCCTTGTAGTAGCAAAAGGTGTGAAAGTAGGCACCTTATATCTTTGTACAGGTCATATTGTTCCTTCTACTTTGATTGTTTTAGAGAAAAATGAATGTTCAGGAACAATTGCTGCAGTTGAGCAGAGAGAACAAATAGCTGCTGTAGATTCTGATACAGTGCTGTGGCACAATAGACTTGGGCACATGAGTGAGAAAGGTATGAAAGTACTTCATTCAAAGAAAGTTTTAATAGGTCTGAAATGTGTGAATATGGATTTATGTGAAAGTTGTGTGTATGGAAAAAAAAAGAGAGTAAATTTTGTAAAGATAGGGAAGGAAAACAAAAAGGAGAAATTAGAGCTTGTGTATACAGATGTATGGGGACCGGCTCAGGTATCTTCCCTTGGTGGCTCTCATTATTATGTTACATTTATTGATGATGCAACTAGAAAAGTATGGGTTTATTTCCTTAGACAAAAATTTGATGTATTTCAAACTTTTAAGAAATGGAAATGCTTGGTTGAAAATGAGACTGGTAAGAAATTAAAATGTCTCAGATATGATAATGGTGGTGAGTATTGCAGTCATGAATTTGAAGATTATTGCTCCACTAATGGTATTTGTAGACAGAAAACTGTTCCAAGGACTCCATAGGAAAATGGAGTGGCTGAACGCATGAACAAGACTATAATGGAGCGTGCAAGGAGCATGAGGTTGCATGCTGGGTTGCCCTTACACATGTGGGTGGAGGCTGTCAATACTATAGTATATTTGATTAATAGAGGTCCCTCTACTCCTTTGGGCTGTGGTATTCCAAAGGAAGCATGGACTGGTAAGAAGGTGATTTATTCTTTTCTCAAGACCTTCGGTTGTGAAGCTTTTTCTCATATAGACTCTAAAAATAGAACCAAGCTAGAAGATAAATCAAAGAAATGTGTCTTTGTTGGATATGGCATTAATGAATTTGGTTACAGGCTTTGGGATTTTGAAAATCTTAGAATTGTTAGAAGTCAGGATGTCATATTCAATGAGAAAGTGTTGTACAAAGATCTATTGCAGCAACATGAGAAGAAAGAAGATGATTATGTAGTGCTGGATGATACTCCAAAAGCTGATGTTCCAGCCATTCCTCATGATGTGCAACAACTGCAACAACTGCAACATAAAATACCACACACACTAGTAAATGTTATACGGTCAACAAGGCAAATTAGACCTCCACAAAGGTTTTCTCCCTCTTTGTATTCTATTTTACTTACTGATGTTGGTGAACCTAAAAGTTATGATGAAGCTGTGCAGGTGGATACTAAGATTTAGTGAGAGTTTGCAATGAAAGATGAAATGGACTCTTTGCTGAAAAATAAGACATGGGATTTGTGCAAGTTGCCTACGGGTAAAAAGGCTTTACAGAATAAGTGGGTTTATAGGTTGAAAGAAGAGGAAGGAGCTAAGAAAAGATTTAAGGCTAGGCTAGTTGTAAAAGGATTAGCACAGAAAAAGGGAATTGATTTTGATGAGATATTTTCTCCTGTTGTTAAAATGACTTCTATTCGTACTGTTTTAAGTCTTGTGGCTACTAGAGATTTGCATTTAGAGTAGATGGATGTTAAAACAACCTTTCTTCATGGTGATTTGGATGAAGAAATATATATGGCTCAGCCATAGGGTTTTGAGGTCAAAGGTAAGGAGAACTTAGTGTGCAAATTGAAGAAAAGTTTATATGGCTTGAAGCAAGCACCTTAGCAATGGATCTGAAATTTGACAGTTTTATGCATGAGCATGGATATAACAGGTGTCATTTAGATTATTGTGTTTATTTTAAGAGTTTGGATGATGATAGCTACATTATTTTATGTCTATATGTTGATGATATGCTTATAGCTGGGTCTAACATGGATCATATTAAGGGGCTAAAATGCCAGTTAGCACATGCATTTGCTATGAAGGATTTGGGGGCAGCAAAAAAAATCCTTGGTATGAAGATTTGCAGAGATAGGAAGAACAAAACTTTGACGCTATCTCAGGCTGATTATATTGAGAAGGTGTTGCAACATTTCTGTATGGAGAATGCTAAATTTGTCAGCACACCTTTACCTGGTCATTTGAAATTGACTAAGGAGATGTGTGCCAAGACACAGGAAGAGGAGGATAAGATGTCCAAGGTACCCTATGCTTTAGCTGTAGGAAGTTTGATGTATGCTATGGTATTCACTAGGCCAGATATTGCACATGCAGTGGGAGTCGTTAGCAGGTATATGAGTCATCCAGGATTTGAGCATTGGAATGCTGTCAAGTGGATTCTCAGATATTTGAGAGGGACATCCAATAAGTGTTTACACTTTGGGGGCTCTACTACTGATTTATAGGGCTATGTTGACTCAGATTTGGCAAGGGATATTGATACTAGGCAGAGTACTACAGGTTATGTCTTTACTGTTGGTGGGGCAGCCGTGAGCTGGGTTTCTAGGTTACAGAAGATTAATGCTTTATCCACTACAAAGGCAGAGTATGTTGCTGCTATAGAGGCAGCCAAGGAGATGATATGGCTTCAATTCTTCTTGGAAGAATTGGGACATCCTCAGAAGGATAATTATTTGTTTACAGATAGTCAGAGTGCCATTCATCTTGCTAAGAATTCAGCTCTACATTTTAAGACCAAACACATACAGTTGCGGTACCATTTCATTCGGTCAGTTTTGGAGGATGGACAGTTGAAGCTAGAGAAGATACATACCAATGACAATCCAATAGATATGTTGACAAAGGTTGTAACAAGGGAGAAGCTGAACTCCTCTTTAGCTTCGATTGGTCTTTTAGACTGAACATGAATAAAAGAACAGCAAATTCCAAGGTGGTTTGATCCAGTGGGAGCCCCATGTGGTAGTTGTATTGCTACATGATCAGTCTCCAAGTGGGAGATTGTTGTTTAGTGTGGAGCCTGATCAGTCCCCAAGTGGGAGATTGTTAGATTGTGGTGACTGATCAGGAAAGTACTGTACATACTTCATAAATAGTGGGGTAAAATTTTTGGGCCATGGCCAACATGGTAGCTGACATATGGCCGACATGTTATAACCCTAAAGTAGTTTAATACTTGTATAAAAGGGCTTAGGGTTGGGTATTTTTCATTGTGTTGTGATGCAAAATTGGTTCTTGTGGCGGTATTGAGCTATAAGGGATTACAGATTGTAATCAGGTTATAATCACTGGATTGTAATAAGATCAGACTTGTTGTTTGGTGGACATAGCCTAGGGATTGGGTGAACCACGTTAAATCTTGGTGCTTTGTGTTCATTTCTGTGCATTCTATTATTTTCTGTTATTGGTTATATTTGCATGTAGTTTTTATTTCTATCCGTGGTTTATCCTAACAATATCAATAATCTATGGCCTCTTATGTGGAGAATAGAGGGCCCATAATAGGATGGACCTTTCATCTTCGATAAACCTAGAACCAATGATCACATCCTTCACACCTTACACATCCAATTCCATATCCTTCTTTCCAGATTTGATCAGGCTATGAAAGATATAAGATGTACTCAAATCCCATCCTCGTAAAAACATGACTCCTACTTCATTAAGAATTTGTCTCCCTCTTACTGGAGTCATGCTCTCTACTTGCTTCTTGATATCCTCCTTCAAATAGGCAATCAATTCCTTTTCATTTTCTGGAGTGATGTGTTGAACACTCTACCTCAACATCCTACCTTTGTAGTTGTATAACATAGAAATAAATTCCTTTTATTTGAAAAATTCAGCATCACTCACAAACTTGTTGGATTCAAGGATTCTTTCATCCTTTTCAACATCTACCCTATCAAGAATTTGAACATCGTATTCCAATGCTTGAAATGTTGGCTTGTCTAAAGTTTTGGTCTCTAGAATAGGGGCATCTGGAAAATTCTAGATGTCATTTTTAAACTACTCCAATTCTTGTTGTCTCTTCTCTTCAATCTCTTTGTTCTACTCCTACAACTTTTGCCAAACTTCCAACCACTCCATATTCTTGAAATTCTCTTCAATTTCATTTCTCTGATGGATATAATCCCCCAAATTTTGTGACTTTCTACATGTATGGATATATCTTTTAGGGTCATAATAGGTCCATGGATCCATGGTATACATATGATACTCATTTTCTAATTTTCCCCAATTTTATCATATGTCTTGGTGGCACAAATTATAAAATCCCCAAAGGATAAAGTGGTAGGGAGAAAGGTTTGTTTCCTTTTCTTCCCTCCAAAATTTTGTTTGCTTGATTCTAAAATTTTCCTTACAATCTCCAAATAAGCAATTCTGTTAGGTATTGAGATTGGCAGTCTGTACTATTTTCCCTCAAATTCAAAAACTCTAAAACATGTGAAATAATCATATGCATACCAATCACCCCAATTGTGCTTAACCTTTTCTCCCAATCCATTATCCTTAGGTCTCAATTTTTTTTTATGTTAGGGCTAGTGGAAGGGAAAGCTTGATGCCCAAATAGAGTATACAGGGGCTGGACAAAATGATCTTCAAAACTAAGATATCAAGACACATTGTATCTATAATCCCATATTGAAGTCCACATTTGAATTGGCCTTTCCTCACCATTTGTTTTTTGTAGATTTAGTTTCAAAATTTCATGCCATAAACCTCTCAATTGACCATAATAAAAAACCATATGCATGAGCAAAGAATAATGTCTAAAAGTAGGACATTCAACATCATTAAAATTAACAAAAGAAGAATGAATATTGTTGATAATATACTCAACATAATCATAGGGCCTAGGGCCTAGCATTTGATTAATAGATGCTATCATTAATTGCCCAATCTCCATTAGGTCTAGAATTCCCATTCCTCCTACTTGTCCACATTACTGATATGTCATGTCAAGGTATGTCTTAAACATGTTAATATTAAATGGAGGTTCATTTGCTACAGTCAATGGTTCCCTAACAACCTTATGCAACATTATCTTGCACTGTATGTAGGATATATATGATCTCTAGTATTCATTTTTCAACTCAATAAATGAAAATTTCTTCGTGAGACCATCTGTTAATTTGAAAACCTCATTTAAGGATTCAATTGAAATATCCATAATTTTCCCCACCGTATTATTGTATATACACTTATCATCAGCATTATAGTTACTGATAATAACCTTCAATAATTTGACATTCATGAATACATAGGAGACAACTAGTTTTCCTAAATTTATCTCTCATGGATGACAAATAGGTGCTTTGTAGTTTCTCCTAACATAGTGGTATAGGAAGAGTTCATAACCCCTTGTTCTAGTCTAGACATCTCCTACCTCACTGTATTTGTCTTCTAATTTGTCTAGAGAAGCAAACTTTCTCCTTCTAGATTTGGACCTAGCAAAATCCATCTGTTTAATCAAGTTATCATTTATCTTTCTAGGTAGAATTTCTTCTTCTATTCTCTATTTTTTCTCAGCTTTACCCTTCTTCACTTTCTCAACCTTCCTTTTCTATATAGAAATAAAACTCTCCATGTTTTTCTAAAAATTCTTTCTAAATCAGATCACTTCAAACTCAATGCACTAGTAGAAAACCTTATAGCTCTATGAAATTCTCTAAATTCTAAATGCAGAATGATTACTCTTTTTGTACAATGTGCCTTATATGTTTGTGCATTTATTTCCCCATGTGAATCAATGCCATAAAGATTTTGATCATTGTAATACAACATAGAGTGTCATCAATCTTTTCTTGCCATTACTTCCCTGCCTTATAAAATATATTCATATATTCGATTGCTGAAGCTTCTAGGTAAAAACATATAGAAACCTTTGATTGCTATGTCTTAGACTCTAAATAGTGATTCTATTATGATTTTTAAATTTATCTCTATAATAATGACGATAACCCTATCACTCATCACTATATGGAAAACCCCTTATCTGTGACCTCTGATGGATAATCTCACTATAGGGTGTAGTGATCACGAGCTCTAATCTTCATTGAGGGTTCTCATACTATCAAATCCATGTTCATATTTCTCCATGTGGGATCCACGATCAACTTTGATCTATTGCCTTAGGCAATAGCAATCACTGTTGATAATTATACTTATTCTTTGGTTCTTGATGATCACTAAAGGTCATAGCAATATATCTCTCTTTATCACTCATCATTATGTTAACAATGTGTCCTCTCTTCATAGAGATAGATTTGACTACTATATGTTATAGTGATATCTCACCCAACTTTTGAAAATGATCCTGTTGCCATCGCTATATCATACAATGATAATTGATGCTTCATCACTGTAGCTATAGTGATATATGAAAAAATCACATATCTCACAAAAATTCAAGAAAATCAAAACTAGGATCTATTAACTGGGATTTTCATGTGATGAGTAAGCCCTAGGAATGCATTTTGGGACATGCACCTTTTGTTTAGATGGTATATTATGATTCCCTAAAAAAATAAAGAAATGCAATAAGTAATTCCTTTATTTGATCACAATCATACGATCAACCTAGGCTATGAATGCAATCCATAATTTGCAGCATGAAAGTAAATCAACGAGATCAACTATAATCAAGGCAAATAAACGAGATGGAAAATATTTATAAAATATTGAGCTCCACAATTATCCTTTTGTTGTTGTCTCTTCCTAGTTGGCTTTTTATTTGTTGGACTTGTTCTATTTTAATCCCATATTTCCTTTTAGGCTGTAATATTTTAAATATTTAGTCCTCTTTTGTATAGGGTTTCAAGGCCCCTTCGAAACCCATTATCTCTTAATCAAAAATTCTAATGGTTCTTTGTAAATCTACATACACAACTTTCTATAACTCTTGACCAAGGATTAGTGATGAAGTTAAATTATAATAACAATAAATCTATCTTTATCATCTTATCTTACTAATAAAAAACAAAAAGATTCTTATGTTGCTTTACTTTAGTAGCAAAGCTCTAAATCCAAATCAAATCTTATCTGTTGCAAAAAATTAAAGGATGCTTATAACAATGGCAATCTTATTATATGGTCATGTAAAATACTACCATAGATAATTAAATTTGTAATTTAATCATTGAAAATAATGTAAAACACAAATTTTAGTAGTTGGTGCCAATAAAGACCTATACTATAGATCTTCTAAATCATATGATGAAGGTATAAGGTTATATTAATCAAATCTAACTATTTTCCTTGAAATATATTGACTAAATGGATTAATAAAAAGACATATTTAATTTCACTCTCTTGACAAATATCCATGATGGACTGAAGGCAATCTTACCATTAGTTCATAGATATTTACATAACCATCATCAATCCACAATTCACATTTTTATTAGTAAGGCTATAATGGCAATGTATAAGATATATATAAACTAAAAGTAGAGATCCCTTCTCCCAGTCCCTATGAATCATTAATATAATTTCTACAATAAAATATGCAGTATTTAGTCAATAAAAAAATTCAAATTATGTCTTTCCTTATTAGATTTTTTCCCTCGTAGTCACTAATTAGATCAAAATTAATTATAGTCTCCATTTATCTCATCTTCAAGTTGCAATGAT
Source organism: Cupressus sempervirens (assembly GCA_028749045.1). NCBI lineage: Eukaryota > Viridiplantae > Streptophyta > Pinopsida > Cupressales > Cupressaceae > Cupressus > Cupressus sempervirens. Next base: position 124,087,683 of record CM053785.1, on the reverse strand, counting down.
GACATATAAATACATATAAACCAAAAGCAAAACTCCCTTCTACTAATCTCCATGAATCTTTAATATACTCTCTAAAGTAGCATATGTAATTCAGTCATTGAAATTTTCAAACTTTGTCTTACCTTTTGTTATCTATGCCCTCATATTCATTAGCCATATCATAAGTCATTACAACATTAATTAAAGATCCATAATTCATCATATGCATACTTGATGTCCCTTTTAAGATTATTTAGAAGATTTATCATGAATGGAGGTATTGTCAAGCCTGATTGAGAATATGAAAACATCATTTATATATGCATTGTTTCTTAGAGAATAAGTATTTCTTTCCCAAAAAAAAACATGTTATGACTATGTATTATTAATAGCCTAAAAATATAATCCTTAAATTCATAGGCAGTTAGACTTTCAAAAATAAAATATTTATACATCTTCCACTAATTATTGATGAGGAAGACATACAAATACCTCCAACCTGAAATCAAACTTCCTCCATGAATTCATAAATTTATTATGCAAAACATTCCTTAAGACATAATCTTATTGACTAAACTCTTACACATCATAACATAAGAGTTTAAAAGGTATGAAATCATATACTACTAATAATCAAAGACCAAATAACAAAAGTTTCTATCTTCTTTGTTTAAACATTTTTAATAGTTCATGTAATTATCAAGAAAACATCACTACAAAACATCATTGAATCCTTGTCCGCAACTCCTAAAACAAATGAATCAATGATGTCAAGTACTTAAAAGAAATTTTACAAAATTTATAACATTGTGAAATATTCTCCACCATATATTTATCTAAAAATTCCAAAAAGAGAGGTATAGTAGTGTTAGGATGCTACCTTTAGACAATAAAATGGATTTATTCCCTTAAGTCCTGAATAATATAGATGACATCTTGAAGAATGTCTTGTACTTCAAAATAATTTTCCAACTAGTTATCATTAGATAAATTGATAAACTCAAAGAATGCCATGAGAAACCTCATATTCCTCTCAATGATTCCCCTCTAAAACCGCAATCCATATAAATTGCTAGAGAAAGGGATAAGATACCCAAGAATAGGGTTGTTTTGGAGCATTAGATTCCCATAGCTTCTAGGTGTTGAGATTGAAAGGTCATCCCTAATCTTAATTGAGACTTTATCTAGGTTACCTAAAATATCCTCTATTAAAATTTATCTATACATCCTAGCTATGATCTTTCTATTGTTAAAGATATGCATGACTCTCACAAAAAAACATTATATGAATATTAGGGTTGGCCAATAAATGGTCCTTGCAATTTAAAAATTGATCCCCAAGGTTGTTTAACATAGCACACCAAATAACCCTATTTTTCATAGTAGTGATTTGGAAAATACATTTCATAGTAACTCTAGTGTCAAAGGCCATCTGCCTATTGCTACTAACCAACTCAATGAGAGTCTCCATTATACAAAAAGAAGCAACACAATTGAAAACATATTTATCTCCATTATACAAAAAGAAGCAACACAATTGAAAACATATTTATCACCTTGGATATCCTTAAATAATTATTGAAATTTATCATCATGATTAATACTTTTTGGAGATATCCTCTTATATTATAGATTTAGAAGCATGCAAGATAAGTATGCTATCATCATTACACTAACATGAAATAAAGTTGAGAATTAATGTGAGATAAATGAGGATAAAGATGACCTAAAGGACCATAAAAGGACATGTTAAAATAAGCTAGATCAAGAACTATATTTATGTCATTCTTGAAATCCTAGCTCAAAAGTGCTTCTAGGAGAATGTTCATTGTCATTTGGATGAATTATTTAGGAAATATTTAGTAATCATTAGTATTTTTCCATTGTTGAATAATTGATTTTCTTAGCTAGTGGGTTACCTCTTCTAATAATATTATTATGAATACATTTTGATAAATTAATTATTATAGCTAGTGGATTACTCATGCTCAAAAAATTATTATTATTATAAATTATTAATTAATATATAATTAATTATTAATTATTAATTACTTTGTTGCTATCATGATCAATCAAACTTTATTTTGATCATGATTAATGGTAGCAACTATAGAAGTTTCGAGGATTCTAGACCTTTATATTCTTAAACAATTTGCATTGACGCATTGTTTGTTCATTAAGCATCTAGTTTCTATTCAAATAGAAGCAAATATCTACACTTTTTAGACTCTAGGGACTAGAGAAGTGGTGTTTCTTGGTCCTATTATCCTTGAGCGTTGGAATCAAATTCTAAATCTGATGGGAGATTTTGTGAGAAGAGGTATCATTAAAATCTTTGGAGAAATTTTTTTTTGATTATAGCTATACTCATCGATCTAATGGTGAACTTGTTGGGTGCTTTATTTCCTATTTGGTCATGGTAGGTATTAACAAAGAGGAAATAGTAGTGATGTGTTGAAATATTTTTTATGAGAATACCCTTAGAGGTCTTGAGCATGTTGTGTATGCATCAATGAAAAATGAATGCTCATCTATTAGAAGTTTATATGAATGTTGATGTAGGTAGCTTGATTGGTATAACAAATATTACATGGAGTCTAATCATGACTTTCAAGGATAAACTATCTTTGACATTCATTGACTGGAGATTAAGTGCAATATTCATTTTTTGTTGCTAATTTTTTGTTGATACAAATGGTTGATAAAGATTCGCTCCTATATTATCTTGAGGCAGAGGGGTATATTGTCCCACAAGCTCTCAAGAATATTGATATGAACAATATTCCAATTCATTTGTATAACTCCTTTGTCAAGTGTAGCATTGGAAAAGATACAACCAAAAGTAATTCTATTGAGATTCCAATGGATATGAAAGATAATTCAGATGATGAATTATTTTGCGTAAAACATAAATAATCTACATGGGATGAATATAGAAGTAGTCTTGTTTAGACATAGACAAGTAAATCCCTTTAACTCTAAATTTTGCATATAGTATCTGGGTACAAATGTTTAAAATCCATCAAAATGTAGACTTTATTTCCATTTCAAGATATATAAGGAAGACTATAAAATTATTGGCTATTTTATTTTATGGTTAGATTGTATATTAAATAATACTCACAAGTTTTTGTGAATAAAGTTTATATTTCTTAGTTTAACATATATAGATATATTTGAATTAATTATATACACACACACACACACACACACACACACACACACACATATAACTAAATATATATGTGCATGTAGTTTTGTATCATTTTTTAAAAGATTGCACAAAGGATTTAAGTTTGTCATATTCTTACTTATATAGATATCCATATAAATAATAGATAGATATATTGTTTAGTGAACAAATATACGCTCTAATGAATTTAATAATGTAAACTAAATGAGATGAATTCATTAAATAACCATTTACTCACTAAACCATTCAATACAAGAGAAAGAGGGGATTCCAAACACAACTCTCAATATAAGCCAAGTTAGATTAGCAATACCCAAGTAAGACAAAGGGATGCAATTTTAAATTCAAATTATATCAAGGAAGTATGCAAGAAATTTCTCTTTTGTGAAATTTTAATTAACTCTAAGATGCATAATGTGAATATTAATTTGAACCAATTAATTTAATGACAAGAGTAAAATGGATCTAGGCACTAATTGTATGTAATCAACCCAATTGAGATATAGAAATAGGTATATGCCAAGATTAAAAAAAAGGATGAAGAACTTACCTTAAAATGTGCAATATAAGATGCATTTTCACTTTTAAAATCATAGATCTAAAAATCTAATTGTAATTCTGACCACAGATCTGCGATCAAGATAGAAAACCCATAAATCTTATTTTTTCACACCTCTACGAATTGACCTAAAGAAAAGTATCTAGATGCTTCACATGATGATGGACATGTTCTAGGGAACTTTAGCAAAGATGACCCAGGTTCTCCAGAAAGCTCCTAACAAGTAGTTCTCAAATTTGTAGCTGTAATTATGATATCCTACTCCTACATATAAGAAAAATTGGTTTGTTTGTTGGGAAAGAGCTTTCCTTGGTCAATCCATATATTAATAAAAATACCTTAAATTAAGATGAAATATAAATCATAAAAGGAAGGAAGATAAATGTAAATATTCTGAATCTACAACGTATTCATCTTTTCAAGATCTAAAACTTTCAATAAAAAAGGGGTTTTGTTTGTTGATGGGGGGTTGTCTTAGTCAAACCCCAATTTAGGAATAAACCTTACATTGAAATAATTAAATAGAAGATATGTAAATTAAATGTAAAAATTCACCTTACAATAGTAGGATCTATTGAATCAAATGCAATGAGGTCTCTTTACCAATTGAATTAGATCAAGAATGTAGATGAATGGTTTTCCTACCTTAGACTACCATCTGTTGAAAATAAAAGAAGAGTAACTATGAGGGGAGGGGTGAATCAGTTACTACAAAAATAAACCCTAGATCCCTTAGATGTTAGTACAAAAATAAACTCTGAAAACTAAACTCTGATGTTTCTCGGTAAACACACTGAAAATGTTGTAATTCGGTAAATATTGAGAATGCTTGACAAACACTTAACTTGAAAATATTAAGATGTTATCTGTGAGTACTTTACTATTTTAACTTAGTTGCAAACACATAATAGAAATAACATGAAGACATTTGACACCAAGATATAACATGGAATCCCAATTTGGGAAAAACCACCAATTGCAACTAATTACTATTTTTCACTCTTTTGAAGTGAGCCCTATTATGAGCCAACCCTGTTAGAAGTTACAAAACACACTATAAGGTGTGACCCTATTATAAGATTTATCACCCTAGTAGGAGTGGCCTTGTTAGAGGTCTTTAGACACTTCAATAGAAATGCCACCTTGTTAGAGGATTTACAAATAGATGTTAAGCCAACTCTATTAAGAGATTTAGATCACTGCTACAATGGTTAGAGAGTAACAATGACATGACATGATTCTTGATGCAACTAAGTTGCTGATTATAGATCTCAATTCTAGCTTGTATACTTAATCCTTCTTGATTGAATATGTCTTTTCAACTTCTCAAGGATATTCTACGTACTTATCCTTCTTGATTTGTTTCCTTTTAGCATCATTAAATATTCAATTATCTTCCATGCACTTACACACTTCTAATCCTCAACTCGACCTTATATTTATATCTTTCATATTGTCAAGTTGGCTAAAATTCAACTTAGAATAATTAATATTCATCTTCTTAGTTGACTATAACCAATAAATAAATCAATTAAATTCAATATGTCAAAATAAGAAAATCCTTCATTAGCCGACCCTTCTCGGTAGACACTAACTTAGAAATGATTTTCCTATATTAACCAAGTGAACTTGGTTAACACTACATATTCACAAAGTTCCTTTGGTAACAAAGTGAGCTTGGTTAACATTGGTTCCATCCAACATTTCCTTCATTAACTGAGTGAGCTCAGTTAACACTCATCTTTCGTATACTTTCATTTGGCACCCAAGTGAACTTGGTAGATATTGCCTTCTGAAGTAAAAAAACTCTGGAACACTCAGCAGCCATATAAAACTATCTTCATTGCCCCAGTGAGCTCGATATATATTGACTAATAATGATATGAAATTTTGTGTAACACCAAAGACAATACACAATTAATCGATTATTTCAACAATCTTCCTCTTTGGCATTGATGACAACACAACATGTCATAATACAATGAAAATTTTGGAGCAAGAATAAAGTAAGGAACATATCCTTAGTTTCATTCTAATTCTTATCCATGAGAACTCCCTCTATCAGTGTGAACTCTTTCTATCTTCAATTTCTCCCTTTGTTAGAAAATGTGTATCTGCTAGAACTTCTACCAAGTTAATTCTCTCTCTTTGAAAACTCTTTCAATTTCTATGAGATATGACAACAAACTTCTCCACAAAATTTCTATGAGATATGATAGCAAACTTCTCCCTCTTTGACATCTCATGCCAAAGACAATAATTGGTTAATATCAATGTACCTCAAGTATTGGTTCATTTGCAATATGCCCTTGTCAATATTGCACCAACTGATTGATCTTCAATAATGCTTTGGTTGATGCATCACTAAACTTCATTTAGTGAGCTTTAGATAGGGGAATGACCCCTACCTTATCTTTTAGATACACAAATGCATCCTTAGGTAATGACTTGGTGAATATGTCTATAATTGCTCTTTTGTATTTACATATTCCAACTTTGACTTCTTTATCTTGAACCAATTCTCTCAAGAAATGATATTTTATAGCAATGTGTTTTGTTTTGGTATGCATCACTGGGTTCTTTGATATATTGATTGTACTAGTGTTATCATAGTATATAACTACTAGATCCTTGTTCTCTACCTTCATACCTACCATAAGTTGTTTGAACCAAACAATATTAGAACAATTGACTACTGCTGCCACATATTTTGCCTCGACTATGGATTGAGAGATACAATTTTGTTTCCTGCTTGTCCAAGACACTAGTCTTTTACCTAGAAAGAATGCTCTGCCACTATTGCTTTTTCTATCATCAATACTTCTTGCCCAATCAACATGTGTGAATACTTTTAAATTCAAATTGCCTCCTATTTTGTACCATAAACCATATTCTTTAGTACCTTTTAGATATCTCATGATTCTTTTAACTACCATCATGTGATTTTCTTTGGGATTTGCTAAGAATCTTGCCACCATTTCGATTGCTAATGCAATATCAGGCCTTGTGTGCACTACATACTATACTTTTACAATCATTGATCTATATGTGGTCTAATCTACCTCTTTGGAATCATCATTTTTGGAAAGTTTATGTCCAGTAGACATAGGGGTTCCAATTGGTCTTGAGTATTTCATTCCAAATTTCTTTATTATATCCTTGATGTATTTAGATTGAGTAATGTAGATACCATCTTTCTTTTGTTGAGTCTATAATCCAACAAAGAATTTTATCTTTCCAAACATATACATCTCAAATTATTTACTCATTTCTTCTAAAAATGCCTTGCACAAGTCATCATTTCCTATAAATAAAGTATCACCAACAAACATTTCTACCAACACAATCTTTTTCTCTAGTCCTTTGATATTTAGACTGCTATTATCATTAGCTCTTTGAAAACTAATCTGTATCAAGTAGTAATGAAATTTTTCATACCAAGCTTTAGGAGCTTGCTTGAGACCATATAATGCCTTATGTAATTTGTAGACCATGTCATTTTTGCTAGGACCTACAAAACCTTTAGGTTGCTCAATTTAGACTTCCTCATCAAGAATTCCATTCAAGAATGTAGATTTTACATCCATTTGGTAAACTTTAAATCCTCTGTGATCTGCATATGCTAGTAAAGTTCTATCACCTTCTAATCTTACAACATGAGCAAAAGTTTTGCCATAATCAATACCTTCTTCTCGAGAATAAAATTTACATACCAACCTTGCTTTATTTCTAGAAACTATTCCATCTTCAATCAGCTTGTTTCTAAATGCCCACTTTGTCCCAATTACATTTTTATCCTTGGGTCTAGGAACAAGAGTCCAAGTTTTGTTCTTCTCTATTTGTTCTATTTCTTCATTCATTGCTTCAATCCAACTTTCATTTTCTAAAGAATCTATAATATTTCTAGGTTCAAATTCAACAAGTAAACAAGTACCTTTCAATTTGCTTCTTGTCATTGTTCCATCTGATTTGTCTCCAATGATCTAATTAGGTGCATGATGCCTTCTAACATATCTTGATAACATAGGTTCTTTGGATTTGGAATGAGTTTTACTAATTTCATCGTGAACTTTAGTATCAAGCTTGGGTCCCATTGTTTGTGACTTGGATCCATCAGACTCGATTTTCTCTAGCTCGATAGCCTCTGACTATGACTTGGGTCCTTTAGATTGTGACTCGGATTGCAATATTTACAACTTGGTAGCTGTTGGAGATTTTGGGGACTCAGGAGGTGAAACCTCCTTTATTTTAGAGGGATTTGGTAGGATATAAGGTTCATAGTAAACAAATCTTCTATAATCGTCAGGCTCTTTGCTGCTTTCTTCTTCACTCTTTTCTACAAACTCATCAATTCTCACATGTGCACTTTCTATGATTTTATGAGTAGACAAATTCAAACATTTGTATGCTCTACTTCTCCAAGAATATCCTAGGAATATGCCTTCATCACCTTTGACATCAAGTTTTCCTTTCCTAGATTCCTTCAAGATGTAAAATTTGCTACCAAATACTTTAAAGTAACTTACATTAGGTTTGTAGGCATACCATAGTTCACAAGGAGTTTGATTTGAGTCTTTCTTTAGCTGCACTCTATTCAAGGTATGAACTGCAATGCTGATTGCTTCCTTCCAGTATTTGATTGCACCATTCTTTTCTATCATCAATGTTCTTGTACAATCCATGATGGATATGTTCCTTTTTTTGGCTATACCATTCTGTTGAGGTGTACCAAGATTTGATACTTGTCTTTTAATTCCTTTTTCAATGCAGAATTCATTGAATTCATTGGAGATGAATTCACCACCTCTGTCTAATATCAAACATTTTAACTTCTTTCCAGATTCTTTTTCTACTCTTGTCAAATACCACTTGAATTTTTGAAAAGCTTCTGATTTTTCTTTTAGATACATTATAGTCATCATTCTAGAATAGTCATCAACAAAAGGAATGGAAATTTTTCTCCACTATAACACTCTATTCCAATAGGTCCACATAAGTCTGTATGCACAAGTTGTAGGACTTCTTCAGAATGATAGTTCTTGGTTTTGAAACTAGTTTTCTCATCTTACCAATTTGATAATTTTTGCATAGACCCATATCAGGTTTCCTCAAGTTAGATGCCTCTTACTCTTCTGTGTTTGCTTATCTTGAGTAGGTTATCAATGTTTACATGACATAATCTTTTGTACCATAACTGACTTTATTCTATTTGAGAAATCAAACATGAGCTTTCATTGAGATCAAGATATAATAGGTTACCTTTTGTTTGTTTGCCAGATCCAACCAGATTTCCTTTTCCATCAAGTAGTTTGGCTTTCCAATTCATAAATTCTACCTTGAATTCAATGTTATTCAACTATGCCATACTCAGTAGATTATATTTTAGTCCTTCAACCCAGTAAGCATTATCACATATAAGTTCATTAGTTAATGAAATACATCCTTTTCCTTTTATGACACAAGTTTCATTATTTCCAAAGCTCACACTACCACCATCATAATATGCTATGTGTTCAAAATTTTATTTATCTCCAATCATATGGTGTGAGCAACCACTATCAATAATCCATGTATCATTTTTGCTAACATGAGAGATAAGTGCTATTTCATCTCTTTCATTATTAGATTCATCTTTTACAACAATATATATCATTTCATCTTCACTATTATCAGAATCTTTATCCATAAAACATGATTTCTTACCTTTGTCTTTGTAGTTCTTGAATTCCTTCTTGCCTTTGTACTTATTACTTTTCTTTTCATCATTTTTATCTCTATTTGGACAATCTAGCAGCAATGTGACCAAATTATTCACAAAAACGACATATTAGAGGAATCTTACCTTTGCACTTTCCTTTGCCTTTGGAATATTTTATTGCAAGTAGGGCTTCAACAACTTCAAGATCACTATCAGAACTTTCTTTTGTTTCTCCTTCACTTCTTGATTGATTGGCCTCTGATTTCTTACTCTTTTTCTTGAGTGAAAGCTTGGCTTCAAATGTAGACTCAATACCTTTGGAACTAGGAACATAGTTATCATAAAAATCCAACTCAAAAAATGCCAATCTTCCAACTAGAGCATCCAAAGTTATTTTGCAATTTGGATCACATCTCATCTCTTGACTAGTAGACACTCTAATTGCATAAATAGGAAGAAGATTTTTGAGTACCTTGCTTACATTATTTTTTCATCAATGTCTCCTCTAGATGCTTTGGTTGTGCTCACACTTGCTTATATTCTTTCCACATATTTTGCAATGTTTTCATCTTCTCTCATTTTCATTTGATCAAATTATCATCTGAGAATTTTTACTTTAGCTCTTCTTACATTGTCATATCCTCCATAGATGTATTTTAGTTTGATCCACATTGCATGAGCTATAGTTCATGCTTTTACTTCATCAAATTCAACATAACTAAGAGTAGAATGCAATATCAATCATTATGATATGATTTTTCTTTTCAAAAATATCTTCAATTGATAATGTTCTAGTAGGAGTCTTCTATTCACTATCAGGATACTTACAACTTGAATCACTGATAGTTGCTACATGTAACCTCATAAGTTCTTGCCATGCTGCAAAGTTGTCTCAGTTCAACCTGGGAATCTCTCTTCTATAAGACATCCTAATTTTTAACTTAGGTCCTTGAAACCTTCTTTACAACAACAAAAGCTCTGATAAAATTTTTTGGAAATAAAAGAGGAGTAACTGAGAGGGGAGGGATGAATCAAATACTACAAAAATAAATCTCAGATCCCTTAGCTGTCAATGCAAAAATAAACTCTGAAAATTGAACTTTGTTGTTGCATGGTAAACACATTGAAAATGCTGTAATATGATAAATACTAAGAATGCTTGGCAAACACTTAACATGAAAATCTTAAGATGTTACCTATGATTACTTTACTATTTTAAATTACTTACAAACACATAAAATAAATAGCATGAACACATTTGACACCAAGATTTAACATGGAAACCCAATTAGGGAAAAACTACCAATTGCAACTAGTTACTATTTTTCAAACTTTTGAAGTGAGCCCTATTAGGAGCTAACCCTATTAAAGGTTACAAAATACACTGTTAGCTGTGACCCTATTAGAAGATTTAATCACCCTATTAGGAGTGGCCTTGTTAGAGGTCTTTAGACACTTCAATAGAAATGTCACCTTGTTAGAGGATTTACAAATAACTATTAAGCCAACTCTGTTAAAAGATTTAGATCACTGTTGCAATGGTTAGTGAGTAATAATGACATAAACTAATTCTTGATGCAACTAAATTGCTGATTATAGATCTCAATTTTGGCATGTATACTTGATCCTTCCTAATCAAATATGTCCTTTCAGCTTCTCGAGGATATTTTGCTTATCCTTCTTGATTTGCTTCCTCTTAGCATCATTAAATCTTTAATTATCTTCCATGCACTCACACACTTCTAATCCTTAACTTGACCTTATATTTATATCTTTCATATTGTCAAGTCGGCTAGAATACAACTTAGAATAATTAATATTCATCTTCCTAGTCAGCTAGAACCAATAGATAAATCAATTGAACTCAATATGGCAAAACAAGAAATCCTTCATTAGCCAACTTTTCTTGGTAGACACTAACTCAGAAATGATTTTCCTATGTTAACCAAGTGAACTCGATCAACACTACATATTTGCAAAGTTCCTTTGGTAACTGAGTGAGCTTGGTTAACATTGGTTCCATCCAACATTTCCTTCATTAATCGAGTGAGCTCGGTTAACACGCATCTTTTGCAGACTTTCCTTTGGTGCCGAGTGAACTCAATAGATATTTCCTTCTGAACTAAAAAAACTCTAGAATGCTCAGTAGCCACAAAAAACTGTCTTCAATGCCCGAGTGAGCTCATTATACACTAATTGATAATGATATGACATTTTGTGTAACATCAAAGATAATACACAATTAATCAATTGTTTCAACAAGAATCAACACACATTGTCTGAGTCTAGGGGGATAAGAAAAATATTAGCTTACTACTTTTTATATACGAACCGGGGGTATTTTACCAGTTTGAACTCATTCTCCAATGGGGACATGTATTTCCCAAAGAATAGAACTCTCCAAAAGCACACCTAGAGTTGTTGAGGATGGTCTTGCTAATGAATTTTAGTACACATGTCACTTAATTAACATAGAGATTTTAAAAGTACAAGAAAGCAAATGAGCTCATGGAATTGCTGTACATAAGTACTCCTAGAAACACACCAATCACTTATTCTTTCCAAATTGAATTTTAAAGTTTTTTTATCTAAAACAAAAGACACACATGATTAGGATATAATGCTTATTCTCCAAAGCAAAATGCGTACATGCTTAATAAATTCAATGGTCAACTTAATAAATCAAACATGGAAAGATTGAAAGAGAAGGGAATGCAATTTTTTTTCTTTAACCATTCAATAATTGTGCATTCATTTTAAAACCAAAATGAAGTGTACAATTTGCAATGTTCTTTAAAACCTTATGCATTCAAGATGGTGTGATTTATTTTAAGCCCATATATAAATATTCTTTGGCTTTTTCATTTTCCCTTAGTTATTCAAGATTACATGAGACAAGAGCATAAATTATTAATTTTAAAGCTACCAAACAAAATGTGAGTTCAATTTTTTCTAAGATAATTTAAATGCCATCAAACAAAAATACCCTATACAATGAACAAATGTGTTAGAAATTAGAACAACGGGTTCTCATAGGTCAAGATGTGTTCCTATAGTCCTTGGTTTACATTTACATAGCTTTGGGAGTTGTGCCATAAACTAGTAAAATAAAATAGTGAAAAATAAAAATAGACACCTGTGGACAATTTTACCACATAGTGTTCCCACAAGGGCTTGTTCCCATAGGAAGACTAGAGTGATCTTGCAGTGTCAACCTGTGTTCTCACAGAGTCAACTTGCATTCCCGCGGAGGTAGGATTGAGAAGGACTAATAGAAGTCATGAAGATAAGAAGAAGCATGTACTATATTTGATTAAATACTTGATCTTTGTTCCTTCAGGTTTATATAGGTTTTCTTGCAATCACAAGATTATAGATGCTATATGATTTTTGATTGTTGTATTGGTGTTGTCTAACTTGCTTCCTGCATGTTTAACCTGCAAAAAACAAAAAGAACTTGCAATAACACTAAAACACAAATGTTGGATTCATTAGTTTGTTTGTAAAACTAATAGTAAGCCAATGTAAGATGAAGGACTAACTTGTGAAGTGGTGTCCCACCAAGTGTGCCAAAATGTATGCAAGAGAGAGTAGTGTGCTAAGAATATGAAGAATAAACTAAGCATTCAAAAAATAGGATCTAAAAAAATAAATATGATAAACCAAAAGGAAATCCAACAATATGAATGAATACCTATGAATCTTTGTGTAGCCTCCTTAATGCTTTAATATGGTCGATTGATCATGGAAATATGCTCAATGGTGTGCTCAAACTTAAAAAATGGGTGAAAGTGGCGATGAATGTATAAAAAATTGGAGAATACTAATAGCACTTTGACAATATTTAGCTCTCAAAATAGTATAATAAATTTACTAAAAAGGTAGAAGATTTGTTAAGGATCAAGGGTTCAATTTATAGGCAATTGAGTGAGGAGTAGATAAAAATTCCTAATGGATAGTTAATTGAGTGAGGTGTGGAATAGACTTCTATGTTTAGAGGTGGATGGAGGAGATGTGGAAGGAGAGTGGACTTGGGCTCTAAGTTAGGGAGACTAAATTGTGCCTTGATCTGTGCAAGTGACTTGGAAAGGGATTTTAGACATGGATAAGGGAGTGATGTGTCTCAGTTAAGGTGGGTGAGGTGACTTAGTTGACTTGATGATTTGGCTGGTGGGTAGATTTGTTACAAAGAGGTTGGCAAAGGAGTTTAATTAAATAAATAAATAATTTAATTAAAAGGGGAATTATTGGTGCATGAGTTGGGTTTGGCTAACTGTAGTTTCAGAGGGTGTGTTTGTGGTTGGAGGGATTTGATTAATTTAATTAATTCAATAGAGAGGTGTTTATGGATTAAATTAAATGGGTTATAAATTTTTTTATTTTAATAGAGGAAGGGAGATTTGATTAATAAATTAGATTATTGGTATACATAAAGAATGATGAGAAAACTAAGTGCGAAAGGTAGAGCGCAAAGCTCCGTAGGTCACTGATAACATTCCATAACTTAGGATAGTTATTTCTATGATATTTCTGCTCCTTAGGATGATCCATCTACTTTGTGAGTTTCCATGTCTTTTTATGGCTGAAATAAGGATTTCATTCCCACTAGAAACTCATTTTCTACTTTGGAAAGGGTTTTTCTTGCTTCAATGGAGGGCCCAAGGGTTGTTTTCATGGCCAAATGTAAAAATAATTCCAATTAGATCCATCACCCTTCTGAGAGGAGAAGAATGGAGGAAAATGTTTTTTGTGCCTATACTTTTGCTCCAAGTGAAGATAGGGCTGGCCACAAGATTCAAAGATGGCTAGAAATAAGAATTTGTAGGTGCTTTCAACATGAATCCCGTCGGTAGCAATGGGAACAAATTTTGTTCCACTAAGGAAGGGATTGGTCAATAAAAATTTTGAATCTTTTTTTACAATTAGGGGCTAATGCTAACTCTAAACCTCATGTGGATAATCCCCAAAACTAGATTTGCAATAGGGTAGACCCCCTAGTGGCAATCACAACCCATACTAAAGATAAGGATCTCCAAAATCTAACCATCAGTAACAAAAACATGAAAAAATTGATGGAAACAATGTGAATCTCAGGGTTTGTTTACAAAATAGAGTGGTTTGAGCCCCATCCCCACTAAATTCTTTGTTTTTATGATCACGGTGTTGGGAGACTAGGTAAATATTACTGATCTCTCTAATAACACAATCTTTATTTATTGTTAAATAAAATAACTTAGAGATAAATTGTTTAATGAAACTCACTCTTTCTGGAAGGCCAACACGTTAAATTTTTAGAATGGAGATCTAATTCTAACAATCATAATTTCAATAATAAAAAAATAATGAAATGGGTTGCTTTCAAAAATTTGTTTGTGGAGCTCCTCCACAAGATTATTTTACGACAAATTTGGGACTCTTTGGGAGGTCTTAGAGGCACAGAAGAAAATTTAAAAAATGATGTGGATGTCAAATATTGGTTGAACTCAATATGAATGATTCCTCTCTTAAATCCCTTAGAATCATAAAAAATTAGTTTGTTTATTATTTTAATCTAGAAATTTCCTTGGATTCCTATGAGGGTCATTTTTATAGCTACCAAGCAACCATAATAATAATAGTTTTGAAGTTATTTTTCACAAGATTAATTTGTCCAAAAAATATTGGTTAAAGATTAGGAGCTCCTCTCCAAGGCCGATCTCTCCCACTATCCCCTCACTTAGTAGAAAATAAACTTTTGAGGGAGCCCTAAATGTATCTTTGCCATCTCTTTCTCACCTATGTAAAGGTCATAATTCAAATTTCTATTCTTCTCTAAACCCTTTGCGAGGATTCTCTATTATTAAGGGGAAGAATCTTTTTATTGATAGAGTAAGGTCATCTCTTCCTAGGAGAGAGGATAAAAACATAGGGATCCAAAATAAGGATAATATCCTAGCCTCTGACCCTATAAGCACTTTTGAGCAATCTCTAAAACAACCTGCTAACATGGGGGATCATATTGATAGTACTCAAGTAGATGGATATCGTATCTCCCATTCAAGAGAAGGATCCTCACACTCTAATATAGGGAGTCCTATCTCAAAAGGGTAAGTAGAGAAGAAAAATATGCCTTATGTGAAAGATTTACTTAGGGCATAATTAATACCTTTACAAAAGATGCTGTCAAAGATGGCTTAGACTATCAAAAGTAGGTTCTCATTGATTAATTGGTCACCCTAGGAGGCGAAGGCTACTCTATGGAAGATCATCATGTTGAGCTAGTAGAAATGGAAGAATTAGAAAAATTAAGAGCATTGAACAAACATATGCATCCTTAGCCTCTCCTAACTTATAAAGAATTTCTAGAAAAAGGGGAAGGAATTTTAGAAATGCTTTAGATTAACTAAGAGGTAGGGTGAATCAGTTATTCAGGGTCCAAATGTCCAATTCAAACTTTTCACCAAAAATGTGCCCATCAAACTATTTATTCATCCAAGCTTAAACTTTCCTATTCAGCAAGTTACTATAAATCAACATGCAAGCATAACACACAAAAAGATCAACACATAACATAGTGATTTACATGGAAACCCAATTTGGGAAAAACCACCAGTAACATCCTACTAAATTCTCACTCTTCTAAAGTGATACCTTGTGAAAGGCCTACCCTATTAAAGGCTATAACACACTGTTAAATGTGACCTTGTTAGAGGATTTATCCACCTTGTTAGAAGTGAGCTTGGTTAGAGGACTTTAGAACATTCACTTGGAATGCCACCTTGTTCAAGGATTTACAAATGGCTATTAAACTAGCCTAAGTCCATAGGATTTTACCTTAATTGATACAATTGCTAGAGAGTAACAATAAGGGGTTTTGACTTGATTACAATTCACAACTTATCTTGCAAATCTCATATCACTATTCAACTCATAACACTTTACCTGGCTTTCAATCTTTTGCAGTTCTGACAGCTTGTCCTCCTTTCGAGCTTTGTCTCCTTGAGTTTTCATCCTCAATGCACCAGTGCAATCATCTCTCTTTGACTACTTATCAAAGTAGAGTCTCTGTGCTTTGTACTTCCTTCTCCTAGATGCCTTCTTCTTGATACCCTTCAACCACTTTTCAATTTTGCACACCAGTAACTCTTGCTTCTTGGTCTGTGACTACTTAAATAGAAGTCTAGAATTGCTTTTCCCACTTGATTCTTTCCTCCTTTGATTTTGGTTCGAATGGGTTAGGTAGGATTCATTGAATCTAACCCACATTTTTTTTCCTCTAGAAACATCTTGAAGAATCCTCTTGAATTCGCTCAAAAATGGTTTACATAGAATTCTGTACCACTAGCTCATTTTCCTTATCCTCCAACTGGTTCACAAAATTCAAGGAAACAACTCTATCAGCTCAGATCTAGCAAATCTTTGACTTTTCCAATAATGTAGTAGCTCAACACTATTAAAATTCTAGTGCTCGACACATACTGTGCTACTCGGCATCAACTATGTTTTTACTTCACTCAGCACCTGAAGTTCACTCGGCACCTACTGAGATTTTTTGACACTTTGTTCCTTCTATATCACTTGGCACTTGAAATTCACTCGACACCTGAAGTTCACTTAGTACACACTAGATTTTACATTTGCTCAACTCCAACTTAGAATTTGCTTGGCTCAAACTAACTTGCTCGACACCCACTAATGAACTTAGTTTAAGCTTTGTATTCAACCTTGTTACAACTTATACTTCTAATGTTTTTAAGTGTGGCTCACCTCTGTATCTTTGCGTATGTTATCAATACATCATTTAACCATTGTCTTAGTTGATCCTTTCACTTTATTATAAAGTCATAACTCAACCTTTCTCTTAGGTGCTTTTGTTACATCTTGTTGATTAAATCCTCTTCATCAATCAAGTAAGTGATGGTACTTGGATCTTATAAGCAATTGTCATTCCTACAAATAGTAGGTTTGACATCAATGAAAAAACAATGATTGAAAACATTCTTTATCAATCAACTTCCTTCTTTTCAACAATCTCCCTCTTTGATCTTCAATAATGATCTTTTCAATTAGATTTCCAACAAAGAAATCCTTGAATGAACTAAAATCTTAGGCAGAAAAAGCTAAAGGGAAACAAAAATGAACTAATCCCTTTGAAGCAATGAATGGGAAGAGCCTTCTCAAGGTGACATGTTATTCCTATCTTGGAATCTTAGGGGCCTTAATGCCCCTAACAAACAACACCTTCTCAAATGTTGTCTTAATAAATATAAACCTAACATTGCTATTATACAAGAAACTAAAATGAACTCATTAGAAGTAGTGAAATTTAACAAGAAATTAGGATTTAGATGTATATGGGGATTCCCAACTAAAGGTTCCTTAGGAGGCTTGAACTTCATTTAGAACCCTTGCAACATTGGCACCTCCCGTATTCATGCATAAAAGAACTAGATGTTGGCCCAAGTTAATGATCTCAATACTATTTGATTTTCCCACTCTTTAATGTTAGAGTAAAACGTTAATTTAATTTAATTTATTAAATTTTCTTTATTCCCTTCTTAAGATTTCACTTTAAGCACCTTTTGCATTGTCATTTAATAATTAATTAGTAATTACTAAACCCCTCTTACATTTTAGGTTACCCTTTTTGGGTTTTGATCTCCTTCTATAAGGATAGATCATTTGTAATTATCTCGTATCTTTTTCATTTTTGAGAATACAATTTGTATATTTTCAGAGAAAACCCTCTCCTCTTCTTCTCTTTTTCTTCTCTATGATAGGTTTTTACATGCAGATATTCAAGGGCTTTGTGGATTTGTATTTTGTATTACTCAAATCCTTTATGGTATTAGAGCTTGATATGCTGCAACTTGTTCGTTATTGGAGAAAAAGGAGAATGAGGGTTTGACATAATAGATCTAGATTTTTTTGGGTATTTCTTATGAAAATAGGAGGGTCTCTAATTTTTGGAGCACTTTGAGGCCAACGAGACCTCACAGATGGATTCAGAAAGTGTCAAAACCCCTATTTTCATATAAAGTTTGTTAATTTTGGACAATGTTGATCCGGGAGGCAAATTTTTTTCACAGTAGGGCTGTATGACCTTTGCATGCAATCCAAGAAGGAAAAAAAATTTAAAATTACAAAAAAATTCATCTTTTGGCTACTGTAGTTAAAAAAACTGGCTAGTGGTCACCAAAATTGCTAGCAGTCCTAGTAATCACTAGCCATCGGCTAGCCTCCTTTGCTAGTAGAGACACCATGGCTTCACTTCTGTGCCACTCTGCTTGGCTACACTCCACCTCCACTACCTAGATGTCACTCTGTCATTGATCATCGGTAGTGAGTTTTTTAAAATTTTATTATTATTATTTTTATTAAAAAATAATAATTTTGTATATCTTATGAGGGCTATGTTGGTTTTTTCATGATATCTCAAGCATACAAGAGTATTTTCTCATTTTGAAAGAAGTGCCAAAAAGTTGGTTTTGAGATGGAGACGACGGATCAGGTATTTTTGGGATTTTTTTCCAGTTTGGTACCTTTTTTGGTGCTTGAAATTTGTTGATGACTTGTATCTTCCAGAGGGCATAACTTCTTCGTTATAGCTCCATTTTTAATTTTGATAAAAGTGTCAAAAATATCTTCTTGAGCACTTTTTAGATTCTCTGTTATTTAACCAATATTTTGTACTAGGCATTTGTGATTCATATCTAAAGCTATTTTTCTCTTTTCTTGTTTACATATTCTTTCAGTTAGCTAGGGTTTAGTTTATTGCATTGTGGGGGGCATTTTTATATTATTTTCTATTATTATATAAGCATATCAAAAAATTAAAAAACCCCCTATAAAATAATGGTCAAGACCTCTTCTTCTCTAGAACTTCTGACCCTTCATAATTACCACATTGGAAGACCTTGATGACTCAACTTCTCCAGTCAAAAGGGTTCTTCTCCAGTCAAAAGGGTTATGATCATGTTTAGACATCATGTAACCTATTTTTTAGAGGCTTTATGAGATCATGCAACATCAAAACAAAATGGATGAGGCAATCAAATTGATTGCATTATAGGTATCAAATATTCTACTCTTTCATTTGGACAGGTGCAATACTCCTCTAGCAATGTGGACCAAGCTTCATGGCTTGTTTGGTAGTGTGAATGAGTTTAGGGAACTTTAGATAGAGGTAGATCTTACCTCAATTGTGTTGGATTCCTTTCTGACTATTGATGAATTCTTGATAAAGTTTAATCAACAAAGATCCATGTTACAAGGTTGTGGAAAGATGAAGATTGATGTTGAGTGCATCTATTTTATTCTCTCTAAGCTTTGAGGGAATTTTTAGATATTTTCTTCCACCTTCTATTCCACCAAAGATACTTTGGGATAAATTTTCTATGCCTACTTTTGAGGTCTTTTGTGATTGCTTGACTAGAGAGAAGTCAAAGCTTAAAAGTTGGATACTATGATTGGTTCTAAGATGAAGGCATTGGTAGCTTAGACATCTACAAGAAAGTCAAAGTAGAAACCAAAGCACAAGTCAAATTTAGTAGGTAGTGAGAGTTCCTCCAAGCCTTCTATCAAATTAGATGCTTGAAAGGCCTCTCAGAAGGGTAATTCTTCTAACTCTGGTGAGTCTTCCTCCAAGACTAAGAAGTACATATGTGAACCTTGTAGCTTTTGTGGCAAGGAAGGACATCTAGTTTTTAGGTGTTGGAAACATCTTGAGGCATTAGAGGAGGCCATGCAACATTCTAGTATTGCTTCTTCAAAGTCTCCACCCCCACCTACAGGGAAAGGACATGCTCTTTCTACACAAGCATTGTCATCTACAACTTCTTGGATTTTTGATTTTAGAGCTTCCCATCATATGAAACACTCACCTAATTTGGTCACCTCACTTGCTTAGAGCGTTACTAAATAGATTGTAGTTGTTGATTCTTCTCAACTTTTAGTCACAAGTTTAGGTACTATCTCTTTAGAAGGTGGTTCACTACAGGATGTTCTCTTGGTTTTGGCAATTTCTATGAACCCTCTATTTATCTTTTAGGTTTGTCATTCAGGCTCTGGAAAGACAACTATGTTCTCACCACATGATGTGGTTATTCAAGACCTTCATGATCCTAACTTGGTTATTGCTATAGGGAGTGTTTATTTTCAGTGTCACTTATATTAGTTCGATGGCTTTGAGAGTTCTAATTCTATAGGTGTTTCTCTGATTTCTCATGCAGACACAATGAGAAAGCTTTGGAATGAGTATTTTGTCCATGTGAACTATAGATATCTACAACTGATGAGTACACAAAAGCTAGTGATTGGGTTGTCTTAGATCTCTTGTAGTGACGATGTGTGCCAAGGTTGTGCACTTGGAAAACATCACAAAGATCATTTTTTGATAGGTAGATCCACATGTGATAAGGAACCATTGGAGTTGACACATAGTGATCTTGTGTCATTTCCCACTCCATCTTTTTTAGGTGCTTGATATGTGCTCACCTTCATAGATGACTTCTCTAGATGCATATGGGTGTACTTTCTAAAGTGCAAGTTTGATGTCTTTGATTCCTTTCAAATATTTAAGACATTTGTGGAGAAGCAGTCTAGTCTTTCTGTTAGGTGTATACACACTAAAAATGGGGGGAATATGTGAATTAGTCTTTCAAAATTTTTTGCACTAAGCATGGTTTACAACATCAGTTCTCTATTCCCTATAAACCTAAGTAGAATGGGGTTGCAGAGAGAAAGAACAAGACATTACAGGAGATGGCTAATTATATGATTCAGTCTAGATTTATGAGTTCTTCATTCTAGGCTGAAGCTATCAATTATGAAAACTATATTTAGAATTAGATGCCTCATAAGGTATTGCAACACATGATTCTTGAGGAGGCTTGGACTCATGTCAAGCTTGATGTTTTACTTTTTGCATTTTTGGTAGTGAGGCTTGGGCATTTATTCTAGATGCTCAATGGAAAGCCATGGATAAGAAGAGTTGACCACTCATTTTTTTTGGCTACCATGAGGATGTAAAGGTATATAGGTTGTTTGATCTTGATTCCAAAGATGTTTTATTTTAGTGAGATGTTCAGTTTGATGAGCGTTATCCTGCAATGGATCTTGCACCTCTAGCTTCTTCCTCACTATGTAGTACTTCTTCTACTCCTCTACAAGATTACACATCCTTTGAGGAAGATATAGATATTTATCCCCATTTACTACCTCCACTAAATGTTCCTCAATTTCCCAAGTGGTCTTGTGATACTATTGATGCAGCTAGACCTTTGGCAGGTGATCCTACAGATACTCATCATTTCATGCTCAGACTGCTAGTAGTGGCCTTTTGAGTCATGCCATTTTAGATGATCCTTAAAATTTTTCATAGTTTATAGGAAACTTAGAGTGGGATAGGGCTATGGATGAGGAGTACTCTTCTTTGATGAAGAACCACACATGGGATCTTTATCATCTTCTAAAACGAAGAAAGTTGGTTTAGTGTTGTTGGGTGTATCGTAACAACTATACCTATAGATGGTTCTATTGATACGTACAAGGCATGTATTGTTGCAAAGATTTTTTCATAGGGTGAGGGTATTAATTACTCTGAGACCTTTTCCCTAGTTGTCAAGATGAATTCTATTTTCCTTGTACTCTCTCTAGCAAGTTCACAGGGATGGACAATTTATCAAATGGATGTGAAGAGTTCTTTTTTGCATGGAGACCTTCATGAGAAGATCTATATGGAGTAGCCTCATGGTTTTGTGTAGGACTCTTCATTAGTATGAAAAATTTGGAGGTTTTTGTATGGTCTCAAATAGGTCCCCAGGGCTTGGTATGAGAAGATGGACTCCTTCTTGCTTTCTTCACAGTTCACTTGGTGTCATTCCGACCCTACATTTTACATTTAGTGTCATGGAACTGACTTACTAATACTTGTGCTTTATGTTTATGACCTCATCATCATAGGAAGTTCAATCACCATGATAGAAAGTGTTCAAAAAGCATTGAGAGAGTAGTTTGAGATGATAGGCCTTGGACTTCTGCGCTATTTTTTGGGCCAATAGGTTGTTCAGTCTTTAGAGGGGATATCCATACTCTAGTAGAAGTATGCTCTTGATATGCTTCAAAGATTTAGCATGCTTGATTACAAGCCTAATCCCACACATTTTTAGTTAGGTAATGTTTAATCTACCACTTGCTCTACTCCTACAATGGATTCCACTCTATACAAACAACTTTTGGCTAGTTTCTTGTATCTGACACACACACATCTTGATATTTGCTTTGTGGTTGGTCTTGTCTCTCGATTCTCCCATGATATACATGAGAGTCATTGGAAAGCTTCCAAATGTATCTTGAGGTATATTAGAGGTACAACATGCTATGAAATTTACTACACATTAGGGGATCCTCACATTGCTAGTTTTATAGATTCTGATTGGGCTGGTGATATTGATGATCACAAGTGTACTTCTAGTTTTGTATTTTGTCTTGGTTTTGGTCCTATCACATGGTCTTGCAAGATGAAAGATACTCACACATTATCCTCGAGGGTAGCTATATTGGCTAGTCAGGAGGTTTTGTGGCTTTGATAGTTGATGAGAAAGTTTGGATTTTCTCCTAATAGTCCCACCTTTCTGTAATGTGACAATTAGAGTGCTATACACATTTCATGTAACCCAATTGAGCATTATCAGACCAAGCACATTGAGCTTCACATGCACTTCATCAAGAATCTCATTTAGGATGGAGCCTTGAGCTTGGAGTACATTCCTACTGTTGAAAAGGTTGTAGACATCTTCACTAAACCTTTTGCATCCCTAGGGCATCTTCAGCTACTTTCTATGCTTGGGGTGAAGGAAGTTGTCCTTGGAGGGTCTCACTGATGAGTCCTTCCTTCCTTCTTTTTCTACTATCTCTTTTTGGATTAGAGCCTTTCCCACTGGGTTTTCTCTATTTCTACATTTCATAGAGATTTGGTTGTGAATGGGTACCTTATTAGGCCTTGTTGCCAGGACCCAAGTTTTCTGTTAGCATTGCATTGTAGTTTCCTTGCTCTTTCTACATTGTTTGTAGTTGCATTGTTTCTCATCTTAAGGGGGGGTATTAGAGTAAAGTGTTAATTTAATTTCATTTATTAAATTCTCATTATTCCCTTCTTAAGGTTTCACTTTATGCACCTTTGCATTCTCATTTAATAATAATTAGTAATTATTAAATCCCTTTTACCTTTTAGGTTACCCCTTTTGGGTTTCGATCTCCTTCGATAAGGATAGATCATTTGTAATTATCTTACATCTTTTTCATTTATGAGAATACAATTTGCATATTTTTAGAGAAAACCCTCACCTCTTCTTGTCTTTTTCTTCGCTACAATAGG
The DNA here is from genome assembly GCA_028749045.1 of Cupressus sempervirens. Taxonomy (NCBI): domain Eukaryota; kingdom Viridiplantae; phylum Streptophyta; class Pinopsida; order Cupressales; family Cupressaceae; genus Cupressus; species Cupressus sempervirens. The sequence goes on along the minus strand of CM053785.1, from coordinate 124,063,898 downwards.
TTTTTACATGTAGATATTCAAAGGTTTTGTGGATTTATATTGCATATTGCTCAAATCCTTCATTTAATTTGGATGGCCATGTCTTAACTCTAGATAAAAGGAAGGCATGACAAGAATTAAGAACTTGTCTTTATGCCCTTAGTCAATTTTGTACCTTAGGAGATGATTTTAATGGTATCACCTCACCCTCATAAAACAAAGGAAGATTGTTAAAATTGCCTCAAACTTCCTTTAGATTATAATCATTGGATCAACTCTAATTCTTTGTTGGAAGTTTCCTCAATAGAAAACTCCATCACCTAGAATAACATAAGGCAAGGTTTCTATGAAACAACATAAAAATTAGATGGATTCTTCTCCTAGGGTAACTTCCTGGATCAAATTTCTTATCTCAAATATGAAACCCTACCTTTCTCAGGTTGAGATCATTTCCTTGTTCTCCTTAATATTTTTATGGGAGAATCCCCACCTAGAAATCTATTCAAATTTAAGAAAATGTGGTTCCTCAAACCCTCTCTTCTACCCCTTTTGGAGATTTGGTGAGAGAAGAAAAAGTCTTAGGTTCCAAAATGTATAAACTAAAATTAGAAGATATTATGGTCAAGGATGAAGTTTTCTAGAGACAAAAATCTAGAGATTTTTGGCTCAAAGTAGTAGATAAGAACACACATTTTTCATAATAGTACAAGGCTTCATAGAGCATAGAATAAGGTTACCAGGATCTAAAATGAGATAGGATTGATCTTAGGAAACCCCTCAAAGGTGTTAGAGGAGGCTTCCTCCTTTTTTGAGAAAATTCTTTGCGATAATTCCTCATCTTCAAGTCAGAAAGAATTCATTAATAATATTCCTATTTAACTATCCTAGAGTAGAACAAAGCACTCTTGGAAAAAATTACTAAGAAGGAAGTAGAAAAAAATTCTTAAATAGATGACTTTGGATAAATCTCCTTGGTTAAATTACTTTACAACTAGTTTTTAAAACAAATGTTGGCATTTATTAGGAGATGAAGTTATAGAGGCTTTGGAAAGAGTCCACAATTTAGGCGAATTCCTAAGGGAAATTAATCCTACTTTCCTAGCTTGAATACCTAAACAAGAATCTCCTAAAATCTTTAAAGACTATACACCAATAGCTCTCTAGATTTATTTGTACAAATTGCTAACAACAAATTTAGCAAGCAAGCTTTAGAATATTCTTCCACCTCTCACTAATAAGGAAAAAACTAGTTTCACTCTTGGCAGATCTATTTAAGATGTAGTGGTAATAGCTTAGGAAATTATGGATTCTCTACAAATATCCCCAAAATGCTTATAAAATTGGATATTATTAAAGAATATGATAAAGTAAATTGGTGTTTTCTTTGCAAATGTCTTCAAGCTTATGCCTTTACTAAACAATGGATCAACTTAATTTTTGAATGCATCCTCACCCCTAGATTTTTGGTTCTAGTAAATGGAACCCTAGAAGGATTCTTTGCTTCATCAAGAGGACTAAGGAAAGGGGATTCTCTATCCCCATTCTTTTTTATCCTTATGTCTAAAGCCCTAGGAAGAGCATTCCAAATAATTTTCTCTAACAATCTACTTAAAGGCATTCAACTAGAAAGGGAGGAGGATCCCACTACCCATCAACAATTTGTAGATGACACAATGTTGTATGGTGAAGCAAGCATCTTAGAAGCCAAAACCATAAAAATGTTGATCAAATAAGTAAGATTGACAAATGAGTGTCAACACACTTAACCATCTTCACTATACATGCCAAGTATACAATGGAAGCCAAGTCAGAACTCTAACACATGCCGAGTTATAGATAGTGCTCAGTAGATCAAAAGATAGTATGTGCTGAGCAAAGTAGAAGTCTAATGTATGCCAAGCATTGCAAAGTTAATAGGAGTCAAGTGATTTATAAATCAGTAGAAGTCGAGCAATGCTGGAAAACTAATAGGAGCTGAGTAACTAGGAAACACAGTGGATGCTGAGCAATCTAGACTAGATGGTGCCAAGCATTAGTATTACTTCATGTGTCGAGAAATGCAGGATCAACATGAAAGTTTGTGAAATCACAAGCCAAGATGTAAAATAGTTATGCATGACTCATGATAGGATAAAAGGATAAGATCAAATCCTCTCAACCACCTATGAAATCTTCATGCAGCCAATGAAAAAATTGGAGACTGCATGCAGCCAATGGGTGAATTTTTAGGATTTGAGCAAGAACACTTGAACCAAGGATGCATAATGAACTACTAATCCATATAAGGGAGTCTTGATGCCATTGAACAGAGAGTTAAAAAGAAGAAGGAAAAGTAGAGCCTATTATTAAGGTCATTGCAGAACATTTGGTGTCAAAGATTTAGTGGAAAGGACGAAATTTACACATCTAGTTGATTAGAAAAAAATAAGGAACACAATTAGCAGATCAGATCTAGCAGAGATCAATTATAGAAGAGCAAATCAAGAGCCTAAGATCAACATTAGAGATTGCATTAAATCAGGTATATTAGTCTAATACTCTCTCACAATTGTATTAGGAATTTGGAAATCCTATTGACTTAGGTGGGTTTAACAGCCTTATGTAAATCATTTAATAGGGTGACACTTCATGTAAAGTGTTTTTAAATCCTTTCAATAGGTCACATTTGACAGTGTGTAAAGCCTTTAATAGGGCAGGCCTTTAACATGGCAAACCATCAGAAGTGGTTGAAATCAATTGCTGCAGTAATTTTGTGGGTATCATCCCCACCCCAGTTTTACCTTCTTATTCCTAGAGGGTTTTTGGGTCACCAAAATCTCAAGTGTTATGTGGTGATGCATGTTTGCTTCTCATGATTTTTTAATGTTTATATGCATGCATGTTAATTTTAGTTATATGTTATTAAGGATTTAAAACAAGAGAAAAGGCCAATACTTCTGATTCACCCCCTCTCTCAGAAGAACTCTTCCCATTAAGACATTCCAAAAATTGGTATCAGAGCCAAATTCTCTTAAGAAGAAGCTTAATAGCTTGGAGGAAAATATCTGAAGATGGAATTCTTCAAACTTGGGAAGATCATTGAGAACCAGGTGATAGGTGTGCATCTCGCTCTACACAAGGTAGACGAAGCTAGAGAGGAATTAAGAAAATCCTTAAAAAGAAGGAAGGAAATAGCTATAGCCAAAAATGATATTCACTACAAGGAAATTGACATCACACAAGTATTTGTCAAAGGAGATTCCAACAAATTTGATACAACAATAGCAGAACTGATGGAGAAAAATAGAGTTCAAGTAGGAGAGATAAGAATTCTTAAGATGGAGGATGAATCACAGGCCATGATGCTATGTGAAATAACTGAGCAAAAGAAAAGAGTAGTTGAGGATAGAATCATGATGGAAGATGACAAAAGAAATCTTGCAAATAGACTTTAAGAAAAATGTATTGAATTAACAAGGATCTCAAACATGTAGATGGATACACTTGACCAACTGATGAATCTTCATCATGAACTCAATATGAAAGATATTGAGATCTCTACTTTGAGGATGTAGAATGAACAACTGTAGAATGAATTGAAGAGAGAAACAAAAATATTAGAGAATCTCAACAAGTCAAGTGAAGCTATCAAGTACTTTGAACAGTTACTGAAATTCCCAATATCAGCCTATGATACATCAGGACTTGGATACACCAGCACTAAAGTTGGTGAATCATCAAAGAGTATTGAGCAAAGGAGTGATAAAGGTAAGGATCCTAAACCCACTTTTCATTACTATAATAAAAAGGGGCATATTGCTAATGTTTGTAGGAGTAGAAGGATCAATTAGCCAAACACACCCAAACGCAAGGGTTACTGTCACAAGTGCAACATGCAAGGTCACATGACACAAGACTGTAGGTCTAAAGTCACAAGGACACAAAGATTTGATGGACACTACCATAATTGCAAGAAGTATGGATATAGAGCCTTTGAGTGTAGATCAAAGCCTATGTGAACACCAAATCAACATGTAAGGAGGGACAACTATGTACACCATTACAATTGGGACTACAATACAAGGAAAAGCTGTCACTATTGTCAAGAGTATGGACATATACCCCAAAATTGCATCAGAACACATTTCAAGGGGAACTATAAAAGATGGTTGAACCAAACTACTTGCTTCAGTTCTTGAAAACTAGACATGTCAGTAGGAATTTTCCAACAAAGGCCAAGGAACCCAAAATTGAAGTAAATAAAGGCAACGAAAAAGTTGAGAAGGCACACATCAGAACAGATGTAAAGAAGACATGGCAGAAAAGAGATGGACCAAGTACATCCAATGAAAGGGTCACTTCACCCAAGAGGTTAAGTGATCATATCTCATTCAACTAATCACAAGATGAGCCTATGGGGCTGATACATCTAAGGAAGTATCATACATTAGTCCTAAATAGAGAAGAAGTACTGCAAAGTATAAATTTGCATGAGATAAGATGCCAAGACAAAATTTGATCGGTGATGCCGAGTTGTTTTGGTTGATGAGTGAAACTACTTTGGAAGTCGAGTTAAGAAGTCTAGTGGGAGCCGAGTAAAACTATAGTGGTTGTCGAGTTATTGACAAAGTTAGAAGATGCTGAGTGAGAATAGTTGCCGAGTAAAATGGAATGGATGCCAAGTTGAAAATCTTTGGAAGTCGAGTGACAGGTGAAGGTACAAAAATACATTAAATGTAAGGTTTTTGAGTCATTTAAAGGTGAAAATTGATTCATTTTGAGCCATTCAAATGAAGAGCGATTACCAGGAGAACAATTGAGCAATTTTCAAGCATTCAATCAGCAATTTGTAATGATTCATCATCAACCCAAGAGATCTCAAGCATTTAACCAGGTATTTCCTTTAGGTGTCGAGTTGTACAGTTTGTGAAGTTTACTTTAAATGTTAAACCTTAGTTCAGTTAAAATGGCATCTAGTTCAAAGTCGACCCAATGAAAGGAAAGCCATGAGATTCAACTAGTTAGTAATGAAGTTAAACAACCCGAGTTTAGGCCCATACAAGAGTTAGCATACAAAAATGATCCTGCAGGTGCATTGTCTATGATCCTCGAAAAAGTTGTTATGTTCCAAGACATGCATAAGTGTTACAACTGTAAGATTGGAGCCATAAGAGACCTAGAAATCTTCAATGCCTATGATAAACTCTGTGATAATGGTATATTAAAAGATGAGTTTTCAATCATAGAAAAGAAGGGTTTAACCAAAGCCCTAGTTTTTTCAAGCATTTTCAAAATTGAGTGGATATGGATAGTACTTAGTAGAATTCATGATGAATAATTCTAGTTAGAGCAAGGAACAATCAAAATAATCAAGAAAATTGTACATAGGGTTACTAGTTTTCCAACCCTAGATCGGCCAAAGACATAGAGAAGTGACAAAAAGGAAACAATAAAGAAGAATAGAGGTGCAAAATGGAATAACAGGGGAATGACAATTGACACAGTAAAAGACCCCCTATTAGATTTTTCTATGAGGGTCATATCACACAAGTTTGATCAATCTAGTAGGTTGAATAGTGTAGCTTGCATAGCAGTGGATGTGGCATATAAGCTTGTAAAGAAAGACCACACCTATGACCTTGAAGAGCTCATGTTGCAGCAGATAAATGAAAATCTTGGAGCCATCAAAAAGTCTAAGGGAGCACAATGAAAATTTTGGTCAGTGTTGGTATGCATGTTCTTTTATGTGATGAAGGAATTTCGTTCATTTGGCAAAGTCAACTGGAGTTAGAATAAAATAATTGTTGATCAAATAAATGATTTTATTGCACCAATGGGAGATAGATTTGATGATCAAATGTCTATCTATTTTGATGATTTCAAGAATGTAATGAAGAAAAGAATGATGATACCAGTCTCATTGGTGAACAAACATGTAAATGACATATGCTTTCTTGTTGACATTGATTATACTTACATCTAAGTAGTCCTTCCAAGAGTAAGATGGCTCAGACCATTGGGATATGAACTTGATGTTGACCAAGCTTCAACCACCATCACAACACTACTTGTAGAGGAGATGGATAAAATTGCAAAGGCATTTGGAACCTATGACACTGTCAGATCAAGAGTTGTTACAGAACTCAAAACAGCCACAACAGTGAAAAAGAAGGAGAAGCTAGTAAAGAAAATTAAGAAGAAATTTGGTGTTGAAGCAACAAGTGCAACAGAAGAAGTAGAGGAGATTAGTGATGATGAAGAGGAAGGTAATGATGAGAAAGATGAAGATGAGCCAGAACAAGGGCCACTTGAATTGACACAAGGCCAAGTTGAAGACAAAGATGAGAGTGCTGAGGAAGAAGAAACCAAGGAAGCACCCATCAAAGGCAAAGTCATCAAAAGGAAGGCAAAAAAACCTCCTTCTCCTTAGCCTAAATCAAAGAAAGCTACCATGCCAGCACCCAAGAAGCCAAAAACCAGGGCTATAACAAGGGCTTCCACTCAAAAGACAAACAAAGAGACAACTACAAAGAAGAAGAAGACAACCAAGAAGGCACAAGAAGAGCCAAGAAAAAGAAAAAGAAATGTGGCTCAACCTAGTACTGATGAGGAAGTTCAGACTAGAAAGGTAAGTCATCCTCCTAAGTCTTCAACTGATACTTTATGTGAAAACATTAGGAATGGAGACTTAAGTAACATGGAAACGATTGACTTCAATAAGTTCACTAAAGAGGAACAAAATAGGATAGAAGAATCAGTCTATGCAATGATGGCACAATTCAAGTATACACCTCTTGAACTAGATGGACAATTGCCAAAAGAATTGTCTAAAATTGTAGAAGATAGATCGTATTTCTATTTGAAAATGGAGAAGGAGATGAGAGAATCAACCCTAGCAAGCATATTGCCTGATTTGACAAGGAAACAGATAACTAAAGTAGTCAAAAGGCATATCACTAGGTTTACACCTAAGTATAGGGCATTCTCCATTCTCCAAAAAAAAATTGAAGAAGCTGTACAAAGAACCACAAGATCGTGGAAGAATTTATATAAGAAAATTGAAGATGTCCTTGAAGAGGAATACAAAGAAGAAGCTACTGCTAAGCCAAAAGAGAGAAGAAGGAGGAGAGAAGAGAAGACAAAAGTAGAGAAAAAGGTTGAAGAGGAGGAAAGCAAAGATACTAATGAGAAACAAAGTGTGTAAGACACACAACTTCGACCTCCTAGTCCTCCTGAATCTACTACCACACTTGTAGAAATCATAAAGATTAAAGATGTTGTTGACATCTCAAGTAAAAACATCAATCCACTAACTATAGAGGATCTCACTAAGATCCTTGACCAAAAAACTCTTCAAGCACAATTGTGTGCAAATCCTATCTTGGTTAGTGTTGAAGAACTAAAAAAGTTAGTAGATAAACTCAAAGAAGCCAAGGTGTCACCACAAGAACCACCTCAAATCACTCAAATTACTGGACTTTCATTTCTACCACCTCCATCACCACCAAGAATAGCCATGCAAGCACTTCAAGAAATGAGTGCAACAACAAGGGCAGATACAAGTATAATAGTATAGACAGTGAGTACACCCCTAGCCACAATGACACAAGAAGAAGAAGATAAGCAAGAAGAAGAGGATATGGAAGAAGAAGAGAAAGTAGAAACACAAGATGTGGAGCAATCTACAATACAAACATTGATTGAACTACCTAAAATAGGTACTCCTACCAAACTTGTTCAGCATCCAAGTACTAACATGTTGACCTTACAAGTCAAGACACCAGGCTCAAGTTCTACTAGGGTAGCCAAGACCATTCATTATGGTATTCCTAAGCTTGATGAAGAAATTCAAATACCCTATTATGATTCAAGCACTTTAACTAAGGAAAAGATGAATGAGATACAAAGTGCATTGGACAAGAGAAGGACGCAAGAGGCATTGAGGAAAGAGTTCAAACACAAGAAAGTAATCAATGAGATCAAGGATATATTCATGGATGCCTTTAGCCTACAACCTCCAGATGCAAGTAGGCCAATCCTTGAGCAACTATCTGATATAGTTGACCAAGTGAATAATGAAGACCATGACACAACTGCAAAGCTAATGGAATGGTTAGAAAAGAAGTTTCTAGGCAAGGTCAACCAAAAGATAGCTAAATGACATTATTTTGGGATGGTTGACCTAGCCAAGAAATTGGATAAGGTAAAGATTGTATTAGGGAACATCTTTTCCCTCTATAACAAATTGTGTGATTTTTTCAACTTCACACATGAAATAAACCAGAAAATACTGAGCTTGGAAAGAGGTCTCCAGATTTCCAACACGCAGCTGCCAACAAATCCAGCTAATAGTGAGAAGCATTTTTCTCAAACACTTCACACTCAAAGGGAATTAGCTGCATTAACATCAGAGGAGATTACCATTAAAGAAAAGCTGATGTAGATTCAAGCCTCAATTACTCCTCACTTGGAGGTATTACACAAGGAGAAAATGTATGCTGAAACAGTCCTCAAGAAAGATTTGAATATTTCTACACATGATGGACTAGTAGATCTAGTAGTAGAGCTTGCAATCCAACACAAGTCATTGGATATTGCATTGAATAATTGGGATGTAGCTCTCAAAATACTCCTTGAGGTTAATCAAACCTTTTTGGCCAAGCATGGCATTACTATTTAGAACGCTTTGACATCAATGTCAAAAAGGGGGAGATAATATTCTAAAGGAGGAGATATATTAAAGGAGAATAAATTAAGGGGGAGTAATCATTACTCATAGAAGGAAATATGCAATTTGTGGGCACAATTCAATTACCAAATTTTGAAATTTTGACAAATTTTGATCAGGTTGATTTCACCTCACTTCATTCATTCATTTTGAGAATAAAGTTGAATGATTGTAAATAGCAAAAAGGGGAGATAAGTAATAATGAAGTGGAAGGGAGATGCAAAATTTTGGTAATCACATGAAAATAGGGTCATCAAACAAGATCAGAAGTTAAGAACAGATCAAAAACAAAAAACATAAGGCACAATGGCACAAGACATCAAAATTCATGACATGATCAACTCATGGGGAGTCATAAGGTATATTGTTATTCACAATATCTTTTTGAAAATTTTTAAGTAAAGAATGGATACACAAGGATTGGATGATGAATGATTAGTTAAGTGTTTTTGACACTCATGTCAAAGGGGGAGATTGTTGATCAAATAAGTAAGATTGACAAATGAGTGTCAACACACTTAACCATCTTCACTATACATGCTGAGTATATAATGAAAGCTAAGCCAGAACTCTAACACATGCCAAGTTACAGATAGTACTGAGTAGATCAGAAGATAGTATGTGCTGAGCAAAGCAGAAGTCCAATGTGTGCCAAGCATTACAAAGTTAATAGGAGTCGAGTGATTCAAGAATCAATTAGAAAACTAATAGGAGTCAAGTAACCAGGAAACACGGTGGATGCCGAGCAATCCAAAATAGATGGTGCTGAGCATCATTATTACTTCATGTGCCAAGAAATGCAGGATCAACATGAAAGTTTGTGCAATCACAAGCCAAGATGTAAAATGGTTATGCATGACTCATGACAGGATAAAAGGATAAGATCAAATCCTCTCAACCACCTATGCAATCTTCATGTAGCCAATCAGAAAATTAGAGACTGCATGTAGCCAATGGGTGAATTTTTAGGATTTGAGCAGGAACACTTGAACCAAGGATACATAACAAACCACTAATCCATATAAGGGAGTCTTGACGCCATTGAACAGAGAGTTAAAAGGAAGAAGGAAAAGCATAGCCTATTATTAAGGTCATTGCAGAACATTTGGTGTTAAAGATTTAGTGGAAAGGACAACATTTACACATCTAGTTGATTAGAATAGAACAAGGAACACAATTAGCAGATCAGTTATAGAAGAGCAGATCAAGAGCCTAAGATCAGCATTAGAGATTGCATTAAATCAGGTGTATTTTCTAATACTCTCTCATAATTGTATTAGGAATTGGGAAATCCTATTGAGTTAGGTGGGTTTAACAACCTTATGTAAATCCTTTAACAGGGTGATACTTCATGTAAAGTGTTTGTAAATCCTTTCAACAGGTCACATTTGACAGTGTGTAAAGCCTTTAACATGGCAGGCCTTTAATAAGGCAAACCATCAGAAGTAGTTGAAATCAATTGCTGCAATAATTTTGTGGGTATCATCCCCACCCCACTTTTACCTTCTTATTCCTGGAGGGTTTCTGGGTCACCAAAATTAAAGTGTTGTGTGGTGATGCATATTTTCTTCTCATGATTGTTTAATGTTTATATGCATGCATGTTAATTTCAGTTATATTTATTAAGGATTTAAAACAAGAGAAAAGGCCAATACTTTTGATTCACCCCCCCTCTTAGAAGCACTCTTCCCATTAATACAGTCCAAAAAAAAACCATTCTTAATAATTACATGGAAGTATCTAGTCAAGAGATCAACCTAGCAAAATTAGAAGTTTTCTTTTTTAACACCACCCCCTCTTTACAAGTAAGCATCTGGAAAATCCTCAATATCAGAGTTAGCACCTTTTCTTGTAAATACCTTGGGTTCTAGCTAGAAATAGGGAGAAAATAATCAACTAGCAAGGTTAATCTAATTAGTAAGGTCAAGACAAGATTTCAATTATGGAAAGGTAAATGATTTTCTTTGATAGGAAGACTCACTATGCTAAAATTAGTGTTAATAAGCATATCTATTTATCATCTCTCAATAACTAATTTGTATGTTCAGAATAAATATTCCTTAAATAATTTTTATAGAGATTTCATGTGACAAGGCTATGATAACAAATATTAAATTACCATTATTGGCTTGGGAGAAGGTCTATAGGCCAAAGGATAATGGAGGTTTTGGGATAAGAAACATCAAAGATCAAGCTTTAGTCCTTGGGGCTAAATTGGTATGGAGAATATTTATAAATCCTCATCTAAACTGGGCCACAATCCTTTACAATAAGTATCTTGATCCATTGGATCCCTTAAGTCTCTTTAAAATACAAAATCCTTCGATGGGATTGGGCATTTGGAATTTCATGCTCAAATGAAAATCTATCATCTTAGACATAATTACATGGAATGTAGGAAATGAGGAGAAGGTAAGATTTTGGATTGATTCTTGAGAAGGATATCCTATTATTATTAAGTTAGGTAACTTTATTTTAATTTGAGATGTCTTAGAAGAAGCTTGGGGCCCTTTCCTAAGAAACTATGTGGTCATAGATAATTATTCCCCAGAGGGTTGGCATTGGAATTTCTTCCACAACCTTAAGGCCCCATAGTCTAATAAGAATCTTTCGCTATACATTCTTAAAAACAAAACCTTGGCCCTAACAAAAAAGAAGAAGGATAAACTAATTTTGGATGGGTCCAAATTAGGGGAATATATAGTAACAAATGGGTACAATTGTTTGATTAAATATAGAAATCTCCCTAAAGTGGAACTAAAACAGATCTTGTGTTGAGATACCCTTTACCTCCCTAAGGCAAGGGCCTTCTCCTAGTTCATCCTTTAAGAAAAAATCCTAATGACTAATAAATTTAGAAAAATGGGCTATGAAGACTCCCTTCATTCTCCACTCTATGAAAAGGAAGAGGAGTATCCCAACCACTTAACTATAACTATGCTAGCCAATGCTAGAACTAGTTCATGAAAAATATGTCTTGGAAATAAACTCTACCTAATTCTGTTTGATATCTTTTCTTTTCTTGGCTCATCTTGCATAAAGAGAGTAGTTTCAGGGGTTTATGGATTATTTCTCCTTCCATAATCCTATAGGAATTATGGAAGGAGAGGAACAAAAGAATTTTTATAGATATTAAGAAGAACTATCAACAACTTATTCTTGAAATGAAAAAATTGATTATTAAAGTTATTAACAGTAAGATATGCAACAATGAAGGATCCCACAAAGTCTTGACTTAGTGGGATGATTCTATGAGACACAGGTGGTTGGGACTAAAAATTCCCCCTTCATGGGGGAAAAAAATGAAAGTGATAAATGTGTTTGGAACCCTCCCCAAAAAGGCTAGGTAACAATCAACTTTGATGGAGCTTCTTGGGGGAACTTGGGTGTTGCTAGCATAGGTTGTTATATAAGAGACCACAAGGGTGATATTTTAAAACAGTTGTAAATTCATCATATTTGCATCCAATAATGAGGTAGAGCTAAAAGCCTTGGTGAGCATCCTTTGGTTCTGTTCCCTATTCAAATTCCAAAACATTGAAATTGAAAGTGACTTAGATATAATCATTAATGCTCTACAAAAGTGCTCCATGCCTAACTAGAAATTGAACTCTTTGCTAACTAAAGACTTAGAGTTCCTTTCATCTTTTAAGCATTTTACTATGAATCATATCTAAAGAGAAGGGAACTCTCTGGCTAATCAGTGGGCAAATGAAGGAGCTGTTGGCTCAAATAAGGCCAATATTTCTCAAAGCCTTTGGTTAGAAGATCTTCTAAGTAGGAATGACTTCATAAGTGATCTTCATATTCTAACCCCTTGATAACAATTATGTCTCATTTTATTAGATTTCTCATGGAGGTTAGACTAGTAAGTTAAATGGAAGGTTTAAAATAATATCTTAATTTCTAATGAACTTGTTATGACTAGACATTTATTATATTCAACACTTTAGGTATTTTTAGTAGCTTTTATTAAGGGATTTTTGGATCCACATTTTTAACCCCTCTTTTATTATGTCTTTTTTTTATTACCAATTTTAATCTTGGATGTACTTCTAGTGAAGGGTGAATTACTGCTTACACAAGGTGGCCAACACCTTCCATGCATACATTAATTCACATCTTGTGTGGATCTTAAATACATTTATTCACCTGAGGCAAGTGGTAAGTTGGGAAACCTTTCTCCACAACAATTTATTAAGGAATGTTGGTCACTTCGTTTGCATTTGAGAACTATGGATACTCTAATTAATATGCTCTCCTACAAGGCTCATGGATTTCAATAAGCCCATTAAGATTGAGAGAATCATGTAGTTCATCCCTATTAGGAATAAGGTTATTTAGGGAGTTTTTCTACAATGCTTAGGAACCTAGTATATCAATTTTCGTAATAGGTTTTTCTCTAATGTGGACATAGTGACCATGTTCATAGTAGTAGTCTATATTTTTATGCTAATAATGATATTATATCTAGTATTTTTTGTGAATTATTTGATGATCACTTGTTGGGAGATCTCAACATTGTCCTTATTAGCATTAGAGGAGATCTCACCATTCCTCTTGCTGCTAACTATAATCTTCTTTATATTAGGGTGGCACCTATTCCAACCTACTCAATTATCTTTACTGAGGATGAGCTTGTAGGAAGATAGAGAAGTTTATTTGAGAATATTAGGTTTCTCCTTTATTTTTTTGCTATATTGGACCCCATTGATTTGGACTAGCTAGAGCACTACTTTGAAGAAGGGATTCTACATGAGTGAGCCTTGAGAGTCACCATAGAAAATCTTTGAGAAAATTTTAGGGAATGAACACTTATTTTGTAATTCTTTTCTCTCTCTCTCTCTTAGTTGGTTAAATCTCTTCAAAAGGAACCTTTTGGAAGAGCTTATAACTATTATCAATGCCAGACTTTGTTTAAAATATTACTAGCTGACCCTCATTTATATTTTTTGACGGGCTTGTCAGTAATTTAGTAATATAAATTTTTAATGGAGCCTACTGGTTGGCCAATAAAATGAATTTGTATCTAAGGACTAGGCACCCTTTTTATGTTGATAATGTTACAAATATATAGTACTAAGAGGGGAGGGACTAGGGGGGTGGTTGGTGAATCAATATTCTACAAATTTTTTTGCACAACTGAATATTGTTAATTACTTTATAACATGCATATGAAAGTAAACCAACAATGCTGAATAGTAAATATAACCATGCACATAGATAACTCATAACACCATTATTTGTTAACTAGGGAAACCCTGGCCAAGGGAAAATCCTAGTGGGGATGACACCCACTAGATGATTTACCAAACAAAATAATCATGTTAAGGATATTGACCTTGTTTGGAGTCTATGAAATACATATAGTGTCTCAAGTCCTTTTTAGAAGCCTTAACCCTGTTAGGAGTTGGTAGATCAAATATAATGTATGGAAGAAGAGCCCACTGCCCTAACATGCATTTATACAATAAATTTCTTCATAAGAATAGATATACATACAATAATTTCTAACTAATCCAATCATACATTAGATATTACATCACACAGTTCACATTTAATCTCATTGACTTCATATCTATCACAAATATCACATAAGTCACACACTTATCTACTCAAGATAAGATCTCTACTTATAATTCACTAATTAGTAAATCTCTATTCAATTGGCCTTCGTGTCTTTACATGCTTGACATAATATGAAATAACTTATGGATTAACATCCAAAAAGTTGTCTCATCATGACTTAGTAATTATTTTGTTACCAAAATAATTCCTTAAGTCATAAAACTCAATTTTCTGCTATGCTTTGTTCTACTCTGTCAAATACCCATACTGGTATTTCAATCATAACTTGTGTCATACTATCCATACATATATGTGCACTTAACCACATCATCATGATATTTTTATAATTCTATCCTCAACTATGCATAAGCTGATTTGAAGTGTGTCATCCATAGACATCATATCTATCTCTATGCTGCTGCAAACTGTCTAACACTTAGACAATTTCCTAACTCTAAATGCATAAATGAAATGTTGAATTCATGTTTCCATAAATGAAAACTATCAAGACATCTATCTAATCATATTGCCAACAATCTCCCCCTTTGGAATTGATGGAAACATTTGGGAAAATTGGCTAAGTCCCAAAATGATGTCATACATAACAAAAAACAAATAAAAGTAACTACACAAAATTGCCTTCAAAACATAACCATTTTATTCATGTTTTGATGGATTATTACATTCCTTATCATTCCTCGCATTGATACATAAATTTACCCCCCCTTACATATAAAATTCCTTACATATATTACTTATCCTCCTTAGTACATACATACATACAATTTTCCTTACATATTACTCCCCCTTTGACATCAATGGAAAAGGTGTCAAAAATTGTATCCAAAAACTAGGTGTCCTATTGTTGATCAACTTGTTATTCTTGAAAAACATTCTATATAAAAAGGTCTTAGACTATCCATTTCCTTCTTCCAATTCTCCTTCACTGTATCAAAGATACTGATTAGTGCACATAGTGCATAAGATGCCACTTTAATTGTGCTCAAGTCAGTATAGGCAGACTTATTATAGAAAGTCTTTGCTGAAAGACATTCCTCTAGTTGACTCTGCAAAATGTTGATCTTTAGAGACAAGGCTTCTCTAAGACTAGATAACCTTTTTGCTACCTTCTCCTTATTAGATTCCAAGCTTCTAATCATAGTATGGATCTTCTCCACTTTTCTTCCACATTCTTCAATACTGGTCTCAGGGAGTTGTACTTTTGTAGTGAGTGATTCAAGTTCACTCATCTTACCCTTTATCTGACTCTCATAGTCTGTTAGGTACTTGTATGACAATGCACACCATCCATACAACTTCTTACCATCATCAATGTCTTTTCTATGTTTCTTGATGCTTGCATCTAGTGTCTTCAAATCATTTCTCACATTTGTACATACTATGTCAAATAGTGCCGCATCATGCTTGGCCTGAGCTTGTGCTTATGCTACCTTAGCTAGTAAAGTTGCAAATTTCTCATCAAAAGTCTTCACCAATTCCTTGGCCTTTGATTGCAAGTCTAGAATGGCTCTGTGCAAGACTTTAGTTAGTGTCTTCTCTAGAGACTTTATTGATTAGTTCTTTTGGATTAATTTTATCAAAGAACTCATTAGTCCCTTTTGATCATCATCATCATTAGATGCCACTGCTATTGTTGCTATTACTACTACTGCCATAGGAGTTACAATTAGAGTGGATGTAACCCAAAATGAGAGCGGGAAGATTAGAGTGGGAAAAGTATTCCAAACTCCATTTTGGGTTTGAATGGATTAGTTAAGATACAATGTATCTTCCCCTTATCTCATTTCTTCTAGAAAAATCATTTGGAATCCACCTATATTCACCTAAAAATGGTTAACCTAGAATTCTACATCATTAGCTCAACATCCTTATCTTCCATCTAGTTCACAAAATTCAAGGTAACAAACCTATGGGCTCAGATCTGGTGAATCTTTGACTTTTCAAATAATGTAGCAGCTTGACACTATTGACTTTCTGATGCTTGACACATACTGTGTTACTCAACACCTACTATGGATTCACTCAGCATCAATTAAGTTTTATTGATGCTCGACACCTATTACATTTTGTCTAGCTCGACACCTAAACTTGCTCATCACCTTCTATTTCACTCAACACACACTAGATTTTGCATTTGCTCGACACTTATTGATAATCCACTCTGCATGAACTAACTTGCTCGACACCCATTGATGAATTTAGTCAAGCTTTGTAGGCAATTTTGTTATAAATTATTCTTCTAAGGTTTCTAAGTGTAGCCAACCTCTGTATCTTCAAGTGTATTATCAATACATCATTTTACCATTGTCTTAGCTAATCCTTGTACTTCATTACAAAATCATGAATCAACCTTTCCCTTAGGTGCTTTTGTTACATCTTATTGATTAAATCCTCTTCATCAATCAACTAAGTGATAGTACTTGAATCTTATAAGCAATTGTCATTCCAAAAACTAGCAGGTTTGACATTAGTGACAAAAAAATGATTGAAAATATTATTTATCAACAATTTCCCTTCTTCAATAATGATCTTTTTAATCAAACTTGAACAATCTCCCTCTTTGGCATTGATGGCAAACCAAACTTATCAACCAAGTTATCAAAATGCTAACTAGGTTAAAATAGTAAGTCAAATGCCAAAAAGAAAACTTTGTATCCAAAAACTATTCATTCTATTAACAACTTTGAATTTCTTACGACTCCCTCTAAATTCTGTAAGTAACTCCCTCTTTCAAAGTATTAGGGATTTCTCTTTTTCTGATACACTATCTTCTCCTTTTTGTTCTACTATTTCTCCCTTTACACATTCAATCCTATAGATTTGATCAGTTTCTACTATTTCTCCCTCTTTGACAATAATGCCAAAGACATATTATTTCATCATCTTATCATGCAAGTGTAGCATTTGAAGGAACTCCAATTTCTCCCTATGTCACCTTGCCTGTGACTTGTTTGAAATTTTAGTATTTTAATTACTTTAGGAAAAACCTAAAGTAAGTATACTTTGCATCAATTTATATCATTTTAGCAATCAACTCATTTGATGTAGGATAGTCTTGTTGTTAGTCAAATAACCTTGGACAGGGGTATCACCCCTAACTTACCTCTAAGATACTCAAATGCATCTTTAGGTAATGATTTTGTGAAGATGTTAGCAATTTGTTCCTTTGAGTTGACATATTCCATCTTCACTTGTTTGTCTTCCACCAGTTCTCTTATATAGTCTTAATTGCAATGTGCTTTGTTTTGGCATGCATCATAGGATTCTTTGATATGTTGATGGCACTTGTGTTATCACAATAGAGTATCATAGGTTCAGTTATCTCTTCCTTCATACCTTTCAATAGGTTCTTGATCCATACAATATTGGTGCAGTTGATGACAACAATAACATATTCGGCTTCAATTGTGGACTGTGAGGTACAACTTTTCTTTTTGCTAGTCCAAGTGACTAATCTTCTACCTAAGAAGAGTGCTCTTCCACTGGTACTTTTTCTATCATCAATATTACCTCCCTAATCTGCATCAGTGTAGGCATTCAATTCAAACTCTTCAGTCCTCTTGTAGTATAAGCCAAAGTCATTTGTTCCTTTTAGGTAACTCATTATTCTTTTTACTACCATAAGATGATTTTCTCTTGGATTTACAAAAAATCTTGCCACTATTCCAATAGATAATGCAATGTCTGGTCTACTATGTACAACATACTGCAACTTTCCAATCATTGATCTATACATTGTCTGATTTACTTCACTTGATTCATCATTCTTGGATAACTTATGTGCTATTGCCATTGGTGTACTGACTAGTTTTGAATCCTCTAAGCCAAATGTTTTGAGTATCTCCTTGATATATTTTGATCGGGTCACGAATATGCCATATTTTAGTTGATATACTTGCAATCCAACAAAGAATTTGATTTGCCCAAACATTGACATCTCAAACTCATGTTTCATCTGATTAACAAAATGTTTGCATAGTGCATCTTTTCCTCCAAATATTATATCATCAACAAAGATTTCAGATATCAGAATGTCTTTACCTTTTTCTATCTTGATATACTAGTTGTTGTTGTCATCTATTCTCTCAAATCCTATCTTCACAAGATATTTGTGAAGTCTCTCATACCAAGCTCTAGGCACTTCTTTCAAACCATAGTGCTTTATGCAGTTTGCAAACCATATCCTTGTTTTTTCATCAAAAAATTCCTTTGGTTGTTCTATGTAGACTTCTTCTTCTAGTATACCATTTAGAAAAGTAGACTTTACATCCATTTGGTAGACTTTAAAACCTTTGTAAGTAGCATATGCAAGTAGAGTTTTTACTCCTTCGATCCTTGCAATAGGGGAAAATGTTTCCCCATAGTCGAGTCCTTCTTCTTGAGCATAATCTTTATAGACTAGTCTAGCCTTATTTCTTGTGATCTCACCATTCTCATCTAGCTTGTTCTTAAATAACCACTTGGTACCAATCACATTCTTATCAAATGGTCTTGGAACTAAAGTCCAGGTTTTGTTCTTCTTTATCTACTCAATCTCTTCTTCCATAGCTTTCAACCAATCATCATCTTGTAGTGCATCTCTCACTTTTTTGGGTTCAACCTTTCTCAAAAAACATGATTCATTTCTTAGTCTATTCATTGTCATTGGTCTGGCTTTCTTGTCACCAATAATTTTTTTAGCAGGGTGATGTCTTCTCACATACTTGGATAGCCTTGGTTCTATCCTTGTTTCCATGTTTAGTCTTTCGGCTTCAAATTCATTGTGCACATCTCTTTCAGGAAGCTCAACATCTCTTTCATGTGTATTGATTTCAAAGTTAGGTTGTGCATTTTCTTCATTCTACAACTCAACTTCTAAATGCAACTCGGCATTCACTGGTTGTGACTTGGTAGATACTGAAACTTGTTGCTAATTCTCAACTTGATTGGTAGCTTCTTATTCAACATGAATTCTTTCATAGAAGTATACAAAAAATCTATGCTCTTCTAGTTTCATGATGGATTCATCAACTTGAACTTCTGTAAGCTCATCAAAGTTTACATTTGCACTCTCCACAATTTTGTGAGTGTTAGTATTTAAACACTTATATGCTTTACTTCTAGTGGAGCATCCAAAGAATATGCCTTCATCACTCTTTGCATCAAACTTTCCATTTCTAGAATCTTTAAGAAAATAGAACTTACAACCAAAAACTTTGAAATGTTTTAAATTGGGTGAGTGACCATACCATAATTCAAAAGGTGTTGCATTTTTACCTTTCTTAATTTGTACTTGATTTGGGGTGTAGATAGCTATACTTATAGCTTCTCTCTAGTATTTTAGATCAAAATTCTTCTACATCATTATTGTTGTGGCATAGTCCATCATTGATCTATTCCTTCTCCCTACAATTTTATTATGTGGGGGAGTTCTAGGTGCTAACGTTTGTCTCTTAATTCCTTTATCATTGGAAAATGTCTCAAATTCTTTCAATGTGAACTCTCCTCCTTTGTCTGATCTTAGGCACTTTAGACTCTTCCTTTTTTCTTTCTCAACCTTGGCAAATACCACTTAAACATTTGAAATGCATTAGATTTTTTCTTTAAGAACATGACAGTCATCATTCTAGAGTAGTCATCAACAAAGAACATTATGTATCTATCTCCTTTGTAGTTTTGCACTTCTATTGGGTGACATAAATCAATATGGACTAATTCTAGTACTTCTTTTGAAGTGTGGTTTTTGCTTTTGAAACTTGACTTGGTCATCTTTCCTAGTTGACCTATTTTCACATTGTATTGTCAGGCTTCTTCAGTTTAGGTAAATCTTCAACTTTCTTCATTTTGCTGATGCTAATTAAATTATCAAAGTTGACATGACATAGCCTTCTATGCCATATCCACACATCATCAAATCAAACAATAAGACATGAAAAATCCTCCATATCTAGGTAAAACAAATTACTCCTATTTTGGTCTCCTTTTCCTTTTAGATTTCCATTAGTGTCATAGATTTTGGCAGTTCTGTTTCTAAAATCTACTTTGCATCCTACATTGCCTAACTATGACACACTTAGTAGATTGTAGTTCAATCCTTCAACATAATATGCATTATCACATGAAGTTTTCTTTGTAAGCTTAATGGAACCTTTTCCTTTGATTAGACGTGGACCATCATTTCCAAATCCAACATTATTTCCATTATATTGAGTTAAGGTAACAAACTTAATTTTGTCTCTTGTCATGTGATGTGAGCATCCACTGTCTATGATCCACCCGTCATTCTTGTTACATAAGTTACCATTGCTATTTCCTTATCTTCATCTAACTCATCCTTCATGGCTACATAAACTACCTCATCATCATTTTCATCATAATTCTCTTCTTCAACAATGTAACACTTTTTGCCTTTTTCTTTGCAATCTCTGCTATCATCTTCTCTTCTATTTTTGTACTTGTTGCCTTCTCTGTAGTTCTTTTTCTGTGTGCACCTTGTAACAATATGTCCTACTTCATTTCAATTAAAACAAATGATAGGCAACTTACCTTTCAATTTACCTTTGCCTCTATGAAATCTTCTAGCTAGCAATGCTTTCAATTGTTCCACATATTCTTCGTTTGTGCTACTGTCATTGGATGCATATTTTATCTTTCTTTTCTTCTTTTTTGGTTTCACCTCTTCAGTGTCTTTCAACAATAGCTTGGCCTTGAAAGTAGATTCAAGATTCTCAGCTTTGTAGTTATTAAAGTTGGATAACTCAAATGTAGTAAGTCTTCCCACTATACCTTCAAGAGTTAGTTTCTTTCTTGGTATGCATCTCAACTCTTGGATGGCTAATACTCTAATAACATAGATGGGGAGAAAGGCTCTTAAAACTTTACTAATAATAGTTTCATCATCTAAATGACCAGCTGCACTTCTTATTGCACTTACTACATCCTTTATTCTAGAGGCATATTGAACAATGTTCTCACCTTCCTCCATTCTCATGTCACCAATATTTCCTCTGAGGGTTTCTGCTTTTTGTCTTTGGAAATTCTTATCTCCTCTAGAAATATATGTTAGGGCATCCAACATATTGAATGCAGAGGTACATCCCTTGATGTTATCAAATTCAACATAGTTGAGGGCAGAGGCAATTTCCAACATTGCCTGATTGTGCTCCTTCTTTTTCTTCATATCTTCTACAGTAGGGACACCATGTTTCATCATCTAAATGACCAGCCACACTTCTTATTACACTTACTACTTCCTTTATTCTAGAGACATATTGAGCAATATACTCACCTTCCTCCATTCTCATGTCATCAAACTTTCCTCTGAGGCTTTCTAATTTTTCTCTTTGGACATTCTTATCTCCTCTATAAATATTTTTAGGGCTTCCCACATCTTGAATGCAGAGGTACATCCCTTAATGTCATCAAATTCAACATAGTTGAGAGTAGAGGTAATTTCTAGCATTACCTGATTGTGCTCCTTCTTTTCCTTCATATCTTTTGTAGTAGGCACACTGACTAGATCAAAATGTTCCACTTCAATTGAGGTTTGTGCATGATCACCTATTGATCCAAGATGTGGCTTCATTAAACTTTTCTATGTAGAAAAGTTATCTCTGTTGAGCTTGGGAACTTCTCTTTTAGACATCTTGATCTTTTTGCTTCTAGTACCTTTAAACCAAATCAGCAGATGGCTCTAATACCAATTGTTAGAAATGCTTTAGAATAACTAAGAAGGGGGGTGAATCAATTATTCAAGGTCCAAATGTCCTAATAAAACTTTTTTTTCTAAGTATAGTGAGCCCATTTAAACTAACCATGCATCCAAGCTAAACATTCTTCTTAGAAAGTTACTGATAAATTGACATGCAGGAATAACACATGAAAAATCAACACATGACACAGTGATTTACGTGGAAACCCAATTTTGGAAAAACCACCAGTAACATGCTACCTTGTTTATCACCTTTCTAAATTGATTCCTTGTGAAAGGACTACCCTGTTAGAGGCTACAAAATACACTGTTAAATGTGACCCAGTTAAGGGATTTCAACAACCCTGTTAGAAGTGGGCCTGATTAAAGGACTTTACAACATTCACTTACAATGTCACCCTATTAAAGGATTTCTAAATGGCTGTTAGACCAACCTAAGTCCATAAGATTTTTTCCTAACTAATACAATTGCTAGAGAGTAACAACAAAGGCTTTTGATCTAATATAACTCACAACATAACTTGTAGATTTTAGATCTCAATTTAGTTCACAGATTTTCCTGACTTTCAGTCTCTGTAGCTCTGATAGCTTGTCCTTATTTCAGGCTTTGTCTCCTCGAGTCTCCATGCTCATTGTGCCAATTTAATCACCTCTGTGGTCACCTATCAAAGCAGAGTCTCTATACTCTATTCTTCCCTCTCAATAAATTCTCCTTGATACCACACACTCTCTCCAATCACTCTCTACTTCTTGACCTCTAACTCCTTAAGTAGGAGTTTGGTATACTTTTCCCACTCTAATCTTCCCACTCTTATTGTGGGTTTGAATGGATTAGGTAAGATATGATGTATCTTCCCCTTATCTCATTTCTTCCAGAAACATCATGTGGAATCCACCTATATTTGCCTAAAAATGGTTAACCTAGAATTCTGCACCACTAACTCAACATCCTTATCTTCTATCTGGTTCACAAAATTCAAGGTAACAAACCTATCAACTCAAATCTAGCAAATCTTTGACTTTTAAAATAATGTAGCAGCTTGGCACTATTGACTTTCTGATGGTTGAGACATATTGTGTTACTTGGCACCCACTGTGGATTCACTCAACATCAACTAAGTTTTACTGATGCTCAACACCTATTACATTTTTTCTAGCTCAGCACCTTTTGTTTCACTTGGCACATAGTAGATTTTGCATTTGCTTAGCACTTACTAATAATCTACTCGACATGAACTAACTTACTTAGCACCCACTAATGAATTTAGTCAAGCTTTACATACAATTTTGTTGTAACTTATTCTTCTAGAGTTTCTAAGTGTAGCCAACCTCGATATATTCAAGTGTATTATCAATATATCATTTTACCATTGTCTTAACTGATCCTTGTACTTCATTACAAAGTCATAACTCAACCTTTCCCTTAGGTGCTTTTGTTTCATCTTATTGATTAAATCCTCTTCATTAATTAACTGAGTGATATTACTTGGATCTTATAAGCAATTATCATTCTAACAAATAGCAGGTTTGACATTAGTGACAAAACAATGATTGAAAACATCCTTTATCAAAAATCTCCCTTTTTCAATAATGATCTTTTCAATCAGACTTCAACATATACTGGGTTTTCTTGGTTTGTCCACAATGATGATATCAAATTCTTGCATAAGTAACAACCATCTAGCTAGTTTTCCTAATATGGTAGGTTTATTGATCAATTATTTAATAGCTGAATGGTCAGTATGGACAAATATCTCATAAATAGTAATATAATGTCTAAACTTATTCAGTGCATAAATGATTGCAAACAACTCATTTTTGGTTACTATATAATTAAATTAAGCTCCTTTCAATTTTTTACTAAAAAAATAAATGACATGATCTACCACTCCTTTTTGTCCCAACACTGCCCCTATGGCATAATCTGATGCATCAGTGTGAATATGAAATGGCAATCCCCTATTAGGTCCTGTCAATACTAGTGATGTTGTAAGAACCTCTTTAAGCTACAAAAAGAACTTGTTACATTCAGATTCCCATGAAAAGTCATAGTCCTTTTTAATAAGTTGTAGAGAGGTGTTGCAATTTGACAGAAATATTTGATAAACCTTTTATAATACCCTAAATGCCCCAATAAAATTCCTACATCCTTTTGCTTCTCAATAATAGGCAAAGTATTGATCACTTCAATCTTCACTGAATCCACCTAGATGCCTTGTGATGAAATGAAATGACCCAAGACAACACCTTCCTCCATCATCATAAAATAATTTTCACTACTAAGAGAAACATTATCCTGGCATCTTTTGAGGATTTTTTCCAAATTCATTTTGGCTTCTTCATTTCTGATAGGCAGTAAAATAATCCATATATATTTCCATGCATTCAGTAGATATGTTAGAAAAAATACTGATTACAACACTTTGGACTATAGCTAGAGCATTATATAAGCCAGAAGGTAAGATGAGGTATGCAAAGGTTCCCCACGGGCATGTGAAGTTTTTTTTAATCTTGGTCCTCTGGAGTGATTTGAATATGATTATGGCCACTAAAACTATCTAAGAAAGAAAAATACTTTTTGCTAGCTAAATTGTCAAGGACTTGGTCAATAAATGGAAAAGTAAAATGGTCTTTTTTGGTAGCTAAGTTTAGTTCTCAAAGTTCTACAAAATAACCCCATTTGCAATATTTTTTGGGCACAATGATGAGGGGGGAAACCCACAAATTATCAAGGATTGGGTAGATAAAAAAAACATTTAACAATTTTTGCAATTTAGTCTTGACTATATCTCTTAAGACAAGATTAATCCTTCTATGAGGTTGTCTGACATGCTTATATTCAAGGCTAATGTAGATCCTATGAGTACAAAGCTAAGGATCTAGGCCCTTCATATGTATGTAATCCCAAGAAAATGCTTGTTGATTCTCTTGCAATAACTTAAATATATTTTTCTGATGTATAAGTGACAGAGTATTACTAATGTTTAGTTCTTTTCGTAGACTCACTACAACCCTATTTACTTTTTCCATCATGGATATTTGAGCAATTGGATTTGAATGAATCTTAGAGGATGCTCAATATTTATTTGCATTTTGAGGTGGTAAAGTAGTTTCCAAGATACAACCATGTTGTGAACACACCTGAGAATTGAATCCATATTCATTGGTGACAATTGATGAGATAACTTCATCATCTTCTTGACAGGTTACAAATGGATCTCTAGCTATCATCATAAGTTGGTGAAGTGAATTAAGTTATGGTTCTTCAACTCCTAGATCAGGCCATACTACTTGATCATCTTGCAATATGGGTTGAGTAGAGGAGTATAGGGAAATTCTTGGTATGCATCCCATTAGATATTGTCATCTTACTAGACCTACAAGCTATATAAGCATCGACAATAGCTAACCAAGGCCTCCCTAGGATGAGAGGATACCCACCCATATTAACTTTTGAGGAAAGAACAACAAAGTCTATAGGATATTCTGAAGAATTTAGTGAAACTATAACATCCTCTATCATTCCATCTAGTTTAATAGTAGAACTGCTAACAAAGTTGCAAAATGATTGGTGTTCCTCTAAGGCCAATAATGTGCAAGTGAGATAAAAATTCCTTTATCATTAAATTAATAGATGCATCTAAATCAACCAAGGCATTTTGTACTTGAATTCCATGAGTAGTAACAATAACCATAGGACTACCTAGATCATAATATTTAGGCACTATCAACTTTTCTAACATAAGGTCTGACAATTGTCCTAGGACATGAATAGTTTTAGGATCTTTCTATTTTCTCCCTGGTTGTCTTATGCAAGCTTCTTTAATGGCCTTATTGTAAACATGGACTTATTTTATAGCATCTAGTAATGGTATCTTAATATTTATATGCTTCAACTGGTTAAGTAAATCCATCACAACTTTGTTTTGCACATGCACAGTTGAGTCTACAAGCCTTTGACGAAATGATGTATCTTTTTATATATGAGAAACTTGTGTAGGAAAATCCTCCTTTTTAGTAGAAGGATCTTCAATCTCTATTATTATAGGACCTTAAGGTGAGGCAAGAGTGGTTCCTGACCTTAAATGGTTGTCATTCAAAGAGATAACATAGATTTTTTGTTGAACTGGTGACTTTCAATTGTTAGGATTAGGATTGGGTTGAGCTAGCAGTTGGGGTGGCTTAGCTTGGTCATTACTTGCTGTAGGAGGAGGCACTATATCTTATTGTTGAGGTGGTGGCATTAAAGCCTACTATTTATATTGGTTAGACCATTGTTGAGGTTGCTACCAACCATGCTGAGGTTGTTGCCAACCTTGCTGAGGTTGTTGCCAATTGTTATTACTACTAAAGCCTTGAGAAATAGTATTCTGATAATTTTTCCATTGACTATTATTACCATAACTTTGAAGAGGATCTTGTGGCATACCTAGGCTTTGGGTCTATGGTCTTCATTTAGCAACATGAGTACTTCTCCATTTTCAGCAATCGACTTAAATTCCATAGGCATTGATTGTGGTTGTAATCTTGGAACAGTCTTGATTCACAAATCCTCTTCCTTTCTCTATAGTGTGGATAATATTAAGCTAGCATAACATGAACTTCTTCCTTCTTCCTTCATGCTTGCATGCTATCAAGTTGAGTAGCAATGTCATTTATGATGTCTTGTTTGAGATTAGACAAAAGATTGGACAACTCCACATTTGACATAAAATTTTGCACCCTTTCTTGAGGTATAACCCTCAAGCAACCTTGTGTAACATGGAAACAACCTCTAAGTGTGGGACTTGTACTTTGAGGCTAAATCTTTGAAGAAGGCTGAGTTCCTCACTATCAGGATGCACCTACACTAACACTCAAGAGGAAAAGGGAGGAGGAATGCATAAAATTAAATTGTTGAAGGGAAAGGGGCTGATGAACCAAGATAAAAATAATGGTTACGACTCTACCTATGAATGCACTATGCATCACTGAAACAACTAGAATACACTCACTGAACTCTAATCTATCTTCAAAGGAAACACATGCAGGTTTGGAACTGATTAAAATGTTGAAAGGAAAGGATATTTCACTATGTAACAATTGCTAACAGACTTGACACAACATGTAGATCTAATAAAATGGAAAATAAGCATTCATAACAAGACAATAAACATACATAGATTAAAGAATGACCAAAATAGGAGAACAAGGTTTTTTCATTAATGGAAGGCAAAATATGTAGAGCATAATGCTGCTACAAAATACCAATAGAGAAGAACCCTTAACAAATATTTAAAATTGCCTTTTAAAGAGTTCAAGAAAAATTGATATAACATTGAGTTCAAACCCCAACCAAATGGAGTTGAGTTGCAGATGATAGCAATAATTGAGAATCAGAAAGAAATCTAATCATGAAGTGCAATCATTGTTGGAAGTGACAGGATGAGATTGAAATAAGTGCACCCAGCTGCAAGAGACAAAATCACTAAAATATGATCATTATATGCATTAAAGAGGCATGAAGTGAATTGGCCTCATGTCAGTCAAGGTCCAAGAAGTCATTGGGCATTGAAAAACTGGCCTTGATGGCATGTTGACCATAAGAAACTAATTCATGCCACTAGCAAAGAACTGCAGGAAGGAATAAGAAGACATTATCCACCCGTAACATGCATGGTTGACCATAGGGAATAAATTTGATTTTCCTAAATTTGGATGCTAATCAGAAATGAAGGTCTCCTCTTTGAAACAGACAGTCCAGATACTACAAAAAATCTCCTCAATGAGATATTAAAATGCAACCGTCAATGTAGATCTACTTTATTTCCAATAAATGACTAAGATGAAATGAAGAGACCCTAAGAAACATTGGATCCAATGACTTTCATGCCATTTCAAGCTTTGGAGTCTTGTAGAGACTCTACTACTTGAAGAAATGTTAGAATGTGACACTTGGAAACATCTCACACTTTACTATTTAATAGAACCATTGATAATCATTTAATCTTCTTTTGAACCTCCACCATTGATCTGTGCATGTATATTTGGCAGACTTAAGTCAGAGATGGGACCTTCTACCACATTGCACAACTCGAGACCTTAGAACCTCATAGTATGAAGAAACACTAGGATGGCAACAAATGACAACATCTTATTTGATTCTAGGCTTCTAGGTCTTGCATAAACATTTTAGGAGGAGGAAGCGCTAGTAGGGAAACTCGTGGAAGCAGCTAACACTTTTGGGAAGATGGGAAGATAGCTTGCAAAGACATGAGAGTTGTTGGATCTTGTATCAGTTAGCCTGACCAAGACCAAACCAAGCTAACACTATCAAAAGAATAAAGTGTAGCTTGGTAAATTAACTAATTGAGTCAACTTGGTCAAAGAAGTGACTGAGCTAACGATAAATGTTAGCCACCAACTAAATCACATGTTAACCCACATTAAAGAAGGAAATCCATTAAAGATATCTCTAATTAGTTATTGATGATTAGCTAAATGGGGGGCAAAAATGGCCAACATTCTTGGTGATACAGAGGAGATGCTTTCCTACTAAGCATAGATCAATGACCTTAAGCAATACATTGGGCATAGAGTCACCAAAAATAAATAACAAATTATCTCACTTGCAACTTCAAAATTTTTTTGCAACTAGCTAAAAAAACTTCAAGGAGTTCCAAAAATCTTAGAAAAGATCTAGAAAGGAGAAAATGTGCTCGTGCACTACTTGAAATGAAAAAAATCCCACTCTACTATGTACAAATATTTACAAACAAAAAGATCAAACAAAGTAATTGACTGGCTTGTTGAAGTAGCTGCCCTTCCTCACAAGTTGATTTCTTGTTCCATGCATAAGTGTAGTCAAGTGAATCAACAAGTATGAGAAGCATACCATTGCATGGAACTCCTTCTGCCTGATGCTAAAGATGATAAAGATTTCTAGCATTGGAGTGTTAATTTCTCAAGGAAGACTTGCTTTCTTACCCTTGTAGAAATATCCCTCATTCTAAAAGTAAGCATGACTGGGGGCAACATGCATTATTGTAGAGCTAGATGCTTGATGGGAAATCCTCTTGATGTTTCTAGGTCTAGGAAATCAACCTTGACTGTGTTTTTTTTTTTAACACTTGTATTCTCTTGGCCAATAGGGGTTGGCTCTAATAGTGTGGTTGGTAATGCACTCTCCTCTTGTTGCTATTGAAGAATACGCTCTTTATATATAGGAGATAATGACTCAACCTCTATGGAAGAGAAGATAGAATCAAAATCATCCAAAAGGTCATCCTCATCATTGATCTCTTCCATTATAGTTGTAATAACCTGGATAGGTTGAGAGACAACCTTATGCACGTTAGCATATTCCTCCTCAAGAATAGAGCTATCCTTGAAATCCTCCTTTCCATCCTCCATATCATGAAGGATAGTTTGCTACAAAAATGATCCTCATATGGGGAAGATGACTTGTTAGATAGACATGAGGCCTCAAATTCATAGAAATTAATTTCCCCCATCCACTATGATGTCCCTATGTTACAACAATCCCTATGATGGCTTGAAGAAGAAATAAACTCTTCTTCCTAGGTTGTCCTCTCTATTGTGACATTATATGCGGCTGAGGAGAAATCTCATGCATGTTGATGTGTTCCTCCTCAAGGATGAGGATTTCCTTATGATGTTCTTCTTCCTCAACCTCCTGTTGCAACACATGTTCTTCAATTTGTGGCTAGTTATTTGTTGTCTCTAATGTGGGCAAAGATATATCCGCTGCTTCATGAACAACAAAGAAGGGAAAATAATCATTTTGGGGCTCACCATCATTGACATGTGGAGGTGTTTGAACTATAGGTTGAGGTTCAAGGTAGCTTGAAGTAGAAATATGGGAGGGCTACTTTGTCTGAAGCTAGAAAACTTCCTCCTTGGAGGCTCTTGCACTTCAGATCTTTGCATTTGGGTAAGATTGAATCTTGCATGGTCTTCACATTTCTTATATTTTAGTTCTTCCTCCTACTACAATTGGAAGAGAGCCTCCTAAGCCTCTCTAAAAACATCTACAGTCTTAGATACCACCTGACACTTATAAGGATAAGATATGTACATCTCTTTGTTGTTATGCATCACATCAATCCAAGAACTCATGAGGAACATCACAAAAGAAAAGCTACCACTTTTTGAAAAATCACAAGGATTATGAATTTCTTCAAAATTCCTTCCCAAGTTAGAAAATACAAGGAGAAAATCATCTACATGGTTGCATAGCTCTTCTAACTTGGCCTTGGGATCATTATAAGGTTTTATGGGAAATTGAGTAGATCGATCATTTGATATTGCAAGGAAGATCTGACCTAAGGATGAATCAATATATGGGTTTGATTTTTTTTTCTCTTGCCACTCATGGTACTCTTGGACTAAAATGTACTTGGAGGGGAAAATATCAACACATTCACGTCAAAAAATAATACGAAGGTTTGGGGTAAAACTGACCTCTTCATCATATGGGGGAAAATGGGAGGAATCTCTATGAAGTGGATCCATGATATGGCATCTAAGAAAATAACTTCACAGAAATCCTGAGGAAACATAAGAACTAAAAATCATACTAGCACTTGGTCTGTTGAAACTAATTAATGCATAGAGTCACCATGGTGTTAAATAAAATGCCTCAAAAGGTTGATTTCACTAAGAATAACACCCAAATTCTCAATACATGAAGATTAGACTGGCTTCCATCAAACTTATGAAACCAAAATCTATTCCATTGGACATGCCAAAAACTATTGACACAAAAGTCTACACCCTTTCTTGAGGTATGACCCTCAAGCAACCTTGCGTAACATGGAAACAACCTCCAAGTGTGGGACTTGCACTCTAAGGTGGAATCGCCAAAGAAGGTTGGCTTCCTCACTATCAGGATGACCTACACTACCACTTGAGTGGAAAAGGGAGGAGGAATGCATTAAATTAAATTCCTGAAGGGAAAGGGGGTGATGCATCGAGATAGAAATAATGGTTACAACCTACCTATGAATGCACTACACATCAATGAAACAATTAGAATACACTAACTGAACTCTAATCTATCTTCAAAGGAAACACATGTAGGTTTGGATCTGATTGAAGTGTTGAAAGGAAAATATATTTCACTATGCAACAACTACTAAAAAACTTGACACAACATGTAGATTTGAGAAAATGGAAAAGAAACATTCAAAACAAGGCAATGAACATGCACAAATTAAGGAATCGATAGAATAAGTAAGAACAAGATTTTTTCATTTATGGAAGGAAAAAAATGTAGAGCATAATGCTACTACAAAATACCAATAGAGAAGAACACTTAACAAATATCTACAACTACTTTTTAAATGGTTTAGGAAAACTCTGATTTAACATTGAGTTCAAACCCCAACCAAGTGGAGTTGAGTTGTAGATGAGAGCAAAAAGTGAGAATCAAAAAGAAATTTGATCATGAAGTGCAATCGCTGCTAGAATGGACAAGATGAGATTGAAATGAGTGCACCCAACTACAAGAGATCAAATCACTAAAATTTGATCATTCTATAAATTAAAGAGGCATGGAGTGCATTGATGCCATGCCAATCAAGACCCAAGAATTCACTAGGCATTGAAGAGCTAGCCTTGATAGTGTGATGGCTGCAAGAAATTGATTCGTGCCACTGGCAAAAAATTGTAAGAAGGAATAACAATACATGTTATCTTCCCACAACATGCATGGTTGATTGTGGGAAATAAATAAGATTTTCCCAATTTGAACACCGACCGTTGATGAAGGTCTCCTCCTTGAAATGGATGGTCTAGATGCCATGGAAAATCTCCCCAATGAGATATTAAATCATAGCCATCATATAAATCTACTTTATTTGTAGTAGATGATTGAGATGTAGTGAAGAGACCCCAAGATGCATCAGATATAACAACTGTCATGGCATTCTATGATTTGGAGTCTCATGGAGACTCCGTAATGTGAAGAAACATTGGAATGGAAACACCTAGAAAAATCTCACATTTTGTCATTTAATAGAATGAACGATGATCATTTAATCTTCTGTTGAATCTCCACCATCGATCTATGCATGTATTTTGGGTGTAAAGTCAAAGATGAGACCCTCCACCATGTGGCATAAATCTAGGCCTCGAAACCTTGGGGAGACTCTGCAGTATGAAAAAACACCAAAATGATGATAGTTGGTAGCATCTTATGCAATTTTGGGCTTCTAGGTCTCATAAAGGCACTATGGTAGGAGGAAGCACTAGAAAGGTGACGTGTGGAAGCATCTCATGCTTTTAGGAAGATGGGTAGATAGATCGCAAAGATATGAGAGCTGTTAGATCTTGTATTAGTTATCCCAACCAAGAGAAAACTGAGATAACTCGGTCAAAAGAAAAAACCACATTTTGCTAAAAGAACAAACTAAGTCAACTTGGTCAAAGAAGGGACTAAGTAATAGGAAATGCTAGCCATTAACTAAATCACATGTTAATTGATAAAAAAGGAGACAACCCATTGAAGATATCTCTGATTGGTTATTGATGATGGGCTAAATGAGGGGAAAAAATGGCCAAAATCCACCTTAGATACTCTAGTCCTGAACCATTAGGCTTACTGGGCATGGCCCTAAGTCCTCTATCCTTCTTCATTACAACTCTTGAGTAATTCAAGCATATACTCTATATGTCATTCTAGTTCCTCTGAGTAATGTCTCCTCCTACCATAAGGTCTAAAGTTTCTACACTTGCATCATTTACACTTTTTAGAAAAAATATGTTTTTGAGATTTCTCATTTAATTGGTGTTGGGTATTGCGTTGCAAGTTAAACATAAACCTTGAGACATAGTCCTCCAAGGTCTCATCTTCTTTCAATCAGATCTTGAATGTCATCTCCCTTAATATCATGACCCCTACAATACTCCTTGTATTTAGAAAGAAATACATTTTTCATTGTATCCCAATCTCTTACAACATTAGCACCTAATCCCATGAAACATCTTAGAGAAGCCTCCTTGAGAGTAAATGGAAACAATTTTAGATTGTGGGAATCTATTGTATAATCATAGCTCCTACAAAGTATGCCAAATTCAAAAAGGAATGTTTCAAGGTCTTCTATGATAAGGCCATAAAACTTGGGAAGCGTAGAGACAGGTATTTTTTTAAATTATTGTTATCATGCAAATCAGGAATAGGAAAATGAAATGTAGGTTGATCTATCTTTGGAGGTGGAATAATTTGTTGGAGTGGATAAAAAACAAGGGCTAATAGATTATTTGGATACTTAGGTTCAACAATTGGTGGTGTTAATTAGCTAATACATTTTCAAATAGTCCTTCTTCTTCATTCTCAACTTGGGGTTCCTCAAGTTCAATATTAAAGATATCTTTTGGTTCAAATTGAGTAGTCTGGGCAAGGCCCAAGGTGATCTCTTCTTCTATGCATAAAAATACATGAACTAAATTAAAGAAATGACGTTAGATATGAATTAAATTGACACCATCCCCAACAATGGTGCCAAAAATGGTTGTCCAATATAATGATTTTGTATGTAAGGATTGGACACCCTTTTTACATTGGTTCTACATCCAATCAGTGCCAAGTAATGCACTAGAATGACATATTGAACTTATTAAATTATCGACTAGGGATGTAAACTTGAAATGATGCTCGTAAAGTGTATGCTCTAATTCATCTGATAAGTCATTCTTACCTTATGAAAAAATTATGAAATAGATCTCAAGCTAGGAAATGAAATGGAAACTTAACCTAGTACTCATATATGAAGTTACAAACATAAAATTGAACTATTTACTTATATTGCAAGAAACAACCAACAATTCTATTACCATATGGCTACAATAGAAACAAAGTTCTAAAACTTATGCTTTTGTTCTATGGAATGAAAGACTAATTTCTAAATAACTACAAAGTACATTCACCTCCCATGTGGGCCCCCACAGAAGAATGAATAAACAAATCAGAGATTAAGAACTATAAATATCATTTTATTCATGAGCAAGTCACAAGTACATATTGGGATAACAAAATTATATTTATCACTATTGTTGGATTACAAGAGAGTTTCCTATCAATTTCTAATTTCTAAAATCTAAACTTCCAACATATTTATAACATTGACATAAAAAAGAACTCCTAAAATCTAGGATCCTCCAATGCAGGGATATGACAAGATTTATAACACACAACATTATTTAATACAGGAATAGGTTGCACTTCATTTGCACATGAATTTAGGAGTTTATGGCTTCTAGATCTGCTCCATAATAAGTTGCAACTGCCTTGAGTCAACCCGTAACAAGAACTGATATCTTAAAAGTAATGGGATCATTATGAATTCAAAAGTGTCAACCACTTCCATATCAACACTTTATCTTCTAATGTTGACTTCTTCTTGCATTGCCGAGTCACCATTTTCTTGCAAAAGATTAGCATGCATATGCAAAAATTTCAATACATATCCAAGATAAAATTCATAATAAGTTTTCTCATATCACCTTTTCTCTTATCACATGGCTATAGGAAGAACTACCCAATTAATGCAAGACAAAAAGATACATCATTCTATTCTATATAACCATATATATTACATATTAATCCAATCAAAGTGCACGCATATAAAAATATAATTATAAGCATTGTAAATATTCAAGACTATGCTAAGTTACTGAGAGGGGAGGGGTGAATCAGTAACTTCTAAAACTTTAACAATTTCAATTCTTAAATCAATAAATCAATTAGCGCTTAATTTATCACATCTGATCTTAATTGCATGCATGGGAAACTAAAAACATGAAACCATCCATAACACTTGAACAAAAATATTTGGTGACCCAGAAACCTTCCAAATAAAAATAAAACTGGGGTGGTGATGATACCCACAAACTTTAGTACTAGAGCATAAAGTTGGCCTATTAAGGCTTACATTAATCACTTTTGATGATCTGCCCTGTTAGGAGCAAATAGGACTGCTAGGTCCACCTTGTGAGAGGATTTACAAACATACAATGAAGTATGCACTCGGTAAAGAGAATTAGAGAAGACTATTAGGTCTACCTTGTTAGAGGATTTTGACTGGTTCACTTGTTAGGATGAAGCATCATATCTTTAATTTGCAATTGATTTTGCCGATAGAAATTCCTTAGTGCACTGATCACCTTTTTGTGATAGATTTGTCACTGCTGCTCCTTGTATTGATATGGCCTTTACAATTCTTTATCTATTGCATTTAGAACTTGAACTTTTCACATTCACAATACATATGGTCACATTCACATTTTTTCTTATATACTTTCATACATTGGATATGATACAATACATCACATATATATACCAATCCAATTTACAAAATTACAAAGTCGGCCATGACACAAGTTAACACATATTACAAATTTGGCCCACATAAAGATACTTGGGTTCTAAAGACTGACTCGGTGAGGTTCTGATACTTGGCATCTACTATCACTACTTGGTAGATGTAGAAGCTCGATCCATACTAATCACTTTCAAGTAGTCTTGAACTCAGTTTGCACTAGTGACTCGATAGATATTATGTAACTCAGAAAACACTAAATCACTTGGTTAATACTTTCTTTGCATCATCTGGACTGTAAACTTGGTAGATACTACAATGCTTGATTAACATAGGCTTCACATCACATGAATGGAAAACTCGATAACCACTGATAAACTTGGTATACACTTAAATGCTCGGTTTGAATTACTAAACTTCACACTAACTGAATCTGCTCGGTAACCACTAGAGTTAGTCCAAAAGACTCAATAGCAACTATAGAACTCAGTGGCTACTAAATTACATGGAAAACAATATAAACTATTCAATGAGCTTAGTAGCTGTACATAATCTAAATAAGTGTATGTCACTAATAAAAAACTTCACTAATATGTCAACAATCCAAGATAAAATTCATAATAAGTTTTCTCATATCATCTTTTCTCTTATCACATGGCTATAGGAAGAACTACCCAATTAATGCAAGATAGAAAGATACATCATTCTGTTCTATATAACCACATATATTACATATTAATCAAATCAAAGTGCACACATATAAAAATATAAATATAAGTAGTCTGAATAAGTTCATCAAAAACTCATAAAGTTCTCAAGTCTTAACCATCAAAGCATATAAAATTATGAACTAAATAAGCCTTAGATTGGCCTCATCACCTACGTTCATAAATAGTAAATACATGTTTTAGGAGATATTCAAGTATAACTTAGTATATTTTTGTTAATATTCATCCCATAGTCTAGTTGAGATGGTCAACTGTGCATAATTTTACAAACTTTCATTTTATATATTGTAAATGGTCCGAACTACTAAATAGTTTTTGAATAACTTAGGAGCAATATATATTGTAGTTTGAGTGTTACTTATTGATTTTTTCTTCATGTTTCTTAATATATCCTAATTAAAAGGATAGTTTATATTTTATTTGTTACTCAAAATTATCAAAATATGATACTACCATGAGTAGAAGTCTTGAATTTACATAATTTAAATATGGACTATAACAATAATCTGGTTAATTCCTTGTAGTCCATGACCTTTATAGATTGTGTGGAGGTGGAAATAATTTTTTAAAATAATAGTTTGGAATATTTTTGGTTGATTAGTCCCGCTCTTACCTCTAGCAAGAAGTTGGCTAGGCTCGGTAGCCATAAGGGTAATTTTAAAATTTTTTTATGGTTAATGTATTTTTAGACTCCCTTGCAGCTCTGGCTTGCTTTGGTCAGTATGTTTTAGAAGATATCTCATATAATTATGTTTAGCTCATTAGTGAATTATTTTCATCTTCGATGCTATATCTCATTAATGTTAATAAATCCATTTTAAGCTGAACGATATACATCCAACAATAAGGGGGCTATTATTTAATGGAGTACCTTTAAGCATTTTTATTAGTCCCCTTCCAATTTGGGAATTTGTTTGGCCAAATTATTTATAGGAACTTTTTTGGTATACATTTCTTAATGTTTTAATGTTTCCTTGAGGGGCCTTAAAAGGATCAAGAATCTCTCTGTCTTAGCTAGGGGTGAAAGGGTCTAGAAGTTTCCTATGGCTATTCTTCTAAAGCTTTTGATTTGAATTTAGCATGCTAGAATTCAACACCTCCATCTCTATCCTCTTAAGTGATGATTATCTAAGGGCTTTGTATTTTTTTGCTAAAATTTTGATGAAAGGGTAAAACTATCTGTTGGAGTTTTTGCATGTTGTAGATGGACATTTCATTATATTATGATCTTGGGCTATCCTTCTCGAGGCTTCATAGAGGAATTCCACTTTTCTCTTACTCTCATTTTTTGTTGTTGTATAATTATCAATTCTTGTTAATATTTATTGTTGTAAAAGAGGGAATTCCCTCTTCAAGTCCCAAGTTGGGGAACTGTATGAAATTTGGACTTCAATCCTAGGCTATACCAAGTGTTTTCTTCACCCTGTTCTTTTTCCCCGGTGCCAGCACTTGAACGAAGTCATGTAAAATTATACATATTTATGAAATAAATAAAATGGGCATTCACCTTTTATTTATCAAAAAAATCTAAATAAATTAGACTATTGCTTGTCATTTAATTTATTAATCAGACTATAATCAATTAATTAAATTAATTAATCAAGGCAAAAGCCTACAATGCAATGATAACTTGTGAGTCTCTCATGTAGGAGTTCTTGGGTTCAGATCTATCCTCGCTTAACATATAATAATAATAAATTTTAATAAATAATTATAATAAATCTAGGTTTCAACTGTTTATTGATAAAAAAAAAGTAAATTAATCAAGGGATAGCATAAATTAATTAAATATAAAATATTTAATAAAAAATTTCCTAGAAGATATGGAAGAATAAGTAAGCATTCAGATATTAAATTTTGTTCACAATAAATCAACCATCAAAATGAGTGAATGGAAGGAAAGATCTCCATATTTCACATTCTTGAAAGCATTTTAAGGGCCACAAAATCATAGTTATAGAAGAGTCAATATAAAAAGATCATATCCAGATATGGAAATGAAATTCTTAGTTTAGATGCTAAATTGCCTTAAAAAAGGCACTGAACTATCTCCTAGAAGTGTTGGAGTAGTGCACAGATTGATAGATCAACATCTAGAAGACAACAATACAAACAAGTTGGGTAGATTACTCTAAAAATTTTACATGGTAAAAGAAAGAGAAATAAAATCTTGGTGCTAAGAAACTTGCAAAATTTTCTAGAAATGAATGTCTAAAGCAACCAATTTCTTGTGCAACACTTGTGAAAGGAATTTAGGCAATTTTATATTATTCATGTGGAGTTTGATCAATCTCCAAGTGGGAGATTATTGTAATGTGGATCTTAATTAGACTCAAAGGTTTATTTGACTTATTTTTCCCATTAGATTATTTCTATGGGGTTTTTGGGTTAGGGCCCCCAAGACGGGGTCAACGACAACACCCCTTGAAGGATCCTGGGGTAGTGCTCCAAGTGCACTCCCTATTGCAGTACAGGGTGGGGTAAGGGGGAATTCCCCCACAGGGGTTTTCAAGGGCAACACCCTGAAGCTAAAAATGACCCTACTATTATAAAGGGCATTGATTGCTATTTTTTTTTTCTATTGGATGACTTATTCTAGCCCTAATTTTGTAAGTGAAAAAAGGTTGTATAAACTATCTTAGGGCTAGGGATTTTGTAATATATGATGATGAGATTGTAGCTTCTTGTAGTGGTATTGAGGTGTAATGGATTGTAGATTATAATCACTGGATAATAATTATATTGGACTTGCTATTGGTGGATGTAGCCCAGGGATTAGGTGAAAAATGTTAAATCCTTATGTCTTGTGTTCTCTTTTGTGCAATTTATTATTTTCTGATATTGATTATATTTTCATGTAACTGTTATTCCTATCTGTGTTTAATCCTAATAAGTGGTACCAGAGCTGAATTTTTGTCATTTTTTTATAGCCAGATCATTATTATTATTTTTAGCTATCCTTTACAGGAAGTTCTCACAGTTGCATGGGAGTCTCACGACTAAGCTGGAGTGATGAAAGATGAGGGTAAGCTAAAGGTTGAGAATTTTAATGGAAAAAACTTTCAATTATGTAAAATAAAAATGGAGAACTAAATTTATTAGAAGGATTTATGGAAGCCATTCAAAGGAAAATCAAAGAAACATGGAACTATGATAGATGAGGACTAGGAGATTTTAGCTAGAAATGCACTTAGAAGTATTCAATTATGTTTGGCACCATCAATGTAATTTAACATTACAAAAGCAAAGATGACAAAAGAGTTGATGCAAACTTTAGAAAAATAGTATGAACATCCCTCTACTTAAAACAAGGTATTTCTTATGAAGCATTTATTTAATATGAAAATGGTAGAAGGTGGATATGTTGCATATCATTTAAATGAGTTTAATACAGTTACAAGTCAATTATCTTTTGTGAATTCTAATTTTGATGAAGAAATTAGGGCTCTATTAATTTTGTGTTTTTTTCCAAAAGCTGGAATGGCTTGGTACTGGTTGTGAGTAATTCTATTTCTAGATCTAATACCTTAGAATTTGATGATGGGATTGGTGTTATTCTAAGTGAGGAAACTAGTAGGAAAACCTTAGGCAAAATAACTAAGAGAGGAAGTAATTTTGTAAATCATGGGATTCAAGAAGAAAATCAAAGGGGAAGAGGTCTCAATCTAGAAGACTAAGAGATTGTTGGTACTATGGAAACAAGAAGGAAAATGTGGTAAGAAACAAATCCAAAGAGGATGCTTTTATTCTTTCCTTAGAAAGTGTTGATGATTCTTGGGTTTTATATTCCAGGGCTTCATTTCATGCTACACCCTATAGAGGTTATTTTATTGATTATGTCCAAAGAGATTTTGGGCTTATTTATTTGAGGGATAATGAACCCTGTCAGATTTTGGAAATAGAAAAGTTAAGATTAAGTTGCAGAATGGAAATCATTGGCTACTACATGATTTAAAACATATTCCAAGATTAAGTAGGAATTTAACATCACTAGGATAGCTGGGTGATGGGGATTAGGTAGTTACTATTAATGATAAAAATTGGAAAGTTTCAAAAGGTTCCCTTGCAGTAGAGAAAGGTGTGAAAGTAGGCACGTCATATATTTGTATAGGCCATACCATTCCTTCTAATTTAATTATTTTAGAGAAAAATGAATGTTCAAGAATAGTTGCTACAGTTGTGCAAGGAGAACAAATAGTTGTTATAGATTTTGATACATTGTTGTGGCAGTATAGAATTGGGCACATGAGTGAGAAAGGAATGGAATTAATTCATTGAAAGGACATTTTGCTAGGTCTAAAATGTGTCAATATGGATTTCTGTAAAATTTATGTGTATGGAAAGCAAAAGAGAGTTAGCTTTGTGAAGAGTAAGAAGGAAAAGAAAAATGAGAAATTAGATATTGTGCACACAGATGTATGGGTATCAACTCAGGCATCTTCCCTTTGTGGCTCTCATTATTATGTTACATTTATTGATGATGCAACTAGAAAAGTATGGGTTTATTTCCTTAGTTAGAAATTTGATGTACTTCAAACTTTTAAGAAGTGGAAATGCTTCATTGAGAATGAGACTGGTAAAACGCTAAAATGTCTCAAATTTGATAATGGTGGTGAGTATTGCAACAAAGAATTTAAATATTATTGTTCCTATAATGGTATCTATAGATAGAAAACTACTCCAAGTGTTGGAATTAACAATGGGAAAGTAAGTTCTGAGGGGGGGGGGGGGGGGGGAATCAACATTTAAGAAGCCAAAATGCTTCATTGAGAATGAGACTGGTAAAAAGCTAAAATGTCTCAGATTTGATAATGGTGGTGAGTATTGCAAAAAAGAATTTAAATATTATTGTTCCTATAATGGTATCTATAGATAGAAAACTACTCCAAGTGTTGGAATTGTTAGAATTAATAATCTTTTCTTGGTTGTATTTATTTATTTATTGGATAAACCAAGGTATCCCTTATGTATTATTTATTTGTCCTCTAGTCCACATGTAAAGGACATGTCATTCTTGTCCTATTTTTCACTTGTGAGGACAACTCATTTTTGTATTTCCTTTAATAAGAAAAATAGATATTCCTCCTTAAAAGGAACTTGACACTTTGCACACACCTTTTATGAATGTGGCATTCATAGAAATGAGAGTTACACATGCAAAGACATGCAACTCTTTTCTCATCTTTTTAAAAGAGGCACTTCTCTCTCTCATTTTCCTCTAGTCTCCATTATTCACATCAAGCATTTGATGCTATTGTAAATGAGCTATTTTGCTCCATTTCTCTCTCTCTCTCTCTCTCTCTCGCATTTGCCTCATTCATAATACTCACAAGGAGTTTTCTTTGCTTTCCCCTTATCAAATCCTTGTCTCTTGTGTTGCTTCCTCTTTGGTATTGCTCCATTGATCTTGTATCATTTGTATGGTAAAACTCTTCTTGCTCTCTTGGATTAAATCTATTATTTCATGCTATTTCATTTTATTATATTTTATCATTTCAATCACTTTTTCTTACATGGCATCAGAGCTACTAATCCTTGTTTTGAGCTTGTGTGAAGGGTTCATTAGAAGAGCTTGATATTGTGAAGATCTTGAAGTTTGAAATATTGAAAGTCTTATCTTATTCTTTTGCAGATTTTCTTCTTTCTTATTCATTCTAACCCTCTTTGGAAGGCTTACTACCAAAGAGTTCTTCATTTTTTATTTTTTCTAACCTCCTTTGGAAGGCTTGCAGCCAAAGGATTCTTTATTTATAATTTTTTTTATTATATCTAACCCTATTTCTATTGTAGGCTTTTTTAGTTTTTGAAATTCAAGTTTTTTTTTTTGTTTTTTGTTTTAGCAAGGAAAGTACAATAGTTCGTATTTTTTATATATCTCATAATCTATGATTTGGGTTTGGTTGAAATTTTAACAGCATTTAGAAAAATAAAAAATAAAAAAACCCTTTAGATTTTATTTGTATCAGAATAGAATTGCAAAAGTTATTATACTATATGTGCAGTATTATTTGTTTTTCAAGTTTTAAGACAACAGTTCGTATTTTTATGATATCTCTCAATCTGTGATCTGGGTTTGGCTGAAATTTGAATAGCATTTAGAAGACATAAAAAGAAAAAACCCTTTAAATTTTATTGAAAATAGAGTTAAATTAAAAAATTTATCACTCTCTGTGTGTAACACGTTTTTTCAATTTTTAAAATTTTTATTTTTCCTGTTTCTTCAATCTGACCAACAGTTTTGCAAGGAACATTTTAGTTTTTAATTTTGACTCTCTAAATCTCTTAATAATTATTTAAAATTCTTGTGGATAATAAATCTCACTTTTTTATTTCAAATCTATTATTTAAATTTTAAATGTAATTTTTAAATCATGTCGACTTTAATTCCAGATATCAAGTTAAATAACTCAAACTATCATGCTTGGAAAATTCATCTTTCATTTATATTTCGTTTTAAGAATATTTTAGATGTTGCTACTGACTCTTCTATAGCTCTTGGTACCTCAGCTACACAAGATGAAAAAAATGCATGGAATACTAAAAATGAGAAAGCCCTTGGCCTCATTGGTATATCTCTTAACCCAGATTTATATGTTCTAATTTCTCATTGCACTAATGCCCATGAAGCTTGGGATATTTTAAAGAAAATGTATGATAGGCCATCTGAATCACGCAAGATTCAATTGCAAGACAATTTGGAAGGCTTGAGGTATATTGATTTCAAATCCATGGATGAATTTTTACTTAAATTTGATTATATTAGAAGTCAATTAATTGAATTAGGTGTTACTCTCACTGATATTAGATTAATTACCATTATTTTAAAGAAATGTCTTCTTAGACAATTTCAACAATTTATTACTAATGTTCATTCTCAACTTGCTATTCCTACTTTGTCTACTCAATTAACTTATAGTATTTTTCAAAATTTGTTACGTCAAGAGGAAGCTAAGTTGTTACAATTTGGTACTCTTAGATCTAATGAACATGCTTTTGTGTTTAAAAGTCAAAATCAGAATTTCAAATCTTCTAATAATGATTCTCCCAATACTTATAATAATAATAATTACAATAATAATCCAAACACTCATCGTAATAATACTCATCCTAATCAATCTAATAAAAAACTTCACTGTACTTATTGTGGAAAACATGGTCATGTAACTAATAAATGTTTAAAAAAAAAAAAAGATAAGCAACTTATGAATAACAATAATCAAAACTCTCATCCATCTCATCATGCTTTTACTGTTAGTTACAATGTTCCTAAAAATTTAGAATGGATTATTGATACTGGTGCGTCTCAACATGTTACTTTTCATAAAGAAGTGTTTGATTATTTAAAACCCGATCTTTCTAATATTCCAATTCAATTAGCTGATGATCATAGTTGCAAAGTTGAAGGATTTGGTAATGTTAGTATTTCAAATGAAAAATTACATGATGTCCTTTATGTTCTTGAGTTGAAATACAATCTTCTTTCTATTGTAAAATTATGTCAAAATTACAAAGTTGAATTTCATAGGGACATGTGCTCTATTATTGACTTAACACTAATGAAGTTGTTGCTAATGCTAAGTTAGGCCATGATAACTTATTTAAATTTTTTGGGTTCACCTCTTCTAGACACTCTTTGCACAAAGATATTACATTTAATATGGAGCATGAAAGGCTTGCTCATTTGAAAAATGAGCATATCTCATCTAATACAGTTGAAAATTTACCTCCTATTGCTTCATCTAAGATGGCATGTACAAAGTGCATGAGTGAAAACATGCAAAATACCAAAAGTTATCAAGCTTATAATCCTATTACTAACAAAGTGCACATAGCACAAAATGTTTGTCTTGCAGGAAATGGTGTGCATGATTCTTCTAATGCTCAAAATAGACAAGTTCATGGAAGCAAAATTGTGTTAGTAGAGGACCAACCTCCTTCTCTAAACCCTACTCCTCATATATCTACCTTTATTCCTCCTATTCTTTCTTACAATGGTAATGATAATGATGCATTTATAGATCATGGTAATAATGCTAATATTGATAATGGTAATAATGCCAATGTTGAAACAAATGATGCATTCATACATCATGACTCTTCCTTTAGTGATAAATTTGTTAGGAGAAAAAAAAAATGGTTTCAAAAAGTACTTAATAAAAGAGATAAATTTTTAGAATGGGTGGACTTCAACCTAGGAGAATTAATTATTGCAAATATTTTTTGATGTTAATAATTCTCTTTCATCATCTTTGGCATTTCTCTTTAGTATGTTGTCTAGAAATTATTTTCTATAT
Organism: Cupressus sempervirens; assembly: GCA_028749045.1. Lineage (NCBI taxonomy): Eukaryota > Viridiplantae > Streptophyta > Pinopsida > Cupressales > Cupressaceae > Cupressus > Cupressus sempervirens. The sequence goes on along the minus strand of CM053785.1, from coordinate 124,019,592 downwards.
ATGATCTTAATTTTATTTGCATGATTTCATACCATGATAGTTTAAGTATATTTATTCATGTGTATATATGGGGGCCCACATATATATCCTGATAAATATACAAATTATTGTGTCTCTTGTGACTTATCAAATATGAGTGCATTCTTTATTTCACATAAGTAAATTTATTTTTCTTATTCCTTGGGATTATAAGTTATTATACACTATTGCCTTCAACATTTATTTTGTTCTATTGATTAGCACATAAGTGCAGTTTATGCTTTTCTAGCATCATTCTATTGTCATATTGGCACTTTATGGTTAATACCATTTATTATTAGAGTTTCCCTCCAATTTTAGTTAATTTGACCCATCTTGAAGGCGTTTTACTCTTATTTGAAGGCAGTCAATTGTTAATACTCATACTCTTCCTCTTTGATATCTTTGAAAACATGCCATATAATGTTATGTATACTTCTTTGCTTAAATCATGAGTCATGCAGGTTATGAATTGATCACCCATTAACTTGCAGTAAAATGACTTATTAGTGGACTGTCTATATCCACGTGATTGAAGTATTGTTGATGTTGGATTCACTAGCTAGCCTTTTCTATGGTCTTTTCTTGAAAGTTTTGATAACATATTTGTTCTTTGCAGGATATGATTTATCTTTATTTCATTGCGGTATCAAGTTACACTTATATTTACTCTATGAGAATTTACTTATACATAAAAAGTTTCTAACTTGAATATAAGATGAAATTATCCTTGTGGATAGTTGCTTTTGTTTCAATGTTTCAGGTAATCCATCAAGGCACATACAAGATATCATTATTTCTTGTACAGATTCTATGCCACATGAATCCACTTGAAGATCTAACACAATTGAAGAATTATCCACTTCTCTTGGCTCTCCAATGATGTACCCATGATAATAAGAGACCTCTTGCACAATGAAGATATTTCAAAAAATCAAGTTGTAATATTGAAAATTAGTTTTGACAACATCTCTCCAAGTAAAGATTAAAGAGGGGTGTTAGAATTAATAATCTTTCCTTAGTTGTATTTATTTGTTTATTGGATAAACCAAGATTTCTCTTATGTATTATTTATTTGTCCTCTAGTCCACATGTAAAAGACATGCCATTCTATTCCTATTGTCCACTTGTGAGGACAACTCATTTTTGTATTTTCTTTAATAAGGAAAATAGATATTCCTCCTTAAGAGGAACTTGACACTTTGCACACACCTTTTATGAATGTGGAACTCATAGAAATGAGAGTTACACATGCAAAGACATGCAGCTTCTTTCTTATCTCTTTAAAAGAGGTGCTTCTCTCTCTCATTTTTATCTAGTCTCCATTATTCACATCAAGTTTTTGATGCTATTATAAATGAGCTATTTTGCTCCATTTCTTCTTCTCTCTCTCTCTCTCTCACACACACACACACACACACACACACACATTCTTAGGCATTTTCCTCATTCATAATACTCATAAGGAGTTTTCTTTGCTTTCCCCTTATCAAATCTTTGTCTCTTGTGTTGCTTCCTCTTTGGTATTGCTCCATTGATCCTGTATCATTTGTATGGTAAAACTCTTCTTGCTCTCTTGGATTAAATCTATTATTTCATGCTATTTCATTTTATTATATTTTATCATTTCAATCACTTTTTCTTACAAGAATTAACAATGGGAAAGTAAGTTCTTGGGGGGGGGAATCAACATTTAAAACTTTTACTTCTAAAACATTTCACCTTACATCCATCTCATAACTTAACATGCAAACAAAAATATGTAACCATTCATCACATCCAAAACATGAAATAAATAAACACATAACACATGATATTTTGGTTATCTAGAAACCCTCTAAGGAGAAGGTAAAACTGGGATGGAGATGACACCCACAAATTTTTAATACTACAGTTGTGAAGTGTGGCATATTATGGCTACAATGTTTTAATCATAAAGTATGATCTACCCTATGAGAGGTTTTCCCTATTAAAGGCTTACAAAGACTATTAGGTCTCACCTTGATAGAGGATTTAAACTCACAATAAAGTAAGCTCTTGGTTAAGAGATTTACAGAAGCCTATTAAGACTACTCTATTAAGAGAATTACATTTTATCACCTATTAGAATGACCCAATAGATCCTTCTGTTAGCACCTTACTACTTGATGTCAGATCTCCTCTTTATTAGTTATCTCTTGATTCTTCTAATTAAATCTATCTTCTCTAACCTTTCACTTCTTGTCTTTATTCCTCTCAAACTAATTCTTCATTGAAAAACTCTATCTTACCCATCTTCTCCATGCTTCCTTCACACCAGATACTCTCCTTAGTATCCTCCTTCATAATATTAAGTTACCCTTGCAGTTTCCTTCTTTAATGAACATCATGGAGATGAAATTAGGTTTGAATCAATGGCTAATAGGATGAGTATTATGACTCCCTCCTTATTTCTTATAAACAAAAAATCATGTTCATGTCAGCCAAAAATGGTTTACATAGAAGTTTGTGCCATTATAAACATCTATGACATAAAATATTCACTTGATATCCATAGGCTCTAATGATCTGCCTTCACTATGCACTTTATACTAATACTTAGCTTTTGAATAGCTTGACACACTTTGTTTTCTTGACACCTAAATCACTCATCATAGTCTGACTACTCAGAACCTAAGTGACTCAACACACACTGTTTTCTTAGCACATACTAGTGCTCGACACTAATGGTATTATTACTTGGCATGCATTATCTAGAGACTTATTCTCAACATGATTTGGTTGCTTAGCTTACACTAATCACTCGGCTTGCCCTATTCACTTGACATGCACTATGCATTTGACTTGCACTATTCTTTGCTGAATAATGATTGAGTGTTCTGTACTGCCTTGTCAAAACCAAAATGAGGTTCGAAATATCCCCTTTTGACATGAGTAACAAAAACACTTTGTCATGGCATATACATAATTAACTTATACATAAGTCAAACAATGTATCTTCTCTGCTCAGAGCATATGCAAAAACTTCAAAATCTCAAAATTTGCAAAAATCTTGAAGTTACCTTACTAATTTTATTCCCCTTGAATAAATACTTCATTTTGGTTTTGTACTCCTCTTGAGTAGATATCTTCCTTGAAAAAATCTTAAATTTTTTTAAAATTGATATAATCCCCCTTTTGATACTTATGTCATTTGGTTGGTACACTTATAGTGTGTTTGTCCAAAAATGGCTTGTACACTTGCATGATGATTCACAATGCAGAATCCCAATTATCTCTTACTATATCTAGTGTTTGAATCTAGATTTCTAGTTTGGTAGCCATATCAACTAAGCCTTCATGAGTAGAAATATGTGGATATTTCTTTATCAAGGCTTCTTCTTGGGCTTTTTCCTTCTTTAGAACTTCCATGTGTGGAGTCAACATGGACTGAATGGTGATCAAAGTGGATATGATATTTGTATCTTTTACTTGTAGCTTGGAAGGCCTACTCTGTGTCAGCATCTATCTCTGAAAATGTAATTAGCTAGTTGTAGGAGATACTTGTAATGAATTTCTAGTTAATTTCAACTCTCCTTGCAACTTTTCAATTATCTATTGAATCTCTTGAGTAAAGACATCAATAGTTAAGTGTATAGAGAATAAATGTGACCCAAAATTGTCTTCACACCCTCTATCTTAGTTGCTAAATCAACTTGACTAAGTGCAATGACACTAGATATTTTATCCATAATTTTGGTGAGGAATTTTCTCTTCGAGCATTCTAGTAACTTAACATTGGTCTCTATATCTTCATCTTTTATCTTGTCAACCATATGGACAAGTTTATCTATAATAGACTTATTTGATAATGAATACGAGAGACTAAAAATATCAATGAATATCTCTTTGATTTCAAACAAAACATGCTTTTGCTTGTGTTCCCTCCTTAAAACTTATTGCCTTTTTTTCCTTTGTAGAGTCTCTTGAAGAACATTCATTTCTTTTAGTGTGATTTTTGTTAGATAAAATGTTGGTGAGACAATCACCTCGTCTATACTTACATCCTCAAATGATGTAGCATCATCACCTCGTCTATACTTACATCCTCAAATGATGTAGCATCAACACTCCGTAGTGTGCTGGAACTTGGCCTTGAAATTTGCAATGGAGTAGCTTGTGTACTTGGCCTCTAAAGAGTCTAGCTACTGGGAGGAGGTGTACTAACTGGTAAGGTAACTAGTGTCTGAATTTCTATTTTATCCTCTATCTTAGCAATCATCTTAACCTCTATTGTCCTCTCATCCTCTTGTTGTTCTGTACCTTGTTGATCTTCACTATGTTCTAGTAGTGTAATTATTCCAAACTTTCTTCCTCATAATTTCTCTTTTCATTTTTCCTCTCCATCAAATTCCATAATGGCTGGTAATATTGAAATTAATAGATCTGGCAGTGATGTGATAGATGATACTACCTGCTTCTCTTTTATCTCAATGATAATTGTTTGCATTAGAGATGGTGCTTGATTTAGCTCTTCTTTCTATTCAAAGAATTACACTTTAATATGTGATCTATTCTTGTGGTTCATTTACTTTCACCTTAGCAACACTTGATGAAACTAAAGATGTATCTTTCTGTGGCCCATTCTTAGTGGATGTAGCCTCAACCTATTGAGGTTCATCAATCCTTACCAATATAGGATTTGTGATTGGTAGAATAGTATTGGTGGATTCCTATTGTAGTTTCTTGATGTCCCCCTCACTTAGTTGATTAACATTATGTGTAGGATTATTAGGTAGGTCTTTAATAGTGACATACTCTTTCTCTACATGTGGGGGACTGGTGCTTGACACTTGAGCATCTTGTGCAACTTTTTTATTAACTCAACTATGTCATTTTTTACTTTTGCTACTGCTATGTCCTCCTTTTCTCCTGTTACTACTTTGCTTCCCTTTTCTTGATCTCTCTTCTCTTCAACAACTTTGGTGGACAACCCATAGATAAACTTCCATAATAACTTGATCTCAGTTACCACTTCTTCTACTTTATTTCTCAAAATGTTAAATGCTTGGTACTTGGGAGAAAATATCCCTTTATGTTTATCTACAAACTTTGTAATCATTCTTCTATCAAGTTTAGGCATGATTATGGCTAAAGTAGCCTCTAATTTATTTTTCTATCTCCAAACAAAACTTCCACTTTTCATCAACTCTCTCATATATACTTTTAGGAATAGATTTATCAATTTCTATTGGAGTGGTCTTAAATGTGGCCATCATATCATAATTAGCCTCTTCTATATAATGTTAGGATAAACCATGGATAGAAATAAAAACTATATGCAAATATAATCAATAACATAAAATAATAGATCACACAGAAATGAACACAAGACACCAAGATTTAATGTGGTTCACCCAATCCCTAGGCTACATCCACCAAACAACAAGTCCGATCTTATTACAATCTAGTGATTACAACTGATTACAATCCGTAATTCCTTACATCTCAATACCACTGCAAGAAGCAATTTTGCATCACAACATAATGAAAATACCTAACCCTAAACCCTTTTATACAAGTATTTTATTCATTTTAGGGTTACAACATGTCATCCATATGTTGACCATAATATGTATAGTATGTACAGTACTTTCCTGATCAGTCACCATAATCTAACAATCTCCCACTTGGGGACTGACCAGGCTCCACACTAAACAACAATATATCTCCCACTTGGGGACTGATCAGGCTCCACACTAAACAACAATATATCTCCCACTTGGAGACTGATCTTGTACCAATACCACTACTAGATGGGGCTACCACTGGATCAAACCACCTTGGACTCTACTGTTCTTTTATTCATGTTCAGTCTAAAAGACCAATTGAAGTTGAAGAGGAGTTCAGCTTCTCCCGTGTTACAACCTTTGTCAACATATCTACTGGATTGTTATTGGTATGTATCTTCTCTAGCTTTAACTATCCATCCTCCAAAATGGACCGAATGAAATGGTACTGCAATTGTATGTGTTTGGTCTTAGAATGTAGAGCTGAATTCTTTGCAAGATGAATGGCACTCTGACTATCGGTGAACAAATAATTATCCTTCTGAGGATGTCCCAATTCTTCCAAAAGGAACTAAAGCCATATCATCTCCTTGGCTGCCTTTGTAGCAGCAACATACTCTACCTCTGTAGTGGATAGAGAATTAATATTTTGTAACCTAGAAACACAGCTCACGGCTGCCCCACTAATAGTAAAGACATAACCTGTAGTACTCCGCCTGGTATAAAAATCCCTAGCCAAATTTGAGTCAACATGGCTCGTAAATTAGTAGTAGAGCCCCCAAAGTGTAAACACTTATTGGATGTTCCTCTCAAATATCTGAGAATCCACTTGACAGCATTCCAATGCTCAAATTCTGGATGACTCATATACTTGCTAACGACTCCCACTGCATGTGCAATATCTGTCTTAGTGCATACCATAGCATACATCAAGCTTCCTATAGTTGAAGCATAGGGTACCTTGGACATCTTATCCTCCTCTTCCTATAGTTGAAGCATAGGGTACCAGGTAAAGGTATGCTGACAGCTTTAGCATTCTCCATAGAGAAACGTTGCAACACCTTCTCAACATAATCAGCCTGAGATAGCGTCAAGGTCCTATTCTTCCTATCTCTACAAATCTTCATACCAAGGATTTGTTTTGCTACCCCCAAATCCTTCATAGCAAATGCATGTGCTAACTAGCATTTTAGCCCCTTAATATGATCCATGTTAGACCCAACTATAAGCATATCATCAACATATAAACATAAAATAATGTAGCTATCATCATCCAACCTCTTAAAATAAACACAGTAATCTGAATGACACCTATTATATCCATGCTCATGCATAAAACTGTCAAATTTCAGATACCATTGCCGAGGTGCTTGCTTCAAGCCATATAAACTTTTCTTCAATTTGCACACTAAGTTCTCTTTACCTTTGACCTCAAAACCCTGTGGCTAAGCCATATATATTTCTTCATCCAAATCACCATGAAGAAAGGCTATTTTAACATCCAGTTGCTCTAAATGCAAATCTTTTGTAGCCACAAGACTTAAAACAGTACGAATAGAAGTCATTTTAACAACAAGAGAAAATATCTCATCAAAATAATTCCCTTTTTCTATGCAAATCCTTTTACAACTAACCTAGCCTTAAATCTTTTCTTACCTCCTTCCTCTTCTTTCAACCTGTAAACCCACTTATTCTGCAAAGCCTTTTTACCTATAGGCAACTTGCACAAATCCCATGTCTTATTTTTCAGCAAAGAGTCCATTTCATCTTTCATTGCAGACTCCCACTAAATCTTAGTATCCACCTACATAGCTTCATCATAACTTTCAGGTTCACCAGCATCAGTAAGTAAAATAGAATACAAAGAGGGAGAAAACCTTTGTGGAGGTCTAATTTTCCTTGTTGACCATCTAACATTCACTGGTGTGTGTGGTATTTTTTGTTGTGGTTTTTGTACATCATGAGGAATGGCCGGAACATCAGCTTTTGGAGTATCATCTAGCACTACATAATCATCTTCTTTCTTCTCATGTTTCTGCAACATATCTTTATACACCACTTTTTCATTGAATATGGCATCTCAGATTCTTATAATTTTATGATTTTCAAAATCCCAAAGCCTATAACCAAATTCATTAATGCCATATCCAACAAAGACACATTTCTTTGATTTAGCTTCTAGCTTGGTTCTATTTTCAGAGTCTATATGAGTAAAATCTTCACAACCGAAGGTCTTGAGAAAATAATAACTCACCTTCTTACCAGTCCATGCTTCCTTTGGAATACCATAGCCCAAAGGAGTAGAGGGACCTCTATTAATCAAATATACTGTAGTATTGACAGCCTCCGCCCACATGTGTAAGGGCTACTGAGCATGCAACCTAATGCTCCTTGCATGCTCCATTATAGTCCTATTCATGCGTTCAACCACTCTATTTTCCTGTGGAGTCCTTGGAACAGTTTTCTATCTATGAATACCATTAGTGGAGCAATAATCTTCAAATTCATGACTGCAATATTCACCACCATTATCAGATCTAAGACATTTTAATTTCTTACCAGTCTCATTTTCAACCAAGCATTTCCATTTCTTAAAAGTTTGAAATACATCAAATTTCTGTCTAAGGAAATAAATCCATACTTTTCTAGTTGTGTCATCAATAAATGTAACATAATAATGAGAGCCACCAAGGGAAGATACTTGAGTGGGTCCCCATACATCTGTATGCACAAGCTCTAATTTCTCCTTTTTGTTTTCCTTCCCAGTCTTTACAAAACTCACTCTCTTTTGTTTTCCATACACACAACTTTCACAAAAATCCATATTCACACATTTCAGACCTGGTAAAACTTTCTTTGAATGAAGTAATTTCATACCTTTCTCACTCATGTGCCCAAGTCTATTGTACCAAAGTGCAGTATCAGAATCTACAGTAGCTATTTGTTCTCCCTACTCAATTACAGCAATTGTTCCTGAACATTCATTTTTCTCTAAAACAATCAAAGTAGAAGGACAATATGACCTGTACAAAGATATAAGGTGCCTACTTTCACACATTTTTCTACTACAAGGGAACCTTTTGAAACCTTCCAATTTTTATCATTAAAAGTAACTACACAACCCTCATCACCGAGGTTGCCCTATTGAAATTAAATTCTTGCTTAGTTTTGGAACATGTCTTACCTTATGTAGTAGCCAATTATTCCCATTCTGCAACTTAATCTTAATTTTTCCCTTTCCAACAATTTGACAGGGTTCATTATCCCCCAAATAAACAAGCCCAAAATCCTCTTGGACATAATCAATGAAATAACCTCTATGAGGTGTAGCATGAAATGAAGCACCAGAATCTAAAACCCATGAATCATCAACAATTTCTAAAGATAGAAGCAAAGAATCCTCTTCGGATTTGTTACTTACCACATTTGCCTCCTTGTCTCCATTTGATTTATCTCCTTCATTTTTCTTTCGATTCTAGCAATCTTTTTTTTTATGACCTAGTTTTCCACAGTACCAATAGTCATTCGGTCCTCTCGATTGAGACCTCTTCCCCTTTGACTTTCCTCTTGATTTCCCATGATTTTGAGAGTTATTTACTCTCTCAGTTGTTCTGCCCCTGCTTTGTGCATTCAAAGCACTTCCTGATGTAGATCCACTTGAGGATTTTCTACAAGTTTCCTCACTTAAAATAACACCAATCACATCATCATATTTTAGGGTACTAGATCCAAGAATAGAATTACTCACAACCATTACCAAGCCATTCTAGCTTTCAGGCAAAGAACACAAAATCAAGAGAGCCCTAATTTCTTCATCAAAATTGATACCCACAGAAGATAATTGACTAGTAATAGTATTAAACTCATTTAAATGATCTACAACAAATCCACCTTCTGCCATTTTCATATTAAATAAACGCTTCATGAGAAATACCTTGTTTGAAGCAGAGGGCTTTTCATACAGTGTCAGTAGGGTTTTTATCAAATCTTTTATCGTCTTTGCTTTTGTAATATTAAATGCCATTGATGGTTCCAGGCATAACCGAATGCTTTCGAGTGCCTTTCTATCCAAAAAATCCCATTCAGCCTCTAACATAGTTCCTTGATTCTTGGCTTTGCCTTCCAACGGCTTCCATAAATCCTTCTGATATAGATAGTCTTCCATTTGCATCTTCCATAACTAGAAGTTCTACCCATTAAACCTGTCAACCCTCAGCTTACCCTCATCTGCCATTTCTCCCAGTCAGGTGTGAGACTCCCACTCAATAGTGAGACTTTCCTGCAAAGGATAACTGAAAGACAACCTCGCTCTAATACCACTTGTTAGGATAAACCATAGACATAAATAAAAACTATATGCAAATATAATCAATAATAGAAAATAATAGATCACACAAAAATGAACACAAGACACGAAGATTTAATGTGGTTCACCCAATCCCTAGGCTACATCCACCAAACAACAAGTCTGATCTTATTACAATCCAGTGATTACAACTGATTACAATCCGTAACCCCTTGCAGCTCAATACCGCCGCAAGAAGAAATTTCACATCACAACATAATGAAAATACCTAACCTTAAACCCTTTTATACAAGTATTTTATTCATTTTAGGGTTACAACATGTCGGCCATATGTTGGCCATAATATGTATAGTATGTACAGTACTTTCCTGATCAGTCACCATAATCTAACATATAATTCTTATCCTTACTCTATAACTTATCAAAATCAATATGTGAAAACTTAGATAAATCTACATTGGTTTTTACTTTTTCACATAAATGATCACTATTAGATGAGAGATTGTGGCTTACCACATTGGATTGACTTAAGCAATCTAATTCCTTCTTCTCATCATCTGAATCCTCTTGAAGTTTCAAACTTATCTTCACTTTCTTAGTAGGCATGCTTGGATCTGCTATAACACTTCCTCTTTTTTGTTTTGTCTTTGTCTCTTTTTCTTTTGCAGTGGCAAGCCTTGTGCTTGACCTTGTCAAAGGTGCAACTAGCTTCTTTATAGTTTGTTTTGTTGATTTCTTTGATTTCTACACTACCTTCTATTGTGCTTTTCTCTTCTTGCTAGTTTTCTTAGTTTCCTTCTTGGCATCCTCTTCATCATCCTCTTTGTCTTCACCTAAACCTTGAGTCAGTTCCAATGGTGCTTGGCCTTATTTTTATTCTTCTTCTTCTTCTTCTCCTTCAACAATTTTTCCTTTAAGATTCTCCACCATCTTATTTTTCTTTCTTATAACTATGGTAGTCTTCAAGTCTATGGCAATCCTTGGCTTGGCTTAATCATAATTTCCAAGTTTTATAACATCCTTATCATCTACTTTTACCAATAATGTAGTAATAAATGCTAAAGTTTCATCAACATTGATTTCATGTAGTAAAGGTGATAACCATCTTACGCTTGGAATTGCTGCCTATACAGATGTGTAGTTAGCATCAACTAGAAAAAAAAAAAAACATCATTATAATGTTATTCAACTAGTGACACATGAATTCTTGACCTCTGCTTCATAGAATTCTTAAAGTCTACAAAGTAACTAGTCATTACTGACTCAAAATTATCACCTAATTTCTCAATGAGATCTCCTATCTATTAAATAACATATATGTTTGTCTTCCATATAATTTTGAGAAAAAATATTTTGCACATAAAAGAATATGCAAATGAAGGTGATCCAAACTTACATGAGGCACTCTTTACTTTCCTGATAGCTTCTAGATTTTCTGATAGTTGCTGAAGCTGAAGCTCAACTAAGTCATAGATGTGATCTCTCTTCACAATCTTATAACCTAGATTAACTACAATGAACAACACACTATTCATTCAACTCAATTGGTAGAATTTATGTGCAATCACTCTTACTAAAAACACGATAATAGGGTCTTTGATGGTGTCAATTGATATTCCATGTTTGTTCCACATGACTCCAATGTTCTTTTCAATGATCTTTTTTGCATCGCTATCAATTTCTTTGACCAATCTATGGTTGGATACCCTATCACTCTATGAACTATCCTCTTAGATATTCATATTGGTCCACCTTCTAACCAAATCTAATTTTCATGAATCCAACTTAGCACAATCTTAATCCATTTAGTCTTGAACATTTGTGAGAAATCTAAGGCAGACGTTAACCCTTTTCTCTCTACAATATGGTTTTCTTCCCTCAACACACCATTCTTACACAAATTTTGATAATTTTCTCTCATTTTCCATATCTCCAACCTCACCTACCTTATAGGTATACCAACATCATACATCCTGGATCATTAAAACCTTTGGTGGTATTGTAGATAACACACTCGATGGATCTCCTTTATATGTGATTCTAGTAATTACACAAAATGAAGGTTTTCTCACATAATTACTAATTAATCAAACATTAGAAACTTCTTTTCCCTCTTTCCTAGGTGCTACTGAAGAACTCACTCCCATCTTGACTCTCTAGGGTTTACACAACATGAAATAATGTAACTTGACACAAGTTAAATACCTTTTAATTCCATTGAATTATGTTGAGTTAAAGGAGAGTGGTTTTCAAATATTTGAATCTCCTTTCACAAATTTCCTTTCATTTAATGCTTAGTGCATATACAACTATTTATCTGGTCACTATAGGGTTTTCAAGTATGCTTGGCTACCATAGCGAGCTTGGCTATCACTACCATACCTTCCTTACTCAGTAGTAACTATAAAACTTTCAATGCTTGACAACAAAAAATAAAGTAACAAAATGATATATTTTATCTTTATTATAATCACTTAATTACATCTTAATATATGTTGATAGATCCTTTTCATTACTTCTATATTTGGAAATGATGCAAGATATATCATTTCAAATGTTAATTCCACACACATACCTTTGATTGCCTAGTTGGGGGTGATGTGATCACCTGATTCATTGGATGAAGTGACCTCATCTTGACTTGATGTGTTGTAATCTTCTTTATTTTTCCATATCTTATTCATTTGTACCTTTTTCTTTTCAACATCTACCTTTTCTTTTCCTTTGCTGAATTCATTGCTTGATGCAGGTGACTGAGTTGGACTATTTCTACTCACATGACATGTCTTAAGACAACTAAAGAATACAACCTCATTTAACCATCTACTGTAATTTCCTCTAAAATGTGTCCTAATACAATTTATAGAAACATGACCATACTCACCACAATAATGACAACTATGCCTTGTATTTTAATCCCAATCACAAGTATTCCCATGATGATGTACCTTGTTTTTCTTTATTGATGTCCACTTGGGTTTAGATATGTATTCATACCCCTTGTGTCCATACTTATGATAGTTGTAATAGAATCTTTCAAATCTCTGAGTGTTAATGGTCTTGGTCCTGCATTCATGTGGTTGATGTCCTTGCTTCTTGCAGTTATGATAATGTCCCTTGAATTTTTGCTTAGGGTTTTGATTTCCAGTGTTGCTTCTACAAACATTTACTATGTGGCCCAAATTTCCACAATTATGACAAGTGGGCTTAATGTTCTTTCCCTTATATTTCCTTTGTTCACCACTCCTAGATGATTATCCTTTCTTAGTAGTAGAATAACCCAAACCAATAGTGTCATTGTTTGACCTTGGTGCCTCCATCAAATTTTCAAAGCACTTTATGGCTTTATTGGGCTTGTTAAGATTTTCTTTCTTAGTCTTCAATTCATTTTGCAATAGGCTATTCTATGTTTCCAAAAGTTGTAGTCATAATGTCTTTCCTATTCAATTTTTGATTTGTAATCATCAACTAATTCATTAGATCCAATTAAATGCTTGAAAAGTTTTACACATTTGATGAATTCTTCTCAAGTCTGTTAGCTAGTAGTCTTATATATTCTTCTAGTAGTCTTATATATTCTTCAATAATGGCTCTATCTTCTTCAACTTTCTTTTTTAGTTTAGTTGTCTCACACAACAGTATTAATAGAGTTTTGTGTTCTATCTTTAGATTCATGACTTCTTCACTTAGGGCACTGTTCTTTTCCATCAGATTTGCAATAGCTGCATCAAATTCTTCTAAGTTCCTATCCTCAAACAATCTAGTAATGTCTTCTTCTTGATATTAAGTGTCATTTTGTTGAATGACCATTTCCTTTCTTCTCTTCACTGAATGATGCAATTCATCTTTTTCCTCCTTGAATTGATGTAGCTAAAGTTGTATTTTAATCTTCTAGTTCTCAATAGTCTTTCCCAATTTGTAGACTTCCATCTTCAAGATCTTAACTCCAAAGTTGTCAAAATTTCCTTTCTAGAGAAAAAAGCTCTGATACCAATTGTTAGATATGAAAACTAAAATATGTAACCATTCATCACATCTAAATCATGAAATAAATCAACATATAACACATGATATTTTGGTTACCGAAAAACCCTCTGAGGAGAAGGTAACACTGGGGTATGAATGACACCACAAATCTTCACTATTATAGTTGTAAACTATGGCCTATTATGGCTTCATTTTTTTAATCATAAACTATGATCTACCCCATGAGAGGTCTACCTTGTTAAAGGCTTACAAAGACTGTTAGGTCTCACCTTGCTAAAGGATTTAAACACACAATAAAGTAAGCACTTGATTAAGATATTTACAAAAGCCTATTAGGACTACTTTGTTAAGATATTTACTTTGTATCACCTATTATAATGATCCAACACTTGATCCTTTAGTTAGCACCTTACTACTTGATGTTAGATCTCCTCTTTACTAGTTATCTCTTGATCCTCCTAATTAGATCTATCTTCTCTAACCTTTCACTTCTTTTTTCTGTTCCTCTCAGATTAATTCTTCATTGCAAAACTCTATCTTAGCCATCTTCTCCATGCTTTCTTCACATCATATACTCTCCTTAGTATCCTCCTTCATAAAATTAGGTTACCCTTAGGGTTTCCTTATTTTATAAGCATCATGGAGATGAAATTAGGTTGGAACCAATAGATGTGGTTGATCCATATTGCCATCTAATGCTTCCTTCAATTTGATTGGTTGCATGCATTACATAGGGATGTGTAATATGACTCCATCCTTATTCCTTATAATAGATAATTCATGAAAGAAAAAATGGTTTACATAGAAGTTTATACCATTACAAACATCTATGAGATTGACTATTCACTCAACATCCATAGGCTATGATGCTTGGCCTTCACTGTGCACTGTATACTGATACTTCACTTCTAAATAGCTTGACACATTTTGTTTGTTGGACACATGAATCACTCGTCACACTTTGACTACTCATCACCTAAGTGACTCGACACACATTTTCTTCTTGACACATACTAGTGCTCGACACTAACTATCATAATACTCAACATGTATTATCTGGAGACTTATGCTCGACATGCTCTATTTTCCCAACTTGCACTGATCACTCAACTCACTCTATTTACTCAAGATGCACCATGCACTCATCTTGCACTCTTCTCTACTGAATAATGACTAAGTCTTTTTCATTGCCTTGTCAAAACAAAAATGAGATTAACACCAAGGACTCCATAGGAAAATGGAGTGGCTGAATGCATGAACATGAAAATAATGGAGCATGCAAGGAGCATGCGGTTGCATGTTGGGCTGCCCTTAATCATGTGGGTAGATGCTATCAATAGCATTTTATATTTTATTAATAGAGGTCCCTCTACTCCTTTGCGTTGTGGTATTCTAGAGGAAGCATGGACTGGTAAGAAGGTGAGTTATTCTTTTCTTAAAACCTTTGGTTGTAAAGCATTTGCACATATTGATTCTAAAATTAAAACTAAGCTAGAAGCTAAGCCAAAGAAATGTGTATTTGTTGGATATGAAATTGATGAATTTGGTTATAGGCTTTGGAATTTTGAAAATCATAAAATTATAAGAAGTAGTGATGTCATATTCAATGAGAAAGTGTTGTACAAAGATTTATTGCAATGACATGAGAAGAAAGAAAATGATTATGTAGTGTTGGATGATACTCAAAATGAAGATGTTCAAGTAGTCCCTTATTCTTTGCAACAACTACAACAATAAATACCACACACCCTAGTGAATTTTAGATGGTTCACAAGGTTAAGTAGACCTCCAGAAAGATTTTCTCTGTCTTTATACTCTATTTTACTAATTGATGCTAGTGAACCTGAATGTTATGATGAAGCTATGTAGGTGGATACAAAGATTTAGTGGAGTCTACAATGAAAGAAGAAATGGACTCTTTTCTAAAAAATAAGACTTGAGAATTATGCAAGTTGCCTACACATAAAAAGGCTTTACATAATAAATGGGATTACAGGTTAAAAGAAGAGGATGGAGGTAAGAAAATATCTAAAGCTAGGTTAGTTGTAAAAGGATTTGCACAAAAAAAAGGTATTGATTTTGATGATATATTCTCTCTTATTGTTACAATGACTTCTATATGTATTGTTTTAAGTATTGTGGCTACTGAAGATTTGCACTTGGAGTAGCTTGATGTAAAAACAACCTTCCTTCATGGTGATTTGGATGAAAAGATATATATGGCACAAACATAGGGATTTTAGGTCAAAAGAAATGAAAAATTAGTGTGCATATTGAAGAAATGTTTATATGGCTTGAAGCAAGCACCTCGGCAATGGTATCTTAAATTTGGTAGTTTTATTCACAAGCATGGTTACACTCGGTGTCATTCTAACCATTGTGTTTATTTTGAGAGGTTAGATGATGAAATCTAAATTATTTTATATCTATTGGTGATATTCTTATAGATGGGTCTAACATGGATCACATTAAGGGGTTGAAATGACATTTAGCACATTTAATTGCTATAAAGGATTTCGGGGCAACAAAACAAATCCTTGTTAGTCTCTAATTGGTTTTGACAATTGAGTGTCTATACACTTAAGTTATTTACATAGTTCATGCCAATTAAGTAACATATGTCGAGCACAACATGTAAGTTAGAGCATGCTAAGTAAATAGTAAGTGCTGAGTCACTCATGTGCTGAGTCACTTTAGTGTTGAGCAGATAGTATATGCCAAGTGATTCAGGAGCAGATCAAGCAGTGCATGTTGACCCATTCAAATGTTGAGTGATAGCATTGAAATCATAGTATGTGCCCAACACCAAGGACTTCAGATGCTGAGTAACACATTTCTATCATAGTATTTGTAAGCCTTTAATAGGGCATACCTTTCATAAGGTAGATCATAGTTCATGATCAACATTGTAACCTTCATTGGATACACTTTATTACTACAGTAGTGAAGATTTGTGGATGTCATCCTCACCACAGTTTTACCTTCTTATTGGAGGGTTTTTGGGTAATCATATCTTGTGGGATATATGAGTGAATCCTTACTTGTTTACATGCTTTAGATGTATATGCTTTACATGGTATTTTAGTATAATTATTGAATATGTGAGATGGATGCATGGTAAATATTTTAATGGGTCAAAGTTTGAAGCATCGATTCACCCCCCTAGAGGTTTAGCTTTCCTATTTGTAATTCCAACAATTGGTATCAGAGCAAGGTTCTCTAAAACTGAAGCTTTATAGCTTTGAGGAAAGATCTTGGAAATAAAAGTCTACAAGCTGGGAAAGATCATTGAGAATTAGGAAATTGTCAATTGAATGAATCAAGAGATGACCTAAAGAAATCATTGAAGAGAAGGAAGGAAATTTCCATTGAGGAGAATGACATACAATATCAAGAGATGGACACTGCTAAGTTATTTGCAAATGGAAACTCCAATGAATTTGATGCAAAAGTTGTAGATCTAATGGAAAAGAATAGAACCTTAGTTGAAGAGATTAGAAATCTCAAGATAGAACAAGAATCAAAAGCCATATTACTATGTGAGGTGACTGAACAGAAAAAGAAAACTATAGAAGAGAAAGTCATGATTGAAGATGATAAAAGAGTTTTGACTAGTAGATTAGGAGAGAAATTATCAGAAGTAACTAGGATTGCTAACATGCAATTAGAAACTTTTAGTCAAATGATGAATGCCAACCATGAATTGAATGCCAAGGACATTGAGATAACAACACTGAAGTTGCAAAATGAATGGTTGAGCAATGACCTAAAAAGGTGTTAGGATTAAACCACATACATAAATAAAAATTACATGCAAATATAAACAAAATTAAAAAATAATAGATCACATAGAAAAGAACACAAGACACCAAGATTTAACATGGTTCACCCAATCCCTGGGTTACATCCACCAAACAAAAAGTCTGATTATATTATGATCTAGTGATTACAACTTGATTACAATCTGTAATCCCTTCCAGCTCAATACAACTGCAAGAACCAATTTTTACATAACAACTATATAACAATCCCTAACCCTAAGCTCTTTTATAGAAGTATTTTTATCGCTTTAGGGTTATAATTAATAATTACATATCAGCCAAAAATCTTGATAAAATAGGGCCCAAACAAAATTTTTTTGGGGGCTATATCCCTGAACCCCCAGATAGCTATGGCCTATCAACCTTGACTGTATTGGGGGCTACCACTCCCAAACCCCTACTAGGGGCCTGACCTGGCCCCAAACCCTAGTGAGGAATTATGGAGTATGTACAATATTTCACTGATTAGTCACCACAATCTAACAATCTCCCACTTGGAGACTGATCATAATCCACTCTAAACAACAATAATCTCCCACTTGGAGATTGATGTTTGTACCTATGCCACTACTCCATGAGGCTCCCACTAGATCAAACCACCCTGGACTTTGCTGTTCTTTTATTCATGTACAATCTAGAAGACCAACCAAAGTTGAATAGGAGTTAAACTTCTCCCTTGTGACTACCTTTGTAAAAATATATTCTTGATTTTCATCTGTATGTATCTTTTCTAGCTTTAAATATCCATCCTTCAAAAATGACTGAATGAAATGGTATCACAACTGCATGTGTTTGGTCTTTGAATGCAGAGAAAAATTATTTGCAAGATGAATGACACTCTGACTATCTATAAACAAATAATTATCCCTCTTAGGGTGTCCCAATTCTTCCAAGAATAATTGAAGCCATATTGTCTCCTTGGCTACCTCTATAGCAGCAACATACTCTGCCTCTGTAGTGGATAAAACATTAACCTTCTATAGCCTAGAAACCTAGCTCACGACTGTCCCACCAACAATAAAGACATAACCTATAGTAATCTGCCTGATATCAATATCCCCTACCAAATTTGAGTCAACATAGCCCTATAAATTAGTAGTAGAGCCCCCAACATGTAAACACTTATTGGATGTTCCTCTCACATGTCTGAGAATCCATTTGACTACATTCCAATGCTCAATTCCTGCATAACTCATATACCTACTAACAACTCCCACTGGATGTGCAATATCTGGCCTAGGACATACCATAACATACATTAAGCTTCCTACAACTAAAGCATAGGGTACCTTGGACATCTTATCCTCCTCTTCTTTTGTCTTGGGACACATCTCCTTAGTCAATTTCAAATGACCAGGTAACAGTGTGCTGATAGCTTTAGCATTCTCCATAGAGAAATGTTGCAACACCTTCTCAACATAATCAGCCTAAGATAGAGTCAATTTATTATTCTTCCTATCTCTAAAAATCTTCATACCAAGGATTTTTTTTCTACCTCCAAATCCTTCATAGAAAATGCATGTGCTAACCAGCATTTTAGCCCCTTAATATGATCCATGTTAGACCCAACTACAAGCATATCATCGACATATAAACATAAAATAATATACTTGTCATCATCCAACCTCTTAAAATAAAAACAAGGATTTGAGTGACACCTATTGTATCCATGCTCATGCTTAAAACTGCCAAATTTTAGATACCAATGCCGAGGTGCTTGCTTCAAGCCATATAAACTTTTCTTCAATTTGCACAATAAGTTCTCCTTACCTTTGACCTCAAAACCCTATGGCTGAGCCATATATATCTCTTCATCCAAAAACCCATGAAGTAAGGCTATTATAACATAAAGTTTCTCCAAATGCAAATCTAGAGTAGCCACAATACTTAAAATAGTACAGATAGAAGTCATTTTAACAACACGAGAAAATATCTCATCAAAATCAATTCCTTTTTTCTATGCAAATCTTTTTACAACTAACCTGGCTTTAAATCTTTTCTTACCTCCATCCTCTTCTTTTAACCTATAAACCCTCTTATTCTATAAAACCCTTTTACCTATAGGCAACTAACATAAATCCCATGTCTTATTCCTCAGCAAAGAGTCAATTTCGTCTTTCATTGTAGAATCACACTAAATTTTAGTATCCACCTGCACAACTTCATCATATCATTCAAGTTCACTAGCATCAGTAAGTAAAATAGAATACAAAGAGGGAGAGAATCTTTTTGGAGGTCTAATTTGCCTTTTTTACTGTCTAACATTCACTAGTGTGTGTGGTATTTTTTGTTATCATGAGGAATGGCTGGAACATCAACTTTTGGAGTATCATCCAACACTACATAATCATCTTCATTTTTCTCATGTTGCTACAATAGATCTTTTTACAACACTTTCTCATTGAATATAAAATCCTTTTTTCTTACACTTTTATAATTTTCAAAATCCCAAAGCCTATCACCAAATTTACTAATTCCATATCCAAAAAATACACATTTCTTTGACTTAGCTTCTAGCTTGGTTCTATTTTTAGAATCTATGTGAGCAAATGCTTCACAATTGAAGGTTTTGAGAAAAGACTAACTCACCTTCTTACCAGTCCATGCTTCCTTTGGAACACCACAACCCAAAGGAGTAGAGGGACCTCTATTAATTAAATATACAATAGTATTGATAGCCTTCACCCACATGTGTGAGGGTAACCCACCATGTAACCTCATGCTCCTTGCACGGTTCATTATAGTCCTGTTCATGCATTTAGCCACTCCATTTTCTTGTGGAGTCCTTGGAATAGTTTTTTGTCTATGAATACCATTAGTGGAGCAATAATCTTCAAATTCATGACTGCAATACTCACTACCATTAGACATTTTAAATTTTTACCAGTCTCATTTTCAACCAAACATTTCCATTTCTTAAAAGTTTGAAATACACTTGATTTCTATCTAAGGAAATAAACCCATACTTTTCTAGTTGCACAATCAATAAATGTAACATAATAATGAGAGACACCATGGGAAGATACTAGAGATAGTCCCCATACATCAGTATGCACAAGCTCTAATTTCTCCTTTTTGTTTTCCTTTGTAGTCTTCACAAAACTCACTCTCTTTTGTTTTCCATACACACAACTTTCACATAAATCCATATTAACACATTTTAGATTTGGTAAAACTTTATTTCAATGAAGTACTTTCATACCTTTCTCACTGATATGCCCAAGTTTGTTGTGCCACAATGTTGTATCAGAATTTACAATAGCTATTTGTTCTCCCTACTCAACTACAACAACTGTTCATGAACATTCATTTCTCTCTGAAACAATTAAAGTAGAAGAAACATTATGACCTATACAAAGATATAAGTTGCCTAGTTTCACACCTTTTGCTACTACAAGGAAACCTTTTGAAACCTTTCAATTTTTATCATTAAAAGTAACTACACAACCTTGATCACCAAGTTGCCATACTAAAGTTAAATTCCTACTCAGCCTTGGAACATGTCTTACCTCATGTAGTAGCTAATGATTCCCATTCTGTAACTTAATCTTAATTTTTCCCTTTCAAAAAATTTGACAGGGTTTATTATCCCCTAAATAAACAAGTCCAAAATCCCCTTGGACATAATCAATGAAATAACCTCTATGAGGTGTAGCATGAAATGAAGCACCAGAATCTAAAACCCATGAATCATCAACATTTTCTAAAGATAGAAGCAAAGCATCCTTTTCAAAATTTTTACTTACCATATTTTCCTCCTTGACTCCTTCTAGTTTATCTCCTTAATTTTTCTTTCGATTCCAACAATATTTCTTTTTATGCCCTAGTTTTCCACAGTACCAGCACCCGTTCAATCCTCTCGATTGTGACCTCCTCCCCTTTGAATTTCCTATTGGTTTCCCATGATTTTCAAAATTACTTCCTCTCAGTCATTCTGCCCCTGCTTTGTGTATTCAAAGAACTTCCTGATGTAGATCCACTTGAGGTTTTCCTACGAGTTTCCTCACTCAAAACATTACATGTCAGCCCAAAATCCCA
Source organism: Cupressus sempervirens (assembly GCA_028749045.1). Taxonomy (NCBI): domain Eukaryota; kingdom Viridiplantae; phylum Streptophyta; class Pinopsida; order Cupressales; family Cupressaceae; genus Cupressus; species Cupressus sempervirens. The sequence goes on along the minus strand of CM053785.1, from coordinate 123,997,894 downwards.
ATAAAATAGGGCCCAAACTTTATATTTTCAGAGGCTCTAGCCCCAAACCCCCAAACAACCATGGCCTATCAACCCCAGCTGTATTAGGGGCTACTACCTCCAAACCCCTACTCGGGGCCTGGCCTAGCCCTGAATCCAGGTGAGGAATTATGGAGTATGTACAATACTTCCCTGATCAGTCACCACAATCTAACAATCTCCCACTTGGGGATTGATCAGGCTCTACACTAAACAACATATCTAAAAGGTAAACTAGGGGTGATACCCCTATCCAAAATTGATTGAGAAGTATAAGTAGTGCTATGCATCAACTAAAGCTAAATGTTGTATATTACAACTTGGTGTAGTGGATATTACTTTAGGAGCTGCCCAAAGTAATGAAGGAACTAAACAATAGATCAGTCACAAGTAAGGTGACAAAGGAAGAAAATGAAATTGTTAACATTTGCATGTTGAGATGACAAGTCATTGGAATTATTGTCAAAGAGGGAGAATTACAGAATAGAAAACCATTCAAAGGAAGAAAAATGGAATATCTACTCAGAGGGAGATAGTATACCTAATGTTCACTATAGAGGGAGAAATGAAAAAAATAAATGCATCTACCTAGTAAGAGGGATATAGTGCCGAGGGAGGTATAAGAATAGTACAAAGATACCTAAATATCAAAAAGAAGAAGTGACCAAGAGGGAGTCATAAGGATGAGTTGATTGTCTATTGATCAAAATAGAATTTTGTAGCCTATACGGAAGATGAAAGCTATTGATAGAGGAAGAGATTTCAATACAAGGAATTATTTTCTTTTTGGTATTGTTGTTGGTATGATTTTCCATCAATGCCAAAGAGGGAGATTGTTGATATGAGATTGTAATAGTTCAATCATTATTTTGTGACTGATATCAAACTTGCTTCTTGCTAGTAAGACAATTACCTAGTTAATTTGAGTACTATCATTTGTTTGATTGATGGAGAGGTTTTGATCAAATAAGATAACATGAACACCTAGAGGAAAACTTGAGTTATGATATGTAAAAGGAGTACAAAGATTAGTTAAGATAGTGATAACATAGTGTATTTATTATCTACTTAAGGCTGCAAAGGGTGATACACTGAGTAAGTCTAGAAGAACAAGTAAGAAAAATTGGGTCTACCAAGCTTGACCAAGTGGAGAGTAGGTGCCAAGAAAATTTAGTGCAAGACAAGTAGAAAATTAGTTGAAGCCAAGTAAAGTGAAGTTTTAGTGTATGCCTATAATACCCAAAAATTGGCACATTGCCATGTTAACCAATTCTAGTCTATTTGATCAATCCTACATCCAATTTTACTAGGAAATTCTAGTTCCAATATTCGCTAGTTGACCTAAGTGTTAGATGCAGAAAACCCTAATCTACATTAATCACACTAATTATTTAATTCCTAAATATTGACTCAAATCAGCTATATTAAACCTATTGATTAAGTTTAATTTAATTATAAGTGCTCATACTTTAATTAAATTAAAATTACTTCTTTAGCTAATGTACAAAGGAATTAAATGTGTATATAATTTAATAAGATAATGTCCTTATTTTAGTTATTGAGTTTAATTATTCAATTAATTAAGATTATGCATTTATGAGGTCATATTTTATTTTATTAAATTAAATATCTTCTCCAAAATCTTCTCTTCAGTTCAAAAATAGGAATTCTAAGTGAACAAGAACTCGAAATGGAATTAACTTAGTTAACTCTTTTTGACACTCAGGTGAAACTCAGTTACCTCTCCATCACACTCAGATTTGAATTAGTCAACTTCACCTACATAAGGAATTTTAACTGAGTCTCATCTCCAATCTTGACCATTCATTCCAATTGATCTTGACCGTTGATCAATCTTGGGATACTATTTAATGAGCCTTCAATTCCTCATTAAGGAGGTTGAATTGAATTTGTATCAAATTTATGTTGGAATATCTACTCATTTTGTTCATATATCCATAGCTTTAATTTCTTACATTATAATATCGTCTTAGTGTTAAAATGTATTCATTTAGCATAGTATGCTCTTTTATTTCTTAGCTTAATTGCATTTCATATAGATTAATATTGCATTTTTATATAGCTTTACAAAATCCTTCATACTAGAGGTCTGGTTGTTGGCTTCTTTTTTTGAGAGCAATAGTAAGATCTATCTAGTTAGAAGGCAACAAGTTAATTTGCCAAATTATTTTGGATGAACAATTCAATGTTCATTCCAAGATGGTTTCACATGTAAGGACTGTGTTGAAGTGTGGTTGATTAACTAGCCATAATTAGCACATACATTTCTGGCACCCACTATGGGGCCAAGAAATCAATTTTCTGGCCTCATTTATTATATTTTTCTACATTTTTAATTATTCTATCACTGTTGTCCGTATAGTTTTCTAGATTCTCATGTGAGAAATCTCATTTTCACATGAAGAAACTGAGATTTCACCCCTTTCATTGACTTCCTTGCACATAAAAGTATATAGTTGCATAATTTCTTGGGTGGTACATGCCATTTTCTCCTACAGGCTTGTATAGGATTTTGCACGAAATTTTACATCAGCAAAGGCAAATACAATTTTTAAAAAATTTCAGTTTTATCATTATGTTTTAAATAATAATTTTTTTATGAAGCAATTTCATTTTTGATTTCTAATTTTAAATAGCTTCCCAGTGGTCTATAGGATGCTTGTTGAAGACACCTTATCACAAACACTTGAAATAGTACTGATCATCTGATTGTAGGATGTTTCTCAAAGACATGCATGTCAAAGAAATCATTTCAAACACACTTAGACATTGTATTTTCGTTTACTACTTTCTTATACATAGTATAAATATAGCTTGTGAACTTCGTAGGGTGCAAGAAAGAGAAATAGGGGAGTATGCTCTTTGCTACTTTGAAGTGATGCCCAAGAAAAAATCAGAAACCTAGATGCCTTTGAAAGATTGTACCCAAGGGAGACAAGCAAGTTAGTGATTCTCCTATATGAGTCTTTTCTATGAAAGGATGATGATTTCCTTTTAGGAAGTCCAAATCTTGAGAAAAGACAAGTTGGGACCGATTAAGCTAACTCGATGATGAATATGTCTTGTGTGTTTGGGAAAGGTGTCAAGGTAGAGGAGTATTCTCTTTCCCCTTGAGGGAAATCAAAAACTTGGACCCTTAGGTCTGAACCACCAGTCTGAGTCAACCTTTAGAGGGCCTGTTGGAGAGATCCAACCTCTGGGAATGTCCTAAGTAAGAACACTCCTTTCACCAAAGATTCCAAATAACTATAATAAAGAAGCTTTGTAGAGAGAAAGACTCCAAAGCCATATTAATTTCTCGATCTTGATTTTTGATATCACATATCAAGAGGAGGCTTTGTCTATTGCACTAGCTAGTGCTAGGCCCAGTGTTGCTAGTCAATTGTGTGCACTTTCAGATGCTGGTATGGGCTACTAGTCTTAACTTCTCTTGCAAAGTTGTCAGGGATTAATATGAATGGAAGCTAAGTAAAAACCTCTTAGTTAGTTTCTACCTAGTTCACCTCTAAAAGTGGGCATAATCTTTGTGCAAGAAGGGGGAAGAATCTCTCCTATAGATTCTCACCATAGGCATGTACCTAGATGTTGGAAGGTGGTATATGCACTTGACCCTTGCCACAAGCATGTTCATTCAACATATATGTTATTGAGTCCTTGGAATACACTAAAAAACACAAGCACCCTCTAGTAGGGTGACAGTTGTGTGAGGTGAACGCATGCACATAAGTTGTAAGATAAAGCTTTTTCTTCCTCTACCATTTTTGGTTATAGGGATAAATCATGTTTTTTTTGAGTCTTTAAACTTGTCCAAAAATATCAAACAAACAAAAGGTCAGGACTTCCCTATCCCTTTGAGTTGCTTTTCCCTAAGTTGGATTGTTTGCAACTACTACTTGCTTCTTGTGTCTATTTGAAAACAACTATCTTTTTCAAAATAAAAATGTTGTCCAAAACTTGAAAAAAATCTTGCTACCTATCTGAAATCTGTAAACACAATCAACCATCTATCTAGAACTATTTGAAACTTGCAAAATCTCTTTAAAATCTAGTCAAAGTTGTCAATCTATCTAGATTCTTGCACCCAATTCTATGAAATTTTGTGCATGAAAATACCCTATTAGCACTTCCTCATGTAGCTCTATGCAAGTCTTTGTGCGAGTCGCTGCAAATCTTTGCACGAGATCTTGCAAAATTGGTGTCTTTTATGCCAAGTTTCTATCCTTTTATCAACTTTTCAACTCCTCATGTAGCTCTATACAAGTCCTCACATGAGAAAACTATCCAAAAATTGCTATTCTAAATCTTCACTTCCTTCTTTGTGCTTTCTCACGTAGTTCCCTAAGAATCTTTGTGTAGGACTTGTCCTAAAAACTATCAAACTTTTTTCTCAGAGATATCTACACTCTAAGTCTAATCTATATTTGCAACATTCTACCACTTCTCTATCTGCCAATAGTATCAAAGAGTGGCTTCTTTCTTAGCTAACAACTTTTGTTCTAAATGCAAACTAGTCTCCTCACTAAGTTATCTTGTTCTGTCCTTTTGTGTTTGTTATACTTGGTGTCATGATAGTGATAAACCTTGGCTATTCTATCCATTACTTGGAAAACTTGTACCCAAGTATACAACATTCTTATCTCACTTTGAGGCTACGTTCTAGTGTGGTCCTTGTCTATGATTTTTCTTTTTGTCCTTGTCTATGACTGTGGCAACACGAAGTGGAAACATGTTTTATCCCCTTAAATGAGGTAGAGCTAGGGGTCATAATTGCAGAAGAGGTTGCTTCTTAGCTTATACACATTCTATGTCTAATATATCTAGTGAGGATTCTTTAAAATCTCCTTCACTTGTTAGATCACCTCATGTTCAAAGGACATTTTCCATAAACTTACAACAAACTAGGAACCCCTTGTATCAAGAGGATCCTGAAACTAGAAAAGGTCATACATCTATAGACAACATAGCTGAATTCTTGTTTAGGAAACCTTTTCAACCAACATAAATTGAAACTTATCACATCGCTATAATGGTTTATCAAGACCATGAACATGGAGAACATAGTAGAGACTAAGATCAACATAGGAATGAAAGACATAAGGAACCAATTTACTAATGAGAATGAGGAAGAGGTAGATATACTTCTTGAACATATTGAAAATTGTCATAAGGACAAAAACTTACAAAAAGTCATGGAAACCTTGCTTAATGAAGATACTTTCTCAAACTTTCTCAAGAGGGAGCCAAGCTACCTCATCACTTTAATGTTGAAACAATCATTATGCCTGAAGAGGAAATTGAAACATCTAAATTGCAAAAACAACTGAAGATCATGCAAGAATAATTAGCCCAAATGATATGTGATAAAGAAAAACCTACAAAAATATACACCCTAGATGCTCTTTGACCATTTCCTTTTGACAAGAGTATGGAAATTCCTCCTTTTCCAAGAGGAGTTAAGTTACCTAAGTACGATAAATACTTTCGAACTTTCAATCCTTAAGATCATTTGCAGAAATTTAGAGCCTTGTCTAAATAATGTATACATAATTAGACATATCTCATGCATCTATTCCCAAGAAGTCTAGATGGTCAAGATATGGAGTTATTTTCATGCTTGCCTATTAGTATCAAAAAATTTGATGAGATTGCTAACTTGTTTGTCCAACAGTACTCCCACAACATACAACACCTAATTAACATACGAGACTTGTGTAACCTTAAATAGAAAGTTGGGGAACCTTTCCTCACATTCCTTCAGAGATGGAGACAAATTTACACCAAATACTCCAAAAAGATTCTTGAAATGGAACAATTGGATATCTTCATAGATAATCTTCTACCTGATTTTGGATATAGAGTTCAACTTCAAGGTCCACATACCTTTGAAGACAAGGTCACACAATCTATCCAGATAGAGGAATTCATGGTCAAAAAAAGGGAACTAACCCCTTAGAAGGATGTTAAACAAGGATCCACTTCTAATAAGGACAAATTTAAGTAGGGTAAAAACACAAACTTGTATCACCTTTTATAAAGAAACATGATATCAGAATGCGACAAGTAAACTTTAATGACAAAAAAATTGGTGTTTGTGTTTAGAATGTGAAGATGATGTAAACTAATGAAATATGTAGAATTGGATGAATTTCATGCCTATAATTTTTTATAGTAATAATTGATTGATTTAAAAAAAATTGAAGTCCCTTTTTAAACTGTAAAAAATATGGGGTGTAGTTCCCCTCAAACAAGTATATGCAAATCATTTTTTTGTCCTGATTTGAAAATATCTTATAGATGACATGTATACCTAGGGAACAGACAAGGAAATAATTATTTTTGATGTATATTTTCTTTGTTATAAAATTCAATGTTGACCTTATCAAAATCCAATATTTTTTTCCTCTTGTCAAAACTTCCCTATCAAATCTACACCTTTTTGAAAAAAATTACATATTCAAAAAGATGATACTCTCCTCTAGAGATAAATATAATATTTTTTTTGGATACGATTTACTATTTTTTTCCTTTTATGAGGGAGCATCTTCTGAAATGTTGAAATATCGAGTTATAATATTTTGAAATTATAACATGTTATAACTAATCAAAACACTCTAAAATTTATATAATGACGATAGTGAATCTAAGACCTTTAAAAGGGTATTTTGAGTTTTTGGAAAAAGTTGAGTTTTGATAGAGAAATGAGATTTGACCAAAATAGGTTTTGGTATCCTAAAAGGTGACATAGATTTGTGCTCTTACCTAGTATGTGAACACGAACCAAGAGGTTGTGCATGATGGAGTTGTTGACAAGATTACTCCTAAACCTACTAAGGAAATGTTCAATCTTACAGACAATCTCAAAGCATCTAAACATGTTGATAAACCTCCTACTGGAAATAAGGTGTTTGGAAACAAATTGAAGAACTCATCTTGGGTCACGCTCCCAAAATGAGAATATACACCTCTTGGTGAACCTTTGAATGTGGTCTACAAGACCTTGTTACAAAACAAGCTCATTTCTCCATTGGATAATTCTTTCCCTTATGATCCACAACCACAACCTCCATGGTGGAACAAGACTACATTTTGCGAATACCATAAAAAAAAAGGTCACAAAACTAGCAATTGCACTAACTTGCATTAGAAAGTCCAAGACTTAATTGATGATGGTGATATTGTTGTGGATGGACATAACAAGAAATTAGATCACAAGGCTTTCAAGGAGCCATTACCATCTTATGAAAAAGGAGAAAAATTGAAACAAAAACCTAATAATAAGGTCAACTATACATACTCTAATGATGACAATGTGATCAATATGGTTGAACTTGTGGATTTTGAGTATTGCACTATTATCACCATTGAAGGAAAATAAGATAACACTAAACCAAAGACACCATTTTTCTTAATGGGCCCTGCTTCCAATATATCTCACAACTAACCATCACAATCTTGCACCAATGTTGTTACACATTCCTATGCTAAGTTGGTACTCAAAGGCCTTGCACCTTCTGCTCATTATCTAGAACAACACAAAGACAAACCCCTTGCTAGTCCATTTGGAAAAGGTGAAAAAATCATAACATCATTTGTGACTTCTAGCTACAATAACCTTGATCAATTACAATGAACAAACACTCAAATCAAAATATTTGAACTACTCAAAAATCTTGCCTACTCATAGGAAGATTCTTGACAAAGCCCTTATTGAGGAAAATGTACTTCAAGATCTTGAACTTGGGAGGTTCCAATCTATGGTAGGTGATCTTACCTCACCTTACTATATGTCATTCTTTAAGGAAGATGAAAATTCATTGAGTCATCTACATAACAAACCTCTACACATTGAAGTCATGATACACTAGAAATGTGTTTGTTGTGTGCTCATTGATAAAGGAGCTGGTTTAAACATTATCTCTACTACTCTACATAGATAATTGGACTATTTCAAAGAGTCTATTGATCCTTGTCACAAGATAACTATCAAAACATATGACAAAGTTGAGTGTAAATGCTTGGGTCTTGTTGTGTTGCTTCTCTAGGTTGGTCCTGTAGAAAGGGATGTCACTTGTCAAGTCCTTGACATTCACTTAACTTACAATATTATATTAGGAAGACCATGGATACATGAGATGTGAGTTGTGCCCTCAACTTATCATCAATACATAAAGTTCCCATTCATGGCTTTGAAGTCACCATACCTACAAACACTAGCTATACTGATAACATGCTAAAAGATTTGTACCTGCTAACAAGGAATCTATAGACCATCATGATGATAAGCTGAAATAAATTGAGTAGTCCTTCAAGCTAAAAGAAATTGGAATGGGTGAATATCACATAGAACTAGTTATGTCTTAGACATCTCTTCTTGAGTCTCCCTATCATTATGGGAGACCATCTAAAATTAAGAGACCTTTTGTGCTGACACCTCAAACTAAATACAATGGTACCTTTGTCAAAGCTACTACACCTCTCGAAGAGGAAGATGAAAACAAAGCCATTGTTGCATGGATATACAAAGAGGAAATGACCTTAGAGAACAATCTCATGAGATTACTCCTGAAAAGTATGGTCCAGGTCTAAACCTCATGAAACACTTTGGCTACAAGGGGAATGGTCCTATTGGATGCAACAAAATGGTCCAATTGATCCTATCAAAGTGATAGCTAGAAGGAATTGAGATACCTATGATCTAGGATTCAAAAAGATTCCCTTCCATCTAGGGATTAACGAATTTATACTAGAACCCGAGAGTTCATTTGAACATGAGTCACAAGATGAGTCAAATGACCATGAAGATAATTGATGATGAGGATCCCTATCCTTATCCAAATCCTAATGATCTTGCTAAATTCTTTACAAAACTAGATGACTTTGTACCATATATCACCACTGTGGATGGTGATAGTGATTTTTTTTTGATGATACTACTGATTCTCCATAAGAATAAGGAGAGTCTAGTCATACTTTGGTTGTTGAGAAACTTTGTAAAAATCCAAATGATGAAGGAGAATTTGTCCCTATCACTATTGGGGAATTTTATAGTCTATCTCCATGTAGCACGGACTCTCGAGAGTATGAATTTCAACTACAGACAAAGACATAGATCAAGTCCGTGTCTATAAAAATTAGCTCAAACTAGGTGGATCATCTAGGGTTAGGTCAGATGAGTCTCATCCAACTAGTGTCCTCAAATCTTTGATTAATGATATTAGTAATCAAAGAAATTCAAACACACTTGTTGATGAAGCCACTCTAGGTCTCAAATTGCTTATTCACATATTTGATGATTATACCATGAATGCTATTGAACCCACATCTCTTTCACTCACCTATCCCAAGCTCATAGATTAGAACTCCAATGCATCTAGTGATGTCCCTACATTCTAGAATGACTATGCTCTTACCTGCTACTTAAACATCGTCGAACCTATAACGTCTTCCACCAATGAGCAAAGCATCAACATGATTGAAGTTGACATGAAATATCTTAGTCACACAATAAAAAAGAAAAGAAATAAAAGGTTTGATGGTGAAAACTACATTTTGGTGATATCAGAACCTAAAATAGTAAAAATAAAAGATGTATCCAAGGGTGATAGTGATGATGAATACTTTTCATATCCTAAGAAACAAATTCCCGATGAGCCTTTGCAAGTTGAATTCTTGAAGAATTTCTATGGTGATAGGAGGTTAGACCCTAAAATGGTTCATCCCCACTTCAAGTTTTTCAAAAGATTGAAGAAGAGGATGGAAAGAATTATGGTTTTCTTTTTCATGATCAAAAATCCTTTTTGAAAAAAGATTCAGTGTATAAAGATAAAGAAGGCTTTGTTGAAAAATGTGCTTCATCTAAATCAACAATGAAGAATACTAAAAATGTCTCTCATGCACCTATATCTTAGCAAAATCAGATTTTCATTGATCCTAAGCAGGCTAGCTTCTTGAAGAGTTTTTATGGTGGACGAAAACTAGATCCAGGAGGGATTCATCCATCTTTGCTCCAGACTTTGCAAAAGATAGATGAAGAAGATGGTAAGGATAATCAATTTTTCTCTCACAAACCAAAATCATTTTTAGAAAGAAATTCCACATGCGAGCATAAGGAAGAACTTGATAAGAAAAGTGATTCATGTCAATCGAAGATGGATAGTGGTGGTCAAAAAGGTGTCCCAATGCTTGCACCTATTGCTCATCATAATCATATTTCCATTGATCCCAATCAAGTTGAATTTTTAAAAAGCTTCTATGGCAATGCATGCCTGGATCCTAACAAAGTACATCCTTCTTTACTTCAAACATTGAGAGAACTTGAGAAAGAAGACCCATGCAATAATTATTTTCTTGATAGAACATATTCTAATTCAAATGTTAGAAAGGATTCATCTAAATCTTCATGCATGAAAGAAGATGGGGATGCTATGCGTAATGAAGTAGATGTTTGAGGAATATAATCTATAGAAGAAGAAGGGTTTGCTAATGTATCAAGGCATGAATGTGAAGATTTCAAAATCCAGGAGAAATTATTCAATCATCTCAATCCTAATGAGAAAGAAAGAGAAATATCAAAATCTAGAGAAACTACACAACAAATGATTGAAGATGAGGAAAATGTGGTTTAAGGTGAATTTCATACTACTTTTATTCCTACTTGGTGCCTAGATGCTTTAGATGATGACTTCCTATGTGGAGAAAATCTTCCCAATCATCGTTCCATGATCATTAAAGATGAATCTATTGACAACATCAATACATATGTTGTCATGGAACAATTAGAAACTACTATCATTGATGGAGATAAAAGCAGCCATGAACTTCTACAAATATCTACTTTCTCGAAGGAAATGGAAAGCTTTACTTTTGATGACATCGATGAATTTGTGATTAAAAGATTGGTTAATGAAAAAGTTAAAAATTAGCTTCCAGGGGAAGAAGATGAACCGTATAGCCTTAATTCTTTATCATGCACATTTCATGAAAGATGTCTTAGGAAAGAAATGATGATTCAAAAGGACATAGATGTCATTGAATGTATTGAAAATGAAAGCTACATGGAGACAAGTTCCCCTATTGCAACGAAAGTGAAATTAAATTCCTATGGATCATTCAAAGTTCAAGGAAATCCTCTTTTTGAGTCTTTTCATCAAATAGGAAATTCTATGCTAAAGAAGTGCTATGAGAAGAATAACCATGATGAAGAAAGTAATGAGTTAGCAGGGGATCTCATGGAGGAATTTAGTGAAGAAAACTCTTATGATGTATTTACTCCGAGATTATGCCCAAAATATTTGGATGGTAAATTTCTCTATGAAGGTAATATTTACTTAAATCCTTTATTCATAGAGAAAGGAATTTCTATTGATGATTCTCAAGTTGGTATTTGAAGACAAGGTTTGATGGCCATAACTCTATAAGTTGCTTCACATCATATATTATATAAAGGCAATCCAATATGAGGTTTGATATCTTTGAGTCTTAATCACCAGAAGGATCTTCAGAAGGAGAATTTTATAATTCAACTCTTTGAAAATGAAGTTATCAATGCCATGCCACAAGAAGAAGAGTTGATTTTGAAGTATGAGATTTTTGATGAATCTTGGTTATTTGGATGTGTCCCTTTATCTAGAGAGGTAGGACATGATATGAATATCAGAATTGGAATTCCAGGAGCCAACTTATATTTTAAACACAAGAATCTGACAATTTCCACATGTTAGCATGCCATGGTATTTATTTTACCAAACCAATGAATGGATTTGCATGATTATACCTTGAGTCACTGAAGGTAGGGAAACCTACCTTGTATATAGTCTAGTTAGAAGTTTTTGTTGTGCCTAGTGTGCTTTCAATTGTCTAGTTTTTGGTGCTAGTTTTCTCCCTTTTGCAAAGTGATCCCTCAAGTGACTCTATAGCCCCAATGGATTAGGCACTATTTTAATTATTTTGGATTTGAGCTTCATCCTTGTTAGTCCTTGTCCCCAGTTGGAGCCAGCTGTTGCCCGGTTATAAAAGTGTTCCAATGCTATAAGCCATGGTTTATATTTTGAAACTTGCCTCATTTTAATCATTGAAATGGTATTTTTTATCTCTGAGTTTTTTTATGTTTCTAAACCTTCATGTCTTCAGCTCGTTCCTAGCTCTGCACAACACTTGGAATTTTTAAAATCTGGCTTCTGAGCTCAAAATTATCGCAAGTTAATGTTGAGACCCAAAACACGTGTTTTCAAATCTATCATTAACTATTAACCTCTCAAAGGTTAATGATAACTTTCAAATCACACATTTTGGAGCAGGTTAATTAACCTCTCCAAAAATGCATTTTTCTTAACCTCTTAAATAGATTAATGATAACTTTCAAAACATGCATTTTGGAGTAGGTTAATTAACCTCTCCAAAAACACATATTTCTTAACCTCTATGAGGTAGTTTTTAACCATTGTCACATGTAATTTTTAAAACAAAGTGGCAGTTGTGATTCAATGGAATTGTCAAAGAGGATGAAAAACACTCGAGAAAGCAAGAGATATGAAGTATAACGGCAAGGATTCAATCAAAGAAATGATATTGGGCATGATTAAAATTATAAAAAAAGAAGAAGATATTATACAATTCATGGGTTCTGCTATGACTCTGACGTTCAAATATTATGAAGGTGATGAATATTGTCCTCTAGATTCTATAAAGGCTAAAGATATTGTAGAGCCATTATGGAGTTTTGTGTGTGACATTTTTGCAAGCTACGTAGTAGAAGTATTGACAAAGAGCTAACCATTAATCCTAAAGAATATTGGTATTCTTCAATGAGCCCTTGGCCATCCAAAAAGCACACCCGTATACATAGCTGCAGGGTTTTACACTTCCTTCACCCTCAATGCATGCCACTGGTTTCTCTTTCATTTACAACTCAACATGTACACAAAATGTAGGAGGATTGGTGATGCACGTCAAGTGTTTGAGAGAATGTTTGAGAAAGATGTCATCTCCCAGAATGCTTTGATTGTTAGGTATATGCAAAATGGGTAGTGTAATATGACTTGGAAATTTTTCTATGAGATGCTATCACAAGGAAATCATTTAAGATACATATTCAGCGTAGCTTCCCCAAGTTTGATATGGCTTCCCTGGTGTGATTGTCCATACTCTGGGATCCCTTGGTGGATACCTCTCAAGCACTTAAGGGTATTGGAGATCAACTCTCAATCAAGCCTTACAACATTATGGAGTAGTAGAGTTAAGGCACCTATTGAACTAAGATAGCTGAGCACTAATGGCATCCTCTCCGACTTCTTAGGATCAATAGGGCAGCTGATGTACCTAGAAAAGCTTGTACTGAAGGGAAAGCTTGATAATAAAGGCTAGATATTCTCCTCTACAATGATGGCCCTGCCAAGCTCATTTTGCTATTTGCAGTCACTCAAACATCTAGAGTTAGTGCGCTACGAAAACATGATGTTCCTCCTGTAATACCCCAAAATTGGCTCATTGCCATCTCAACCAATTCTGGTCTATTTCTGATCAACTCTAAGTCCTATGTCACTAGGCAATTCTTATTCTACCACTCGCTATTTGACTTAATTGTCAGATGCAAAAAACCCTAATCTGCATTCATCATGCGCTTTATTTAATTCCTAAAGTATTGACTCATATTAGCTACATTAAACCTATTTGATTTCAATTTAATCTAAAGTATTTATACTTTAATTAAATTAAATTATATCCTAAGGCTAATGTACTATGGAATTAAATCTATTTAATTTGATAAAAAGTGTTTATTTTAATTAATTAAACAAAATTATTTAATTAAATAAAGAAGCTACTTCTAATTAATTAAGTGAAATTATTTAATTAAATGGGAAACCATTCCTAATTAATTAAATGAAGTTATTTGATTAAATGAGAAAAGTGTCTTTAATTAATTAAATAGGATTATTTAATTAAATAGAAAATGCATTTATGAGGTTATATCTCATTTTATTGAATTAAATCTTTCTCCAAAATCTCTCTTCAGTTCAAAAAAGGAAATTTCCAGTTCATTGCTGATCAAATTAGAAGTGACCCAGATCACTTGCTCCCTCACTGAAGTCTATCTGAGTTGGTTGATTCTTACACTCAAATATGAGCCAGTTAACTCCCTTTGATTTGGGAATCTTCCTTTAGGACTGAACTTCATCTTCAATCTTGACCGTTGATCCGAATCAATCTCAACCGTTGATGGATTCCAGGGAAGTCTATTTAAGAGACCCTCATTTCCTCATTAAGGAGGTTGGAATTTTCATGCTATTGAATTGCTGTTGCATTTTTGCACTCACTTTACTCAAGTTTTCATTATATTCTAGCTTTCTTTAATATCATCTAGATTAATACTATGCATACATCTAGATTAAATGTTAATTTCTAATCTATAGTTTAATTGTTTGCATTTCATTTAGATTACTTGCATAACATTTAGCTTAATTGCATTTAAATCCTTCATTCTTAGAAGGTCTGGTTTGCCTACACCTCAAATCTGAGGATACTAAATAAGAAAAATCCTTCTAGATAGAAGGCAACAAGTTGCTCTGCCGGACCTCTTGGATAAAAAATTCAATGTTTATTCTAGGATGATTCTGCAGGTAATGACTATGTCAAAGTGTTTGTGAGGTTCAGAGGCCCACATTTCACAGGTACATTTCTGGCGCCCACTGTGGGGCTCAAGAAAATCAATTTCTCAGGGCTTCTCTGCATTTTTTAAATCAAATTTTAAGTTTTCTATCCGTACTGTTCCATACAGAATCAAGAATTTTCACACAAAACTGTTCATTTTTGCATGAGGATTCTGAATCTTTGCGCAAATATTCTCTGCGCTCATGCGAGAAAGTGCCTGAGCACGCGAAATTTTGCACCGCACCTGTTTCTTCACGTGAGCCATAAACAATTTTGTGCTAGATAGAAATAACTTCGTGCAGACTGTAAGGAATTTTGCAGGAGATTCTGCTGATAGAGGTTATTTTTGCATTGTTTTTCATGTTTTCTAGTTATTCTATGTTTTTTGATTTTTGAAACAACATAACAACAATTTGTAGAACAATTGGAAAAGCGTAATAAGATTGCTAAAAATAGGTAAAACATCTACTAAGCATGTTGCAAGGATTACTAGGTAATTCTCTTTGACTAATAACGCTTCATTTGGGCATAAAATGAACATCTCTTGTGTGAAGCATGTGTGTTTCCTTCCATGTTCTCATTTTAAAACACATGCATAATTTGATACTAGGTTGTGATCTACATTAGTTATCATCTAGTAGGCTTAGTTACTAGTGATAGATCTAGTTAGCTATCTTGGGTTATTGGACTTGCTAATCTGCTGACCCCTCATTTTTGCCCCGTGGTTGCAAGATCAGCGACACATTAAGGGGGAGGAATCTATAGGAAAGAAGCATTAAATGCTCCACTAGGCAACCCTTTTGTGCTTTCTAGAACTCATTAGTTTTTGAGTTGTGGAATCATTTTGGCTTGTGTGAGGGGTTAAATGTTCCATATCTTTGGACTCACCTCGCATTAATTAAAGCGTTAAATGTACCACCTTGTGCTCTTTGATTGCTCTTGGATAGATTTTCTTTCAAGAATTAACATCTGTACACACATAGTAATTAGGCAACATAAAAACTATTCGTGAATCTTGAGAGAGTGGGTTCCTAGTGAAACTCCTCTCTATGATGGATTCCTTGTAGGTGGGGAGGATACTTTGAGCATCTTGCAAATAGATGAATCTTGAACTTTTTGATTGAGGCATCCTTTCTCCGGAGAGGTTGATAGATCACTAGGAGTTGATATCATAAATCTTTAAGAGATACTCTTAGTTTAGTGTGTCAGATTAATCTGTCTACTTTGATTGAGCTAAAGGTTAAAAGGTGTCAAAACCTTGAATCTAGAAGCTAAGTCCCCTCATGGTACACTATTGTGAGTCGGTCACCTTTAGAGAGGGTTAACCGTAGCAAACAATCCCTCTATAGGGAAAATTGCATTGACAGAACCTCAAGTGGTAATAGCCATTTTTGCCATGGTAGTGACAACTACTATATAAATGTCCTTGTGGAAGAAATCTCCACTGGTGTGGTTCATTGTGGGTTGTCAAATCTCCCCAGCAGCTCTTGAAGATTAAGTTCTTGGACTGTGTTGAAACCTCGGTGCACAAGGATTGGAGGTCACCCTTGTGAGTCATAAAAGTTGCAGAGTCAATCCATTACTAAAAACCTTAGAGAGGCAAACTTTTCACTTTCTAGGAATATATGTGTGATCGCAAAACCTTTTGAAAACATACAAAATTAGCTCTCTTAGGGATTAGCATGAACTAAGTCACTTGATTGTTCATGTGCAAGGTTGTTTTTTCCCTTGCTCATTGTTTTTAGACATGCTTGATATCACCTATTTGTTGTTCTACGTGCCTATTCATATGCTTTCTTACTAAAACAATCAAACATAAAATCTAGAAACTTTGTCAAAATCAATCGCTATTGTGAAACTATTTTGCCTTCTCGCGTGAAATCATTTGGTCTCACACAAAATCATTTGATACTCACGCGAAGTCATTCTGTCATCATGCAAAATTAAACTACTGTCGTGCATCTTCGCGTGAAGTAATTTTGTCCATGTGCAAAATTAAACACTGTCATTAACCTTCGTGCGAGCTAGAAACTTCTTCGCACAGCCTGTAAAACTTCTTCGCGTGGAGAGTAAACTTTATCATGCGAGACTTTGTGTCAACATTATCAATTTGGGTCTGTTTTGGCAATTTGCAGCCTGCACGCTATCTTTTTTTGTGTCCTCTTATTGCCCCCTATCTACAAATAGTTTTGAAACAATGACACTTTGCTTAGCTGAAGACTTGCGTCTTGTACTTTGACTGGTCTCGTCTCTTAAGTTACCTTTTATCTTTGTTTCTTAATGCTTCTCACATTTTGTGTCGCATTGGTCATAATCTCTGGCTATTCTAGCCTTTAAATCAGACCACTTGTGCCTTAGTGTACAACATTCTCATTATTATCTCATCCTTTTTGAGATTTAGTCTTAGTGTAGTCCTTGTCCAAGTTCTAGTCTTTTGTCCTTGTCTATGACTATCGTAACCAGAAGTGGCAATGTGTTTTATCCTCTTAGACTTAGGCGTAGTCATGCCAGGGGTCGTAATCATGGCAAAGGTCATTTAGCTTTCATTGCACAGTCTGTATCTTATTTGGCTAGTGAAACATCTTCACGATCTCCCTCACCTGCCAGGTCATCTCGAGTTCAACAAACATTTTCCATAAACCTGCAACAAGTTAGGAATATTTTGTACCAAGAGGATACTGAGACAGGAAGAGGTCCTGCATTACCAAACATGATGTCTGATTCCTTTTTCAAAGGACCTTTTGACACACAACACGCTGGTACTGAACACGTTCCTATAATGGTGAATCATGAACTTGAACATGGTAGTCATAGCAGACATCAAGAAACACCAAAGAATAACAAAGAGAAAGAGAAAGACCACAACACTGATGAGGAACAGGAAGAGGTGGAAATACTCCTTGAACATAGCAAAATGTTGAAGAGATAAAAACTTTCAGAAGGTCATGTGAATCCTACTCAATGAAGAGAAAGAAAAGTACTTTCTCAAACTTGCCCAAGAGGGAGCTAAACTGCCTTCTCATTTCAATGTGGAAACCATTATCACGCCTGAGGAAAAAACTAAGACTTCTAAGCTCCAAAAACCACTAAAAATTATGCAAGACCAATTGGCTCAGATGATGCATGAGAAAGAGAAACTGACAAAGACATACACATTGGATGCTCTTTGTCCATTTCCATTTGACAAAAGCATAAACATGCCGCCTTTCCCACAAGGTGTAGAGTTACCCAAATATGACAAGTACTTTGGTACTACTAATCCCCAAGATCACTTGTAGGAGTTTGGTGCTTTGTCCATGGAGTTTATGCATAATCACACATACCTCATACGTCTATTCCCTAGGAGCCTAGGTGGTTAGGCTTTGGAGTGGTTCTCACATTTACCTTCTGGTATCAAGACATTCGACAAAATTGCCAATCTCTTTGTTCAACAATATTCTCATAACATACAACACCCTGTTAATATTCAAGATCTATGCAACCTTAAATAGAAAGTTGGTGAACCTTTTCTCACATTCCTCCAACGGTGGAGACAACTATACATGAAGTATTCTCGCAAAATTCCAGAAATGGAGAAGTTTGACATTTTCACTGATAACCTCCTACTTGATTTTAGATATAAAGTCCAACTTCAAAGTCCACGTACCTTTGAAGACATGATTACACAGGCTATCCGTATCAAAGAATTTATGGTAAAAAAAGGTGAACTCACTCTTTAGAGAGACACAAAACAAGGTTCCACTTTCAATAGGGATAAAACCAAACATGTCAACAAGAACTGAGAAATTGTACATGATGGAGTTGTTGACAATGTCACACCTAAACCTACTAAGGTTGCATTTAATCTCACAGATGGTCTTAAAGCGACCAAAAATGTTGAGAAACCTCCTCCTGAAAACAAAGCATCCAAAAACAAATCGAGAAACTCATGGGCAACACACCCCAAGCGAGAATATATACCCTTGGGAGAACCCCTAGATGTGGTTTACAAAACATTGCTACAACACAAGCTAATTTCACCAATGGATAACCTTCGTCCCTATGATCCACATCCATGTCCACCATGGTGGAATGAGACCTCATTCTATGAGTATCATGAAAACAAGGGACACAAAAATGTCAACTGTATAAACTTGTGCCATAAAGTCCAATACATGATTGATGCTGGTGATCTTGTGGTAAATGGACATAACAAAAATTTGGACCACAAGGCGTTCAAAGAACCTTTCCCGGCTTATGAAAAAGGAGAGACTTCAAAGCTAGGACCCTACAACAAGGTCAACTATACCTATTTCAATGATGACAATGTCATTCATATGGTTGAACCTATGGATTTTGAATATTGCAACATCACTACCATTAAGGGAAAGTAGGATAACGAAAACCCCAAGACACCATTTGTCTTGAGGGGCCTTACTTCCAATGCAATGGCTAATGCACCTTCACAACACTACACTAATGTTGTTACTCACTCTCATGCGAAGTTGGTGCTCAAAGGCCCTGTGCCTCCTACTTCAGATCTTGAACAACACAAAGACAAAGCCCTTGCTGGTCCATCTAGAAAAGGTGTAAAAACCATAATGAACTCAACAACAACTAGTTATAGTGTTCTTGATTAGCTAAAACAATCTAATGCTCAGATTTCCATCTTTGAGCTGCTTAAAATCTTGCCTGCTCACAGGCAGATTCTGGACAAAGCCTTCACTAAGGCAAATGTTCCTCAAGATCTCGATCTTGAGTGATTTCAATCCATGGTAGGTCACCTGAACTCACCTTATCTTATGACCTTCTCTGAAGAAGATGACAACTCGCTGAATCATCCACACAATCAGCCTCTACACATTGAGGTTATGATCCACTAGACACGTGTTCGTCAAGTACTCATTGACAATGGTGCTGGCCTAAATATTGTCTCTACTGCTCTGCTTAGACAATTGAATTTTTTTGAGGACTCTATCGATCCTCGACAAAAATCACTATCAAAGCGTATGACGAAGTGGAATGAAAGTCTCTAGGTCTTGTGGTTTTACCCATTCGTGTCAGTCCTGTTGAAAGGGATGTCACCTGCCAGGTGCTTGACATTCCCTTGGCTTACAAAATTCTGTTGGGATGGCCATGGATACATGAGATGTGTGCTATGCCATCCACTTACCACCAACACATCAAGTTCCCATTTCATGGCTCCGAAGTTACTATTCTTGCCACTACTAGCTAGACCTACAATATGCTCAAAGCTGCTAAAACTTTCATCCCTGCTAACCGTGAGTCCACTAATTATCATGATAATAAGCTGAAACAAATTGAGCAATCATTCAAATTGAAAGAAACTGGCATGGGAGAGTATCACATCGAACCAGTGCTGTCATTGACATCTCTCCCAGAGTCTCCTCGACATTATGGGAGACCCTCAAAGGCAAAAGATCGATTTGTGCTGACACCTCAGACCAAGTATAATGGTGCTTTTGTCAAAGCTACAGTTCCCTTAGAAGATGAAAGTGAAAATAGAGCCATTGTTGCATGGCTTTATAGAGAAGAGGCTCCAATGGACCTAACAGAACAAGCTTGAGAAATTACTCCTAAGAAATATGGACCTAGCCTTAGGCTTATGAAGTATTTTGGTTATAAGGGAACCAACCCTATTAGGCGCAATAACAATGGCCTCATTGATCCTATCAAAGAAAAAGCTCGAAGCAATAGTGATACAATTGGCCTAGGGTTTAAGAAGGTCCCTTTTCATTTGGGATCAAACATATTCATACCTATACCTGAGAGTTCATCTAAAAGTGAGTCACAATCTGAGTTAGGTACTCAAGAGGAAGAATCTAATGATGAGGATTCCTACCGTCATCCTATTCCTCATGATCTTGCTAAATTCTTTGTTGAGCTAGATGACTTTGTGCCACATGTTAGCAATACGAATGATACTAGTGATTCTTCTAAAGGAAATACTAAGCAACTCAAATATCATTCAGAAAAGGGAGAATCTAGTCAGTCATGCCATATTGACTATTTGTGTAAGAATTCAGAGGCTAAAGGAGAGTATGTCCCTATCACTGCTGGGGAGTTCTATAGTCTCTCACCATGTAGCACCGATTCTCATGAATATGAATTTGACTCTCTTTCAGAAGCACTACTGATAAAGACATTGACCAAGTGCATGTCTATGAAAATAAAATCAAAGTGGGTGAAACATCTAGGGTTAGGTCACGAGAGTCCGATCCAACTAGTGTCCTAGAGTCATCAATTCCTAACATTAGTATTCTGAGGCATTTGAACACACCTGTGGATGAGGTCACCATAGGTCTCAAATTGCTTGTCCATGCACTTAATAACTATACTGTGAATGCAATTGAACTAGCCACTATTCTCTCACTCACACATCCCAAGCTTATAGACTGGAACCCCAATGCATCTAATGAAGTCCTTACATTCTAGAATGACTATGCTCTCACCTATTACCTTAATGCTATCAAACCTGTAATGTCTTCCACCAATGAGCAGAGCGTCAACATGACTAAGGCTAACATCAAATATCTCAATCACACAATTAAAAAGAAAAAATACAAGAGGTTCAATGGTGAAAACCACATTGTGGTAGTGTTGGATTGCAAAAAAGTAAAAACAAAAGACGCATCCAAGGGTGAAAAACTCTCTGAGGCACTCGCAGATGAGATATTTGATGTCCTTCCCAGTCACTTCTAGGAGAGATCATCAGTGCTAATAGAGCCAACGCAGCCAATTAATTTGGGCACAGAAGAAAATCCTCATTTGATACATCTAGCACAATCATTGTCACCAGAAGAGAAGGAACATTTCATTGCCTTTTTCAAAGAAAAGAAGATAAATTTTTCTTGGACATACTCTGACATGCTAGGATTGGATCCTGATCTTATCATGCATTGTTTGTCCATAGCACCAGGCATCAAACCAGTTAAACAAAAGCTTTGGAAAATGCACCCTCATGTTGCATTGCTCGTCAAAGCAGAATTTGAGAAACTCCTAAAAGCTGGTTTCATTCGTGCAATTGATTATGCCAAATGGATATCCAATATTGTTCCAGTTTCTAAGCATGATAAATCTATCAGGGTTTGTATAGACTTTTGTGATCTTAATTTGGCATGTCCTAAAGATGAATTTTCACTCCCTAATATTGATATGATTGTGGACATGACGGTTGGCTATGAGATGTACTTACTTATGGATGATTTTTTTGGATACAATTAGATAAAAATTGAGCTAGAAGACAAGGAGAAATGGCATTCACATGTGCATGGGGAACCTTTTGTTGGAATTTGATGCCATTTGGTTTAAAGAATGCTGGTGCTACATATCAACGGGCTGTTACTACAATTTTTCATGACATGATGCATAGAACCATGGAGGACTACGTTGATGATACCTTGGTCAAAAGTGCTAAATGCAATACTCATCTACAAGATTTAGGTCCCATCCTAGATCGTATTGAAAAATTTAGTCTTGATCTCAATCCTAAGAAATGCACATTTGGTGTCACATCAGGGAAATTGTTAGGATATATTGTTTCTACAAAAGGAATTGAAGTAGATCCAGAAAAAGCACAAGCAATAATGAACATGCCACCACCTCAGAACATCAGTCAGATGAGAGGACTACAGGGAAGGCTTCAATCTATTTGCAAGTTTATTTCACAATTGGCGAATAGATCACAACCCTTCACAAAGACCTACATAAGGGTGTGAAATTCAATTGGAGCCAGGATTGTGAGCAAAGCTTAACATAGTTCAAACAATATCTTGTTAATCCTCCAATCTTGATGCCTCCTATTCATGGGAAGCCTTTGCTTTTATACATTTCAGCCACTGAAACATCCCTAGGAATCCTATTGGCTCAGGAAGACAATGATAACAAAGAAAGAGCCATTGATTACTTGAGCCGAACATTGGTTTCTTATGAGAAGAACTATAGCATTATTGAGAAAGCTTGCTTGGCAGTTGTCTTTCCTTCCCAAAAGTTGAGACACTACATGCTTGCCCACACTACCCAGCTCGTGGCTAAAATAGATCGCCTAAAGTACTTGCTTAGTAGGGAAACTCTGACAGGAAGATTAGTTAAATGGGTCATGATACTCAGTGAGTTTGACATCCAATACATTGAACGCAAGGCTATCTAGGGACAAGCAATTGCATATCAACTAGCGGATGCATCTATATAGAGTCTTCTACCAATGAACATTGATTTCCCAGATGAATTAATTTTGACACTCACACACCATACATGGGTTATTTTTTTTGATGGGTCCTTCACACAACAAGGATCAGGTGTTGGGTTACTCTTTATTACACCATAGAGATACTCATTGCCCAAAGCGTACAAGATCTTGTTTCCTTGTACAAATAACATTTCTGAATATGAGGCTTTGATCAATGGTATAAAAATTGTAGCTAAATGGATAGTGGATTAGTTAGACATCTTTGGTGACTCTCAGCTTGTTATCAATCAAGTAAATGATGTGTATCAAACAAAGGATGAGAAATTAATTCCTTACAAGTGCATGGTTGATGATTTAAAGAAGTATTTTACACACATCACCTTCTAGCAGGTTCCATGAGTAGATAATAAAGTAGCTAATGCCATGGCCACTCTGGCCTCCTTGCTACAAATGCCTAAAATTGATCTCTGACATGAGTTCTTGGTGGAAGCATTACACTACCCAGCCTATGACATCCTTGATTCTAGGATGATTTGTTCTATTATAGGACAAGAATCATCTCACTACCATCACACCTATTCCTACCTTCATAATCAAACCATTCTGGAAGGTCTAACCCGGAATGAGAAACGTTACCTAATCTGTAATGCTTCACATTATGTCATTATTGCTGACGATATGCATAGGAGAGGTCTCAACAGAACACTCCTTAGGTGTTTAGAATTCGATGAGTCCAAACATGCACTAATTGACGGTCATGAGGGCATTTGTGGATCTCATTCCAATGGCCTAACACTAGCTCGCAAACTCCTTCGTGCTGGTTACTACTGGCCTAAAATGGAGCAAGAAGCTATTAAGTATGCTAGGTCTTGCAAGCAGTGTCAGCTACATGGGAATCTCATTCATGCTCCAGCCAGAGAGCTGATTCCCTCTACTACAAAATGGCCATTTCAACAATGGGCCTTTGACTTGGTGGGGCAGATTCACCTAACCTCGTCTAATGGACATAAGTTCATCATCACAGCTACAGATTATTTCACAAAATGGGTAGAGGCAATACCTCTCACAGTTGCTAATGGCAAAACTATAGCACTTTTTATTACAAACTACATCATCTGTAGATATGGTGTACCATTCTCAATCATTACTGAAAATGGAGGAAAATTCAAGAATAAAGACCTCAAGGAATTGTGCAAGAAATTCAAGATCACACAACATTGGTCTTCCATTTATTAACCCCACGGTAATGGCCAAGCTGAGGCATCCAATAAGGTGATCCTCAAAATTCTTTATCACATAGTTTGCAAATCAGGGAGAGACTAGCATCTCCAGATCAATCTAGCTCTATGGGCATATAGGACAAGCATTAGAACTCCAACGGGCACAACTCCCTTTGTGTTGGTGTATGGGGCGGATTTTGTGCTTCTAATAGAGGTTGAGATTCCTATGTTGAGATTCTCTATGAAAAGCTTTATCACTAATGATGACTATAGGATAACTCAGCTTCAAGAGCTTGTGTTATTGGATGAATGACGACAAGTGGCATGTGATCATTTGTGAGCATATCAACAAAGAATGGCAAGATGCTACAATCAGAAGGTCAGGCCACGTAACTTCCAGCTAGGTGATCTTGTTTTGAGAGAGAACCCTAAGAATCAACAACAATGAGTGAAAAAAAGAGTTTGAACCAAATTGGCTAGGTCCTTACATCATTACTGCAGTATATGGATCTGGCGCTTATCAACTTTCCACAACCAAAGGAGAAGTGCTTAAAGAGCCTATCAACACTCTCCACTTGAAGTGGTTTTATAGTTGATTTAATCTCAGCAAGCTCTTTGTACAAATCATATTGTCTTGAAAAAATCATACAAATCGAAAAAAGTCCTGAAAAAAATTTGTAACACCAAAAAAAAAAAAAAAAGAAAAGAAGAGAAAAATACAAAAAAATTGAAAAACAAGAAAAGTTCCATTGGTGAAAACCTGGAAACAGGCATCATGGTAGCAAAAATAGAAAATTAAACAGGCGCCTCTTGTTCCCAATGCTCCATCTTGCAGTGCATATTTTGGCTATTCTGTACAGTCACTTTCATGCTTTCACTTTCTCGCTTTCTGCTCATGTATCCATGGATTGAGTCTTGTCACAACTCGGGGGCATTCCCCCTTAGTATCTCTCTTTTCGAGATTCTCCTCATAGAATCTCCTTTGCGATAGTCACTAGTGATCCTCACTGCATCTGCCTACTATCGCCAGTGTCACTCTTTTTGAGATTCTCCTCATAGAATCTCTTTTGTGACAGTCACTAGTGATCCTCACTGCATCTGCCTACTATCGCCAGTGTCACTCCTTTCGAGATTCTCTTCATAGAATCTCTTTTGCGAAAGTCACCAGTGATCCTCACTATGTCTACCTACTATCGCCAATGTCACTCCTTTCGAGATTCTCCTCATAGAATCTCTTTTGCGATAGTCAACAGTGATGCTCATTGTGTCTGCCTACTGTCGCCAGTGTCACACTTTCTGAGATTCTCCTCATAGGATCTCTTTTGCAACAGTCACCAGTTGTTTCAACTGTGTCTGCCTACTATTGCTAAGGTCATGTCTCCAAATTCCTTTATAGAAGATCTCTATTGCATCAGTCACCAATCATCCTGGCTATGTCTGTCTATTGTTGCTTAGTCCTCTTTAGGTTCTTCATCGTGAAGATTCCTCTTTGACCTTAGTCACTAGTCATTCTGACTGCATCAGCCTACTATCGTCACCCTACTAAAGAGATTTCTTTCAAACTTGTTTTGGACATTAACACTTGACATCAATCCCGAAAACATTGAACTCAAAAATGATATAATTGTTTGGATATGCTGAGCATTTTCTTTGTTTGCTTTGTTTTGATTTATCATATCTCCTCAAACAACTTGATGATGTCATCTTCGACTAGAGAAGTAATGACTGGAGGCATGATCTTTCTTTGCTTTCTATTTGTGGTTTAGTTCCAATTAGTTGACATATTCCTATAAGAGGGGTGTCCACTATAAGAGCCTCCACCTCGTATTGGATGGCCGTGTGTACCTTGACTCCTTTTATATGAATACATCAATAATGTTGGTTCTTCTCCTTGTTTGTTGGAGTGAAATCTTCATGCTACAGTAAATACTGATACTCATCCTGCTAAGTGAACTTATGGGTCACTGTGAGTATATCTAGCACACTTCTATCTCAGGTTACGAACACAAGGGTCGTTGTGGACAGAATAAATACTGAATACTTAGCATAAGAGGGATCTCCCATGTGTTTGGTGTGCCTGTCATGCAAGCAACATTCAGGTCATCCTAACGTTTATGCTCTAATGCTTATGTTAACTTGCTATATTAAAAGGGACAAATGTTTTGGTCATTCTGGCTTCTTGTGCCTCGAATGCTTACATTTAATCCCAACAAACCAATAAAATATGTTATATTCATATTCTCATGATTGCAATGTCAGTGAGAATTGTATGATGTACGAGCTTTGTTCTATATCTAATGATGATTAAATGTTGAGGCTTGGTAACCAGACCTAGGGTTGCATTTCACATAGTCTTGCATCACATTCTTTGCATAAGCATGCTATTCGATGGTCATGCTATTCCTACCCTTTGTGATGAAGGATCGGGGGGCATCTTCCTACATATCAAGTTTCTCCATGGCTGCACAAGCATTTGGTTTGTCGATTCACGCTCCTCAATGGAATACCTGTGACTATCAAGCAAAAACACGCATCACTACATGAGATGTCAATTCATACATATGCGTTCTATCTAAGTACAACATACATATCATGTACATCAAAAAAAAAAAACATAGAGAATGACATGTACACAAGGATACTTGACTCAAAAAAGATCTCATATGTATATATCTCAAAGAATGGGTCTGTACAAAAATGGGCACTACTCAAGCGCAATCAATCAAAAATGATATATGTGGTGTTGGCACACTAGTTGATACATAGCCAGAGATCAAAATCACAATCAGCCATAGAATGTCTAACTCTGTCCTATACCCTCACCTCTAGGAGGAGTAGGAGCAGTAGGTGGCGGAGGTGGCGGTGGCATATTTGGTCTGGCAGGAGGTCGTGTACCTCCAAACTCTCACGCATACTAAGAGAAGTGCTAAACCTACAATGTCTCATCCGGTACCATGCTGGTATATGTAGCATAATAATAGGTAGCCCTAGCTAACTGAAAGCAGATCTCATCCTGCACTAGCTCCAACCTCTACTTTGTAGTCTCTGCGTGCTCCCTCTGTCGATCTATCTCCTGCTGCCTCTCCACCAGCTGTGCATCTCAGACTGCTACCTATATTTGCAGGTCCCCCAACTGTCAGGAAGCTTGATGGATCTGCTCTTGATATTATTGTACCGCATCCTACACCCCAGCTGCTGGCTGATCTAGCATATCCTCATCTAACATCTCTGGGGCCTATCACTGTGGAGGTGCCTACAACTGTGGTGGCACCTGCTGTTGTGGAACCTCCTGCTGAGGGGCCTGCTCCTCAGTCCTCTGTCTCCTTCGCCAACTATGTCCTGTCCCACTACCTTTGGCACTTGAGTTTGATCCCATCTGATGTGGGGGAATAGGCATCTACTGTACTCAGTGCTAGATCTATGGCAAAATTTTTGGCTAACCTGACAGCTGTGGCTATACCTGTTTCTGCTGGGGCACTTGTACCTGCCCTGCCATCCCCAGTGGAATTGTGAAGCATGGAAACAGATGGCTAATAAAAAATGCTTGATATTTAGGTGTCATCCTAGCATCTACTACCTCTGGGAGGTAGTCCCACTATACTACAACTAGACTGCGAATATCTATCATGGATCGCCTTGGATCCATCCATTGTGGCCATCCCCACTCAACATCCTTCTGCACCCTAGCATAGGCACAGTACTCATGTGAAATGTCCTAAGGATGGCCATACTACCACCACACTCATGAGATCACAAATCTCTCTATCACTGATGTAGTCTTGCCCGCCAGAGGGCAAGAACAAAACATCCATGGCAGCTCTCTAGGGGCGTCATCCCAGTCCTTTGTTTCTCTCCACGGTCGCCATACAATGGACACCAAGTCATCAAGATGTGTTTGCCAGTGCTCAGTCTTACCTAGGTGGACCTGGGTAATGTGCCCTCGATATTATCATATATAGGGCTCCATAGGCTCTTGGGCATCCTCAAAAATTGGCCTACATATGGGAAGGTGCTCCCAGGCCCAGATCTACAATACATATACACTAGTTGCCATGGTCTTCTTCTCATGGAAGATGACCTTGTGCATCTCATGTAAAAGATGAGCCAACATGCACTAACCCCACCCAAAGATCTTAGGTGCCTCTAGCATCCTGCAGAGCATGACCCCCCATTCGCACTCTAAACCATGCTGTCCTCTGTCATGACATAAGAAGCAGCTCAAAAATATTGCTAGCATAGCTGCCAACTTGTGTGTCAGTCCATATGTGTGCATTAGCTCATCCCAACTGATAGCCCTGCCTCTTGGTAGCTCCCTCCAAACACAATGGACAGTGCCTCTAGCCTTGCTCGGGGCACTGTATCATAAATAACTCGAGCACCATGGAAGGGAATTTGCAAAATCTTCCATATGTCCTCTAGTGTGATAGTCATCTCACCCATCAGCAAGTGGAAGGTGTTCATCTCTGAATGGAAACACTCAACCAAAGCAGTTAGAAGGCTGTGATTCACCATCATGGCTGGAATCCAGCATAATGAAGACAAACCCAGTCGAGTAATGTCTGCCCAATCTGCATCATCAAGACTCTGCAATAACTCTCCATATGGCAGATAATGAGACCTAAATGAAACATCACCAAAAGACTCTTGCACGCAAAACAACAAACAACAAATGAAACGATCAGTATCAAGTCAAAATGATGCACCAAAATCAATTAAAATGTAATTTTTGAGTGCAAAAATCAAATTTTTAAACATGACTTTCACAAGATTTCATGCAAAATTTGTGAAATCTTGCGCGAAGCTCTCAAAATTTTGCGCAAAACTATTCCTTCTTCGTGCAAAGAATCACGTCTTTGTGCAAAAAAAGACTTTCTCGCGTGAAAAAAGAGCTCTCCACACGAGAAAATAAATTCTCGCGTGAGTAACGAATTGCCTCGCGTAAAGAATCTCAATCTTCATGCAAAACCTAATACTTCCCGCGCGAAGATCCTCTAGTTGCGCGTGAAAAAATAATGCACCCTGTTTCTTTGCGCGAAGAAAGATCTTTGTGTGAGAAGAGATAGGTGTCGTGCGAAGACCAACCGGACAACCGCAAAACATGCTATAACGTGCAATAAATGACATCAAAATGCATGAAAGCAAAAGTACGAAGCTGGAGAATCAACAACTCACTGGTGGTCCGCAGTCTACTGGGCGATCGTGACGTATGGAGCGCTCAAATTGATGATGTCTCACGCTGATTTCCATGTCTCTCTCAAAGCTCAAATCAATAGAAGACAAAAACACAAATGAATTGAAAATGATCCCTCGGGCCCTTATATAGCTATTGACCAAATTTTTCAAAGTGCTCAGATTTGCGCAAAAATCACACCCTTGGCTAATTGGACCATTCTCTATCCATTTTCGAGAATGAATTTGAAATCTGACACACCTAAATGCCTCAAAAATGCATTTTAAAATTTTGGAGACCGACGCGATCGAATGCTTGTGCAACTCAAATTTTTCTGATACTTTACGATTCTTGGAATCCTTTCAACCCTACATTCTCCATATTTTCAAAATTCATTTTGGAAATAGTTAACTCGAGTCGACTGTGTCTAAATATGGTCAACTTTTAGTCAAACTTGGCCTTTTAGACCTCGCAATCAACACATAACTAGCTCTGAATTTTCTTTAGATCATTATGATATCTTCTCTTTTCTTCAGATTGTTTTGATCTCTCCTAGATTCTGTTACATCTTAGATTTCTTCTGTATCTATTTCTATATTTCTTTACATCTATTTTTGGTGTGTCATCTTTCAATTTCGCTCCCGAGGGTGTAGGATGATTACATCATTAAATTGAATTTCAACTCAATCTGAATCTTATTGCTTGGGGCATCTCATCACTCGGGGCATCTTGTTCCCTTCTATCTGGTATCTTTGCCATCTATCTTATCTTTTCATCAATTGATCAACCTTATAACAAATCTTCTCAGAGTTCAATGGATAGGTATTGGGACAGTCTAAACCCTGACTCCTGAGGATCAAGCCTCATTCTGGGGATGATTCTATGACTTATAATTCGATCATGCTTTCTGCTTTCAATCTTGGGTATCTAGGTGTTCTATCTGGATCCTTGAAGATTAAGCTCCATACTGGAGAAAATCTTCTAAATGCTATCAATCTTAGGTATCTAGGTGTTCTGTCTAGATCCTTGAAGGTTAAGCTCCCTTCTGGAGATAATCTTCTAAATGCTATCGATCTCAAGTATCTAGGTGTTCTATCTGAATCCTTGAAGGTTAAGCTTAGTTCTGGAGATAATCTTCTAAATGCTATCAACTTTGGGTATCTAGGTATTCTACTTAGATCCCTTAGGATTAAGCTCTGTTCTAGAGATGGTCTTAAAATTTTATCAATTGGTCTTCGTATCATCAACTTCAAAACCAATCTCATCTTCTCATCATGCTTTCTGATTTTCTTTGAATTGAACGTGTTGCTCACACAATTCATTCAAAGAGGGGCAAAATGTAATACCCCAAAATTGGCTCATTGCCATCTCAACCAATTCTGGTCTATTTCTGATCAACTCTAAGTCCTATGTCACTAGGCAATTCTTATTTTGCCACTCGCTATTTGACTTAATTGTCAGATGCAAAAAACCCTAATCTGCATTCATCATGCTCTTTATTTAATTCCTAAAGTATTGACTCATATTAGCTGCATTAAACCTATTTGATTTCAATTTAATCTAAAGTATTTATACTTTAATTAAATTAAATTATATCCTAAGGCTAATGTACTATGGAATTAAATCTATTTAATTTGATAAAAAGTGCTTATTTTAATTAATTAAACAAAATTATTTAATTAAATAAAGAAGCTACTTCTAATTAATTAAGTGAAATTATTTAATTAAATGGGAAATCGTTCCTAATTAATTAAATGAAGTTATTGAATTAAATGAGAAAAGTGTCTTTAATTAATTAAATAGGATTATTTAATCAAATAGAAAATGCATTTATGAGGTTATATCTCATTTTATTGAATTAAATATTTCTCCAAAATCTCTCTTCAGTTCAAAAAAGGAAATTTCCAGTTCATTGCTGATCAAATTAGAAGTGACCCAGATCAATTGCTCCCTCACTGAAGTCTATCTGAGTTGACTGACTTTTACACTCAGATCTGACCCAGTTAACTCCCTTTGATTTGGGAATCTTTCTTTAGGACTGAACTTCATCTTCAATCCTGACCGTTGATCCGAATCGATCTCAACCGTTGATAGATTCTAGGGAAGTCTATTTAAGAGACCCTCATTTCCTAATTAAGGAGGTTGGAATTTTCATGCTATTGAATTACTGTCATATTTTTGCACTCACTTTACTCAAGTTTTCATTATATTCTAGCTTTCTTTAATATCATCTAGATTAATACTATGCATACATGTAGATTAAATGTTATTTTCTAATCTATAGTTTAATTGTTTGCATTTCATTTAGATTACTTGCATAGCATTTAGCTTAATTGCATTTAAATCCTTTGTTCTTAGAAGGTCTAGTTTGCCTACACCTCAAATCTGAGGATACTAAATAGGCAAAATCCTTCTAGATAGAAGGTGACAAGTCACCTTACCAGACCTCTTGGATAAACAATTCAATGCTTATTCCAGGATGATTCCGTAGGTAATGACTATGTCAAAGTGTTTGTGAGGTTCAGAGGCCCACATTTCACAGGTACACCTCCCACACGATTTAGGGAATTTAATCAGTTTGGAACATTTAAATCTTTCTTGCTGCAAGAGTCTAAATGAGCTGCTAGAAACCTTTAGCAATCTCGCCAACCTTAAATATCTTTGTTTGAAGGATTGCATTGAGTTAAATATATGTAGCCATGTTCTACAGAGATGTTTTAAACTGGAGTACCTAAATCTGAAAAGCTGTAGGAAGATAGAAGCCCTACCTATCACAGTGGACCATCAATAACATCTAAAGGCCACCATTTTAAAAGTGATCTGGATTCCTCTGTTTAAAAATGGAATTTACGGGCTTGGTACTTACACAAGTGCTATTGAAAACATAAGCTAGACAATTCTTCCTAATTCTAATATAATGGAAATTTAAAAAAATCCACTTTGTATTGTTTTGATGAAGAAGGAAAAATTGCAAATCATGGTGCACTGTTTGCAATAATGTTATGGAGTGGAGAGGCCTTTCCATTTAGCCAAAGCAAGATAGATCAAGTTCTCTCTACTATACATGCTAGATCAAGCTTGAATATTCTCTTCAATAGAAAATATCTGCTACACAACCAAGCAAGAAAAGAGTTCATCATTAAGGACGGTGTGACTTTGCAAGGGATCAGTTAATGGGAGATCATTTTATCTTGTGTGTGGACCATTTGATAACCGCTTCCACATTGGAATTAGCTACAGTTGAGGCCTAGAGGCCATCACAACATGGTCAGGTTCCCTTCCAGCAAAACAGGGTATTGGCACTAGATTCTCCTCCTGAGGCTTATAAAGAGGCTTCTTCCCTTGATGCTGAGTCCTCAGAGATGATTCTTGACTCTCCCACCTTCAATTATGGAGGGGGTCCATGCACTATGGTTGAGTGTTGTATTTGCAAGGATGAGGATGATGATAGAAACATGGAATCTCTATGTGCCTGTTCTGGGAGTTTGAAGTATGCGCATCGCAAATGTGTGCAACATTGGTGCAATGAGAAAGGAGAAATTACTTGTGAGATATGCCATCAACAATACAAGCCTGGTTATACTACTCCTTAGCTAGCTTATTCTGATGACATTCCCATTGATATCAGGTCAAGTTGGGAAGTATCTGAAGCAGAATTGGACCTACGTAATCCTCGCCTTCTTGCTATGGTTGCAGTAGAGAGACACTTCTTTGAACGTGAGTATGGTGAATACTCATCAGTAAACTCAAGTGGTGCATCATGTCTCTGATCTACAACTTTGATTCTCATGGCTCTTTTTCTTTTATGACATGCACTTGCTATAACAAATTCTAGAGGAGATGAGGATGGTTCAACCTTTTTCACTCTTTTCCTTCTGGGAGCTGCCAGATTTATCTTGCCTTGTTACATCATGGCTCAGGCATTGAGTGTTATACACCATCATGGACAGAGATAGGTAGCAATAGTAGTAGCTAAAGTTTCCCTTCATCTAGAATAGGAACAAGCTCGATTAGTGAATCGATAACACTTGGTCAATGTGCAATAGGACTTCAATGTACTACTTTCTTTGGCAATTTGATATCTAATCAACTATCCAGTTGGCATCTATTCAGGAGATGAAATATCTCAGTAAATGCCAACGGATATATCCAAGCATCAAGTCGATGATTCAATCTTTTGAAGACATGTTCCAAGCCATTCATTTCAATTTGTGATCTTTGTCATTTAAGGTTAATTTTATTGAGGTTAATTAACCTCCAAAATCACATATTTAGGAGGTGGTTATTAACCACGAAGAGGTAGTTATTAACCTCTGTGTCTATATAAGAGCTCTTTTGGGCTTTGTAAAGGGACCTTTTGGCTTTGGGAAAAGGGAGCACTATGCTAAAATTTTGATTAGGAGTTGATATTTGGAAAGTATGTACAAATTTTATCTTTGTAATAAAAAATTCCTCTTAGGTTCTTGGTGCAAGAAAATAAAGGAATGTGCAGTTTGAGTTCTCTTCTTCCATATCTAAATTATTAGGAATGTTGATTCTCTTTGTAGTGAGCATTCTCACGGTATGGTGTAGATGTTTATGAATCTGTAGATCAGCAGTGTGCTAGTAAAAATTTTCAAGCGTAGATCTTGATTGTTGTTATTAGCAGTTTTAATTTAGTAGTTCAAGAAAGCCTTGGAGTCATGTGGTGCATTCGTCATCATAAGCTTTCTCACCTTTTATTTTTAGATTCTTTATTTGAAAAACTCTTTAAAAATCATATCATACAAGGGAGCTGCCCCTCTAAATGCAGAGGAAGGCCGCATACCAAGGGCCTATCCAACTGTTGTGAATGGTTTGCCACACACTTCGTTGGGCAAAATTCTATGGTGACAAATCTATTTACCAACAAGAGTGCAAAACACAAAAATCACCTTCAAGATTTGGGACCTATCCTAGATCACATGGAGGAATTTAGCTTGAGAATCAACCCAAAAAGAAAGTGCATTTTGGTGTAACATCGGGGAAACTACTTGGCTACATTATGTTTGCAAAAGGAATCAAGGTTGATCCAGAGAAAGTTGAAACAATTATGGACATGCCTCCACCTCATAATATCAATTAGATGAAGGCTTACAGAGAAGACTTCAATCCATTCATAGATTCATTTCACAATTGGTGGATAGATCACAACCTTTTACCAAGACACTATATAAAGGTATGAAATATAATTGGAGCCAAGAATGCAAACATAGTCTAACACAAATAAAGAAATACCATGCTAATCCACCAATCCTAATGCCTCCTATCTATGGGAAGCCTCCTATTCTATACATTTCACTAACAGAATCATCTCTTAGCATTTTTCTAGCTCAAGAAGACAAAGATAACAACGAAAGAGCCATCTACTACCCGAGTTGCACACTAATTTCTTATGAAATGAATTATAGAATCATTTAGAAGGCTTGCTTGGTAGTCATCTTTGCTTCCTAAAAGATGAGACCACACATGCTCACTCATACTACATGACTAGTTGCTAAAATTGATCCACTAAAGTACTTACTCAGCAAGGCAGCTCTAATAGGAAGGTTAGCCAAGTGGGTCATGATACTAAGTGAGTTTGAAATTTAGTATGTTCAATGAAACGCTAAACATTGACTTCTAGGATGAATCAATTCTAATACCCACACACCAAACTTGGGTGATGTTCTTTGATGGTTCCTTCACACAATGGGGATCCAAAGTTGGGCTCTTATTCATAACACCATAGAGGTATTCATTGCCTAAGGCGTACAAGATTATATTTCCTTGTACAAAAAATATTGTAGAATATGAAGCTCTAATTAATGGCATAAATATAGTAATTAAATAGAGAGTGGATGAGTTAAACATCTTTGGTGATTCACAACTCATAATCAACTAGGTCAATGATGTATAACAGAAGAAAGATGAGAAATTGATCCCTTATAAACACATGGTGGATGACCTGAAGAAATACTTTACTCATATCACTTTTTTACAAATTCCTCATGTGGACAAAAAAGTGACTGATGCCATGGCTACCCTTGCTTCTTTGTTATAAATGTCAAAAAATGATCATCGACATGAATTCTTGGTGGAAACATTACTCTACCTTGCCCATGACTCTCCTGAATCTCAGATGATCTATTCTATTGTAGGACATGACTCATCCTGCCATATATACTCTTACTTGCATGACCAAATAATTCTAGATGGTCTAACCCAAATGAAAAATGTCACCTTATCCGCACTACTTCATGGTATGTTATTATTGCTGATTACTTGCTTAGGAAAGGTCTTGACAGAACACTCCTTAGGTGTCTAGAACCCAATGAGTCCAAATGTGCATTAATTGATGTACACAAGGGAATATGTGGACCTCACTCTAATGGCTTAACACTAGGTCATAAACTTATTAGAGTTGGTTACTATTGACTAAATATGGAGCAAGAGGCAATCAAATATGCCAAGTCCTACAAACAATTCTAGCTCCATGGAAATCTAATTCACACTCCAACTAGGCATTTAATTCCATCTATCACACTATGGCCATTACAATAATGGGCCTTTGATCTTGTGGGCTAGATTCACACATCCTCTTCAAATGGACATAAGTTCATCATTATGGCTACAAACTACTTCACTAAGTGGGTAGAGGCAGACCCTCTCTCTATAGAAAATAAAAAAACTATAGCTCTATTCATTATGAATTACATCATATGCAGGTATGGTATACCTTCCTCCATTATTACTAACAATGGAGGACAATTTTAAAAAAAGGACCTTAAGGAGCTATGCAAAAAGTTTAGAATCATGCAACATTGGTCCTCTATTTATTACCCCTAGGGTAATGGTCAAGCAGAGGCATCTAACAAGGTGATCCTTAAGATCTTGCATCACATAGTTAACAAATCTAGATGGGATTGGCAACTTCAGATTAATCTAGCTTTATAGGATTATAGAATAAGTATCAGAACTCCAATGGATACAATGCCCTTTGCTTTAGTATATGAAGCAGATGTTGTGCTTCCCATTGAGGTTGAGATTCCTACTTTGAAAATCTCCATGAAGGGCCTGCTATTGCTAGTATCACTTTGAGATTCCTCTCATAGAAAATATCTTTCATGATAGTCACTAGTTGTCCTAACCATGTCTACCAACTATTGCTCATGTCACTTTTGAGATTCCTCTCATGGAAGGTCTCTTGTGTCAGTCACCAGTTGTCCTAACTATGTTTTTCTACTATCACTTAGTTCCTAGAAAAGGTTCTTCTTACTGAAGATTCCTTTTTGACTTCAGTCACTAGTTCTAACTATGTTTGTCTACTATTGTTACCCTACTAAAGAGATTTCTTTCATATATGTTCTAAACATTAACACTTGACATCAATCCTATGATACAAAATGCTAAACTAAAATGATGAATTTGTTTAGGATATGTTAAGCTCTTCTTTTTTGCTTTGCTTTTGCATTATCATATCTCTTTGACTAACTTGATGATGCCACTTTCAACTAGAGAAGTGAAAATTATAGAAGTTGATGAAATCCAACTTCATAGTGTGCTAAGATCACCTGCATGCAAATAGCTTGCTGAAGAGAAATCGAAGGAGCAAGAGCTTGAAGCAAATCAACAAAGCAAGAAAAAATATTTCACAATAGGAAAATAAAATTTCTATGTGAATGATGTGAATTTACAATGAGAGAGACCAAATATAAAGGCCTTAAGGAAGCTTGTAGAACAAGCTAGAAAGTGATAGAAGATAAGGTTGACAACTAAGCATACATCCACAAAAGGTGTAATAGCCTCAATCAAGGTGAGAGGATAAGTATGACTAGATAGTAACAAACTCTTGTGTTGTCAACAACTCATCAACTACAACTATTAAATAAATGCATTAACTTAAGTAAAATTAAGTAAAAGAATAAATAATTATTTACTCTAACACCCCCCCTTAAGTGCAACTTGGGGGAATGCACATAAGCTTACAAAAAGCTAAGATGAAATGCAAAATGGGTCCCAGAAACAAGGCCATGTTAGGTACCCATGGAAAATGCAAAAAAATGCAACCTTTGAAAATGGGGAAAGAGGGAAAATCTCATGGGAAAAACCCTCTTCCAAAAAGAGGTAAGTATAAACATGCTAAAAAAATGAAGAAAAGAAGGAAGGCCTCAACAAGACCCCCCAAGGACAACTTCCACCAGAGATGTTTCAAGAGACTCTCTCAAAATCATAAGTACAACCAGCCCCCCCATGAGATATAGAAAAGACACTAAAGCCCCCCAGAATAATGGAGCCCCTGAATTAAGGATCAAACCAATGTAACTCCAATGTGGAAGAAACAAGGGAATAGAACAAGGGAACCCTTGAATGAGAGGGGAAATTGGGAGGCCTAGTTGATGCTCAAAGGAGAAAATATGAGGATCCTAAAAGGGAATCCCCAAGGCAGGTGTGATGACACTGTCATGAATGTCCACTATAGAATCTGCAATAAGTGCACCTAGAGACTTGATGAATGGAGCTCGAGGATCAGCTAGAGCAGAAGAAGAATCCTATAAAAGAGAAAATCCATCAATTGGATGTGGTGTGGAAGTCAAAATAGGGATCTTAGGAACAATATAAAGGTTCAACTATCCCGACTGCACCACATGATGCTCCTATGAAAGAGAAGAGTCATGCTCTGAAAATGGATATGGTGGGAAAAAGTGAAAGAAGGTGTAGAGATGGGTAGAAGAATCAACTATCCCTATAGTAATAAGACCTCCTATTGCATGATCTCAAATAAAGATTGAATCGGCAGTGAAATCAACTATCTTCCTTGATCCACTGCATGTAATATGAGAAATTGAGAGAAGGTTGGCAGACAAAGATGGAGCATATAATACATCATTGAATAAACCATCTTGGATGTGAACTAAACCTTTCCAACAAACTAGTAGGGTAGTATTATTCCCCATGAGAATACAAGGAATGGGAGAAGCCTCAAGAGTAGAGAAGACACCTTGAGAAGATGTCATATGGTGAGAAGCACCTAAATCTAGTATCCAAAGGACTTGTGAAGGGGATGCAAAGGATGCCCATAATGCATGACCCTTTCCAAGATTTGGTGTAGATGTCAAAGATGTGGAAGAAGCCTAAAAAGAAGACCCTTGTGAGGTAGAAGATGATGGAGAGGAAATAGTGATCTTCTGAAGGAGAGCTTGCAAATTTGCAATTTGTTTCTCATAGCCATTAAATCTCATCTAAAAACAATGTGCCTCATCATGAGATCCTTTCTAACAACAAGAATAGGTAGGAGTCTTAGTCTTCTTTTTCTCTTTATTAGAAGAAGATGATGAACTAGTAGAAGAGGAATCTAATATCTGCTTTAGCTTCTGCTCCTATGTATCCTTGATAAGCAATGCCTGTGATTATGAACCTGAAAGTGAATCC
This sequence comes from Cupressus sempervirens, assembly GCA_028749045.1. Lineage (NCBI taxonomy): Eukaryota > Viridiplantae > Streptophyta > Pinopsida > Cupressales > Cupressaceae > Cupressus > Cupressus sempervirens. Next base: position 123,959,202 of record CM053785.1, on the reverse strand, counting down.
ATCTATGTAATCTTGGACTATTCATGAGTTAACCGATCACAAAATGTCTCAAATGAAGGCATCCTATGTCTATCACCTAGGGCATCCATAGTGGAGTAGAAAGTGGATGAAAAGATCTGATACTTTCCTTGCAACTTTGAGAGTATCAAAAAGATACACTCATCATTTGTTTTGGTTTTCTCACATCCCTGTAAAACTGTACACATAGATTTGAACTTTGTCAAGAAGTCTTCAATGGTGAGAAAGTTGTCTAGTGATAATGAAGTCAACTTTGCATCAAGATGAAGTGCCTAGAGCTCATTCACTATGCAAGAAAAGTTTGAAATTTGAGCCAATAAGCCCATGTAGTGGTCAAACCATCCAAATGAAATAGTAGACTATCTGACATGTTCAGTGCAATCAATCCCATGGCCTCATCCATTTTGTTCCTGTGCTGAAGAACCTCAAAAGTGTACATGAGAATAGGTTTATTCTCATCCATACATGACCATAAGTGCCTTGACATGAGAAACCTAGTCATTTGTGCCTTCCAAGTGTGATAGTTGTGTGTCATGAGTTGGGTCACAGAAGGATTCGACATTAAGAGAAGAAGAAAAAAGTAGAAGGGTCTTATTTTGAATTAAATTACAAATAAGAAAATTCCCTCCCCCCCTAGCCCCCACAATGTATAAATATATCCCTCAAATACCAAAGAAAAAAACTATAGAAAGCACAAAAAATAGGAAAAGAACCTAGATTCCAGATGCAGAGAAGGAGGAAACAAAAGCCTCAACTTTGACACCAAAAATTAGAGCTCAAAAGAATTCAAAATGTGATAAAACTAGCACTATTGTCTCCATCTCTATGTTAGCTTTTTGAAACATCTTTCAAATTGAAAAAATACCTATGTATGCTCAAGTTATGGCCAAAAAATTGACTACTGCTCCAAAAGACTAGCTCACTGGAAAAATACAGTTGCTAGAAAAAATTTGACAATTGTATAGCCGTCAACTGGACGTTGCAAAAAACAAAATCTGGTTGCTGATTTATTGATGTTAGTAGCCAGAAAATGATGTCACCCAACCAAAAAATGACTTCAACATGGGGCTAGTGGTGATGATGTTAGTGGCCAAAAAAAGTTGATGTGGCACCTAGAAATGATGCTAGATGTAGGGAAATGACATCAACTACCCATAGAATGCTGATGTAATGCGATCAAATTTTGACATCACCACCAAAGTGGTGACAAGTGGTGGTGTGCCAACAGTGATGGTGCCTACGAGGAAAACTTGGCAGCGCTACTATAGTGTCGGTGGTGGTGTTAGTGGTGGATTGACATCCCACTGGTGGTGGCTAGGTTTGGGCATCGCTATTAAAGTGTGGCTAACTATGGTAGCATCAAAACTAAGCATGGGTGGTGCACAAGTGGTGCCATAGTGGTGCGTGAGTACTGTATTTTTATTTTTATTTTTTTTCTAAAATCTGTATAGTCCATATGGCCACCTGTAGGGGTCAATTTTTTTTTCCTAGACACCTAAAAGCCAAAATAAAAAAGTTTTACATGAATCTTGACTATAATCGGCCTTCTAAACTCAATTGTAGCATCTTTTTAGGCCCAAAGTGCTCTAAAAAATTTCTCTACCCTTCGATTGAAGGAAAAAGTACAAACAAACTAGGGTTTGTGTCCCTAAATTGTGGCTTAAAAAATCCTTCAACCAAGAAGAAATAGGGAAGCTCTGATACCATGTAGAAGTTTATGAAATCCAACTTCACAATGTGCCTAGATCACTTGTATGCAAAAAGCTTGCTGAAGAGAAACCAAAGGAGCAAGAGCTTGAAGTAAATCAAAAAAGGAAGAGAAAATATTTCACAATAGGAAAATGAAATTTCTATGTGAATGATGTGAATTTACAATGAGAGAGATCGAATATAAAGGCCTTAAGGAAGCTTGTAGAATAAGCTAGAAAGTGCTAGAAGATAAGGTTGACAACTAAGCATACATCCACAAAAGGTGGAATATCCTCGATCAAGGTGAGAGGATAATTATGACTAGATAGGAACAAACTCCCATGTTGTCAACAACTCATCAACTAAAACTATTAAATAAGTGCATTAACTTAAGTAAACCTTAAGTAAAAGAATAAATAACTATTGACTCTAACAAATACTTGGGGCATGATCTTTTCTTTGTTTTCTGTTTGCTAGTTTAATCCCAATGATATAAAGCATCCTTATAAAAGGGGTGTCCACTATAAGAGCCTCCATCTCGTATTGGTTGGCCATGTGTACCTCGAATCCTTTTATATGGACTCTTCATTGAGGTTGGCTCTTTTCCTTGCTTGTTGGAGTGTATTCTTTATGCTATAGTAAATACTAATACTCATCCTACTAAGTGAACAAATGGGTCACTGTGAGTATACCTAGCACACTTCTATCTCAGGTTATGAATGCAAGGGTTGTTGCAGACATAATACTTATTGATTACTTACCATAAGAAGAATCTCTTATGTGTCTAGTGTGTCTACACAAAAGAAAAATTCTAGTCATCCTAGCATTTATTCTCTGATGCTTATGTTCATTGCTATATCAAAATGGATAAATTTTCTAGTCATTCTAGCTTCTTGTGCCTTGAATTCTTACATTTAATCTTGACAAAACTAGAACATGTGTCATATTCATATTTCTATGATTGCAATATTAGTGAGAATTTTATGACATGTGGAATTTCACTAAATGCTTAGTGATGATAATTTTCGAAGCTTGGTAACTGGACATAGGGTTGTATTGCATAAGCACATGGTTCGATCACTAACTTACTTGCCCCCTTTGTAATGAGGGTTTATTGGCTTCTTCAAAGTATCATGCCTCTTCACAGCTACACAAGCATTCAGTTCTTTGGTTTTTCCTCTCAATCTTCATGGGATACCTATTACTATCAACAAAATGGAACACTACATGAGATGCTAGTACATTCACATTTTGCATTTCATACATAATTCCATAATTCATCTCCTCTGCACTACATTCATACATCACAATCAAATTTGCATTCATAATCATAGCATAAAAATATCATGTATAAAAAACTAAAAATACAAAAAGATGACATGTGCAAATGGTACTCAAATAAAAAAATCTCATATATATATATATATATATATATATATATATATATATATATATATATATATATATATATATATATATATATATATATATATATATATGTATGAGTGTACATCAGTGCAAAAATAGATGCTACTCGAGCGCTGTCAATCTCAAAATTGGTACAAAATGGTGTTGGCACACTAATTGATACATAGCCAGACCAAAATCAAAACAAATAAAGCTAACTCTCTCCTTCCCCCTCACCCTCCATTGGTGGTGAAGGAGGAGAAGGAGGCATATTTGGTTTCACTGAAAGTTGTGCACCTCCCAAATCTCATGCATACTAGGAAAGTCAAGGCACTTGCTCTGCCTCATTTGACACTATTGCAACATATGCCACAAAATAGTATGCTTCTCTAGCTACTTGTAGTTGGATCTCATCCTAATGTTGCTCAGATCTCCACACCTCTCACTCTAATTGCTCTCATAACTCATAGATCTCGCGATCTCGCTCTGCAATCTGGGTGTCTCGCACTGCAACCTGTATATGAAGTTCACCTAGCTGTCACTGTGCTACTTGCACTCTATCTCTCACTCTCCTCAAGGCCTCTTGGTTCTGTGCTAGGATATCTCTACCCTAGGCTCCTATAACAGGTTGATCCTACATCTCCTCATAACCCTCACCTTGCTCAGCTAGTTGCTTGGTTGGCCACTCCACCTTTGTTTGTGGCCTCTGGATGTCTCCTCCAATAGCTCTTAAGGAACCCATCTCACCTCTAAGAAGTCATTATCTTACACCACTGCCACCAACACCTAGGTCTACTCCCACCTGTCAAGGAAGAATTGGTACTTGGTGTGTCCTATGCCTCACTCTCTTCTATTGGGGCTGCTATGATGGTGCCTATGATGCCTATACTAGCTGAATAGGTCTACCATCCCTACTAGGTCTATGAATTGCGGAAAGGGATGACTTGCAAAATGGGCTCGATATGCTAGACTCATCCACCCATCTACTACTACCACTAGGTAATCCCATTGTGTTGCAACTAAATTTCACACATCAATCATTAACAGACCTAGGTCTAACCTCGGGGACCACCCACAGTGTAGATCTATTGCCAAGTGTGCATATGAATAGTACTACTATGATATGTCTTCAGGTCGACCGTAGTGTCACCACACATGAGTCAATGAGAATATCTCTACATTCTACATAGAGTGACCTATTAGTGGTTGTGAAGTGAACATGTGTGCCAGCTTTTGGGGTGGATCATCCCAAACCTCTATCTCTCCATGACTGCCATACTACTATTACCTAGTCATCCAGTCAGCTCTCCACTTCTCAATCTTCCCTAGAGATACTTGGGTCAATTGGCATTTATACTTGCATATGTAGGGCTCCATGGGTTGCCACTCATCTACAAAAATGGGTCTGGTGACTGGAAAATGCTCTCATACCCATACCTAAAGAACATAGACCCTAGTGGCCATGCTCTTCCTCTCATGATAGACTATCTTGTGCAAATCATGGAACATGGGGGCAAGCATGCACTAATTCCACCCATATATCTCGATTGTCTCTAGCATCATTTGTAGCATTTGGCCCCATCTACACTCTAACCCATTCTGCCCTCTGTTTGGTATCAGGAAGTAGTTGATAAATATGCCCAAAGTTGCTAGTAATATATGAGTAGGCCTGTATGTATGTACTAGCTCATCCCCATGTGATGGCTCTACCCATGATTAGATCCTCCTGAAACTAACCCTTAGTACCTCTATACCTGTCTGTGGTACTATGTCATAAATAAATCATGGCTCATGGAATGGGATGAGAAGTATCCTATAGATATCCTCGAATGTGATAGTTATCTCTTGCTGAGGAAGATGGAAGGTGTTTGTCTTCAAATGGAAATGCTCCACTAGTGCAGTCAAAAGGCCATGATTCACTAGCAATGCTAAGATTTGGCAAAGGTATGAAAATCTGAGCGCATCAATGTGAGCCATATTGACATCATCTAACTATTGCAACAAAGCCCTATAAGGTGGATAATGGGATTTGACTATGACATTAGGAAAGGTAACCTGCATGAACGAAAATAATAGACAAATGATCAATCTCAAATAAGTGAAATGACAAAAGAAAATACAAAATACAATGACAAAAATCAAATTTCAAATATTTAAACTACCACTATCCACAATAATTTTCTGCAAAACTTCATGTTCTCATGTGAGATTGCACATCTTCATGGGAGTACAAACTTCATCATGCAAAAAGTGATCAAAGTATAAGTGAAAAACCACCATCTCTAGGGTCTCTCACATGAAACATGGGCATCTTCCATGTAAGGAAACCCAAAGAGCTAGGTGAAGGAGTACTGGCTTGGTACTTCTTCTTGTGAATGATTACTAGGTTCGCGTGAGAAGAGATGTCCTTGCACAAGAACATACATGAAAAAATTCAAAATTCCCTAAAACATGCTAAAAATAGCTTGAAACATCTGAAATTTCAAATGCAAATTAGGATTATCGATAAATCATTGGATGCTCATTCTCTGTCAACTGATTGTGTTGTTGAGAGTGCTTGAATCAATGTGAGTGCAAGGGACCACCATCCTTATCCTTAGAGCTCTCTTCTCCACAAAAGACAAAAACACAAATGAATTGAAAATGACCCTTTGAGCCCTTATATAGGTGTTGACCTAATTTTTCAAAATGCTCTGATTGGCATGAAAATCAGCCCCTTGCTAATTTGGCTGCTCTAAACCCATTTTTAGGATCAAATTTGAAATTTGACACAATTAGAAAGCTCAAAATCGGATTTTAAAATTTTGGGACTGAAGCGATCGAATGCTTGTGCAATCCTTTTTTTGATACTTTGTACATCTTGGAATCTTTTCAAATCACAATTTCTTCAAAATTTCCAAAATTTTTGAAAAAAATAAAGTCAACTCTAGTCAACTCTAGTCAATTTTGGTCAAACTTGGTCTTTTGGACCTTGAAATCACTTTGAATTGATTCCAAATTTTTGTTAGATTCTTCTCATCTATTCTACATTCTTTCGAATCTCTAATTTCTCTAGTATCTCTCAATCTACTACTCTAAATCATTGTTCTGGTGTGTCATCTTTCAATTTTGCTCCTGAGGGGGCAAGCTGATTACATCATTAAATCTTTCACAACTGGCTACAACTCAGTCTGAATCTTATGTCCTCATCACTTAGGGCATCTCATCACTCGAGGCATCTTGTTCCCCTCTATCTAGCATCATATGACATCTCTCTCATCTTTTGATCAACTAATCAATCTTATAATAGTTCTTGTTAGAGTTCGATGGATAGGTATTGAGATAGTCTAAACCTCAACTCCTGAGGATCAAGCCTCATTCTGGGGATGATTCTATGACTCATGATAGATCTTGTTATCTCTTTATATGGACCATTATTTAGGTGTTCTATCTAGACTCTGGGGGATTAAGCTCCGTTCTAGAGATGATTCTAAAATCTTCCTAAGGGTTAAGCTTCATTTTGGAGATAATTCTAACTCTTGTTGAGAATTAAACCTCTCTCTAGGGATGATTCTAAGCTCTTTCTTTTGATCACTATTCAATGGATATGTATTAAGAGAGTCTAAACCTTGAATCTTGAGGATTAAGCCTCATTCTGGGGATAATTCTATGGATTGTGATTAATCTTGTTAGCTTCTAATAGACAGGTATTGATACAGTCTAAACCTCGATTCCTAAGAATTGAGTCTCATTCTGGGAATAATTCTCCAAAGTTTGACAATCTTTGTTCTATCAATTTCAGTATCTAGGTTATCTATCTGGATTCCCTAAGGTTAAGCTTCATTCTAGAGATAACCTTAAAAATCTTATCAACTCCTGCATCTAGGTGTTCTATCTAGATCCCCTAAGGTTAAGCTTCATTCTAGAGATAACCTTAAAAAGCTTATCAATTGGTCTTTGTGTCATCAATTTTGGAACCAATCTTTCTTTGGGTTCTATGCTTCATACTTTTGATTTCTTGGAATTGAACATGCTACTCACACATTCATTCAAAGAGGGCCAAATATAATACCCCAAAATTTGCATATTGCCATGTTAACCAATTCTAGTCTATCAGATCAACCCTAAATCCTATTTTACTAGGCAATTTTGATTCCAATACTTGCTACTTGACCTAAGTGTCAAATGCAAAAAACCCTAATCTACATTAATCACACTCTTTATTTAATTCCTAAGTATTGACTCAAATTAGCTACATTAGACCTATTGATTACGTTTAATTTAATTATAAGTGTTCATACTTTAATTAAATTAAAATTACTTCTTTAGCTAATGTACAAAGGAATTAAATGTGTATTCAATTTAATAAGATAATGTCCTTATTTTAAATATTGAGTTTAACTATTCAATTAATTAATATAGGTCATATTTTATTTTATTAAATTAAATATCTTCTCCAAAATCTTCTCTTCAATCTAGAAATGGGAATTCTGAGTGAACAAGAACTCGAAATGGAATTAACTTAGTTAACTCTTTCTCACACTCAGGTGAACCTTAGTTAACTCTCCATCACACTCAGATCTGAATTAGTCAACTTCACCTACACAAGGACTTTTCCATTTTAATTGAGTCTCATTGCCAATCTTGACTATTCATTCCAATTGATCTCGACTGTTGATCAATCTTGGGATTCTATTTAAGGAGCTTTCAATTCCTCATTAAGGAGGTTGAATTTAATTTGTATCAAATTTATGCTGGCATATCTACTCACTTTTCTCATATATCCATAACTTTAATTTCTTACATTATAATATCATCTTAGTGTTAAAATGCATTCATTTAGCATAGTATGCTCTTTTATTTCTTAGCTTAATTGCATTTCATATAGATTAATATTGCATTTTCATATAGGTTTACTAAATCCTTTGTACTAGAGGCCTAGTTGCCACATGTACATTTGACCCTATTTTTCGACCAAGAATTTCAAGCATCCATTAAAATGTTTTACATTAGTCAAAATCTGAAAGGAAAACATCTTTTTAAAAAAATCCATTCCCGTGTTGGTCAAAATTTCGACCAACACAGGCTTATAATGCAAAACTCAAAAAGGGCTTTCGCATTTCATTGTCATGAAATTGCCCGCGCGCAGGAGCTTCTTACAAAAATGGTTTTCATCCTTTGAATGCCAAAGATCTGTCCTCACTGTGAAACACTAGTAGATGCTCTTTGTAAGTTTCTCTTGTCTTCATTCATCCATTTTCTTTTTGAGCTAAGATTGATTGGTGGAGTATTTAGGAAGAATGACTTGCTGTAACAGTGGAAGCCGTGGGCGTGCCCTAGTTTGTCATTTTTTAAGCTTGAAACTTCTGTTTCTTCCAATGAACCGATAGATGCCTTTAAATTTCAGTAAGGAAGAATGTAACATTATATTTTTCAAAGTTTTTTTGAAGCATATCATATTAATTTGAAGCATTTGGGCTCCCCATTTTGCATGCATTCTCCCACAGCTAAGGAATTGAAGGTTACTCATTGTCTGAAGTTGCTTAATACACAATGAATATATAGTTCTATAAATTGGATCCACTTTTTTCTTGTCAAAATATTCTACTCAAAATCTCAATGATGATTAAGAAAGCACAGTTAGGGAGAACTTACTCTGTTTTAGATCTACGAGTCCATGGCTATGAATAAAATCCATGCGCATGAAACCATGTTCCATCCTCTAATTTCTTCCTTGGCCACGAACTGGGATTTCTTCTTTTGAGAGACTTTTGTTTGTTTGAAACTACATAAAACTTCAGCTTGACCTCAAAGCCCAAGAAGTATTTTTCATTTTTAGACAAATCCACTATCAAGAAAACCATGAACAATTATGCTAGTTTTTTACTAGAAAAAAGGGTGAAGGGTCTTTTTCTTTTTAAATTTGCTTGATGTATTATGCACATAAGAATAATTGAACCTGGTAGTCCAATGCAATATGTGATGTACTGGTGGGTGATATTTCTTGTATGACTACTTAATAGTATACAAAAATGCCTCGTAGGACTCACCTCAACCTGCATGTGCTTGCCACTTCATAGTGTATGAGACACCTATAAATGTACAGAGTGGTGACACTCTCCACTTTGCACCCATATGACTCACATTGTACATAATGGATCACTATACGATGACTTCAACTACTGTTTCGCTAAGTCTTTTACAATAGTTTAAGAGGAGATATAAGATAGAACCAATACTTAGTATGGTGAAACAATTGCACAAATGATTCTAATTGGGGTCAAGGACTGCAAAGGAAGTAAAGAATGAACCCAAGATCTCCCAGAAACCAATGCATTATCCGATGGGCACTAGAGTCATAATGGGAGACAACACAGAGTCTTACTGGGGAAACATGCGACAAGCTAAAAATGAGACCAGCACAAAACAATTTGGGGTGGATATCATCTTTGGGTCTTCTCAAAGATTTGGTGTCCCCCTGGACTATGGAGGCCCCTCATTTATATTGCTTGGTTACATCTTAAGAGTAAAAATGAATGATGTCTGGGAGGATTATTGGAGTTAATGTGGATTCCCATAGGAATCCTGTGCTAAGGATGGAAATGTAGACAAGGGAGCAACACATCAGACAAGATAATACCACTAGAAATATCTACATGATATAGGCATTAATTAAAATATATCTTCTATGTATGTAATCTATCATGGTCTAGAAGGATTGAAAAAAAATGTAGAATGTGTACATGGTTTGGCGTGAGCATTTATTAGTGGATTAGAGAAATTGGGCACTGTTAATGTTGAGGATGCTCCATTCCTTTATATTGTAAAGGTTATATGCTTATCGTTAAGCAAAGGGAGATGGACATCAAAACGTCTATCATTACTGTCTCAGCTCATGGAATGAATCCTGCAAGTGCTACAATGTGTGGAATGAAAATTGTTGTTGTTTGAACTATTGCCAAAGAAAATATCAATATGGAGAAACTAAGGAAGGAGGGTATTAAATAAGATATGTTAAATCATTCAAACTTTAGCTGATAATTCTGTCATAAAACTCTGCAGGTGTGTATACTGTGGACATAGAGATGAGCATGCACAAGATAATAGTTGTTGGGTCTGTGGATCAGAAGATGGTGCTCAAGACTATTAGAAAAATAGGAAGAAGAGAAGACACTAGTACATTTGACTCAAATTTTTGACCAAAACTTTCGACCATTTGAAAATTTGGGGTCAGTTTGGTCGAATTGTGATGAGTTTTGGTTAAAGATGAACCCGTGTTGGTCAAAATTTCGACGAACAGAAGTGTTGGTCAAAATTTTGACCAACACGGGTTCATCTTTAATGAAAACTTGAAATACGTTATGTTTTTCACCCTAATCTTATTGTATTGCGCCCAGAAGACTCATGCACACCACTTCCCAGTCCACCCGATCAACTGTCTCTGCTATTCTGCCGCGGATTCAAGGTAAACAACTTCCTGGTTCATCTTTAACAAAAACTTGAAATATGTTATGTTTGCCGCCCTAATCTTATTGTATTGTGCCCAGAAGACTTGTGCACACCACTTCCCGGTCCACCCGATCAACGTTCTCTACTATTCCGCTGCGGATTCAAGGTAAACAACTTCCTAGGCTGGTGGAAGATAAACAACTGCTCTAGCGGCCTATTGTTTCTTTAGGCTGGTACGGGCCTACCACTGTGATATGTGGTCAGGAGTACGTGGAAAAAGGGTTTAACTTGATGGTATTTTGAAAAAAAGGTGATTTGATGGTATTTTCCTTCTAAGTTGTGTTATTTCGAACATAATTTCTAGTGGTGGTTGTTCAATTGTACCATTATTTCCAAGTAATCGACCACTATAATTTTGAAGCAGGCAACAAAATTCTTTAGATCTAAAGCGTAGAGTGCAGTCTCTTGATATATTTTTTTATATTCGGCATATAGTGAAAGGATTTGCATCATGTCATTCAGGGCATAGATAGTGGGATTCTTTAGTGATATGGTTGTGTATATATATGCTCACATTAAATTAATATGCAGTCTTGTCATATGCTTTATTATTAAACCTTGTTGATCAAAAGTGTTTGCATCCATAAAAAATGTTCTACAAGGATTTTTTAGGTAGAAAATATGACTTGATTGTAAATAGATGGAGTTGGGATCCATTTCTCCTTCACTTGCATAGGCAACGGCAGATTATTTAACCAAAATATATTGAAACTAAAGAAGATTAGTATTGGCATGTTAGGTGATAATCATTTAATATCCACACTAATTATAGATTCTGATAAGAAAATTCAATTTAGAAAATTTTTATATATCTAAAACATACCTCCACATTACACAAGCTGCAATATAGCATATCGTCCTGACAGGTATGATGCTCAGAATTTGATTTCCTAGCACAAAATTTCTTAGCTGTAAGGGCCAAAGGAAGCCTAAGACAAACATTTAGGCAAGAAAATAAGGAAATCCTAACACCACTCTCCTTTTTATCTTGGTTAATTGATTTCTCTATCGAGAGAGTAGGGCTACATCAATGCTAATGCTCAACACTCTGATAAAAAACAGAGAAATCTTCATCAACACATATAGCTGCTCAACTATCATAGAATTCTCATCTTCCTTAAATACTTAACACAATCCAAATTAATTTCTTGAAGTTCAATCCACTCCTGCAATGTCCAAGCACATTTCTCTGTCAACATTAGCCAGGTTGCTCTAGGGATCAACACTCTCATTGCTTGTTATTTCAAGTTTGGCAGAGAAAAGCTAGGCAATCAAATATTACATTACATACTTGAAAGGAACATACCTCCTGATATGTGCACTTACAGCTCATTTCAGGTCATTGTAGAGTTGGCAGGCTAGAAGAAGCAGTTAGACTCTTAAACCAACTAATTCTAAATGGTCTGGCTCCAAAAAACTTTACGTATAATATCATTATTGCTGGACACTGCAGGGTTGCCTGCACAAGTGTTGCATTCAAACTATTTGATAATATGGTAAAGAGTGGTATTTTGCCTCATGTGATTACTTATAATACTCTTACAATTGGGTTATGCAAGGAAGGTAATATACAGGAGGCACATTTGCTTTTGAGGGAAATGTTTGGAGAAGGTTTGATTCGTGACAAAACTGTACACAGTGTATTGATTGATGAACATCTCAAGAATGGTAATGTAGAACAAGCTTTTAAAATGTGGGTAGAAATGGACAAGAAAGAAATTCCACCTAATGTTATTGCATACACTCCTTTTCTGAACGGGCTTTGCAAGATAAGCTACATAAAGCAGGCACATAGATTGAATTAATTGAAGAATTGATCGCAAGTCTGTTTTATTCCCAACTGATGTTTGATGAATGATAGAATGATTTCCTTTGATTTGACAATTTTATAGTTAGTCAATGATGACTAAATGAATGTTTTAATTCATAAATTGAGGAGTGATGATTGTGTGTTGATTTAATGTATTTGGAAGTGATGAATGGTAAATGATCATAAAATTTTTTCTTCTTTTATATATTATTCGTGGAAGGTTCAACACCTGTCATAAAAATTGAATCACCACTTTAAATTAATATGTTATTCCCCAACTTTATCTCCCTTGGATGCCCTCCTAAAAAAAAAACCTCTTCTTTATATCTTACAATGTAAGAGTCACTTCTGTTCACCACATGTGCCCCTTGCATTGGTCACAGCCTTTCACAATTACCACCTTCAAATAAGGTCAAAATCTTCATCATTGTTGACCAAATGAAGGTACTTCCTTACTATCTTCCCCTCCCTTCTTCCATCAATCCTTCCTTAATTCCTATGCTCCCTTTATGCATATCAGAACTATCTTATATCTTAGGCCAGAATTTACTATGGTTATCTTATGATTATCTAGTCTTCCATGCCTTCAAAAGAAGTCTTTCCTCGCTGTTTATATCTAAGTGAGCCTTTTAAAAAATTTAGAAGCATTTTTCTACGTTTAGTTTATCCTCATCCTCTTTTTATTAGTATTGTTGCATTTATTTTATGCATCTTCATTTATTTTGGGGATGACGTGACATGAATAGTGGATGTATATTATTTTGAATTTTACATGTACGATCCGATAGATTTTATTACAGGCATTTCTAAATCTCTATTTTAGCATAAAGAATGGTGAAAAAACTAGCAATGACTCTGACATCCCTCTTTGTTATCTAGCAATGGAAAAAATTGGAACCATTCTTAATGAGATTTACAAATTGAGCCAAGAATGGTCCAAGTGTCTATAGGTGGGTGTTGTGAGTAGACTATGCAAATTCAGCTCTATTTCCTTCCTTTTGTTGGTGTTCGGTGCAAGTTTGCATTAATGTAGAATACTACACAGGTAGTGACTGATTGCTATCACTGAGATCCCCTCTCAAGTAATAAAGAACTGCACCAAGTTTTCTAGCATACATTTCCATCTACAAGTTACCTATGCCTTGTATAACTCTCAAAGGTTTTAGCATGTTAATTGTAGCCAATCTCTCTAAAATCTTACTTTAATTTGATCTTTCCATTAAGATTCCTTAACATATATAGTTAGAATGTACAAAATTCCTAACCTCTTAGCTGTAGCTCCCTAGAGACTATCAATTCTTTATTCTACTTTAAAACTTTCCATATGTGATCTTGAATCTTCTATAGTTATAGCATGTCCAAGAAGGTATTCATGTCTACATTTTTACTTTACATTCTTCTTAAAATATAAACATTAATAATTCTTCCTATAAGATAATCTTCAAAAAGACTAAACTTTTGAGCCTAGATAGTAACATACACAACCTAGAAATAATAAACCTTGAGAAAATTGTAATGACATCGTTTACTAGTATGTTGTATATCCTTTTTGTTAATAAAAAATGGTAGTGCTAATCACCATAGTTTTTAAATAAGAAAACTGACTAAATACTCTAGAAGAAGAAACCATTGCATCAGTTGACAATAGGATGGACAAAACCAAAGAGACTGAATTTAATGTAAAAATAAAATATGTAAATGGAAAAAAAATCATCTGCTATAATATGAAACTATCTTAACAATGAGCTTTGAATTTTTGTGTCTCAAAAGTCAAAGCATATGAAAGTGATATTTTAACAGTCAAAGGACTCTACCAGTAACACAACTAAATTTTGTATGTTCTCTCTCCCTTCTAGCATGTAGCATGATGGTAGAAGATATTTCTTCTATTTAGAAAATTATAACACTTTCAACTATTTTATGAATTCTAAATTATCTGATCAAACTTACAAATGGACAAGATGTGGGGCAATTCCAAGTATAGCGACATTTGATCCATTGGAGCCAAGTTTTAAATTACAATTACACTTACCAAACTAATCCATGGACAAGAATCATTATAATTTATGAGATGATGTTCTTCAACAGTTGTAATTAGAAGTTAAATTCATGTATCTCTAGGATTCGAATACCAAAGGAGGGAATCTTATTCCTTAGTAACCCCATGATCTAACATGACTTAAGTTCAAGTGGGATAGGATGAGAGGTTAACTTCATAGTTCTGAAATCCTTTGCCTAGGTACACTAGTTCAACTGTAGGACAATCCTAAGATGTTGGATACACCTCTAGTCAAGGGTCACACCAAGATGACAAGAGTTATAGGATTTGATTGATAAGGTGTAGGACTCTTACGCTAGTGGCATAGTAATAGAAATGGTTAAGTTTATCGTAGTGCCTATGTGGCAATATCGTGGTGCCTAAGTGGCATAGTAATTGTAATGTGCGCCAGTCACTTCCAGGAAACTTTACAATGTAGATCTTTACTAACATTTAAGTATACTATAAGTTGATCTCTTGTGATTGTAAAGGCTTTTGGTCTTTTTCAAAAGTTCCCCGAAGGATACAAAATTTTTTTTGTAATTGGAACCTTTAAACTTCTAAATCAAGTAACGAGAAAATGAGATTGACTGTTTCTGTTTGTTTATCCATTGTGTAATTTTATATGGAGTATTTGGTTTTCTTCATTATCTAGCAAGCACCACAAAATTTTTTAATGAATTAATGTCTTTGAATAAATGAATTAATGATGGTACTTCTGATTCTCCAGCTCTTGCTAAATCAAGTTCTAAAAACTCAAAAAAGGCAAATGGTTCTGATGCTGTAGCTATAAGTCTTACATTCAAAATCAACAACAAGGTTTCATACAGAATAGTACTAAAAGGTGTGTGTCTTTTTGGGGTTCAAGTTTCGAACTGCAAGTGCACATATTTGTATATTAAATTGGCACCTTCTATGATCAAATGGTTGCTGATCTTTGTTTCATGGCTTTCTATTCCAGCACATAGTGCAATTGTGCTGAAAGCAGAAAGTATAGCAAATAAAACAGAGTGGGTTAGCAAAATTATGACCTTATTCAACCTTCAAAAGGCATATCAATAGAAGGACCAGTATTATTGTTGTCTTGATCTTATCCATTATTCTATACTAGGTGTTTTTTTTTGGTAGAAGGGTGGTACTACACATTTTGCAAACATCTATGCCTTCTAGAATTATAGGATCATTTTAGTTACATTTGAAAACATTAATCAAGAAAAACCATATGTGTAGATATAAACATTAATCACATGATGTCCAATTTATTTGTAGATATATTTTCCTGTGAAGAAAGACTATGCCTGACAATATGAATGCTGAACAAAATGAGACAATGGCTGCATTGTGGGCTCACTTCCGAAGATAACCTAATAAATGTTATTGTCCTTGCAAGAAGTGTAAAGGCTTAAAGAATCGAAGAATTCTAATCACAACAGCCTAGAGTCATTGTAGGCAACATGGTCATGTTGAAGGGGGCCATGATTTTCGTCCATTGCTGAATGTGGGTTTTCTACTGGAGGAAGATGGAGGTGTGAATATCCAAGCTGAGGATAACACTCTCATGGAAGAAGATGATAATGTGCCAGAGGACATGATTGAAGAAGATGGTATTGGGGCAGGTGATGAAGAGGCTCACAATGATGGTACTAGCAAATCTGATAATGATGATGAAGATGGTCTTGATATACCTTTGCTTGAGAAGGCACACGAGCCCTTATACGAAGGCTCCCAAACAAATCTACTCTCGGCTATAGTGTTGTTGGTGAACTTAAAGGTTATGAATGGTATATCTAATGTAGCAATGTCACGTATGCTAAGGTATGTCATTTTTGTCATTTTCAATGTTAGCATACAATTACTATTCATTATATTAACAATGCATATTTGTTTTTGTAGGTTGATTAGTGAGTTTTTGTTACCACCATCAAACATTTTTCCTCGTTCGTACCGAGAATTATCTAACATTATGGATCAGATTGGAATGAAGTATCAAACAATACATGCATGTCCCAATGATCACATTCTATATCATAATCAATATGAATTTGCAGAAGAATGCCCTGATTGTCATAGTAGTAGATATCGGTTAGATCAAATAACAAAAAAAGTGCCTCACAAGGTTCTTTGGTACATTCCCATTATTCCACGTCTTCAACGGTTATTCAGGTGTGCTACCTTGGCACAATTTATGGATGACCATGCACGCAATAGAAGTCAGGATGACATTATGCGAATTCTTGCCGATGGTTTTGCATTTAAAGAGATAGAAGAAACATGGTCACACTTTAAAGAAGAACCTCGTAATTTGAAGCTTTCATTGGCAGCGGACGGTGTCAATCCATATGGAGATATGAGATCTGTTTACTCAGTGTGGCCTATTTTTGTTATTAATAATAACATTCCTCCTTGGATGTCCATAAAGAGGGAGCACATAATGTTGTCAATGATTGTGCTAGGTATTTTTATCATTTTATAGTTATCTAAATTAATTTATAAATAGTGCATGAAAATGGTCATAATAATAATGTAATGTTTATGTTCATTCAATTGCTAGGTAAATACCAAGTGAAAGATATGAACATGTATATTGAGCCCCTAATTGATGAGTTGTTGAAGTTATGGAATGGCATCACTATGTATGACATCTCTAGATTGATAGGACATCGACAATTTCAATTCCATGCAATGCTTGTATGGACAATACATGATGCCCCTGGGTTAACTCATTTTTGTGGTATGTTATATTGTTAATATCACATATTTTTGGTCTGTTATAATTCTTACACATTACTATCAAATGTTTAAGTTGCGCATGATAATTGTACATGATCCACTTCTACATGATCTTGTAAGTCTTCAGACAAAGGGAAAATTCGCATGTCCAGTTTGTGGTCCAAAGATGAAATCTCATCATTCGAGAACTTTAAGAAAGTAGGTGTTTGATGAATTTAGACACTTTCTCCACAGTAATCATAGGTATCAAATTGCCGAAAAACATCTTTTCAATGGGAAAGAAGAGACATCATCAAGGCCACGAAGAATGACACCTCATTTATGGAAGTTGGAATATGATCGACTAAATTGTCGAGGTAATAAACAATTTGTTTTCCAAAGTTTAAAATTTGTATTTTCATATTGTCTTATAGTTACTAATGTTGTAATTGATGCTTGTGAAGGTCATCAAGGCATCAATGACCAACTTCCTAGAGGAATGAAAAGTTATCCTACTCAATTTAGTAGGTTACCGTACTACAAGGATCTCCCAATTGCGCATTTGTTTGATACTATGCATATTGGAAAGAATGTAACAGAGACACTATGGAAAATGTTGGATGGAAGGTGTGATAGAGAAAAAATTGCCAAAATTTGTACCGACATTCATGAATCCAATCATGCACTAAAAGCTTCCATTGAATCAAATAGCAATGGAGACTGCATAAATACAAGCGCCCTTCCTTGGTTATTAACAAAGCAACAGAGTGATGCATTAAAAGAAGTCATAAAAAAAACAAAATTTCCAACAATGTTTGCTGCAAATATAAGCACTCTTCTATCAAAGAAAGGCGATTTTGGGCCTGGGTTGAAAACACATGATTGGCATACCTTCCTCAAGGTAAGTCATGTTCTCCATTTACAGTATATTTGTAAGATTGAATGTACTACCTATTGCATTATTTAATAATATATTGAAATGATCATTTTTAATGATTGCAGTTCGTCCTACCTCTATCCCTTCCACAACAGTTTGACAACAGTATTAAACAAGTTATATATGATCTTGGAAAATACACGAGGTTAGAAGTGTTTTTTCTTAGATTTGTAGATGTCTCTTAAATCTATTGTATAATTTTATTTGAAATCTCATTTATGTGGTTTTGTGTGTTGAATCTCTTTTAGGTGGTTATCATCTAAAGAAATTGACAAAAAAGACATAAAATACTGGAAGAAAAAAATTCCACAGCTTATGTGTGAAATGCAAAATTGTTTACCTCCAACCTTTTTCAATGCTCAAGAACACTACCTCATACATCAAGTTGAGGAGATTGAATTGTGTGGACCTATACAAGCTAGATCAATGTGGATGGTTGAGAGGCACTTGAAATTTATGAAGGGCTTGGTTCGACAAAGAGCACGTCCTGAGGGTTCTATGATAGATGGATATATGATATACCAGACAATGGTGTACATTATTGAATATCTTCCAAAGTTTGCAGCAGATATCCATGTAGATCGCATTTGGGATCCCAACTCTAATGAAAAATTTGAAGGGGAGTACCTGAGGGGGAAAGGTAGATTGAGGAGGGTGACAGGTAATTATAAGTTTTTTTTTTTGTAGTTTAATAATTATTATTCATTATCAATATATATAAGTTGTTTCTAACTAGTGTAATTGTCTTCCTTATAGTTGGTCGTGAGTGGGATGCACTGCACTTGTATATTGCAAACAATCTTGATTGGATGATAGTATGGATTGAGCAGTCTCAAGAAAATGGTCGCTCATTAACATGGGATGATGTTGTATCGTTGGTTAAAGAAGCTCATCGTAATGGAGATCCCAATGTTACAGAAATGGTACTTGATCCAATATATGGCTTAAGAGATACAAAGGTATGCATAAGATTAGTAATCATCACACATAAGTTTAATATCAACTCACAGATCGATGCAAATATTCTTGACATGTTTGAATAATTGCAGGTCAAACACCACAAAGCTATGTACTACCATGGCTATAAATTCTGCACCAAAAAGTAAGATGAAACGAAGAAAACATGTGATTCTGGGATAAGTGCTGTCTTCGTGGTCACCAATATTTCATCTAGAACTGACATACATCCTCAATGATCTGAAAATTGATACTATGGCATTTTGGATGATATACTTGAGTGTGACTTTAATTCATTCAAAATAGTTCTATTTGTCGTCAAATGGTTCAAGTTACGACTGAATCAAAATGATCCTGATAGGACTATTATTGAACATGATAGTGGATTTACTATGATTAATACAAGATCATTTGAGCCAGTCGGAGATGAGCCCTATGTTCTTCCAAGCCAGTGCGAGCAAGTGTTTTATTTTGGTGTTCCACAAAAACCAGGTTGGTCATTTGTTGTTAGACATGACCCAAGAGGAAGGCCGGTAAAGTATAATGTGATCGAAGAAGAAGAAATTGAAGAAGCAGAAGAGGAAGTAAATGATTATCAGGAACAACAGTTACCCAGTGGTGAAGATGAAGAAGATGGTGATGATTTTGGTCATGCTGACGATAATGGTGATAATGATGATGATGATGTTGATGATGATCATGATCATGGCGATGATGGTGATGATGATGATGGTGATGAAGATGATGATGATGGCGATGAAGATGGTGATGATGATGATGATGATGATGATGATGATGACATGGATGAAGATCATGATGATCAATGAAATGTCCAGCTAGGATCAATGTCAACTATGATGGGGTTTTGTACGACCAAACTTTTCTTTGTAAACCATATGTGCACATATAAACATTAAGTAGAACATGTCAATTTTTTTTTAGATATACACATTAGTTACACTAAATTTTTAACTTAAGACAAATGATTTACATATACAATCTACTTTATTATTAATATTTTTTTTTGGTAAGTCTATTACTTTAATTTCACTGTTGATTTCTAAGAGTTACTAATTTTTTTCACAGGGCGATATGGATGCACATCTCAGACACCTTCAGTAGAGGTAAACATTAAATATTGTAAATTTAAATGTTAATATAGAAACAAATTTCATATTATTATGTTCTTTTCTTTATGGCTTTGGAGTTGTTTTGATGAAATTTTACTGATATTTAATGCCACAAATCATAGGAAAAAGCTAGAATGACTGCTGATCAAATGCGATCTAGAATACGAGCTTCATATCTACATAACATCGCCCTTAGTATTGAACCTGTGTTCATCACCCAACAAATCAAGCAAAGATACACTGATGAACTTGTTAACATTATCATCGAGGGTGACAAAAGTGAGGAGAAAGAGGCACTGAGAATCGAATTGGGCCGTAGAATCCAATCTTTGCAGGTAAGCAGTAATTCGACTAAAGCAATAATAGAAGTTCAATAGATATGAATATTTTATACTATCTTATGGATCTTGATCTCTAATTTTATGTGTACTTGTATAGACATTTGTGCCATTTGTGAGATCACATGGTGAACATGGTGATGGTCGTTGCGCACAACCTTCGTGTGAGTAGCACTTTGTTTTCATCAACATTATAACACTTACTTTTTTTTTGTGGACATTTCTGGCTAGTATCCGATTTGATCTTTATCCATTGCAAATGTCTTTGCTAAAAATATTGTATTCCTCAGCTCATTATGATGTGCGGACTCCTCCTTTGGTTGTCGGTCCACTATTGCCTAGTGCATTGTCGGCAACAAGGGCCATGCAAACATCTTCATCTATGCCCACTAGAACTGGTAAAACCTTGTTTTGCTATATTTTGTAATGTATTTGTACAAGTTGATGAACAATGAAGTAACATATCAGTGCTTAAATGATGTCTACAGAAGCTTGCATACACAAAAACACATGCATACACACACCACGCATACATACATACATACATATATTGTACTACGTAGGCAAGATTTTGTGCTACTTTTTGAATTAATGTTAAAGATTCACATCAAAAAAATAGTCTAACCTTTGAATCCAAAAGTAAACTGAAACATCATTTAAAAAATATATTTTAATTTTGTATTTTATGTTTCTCTACGATGTTTCTGTACGATGTATGTGCATAGATACTTTTATATTCTTGAACAGTCACTGTGATAACAGACCATGGACCATTGAAAGCTATGCTAAACATAGATGATTAAAAATCACACATTATCTTATCATAAACATAAACAAAAATATATCATGAATTCTAAAAATATGGTATCTTTAATACACTATTTGATTATCCTGAATTAAATCCTTAATGGAATGCTAGGAAAAAACATTTTTGCTAGTCAATTTCTTCAATTTGATTATATCCATAAGTATGCTTTAATTCATTTGGTGTCTACTTTAATTGTCACGATGTTTTAGTTGATAGACTAGCAGAGAGCAGTACTGGTGAAGTTGATCCATTTCTTGGAGCAGTTCGTGTCATTAGTACTGGTTCATATGAAGGGACATTATTGCTGAATAAGAAAACTATGTTTTCGTTAAGAGAACGAAAACTTCCAGGTGCTTTAAAATTGTTTTTATTTAAAGTGTAAAAAAAATCTATTTTTATATTACTCGTTTTGGACTGATAAATCCTTTATGTTTTTGTAGGTAATAATGTTTTCTTTGAACATCTTTTTCATATGACATTGAGACTATTCGAACCCACCATACATAAAAGGTACGTAGTTTCATATCATTTCTACATAATTTTTCTTTTCTTTCATTTACTGTAATATATTAAAGCTATTGATCTAACAATCTATTTGTTTTTAAAAAGGTGGAATTTACAAACCATGGAATTAAAAAATCAGCTCATTGCATCTTTTGACGAGAAAATTGGAAAAGACATGTTTGACAATGGCCTACTTCTCAAAAGAGCAACAAAGCATATAAAGACTGTGAGGGATCAATATAGAAGGGCTCTTAAGGATAACCCAAAGTACGACCGTCCAGCTATGATTCCACCAATGGAGTGGAATGAAATAGTAGAAGATGCAAAGGAGAAAAGGCAATCTGAAGATAGAGGTAATGAAGCAGCACAGGGCAAAAAGAGGTATGTCATGATAGTATTAAGTACATTGTAATCATGCACTAATTATTCATATTTGTAAATATATAATCTAAGATGTTTGAAATTGTTCATAGATTGTAGGACACATCCGTGGCTACAAAAGCGAGAGTAGAAAAGTTTGGCCAACACAAACTTGGCTTTGGTGGCTATATGGATCTCCAGTCTCGAGTTGTAAGTAGGAGCAATGATATGAAATAATTTTTTTTAATATAATGTTGCAAACAATTTTGTTTAGTGAAACCGTACATACAAAACTGATGATATTAAGCAAAAAATACAGGGCACAAAATTCAATGTGGAGGTCACAGATGAAGATAGAAAACTTACCTTGAAGGAAGGCTATAAATTCGTGGCTACACGCCTACTCAAAGAATCTATAAGCATTTCTCAAGAATCCAGTTCACCAAATGATATCTCACAGGTAAATTGGTTAGATGAAAAGTAAATGAAATTGAATAGTTGATCCTTTTCTTTTTTGGTATTAGTTTTGAACATAAATTGACTACATAACAATGTGCATAACATTTTATTGCAGCCTTCATATCCTACCACAGAACCTGCTCGTGACGAAGGCCATAATGTGCATTATAGTGGTGGAGGTATTAATTTGCTATTGGAAATTAATTATGCAATCAGAAATATGAAATGTTCTCCTTCCATTTATTGTCCAAGCATGCTCTTATTGAAACATATATTCTATGCTCATTGTGCAGATCTTTTAGAAAATGTATTGTTTAAAGACTGATATTAGTTTGTGAGCGATTACCACCAGGTCTTCAGATCATTGAGGCTATTTTACTGTATGATTTGAAAATCTATAACTATAGTTTTCATCACTAGAAGGTGTGTCTGTGTTGTTGCTCAATTCCATTGCAGTGTACATGAGATTTTGTTTGTTTGAGCTGAGACTTTTCTCTTGGCTATTTGTTTTTTATTAAATCATAGTTGTTTGCATTTCTTGTATTATGTATTTAGGGTATTCTTGAGCAATGAGAACCAGGTTTATAGATTGGCAAGGCAATTTATTATATGATTTGGATCATTCACATAGTTTTGTTCTTATTTCTCTAACACTACTTTAAAGATTATCTTTGGTTGCTGAAACATATTCATTATTTTAAAATAGGGATCTTTAAGCTTTTGATCAGTAGTTGATAATGATTTCCAACTCTGTACTTTGATAAATCATTTGTTCTAACAAATCTCATAGAGTAAATATTGTGATATTGCTATCATGATTTAACTGTGTAGTATTTGAGTCAAATTTATTGACTCATATTTCATGTGCAGTGCTCAAAATGAATCCATCACTCATGATAATATTTTTTTGAATATTTCAGAGCATGTTGAACATCATGTCGAAGGAGTGGAACATGTTCCAAGTGTTCAACATGTTGATGTGGCAGCAGATCAAAATGTTAATGTACATGATGTGGCATTGTCAGGTAAGAAAAATGCATGTTATGTTGTACTAGTACTTAATTATAGACTGGTAACAGTTAAAAAAAGAAAAAGAGTATGCCAATTTATCCCATTCACTTGTTCTTGCAACAGAGCCCCCTTTAGTGCAGCAGCCTCCTGCTCCTGCAAAGAGAAGGAGCCATCGTAATTTGACATTACACATGCTAGAAGAGGAGGAGAATGATGCAGATATGAATGCTCCTATGAGCACTTTTCTTAAGAGAGCTCATAAAAACAAAAAGAAGAAATGATGTTTTAAAAATCTTCTTTCAAAAACCTTGTTGGATAATGAAAGAACTTTGTTTTAAGTAATTATGTATGAATGATGCGTATTAATACTGATTTTTATCTTATGTTAATGAATATTGTTATGTATTAATGAAGTCTTGATTAGTATTGTGTATTAATGAATTTTATATCATATTAATGAATGTTATGTGATTGTATTGATTGAATGTTATGGTTCATAAATGGATGAATGAATCAATGAAGTATGTAATTAGATGATAATGGGTACTTTAGATTGATGTTAGGGGGAGGGGGGTGAGGCTAGACGAGCTTCCACCTTCACGTGGTTGGCCTTGTTAAGTAGAGAATATTATAGTATTCTTGAAACCAAGTGAAGCTCAAACTAACATAAAATGGTCACTTCGGATGTGGTAGGTCTAAAATGATCCACGACTACTGCTGCCCATAACATGAATTTGTGAAATACATTTTGATATCACCAATTTCAACACTTTATTCGAAGCATAGGAGTGGCCTATAGTCTTAGCATGAATTTTGAGTAATGCCTTAGTCCAGATTGCCTCAGAAGTGGTTGGAAGAAGCCTGCACAAGTCTGAGACTATGAACTCTCCCCGCCTTGGCCAAGAAGAACTTGCCAACTCTCTACTATTATGGAAAACTACAGAGTGGTGTGGCTGGTCTGCAACCAACTGATAAGTTCACAATTAAAGGAGTGAGCCTTCCTTCACCAAGGATTGCCAAGCAACGATCTCAAGTGTACCAATTTGATCAATGCTCCAATCCTTATTGAGAATCTTGTCCCAATCAATCTCTAGATGAAACAGGGACACAAAGTGACTAGTCAAATGGTGAATAACACCTAAACATTTGAAACTTTCATCCTTATATCTTCCAAGGTCACTCCAGTGAATCCCAACCAGTTCTGTTGCTTCTTGTTGAGAAATCCCAACATTGACACCCAATCGAGATTGATCCCCAAGACCAATGCATCACATGAAGAAACTACATTCCCAAGTGCCATAACAAGCGCAATGCACTCTTACTCTATGATGCAGAGGTGGTGTGTGGTATCCATCTTCTTCATATGAGATAGCAAATCCATTCATTTAGCAACAACTCTTTACTCCAATGTCCCCTCAAGGACTTACCTTCCACGCTACCCCAAGTGCACTTAGAGTTTCCCAAACACCATAACTTCTTCCAAGGCTTCAACCTTCATTCTTCCTTTGTGAATCATCTCCTCGTGGCCTTTCCACCATGTTCCATCCATCCATTCATTTTGGACAACTAATCTCTTACCCAACATTCATATCTAGCCTTAAAGCTAGTAGCCCTCACTAGTCACTAATTTGGATTTCTCTCCAATAGTTCCCAAACAACTATGAAAACTAAAACCTGATTAAGATACCCTTTTGGGATCTATACATCCTCCCTAAGTTTCAATATCAACCCTTTTGGACCATACCCAAGATTCGATACCCCTAGCCTATCCACACTAGGCCTAATTCTCCAATTTTACACAGCAACCCACAACTCCACTGAACCCTATGATTCAAAAGGGTGAAATAGTCCTTCTAGGGGTTGAGAAACAATAGATTTTCAAGATTTTAAGGTTCTACCCTTTACACAACACATTTGCCACCAAACCCTTGGTTTTGGGGTCACTAATCTAGGGCCTATTCAACAGGACCTCTAACCATATCACCAGAACAAAATAATTGCATAAACACTTCATAACTGATCCCCCCATATGCATTTGATCACCAATCATCTTCAATCTTGAAGTAAATTACTTTTAATATGACTAGTGTCTATATTGGTATGTACGAAATAGTATAGAAATTGTACGGACAACCAAGAATTGAATAAAATTTCTGAGTTTTCTTGCACATTTGAAGCATATTTTGGTGGTGTAATCTTTCATTCATGTTGGGAAAGTGTTATCAAGAGACTTTGAATCAGATTTAATACATTTATTAATAGGTTTAAATCTTTATTGCTGCTGTCACACCAAAAGTCACAGTTTTGCCTAGTTTAACATGAAGAAATGAGGGTTCCATCCAATGTGTACTCTTAACTGCTTCTTGGGATGGAACCCATAGCACTAACATGCCCAACTAACCTCTAATATGCAAGAAAAGTGAAGATTTGCAGGTTATTGTGAAAGAAATGCAAAGTTGTAAACATGCTATCATTTTTTGAGTGATCCATGTTAGGTTCATTCTTTAGGTTTGATTAAATCCTATTGTAAAAGGTGATCGGTTCTTTAGGAGGGAAATGTACCTGTTGATGCAAGTTTTATGACCACTTCAACATGCAAGATATCAGTGATGGTGAGGTGAAACTCAACCAGTCCTTGCTTCACCAAATCAACTAAGGAAAGGAGGGTGCAATCTTCTAAGGATGCATGTATGATTTTCGTACTGTCAATACTGATTAAAATATTCAATGATGGCATCCTTTGAATTAGACATGGTTCGAGATACAATTTTTTTTTCAGGTGAAATTTTAATATTTATGTTAATAACAAACTGGTTCAGGATACAGTTATATATGTAGAAATTAAATATTACATCATACTTGCCTATCTTTTTGAGATCCTATTCTAGTGGATCATTGAATTTGTATTTTGACATTACCTGTAGTCACCTAATGTTAAGTTCCTTGGATTTTGGTGATCTTAATCTAAATTTTACATCCTAATGTTGAATAGTTAATTAGTGTGTTCAACAATTCAAAGTGTATAAGCATAAGATGCATTAATCGGTATGATTTTATCTTCTAAACCAAAGTTTTGTGTTGAATTTTTTTGAGTTCTTTAGTCATAAATAGTTGATTTTTTCTCTGACATTTGAGTTCTTTCTATATGTTAGTCCTAATATTTCTTTTCTGGGTGGCTCTATTAGTTTATCAGTGATTAAAGAAAGAAGCAATCTAATGTTTCTTGATGAAGCAGAGATCAATTTCTTAATTCAAAAGATATTATTTAGAATTGCAAAGAGTGATCCTCATGTCCTCCACTCTCTTTAGTCTTATATTTATTCTCTTAATTTTCATGTGTTGTAACTCCTATTGGCAATCTCATTTTTAATGAAATTAATGTGTAGTCTCTATTTGCAGAAAAATTCAACAGACTCGTGTACCAGTATCCAATACGCATACCTGAAAGGTTTTCTCTTGTTATTCGCTCATTGCTGACTCAAGAAGTAATCTATTTCACTCTTCAACCAGACTTCAAGTTTCTTGAGGTAGAGAGAGTTGAATTAGTTTGTATTAGATGAAAATATAATTTGAGTAGGGTTTTTATATAAAGTATCATCATGTGAAACAACATTGTATTTTAGAAAATTCTAATTCGTTAATATGATTTAGTGAATTCAGTCCTTTCTAATGATCATTATATTGATTCATATTATTGTTAGCAAGAACAAAATTGTGAAAACAAGGAGCAACTTCAAAAGGTTACAAGAAAAGTTGGGTATGATAACTGCCCCTAAAGAGAAAAGAAGTTCAAGCTATCATAGATATCCAAATAGCCAAGAACATAAAAGGAAAAGAATACAAAGAGTGTATGATCAAGTGAAGGAAAAGGCCAATTGACAAAGCCACTTGTATGCATGCTTTTGAGGTGGCTAAGCAAGGGATAATAGTTCCAAAATATTTGTTACATGTCCATGAGTTTTAGACTAGGACCATTTTTATCTACATGGAGAGATTGCTTTAGGAGTACCCAACCCTTCCTTCCCTACTTGTTGCTAGCTTCTATTTGCTCAGTTTTACATGTAGACTTTCTACTTTGTTATGTTACTTCAGTTTTGTTTGTGTTGTTTCAGGTGCTCGAGTTGGAGGTTATTCCTTTGACCTTTTGGTCTGCCTGGATGGAATGTCTTCTTTTTTGAACCCTTCTCATTAAGAATAATACAATGCAAGCATGGACAAGGAGTGGTAGTCCTGGAGCCCCATTATCAGTAGCAGTTAGTAGAATTAGCAGAAGTTAGTATACTTAGAAAATAAAGTATACTTAGCCTCTATTATTGAATTCTCTTCCCTATCACACTATCATCAATTTTCCATTATCACGAGGCTCATTCCCTTGCAGTTTGTACCATCCAGTTAATTGATTCATCTGAGGAATACTAAGATAATCCATTATCCTATCACTGATATCATGCTCCACAATTCCTTCCTTAGGCAGCTCAATTAGTGCATGTGAGCTCAAGTTTGTAGATATTGCTGATAAAACCAAATGAAGAAGATTCCCAATGCTGCAACTGCTTTAGGTAAGAAAAGAGTCCAAATCCACAATAAGCCAAGTAACCCTTCAAAGTCTTTTCAGTCTTTTCTAGATAACCCATACTCATCATTTCTGATCTCATTCACTTCCTCTATACTATAAAATTTTGGATACATCTTGAACTTGGCATAGGCCTCATAAGTACAGTGCCTGTAAAAAAATATCTTTGGGCCTTCAAATGAATGAGGGTGTTCAAATGCAAGATCCAAAACCCCCTCAAAGTTACAACAGTGACTTCTTCTTCATTCAATGCCATAGGAGCCTGTGATTTTGAAAGAAAGTTTTCATCAGACGCTTCTTCAAGAATTGTCTTAGTTTCATTTCCTACTTCTCCTCCAAGCTAGTTGGCTTGATGGAAGTCCTTCCCTGTGACCTCTCTTACACTAAGTTTGCAGATTGGACAACATTATTGAAAAATGAAACTGTTTCTTCTGATTATGATTCTGTAATCTTGCATGGCGATAATTTCTTAGATGACTGCTCATACTACCCAACAATGATTGCCTCATATGTTATGGTGATTTCTTAGTATGTACAAATGCAATCAATCAAATCACAAGAAAGATATTAATCAAGAGCTCCGGTTGATTTGATGCAAAGTTTATTACTTTATATCTCTCCTGGCAACCACCCAATCTACTCCAAATGATCAGCTGAGTCACATAGGTAGCATTCATATTGTGGCTGAGCTATCTACACCAAGCCACCATGAATCTTTATCTTCAATCTAGAGAAGTCAATTATTGTAGAGCTTTGTCATAGCATTGCACATCCACCCAGCAAGCCCAATCCCCCAATAGCATATAGATCCATCAAACCCAACGATACATCTCCAGCTCAGCACTGTCATGTCATCCCTAAAGTCCATTCAACAAGTGCTTGGAAAGATGATTATTTATCTTAAATTTGCATCATCTGCAAGCATCTACCATGTTCATTGCAAATCCTCATCTTTAAATAGGGAGTGCTCAGTATATTCTACTGCGCCTTGAAAGAAATCATCTCAATGTTGATTGTACTAGACATTTGATGTGCAGAATGTTCCCAAAGCATTGTATCAGTAGATTAAGCACATCATGTGACATTTCCTTGAAGAAACCATATTCAAGCATCATGTGATCCAAACTTTGATTAATTTGCAATGCCAGAACAAACATCAAACATCGACAGTGCCCACATTTGGTGCTGACTTGAGCACTAACATTAATCAACCATTGGCATTCTAACATTCCCAAGTCGTGGTGCCCATGAGCATTAACATCAAACACTCTCCAATATCTCTTCTTGGCATTGTCCATCTTATCTCCCTCCGACGTTCAACAACATTGAAGTGCAAACAAGAATGTTGAACATGTTTTGCATCTATCACAACATTGATAATTGATTGCCTAACTCACCTGAGTTTTGTAGTGTTCAACAACCTGAACATGGATTGGGAGCTATAAGTGGTCCCAAAATGTGCCACAGATGCTAAGACATCCATGCGAAGAGTGAAGAAGCATTGTATATACATTCATGAGTGACATAGACTTCTGATTCATCATTGAAGCTTTCCATCCTATACTATGACCTACACAAGTGCACATCCAAACATTGATCTCACAAAGCTGTGCAGGAGATCTGAAACTTGGGACATGTGCTCTCACTTCCTTGTCTCACCACCTGTGCTCCAAATATTCATAATAAGTTCAAGTTTATCAGCAATCCATTTTTTATTCAACTTTAGTCCTTTGAAAGACCCCTAAGATCGAGTGGCTCTAATATTGCAATTTTAAGAAGGTGTTGAAATACTTCCTCTAATGTTAACACCCTTCTTCCATTATTGCTTCATGAAGTTATTTTCATATAGGACAACTAGAATCCTTTTCACCTGCCAATTGACTATCCTACTGTAACTTTTATGTCTCCCAGATTTTGCTCTGATACCAGCCAAAATGAGATAGTTGATTAAGATGATAAGTATTGTTCTGCAAATATGATGATCTTCGAATTGTAGGAAGTATGTCACATTTATTGATTTCAATGTGTATCTTCCCATCAGGAAAGCATACATATATATTTTATTCAATAGCAACTTTAGGATCGGTCATGGCTCTTAATTGTGAAAGGTCACGATTAGTTGGTGTTCAGTAACTCACTGAATTCAATATCATTGATCCATATACAAGATATTGAATATATATATTATGCACATGATTCAACTTACTTAGATATGAAGTTGGTATAGTTTCAGACTTATTATGAAGATCATTTGATCGAAGCTGTCATATATCAACATATATGAATATCACAACTAGCATAGATGTCACTTTCAACTTAATGTTCATAATTCTTCCTACATAAATGTCATTACAGTTTTTGTACTCACCCATTATGTTTCTTTATGAAATCAATTTATTTGCATGCTTCTCAAGTCACCAATGCTGCTCATCAATAATTTATCATGTAAGGCCAAATCCTATGAAATTTTACCCTTTGCCAAACTATATGATTGAAGATCAATGCTGGAGACAGCAACTTTTTAATAATTTTGTAGTATCAAAAGATTCCTATGCATCTACATGTTTGTCAATTACACACTCCACTTCTTTATCAATGGTATAGTTAGTTGATTAGTTGCTTCATCATTGATTTCTCTAAAGTCTATATACATGGTGTAGGGAAAGGGCTCTGACGATATAGGATAAGTCAATGTTTTTGTTTAATATTGATGCTTGTCCAGTTTGAAAATCTCCTGCTTTGAATGGCATGGCTAATGATCATTAAATCGCCTTCTGCCTTTACATTGCATACACCAAGTTTTTAATATGCATTAAGACTGAGAAGGGGACATGTCCCTTTTTTGAGCTAAAAATATTATTATATTAGCAATTTAGTTAAGTTGACCAAAAGGTAACTATAATTGGAAAAACTATATTAAACCAGGTTGGCTTTCCTGCTTATTGGACTTACAAAGTAATGAAATGTGAAGTTATGTCATATTTCTTGGCTTAAGTCTGCCTGGGTTATATGTTCATTATACAATTTAATCTTTCATATTATTATTTTGTGTGCTTTATTGATTATTACAATAGAATTTGGGTGCTTTTCCAATATTTCTGTTAGAAAAGTAGAGCACATAACAATTTGCTTAATGCATTGATGTCGTCTTTTCTTATTTTAGGAAGTTCAACCATCAACATCATGAATTGGGCCATTTTTTAGTAGTGCCCTTAACTCTGCAAGTACAAATTTTTTTTCAGGCTATACACTTCCTTCAGTCAATGTAAAAGAAGAATCATTTGCAGAGCCTCTGATAGGTCAAGTCAATAGTCCAAGCACAAGCTTTAGTTGGTATAAAAGTAACAAAGCTGGAACAATCAACTTGGTGACATGACTTGGTGGGCTTGGCGAGCTGGCCTGGCGTGCGTACTTGAATAGTAGACTTGGTGAGCTGACTTAAAGAGTCAACTTGTTGAGGTGACTCGGTGGGGGTGACTTGGTGGGCTGACCTGGAGAGTTGACCTAGGGCGGACTTGGTGAGCAAACTTAAAGAGTTGACTTGGTGAGCGTACTTGAATTGTCAGCTTGGCGAGCTAACTATGAGAGTCAGCTTGGCAAGCTGATATGGTGAGTCGACTTAAAGTAGCAACTTGGTGGTGCAAGTTGGTGAGCTGACTTATCGAGGCCACTTGGTGAGGTGACTTCGCGAAGCAACTTGGTGAGCTGACCTACTAAGTGTACTTAAAGACTAACCTTGATGAGGTGCTTTGGTGGGGTGACTTGATGACAAAACTTGGCATGCCAACCAAGTGAGTTTACATGGTGAGCGAGCTTAGAGAAGCAATTGTATGGGGCAAATTCATAAGCACACTGAGTGAGCCCACTTGGTGGGGCAAGGTGGTAAAACCATTGGGTGAGTCGACTTCGTGAGCTGACTTAATGAGTCAACTTGTTGAGGTGACTGGGTGGGGGTGACTTGGTGAGCTGACCTGGAGAGTTGGCCTAGGGGGTGAACTTGGTGAGCGAACTTAGAGAGTCAACTTGGTGAGCATACTTCAATTGTCAGCTTGGTGAGCTGACTTGGCTGGGAGCTAGCCTAGCGATCTAACATGGTGAGTGGGCTTAAAGTGGCAACTTGGTGGGGAAAGTTGGCAAGCCGACTTAGCGAGGCCACTTAGAGATGTGACATGGCGAGCTGACTTGGTGAGTAAGCTCGATGAGAAGACCTAAAGATTGACCTTGTTGAGGCACTTTGGTGGGGTGACTTGATGACCGAACTCAAAGAGTCAACTTGGCGAGCATACTAGTGCATTTGGGTTCATTTTTTGACCTTCATTGATAAAAAATTTGACCAAATTTGACCAACCCATTGGTCAAAATTTATCTGGTCAAAATTTTGACCAACTCACTGGTAAATTTTTTTTCAGGCATTCTATAAAACAGTCACATGTCTTGTGTATGATATGACATTTTGCATGTATCCTGCACTCTCTCTCATCCAGCTAATGATGGATTACGTAGAGTGATCTAAAACCATTATGCTAAAAAACACACAATCAAATCCAAAATGAACATGCACTACAAATGGATTGTGGAAATCTGATATTGGTAAAATTGCATGCATGTCTACCAGGACAATCACAACTTAAACATATATTTGTCCTGGTAGACATGCATGCAAAATTAACAATATTAGATTTCCACAATCCATTTGTAATGCAAGTTCAATTTGGATTTGATTGTGTGTGTTTTTTAGCATCATGGTTTCAGATCACTCTCTGTAATCCATCATCAGCCGGATGAGAGAGCGCAGGATGCATGCAAAATGTCATATCATATGCAAGACATGTGACTATTTTATAGAATGCCTGAAAAAAAATTTACACCTTTCTGTTGGTAGAAATTTCTACCTTCATTGGTTGAAATTTTTGACCTTTATTGGTCGAAATTTGTACCTTTTTGGTTCAACTTCTTTGACCTTCATTGGTCAAAATTTCTACCTTCATTGGTCAAAATTTTTGACCTTCACTAGTCAAAATTTTTGACCTTCATTGGTCGAAATTTCTACCTTAATCCACAAAATTTTTAACCCTCGTTGGTCAAAATTTCTACCTTGCTTGGTCAAAAATTTTGACCTTCATTGGTGGAAATTTCTACCTTTATTGGTCGAAATTTTGACCAATTCCTTTCAGAACTTGCAAATGGCTATTGAGGTTTTTCAACCAACGTATTGGTCAAAATTTCAACCAACTTAAGGTTGGTCAAAATTTTGACTTAAAAAATTCCGACCAATGGGTTGGTTGAAGTTGGTCAAAGTTTGGTCAAAAATTGGGTCAAAATTTTGACCATTAATGGTCGAAAAATGGTCTAAAATGTACTAGTGTGTTGGCTTCACATTTTAAGAGCAATAGCAAGATCCATCTAGCTAGAATGTAACAGGTCGATTTGCCAAATTATTTTGGATGAACGATTCAATGTTCATTCTAGGATGGTTTCCCATGTAAGGACTATGTTGAAGTGTGGTTGATTAACTAGCCATAATTAATGCATATGATGTCAAGTGTACTTATTGTAAGCCAAGTAAAGTTTAGTTGATGTCGAGAACCAATAAACTTTAGTGTTTGCTGAGTTAACTAGTTGAAGATGAGTGGAAGAACAATATGGAAGCTAAGGAACAACATATTAATGCCAAGTGCTAGTATTAATGTTAAATCATATATTTGACGAATTTGAGCTAACTAATTTGTTTTCTTGAATTATGTAAAGCATGTATAAGATAACTATCATGAGCTGGTGCACAAAATTCAAGGTAAAATATTTTGAGGAAAATTCAAAGAGGATTGAGGGAGAAGTTTCTAGAGGAACCGAATGGAAAAATGGGTAGATTCATTGTATCCTGCTTAATCATACCTAACCCTAAAATGGAAAATTGAGGTTGAACAAGAAAATATCTTAAATATCTATTTATAGAGAGAGCTAGTTAGAAGCAAAGGTTGTCATGTGCAAGAACCTAAGGAAGACAAGGAGTCTAGGGTATTGCTTCATGTAGTGGATGAACATAAGAGACTGCAATTAGCATACAAAGCAAGAAGGCTTAAGAGTATGAATGATTGTAGGGTGAACAAGATATTAGAGATGAAGTGTGTGAAAGCCAAACATAATGGATGACTAAAATAAAGATATGTAATCTGCAAGTGAGTTGTAATTTGTTATCAGATCAAACCTTACTGTTACTTTCTAATCATTGTATCAGTATAGGGTAAATCCTTTGGATTAAGTTTAACCTAATAGTCATTTGTAAATCCTTTAACCAGGTGACATTTCAAGTGAATGATCTAAAGTCCTCTAATAAGTCTCACTCCTAATAGGGTGATTGAAATCCTCTAACCAGGTCACATTTAACAGTGTGTATTGTAATCTTTAATAGGGTTGGCCTTTCACATGGCATCACTTTACTAAAGTGAGAATTAATAGCATGTTACTAGTGTTTTTTCTCAAATTGGGTTTCCACGTAAAATCCATGTGTCACATATGTTATTGAATCTATTATGTTTCATGTTTACATTTCTGCAAAAATGTTTTGACCTAGGGCAATAACCTACATAGTTTAAGCATTGTATGATCTAATGGATGCATGCATATTATGTTTTTATGGATATGGGTTCACTAAGTTGTGAAAAGTTTTATTTGTACATTGGGACCTTGGATAATTGATTCACCCCCTCTCTGTTATTCTAAAGAATTTCAACATGACATTCATTACCCCTTCCTCTCAGGTTTCTCAAGACTCCATGTCCTTTAGCACCAAGAAGGTCAAGATCTCCCCCTCAACATTTTGGTTCTAAGTCTAATCCCAAGTTAAAGCCATTTTTTAATTTGGGCGAGGTTGGGATGAAGTCGGTTGGGGGTCATAGATGCTCCCATAGAATCGATTCTAACCCTAGGAAGAAGAAAATGGTGGATAGGTACATTAGCCCTAAAGTAAAAAAATCAAATTTTGAGTCTAAATAAAGTGAGTAGAGGGAAAATAAATGCAAGAAAAGATAAAATTATAAGAGGTTTAACTATATTGATGATGAAGAGGACATGGAAATGGAGATCGTCAAGATCCACTCGAAGAAGGATGTTCCCTATGTGTTAAAAGAGATATGTCATGTGTCTACCAGCTTTAATTTAGAATCAATCTACCTTACTAATAAAATAGAGGTTGGTTCTCCTATAACTATGACTTTGCCTTTGTCTAAGATGACTGTGGACTCCTTTGGATCTCCCCTTGTGCACACCCACTCTCTAATTTTTGATGCCCCTCCCCCCAACATGCAGGAAACCTCCTAGTAAAGACAAGATTGATGATTAGAATTTTACCCCTTAGGATGGTGATAAGAAAAAACTTAATGTGGAGGTTGAAAAAATGAAGAAGAAATTGCAGATCTAGAGAAAAGTTTCAACACTTTGGCATAATTTAGTGTCAAGGTTATGCATGCAGTGATGTAGTTACTCTTCAACTCCTCGAGTAGACTAAAGGGGAGGGTTTGGAAGATGAGGATGGTGACAACTCCCTACATCTTTATAGATTTCTGATGGATGATTGGATGTGTGTTCTTCTTGCAAAATCACCCTCGCTAGAGGCTAAGGATAAATGAGGGTTCAACCTCCCTTTGTGTTATTTTTTCCTTTCTATTCTAGTCAATTATAGGTCCTGCATGACCCTTATGATTTTTTTTAAAGAATCTAAAAATGGTTATGGTAGCTACAGTTTGTTTAATGTTCCTTAGTTGGTTTGTTACCTAGGCTATGGACTCTTTTTGTCATAGTTTGTTTTTAATGTTAAACATGGGTGTTGGCTAAGTGCTCTTTTGTGATGGTCTTTGTTGTTGATAATTAGCAGTTAGTTGCTTTGTCACTTATTTGTTTATCTAGGCTAGTCACCCAATTTTGATTTCTTAATATCAAAAACATAAACTGTAGAAATACTATTTAAAATTTTTAAAAGAAAAAATAAAAGGAAATACAAATAAAAGATTTTTTTAAATTTTTTTTTTTTTTCTAAAACATATCTATTTTTAAAATAATTTGAAAAAGCCTTAAATTCTTTCTTCTTTATAATTTTCTCAACGAAAAAACTCATTTGAGCAAACAATAAATGATTCATTCTTAGTTGAATTAAAAATATTGGAAAATAATCTTGTTTAATTGTTATAGAAAATTGAAACTAGTTAAAGGGAAAGAAAATTTACACCTAACCTTAATACCCATATCAAAAAAAAAAAATCTTCATATGGTGCTCAAAACTAAAGTACCATGATTGACCCATTGAATGTGACCACATAAAATATGTCCAAAACTCTTCTCAAATATTATCTCACCTACAAATCATTCTAAACAAAAATTATTCAATTTTTTTTTCCATTAGCACCATTGTATAAGAATTGAAATGCTTTTGTATCGTTGCTAAAATTTGAATTGTCAACCCCTCATATTATGTGTTGTGCAATGACAAGTACCACCTACCTCGCATACCTTCCACCCCTTACACAAGGCAGAGACTCAAGCTTTTCCAAAGCTCTTATTCATATGACTATCTTGAAGAATCAAATTGTTACAACATGTGACTATATAAATTGTTCCATTAATGAATTTTGAACAAGGTTATTATCATTAATGAGAATAAAATATTCAAGACATTAAGTTTTTGTTTAAGTAGGAAATTGGATCTTCATTTACTTTAAGTTTTGATCTCCCCAAAATAAAAAGCTTTGAAAAATCTACAACTAGAGTTTCACTTCAACAAAAGTTGCAAAATGAAAATGAGTTTGAAAGTCTGAAATGAAAGATCCATAATATTTGTAGTGGAAATGACCTTGATAAACCATACGAAAAACATTTCTATGATGAAAGTCCTAAAAACATGACCTTGAAACCCTATCATGAGAATTTGCATTTGAAGTCCACAAATTTTCAAAGTGATGTATTA
Organism: Cupressus sempervirens; assembly: GCA_028749045.1. Taxonomy (NCBI): domain Eukaryota; kingdom Viridiplantae; phylum Streptophyta; class Pinopsida; order Cupressales; family Cupressaceae; genus Cupressus; species Cupressus sempervirens. Next base: position 123,922,010 of record CM053785.1, on the reverse strand, counting down.
TTAAAACATCATGCATATTGGATTGAAACATATTCTCATTTTTTTCTCTCTTAAATTTTTCTCACTTTAAAAGATGAATAATAAATGTTATAAAATGAATCTAATATTTTATTTATCAAATTTTGTTTGAAGTGTGTGGGTAGAATGACATTAATTGCTTATTCAAGAACATTAAAATTTTAAGAATAATAAAGTACAATGATATACATTTAAAAAATAAATCTATTATTATTAATATTACCTATAATTTAAAAATAAGGATTAAAAAGAAAATTATTATCCTACAACAATACATTATAACATATTAGTCTACTTCTATTTATATATAGTTGACAGAAAAATAATACTAACTTCAAGTGGTTCCATTAATAAAATATAGAAATATTTCATAGTTTTAATTTACTATTAGCACTTTATAATTTCAATTTACTATAATTTTTTTTTGAATTTTTTAGATGAATTCAAAGAGGAAAATGAAGATTTAAAACATAAGTTACAAGTTTTAGAAAAGGAAACAATTTGATATCAAAGCACACACATTCATCTACTTGTGCAATGTAGAGCAAGCTTGATTAAAGTGTTTGTAAATTTATACAACACTATAAATTAGTCGTGATGGAAGACCTAGGATAAATACAACACTAACCTTTGCAGTATCCTTCTCATTAACAAAGAAAAATCTTGGGCACAAAGAGAAGGAAATTAAGAATGGTCACAAGCCTTAAAATACTAGGGCATATATGTTGTTTAATCATGGCATGATAACTTTGAAATAGTGCTTTTATGATCCTATGTGTTAGAATATAAAGTTGTTCTTGTAAGAATATCAAGTTGTACAACCAATTTGAGTTGAGATCTACACAAGGAAGTTTAATTGAAGTGCAAGTGGATAAATTAATTTTGGAAATGGTAACTATGTGGTATAGATCACAACCTCTAATAAGGGTAAAATATCAAAAGTGCAAAAGTTTTTATTTAATTATTTATAAACTCTAGAATTATGGCTTGATTGATTTGTGGATTATGGTAGCAATAAATACATATGATGTATACTCTTCTATTTTCCTATTTGAATTTCGATTGATTATGAAGTAGTTCTAAATTTATATAATAATGTGTCTTATAGTCCTCTTGGTCATGGAATTATTTCCTATAATATCAAAAGTTTATCTCTTACAACTCTAAAGTCTAGATCTATTCTAACTTATATTTGAGTTATTAGCAAGAAATTAAGGGCATTTTTACACCTTCATAGTGTAGAACAAGATCTAGAATGCAAAGAACATTAACAATAAGAGAAACATTCACAAACCAAAACTAAATTCACATATATGTTTAGACAAAGAAAAGAAAACAAAAAGTGCAAACCTCACAAGAGAAAAGACTCCATGCTTTCTTGATTTTGTAGATGTGTCCTTTGATGTGGATGTATGCTCAAGATACTCAAAAGATGCTTCAATGGAGGTGGGTAATGGCAAATTGGTAGCTTTGTGAGCTCTCAATTTGGAATTATAAGGGTAAGATTGATGGCTTTGGTTCTCAAAATAGCATGGTAACTTTAGCTCAAAGATTTTTGATGAAATGGCTTGGGATGGGATTCAATTTATAGGCCAAGGGGTAGAGGGATGGAGGGCTTAGATGCAAGGATGGGGAGATGGTTAAGGAGGGCTAAGATGCACTCAAAGGGGAGCACATGGATTGTGCTTGTTTAGCACCAATGGGAAGGTGACACTTGTCACAAGGAGGATGAGTGTGAGAGGGTAGGGTAAAGGGTTGGTTAAAGGCATGATGAGTGGGGTTGAGTATGTAAGAGGGATGTAAGAGGAATGAGTGTGGAAGAGGGAAGAGTGTGGAAAATGGATGTAAGAGTTATGAGTGGGCTTGTAAGAGTCTTTTATGGTTTGTAAGAGCACTCATGACTTGGTGGTTGGGATTTTTGAGGGGAGACTTTGATTTGGTTTAGGAAAGTCTTAAACTTGTTTAGGGAATGTGACAACATTAGGGAGTGGATTAGGCTTGGGTTTAGGATTAGATTAGGAATGTTAGAGATGTGCAAGTGGATGGCATTAATGAGGGTGGGTGAGTTAGTGGCTAAGCTTGGTTAGTATGGGTGGATGGGGTGGATTAGGCTAAATGGAGGATTAGAGATAGGTTAGGGGTTTTTGAATTTGAGGATTTTATTTATCAAATAGATTTATTTAATAAATGGGGATTTTTGGAATTAGATAGGAGAAAAGGATTTAATTGATAAATAATAGATTATTTGATTTATCAATTAGGACTATAGATGATTAATTAAATTAATCAGCTAGGGGATAGAAAAGGATTAATTAAATAGGAATTTAATTAATGATGCATTTAGAGATGGCTAAATTAGATTACCAAAGTGGTGTAATCAAATTTAGGTGTCTACATTTTGCCCCTCTTTGACATAGTGTTGAGACAACACTATTTCAAAGAAGTTCGAATGAAGACGACATGAAGAAGACATTTTGGCAACAAGGTTGCCCCAGTCTCAGATAAGAAGATGAGAGACTAGACTTAGATGATGCCCCCTCAAGAAGGCGACAGGGAAAGAAAGCGAGGCTCGACGAATTCTTGAAAAGTACAAGAAATTGAGATGAGCTAAGACACAAGTTGGCAAAGAGAAGGGGCTGAATTAGCTCAAACTCTCACTACAGGAGAATGATAAAGGGAAATCAGGGGCACAAGAGTAAAGCAAGCTTAAGACTTTCCAGGATTGGGGGGGAGATGGAGGAGCGGAGCGCTATAAAAATGAATCCAGGATAGGGAGATGGATGAGGGGATTATAAAGCTGATGCAATAGGATTTCAAAGAGTCAGATTCACGAAAGATGGGTTTCGAAGATCCCTAGGACTAGGATTGTGGATCTTGAAAGATGAGGCTTGGTGGATTGATTTGATTTGTGGATCCCTAAGACTAGGATTGTGGATCCCTAAAGCTAAGCGTGAGGAGTGATCCAAAGAGATATTGATGCATAAGCTCGGATAGGTGCTGGATATGGATGGGGGATAATGGAGATGAAGGGAATCCATTGAAGCTTTTTGAGCGGGGGGATACTTCAAAGAGAAGTACCACCATGTAGTTGAGCACTAGATTTGCTATAAGACTGTTGGTTAATTGCCAAGGTTACCAAGAACATCAAGGCCTTTTCACCAACTGTCCAAAGGACTGACGAACTAACTCAAAACAAATACATAAGGATTGCCCCAGTATCACACATGAATCCCAGAGGAAGCAGCGTGGAAACGACACTAGGTAACCCACAAGTAGAAAAAGAAAACAAGCAAAAGACCTAATCAAGACCTTACGCTCTAATTTCCCCATTCGTAGCATACCATGATATGGAAGATCGTGGCAACCTTGAGGAGGGAACAAGGAGATTTCTTGGAAAAGATATTTCAAGACCCAAAAGGGAAAATCCCAAATCAAAAGAAAGCGAAAATCCAAAAGAGAATTGTTTTCCAATGAGATGGGTAGGACGAGGTACTAACAGACCAAGATCAGACATGAGGAAAGCTATATCCTGTAAGGACCTATCGGAGAGCACCTAAGCTAGTGGATTTGGATGAGTGATGCGTCTGGCAAGCTGAACTAAGAAGGATAACACTTTGGTGACAGCAAATCTAGCTAAAAGATGCATTGGAATAGCTAACCAAGGTGTGCAATGTGTGCAAGATGTTGACCAAGGATGAACTAACATGAAAGCTGGATAGATACAATAGTACTAAGCTAAAGAGGATGTACAAGCTAACGGACCAAGATATGTTACAAATGTACAAGTTTGTTCATGTTTTGTTTTTTGTGAGATGGAAATGTTTGTGAAGGATGGGATTTCTATAATAGTTGATAGGTGGATAGGTAGATGGTTTGCGAAAAGCTTAAGGAAAATGGGATTCTTTGTGTGCATGTGATAGGATACAAGCTAGGATACAAGATTATTTACAAGCTGGAATATGGTACAAGCTTTGGACAAGATTCAAATATACAAGGTATGATACAAGGGATGATACAAGATTTACAAGCTGTACATGAGGTATTTACAAGCTCCATTAGATTTTGGATATTTGGTTGGAACACCAAGGGAACAAGGAGGTATCTTATGGGATGGTGGGTGGATGGATGAGGGATAGGATAGTGATAGATAATGGATTAGTCTTAGTACACAAGGCGCCTGAATTACTAGGTTTTCACCAAGGTACCTATGCAAGGCACTTGAATTGCCAAGTTTTCACCATTGGACGCTTATTTCTCTTTACTATTTTTTTTTTTTTTTGTATTTTTCAAAAGCTGGTTATACCAAGGATCTTCAAGCATAGAACTTCTTGAGATGAATGATGTTAATGGGATCATTCAAGAGTTCTCCTTCTAGTGTAGATAACTGATAAGCTCTGGAGCCAAAGGAGGCGGTAACCACATAGGGACCAAGCCATGTAGGTTCAAACTTGCCTTTCTTTTCTCGATCTGCTTAGACTTTCATATTTTCTTTGAGGACCATGCCACCTAGCTGAAAGTGTCGTGGGAGCACCTTCTTATTGAAATTCCTTTTGAGATGAGTTTGGTAGACTGTGAGATGGTCATAGGCTTGTTGTCTCTTCTTGTCTAAGAGATCTAGCTGGGTGAGCCAAGCTACTTTGTATTCTTCATTTGAGATTTGCCCTTGCAAAGATATGCGTAGTGAGGGAAGTTCAACTTCTATAGGTAATACTACTTTGGCACCATAGACTAAGGAGTATGGAGTTGTTCCTATGGATGTACGGAAGGAAGTTCGATAGGCCCATAGAGCCAAATTTATTTGAAGGTGCCAATCACGACTGGAATCATTGACAACTTTCTTTAGGATTTTGAGGAGGGTTTTATTAGTTGCCTCTACTTGGCCGTTACCTTGTGGGAAATATGGGCTAGAAAAGCGGTAATGGATGTGGAGGGAAGTGCATAATTCTTCCATGTTGATATTTTCAAAGTTACCTCCGTGGTTAGTGAAGATGGTGGATGGGATGCCAAAGCGACAAACAATGTGGTACAAGATGAACTTGGAGACCTGAACTCCTATAGCTGAGACTAGGGGGACTGCTTCCACCCATTTAGTGAAATAGTCTGTAGTTGTTATTATCCATTTATGTCCATCAGATGAGAGAGGTGTGATAGTTCCAAATAGATCAAGGCCCCAACAAGCAAAAGGCCAAGGTGGTGCAATAGGCTGTAGATCTTGTGCTGGAGTGTGCACAAGATTTGTGTGCTGCTGACATGGGAGACACTTTCTGACAAAGTCACAGGAGTCTTCTTCAATGGTAGGCCAATAGTAACCTACTCTAAGGATTTGTCATGCTAGGACAATACCACTCGTGTGGGCACCGCAAATTTCGAAATGCACTTCTTTTAATGCCATCACAGCCTCATTTTCATCTAAACATCGAGAGAGGGTATCGTGATAACCCCAACGATATAGGGTATTGGCTATGATGACATAGCGGGATGATTTTCGAATAAGGTTCTGGCATTGGGTGCGTGTGAGGTGAGGGGATATGATACCATTATTAAGGTAAGCATGAATTTCATGGTTCCAAGGGGATTGGGGACCAACCAAGGTACAAACACGATTTAAATCCTCATTCACATAGGCGGGTGTGAGGAGCTGCTCGACTGAAAAATCATACTGCGTAGCTTCTTGGGGAATTTCCAAGAGCGAGCCGATAGTGGCCATGGCGTCTGCTGCCTTGTTTTGCATTCATGGCACTTGTGTAAACTGAAGCTTTGTAAAATGCTGGGTCAGTTGATCAACTAGCTCTTTGTAGGGTAATAGCTTTTCATCTTTGGTTTGATATTCATTTAAGACTTGTTTGATGATGAGCTGGGAATCGCCAAAGATTTCTAACTCATTGATATTCCATTCTGCAGCTATCTTTAACCCTACTACAAGAGCTTCATATTCTGCTATATTGTTGGTGCTGGGGAATTGTAGCTTGAAGGCTTTTGGAATATAATCTCCCTGAGGTGTAACTAATAATATTCTTGCCCCTATCCATTAGATGTGTATGAGCCATCAAAATAAAGCTTCCATGGGGATTGTTCTTCAATTAGGCAGATATGCTCATCTGGGAATTCTGTGAGCAAAGGATATGCATCTACTAGAGGTGCATCAACTAGGTGATCTGCTATAGCTTGTCCTTTAATTGCCTTTCTATCCACATATTAGATGTCAAATTCGCGAAGAAGCATAACCCATTTGGCCAAACGGCCTGTAAGTGCTATTCTGGAGAGCATATACTTGAGAGGGTCAATCTTGGAGACTAGTTGGATGGTATGACTTAGCATGTAGTGGTGAAGCTTTTGAGTTGAGAAAACAACTGCCAAACAAGCTTTTTCCATAGGAGTGTAATTGAGTTCATAACCAACTAGGGTTCTACTGATACAGTAGATGGCTCTCTCTCTGCTATAATCATCATGTTGTGCTAGAAGTGCTCCTAGAGCAGTAGGTGTTGCTGATATATACAAGATCAAGGGACGACTAGGAACTAGTGGAACCAAGATAGGGGGATTGGTGAGATACTGCTTGAGCTGATCGAAGCTGCGTTGACATAAAGGATCCCACTTGAAGTTCTCATCCTTCTTTAGTAAATGTGAAAATGGTGTACACTTATCTGCAAGCTGGGAGATGAAGCCCCGGACGGATTGAAGCTTTCCCTGAAGAGAGCGAAGCTGTCGTAGTGTCTGGAGAGGAGGCATGTCTAAGATAGCCTTGACCTTTTTGGGGTCGATCTCTATACCTCGCTTAGAAACTATGAAGCCTAGAAGCTTGCTAGATGTGACCCCAAAGACACATTTCTTGGGATTTAACATGAGATGATATTGGGCTAACCTATCAAAGACTTTTTCCAAGTCAGCAAGATGATCCATGAAGGTGTGAGATTTGACTAGGATATCATCCACATAATCCTCCAAAATGCTATGGATAAGATCATGGAAAATGGTTGTCATAGCTCTTTGATAGGTAGCCCCAGCATTCTTTAGGCCAAAAGGCATCATGGTGTAGTAGAAGGTTCCCCAAGGGGTAGTGAATGTTGTCTTATGCTGATCCTCTTCTGCAATCTTGATCTGATTATACCCAGAAAATCCATCCATAAGGGACAGAATCTCATGTCTAGCTGTAAGATCCACAATCATATCTATGTTGGGTAAGGGAAAATCATCTTTTGGGCAAGCTTTTTTTAGATCTCTAAAATCAGTGCAGATTCTGATGCCACCGAAAGGCTTAGTGACAGGGACCATGTTGGAGATCCACTCTGAGTAGTCGATAGGTCAAATAACCTTAGCAGCTAACATTCTTTCTTATTTAGCTTTGACCAGTAATGCCACCTTGGGGTGCATTTTTCTAAGCTTTTGTCTGACGGGCTTGATCTTTGGATCAACTGCAAGATGATGAACTACAAGCTTTGGATCAAGTCCCGACATGTCCTGATATGACCATGCAAATCGGCCAATATTCTCTCTTAAGACCTCAAAGAGGAGGTCAGCTTGGTCTTGTGATAGTGATGCATCAATGTGAACAAGTCTAGGGATCTCTAAAGAACCGATGTTGACTTCTATAGTATCCTCTATTAGAATAGAAGACACCTCTGGTTGATTATCTTGAGGAGGCAATACTAAATCCTCATGTTCTGCTTGTGGCTCTAGATTTTCTTGCTGAGGGGTTCTCTTCACTACCTTAGCTAGTCCCAGATTTACCTTAGTTCAAATTTTGGGTGTATCAAAACTAGGTTGGGGATTTTCTCCAAAATACCCCTTGGGATCTAGCTTGTAGATGTAGGTAGAATCTGGCTTTGTTTTCTTATGAGGAGTTTCGGCTCCCATGAATCTTAGAAGTGCTTCCTCTGACGTGAACTCATCAATATGTATGACACTTGGTTGGTCCCAATCTATGAGTTGTGGATGAGCGAGTGGTAGGTCAATGAGATGGATGGATAGTTCTCAGAGAACAGAGTCTCCTAGGAAGATTTGGTCTGGGATATCATCATAGGCTCTCTTTTCTACTTCCTCAGGAATGTCTTCAATTTAGACAAGGTCACGATGGATGTTCGAAAAAGTGTGACCGTTCTTGTTGGTGCCCCCAGTTGTGGGTATGCCAAAGACAAGACCTGACTTCATTTCCCACATATGTGCTTTGATGGGACATTGCATGCCCCTTTCTTCTAGTCCTAGTCCACCTCCTTGATAGTTCCATTTTTTAGTGATGAGCTTATGTTCTTGGGAATACTTCTGGCTGAAGTGATCAAGGCATGCTTGATTTCTTGGAGGTGCATCCTTATGTAATCAATTGTTGATATTTGAAGTGAGCTCTTCATGAAGAGGGGTTTTTGAGGACACAAAGGTGGTTGGGCCAAACTGTTTGTATTGAAGAGGTGGAATCTCCTTAGCTTTGTGATATGTTGGCCGTCCATGGGTATGTGGATCAAGTGGGATTGCTCCAACAACAAATGCATCTAACAGTCTATATTCTCCACAACCTTTGTTGTTGATCTTTACAGTAGATAGGGTGGAGGTGAGGATGGTTTCTGCGTCATTACAAGTGTGGGATGAGCTGGCAATGGCTGTGCCGATGTCTATTCTAGGGCAATGATTTGTATATGAGGCTTCAACTACATTGCAGTAAGCAAAGGGTTCTGGATCGGCATGGATGGTCACCTCAGTGCCCTGATGCAAAAATTTGATGCACTAATGGTAGGTGGATGGAATGGCCTTCATAGCATGAATCCATGGGCGACCAAGGAGGATGTTAAATGGTAGGTTTAGATCAACAACATGGAAAACAGTCTCTTGGATGACCGGCCCAACCTTGATTGGTAGCAAAATAGTCCCTTCTGTGGTCCTTTCCAAGTTGTCATAATCTTTGATGGTGATAACCTCACTGATCATATCTGCCTTAGTATACCCAGCTTGTTTTATGAATTTTAGGGTGCAAATGTTCAAGGCTGATCCATTATCTATCATTACTCTTTTCACGGCAAATTGGATACCATATGGCTATGCAAAGTAGAAGGGTGTGATCTGGCTCGACCGCAGGTATGTCAGTGAGTTTGAATGATAGGGCACATGAGGAGGATAGGTGTTCAACGAGATTATGAAAGTCAGTAGTGTTGATATCAGAAGGGACATAGGATTCTATGAGAGCACTGTCAAGGATGTCTTTGTACACAGGACTAGTGTGAAGAAGGTCTAAAATGGAGATTTGGGCTGGCATGTTCCCAAGGTGTTCCAAGATATTGTACTGGCTTTTTGATGGAGCTGATGGTGCTGGTGAAACTAGTGGGCTTGCGATGTTAAATCGTGCTCTTCGAGTGGTGACTGCACACTCATTGTCTGGTCCTCGGATATTGATAACATTGACAGAAGGCTCTTTCTCAGATATACAACCTATAAGGCTACCATAGTCTATATAGGATGAAGTGTGGTCATTGTTCTTCCCATGCTGTTGGTTTGGCTGGCGGTTGTTGGTGTTTTTTTGGATAGGTGCTTTTCTAGGATTTTGGTTGTTGTGTGGAGGAAAAGCATTTTGATAAATCTGTAAGCCTGCATTGGGAGAGGTTTGGGCACCAACAGTGATTTCTTTCCGATCAATGAGGTCCTGCACATAATCTTTCAGTTTCATGCATCTGAGGGTGGTGTGACCATTTACCCTATGGAACTTGCAATACTCATTCTTCTTGTACCATGTAGCTTTGGATTGGCTTGGATCAATTTGATGGGTAGGAGGAAATTTGATGAGGTTTTCCTTAGCCAATTTCTCAAAAATAACATCCAATGGCTCACCAAAGGGTGTATAGTTTCTAGGTGCAGGTTGGAATCTGGGCTTTTGCCCTGTAGCTACATTGATGGCATTAGCTTGATTGTTAGACCCTTGAAAGTTGGGTCTTGTATTGTGGTTCTGATAGCTTTGGTTATTCCGTTGTTGGTAATTGATAGCTTGTTGTTTGTTTGTTTGATATGGTGGGTTAGATTGGTTTTTAGAAGGACCAACAATATTCACATGTCTGGTGTCAGTAACCCCATCTGTTGCAACATGCTTGTTTTTGTTCCAATACCTAGACTTGTCATTGGAATGTGATTGATTTTGGTTGGCCTCTTTGTAAATCTTGACCACACCATCTTTAATGAGTCCTTGCTCAAGGATCATTCCTTTCTCTTTGATATCCTTATAGGTCTGTAGACAGTTCATGGTCATGTGGTGAGCCAAACTGGGATGGGCATTATCAATAAACATTTTCACCACATGGCATTCTGGCAAGGTACATGATATGCAAGTGGTAAGGGTTTTCCATCTTTGTAGGTATTCGGCAGGGCTTTCTCCACCTTTTTGCTTGGTGTGGACAAGATCAACTATTAATAGCTCTGTTTCAACAAGATGGGCATATTGGGCTACGAATGCCTCAGATAATTCAGCAAAGTTTTTAATTGTTCCATAGGGGATTCTGTAAAACCATTCAAGAGCTGGTCTAGCCAAGCTTTTGGGAAAAAGGCGCAAGAGGAAGACATCATTGTATGCCACGTCCTGGCAGTGCATGTAAAATTCTTTGATATGTGTGACAGGGTCTCCTTTTCCTCTAAATTTGTCAAATTTGGATACCTCAAAGTGTTTGGGAAACGGTGTCATGGTAATGGCTCTGTCAAATGGGTAAGGACACACATTCTCAAACTTGAATGTCTTCGGATCATTCCCTTCTTGGATGGCTTTCAGAGCTGTCTTCATTTGCTCCCATTCTGAATTGATAGGTGATGGCTGGGGTGCCCCCAATGTAGGAGTACCTTGAGGTAGGTATGTGCTAGATGGGGCCACTGAATATGGATGGCTGTGAGGGATTTGCTGATAGGGATTGTACATTGTTTGGGTAGCTGCATGGTGGATGACGGGTTGTTGAGGGGGAGGTGGTGCATATTGCTGCATGTGCTGCGAGGCTTGCTGTTGATATGGGATTTGAGGTTGGGATTGAGGAACATAAGTTGGCTATGGGATAAATGGATTTCTTTGTGGGGGTAAGGTATAAGATGGTTGTGAGGCTTGGGGAAAGGATCGGGGGGCTTGTGGGGTTTGACCAATATATGTGGGTTGTGCCCCCATTTGGGATGGTATTTGCAAATAATTGGTGGTTGGCTAGATTGGTGGATTACCTCCTAGAAGTGGCATTGAAAAGTAGTTGGTAATATGAGGTAATGGATTAGTTGGTGGTGGAGGTGGTGGGAATTGAAAGCTTGGGAATGGAATTTATGGGGCTTGATAGCTTGGTGGCTAGATTTGGAAGCTTGGTAGAGCGGTGGCGGGAGCTGGGGTCACTTGGGAGGTTGGTAGAAAATTGGTAGTAGCTTGTGGGATTTGATAGCTTTGTGGAGTGAAGGTAGTAGCTTGTGGATTTGTGGCTGATGGTATTGAGCTCCCAAGACCTAATGGAAATGATGGGATTGTGCTTTAGGCTATGGTGAACAAGTTGGGGGTGATGAAAGGTTGATTACTTGGCCCCATGGGTGGCATCCCTGTTTTATATTGCTGAGGTTGGCCAAAGATGCTAGCACTGATTTGGGAGATGGGTGGATTTGGAAGGCTGGGTTGGGGAGCAGCAACAATAGTGAAGGGGGTGAACGGTGAGGTGTTTTGGGTAAAGGGGGTTTGGAGCGGATAGGTATGAACCAAGGATGGAGTGGTGGTGGTTGGGTTTGCTTGCGGCATGGAGATTTCAACTTGGGTGGATGATGGTATGTTTGGGTCTGTTGGATCATATGGATTGGCTGGAGGCTCTTCTTTTGGCATATATTGAGGATAATTTGGACCATAAGAGCCTATGGGTGGTGGCAGCTGCCCAAACAATGGGTGAGATGGATCTGATAATGGAGGGGGTCTTCCAAAGTCAAAGGTTCCTACATTGTCCCTTCAAAAATTAGCCATGATTGTCTCTTTGTTCTTGTCTATAATGGAATTTACCAATACTACATTTCTTGGTTGGTTCATGAAAGCTTCAATGTCAGTAGGTGATGGCATAGCTTTCTCTGGGCTGAAGGATGGCTGAGTGCTCAAGGGGGGTGATGTTGTTCGATCCAAATGATAGGGCTCCATTGTTTCTTTCTTCTTGGCTAAGTGAGTGACGGGTGGCATGAAAAATGCTCCTAGGGATGAGATGCAACAAATGCTGGTGGATGCAAAAGGGGGGAAGGCTTTTCTATGCAAATGATTTCCTAGGTTGAGGCAAAGCTATATGAAAAAACCTAAGGAGGATTGGGTTGGGGATTCTAATTTCAAAGATTTTTTGCCAAAGCACAAAAAGTCTACTTTCTTATGTGCAAGCTTGGTGGTGATTGTGTCAACTTAAGGATAGACTGATGATCCTTTAGGAAGAACACGAGATTGACCACTTATGGATCCCAACCTTTAGCTCAAGGTGATGAGGGATAACAAGTGACAAAGCTAGATTACCCTAGACAAAGCTCTGTCAAAGGGATAACCTTGGTGAGATTGGTGGATTTGGAAGATTTTAGGAATGGCCAACTTTTGGCAAGGTGACAACAAATTTTGAAGGCTTGGATGTGAAGATTTTGGATTGCTGGCTAGATGGTTTGATTCTAAATGAGATGGATGAGCTAATAATGCTTACGGGGATAACCTAAGATGGCTGGATTTTCTACAAAGATGACTCTAAAGTAAAGCTTATCCAAGAAGATGGGGAGAAACAAGGGTGTCTAATCATAGAAATCATGCCTAGTTGGTAAGGCATAAGTAGGATTAACTCTTGGACATTGGCTAAATTTGATGGTACACTCTAACCAAGCCTTTTGAAGTGCTTCGTTGGTAGCTTTTTCCTCTGCTTTGTGGAGTTTGGCAATTCGTGGGCTTGGTGTTATTTCTTTTCTCTTGGCTGAAAGTTCTTGGTATGCTAGAGATGGCTTGAGTTTGACCTTGTGAAACTTCTGTTTGGGTTTGGGTTGTTCCGACATAAATTCTTGAATTTGCTTGGCTTTTGAGAAATCTCAGTTGTTTTGCTTTGACTCGTTCAACTTCTAAAATAGGCAGTGACTACGCTAAGTGTGCCCTAAGCTAGGATTGACCAAGTTTGGCAAACATTCATTCAACAAGTAAAATAAAATCAAGCAATAGATAGGAACACCCAGATAGAAGTTTATGGTTCTCAGAACATGATACTTGTGCCGAGGAGTGTGTATGTTCTACAAATGTTTCGATCAGTCACTTCAAACACATTAACATCCTATATGGTTGTCTGCAAGGCTGACAGTTGGTTTAGCTAGGGAGTCCTCGATATACGGAAGGTACGTGAGGCCCAAATCCGTAGATGAGACCAAAAAGATGTCACATAGCCGAGAGGAGTGGTAACCCACTTCTCCTCTTTCACTTCTCAAGGGTATAAAGTTCCTTGAGGCTTAGCTCGAGTGACAAAATCTTGATCCCAAGAGAGGTGTCTTTCGATTCACCTCCTGATTCTTATACTCCACCAGAATGCTAGAGTTGAGGTCATCCAAGGGGTGATGAAATCCCCAAGTAGGCTTCCTAAAAAGAAACAAGGTTTTGGATCCTAATCTTATGCACCCAAGATGGCCTTGAAAGACGACAAGGGGAGAGAAGACTTGGATGACCTTGGGCTAAAAAACATGCTTGTTCTTTTACCAACTGACTCTTATGTGTGCTAATCTAGACTTTGCAAGAACTCATGTTTAAGAGACAATGTTCAATTCCAACTTGAAGCACCAACAAAAATAAATCGATCGAAGAATGAAAACAATAAGAAGAGTTAGGGTCAACAAAAGCAAACTCGCCCGGAGGCCCTCCACGTCAAGTATCGATTAATTTTCTTTAAGGCATTCAAGATTGAGTGTGAGTTTGTTTTAAGCCCAAAACAAAAGTGTGTGAGATTCGATTTCAAGCGCGCACTCGGAGGCTCTCCACGTCAGTTGTTGTTCAATTTTATTGCCCAAACTTGAAGTGTGATCGATTTAATCTAGAGCTTTGGCCATTTAAGAATTTTGATAAAGTTAAAGCAAACGTTCAAAGACCAAGTGAGTTAGTTAGATTGTGGAACATTTAACACCTTTTTAAAGTAGACCCATCCCCATAAATGGCACTGAGATTGCAACCAATGGTTGAATTGATGGGTGATTAGAAAAGAGGTGAGTCCAAGGAACTACTCAAATTGATTTTTGCAAACTTGTATTTAACTTAACAAAGTTTCTTAATTGTCCAAAAATCAAACTTTACCTAAATTGCATGTGAAAAAGAGATTTGTTTTGTTCAATTTTAGAAGCTCCAAATGAAGTGTTTGATATTGCAATGGTTAATTGATCCTTGACATTCAAGATTGGATTTTTTGTTTTAAGCATGCATTCCAAGAAAAATTGATTTTAATCCATGACATTCAAGAGTGTGTTTTGAGCAACATTCATTCAATGAAAAATGTGTTTAACCATTCAAGTTCATTTTTTAGCAACATGCATTCAGAGACAAATGGTTAAACATTCAAGTTCATTTTTTAGCAACATGAAAACCTGCAAGAAACATGGTTAGTGGTTCCATATGTACTCCAACCTGCAATGAGACAAAAAAAAAGAAATTTAGTTAGTTAGCCAAAATCTTCAAAAATGAGAGCTTAACTATGGAAATTTTTTTAAAAACTTTTTTTGCTGTTTTTCCTATGCGTAAAAATTCTTAAAATGGTCTAAATCCTACGAAACCACTAAAAGTCAAATTTTGATTTATACTCTTTTTTTTTTTTAGTGCAGAAATAAAGATTTTAAAACAGAAGTGCAACAGAGTTTTTTTTTTTTTATTTTAAAAACTACAAAGTGCAGAAATAAAGATTTTAAAATAGAAGTGCAACAGATACAGGCGAAGACGACAGTTCATCAGGTGCAGATGCCAAACTGCAGAGACGTTGATCTGCGAAGACGACAGTCCAGGATGCGTAGACGACAGTCAGAGATGCCAAACTACACATACAAAAATTTGGTTGCGGAGACAACAGAGTAGCTGGCGGAGACGACAATTTGCAAGCGCAGACACCAAACTGTGGAGACGACACTACGCGAAAAAAAAGCTGAAAAACGCAAATTTTTTTCAGATTTTTTTTTTTTGTTATTTTTGGATTTTTGAGGGTATGTCTTCTTCCCAAGTGCGTTCTTTAACAAGAGAAAAGACTCCATGCTTTCTTAATTTTGTAGATGTGTCTTTTGATGTGGATGTATGCTCAAGATGCTCAAAAGCTGCTTCAATGGAGGTGGGTAATGGAAAATTGGTAGCTTTGTGAGCTCTCAATTTGGCATTGTAAGGGTAAGATTGATGGATTTGGTTCTCAAAATAGCATGGTAACTTTAGCTCAAAGATTGTTGATGAAATGGCTTGGGATGGGATTCAATTTATAGGCCAAGGGGTAGAGGGATGGAGGGCTTAGATGCAAGGATGGGGAGATGGTTAAGGAGGGCTAAGATGCACTCAAAGGGGAGCACATGGATTGTGCTTGTTTAGCACCAATGGCAAGGTGACACTTGTCACAAGGAGGATGAGTGTGAGAGGGTAGGGTAAAGGGTTGGTTAAAGGCATGATGAGTGGGGTTGAGTATGTAAGAGGGATGTAAAAGGAATGAGTGTGGAAGGGGGAAGAGTGTGGAAGATGGATGTAAGAGTCATGAGTGGGCTTGTAAGAGTCTTTTATGGTTTGTAAGAGCACTCATGACTTGGTGGTTGGGATTTTTGAGGGGAGACTTTGATTTGGTTTAGAAAAGACTTAAACTTGTTTAGGGAATGTGACAACATTAGGGAGTGGATTAGGCTTGGGTTTAGGATTAGATTAGGAATGTTAGAGATGTGCAAGTGGATGGCATTAATGAGGGTGGGTGAGTTAGTGGCTAAGCTTGGTTAGTATGGGTGGATGGGGTGGATTAGGCTAAATGGAGGATTAGAGATAGGTTAGGGGTTTTTGAATTTGAAGATTTTATTTATCAAATAGATTTATTTAATAAATGGGGATTTTTGGAATTAGATAGGAGAAAAGGATTTAATTGATCAATAATAGATTATTTGATTTATCAATTAGGACTATAGATGATTAATTAAATTAATCAGCTAGGGGATAGAAAAGGATTAATTAAATAGGAATTTAATTAATGATGCATTTAGAGATGGCTAAATTAGATTACCAAAGTGGTGTAATCAAATTTAGGTGTCTACACAAAGATCTATAGTTGAGAAAAATTTAATATTGTATCATAGTCTTGAGACATAAATTTTCCTTTTTTTAGTAGTTTAAATTCTTAATTTAGAATTGATATCATTTCCCCTTCATATTCATAGTGTAAGAGATACGTTTATAACTATATGAAGCCATTTTGGTTGACATGGGTTCAATGTGTCAAAAGATATCGATAAACAATTTTAATTATAATTTTTACAATTGGAGTGATAAGCTTAAATTGTTCTAATAAAATGGAGTTTTTTTAGATGTATGCATCTATCATTCAATGAACATAACATTAACATTTTTGCACATATTTAAAACACTTATTATATTTTTGAGGTCATATTTGTCACTTGTAACATAATACTCAAGGAATCACCTTAACTAGTAACATAATTATACAAAGATTGGAGGCACAAATGTAGGAGGTTTTATATCATCTCAAGCTAGATTCTTTCTTAGATATGATTCATTACATGAGAAACACCCAATTTATGTCCCTAGAAAAAGTAGGGACTTGACATCATGGTTGTCCCTTCAATGAGAAAATGGAGGGGGCGGTGGTGGGGGGGTTGGGGAGAGGAATTTTTGTTTAATGATATATCAAGCACTTGATGAGACATTAGACACACTCGAAGGAGATGCGAACTTTTGGAGGAAAGACATCTTATGTACTTGAGCATGTAGGTGGTGATTTGTATAGCAAAAAAGAGATTATTTCCACAATACTTGAGGAAGCACTAGAGACACTTGGAGGAGATGTAGACTTTCATAGGAAAGGCTTCTCATGTGTAGCATTGGAGGAGGTATTGAATACAGTCAAAGGAGATGTTGAATTTTTGAAAAATGTGTCTCATTATACATGAAAGGTGGAAACACTTATGTTGTAGAGATGATTTCAATTTCAATGGTCAAGCGATCTATTGTTTGATGGCTTTTAATAAAGTAACATCCATATTAATTTATAATGTCCCCACTTTAGCAGTCGACCAAGTGTGTGTGCATTAGCCTAGTTCTACATGTTCCTGAGGGCTAACAAAGGGTTTAAAGGGATATTAGAGTGTTTTGGCCTAGTCATCTCTAGTTTGGGCCAAAATGGAGTTGATTTACTTAGTTTTAGGCATACTTACTATTTTTAGTAATCCAACAGGACATAGGGGAGGCTAGTTTTGGTGATTCAATTTGATACTCCATGGTAAGAGCTTTCCGATGAGCTATCACTCGTGCTATTCATAGTCCAATAGCTAATATATTTTTATGCTTGAAGTATTATTAAACTAATAATTAATTTAGTTGTAAAATATTAAAGTGTTACTTTAATATTAAATTTTATGGAGATGTGTGTAAATAAAAAGGGGCACCTAAGGGAGACATAAGTGATTGTTTTAGCATGTTTTATATCATACAAATTTTATCCCACATTGCTCATGTGAGTGGAATGGACCCTTGGAGAAAGAATAAAAAGGAGCATTAGTGGATTCATTCAGCAGGTGGAATATGAGAAGAAAATTGATGTGTGAGTTGCAGATCCATTCTTGGCATTAGAGGACATCTATCTTCTCTTGTGACATTCTAGACATTATTCCCCTGGGGTTTAGCCTTTGTAATTCATTGCTATTAGCTTCATTAACAAGCAGATTGGGCGCATTTCCAGCTATAGAAGGATTGGGTGTTTACTCATATCTTCTCACTTCTTGTCCAATGCTTATGCCATTGTGAAGTGATGATTTTATGAGGGTCTTGGATTGATTGAAGGTAGATTTTATTGTAGAAGCACTACAGTGTGACACTATTCATATTACTATAGCAACAAGATGGGAGGTCATTACTGGAAAATTATGTTATAATGCTGGAGTAATTAGTGAGTTGAAAAGTCCGCTATGTATTTGATTTTATTAGTTAAAAATTAATATTATTTCAGTTGTAGTTCAATACTCAGTTTGTATATTATTATAAATTCATTCTTGTTCATGTTATGCGGTTTCAAATCTATGCAAAGACATAAAAATAAACAAACATATTATTTCTAGAGCCATAAAAGGGTTTAAACATTTAACAGAGAAATTAAGAGTTGGATGTAAATTATTTGAGTAAATTCCTATTAGCAGTTGGTTTAGTTTTTGGGAAATTCTAGGGTGTCCATTACAGTGGTATCAGAGCTTTAAGTCTTGCCATCATGTGGAAGCCTTACAGGAAATTTGGAATAACTAGATAAAGGGAAAAGTGTTTGACAAAATGTTAAAACACTAAGGTTAGAAATAAAATAGGTTAAGAATGTATGTTTGAGCATGTGACAGAGGCCATTAACTTCTACCATACTAGAGTAAGACAACAAAGATTTAGACTCACAGAGTGAGCAATCTAGTTCATCTATGCAGGTATACATAGAATCTAGTCATATAGACACAAAGGAGATATCCTTTGAACAAGACAACCATATGGGTGATCGAGATGACATGAATATAAGACCATGTAGAGGTAGGAATGTTGATTCAAATTAGGAGGATGCAATTTTCAGATGGTTATTGGGTATGTTAGAGGAGGGGCAACATATGCAACATGAGCAGAATAGGTGAATGGATATGATTTTGTGGCTTATGGCTAGACATATGGGCATCAATATTAATCTAGGTGATGCAAACAATGGAAATGGAGAAATAATAATAATAGAGTTTGAGGCAACAACAATGGTCCTGAGAATAACATTAATGGTAATAATAATGGACATCATAACAATGGGAATGAGGCTGATAACTTTAGACATCTTGCACACCCAACTTGAACAGTGAGCTCGAGACCTCTTCTACCCACCTTTCTACCTAGAGATTTGATTCAACTAGTAAATGAACCATAGATTATAGAGTTATATGATCAATTTAGAATGGATTGGGAGGCTAGTGGGCCAAAGTTTTAGGTGGATATTTCCCTCAAAGATTATATGGACTTGAGGATGAGACACATGCCTAGAGCAGGAGGGAGAAATCAAAACTTTGAGCTAAGAAAGAAAGTTGGGAAACTTTCCTTACCTTATTATGATGCCTCATGGAAGATGATTGCACGAGCTTGGGTACAAAAGGTAGATACATACTTCCAACTAAATCTAATGCCTGAGGAGGAGGCTATTCATTTGGCTGGCCCAGTACATGAGTGGTGGCACCATGGCATGGTAACCTTGGGGCATAATCAGATCATATCTTATGAGGAGTTCACTGAGAGACTCATAGAGGGATTTGATACCAAAGATCCCAAGTTACAGTTTAAAGAGTTAGCATAGCTGAAGCAGTGGGGATCAATTGAGAAATACATCATTGAATTTTAGAGCTTAGTTGTGTTAGTTGTAGATATTTTAGATAGGAGATTAGTAGTGCTATTTATGGATGGACTCTCAGGGGTTGGGTCAAGGGGCATGACCCAACAAAATTACAGGAGGCCACTAACAAGGCTCGTGACTTAGCACCTTCTTCTTTTAAGAGTAGATTTCAGCCTAGGGATTCACATATGAAGAAGGATAAGGATAAGGACAATTTTTTTTTTACCCTAAGGGGATAATAGGAAGTTGGATAATGATACCCTAAATGATTCAAGGAGGAAGAAGTTGTGTTTTCATTGTAGAGAATCTTGTGTTTTCATTATAGAGAATCTTGGGACTTATCTCATAAGTTCCCTCTCAAGGCTAAGGCAAATCAAATGGAGCATTTTCCAGCAGAGGAGTCATAGTCAGAGGGGGAGGTTCAACACTCTAATTTAGATGAGAGTAGCACTCTAGAGGAGAACATCATTCCTAAGGATGATAGGTCATTGGCATGATTAACAGGGGCTCAAAAGATGATCACATTTAGGGTTAGAGGTATTATTTGGGGGTAGAAAGTGATATTTTTCATTGACACTGGGGCTATACATAAATTCATAGATGCACAGTTAGTAGCCATGAGAGGTTTATGGATTGGGGAGCATGTTGGGTTTAAAGTCATGGTAGCTAATGGTGACAAATTATTATGTACTTAAAATACATCTAATCTTCACATCAGGTTTGGGTATGGCCATGAATTGGAGGATGAGTTCTATATAGTAGAAATGGAAGACTATGATGTCAACCTCAATATGACATGGATGGCCTTGCTAGTTTAGTTCACACTCAACCTAGAAAAACTAGAGATGAGATTCCAACATGAGGGAAGAACTATTGTACTCAGAGGACTTTCAGATGGGAGTTGTAGAGTAGTCTCCAAAAGGAGAATGCATAAATTTTTTTAGCATAATGACATAGAGAGGGCAATAGAGTGTTTCATCATGCTAGCCCCATAGGAGCCATAGGTAAAGAGTCATCCACCATATATCCAAGAGATAATTGATATTCATGACAAAGTATTTGGCAATATTCCACATGGGGTTCCTCCTAATAGGGGAATAGAGCATGTTATTAAGCTTGAAGAGGGATCCAAATTGGTCATGATTACTCTCTATCATCATCCTAAGAAAGAAAAGGATGAAATAGAGAAGGAAATTAAGGAGCTATTAGAGATGGGGCACATTAGGTCTAGCAAAAGTCCTTTTGCTTTAATAGTAGTTCTAGTGAAGAAGAAGTCCATGGGATGATGCACATGTGCATCAATTATAGGGTAGTAAATAAAAAAACAATTAAAAAAAAGTATCTCATTCCTAAGATTGATTAGTTGCATGGTGCACACTTCTTCACCAAAATTGATTTACAATCCGGATACCACCAAATTAGGATGAGAGCAGAGGACATCGAGAAGACAAGCTTCTGATGTCACCATGGTCACTTCAAGTTTATGGTTATGCCATTTGGGCTAACCAATACACCTGCCACATTTCAAAGTTGTATGAACTAGGTGTTCAAGGGGCAATTAAGAAGATTCATTTTGGTCTTCTTTGATGACATCTTGGTCTTTAGTAAGACCTAGGAGGAATACTTGTAGCATTTGGACGAGGTGTTATCTATTTTGGATAGAGAGTCATTGTATGCAAAGGAATCAAAATGTGAGTTTGGCATGACCGAGCTCCTTTACCTTGGGCATATCATTAGTGTTGATAGTGTTTAGGTTGATCCTAAAAATATTAGAGCTATTATGGATTGGCCTACTCCCACAAACCTCACACAGCATAAGGGGTTCTTTGGTTTATGTGGTTTTTATAGGAGGTTCATTAAGGGATTCTCATAGGTTGTCATACCTTTAACAAATGTTACCAAGAAAGGATCCTTCACATGGAGAGAGGCAGTGCAGAGATGTTTAGACCACTTCAAATAGGTGATGTCATCTTCTCCAGTTCTAGCTCTACGAAATTTCATGAAGCTATTTGAGCTTCAATGTGATGCTTCAGGAGGTGGGATAGGAGCAATATTGATACAAGAGAGAAACCCCATTACATTCAAGAGTAAGAAGCTCTAAGGAGTTGAGAGGAGGTATTCTATCTACAATAGGGAAATTTTGGCCATAATGCATGCATTGGCCAAAGTCTGATCATATTTGGTAGGTGAGAATTTCGTTATCAAAATTGATCACAATAGTATTAAATACTTCATGAGCTAGTGTGATCTTAATGATCAACATCAAAAATGGATTACTAAATTGTAGGCTTATGACTTTGATATAGAGTTTTTCAAAGGTAAGAAAAATGTGGTGGTTGATGCTTTACCTTAGAGATCTCACTTATGTGCTCTAGTAGAGGTTTCAGGAGATTGGAGAGATTAAATTGCAGTGGAGTATGCACGAGATGATTGGGCTTCTAGGATAGTTATAGGTACCATTCAAGATGACAGGTATGTGGTGTTGGATGGGTTGATCAGATTTTAGGATAGGGTTTATTTGATCCCTACATCACATTTTAGAGAGGAGATTATGAGGGCATTTCATGATGCATCTACGGTTGGGCATCCAAGGGTCTTCAAGACCTATAGGTAGATCCAAGAGTAATTATCATGGAGAGGGCCCAAGGATGATGTTTAGAAGTATGTCAAGGAGTGTGAAGTTTGTCAATAGAATAAGGGAGAGCATATATTTCTTGTAGGTTTACTACAACCCTTTCCTATTTTGAATAGGAAATGGGAAAGTATTTCTATGGGCTACATCACTAGTTTACCATGAGTGTAGGGAAGCTATTGTATTTATGTGGTGGTATTCAGATTAACAAAGTTTTCTCACTTCTTTGCTATTCCTTCTACTTATAAAGCAACATAGGTTGTAGATTTATTCTTCCAAGATGTCCTTAGGTTGCACGAGATACCAAGATTTATTGTTAGTGATAGGGATAGCAAGATCATGAGTGCCTTTTAGCAAGAGTTGTTTAGGTTGTGCAATACATATCTTACACCTAGTATAGATGGGCATACATAAATAGTAATTAAATGGATGGAAGGCTATTTGTGGAACTATGTGACTACAGAATAGAGTGTGGGTCAAGTGGTCATACATGAGGGAGTATTGTTACAATACCACATATCACATGACCATCAAGATGACTCCATTTATGGCATTGTATGGGTATGAACCACCTAGCTTCATGGATTTAGTTTTGGGGAACATCTGAGTGCCCAAAGCCAAAGACCTATTGCAGGACAATTAGCATATCTTGAGAGCACTCAAGGAGAACATACAACAGGCTCAAAATCAACAGAAGTTGTATACTAATCAACATAGGGTAGAGCACAATTTTGAGGTAGGGGATATGGTGTATTTGAGGCTACAACCATATATGAAGTCATTGCTCAAGAGGAGTAGAGAAGAGAAGCAAAAGCCTACATTTTATGGGCCCTACAGGGTGATTCGCAGAGTGGGAGAAGTCACCTATGAGATTGAGCTTCCACAAGGCAAATAGGTGCACAATGTAGTTCAAGGCTTATGAAAGCCATTGGTTAGAGTGTATTTTCTTCTATAGATTTACCCCTTTTGGATGAGGAGGGGAAGCTCATGTTAGTACCTGAGGCTATTCTAAACACCCAAGAGAAGAAACTCAGAACTAGGATAGTGACAGAGTATTTGGTTAGATGGAAAGACTTGCTAGAGGAGGATGCTACATAGGAGAGTGAGCAAGTTATTAAGTAGGCTAGACAAAGATTGCTTGAGGACAAGCAATTTCAAGTGGGGTAGACTATAATGTCCCCACTTTAGCAGTCGACTAAGCATGTGTGTGTTAGCCTAGTTCTACATGGTCCTGAGGGATAAAAAAGGGTTTAAAGGTATCTTAGAGTGTTTTGGTCTAGTCATCTCTAGTTTGGGCCAAAAAAAGTTGATTTATTCAGTTTCAGCCATACTCACTATTTTTAGTAAGTCAACAAGACACATGGGAGGCTAGTTTTGGTGATTGAATTTGATGCTCCATGGTGAGAGCTTTCTGATGAGCTATCACTCGTGCTATTTAGAGTTTGAGAGCTAAAATATTTTTTTGCCTAAAGTATTATTAACGTAACAATTAATTTAGTTGTAAAATATTAAAGTGTTACTTTAATATTAAATTTTATGGGGATGTGTGCAAATCAAAGGGGTACCTAAGGGAGACATAAGTGGTTACTTTAATATGTTTTATATTACACATATTTTATCCCACATTGCTCATGTGAATGGAATGGACCCTTGGAGAAGAATAAAAGGGAGCGTTAATGGCTTCATTCGGTAGGTGGAATATGAGAATAAAATTGATGTGTGAGTTGCAGATCTATTCTTGACATTAGAGGATGTCTATCCTCTCTTGTGACATTCTAGACGACATTCCCTTAGTATTTGGCCTTTGAATTTCATTGCTATCGACTTCATTAATAGGTAGATTGGGCGCATTTCCAACTACAGGCGGATTGGGTGTTTGCTCATATCATTCTCGCTTCTTGTCCAATGCTTATGCCATTGTGAAGGGATGATTTTATGAGGGTCTTGGACTGATTGAAGGCATATTTTATTGTAGCAGCACTGTAGCATGACATTATTCGTATTTTGTAGCAGCAAGATGGGAAGTCATTACTAGAAAATTATGTTATAATGCTGGAGTAATTAGTGAGTTGAAAAGTCTACTATGTATTTGATTTTATTAGTTGAAAATTAATATTATTTCAGCTGTAGTTCAATCTTTAGTTTGCATATTATTATAAATTCCTTCTTGTTCATGTTATGTGGTTTCAAATCTATGCAAAGACATAAAAACAAACAAACATTTTATTTTCGGAGCCATAAAAGGGTTTAAACATTTAATAGAGAAATTAAGAGTTGGATGCAAATTATTTGACTAAATTCCTATCAGCAGTTGGTTCAGTTTTTGGGCAATTCTAGGGTGTCCATTACATAATTTTTTAATTAGGAAAATACCTCAAGAGCCAAGAGTAAAAGTTTTCTATGATGAAAATCCATAAAATAATAATGACCTAGAAACTCTATCATGAGAATTTGCATTCCAAGTCCACAATTTTTGAAATCGCTTTATCATAAAGCCATTCTATTTATTACATTGAAGAATATTTTCATTTTATTATCCCATGAATTTTTTTCTCACATCTAAAGATGAATAATACATGTTATAATCATTTTTTTTAAGAGCGAGGGAAAAATAATAGAAAATATAATGATATTTGTTAGCAAAAATACACACATTAGAATTTTTTTCTATTGGATATAATTAACTAGTCTGATACATCATATAAATATCATGATACTTATCATAGTTTATGGAAACCATTCTAAGTACATTGATCTATGGTCTATTTAGATCATCCATATAACATTAGACCAATCAAAACATAGAAAGAACAAAAGGGATAGCTAGATATAGTTTAACTATATTTAATCTTCAAACCAAGCTACCCATGGAAGAGGGCATTTTGACCATTTGAGCCTAAGAGTACTATCTATGATCATATTCATTAGAGCTTTCCATGGTAGGTTTGGAGCACATGAAACATCACTAAACATAAGACATGGAGATCTTCCATCATTGATTTTAGGAACATTCTTTGTAACTACCACCAGATTATGTATGTCAATATCCTTGGCCAACTTGGAGCACATGAAACATCACTAAACATAAGACATGGAGATCTTCCATCATTGATTTTAGGAACATTCTTTGTAACTACCACCAGATTATGTATGTCAATATCCTTGGCCAACTTGTTAATGATGTTACTTAGCCTTGATCTTCTCTCCTCGAGTTTGGTAGCTTTAACAAGCTGGGCCTAGTTTGCTACATGAGGTTGACTATTTAGTTCATTGACCTCCTTTCTTAATTTAATATGATCAAACATCTCTTTTATAGTGCAGTCAGAGTTAAGGGCTTCATTATCTTTTGTTTTCACTTCATTTTTGACCCCTTATTCTTTGAGGATCTTGGTGCATGCATTGGTGACATTTAATAGTTTCTTCTCTTCACTTTGTAGCTAAGAGTGACCTACAAACAAATTTTTTGCACAGTGAGTCTCCACAAAGACTCAATAAGGATTCTAAACTAAACCTAACTTTAAATATGTCATCATTCCTAATATGTCAAATAAACCAAAGTAGATAAGAGGAAATAATAGCCCAGAACAGGTTAAGTTGCTTGGGGAGTCTAGGAAGGTGACCAACAAAGGCTTGGAAGATATGAATGTCAGAGCCCATAGGGATAGCGAACCAGCTCCAAACCTCCTTGGAAAAATTATAATCAGAAAAAAGGTGAAGGATAGATTCAGGATATGAGCAGATAATACAAGGGTAAGGTTCACCATCCAATTTGGTTAAGGGCAATGTATGGAGCAAAGCCTTCTAGAGGAAACAATGAGCCTTACCCTTGTACTATCTACTAATATTTGATAAAACTATATCTATTATCACAAATATTATCTTCAATTTGAACAAAAACCTTAAATCATAAGCATATAACTATTGTACAATAATACATTATAGAATATTAGTGTCCTTCTATTTATATCTATCTCATATTAAATATAATACTAAATTAAAGTATTTCATCATTATAATATAGAAACATTTCATAGTTTTATTAACTCAATATTAATTTTGTCAGAAACCAAAATATTCAACTAATTAAACAATCTTCAAACATTACACTATACAATAATACTATATTGTACAAGAATATGATATAAAATAAAATAATTTTACTCAACATAATTCTATTGTACCAACATCTTATATAATTATTTTAAAATACTTAGAAGCCAATATAAGATTAATTTTAAATATTTCAAAAAATATTGTATTGTAATTTAAGATATATTCTTTTGATAAATGCAAACTATATATAAACACTTTCATACTTTCATTATGTATTAGAATTAAGCAAACTAATTGATATCATTATGTATTAGAATTAAAAAAAATAATTGATATGATTTAACAATTTGTTTTTGATGGAGATCCTCCATGAAATATATGTTGCTAAGAGCCAAGGACTAAAGAGTATCCATTCTGCCATATTCGCCCTGGGCAATGATCTTGGCCTCATCTATTTTCAACATCAGAACCATGCCCTCGACAAGACCTGATCCCTAGTGGACTCTTTAAGAACCTTTCAACTTCACTGGTAGACCAAGAGCCTATTGATGATTTAGCTATTTTTAGTTAAAGATTATCATTTTAATTTATATTTTATATTGATAAATTTTGTAAGACTAATTTAAAAAAAATTAAACATTTTATAGAAAGTCTTATTCTTCACTACAATATACATACATGATTCACATAATTACATATAAAAACCATTTCTACATATTTGAAGGCTTAGCATATATTTAAGGGTCCAATTGAAAAATAGAATATAAATTTAGAATGGGAATGAGAATGAAGAATAGGAATAGAAAATGACAATTCTAGTCCTGTTTAATTCACCTGGAATTCGATTGAGAATATGTTAATCCTTTGTTTGGTTGTAAAAAAAACAAATTGGAATAAGGTTAAGTTTATATTTTATATTTTTTCCTTTTGTTTTAATTTTTTAATTTTTGATTTTTTTTCAATAATTGTAAAAAAAAGTATTTTATTTATTTATTTATTTTTTTCAGCATTACAATATTGAGCATATAAATGAGGTTACGTTTAAACTCTACTATTAGATTTATATTACCCATTTCCTGCTCATATATAACAATTTTCTTATTCTTTTGAAAAAAGTACCAAAAATACCATTTGCTCATATATAACAATTTTCATTTTCTTTTGAAAAAAGTACCAAAAATACCCACTGTATCTGAAATGGTTAACTAATCCAAGCTTACTGCTTGATGCTTGTCACACCCAACGGTCAGATGCAACTCGAAGTGCAACGACTTGATGCTTCTCCGGCCTTCCTGGTCGCTGAGAAAGCCCTTTGGTGTAATCGTCATTTTAACGAGTGAGTGGATTGACAAATTTGGAAGATGCTGATTATGAATACCAAAGTATATAAAAATTAGCGCACCAACGGACGCAGCGCCGAGGGTTTTCCAGGAGAGGAGCGGAAGTACATCCGCCTGAATGTAGGACGCATCATAAGTAGAGTAATATTCTCTGATATTCTTTGTAGGTCGACGAAGTATTGGTCTCTCTTTTATTTCGACCAACAAGACTGCCGTTCTTAAACGTCGGCAAAGTAGCGTGCTTAAGCTTCTTACCACGTTGTATAACACCTTCAGTTACAGTTGTATCATATGGCCCATTGACCATACAACTTCTTTAACATGACACTTGAAAAATTAGAGGATTTTTTAAGTGTCGCAAATTATTGTGTTCATATCAAGATTTAATAAGAATAGAACTTTAATATAAATTATTTGATTCATAATTCGTTAGTTGTGGTTTATAAGGATTTAACTTTTTAGTCCTATCTATTTATATGTAGAGACTTATAGTTTTCAATTTACTATTTCTTATTAATCCTTGCTTTGGTAGTTGTGAAGATTGTGAAAAAAATTCATTTATATTATTGTGCTCTAAATTTTGTCATTAAATGAAATTTATAAATTCAAATTTTTGCTATTTGATTGGACGAGGCCATTTTTCCACGCAGTCTTTTTCATTTTCTTGTGTAGAAATTTAAGTGAAAAAGAGGTTAGACATTTGGAAAAGTTAAGAAACATGTCATTTTGGAGGTTTTGTGTGGCATTATGGTATATGCTTGATGACATATGTAATCTACCTCCTCACAATTATGCACGTCACTACTATTTTGTGAAATGGATCTGTGTACTTGAACTTGCCATTAAATCGGGTTGAACCTTCTGTAATTTTGAGCTTTAGTATGTGATTATTTTTATTTAAAAAATATTTGACTATTTCTTGTAGAAAAAAAATTGAAATGGTGATTCCTAAGTTGAGAACTATTGTTGCTAATTTGTTTATTTTCATTAATTTGGAAGATAAGCTACAAAAGCTTTGAAAAACTACTGTGGTGGAGGTAGATTATATTTTGATTTAACTTGATTTGATTTACAGGAATGGCTCACTGTCTGTGCTTAGATATTCCAATATCTAACGTCCTCTATTGCGATGAATATAGCAAAGCCCGTATTGAGAGAAAATACCAATTCCAATGTGGATGGGATGTACAAAGCCCATAGTTCATCTCATGATCTAGAAGGCTTCCATCTTCCAAAATCTTTGATTTTTTATTTACTAGGTTAACATCGCAAGACACAATCCTAGATATCTTTCTAGGAGCATTAAATAGGTTAGCTTTTGACCCTAAAAGCTAGCTATAAAAAAATTGTAATGTTATAGGAGAAGAAGAATCTCATCTTGAAAAGAGACCATAACATGTTACTTACCTTAAAAAAATCAGAAAAGCCTCCCATAGAAGGTTTCATCCCTTCATGGAGTTGCATACTATAGTAAACAAAAGACTGTATAGATGATAATCCTCTAGCCCAACAATGAGTCATATACCCACTTGGCAATGACTAGTAGCATCTATGTTTGAGGAAATTCCTACATTGGATGGGTCAATCTAGTATTGTTCCATATATAATTTTAGGCCTCTATATAGGCTTTTTCTTGAGTGCTTTAGCAGGTTAAAGTTTAGTAAAGATAATCCTATTTTGCTCTACTACAAGGGGCTCTTGTATATCAGATTGAATTGGCTTCTTTATACCATTCATTTCTTGGTCATTCCACTCTTTGATCCATACACTCAAATCAATCTGCAATTTTCCATCCATGATGATGGAAGTCCTCCCTTTTAATAGATTATGACTCTTTATTTTTTCATCTTTTTTCCATGTTTAATTTCCAAATACAGTCCATTTTTGTAAAGGTAGTGGAACAAACTAAGGATTGAATATGAATGCCTCAAAAACCTACTTCTGAGAATAATTATTCATTCATAGGAGTTTTAACAATGAAAAATCTTAAATGAACTAGCTATGAAAATCATTTTCTGCTTGAGATTTTTGTGAAATATTTTCTTGCAATCCCATAGTATATACATAGATAAACTAGCTCTTCTAAGAGATAGCTGGTAGATTTTTTATTTTCTTCCCAAAATTTCTATCCGCTTATTTCATTTTATAGGCATGCATCTACCACAAAGAGAACAATAGAAAATAATAATCACACAAATAAAAATGCAACCCTCACTACAAGTTACAGGTACGCTACTTAGAAAGAAATTTTTGTTTATTAGTTCTATATGAACTAAACTTAGTTAGAATGTTCATATACTTATTATATGACAAATATAAGACATTAAGGAAAACATATTGTAAATTTTTCCTAATAATATATTTGATTAATATGGATAACGTTGAACAATTGCATTTCCATCATGTTGTAATTTAGGTTTTCCCTTTGCATGCTAATCCTTTCTAAACCAAGTGATTGATTTAACTCAATTTTAAGTTTGGAAAACCTGATCTATCAACAATATTATCAATCTATGTACCATATTATAAGAGGGGAGTGCCTAAAGTGTGGTTCCAAGCTGGAGTGGACTTTAATATATATGTGATAAACCATTTATGAGTGTTTTGTGACCTTTTAATCCCTCACTAACCAATGCATGTTGTGACCATGGAGTTGGTTGAACGCTATTAAAGTAATGCCTCTAGATATTTATTTCTCAAGAACACCATTATATTCAATTAGCCTAAAAACAATAATACCAATACCCACATTATTGACTGCCAGACAAGATTACATAGGTCTCGAGTTGTTCATTTATCATGCTTCCAAAGAAGCTGAATGTTTATATGACAATGTCAAATGAATGATTCTTTGACACTAGGTCCTTAATAGGAAATCATCTAGAATAACCCTGTGACCATTCTTTCTAGAAAGCTCTAAGTTTCAATTTCAAGTTGATGAAAGACTGATTGATGACAACTAGGATGCCCAAGATAACATGTTTTGGCAAACACCTTGCTCATATTAGTTCATAAACTAAGAACATTGTATCCATTGAACATTGTATCCCCTATTTCATAAACTAAGAACATGTATTCACAAGAAACTTAAGTATTATGAAGTGAAAGTCTTTGACTTTAAAAAAAAAAATACTCTATATCCCTGATACCCAAAAATGTTTATATATAAAATTCAATAAAATAGTTAATTTTTTTTTTTTAAATGGAAAACTTTGGCAAATATATGAAAAAAATCATAGTAGATGATCGGTTATCAAAATAAAAATGGAAACCCTAGGACATTACAGTGTGCAAGGCTAATTTAGAGAACCACATCAAACCACTTCCTTAGGCCAATCAAGATTTGATTAATTCAAACTAAGCTATCAAGATTGTGAATAAATTTTCCATCTTCGAGAATTTGGTGGAGAAGGAAAGATAGAACTGACATAATCATCACGAGGCAATTTCTCTACAGCAAGCAACAAATGGAAGGTTAGTCTTGCCAAAGATTACCTAGGTTGAATTCCCCCACAATGCCTTAGGATTGATAGATAACTTTCGACCTCAACCAATTTTCACCATTGAAAGTTTGGATAGTCAATTTAGGCTTTTTAACCTTACAAAGTATGCTCACCCCATTTTCTATAAGCCTCCCCCATATCCAGTAGGGTTTGATACAATAGCATCCTCTACTCCAATCCACTCCAATAGGTTAAGATACGATGCATCCCCTACTAATTCACATCCTTGCCCTTATATCCCTCTGCATCATTGATCAGTGGTTGAGGTTCTTGTGGATCCACCAAACTCTCAGGGACATCTAGGGTCTCAGATACCTCCAAATACTGAAGATAAATCCATCTTTCTCTCCAATAAGGAAATCAAAGACATATGGTCTAATTGTCAAAAAGTTGGAATCTTTGCTGTATGGAGTGACCCTAAGAAAGATTTATTTTATTTTTCAAATTGGGTAGAAGAAAACTACGAAGAATAGGTAAGTATCTCTCACTTTTCAGATAGAATCCTATATTTTTATTGTATGGATGAATCTATTAAATAAGAGCTTATTTGTGTGTCTGAATGTTTTTTCAATGGTCATGCTGTTAATTTTGTAGAATGGCATCCAAATTTTAGAGTAGAAGGGTTAGATATTATGTGTCCAACTTAGAGATTCTTAGATTCTTATCCAAATATAGATTCTTAGATCTTTAAGGTATGATTTGGGAGAACTCATAGGCATAGATTCCTCCTTTCAGTCTTGCAATAATGTGAAATTGCTAATTAGAACCAAGTTTAATCAACCATTCCAAATGCATAGGAAGGTGATAACAAATAGAGCATCATATGATTTAAATCTGCAAATTTTTGAGGGAAAAATATCAGAAATTATAAAAATAGATGAAAATAGAAAAATCAGATTCAAAACCTTGCCTCTCACTTTAGACTTTCACAACAAGTTTCCCTGGATAAGAATCTAGAAAAAGAAATTGAGACAAAGGTTGTCAGATCTGAACACTTCTACATGTTTTATGGAAAAAGTGAGATTCAAATAGATCTTCTGGGTAATGAAAGGACTGGCATTGAAAGGAGTAAGAACATTTCAGAAGCTAAAGTAAGACTCAAATCAATCATAGTGGATGATCATAAGAAGAATCCATAATTGAAACAAGGCAAGAATTCAACAGTAATACGAATATCTAAAAGAAAGCAAGAAGTTTCAAAGAGCACTCTAAGGTAGAATAAGTCATCATATGAAGGCAACGATTTGGAATCTAGTATGATTAATCTACAATGCGCTCAAGAGCAGGTGGCATCCAGTGAAAGGGGAATGAATTTATCTAGTTCCATTGACACTAAAAAACAAGAATTGAATATTTTCCCTAGCACAGATTCTATGGATAAAAACATAAATCTTACAGGTGAGGAAGACCTAGAAAAAATGATACTAACATCTCAGCAAACCAAGGCATCATGGGATATTGGAAAATACAATATAGAGGATATATAAAGTTCCTTATTATTTGAATCAAATTCAAATAGAGGAGAAATTCACAAAACCCTAGAAGAAGTGATTAAAATGGAACAATGTCAGTTGCAAGTTTCAAAGGACAGGAATATAACTCCTAATAAAGAAGTTTCTAAAAGATCATCCAAGTTTTGGCAGACTCCAACAGCTTCTGGTGGTTCACCATTTACTCCAGTTGGCAATCAAAATGATGTGGACTGCAATATAAAGAGAGCAGAAAGCTCCCTGCTAAAAGAGTTACATAATTTCTTAAATAAGGATATTGTTATGGATCCAAATTTGGAAAGTCAAAAATTAGAAGCTGAGTGTTTTGATCAATTAACTGATGATCTAGTTCAAGCATTCTGCTTTGGCAATATTGATAATGATACAGAAAATCAAAAGGAAGATTTAATTCAGAGAATTCTTAAATTAGGATGTAATAACTACACATGTGAAGACTTAAGAATAGATCTATTGAACATTGAGGCTGAGGATATTAACAAGGTTCAAATTCAGACAAGTGGACATGCAAAGATTAGAGAGCAAAAAGATAAAGGGGTTGGTAAAAATAACATGGAGGGTTTAGATTTAGAAGCTGGATATCAACCAAGTATAATAAATTAGATCATAAGAGAACTCAAAATTGATGATATGGAAGGAAAGGTCAATAATAAGATTATTATTCCTTAGAACACAGAAAAAGACTTAGAGCATCTAGGGATTCAGATGAATCAGGAAGGTTTGAGCTCACCCAAATATGGCAAAGTGAAAGGTAAAAGAGGTAGAAGATCTTTGAAGGAACTCAGGGAGGTAGATGGTTTGAGTAGAGAACAAAAAAAGATAGATCATTTACTTAACACTAGGAAGGGGAAGAGCCTTCCCAAGGAGCCATGAGGATTACTACATGGAATGCTAGAGGCTTAAATAACCCTAGCAAAAAAATGTTACTAAAACAAAATCTTAAATTATTTGAGTTAGAAATGATTTTAGTACATGAAACTAAGTTAAATAAGGTAGAAGGAATGAAATTAGATAAAATGCTATGTCTATGGGGTTCCATCTTTCAAGAGTCAGTAGGTGCTTCAGGGGGTCTAGGAATCTCTTGGGACCCTAGGAAGGTTTCCATAGAATATCTAAAGCATAGTAATTATTGGATCAATGTTAGTGTCCAGAGTCTAAAATCAAATCTTTAGTTTATATTAATTAATATCTATGGTTTGATTAGTTATTTGGGGAAAAAAACTGGTTGGGAAGAATTAAGTACTTTTATGAATAACTTTAAGGATAGACCTTTCTTAGTAGGAGGAGATTTTAATACTATTCTAAATCTATCTAAAAAAGTAGGTGGTATTCAACATCTCTCGCAATCATCTTTGGATTTTAAAGTATGGTGTGA
This sequence comes from Cupressus sempervirens, assembly GCA_028749045.1. Taxonomy (NCBI): domain Eukaryota; kingdom Viridiplantae; phylum Streptophyta; class Pinopsida; order Cupressales; family Cupressaceae; genus Cupressus; species Cupressus sempervirens. Next base: position 123,888,049 of record CM053785.1, on the reverse strand, counting down.
TAACCATAACTTGATTGACATTCCAATCAATAATGGGAATTTTACATGGAATAATAGGAGGAAATTTTTTGCGTACATTGCTGAAAAATTAGATAGGTTTTTCATTAAAGGTGATTTGGATGCTAATAATTTTAATTTCCAATCTTCCATTTTGCCAATTGCTAGGTCTAATCATTACCTAGTTCGATTCGAATTTATAGAGCCAATGAAACTTGCTAGGAATCCATTTAAATGAGGAAAAATGTGGTTCCTAGATGCTAATTTTATCAAGAACATTAAAGAATGGTGGGTACAAGATAATTTTGAAGGCTCCAAGGTGTTTATTTTCATCTCTAAAATGGGAGATGCTGAAAGAATAGATTCTCAGATGGAATAAAGAACATTTCAACATCTTTAAAGAAAAAATAGATATAGAAGATAAACTAAGATCTTAATTTTAGAAGTAATTAAGAAAGGTATGAACAATGATAGTTATCTATTAGAAAAAGAATTACTCACCAAACAAGAGGATATATTATCTAAAGAGGAAATTTTTTGGAGACAGAAATCGAGAGAGAAGTGGTTGGATGAGGGGGATCAAAATACAAAATTCTTTCACAATTCCACCCTATATAATAGATCAAAGAGTAGAATAACCAATATTAAAAACCACTTGGGTATATAGACTGAGAAACCAAGTGAAATTGTGGATACCTTTGTAGCACACTTCTAGGAAATATTAAATAATTATGAAGGGTCCAATAGAGAGGCACACGCTAAATTACTCAAATTTATCCCTAAATTAATTACACCGAAGCATAATAAGGTTTTAAATAAACCTATAGCCATGGAAGAAGTTAGGTTAGTAGTTTTTAATATGAATCCAGATAAATCTCTAGGCCCTGATGGTTTTCAAGCCTTCTTTTTCCAAAAATGTTGGGATATTATCGGTGAAGACCTCAGGAGAGCTATTGAAGCTTTGAGGAATGGTGGAGCTCTATTATCAAAAATCAATTACTCCTTTCTTACTGTAATTCCAAAAAAGACTGAGCCTGAGACCGCTGGGGATTTTTGGCCTATCGCTCTTTGTAACATGGTTTATAAGATTTTTTCCAAGATACTAGCAAATAGGCTTAAGGGTTTTCCTCCTGAAGTTAATTTCTGAAGAACAATCAGGTTTTGTCCTAGGAGATCCATTCTTGATGGCATTCTTACTATTCAAGAAATGATTCACTTTGCTTGCAAGAGAAAAGAGGCATGCATTTTCCTGAAACTAGATATTCAAAAAGCTTATGACATGGTTGATTGACAATTCCTTTGTAAGGTTCTTGAAGCTTTCAAGTTCTCTTAGCAATGGATTAATCTTATTTTTAAATTTATTTCTACTCCTAAAATTTTAGTACTTATCAATGGGACACCAAAAGGTTTTTTTGAAATATCAAGGGGTATCAGACAAGGACATCCGTTATCTCCTTCCCTCTATATCATTATGGCGGAGGCCTTTGGGAGAGCTGTGTCAAATGCCTACAACAATAAAAAAAAATCCAGTATTACCATTACTAGGAACATGCCCAATATCATACATCAACAATATGCAAATGATACTATTCTACCTAGAAAAGTATAGCTTTAGAGGCATTGGGTCTAAAAGCCATCATTAAATCATATATGGTGGCATCAGGCCAAAAAGTAAATGAGCTCAAATCTGAGATCTATTTCTTGAATACTAAAAAAGGAATGGAAGATCAGATTTGTAAGATCATGGGATATAAAAAGGGTGTCATGGGAGATCTAGAAGGAGAGGAATAGATTCATTTTTAAAGATTTCAAAATGAAACTAGAAGAGTTATTATTAAAAATTGAGACTAGCATAGTGGAAGTAACTAACTCCCACCTCAAAAACTCTAGGAAAGAAGAAGGATCTTTCTCTATTTGGGATGGTCTCATGAAGAAGAACTAGAGAAACTTGATTAATCCTCCTTTGGTATACTTCAAGGAAAGCAAGGAGGCTAGGGAAAGGTGCAAATGAGCTCCTCCTTCGAAAGGATGCTATAAACTCAATTTTGATGGTGCAGCTAGATGCAATCTAGGTATGACAGGAATTGACTATATCATTAATGATGATATACACAAATGGATTTTTAAAAAAGTTGTCTATTCTTCCTACTTCCAACAATATGGTAGAATTAGAAGCCTTGGAAAAAGGTTTTCATTTATGTCATGAGTTAGGGTTGACAAGAGTCATCATAGAAGGTGACTCTCAGATCATCTTAAACATGGTCAGGAAATGTGCTACCCCTAATTGGGTCCTCAATTCTAAGCTAGGTGAAGTTCTCAATCTCCTAGACTAGTTCGTTGATAGTTAGATCTGTCACATATTCTGAGAAGGTAATAAGAAGGTAGATTATCTAGTGAACAAAGGAGTTGATGATGTTAATTTCTAGGTCTATAATGATGCATAATTTTTTCATTTAATAGTTATTACCTCCCTCCTAGGTCTCATCATTAATCCTCTTCCTTATTGATTTATTTAGTTTTCTACCCTTTAGGTTTTTATTTCTATCATTTTAGCATATTGCTAATTTGATTGTCCATCTCTCATGGAGGTGTCTTTATTTAGGTTAAAGTCTACCAACTATGTTGGTTTTATTATTTTTATTATCGATCTTTGTTTAAGACTTTAATGATTACCTTCTTCTGCTCATCATTATGATACGTGGTGTCATTTACATTTTCATTTATCTTTGGTCTGTTTTCATGGATTTTAGTTTATGGCTATCTCATTATACCATTTATGTCTTTCCCATGATTTGGATTGTTGGTGTTATCATTATATGAGGTCATGCTAGTCTGGGCTTCTAGACTCTTCATTTGGTCTTGTTTTACTGTAGGTGTCATTTTCCTTGACCATTGTTTGGCTTGATATTTTTTGCAAAATGGACTCCAATATCTATGTCTTCCATACAAAGGAGGCTTGCACCATGGCATTTTGTGACAATGTCAAACCGGAGCGTTAGAGCAGAATTCTAAAACTGATGGACGACATGACAAGGATTTCCATGAGCAGAGCTATTGGTGAAGGAGTCTTCAATTACTGATTTACATGGAGGACGAATAGTGATATAATAGGCTCTTTTATGGGATGTATGGCAACAACCAGGGTGGAGCCTAGGGCCATCATCTAGCTTTGTTGCAATATTTATGATCCTACCTTGAGGAAGGGTCTCGAACAAGCTATCCGTAACATTGATGATAAGTTGTGCATTCCTTTTCCAGAGAAATATATGGATCTTCCACTGGGGTCTCCAAAGTTGGAAGTTGCCTATCACCATCCTTCTCTGATCATTCGTGAGAGCCTAGCCTTCTACAAGGAATGGCCCAAGATGGAGGCCATCATCCAATTCCTTCTCTAATGGAGTGGTATCATGGAGGAGGAGAACATAATATGGTTATCAAACTCCCTTAATGCTTTTAATGCATATATACAGCCCAGGGTAGTTTTTGACAACCTTGAAGCCCTAAATTTTTGTACTCCAAACTTGAAGAAGACTAGTAGGGTTAAGTGCAATTTTGAGTTTCCCCCTAAATTTCATGTAGAAAATCCAAATGACATCTTTGAAGTCATTATGGTATACTAGAAATAAGGTTCTCTTGGAGGCACAGCTAGATATTACATTTTGTTTTGGTAATCGGTTAGGCTGATATGAAATTAGGTTGTGCTTTTTGGATTAGTAACCTTATAACCCTATAATGGGTTTTTTGTACTGGACTATGTAATATACAATTGCTATTGACTTTAGCTATAATACCATGCTTTGGTTTTTTGTAATACTTTTTACAGTCGTATGAAGAATTTAATAACTCCTTTAATTTATATATAGTAATGGACCAATTATGATAATAATATTAAGATTAGTTATTACATTTCTATTTGGTAGCTCTAGTTTTGGAGGTCCTCAAGGCATGTATCTTTTGCTTATTTAATTTATTTGCAAATATGATTTATCTGTAGTTGAGATATATGGTTGGCATTATGGAAACTGGTGTATGGTGTGAATTTGGATTACACTATTTTGAGGTTATTTTCTTACTATTGATATCTTGATGTTTGCTTAATTATATTATCATATTTGGTTTTAGTATTTCTTGCATAATATCTCAGCTAAGTTTATAGTCAGAAAATTATGGATATCCAAATCCAATTCTCGAATAGCATCTGGTTTAAGGTTTTATGTTCTCATAAGGATCGGGTACCCAATTTCTCTAGTGTTAACGAGGAGCTATATGCAATCTTAGATTATGTTTGGAGGTTTTTCTCCATTTTTGGCTTGTTTCGAAGGTAGCACTTTGTGTTGTTTGATATTATTTCCATGTGGTGTGAATTTTGGGGCCATAGGGATGGTAGCTGCAAAACTTTCCCTCTCTATTTTGTGACATTCCTCCCATCCAACAATTGAATTTATTTGTGATAGTTCCCTCTATTAAAGGGTATTATGTAGATATGTTTTAGTATTAGTTTATAATATTGAGCTATGGTTTATTTCAATTTATATGATGCTCAATTTGTCAGTTATATACTCTACTTTCTTTACTGACTAATCCTTCATATACAATTAGCTTACAAGAAGTTTATTGTATGCAGTAAGGCCTCTTTTTCTGATGGATAGCTTAGGATAGGCAAGTAGTTTTATTGAGATGGTCTGAATATGGATAGCTAAACATGGTGGTGGCTATGTGCCCTCCTTTTTTGAATTTTGATACTCCTTTTGTTTGGGAAGACTATTAAGTTATTTAGACTAATCAAATGTTGTTTGGAGTTTCAACTAAACTTGATGGAATTTTGTAATTAAGTTGAATTTTATATTTAGCTCTTGTTTCTCTTTTGTATTCTATGTAAGGCAATCAGGTAGATTTTAATATTCTTCTTTAATTAGTTACTTAATATAGGCCTAATTTTATTAATACTACGATAAGCTTAGGAGAGTGTAAATACATCTTTTGGATCCTCCTACATTTATTTTAATTATAATGGTTCTAACAATATTAATACGGTGCTAGATAGTCTTAAGAATATCATAATATCAATTATTAACCAGTTTACTTGTAAGATAGATAGTTAGGGATGATCGTATGTGGCTTCCATGCATGAATGATAAAGAAAGTATTGGAATCCTTGCCAAGAGGTCTTTGGAAACTTCAAAGAGCTATGTGCTTAAATTTTCATTCATTGTAATGTTTGAATAAGAATATTCTGACCGGGGTATACCCCTTTTATGCTGTAATAATAAAGGACCATGGCCCGACCTAGACTGGAGGTTTTCTTTCCACGTTCTTTCCTACCAGTGCCCATTTGAATGGAGGAATGCTATTATATTTTAATTTTATTAGTATTAATCAATTATCATGGCCTCTGTCATTTACCAATAAAAATAAAAATGTTTATATATATGTATGAAAATGTTAATGTGAAAATAAATTGGAATATATATATATATATATATATATATATATATATATATATATATATATATATATATATATATATATATATATATATATATATATATATATATATATATATATATATATATATATATATATATATTCCAATTTATTTTCACATTAACATTTTGATACAAAAATTAGGTCATTAAGTTTTTATTAGACATTCTATTTTTAGAATTGAATGTAGAGGGTAGTCTCCTAAAATATACAACCTCTACAGTTTTCACTGTAATGATATATATCATCTCATTAGAATTTTTATCTCAAGTATTTTCCTGAGATAAGCCTAGAAATGCATAATAAATATTCTTCCAAGTGTAGTTCATGTTTTCTAATTTTGTAATACATGTACATATTTATCCTTGTCCACACACAATTTTGAGTTAACTTCCTACATTAACGTCCTTCATTGGAGTTCTTCAATAAAGATATAGTAACAATTTTTTAAAATGATCTAATCATAGAATATAGAGAATTTATACAAACTAATCACGTGCCTTAGAATTATAATCTATATCATAACATAGTTAATTATATAAAAAATATTATAGTGATATGTTGATGTTTCATATCTACATTGCTTTATTACAATGAGGACATTTACTCATAAAATCAAAAGAATTTTGCATCTCTACATCATATCTATAATATAGTGATACCAATGGTTTTGCAAGGTCTTGAAATAGGTACCAAAATCACAAGAAAGATCTTCTACCATCATTTATTATAGTAAGCTTTTCTTGTTTAGATTGCTTAACAATATCACAGGTTAATGACCTAGTTCATAATCAAAGGTCAAGCTCCATAGTATTTACTCAATACATACATACATACATACATGTTGGTTCCTGCAAAAAATTCTCTACTAGTGTAGGCTACATATTTTAGGTTTTGACATTTCAAATTCAAAGCTCTTTCATTCTCAATAATCCTAACTTGTCTCTAAATATAACTCCATGCATCATAAAGAATTTCCCAAATCCTCTAATTAACCTTTCCACTCCACAACTTTCCCACCTTCTTGCTGCCTAGAACTATGATGCCATCCCCCTGTTCTGCTTCCATGCCCTCTCAATATTGGGAGGGATGGATCCCCTCACCACCATCCCCCCTCTGGATCTTTCCCTTGACTACTTAGATTTGGAATTGGTGGTGAAATCCCTAAATAGTTGTTTTCTTCTATAGGAAGATATTGCTATCTTGGTGGATTTTGGCTCCATCCCTGACAACTACACCTACTTGGGTCCCAAACCCCTAATCGTCCCCTTGAATGATGACACTTTAGTGACATGCCCTAAACCAAATTGGCTCAAGGCTATTGTGGGTCCAAATATTCGTATGGAATTTGATGTAAAACCCACATTCTCCTCAGGTCCCACTAGACCCCAGATTTCACTCTAGATTCAGTGGTGGATTTGATCTCCTTGGGTTTTACCCTTAGCCTTGTTGGAAAGTTTGTCTCTTTCTAGCCCACGATGGACATGGTTTGAAAATGGTGCTCTACTAAATGGAAAATAATGGGTTATATTTTAATCTCTATGATGGTGAGTGCCCTTTTCCTATTTAGGTTCATGGTTGAGTTGGACTAGGATTTGATCTTGGTTGGGTCTTGGAGCTTTTGCAAACACCATCTAATGATGGCTAAGTGGAAACCAAGATTTAATCCAAAATGTGATGTATTTAGATCCACCCCAATCTAGATACACCTCCTTGGGCTCCCCTTGGAGCATTGGGATGAGTGTATTTTTAGGTGGATTGGTAACTCCTTTGGGTAGTTCATAAAAGCATACTCGATGACTTGCTCAAAGATTAAGCTTGGCTTTGCTAAGATCTATGTTAATGTGGTAATGAATAAACCCCTTCCCACCATGGTGGGTCTGAGATCTAAATGGGGTTTCTGGTTGCAATTTCTAGCCTACGAGAATGTTGTCCTCTTCTAGAAGAAGTGTAATAGCTTTGGGCATCTTTTTGTTAACTACCCAACAAATGAGAAACTCAAGAACAAGGTCTCAACCCTAGGAATTGAGGTGGTAGAAAGCTTGAAAATAGCTAAAATGGATGCTATCCTTGAAACCTTGAAAAGCATGGAACCACCTAGTTCAGGGGATGCCCAGATAAATGAAACCCCTAATATTGAGGGGAAAACCAGAACCCCTATGAAAGCCTAGGTCGAGAGGTAAGGAGAGGAAAATATAGGTAAGTTGTCTGAGGCTTTGGAGATGATTATGCATGAAGAGGGGGAAATTTTGGGTATCTAGACCCTAGATATAATGTAAGTGGGTGAGGGGTTACTAGGTAATTATATGTCTTAGATGGGAAAAGGAAATACATGCAACCCACTCCCTCATGTGGGAGCTAGTTCACTATTCAAAAATGAAACCCTTGTAGTTTCATTGCTTTGCATTATTGAAGTTCTTTCACCTACTTCGAGGGACGCAAATATTTTTAACAAGGATTTTGAATGGGTGGTCCTGAAGAGGAAGAACAAAGGAGGGAACAAAGAAGATTTTGGATTTGATGAGATAGTTGGTCAACCTCCAACTAGGATCATTCGTCAAAAGGAAACCAAAAAAAAAGATTTCTTAGGGAAAAGAGAGAACCCTGAAGAAACCCAGAGCCATAAAATATGAAGGTCATATCCTAGAAGGTGAGAGGGCTGAATAGCCCCAGGGAACAATACAAAATCAAACAAAAGATCATTGAACTCAAGGCTGATTTGATTCTTTTGCAGGAAGTTAAAATGACTACGTATGTCTTCTTGAGAGTGGCTAGTTATGTCTGGCCAAGTGCTAGCTACACCTATTGTGAGGCTAATGGTGCTTCTAGAGGGATTGCCACAATGTGGAATCCTGATAAGGCATTGGGAGTGGATATCTCTGCCAACACCCATTTTGTTGCCACTAAATTCACCAACCAGTCTGGCAACTGGTTTGTTTTCAAATTTTATGCTCCTAATACTCGTAATGGTAGGCTTTCTATTTGGGATGAGGCCACCTCTGTTGAGATAATGGGTGTTGTACACATTGCATAATACTGTTATATTTTATTATTTTATTTTATTATGTAATGTTGTGCCTAGATGGATGTGCAACATGTAAAGATTCCCATAGAATATTCTTGATGAGTTGTATTATAACATTGTGATAATATTTTGTGTAATTATTTAATATTGGGGAAAAGAATTAAATGCCCAATATTAAATTTGGGATTAGTGGGTTAAGTAGCACATGGTTTATATAATACCACTTAGTGGTTTTGTGGGACTTGCTACTATATAAGTAGCCACAAGGGTAGTTGTTGTAGAGAAAGAGTGAGAAAGGCAAGAGTCGAGCGGGACAAGGCTTGACAGGTTAGCCAAGGGAGCATTTGTGAAGGTTGTAAGCATGTCATGAGATGTGTGGATTCATGCTTGTTAACATAGTTTTCTTGGTTGTGGCTATGGCCATGAAGGCTTCCATGGTTGTATGGCAATGGTATTTTGCTGAATAAAACATGGTGATGGATGCTTTTGGAGGCTGGGTTTTTTCCCTCAATGAGGGTTTCCTAGGGTATATCTTGTGTCACATTTTGTGGGTATGTTGTCTATTCTCTTGCATGTGGATTTTAATTCTATATTATGGGTTATGTGGAAATGGTTATATTCTTTCTTGGCAAGTTTCCTTACAAGTGGTATCAGAGCTATGGTTTTATTATTGTAACCCTAGATTGAATCCATGGGAATGCATGAGAGGATAAAAGAAAGGGCAAGATATATGAGTGATTTATTATAGATCTCATGGTTGTATGAGTGATTTATTATATATATGAGTGATTTATTATAGATCTCATGGTTGTATGGAAATGGTATTTTTTTGAATAAAACATGGTGATGGATGCTTTTGGAGGCTGGGTTTTTCCCTCAATGAGGGTTTCCTAGGGTATATCTTGTGTCACATTTTGTGGGTATGTTGTCTATTCTCTTGCATGTGGATTTTAATTCTATATTATGGGTTATGTGGAAATGGTTATATTCTTTCTTGGCAAGTTTCCTTACAAGTGGTATCAGAGCTATGGTTTTATTATTGTAACCCTAGATTGAATCCATGGGAATGCATGAGAGGATAAAAGAAAGGGCAAGATATATGAGTGATTTATTATAGATCTAAGGGTTTTGAGTTTGTTTTTATGATGGGATGTTGGTAGATTTGGGCATGTGAAATTTTTTGGACAAAAGGATTTTTTGAATGTTTCATTTAAAATGAGGGTTTTGGGGGGTAGCATGTAGAAATGGCCTCCTGGGTAAAAACAGATCTCACCATTGGATCTAGGTCAACATTTTCATAAATTTTGATATATAATATGCCCTAGTTTGGCCATGTTTAGAAGAAATGAAAGAGTTTTTTGGTTTCAGCCCATGATGGCCGTCAAATTTAATCTCGTCAAAAATTTCGTCACAAGAAAAAATAAAATAATAATGAAAAATCGCAATAAAAATGGTAAAAAGATTGTCTTAGTAAAACATCCATAACTTTCTCTTAGAATATCAAATTTTAGAGTTCTTATAGGCGTTAGAAAGTTAATTCAGAGCACTACAACATGGTGTAGGTTTGGTTCTATGATTTTCAGATTTTGTCAAGTTTTAAGAGCCCAAAAGTTAGATTTTATTTATTTGGAGCATGGATTGAGGTATAACTTATGCATACAGAGTCAAATTTTGGACTTCGACTAGTCAACGAAAAGCTCTTGGAGAGCTCTACACATTGGTTTAGTTTTGGTGTAGGTTTGGCATAACTTATTTGGTGATATATTGATTTAAATAGTTTATAGATATATTTTGACTATGGTAACATTTTAAGTTTATGTCATTGGAGATTTAAGATTTGATGTCATTGTATACTCAGTTCATATTTCAGATTAGTCTCATGATGATATGGTAATTAGTGTTTGGTTCGGATATGTATGAGGACTTGTTGGATCTACAAGTTGTGCAGTGTTGTAAGTAGTCTATACTTACAGGTTGCATTTATGGCTTGGTTATGGGTTGTCTTTGCCCATTGATCTTTCATTATTGATGCATAATTAGATTGGTGGTTTGGATTTGGGTTGTCTATGCCCTAAGTCACATGATTTGCTAATTTTATTCTTCTTATAGAATGGATGAGATGTTTTTACCAAGTACAGTCATGGTGGAGAATTTTGGTTGACTATTTTATGCTTACAGGTTGGACACGTTGAGTGTTAGTTTCTCGATTCATGGATGTGATCATGGTGTCATAGATTTTGGCATGACATGATTGGATATACAGGTACATCCTTGATGTTCATTAGCTTGGATTTCTAATTTGGTTATGGTGGTATATCTTCTTGGTTGAGGATCAGGGTTATTTGGTTTCTTTTGAGGAGCTCATGATGTGCACTTTGAGTTCTTTGATGGTTTGATGCCTTGGTTGATTCTCACGGTTAGAGGATGGTTTTTCATCACTATGTCATGGATAACTTGAATACATGGTTTAGTGGGAGCTTGTGACAATGATGGGGTGATAGTACAAAATTAGTTCATGGTTTGGTTTGGATATTCATATAGGAGATGGATTTTATGATGCCATGGGAGACTTAGTACCACAATTGAGTGGGAGTTCTTGGCATTGATATATTTATTGAGTGTTTGTAGATGTTGGAGGATCATATTGCTGCAGAAGCATCTTTGACATTCGCATGGTGCACTTGTTATCTTCATGGTGTGTGAAGATGGTTAGATCTTGAGGACTCATGGAGTTCTTGGTTATCTTTATGGTGTGTGGAGATGGTTCCTCCTGGTATGTGGAGATGTTTTTCTTCATGGTGTGTGGAGATGGTTGCATCTTGAGGACTCACAGGGTTCTCGGAAAAGGTGTGGTTTATGCTTTTATTTGGCATGTTATTCTTGGTATGAGGATGGTTTCATTATTATTTTATGGTATACTCTTGATACATGTTTAGAGTTGTGACATGTTATAGTATGTTCATGTGGAAAATTTTATCTCTTTGGTTGAGATGGTTAGATCATGTTGTGATGTTTATGTTCCTGAGGCCATGGTTGGAACTTTGACATTGATCTTGGTTTAGTTTCTTGGTATTGAGTACATTGATCACAAGATGGATACTTCATGATATTGCTATGTTGCATTTGGAGTTGGCTAGGATTGATTGGTTACAGGTGCTCATGGATATTTAGAGATGGTGGTGATGCTAATTTCTCTTGGATTAGAGAAGTATTTGTTGGGATAGTTAGTGGTTTCAGTAGGAAGTCCAAGGGGCAGTCACCTGATATGGACTTGAGAGGAGATTGTTCTTAGCCGAGTCTTGGTTGGAGACTTGGGTATCTTGATGAGCATTCTCATTCCCCATTCTTGGTCTACTCGGCAGCTTGCTACTTGAGAGGTATAGCCCATTTTCTCTCTCAGTTGCATTATATTTATGCTTGTCTTTCATGGATATGGATCTTGAGCTATGGTACATGAGTTAGTTTTGGAGGGTTCATTTGAGAGATGGTTTAGCATTGGTTATCTCCATTTTCATATGTTATTATGTTGGTTGCATTTAGGAGATGGTTTTATATTGGGCATTTTCTTGGATTATGAATGGTTTATGAGTTTGATCTTCTTGTGAGAGGCTTACATCCATGATTGGTTATATGGTATGGTTTGGGTGTTTTTGAGGCTTCTTGTTAGGGTTTTATGGAGGAGATCATACTTGCACAGTTTACATCTAGAGGTGTGTGTAGAAGGACATGATATAGGTTATAATTTGCATGGTTTCTCTTGGTCTTGGTTATCTTCCTGGATGTTTGATTTCACTTACATTATATTTAAGATTGGCTAGAGATTGTGATCATTGGTTTGTGCTCATGTATGTCATGTGAGAGATGACATAGTTAGTCTTTTATCTCTTTCCTTTGTTGGTTGTGGAAAACTTGGGAGAGCATTGGAGACTTGTTATGAGAGTTGTTCTTGCAGAATATATTTTTTTATGTATTGTGGATGTCCTTGAAACTAAATGGATTCACTTCTTTGAGATGTTGTTAGTGGATTGGTTATAGATTTGACATTATCTTTTGCAGTGGGAGCTTCTTGGTATATATGTGGCAGGTATTGCTCTTGAGGCTTGTGATTGCAAGTTATGGATTGGATATGTCGGTGATATGTGATTCACTTGTCATACCTTTGGAGGTATTGATAGTTGGATGGGTTTGGCTCTTGCTATGGGTGCTATTTCAGCTATGGATATTTTGACAACTAAGGATACATGTGATTACCTTTGGATCAGGTTTTTTTTGGTTGGAATTTCAGTTGGTACAAGATTTTATGATCTTCTAATGCGACAGGTTGGGTGGTTTTCTCTTTGGATGGCTTCTATGTATGTCCAGTGGCAGTGGCATAATAGAAGGTGAGATCATTCATGTTTGAGATGCTGGATATTTTGATTTTGTTGCAGGTACTAGGATGGATCACTTGGTGTATTTTGATTCATGATGGTGGATGTGCTGGGAGGGATTGTTCCCTTGTTCATTTATGTGGCTATAGATTGACGCTATGCAACGTATACAACAAGTGGGAGATTGTTGAGATAATGCGTGTTGTACACATTGCATAATATTGTTATATTTTATTATTTTATTTTATTATGTAATGTTGTGCTTAGATGGACGTGCAACATGTAAAGATTCCCATTGAATATTCTTAATGAGTTGTATTGTAACATTGTGATAATATTTCATGTAATTATTTAATATTGGGAAAAAGAATTAAATGCCCAATATTAAATGTGGGGTCAGTGGGTTAGGTAGCACATGGTTTTAGCACATGGTTTATATAATACCACTTAGTGGTTTTGTGTGACTTGCTACTATATAAGTAGCCACAAGGGTAGTTGTTGTAGAGAAAGAGTGAGAAAGGCAAGAGTTGAGCAGGACAAGGCTTGACAGGTAAGCCAAAGGAGCATTTGTGAAGGTTGGAAGCATGGCATGGGATGTGTGGATTCATGCTTGTTCACATAGTTTTCTCTGTTGTGGCTATGACCATGAAGGCTTCCATGGTTGTATGGCAATGGTATTTTTGCTGAATAATACATGGTGATGGATGCTTTTCGAGGTTGGGTTTTTTCCCTCAATGAGGGTTTTCCAGGGTATATCTTGTGTCACATTTTTTGGGTATGTTGTCTATTCTCTTGCATGTGGATTTTAATTCCATATTTATCTCATATCTATTATAGGTTATGTGGAAATGGTTATATTCTTTCTTGCTAAGTTTCCTTACAACCTCTATGGCTAATTCTATAAGACCAAGAAATATCTTATGTATGGGGGACTTCAACACCCCTTTGTACCCCTCAGAGAAGATGGTGGGGACTGGAGGACTTCTTAGATAGTATGTAATATCTAGAGGATTTATTGAGAAGAAAAAATCTAATTGATATTGACCTCCATGGCTTGACCTTCACCTAGTCTAACAATAGACTTGGGAAAAACTTGATCTAGGTTAGGCTCAATAGGGCCCTCATCTCTATTGGATGGAATATTCTTCAATATACTAACTTGAAGGCTTATCCTAGGACCATCTCAAATTCTCCTCGACATGAAGTCTAACGAGATAATGAATTTTCAAATACAAGATTATGTAGCACTTGCATAATGATTTTAGTGACTATATTGCTCACTGGTGGAAGGTACAACCATGTTCCAAATTGCTAGAAAATTGGAGATAATCCATAAGGAGGTTAAGGTATGATGGAAATCATCATTGGGAGTTTAGCCAAAGAAAAGAAGGGCACGAAAAAGAAGCTAGTTGAGCTCCAAAATTAAATAGCACAAAGTGGAGCCTCGGTGGTGCAACCACTAGTACATTTTGACAAATATGTAACTATGTGACTAAAAAATTTAGTCACACCAGTAAAATTTTTAGTCACATGACTAAAAGTGATCACATTCTACTATTTCTTTATAGTTTACAACTATTGGTGAGTACATAAGTGACTAATCTAGTCACTAGGTATAATCACAAGATCAAGCAAATAAAAATGATTGAATAACCTACCAAATAAATGATTAAATAGATGATTGAAAAATTAATCACCTAAATAAAACATACTAAATAAATGACTAAATAGTTAGTCACTAAGAATCAATCACCCATACAAAAATAAAAAAATTAAATGTTGTACTCATTTCTAATAATATTTGATAAACTATCATTTATTTTATTATAAATTAGAAGTTCCATTTCACTAGAAATGCTTGTTCACTAATAAGATTTCACTAATTAATCATAGACTGACTAACCTACTTAGATTATGTTTAAATTTTATTCATTTTCCTACATTATTAATTATAGTATGGTTTTCTCTTTCCTATAGACTTTATTAACATATTCTTGCACACATTGTTTAAACTTATAACTCATTCTTATAATGATATTGTGTAGTTTGACATGTACATTTTCAAGGGTCTTTTGAACAACTATGGTTAGGATGTGAAATGTGTAGTATTGACGCATTTTATGTGGCTATTTAAATAAGTCACAAGTTTGATAGGAATGCCAACAAATCAAAATCAATATGTGGTTAAAGGGAAGTTGATTGTGACATGCACAAAAGATGTTTAAAAGATAGCTTTGCAACCATGGAAGTGATCATGTTGTTATAATTAATCATGATTGTGACTCATTTGACCCAAATGCATAATTTTAATTTATAGAGACACCCATATACTTACAATGATACACCAAAAACCAAAGTCATTAGAAAATACAACATTCATTATATATGGAATTCATTGAAGATTTCTATCAGTTTGCAAAACATGACATTCATTCTTGGATACTTTACATTGATTCCTACAAAAGGTTCAATGCATTCCAAAATCCTAGGTGAGTTCATAGTTGAGTAAGATTTTGAGATGATGATCTTCCGAAGCAGCCTTCAAAGTATATTACAAATATTAGGAGTTTGAAGTAGTGCCTCTTTCTTTAACTAAATTAGCTTGTATGGGAAGGTATTGTCAATTTGTCAAAAAAGACAAGAAAGGAATTCATATTTTTCCATAATGAATTTGAAGACAAGGAGACCCTCTACAACATAGCCAAATTTGAGGACATCCTCAACAATGAACTCAAATTATAATCTAAATATTTAAATTTATCAATTTTTATAAATTAATAATGGACTGAATATTTCAAATATTATGTATTAATTTATCCAACATTAATTTTTTAATTTTTTAAAAATGAAATAACAACATAAAATCATATAATTTTTTTATTTTTTATATTCTTATTTTTAATCTATAGTCCCTTTCCTATTAATTAAATATTAAATTAGATCAAACAAAAAAAGTATAAATATTTTAAAATTTTTTTACAACAAAAAAAATCATTGACATCCTCTTTTTAAATTATAATAATTTTTTTATCAAATAATTTTTGAATAAAATGAAAGATTAGAAATAACTCTTTTACTTTTTTTACATCATATTCTTTTATTTCTCAAATTCACATTGAGAGGGAAATAAAGAAAATGAGGGAAGACAAATAGCATTTGAAAAAGCCAACATTGAGTTCAAAGGGAGTTCATAGAGAAAATCCTAATAAGAGAATCAAGAGGAAATCAAAGCTCTAAGAAACTTATGTTTCCATGGGGATACAATAATTGGAATGACACAATGATATCAAAGATTGCAAATGGAAGGGCACAACATGGTAGTACAATTTTATTGTAGGGATTAAGCTTTGGGTTAGAGTAGTATCAACAAACACCACATGATTCCTAACCTACTCGCAAGTTTTATTGTTCTAGTAGTGGCGTTGGAGCTATGGGTTTAGAGAGCACTAGAAGATTAGTCTTGGATGGAAAATTTGAGCAATTGTACACATGAGATGGGGACTTATAAGGTGAATAGGAGAAGGAAGAGGAGGAGGGTTTTGGTAGTCAAGAAAACTGAATTCATGATCACCCTTTTTGCAACGCCATTAGGTAAGAACATTATTTCTAATTATAGTGTGTTTCACAACAATTTCTTCTACCAAATTAAATTTTCACCCAATTTTAGCATTTTATTATGTTTCTTGGGGATTGAACATTGTAATTAGCTTAAAAATTTGCACATTATTTAATCCCAAGTTATAAAGTCTTTCCACTATGTTATCTACATCAACATTTGCAGGTGTTATTACCTAGTATTCTTTCACCTTGTTTAATAGTTGTACTTATAAGTTTAGTAAGAATAATAGTCTTTCTTGTACTTGCCCACTCTAAGACTACACCCAAACGAAAGAGGAATTAATTGTTACCTTTTAGATCATAATATATTTAGTTGGAGTACTTGGTCTAATGCCGAAACCATTTGATCATGTTATGGCTTCTTGTAGGATTAGTAGTTTGATTAGCCTTTTTCTTGATGTATTGAAATGCTTCTAGGAAGAAAACTATTTGAGCTTTCTTGATCAATACTATACCCCCCATCCAACATTATTAGAATCTTCATAAATGTAAAGACTCATGAAAAGTGTTTAAAATCTAAATTTATAGAACTACTTGGAGTATTTTATGATTCCTATATGTTATCACTATTGTCTAACATACTGATTCAAGGATCATGACCTTTACGGAAGCTTTGTGCTATATTTGAAGAGATAAAGTGAGAACTTTCTACCTTTTGAGTGCACATGTCATTTTCTTTTTCTTTTAAATTTTACCAACTACTTCTCCCACTATAATATATTATATTTAGATTCATAATTTATATTATTGCAACCTTTAAAAGGTTATAAGTTCTCATTTTTGACATGCACAAGTTATAGAGGCTTGGTTGTCGGCTGTATTGCTATAAATAATATTGGTTTATAGATACTATTTTGTGTAACTTTTTGGATATCAAATATTTTTTAAATAAGTACAATGGAGTTTCTATTATAAGTGTAATTTAATTCTTAAACAAAAACACTAGGTTTATTTTTGTAACATAGAGTCTTCCTTCATATCCCATCTCAAATCCCTTTATTCTTTTTTGAGCCAATCCATATTAATTCCATAAATCTTATATAGATTATGAAATTCTTTTGATATATTGGTAAAAGTGCATCATGTTCTATAATCTTTCTAACATTCCACATATCAAATATTGCGTATTTATGGTATGTTACTAAGAAAGCATCATGTACAAAACATGGATTTTAAATAATTTTTAATAATCATGGAAAGATTTTGTATATTTTATACTATAGAAGATTCCAAATATTAGTTAATATTGGTGAAAATGGCAGAAAAGAACACAAGAAAGTGCACTGTCTTCCATGTCCAACAATCAACTATAGAATGTTTGCACTTGCAACCATGTAAATAAGCTCCTTGTATATATTAGAGTAAATAAATAAATAATAAATAAATAATTATTTATTCTATTACTTAAGCTTACTTAAGTAAATGCATGTAATTAATAGTTGTAGAGATAAGTTTTTGACAACATGGGAGTTTGTTCCCTTCTAGCATGTTCCACCTTTTTATGGAAAGTGTGCTTAGTTGTCAACCTTATCTTCTACCACCTTCCAAGCTTGTTCTACAAGCTTCCTTGAGGCCTTTATAAGTGGTCTCTCTCTCATTGTAAATTCATCCATTCACATAGAAATTTTAATTTCCTATTGTGAAATATTTTATTGTGCAGTTCTTGCTTCAAGCTCTTGCTCCTTAGGTTTCTCTTCGGCAAGCTA
The DNA here is from genome assembly GCA_028749045.1 of Cupressus sempervirens. NCBI lineage: Eukaryota > Viridiplantae > Streptophyta > Pinopsida > Cupressales > Cupressaceae > Cupressus > Cupressus sempervirens. The sequence goes on along the minus strand of CM053785.1, from coordinate 123,869,849 downwards.
TTTTTATAGCAGGTGATCTTGGGACAATTTTAGAGTTTGATTCTCAACTCCTACATGGTATTAGAGCCTCCTTGTTGCTTCTTTTTTGAAGGATTTTTGAAGCCATGATTTGAAGTCACAAACCCTAGTCTATTTGTGCATTTTTCTTCAATTTAGGGGTAGAGCAATTTTTTGGAGCACTTTGGGGTGAAATGGATGCTGCTATTGGATTCAAAAGGATGTTTACAGTCAAGATTCATATAAAACTTTTTGTTTTCAGCTATAGGACATTTTGAAAATTTTTTAAGGCCCCCCTGGTTGTAGTCATACGGTTGTATGGATGCGAAACACAAAAAAAAAATAAAAAAATAATAAAACGAGTAGCCACCATCATAGCACTCACGCACCACTGCAGGACCACTCGCCAACCACCCATCGATCACTTAGTTGGTAGCTTGTTTGACTGCTCAACTGGTAGCTCCTCACCACAGCTCCTTTGACACTGACCCACCACCAGATCACTACCTTCACTCCACTAAAGATAGAGGCACTGCCAAGTTCTCCTCCTAGGCACCATTGCCACCGATGAATTTCTCTCACTAGTCGCTTAGACCTGCTAATGTCACTATGTGATAGTCCAACATCATTATTTAGCATAGTGACATCATTTTTTGGTATTTGTATCAGCCCTGACATCATTTTCTAGACTAACGCGTCATCTTATCGACTACTGACAACATCACTCTCAGACCCTGTGCTAACATCATTTCCTAGTGAGTTGACATCATCAATTTGACTTCTGATGTTAACAATCTAGCCACTAGATTTTTTTTTGGCAATGGCCTTGTGACGGCCGTATGGACATCAAATTTAACATAGTGACTATAAATTTCTAGTGAGGTGGTCTTTTTGGAGCAGTAGTCAATTTTTTGGCTATAACTTTAGCATACAAAGGTATTTTTCTAATTTGAAAGAAGCATCGAAAAGATGACTCAGAGACAAAGACAATGGTGTTAGTTTTATTTGATTTTGAATTCATTTGAGCTCCCATTTTTGGCATCAAAATAGAGAATTTTGTTTCCTCCTCTACATCAACAACCCAGGTTCTTTTCTAGTTTTTTGCTTTCCATAGTTTTTTTTGTGGTATTTGAGGGATATTATCATTTGTGGAGGGGGGGGGGGGGGGGGGGGGGGGGTTATTTTTATTTATTTATAATTTAATTCAAAATAAGACCCTTCTACTTCTATCTTTTCTTCTCTCAATGGTGGATCCATTTGTGACCCATCTCACACCACACAACTACCACACCTGGAAGGCACAAATGACTAGGCTTCTCATGTCAAGAGGTCTATGGTCTTGTTTGGATGAGCACAAACCTATTCTCACACACCCTTTTGAGGTTCTACATCACAGGAACAAAATGGATGAAGCCATGGGATTAATTGCACTGAACATTTTAGATAGTCTACTATTTCACTTGGATGGTTTGACTTCTCCATGGGCTTATTGGTAGAAATTTTAGACATTATTTGGTTAGGTGAATGAGTTATGGGTACTTCAGTTGGATGTAGAGTTGACTTCTTTGTCACTAGAAAACTTTCCCATCATGGAGGACTTTCTTATGAAGTTCAAATCTCTACGTGTAGTTTTATAGGGATGTGGGAAGAACAAAACTGACAATGATTGCATATTTTAGATACTCTCAAAGTTGAGGGGATAGTATCAAATTTTTTCTTCTACTTTCTACTCCACCATGGATGCCCTTGGTGATAGACATAGGATGCCTACATTTGAGACATTTTGTGATCAATTTACTAGGGAATAGGCAAAGATCTAACAGGTGGATGCCTCTGGCTCTTCTAGCCAAGCATTGGTTGCTCAAAATTTTAAGGGGAAATCCAAGAAGAAAGGTAAATCAAAGAAAGACAAATCAAAATCTGATCCTAAGCCTCCAGCTAATCCTCCAACAAACCCTCCCAAGGGTAAAGGTTCTTCAAAGTCGGGTGAGTCTACCTTCAAGACCAAGAAGAAATCTAGTGAGAACTATAGTTTTTGTGGGAAGGATGGACATTTAGTTTCAAGGTGTTGGAGACAATTGGAGGCTTTAAGGAAGCCATGAAGGAGCATCAAATTTCAGCTCCTCAGTCTACATCCCCACCTACAGGGAAAGGTCATGCTCTTTCTGCACAAGCTACGACTTCCACACCTATATGGATTCTTGATTTTGGGGCTTCTCACCACATCAAAAAAAATTCCTAAGTTGCTCACTTCACTTACTCCTTGTGCTACCACACATATTACTATTGGGAACTCTTCTCAACTTTCAATTTTGGGTTCTAGTTCTATTGATCTAGCTGGGGGTTCTCTTTAGGATGTGCTTTGTGTTCCTAATATTTCAACGAATCTCTTGTCTATCTATCAGATTTTCCACTCTGGCTCTGGTAAGATAGTTGAGTTCTCACCACATGACATGGTTATATAGGACTTACATAATATTGAGATGATTCTAGCTACCAGGAGTGTTGACTCTGCATCTCACCTCTATAGATTTGATGGATTTGAGTCTTCTGATGACATAGGTTCATGCTTAGTTGCATATGAAAATTCAGCAAGTAGACTTTGGCATGAACTTTTTGGGCATGTCAATTATAGATATCTTTAGTAGATGAGCACACAAGCACTTGTTCTTGGGCTTCCCTAGATTTCCTGTCTAGATGGTGTTTGTTAGGGATGTGCACTTGGCAAGCAACATAGGGATTCTTTTCCACATGGACGAGCCACTTGTGCTTTAGCATCTTTGGAGTTAATTCATAGTGACCTAATGTCATTTCCTACTCCTTCTTTTTTAGGTGCTAGATATGTGCTTACATTCATTGATGACTTCTCCAGATGCACATGGGTGTACTTTCTTAAGTACAAGTTTGATGTCTTTGACTCATTTCAAGTTTTCAAGGCATTTGTAGAGAAATAGTCTAGGCTTTCTATTTAGTGGATATGCATGGACAATGAGGGGGTGTATGTGAACCAAGCTTTCAGAGATTTCCATTTTGAGCATAGTCTTCAACATCAGCTTTCAGTGCCCTACACTCCTTAGCAAAATGGTGTGGCTAAAAGGAAGAATAGAACCCTTTGGGAGATGGCAAACTGCATGATTTAGTCTAGGTCCATGGATTCATGTTTTTGGGTAGAGGCAGTCAATTGTGTCAACTACATTCAAAATTAGATGCCTCACAAGGCACTTTGACATATGACTCCTGAGGAGGCTTGGTCCCATGTCAAGCCTGATGTATCATCATTCAGAGTTTTTGGGAGTACAACATATTAATTTGTACCTGATGCTCAAAGGAAAGCAACAGAATGGAAGAGCCAACCACTAATTTTTGTTGGCTACTACAAGGATGCAAAGACTTACAGGTTATTTGATCCTAATTTCAGAGAGGTCCTGTTTCAATGGGATGTTCAGATTGGTGAGAGCCCTCCTGTAGTTCATTCCTTGCCTCCATTGCCTCCTTTAGCTCCCACTACTCCCTCTTCTTTTCCAAATTGTTCCATGGATGATGAGGATGATGATCATGGTGATACCCATTTAGCTCCACCACAAGATCCTCCCTGGATGCTTGAATGGGCTTGAGGTATAGTTGAGGCTGCAGGATCTCTAGCTGGTGACCCATCCACTTCCTATCACACCCTTTCTCATACTATGGGTTCCAGTCTTCTCAGTCATGCTATTAGTGCCAATCCTTAGACATTTTTAGAAGAGATAGGACATTCTGAATGGGATAGTGCAATAGAGGTCATGGGATCTTTGTCCTCTTCCCAAGGGGAGAAAGCTAGTGCAATGTAAGTGGATTTATTGTACTAAGTATGTTGTTGATGGTTCAATTGATAATCATAAGGCTCATCTTGTTGTGAAGGGGTTTTTGCAGGTTGAGGGTGTTGATTACTCTAAGACTTTTGCCCCTATCACCAATATGAATTCTATCCGCCTTGTCTTATCCCTCACAGCTTCATAGGGATGGCCAATTTATCAGATGGATGTGAAGAGTGCCTTTCTGCACGGTGACATTACTAGGGAGATTTATATGGAGCAACCTCTAGGTTTTGTGTGGGATATCACCTTGGTTTACAGGCTTTGATGTTCATTGTATGGTCTCAAGCAAGCTCCTCGGGCTTGGTATGAGAAGATGGACTCATTTTTGCTGTCTATAGGCTTCACTCATTGCCATTCTGATCCCACAGTATACATACAATGTCTTGGAGATGAGATTTTGATTCTTGTTTTGTATGTTGATGATCTTATCCTTATAGGTAGCTCATCATCTATGCTCTAGGATGTTAAGGATGCATTGATGGACCAATTTGAGATGACTGATCTTGGTTTGCTGCACTATTTTCTTGGTCTTCAAATTAATCAGTCTCCTACTAGAATTTTTGTGTATTAGTAGAAGTATGCTCTTGACATGCTTTGTCGCTTTGACATTCTTGATTGCAAGCCCACTCCTACGCCTTTTCAATTAGGTGTCACTTTGTCTACCTCCTCCTCTTTGCCTTCAGTGGATGCTACTTTGTATCAACAATTGGTTGGTAGCTTATTGTACTTGACACACACTTGTCTTGATCTCTCCTTTTCAGTTAGCCTTGTTTCTTAGTTCTCAGAGGACCCTCATGAGAGTCATTGGCAAGCTGCTAGGCATATTTTGCACTACATTTAGGGTACACTCATGTATGGTATTCATTATACTATGGGGACTCCACACATTGTTGGCTATATTGACTCAGATTGGGCCAATGATGTCAATGATTAAAAGTCTACTTCTGGCTTTGTGTTTTTCCTTGGCTCAAGTCCTATCACATGGTCATATAAGAAGCAGCATGCTTGAGCACTTCCATCTATAGCGGTTGAGTACAAGGCTATAGTTCTTGCTAGTCAGGAGGCTTTATGGCTTTGTCAGTTGATGATTGAGTTTGGCTTTCCTCCTGATCATCCCACTATTTTGTGGTGTGATAATTAGAGTGCCATCCACATTTCTCGCAACCTAGTGGAGCATTGGCATACCAAGCATATTGAGCTGCATATGCATTTCATTCGTTAATTGATCCAAGATGGTGTTATTGCATTGGAGTATATTCCTACCACCGATAAGGTTGTAGACATCTTCACTAAGCCTTTTGCATCACCATGCTATCTTAAACTATAGTCTATGCTTGGGGTTACGAAAGTTGTCCTTGGGGGGATTGGTTGAGGCCTTCCTTCCTTCAGTTCATGTTTTTTTTTCAGCATGTTTTTTTGGAGGAGGGTTTTTCCCATGTGGTTTTCCCTCTTTTTCCATTTTTAGAGGTTTGCATTCTCTTGCATTGTACATGGGTACCTAACATGGCCTTTTTGCCAAGACCTATCCTACATTTCATCTTAGTTTTTGTGAGCTTAAGGCATTCCCCTAAGTTGCACTTAAGGGGGGGTGTTAGAGTAAATAAATAAATAATTAATAAATAATTATTTATTCTATTAGTTAAGCTTACTTAGGTAAATGCATGTAGTTAATAGTTGTAGAGATAAGTTGATGACAACACAAGAGTTTGTTCCCTTCTAGCATGTTCCACCTTTTTGTGGAAAGTGTGCTTAGTTGTCAACCTTATCTTCCACCACCTTCAAAGCTTGTTCTAAAAGCTTCCTTGAGGCCTTTATAAGTGGTCTCTCTCTCATTGTAAATCCATCCATTCACATAGCAATTCTAATTTCCTATTGTGAAATATTTTATTGTGTAGTTCTTTCTTCAATCTCTTTCTCCTTAGGTTTCTCTTCGGCAAGCTATTTGCACAATAGTTGATCTTGGCGTGTTTCCAAAGTTGGATTCTCAACTCCTATAGTATATTGAACTAAATTTGAATTTTGTAATGTTTAAGTGTTTGAGACTTGTAGGATATTTTTAGCCTTCCATTTACATACCTTGAGGGATATCCATTATTTGAGTTATTTTTAACTAAAGTTAGCTGAAGCTTAGGTTGACTTGTATTAACCCTAGATAGGGCATGACATACAACTTTCACTTATAAATTGAGTTCATCTATTTGGATTTTATTTCTTTGTTTCCTTCATTCCATCATTAAAAATAACAAAAGATGGATGATTGTGTATGTTAGTGTTCAAAGTGATGTTATTATCTTTTGGATTCACAAGATTTAAATTTATTCATGAGATGTATATATATCTATATTTATTGGTATTTAGAGAGGGTTCTATAAGGTTCCTCACCCAGAAACTAAGATAGGTACATATAGAGATACATTGACTCAAGCTAATTCTATTAGATATAGGACATGTCATGGAAAAGATACCCCAAAGTTGAAGATTCTTGTCATTTTTCATCTCATAGTTTTTCAATTCCTCCAATGCAAAGAGGAATTAATCAATAGATAGCTTCATCCACTCTATCAAAAGGAATAACCTTACCTTTAGACAAGTGGAAAAGGTTGTGCCCATGAATAGTAGCCTTGTCTTAAAAGCTATAAAACTTTAGCTTCTCAATCAACTCCAATTCCATAGTAGTATGTGAATCTTGATGACACTAGCTAGATTAAGAAGAAGGTAGCACATGTGGATTCTTTGAAGTTCTATTGGATGAGGCAACCCCTTGTAGTGGCATTGGCTCAAAGTCAATGCTTCAATTGACATTGATCAGGGAAGGACACATACTTTCTATGTTTTTGTCACTATATAGTTAAAACTTGTAGCCTTCGAGAATTTTATTGTATTATATAATATAATTAGTATAAATATATGATATGAACATTGACAGTGGATTATGAAAGAAACTAGATTGTGACTTTTAGAATTTGTTCAACTCTCCTATAAAATCTTGATTGAACAATAATGTTATGTATGGAGGATCTTAATTGTGTATGATGAGTGTCATATCAATGCTATCATATGAATATATGAAATTTTCCTATGTTTTTTATATAGCCACCCCCAAGTTACTAAACCCCAAAATGACCTAAGTAAAGGTCCATCCCCAAAAATCACCTCCCCATCCCCATCATGGAAACTTGGTGGAACATGGATATAGGCCAAATATCAAGAATCACATGCCATTGTTGTTTTAATGCTTTGAATACACATAGACATAGAATTGTGGAGCCATCTACTCTCAAAATCATCTTTGTAGCCTCTATTTCTGAAAGCAAAACAACTTTTTTAATTTTGAATGATCAGAAATTCTTAGCTTTTCTATGTCTCAGTAGCTCCTATTATGACATCAATCCTTGTCATGTTGTCTTCTTTCTAATGCTGTACACAAAGCTATATGACTAAATTTTCACTAACCAATCTAGCATTGTGTTCTATAATGGTTGGAGTTTCCCTAAGTGCATGTGCAAAATAATCAATGGAAAAAGACTTCTTTCCAAGTGTACTCATTTTAAATTTTAATCTTATCCACTTTCTTTTCCATGAACATTTCAGGCCAACCACCACCAAGAAGTATTTTACTATCTTATGCAATTTGGACAAGTATGCATAATGCATCATATGAAGGCCTCTCAATCTCATCCAAAACATGAAAACTTGCTCCTCACAAAACTATGGTGCTAAAATCTTCAAATGTGAATTCATTTTTCCTCTCCAATAAAATTTTTTGCAATGGTTTTTCAATGACCAAGTTTAATTGATTCTAGATTGTCAAATGTTGAAGAATTTTTCCTCCAATTAGAAGAGCTAGATGTTCAATACCATTAAAATCAAGAAGCTGAATGGAAACTATACCAACATCAACAAAAATCTTTGCAGTAAAATTATATATTGACTATCTATTTACAAAACAATTGATTGTGTGTACAATGATATTCTGCACCTTTCTCCACATTTACTCTCTCTAGTACCTCGATCCCTACCACTTTTTCCATTGAATCCACATGTACATGAGCTCCATATATTTTAGTCTTGTTAGAATCAATAGAGGTATTAACCATCATTTTTTTTTAATATTTTTGATATCCTTTCACTAACTAAACCAATCTTTTTGTCTAATATGAACCCTTTATCCAAGAATAAATCCTTTAATGACCTTCCTTCCTTTTAAATAATATGTATTGATTCTAAATTTGTGCCACCCTTAAGCTACATTACTGCATTGGCAATTAACTTTGCAAAACACTCCTTGTCCTGTGCAAGGATTTTTGAACTCATTTTCTAACTTTGCAATTAACATCAAATTTGTATAGACCAAGATCAAAATTATATTAAATATGAAATGAAGTTTGAATTAGTTTCTAGTTGGTCATTGTTGAAAATGATTGAAATGATCATAAGAAGAGTTGTTGGAATAATATATGGAATTGGTAAAAGAATGTCCTCAATCATTGTTTTGTCATTGATGTCAAACTTGCTACTTGCAGGAATGACAATTGCTTTAGTGATCCAAATACTATCAATTAGTTGATTGTCAAGGTGGAGGCAATCAATAAGATGTAACTAGAACACCTAGAGAAAGGTTGAAGTTATAATGTTGTAATAAAGTACAAGGATTAGCTAAGCCATTGATGAAGAAGTGTATTTGATGGAATACTATAAGATAAAAAGAATGGGCACATTGAAACATATCAAAGATTTAAGGTTTTAGCCAATTCTTTTGTAAAGCTCAAACTAAGTTCATTAGAGAGAAGGAGCCAAGCAAGCTAGTAAGAGCTGAGAAAATTCCTAGTTGATGCTGAGTAAACTTTAGATGTCGAGTAAACTTTAGATGCTGAGTAAACTCAAGATGCTGAGTAAACTTCAAATGCCGAGTAAACTCTAGATGCCGAGTAAACTTCAAATGCCGAGTAAACTTCAGATGCAGAGTGACACAGAGCAGAACCAAGTGCCGAGCAGAACCAAGTGCTGAGTAGAACCAAGTGCCAAGCAGAACCAAGTGCCAAGTAACACAGAGGTGTCGAGCACCAGTAACTCAATAATGCTGAGTTGCTGCATTATTTTGGAAATCGAAGATTTGCTAGATCTAAGTCAACAAGGTTGTTATCTAGAAATTTGTGAATTAAAAGGAAGATAAGAATGATGAGCTGGTGGCACAGAACATGATGTAGAAAATTTTTCTTTTAAGGATACAACTGGAAAAGTTTTTAGAAGAGAACAAGATATGGGGTAGATACATTGTATCCTACCTAATCCATTTTGAAGCCCTAAAATTGGAGAGGGAGAATTGAGCGGCAAAAGGAAAATCAAACTCCTATTTAAGAAGACATAAGTTAATGAAGAATAAGGGAAAAGTGAAAGAATTCTAACAATTGGTATCAGAGCTAACTGCTAATTCAGTTTAAAGGGACTACAAGCAGAAAAGATCAAAATGGCAAAGAGAGAAGTTCCCAAGCTCAACAAAGACAACTTTTTTGCATGACAAAGTTTGATGAAGCTACATCTTGGATCAATAGGAGATTATGCCCAAAATTCAATTGTTACTGAACATGTAGATCCAATAGGTGCTCCTACTGCAGAAGAAATGAAAAATAAGCAAGAACACAACCAGACAATGTTGGAAATTGTCTTTGCACTCAGCTATGTTGAATTTGATGATATCAAAGGATGTGACACTGCATTCAAAATGTGGAAAGCCTTATTAGACATCTATAGAGGAGATCAAAATGTACAAAGAGCAAAAAGAGAAAGTCTCAGAGGAAAGTTTGATGACATGAAAATGGAAGAAAATGAGAATGCTGCTCAATATAGTGCAAGAATAAAGGAAGTGGTAAGTGCAATAAGATGCTTGAGTGGTCAACTGGATGAAGATACTGTTAATAGTAAGTTCTTAAGAACCTTGCTCCCTATCTATGCTATTAGAGTATCAAAAATACAAGAGCTAAGATGTATACCAGGAAATAATCTAAGTTTTGAAGGTATAATAGGTAGACTCACTGCATTTGAGTTATCCAATTTTGACAACTACAAACCTGAAAATGTTGAATCTTCTTTTAAGGCCAAGTTATCACTGAATAATGCCGAATAGGTGAAATCAAAGAAAGGAAGAAAAATGAAGTATGTATCGAGTGATAGTAGCACTGATGAGGAAGATGTGGAACAATTGGAAGCATTGCGCACTAGAAGATTTCATAGGGGGAAAGGAAAATTCAAAGGTAAGATGCCTATCATTTGTTTCAATTGCAATGAAGTAGGTCATATTGCTACAAGATTTCCATAGAAAAAGGATTCCAAGGAAGGCAACAAATACAAGAACAGAAGAGATGATGACAGGAGAGATTACAAAGAAAAGGGTAACAAGTGTTATATTGTTGAAGAAAATTCTGATGATAATGATGATGAAGTTGTTTATGTAGCTATGAAGGACCAATCTGATGAAGAAGATACCAAAACACTGGTAACATGTATAAACAAGAATGACAGATGGATCATAGACAGTGGATGCTCACATCACATGACAGGAGACAAAAGTAAGTTTGTTAACTTTACTCAGTATGATGGAAATAGTGTTAGATTTGGTAATGATGCTCCATGTCAAATCAAAGGAAAAGGTTCCATTAAGCTCAAAGAACAAATTTCATGTGAGAATGCATACTATGTTGAAGGATTAAACTACAATTTACTGAGTGTCTCACAGTTAGGCAATATAGGCTGCAAAGTGGAATTTGGAAACAAAACTGCAAAAATCTATGATACTGATGGTAAATTGATAGGAAAAGGAGATCAAACAAAGAGTAATTTGTTTTACCTTGATATGGATGATGTTTCTTGTTTATTTGCAAAATTTGATGATAAATGGTTATGGCATAGAAGATTATGTCATGTCAACTTTGATAATCTAGTCAACATCAGTAAAATGAAGAAAGTTAGAGGTTTACCAAAATTGAAGAAGCTTGATAATACCATGTGTAAACAATGTCAGCTAGGAAAGATGAAAAAATCAAGTTTTAAAAGCAAAAAACTATACATCTAAAGAGATACTTGAGTTAGTTCACACTGACTTATGTGGTCCAATGGAAATACAAAGTTATAGAGGAGATAAATACATAATGCTATTTGTTGATGACTATTCCAGGATGATGACTGTTATGTTCTTAAAACAAAAATCTGATGCTTTTCAAATGTTTAAGTGGTATGTGGCTAGAGTTGAAAAAGAAACTGGAAAAAGCTTGAAATGCCTAAGATCAGATAGAAGTGGTGAATTTACATCAAAGGAATTTGAGATATTCTGTAATGACAATGGAATCAAAAGACAAACGTTAGCTCCTAGAACTCCCCCACAGAATGGAATTGCTGAGAGAAGAAATAGATCTATGATTGACTATGCTAGAACATTAATGATGGAAAATAATGTTGCTCTAAAATATTGGAGAGAAGCTGTAAGTGTAGCTGTTCATACACTAAACTGAGTACAAGTCAAGAAAAGTACAAATACAACACCTTTTGAATTATGGTATGGTCACTCACCCAATGTAAAACACTTCAAAGTGTTTGGTTGCAAATGCTTTATCCTTAAAGATGTTAGAAATGGAAAATTTGATGCAAAAAGTGATGAAAGCATATTTCTTGGTTACTCCACTAGAAGTAAGGCATATAAGTGGTTGAATATTAACACTAACAAAATTGTGGAAAGTGCAAATGCAAATTTTGATGAGCACACAGAAGTCCAAGCTGAAATACCAAAAAAAATGGAAGAGTACAGAACCTTTGTGTATTCTTATGAAAGAATGACTGTTGATGAAAATGATGTCAATCAAATTGGAAATCAACAACAAATATCAGTTTCAGCTGATTCACAACCAGTGAATGCCGAGTTGCATTCAGAAGCCGAGTTGTAGAATGAAGAAAATGCACAATCTAATTTTGAAGACAGTACACATAATGAAGAACAACCTGACAACAAAGTGCATAGTGATTCTGAATTTGAAAGATCAAACATGGAAACAAGGACAGAGCCAAGATTATCCAAATATGTAAAAATACATCACCCTGCTGAACAAATAATTGGTGACAAAGATGCAAGACCAATGACAAGGAACAGACTAAGACATGAATCATGTTTGATCAGCAAATCTGAACCCAAGACAGTATATGGTGCATTACAAGATGATGACTGGTATAAAGCTATGGAAGAAGAAATTGATCAAATAAGAAAAAACAAAACCTGGAGTTTGGTTCCTAGACCAACTGACAAGAATGTGATTGGCACCAAATGGGTATTTAGAAACAAACTAGATGAGAATGATGAGATTACCAAAAATAAAGCTAGACTAGTATGCAAGGGTTATGCTAAAAAAGAAGAAATAGACTATGGAGAAACATTTGCTCCTGTTGCTAGAATGGAAGGAGTAAGAACTTTACTTGCATATGCTGCCTACAAAGATTTTAAAGTCTATCAGATGGATGTAAAATCTGCTTTCTTAAATGATATACTAGAAGAAGAAGTCTACATTGAACAACCAGAAGGATTTGTTGATGAAAACAATAGGGATATGGTGTGTAAGTTACATAAAGCACTCTATGGTTTGAAACAAGCACCTAGAGCATGGTATGAAAGACTTCACAAGTATCTAGTGCAAATTGGATTTGAAAGAACTGATGATAACAACAACATGTACATCAAAACAGAAGAAGGTAAAGACATTATTCTATCTGAAATCTTTGTGGATGATATAGTGTTTGGTGGTAATGAAGTACTTTGCAAAGGCTTTGCTGACAAAATGAAACATGAATTTGAGATGTCTATGTTTGGAGAAATCAAATTTTTTGTTGGATTGCAAGTACATCAACTCAAACATGGAATATTTGTTACACAATCAAAATACATCAAAAAAATTCTTAAAATATTTGGATTGGAGGAATCCAAACCAGTCAGCACACCAATGGCCATAGGAAATAAGCTATCCAAAAATGATGAGTTAGTTGAAGTTAATCAAACAATGTACAGATCCATGATTGGAAAACTACAATATGTTGTGCATAGTAGACCAGACATAGCATTAGTAGTTGGAATAGTGGCTAGGTTCTCGGCTAATTCTAAAGAAAATCATCTCATAGCAGTAAAAAGAATAATGAGATATCTTAAAGGAACTGATGACTTTGGTCTATAATACAAAAAGAATGGAAAATTTTACCTCAATGCATATACAGATGCAGACTGGGGAGGAAACATTGATGACAGAAAAAGCACAAGTGGAGGTGCATTATTTCTAGGCAAAAGGCTAGTTACCTGGACTAGCAAGAAACAAACATGTACATCACAGTCCACTGCAGAGTCTGAATATGTGGCAGCTGCAGTCAATTGCACAAACATTGTATGGCTCACACATCTACTGAATGGAATGAAAGAAGAAGTAACAAAACTTGTGATATTGTATCGTGATAATACAAGTGCTATAAACATATCCAAAAATCCAGTGATGCATGCAAAAACCAAGCATATTGCAATCAAGTATCATTATGTCAGAGAATTGGTAGAAGAAAAACAAGTGAAGTTGGAATACATTCACACAAAGAACAAATTGAAGATATCTTCACCAAACCATTGCCCAAGGATGCCTATGAATATCTTAGAAGCAAGATGGGGGTCATACCCCTAACTCAAGCTGTTTAAGGCAACAAAAAAGCTACCTTGCATCAACAGGAATAAATCATTGAAATATTAACAGGTTGATGGAAAGGATGACAGAAGAAGCAGAAACTCCAAATCACTCACAAGCATGGTGACAGAGGGAGAAAAATCATCAAGAAGCCAAAGCTTATATTTTGCATGATAAAGATGCTACATCATTAGCATTTATATCAAAGAGGGAGAAATATGTAGAAAACTGATCCATACAAAGAAAAGAAGGAGATATATATATGAAAGAGGGAGATATATGAGATCAGTAGTAAACATACAGCAAGACAACGCATACAATCTTGGTGGTAACTGAATTGATTACTTGATCAGTTTGGTTTGCCATCAATGCCAAAGAGGGAGATTGTTGGAAATGATTGAAATGATCATAAGAAGAGTTGTTGGAATAATATATGGAACTGGTAAAAGAATGTCCTCAATCATTGTTTTCTCATTGATGTCAAACTTGCTACTTGCAGGAATGAAAATTTCTTTAGTGATCCAAATACTATCAATTAGTTGATTGTCAAGGTGGAGGCAATCAATAAGATGTAACTAGAACACTTAGAGAAAGGTTGAAGTTATAATGTTGTAATAAAGTACAAGGATCAGCTAAGCCATTAATGAAAAAGTGTATTTGATGGAATACTATAAGATACAAAGAATGGGCACACTGAAACATATCAAAGATTTAAGGTTTTAGCTAAGTCTTTTGTAAAGCTCAAACTAAGTTCATTAGAGAGAAGGAGCCGAGCAAGCTAGTAAGAGCTGAGCAAATTCCTAGTTGATGCCGAGTAAACTTTAGATGCTGAGTAAACTCAAGATACCGAGTAAACTTCAGATGCCGAGTAAACTCAAGATGCAAAGTAAACTTTAGATGCCGAGTAAACTCAAGATGTCGAGTAAACTTTAGATGCCAAGTAAACTTTAGATGCCGAGTGACACAGAGCAGAACCAAGTGCCGAGCAGAACCAAGTGCCAAGCAGGTATAGGTGCCGAGTAACACAGAGGTGCTGAGCACCAGTAACTCAATAATGTCGAGTTGCTGCATTATTTTGGAAATTGAAGATTCGCCAGATCTAAGCTGACAAGGTTGTTATCTAGAAATTTGTGAATTAAAAGGAAGATAAGAATGATGAACTGGTGGCACAGAACACCATGTAGAACATTTTTCTTTTAAGGATACAACTGGAAAAGTTTCTAGAAGAGAACAAGATATGGGGTAGATACATTGTATCCTACCTAATCCATTTTGAAGCCCTAAAATTGGAGAGGGATAATTGAGCGGCAAAAGGAAAATCAGACTCCTATTTAAGAAGACATAAGTTAATGAAGAATAAGGGAAAACTTTGTTTGTGGCTACGACTGGTTTGAATACACATTAGAAACCTTTTTTAGGTGATACTAATTTTGTCACTAACTAGATCATGGTTTGCCAAGCCTAATGTAATCATGTCTGTTATTGGCAACAATTTTGATTCCAGCTGATGGAGTCAAAATTTGCAAGGATCTATACTCAAATTTGTGAATGTTATCTCTTGAATTCTCTTACAAGTTGCTGTAGAATATAGACCATAGGCACATCAAAAGAAACCTTGTTTTATGGCTATGGTTGGTTCAAATTCGCATTAGAAATCTTGTTTAGATGATAATAGATATTAATTTTCTCACTAACTGGAACATAGGCACATCGAAAGAAACCTTCTTTTAGGACTGCAACTAGTTGGAATGTGTGTTAGAAATTTTTCTTAGATGATATTAATTTTCTCACCAACTGTAGTTTCTTTAAAATGCCCATCACTGTTTTTATTAAAAATTAACCTGTAAAAAGTTATGAGACAAGGGAGTTGACTACATTTTGAAATTAGTATGGATTGGAATAACAACTCAAAAAAGTATATGTAAGAACTTATCTTTCATGGCAGCTCCAACATGGGAGTTTAAACTAAAAAAGTGTGGGAAGACATACTCAACCAACATAAAGACATCATCAACATAATTGTATTCTATGTTTTTCAAGTTGAAGCACAAGCAAAACATGCTTTCTTCAAAATGCAAATTGGATTAAGTATTTTTTCCTTTTTGTAACCATTAATTTTATTTCAACCAAAATTCAAACAAAATGTGGTTTTTGGAAGGCAAGTTACAAAAATTGTATAATTTGTTGCCAATGCTATCAAGCAACAGTGATAGTCTTTTTTCTCTACATGAAAATTTTGGACATTTTCCATCCTATCAATTTAGAGATGCCCAATTGATCATTTATGATAAAAAATATCATAGGAAACATATACAACACATTCATATACTCCCACTGACCCATAACAAAGTTTGACCAAGTAAGCTTATAGATGCCTTATAGGGCTATTAGCCTTATAATGGTCCAAACCATTACAAAAAGACTTCAATTGGTCCTTAGGACCTTATTACATCCAAAATGTCTCATTTATGAGCCCTCCAAAACCATTCCAAATTTATGAGGTGCCTCTATACCACTAACATCATTAGACTCCAACTTCTCTCCAACTTCTGCTAAACAGAAGATTATTACATTAGTGGTGGACTAAATGCATATTCCATGTAGTTTTTCTTATGAATTTAAGCCTTAGATACCACATGCATCAACAATGGAAATTGATAATTGTAGATTTATATTAAATGGAAAAATATGAATCATTAGAAAATCATAGAACATGATTCTTAGGAGGGTTGCCTCATAATTAAAAAATAGTCTTATGGGTTGCACACAAGGAAGAAATACGTGAGCTTCTGTCATAATGGAAATTAGTAGAACATTTGTATTAATATTGAAGCATGTGTTATACACTTGTGTCCTTGGAAAATCATCTAGAGAGTCTATTTAAACTATACTAGTACAAGAAGAAAAGACATGATATTTGATGCCATTGGTACATGTATGCATATAGCCTTTAATATTGGGCTGAATTGCTTTTTGCTATCATATTCCAAAGAGAGAGAATATCATATTGACCTACGTTGTGGCTATTTGGAATAGGGATAAGGTAATAGATATGCAATTTCATAGAATCATCTTGTACAAAATTAGAAATTAACAATAGGACATATAACAAATAACTGATTCAAATTTCAATAGAAACTACACTAATTATAGATAGAGTAGAAAAGTATGACTTCTCTTAATGAAAGAATTCTTGAAGAGTCAGATATGTATTTTTGGGACATTGTATTAGAAGAGATAACTACCATCACACTAACAAGTGATCCCATCCCTAAATATAATGCTTTACACTGGCTAAAAGAGAAGGGAAAAACATACTGGGACATCCTTTTTGGTAAAACTCCCCTTGTAATTTATTGAATCATTAATCAGTTCAGGAGCCAAAAAGTAGGCAATGGCTTTTGCTACCCACTCATCCTAAAGTATGCACATTTAATCATTTATAACCTGATTGGATAAATCATAAAAATATAGATAACCCAACTTGCCTAAATGCAATGGAAATTACTTAGGAAAGTCAAATAAATTGCCTTAATTCCTCCCTCAAATTAATTAAAATAATGATTCTTTCAACATGATTCGTCAAAACAAAAATTTTGTGGGAACTACAAAGAAAATCATAATTTGGCTTTACAATGAGTCATTCCCACATGTCTCCGGCAACTATCAAAGATAGCGGTGTCCCTCACATAAATTTTTTATTCTTGGTATTATCAAGGAATCTAAATCAAATAGTATTTATATAAGCTATAATAAACAAGTCAACAATTTGTTGAAACTTTTTTTATGCTTTGGTGCTTTCTCTTTCTCTTGTTAGCTCGCAACAAACTTTCAAGCTTCAAACTATTTCCCAAATTTGCTAGAGGTGTGATACTGAAGAAGGGAGTACATCTCATGGTTTATCATCTAGAAGCATTCTTGGAAGTCAAAGTCAATTATTTAAAAATGATAATATCCTTTGGTATCTAAGAAGGGCTTGGTTACTTTTCTAATAGTTGATAATTCCCACTAGCAGAAGCAAGAGACACCTTCTTCCTTAACACAAATTCGAGAAAGTGACATTCTTAACTTTAGGACATTCTCTAACAAACACATATCAACTTAATGCTCTCCTCGATTATCATCAATTTCCTCATTATTGGTGATTATGTTTTTTTTCATTCAAATAAGTAAATATTTCATAACAAACAACACCACAAGAAAATGTAGGCAGTTGTAATTTAATATACTTTTAGTAGGAAGAAATATTAAGATTTATTCTATAAAATTTTAATTAGCTTTTGGCATTTTTCTTCTTCATTTCTAGTAGCCTTGTCTTATACAACACAAATCCTTTTCATTCCATTTCTATTCTTGCCACATAAATGAAGTGTCTAAAATATGAGTTTTAGTGTCAACCTCTACTATTCTTGAACCTCTACTATTCATATGTAGTTATTCTTTAAGGATCTCCTCTAATTTTTGAGTGACAACATATCAAAGGTAGGCCAATAAGAGTCAAAAGGTACAATTCACAACTCCTCACAATAATAGTAACAAGGGTACCTACACAAAATGCTTTCAGAGAAAGCTATTGAGGATTTTCGACAGTGAATAGAGAAGATGTTGAATCACTAAGTTGACTGACTTGTCAACTCATCATTACTTCAATAGTTTATATAGGTTGCTCTAGCTAATAAATTTTGAATTGATAATGTGGATTTTTCTAATATTGTTGTGTCTTCTTGTTCCTTTCCACTTAAATCTAGAATTAAAGGCTAAATACCTCATTTACAGTTTCTCAGATAGATTCATTAATTTAATGAGATCTTCTACTACCAGGTGCTCATGTATAGCTAGAAGTAATTGTAAGTTTTTAAAACTATATGGCTAGGTATTAATACTCAAGAAATGACTAATATGCAACCACAAACCCCCTTGACCTCCAACTGCAGTAGCTATTTTGTCCAAGAACTAGACTGATACAATATGATGCTCCACCAAAGATGACATCAACCTTGCTTGGAAGCCTATGAATGGGTTAGGGGATGAAGAGATAATATAAATTGTCCACCACTTCTTAGATCTGCACTTGTGAATACAATTATTTGACCTCCACAATTCTAATCCAATATTTCTTCTCAATAATTCAATCACTCTCTGCAAATAGAACTTATTTGTAATATCAATTGATACCCAGAAGGCTTAGGACTCATTTAGCTCCCTCAACTACCAAGAGTATTTGTTCTTAGTTTCCTGAATTTGGCTCAATCACTATCAGAGCTTAAACATACAATAACTAATAAAAATTAAAATTTGGATTTTGTAGTTATAAAAATAAAAATAAAAATAACTCTAGATAAATGTTTGCATTTTCTAGTTATGTTACATGTTGATTGTTTGTGCATCAATGAAGAGATAGAACACACCCTTTATCAACTTCTTCCATTGAAAGTCAAAACTCCTAGGTCAATGGTTCATTAGAGGAAAATAATCTCTTAGTCAAACTGCAAATCCTCCTCATATTTCATCAGTTATTGGGAATCAACCCTAAATAATAGGAGACTGTCTCCAATCAACTAACTTAGCTTAGGCCTTATATTAGGCTTGATCTTATCTTGTAAAGGGACAATCTAAATGTAGTTAATTATGATAGACATGTGTAAAAATACATTGAATGCAATTTGTTATTTATATTAATTGTTTACTACATTTTTAAATAGTAAAAGTATATTACAATAGAAATTTATATTAATTTTAGTTCCTTGTTATAATAATTTTTTATTACAGTCTTTATTCATCAATATTTCAACTTATAAGAATGTTTTGTATTGCTTGATAGGAACACACAAATGTAACTGAATCTGCTTCTGTAATGCTTTTTGAGCTTAAAGTTCTGTTTTACAAAATGATAGTAGAATAAATAAAAATTTGGATTTTGTAGTTATAAAAATAAAAATAAAAATAACTCTAGATAAATGTTTGCATTTTGTAGTTATGTTACATGTTGATTGTTTGTGCATCAATGAAGAGATAGAACACACCCTTTATCAACTTCTTCCATTGAAAGTCAAAACTCCTAGGTCAATGGTTCATTAGAGGAAAATAATCTCTTAGTCAAACTGCAAATCCTCCTCATATTTCATCAGTTATTGGGAATCAACCCTAAATAATAGGAGACTGTCTCCAATCAACTAACTTAGCTTAGGCCTTATATTAGGCCTGATCTTATCTTGTAAAGGGACAATCTAAATGTAGTTAATTATGATAGACATGTGCAAAAATATATTGAATGCAATTTGTTATTTATATTAATTGTTTACTATATTTTTAAATAGTAAAAGTATATTATGTACAATAGAAATTTATATTAAATTTAGTTCCTTTTTTATAATAATTTTTTATTACAGTCTTTATTCATCAATATTTCAACTTATAAGAATGTTCTGTATTGCTTGATAGGAACACACAAATGCAACTGAATCTGCTTCTGTAATGCTTTTTGAGCCTAAAGTTCTGTTTTACAAAACGATAGTAGAATAAATAAAAATTTGGATTTTGTAGTTATAAAAATAAAAATAAAAATAACTCTAGATAAATGTTTGCATTTTGTAGTTATGTTACATGTTGATTGTTTGTGCATCAATGAAGAGATAGAACACACCCTTTATTAGCTTCTTCCATTGAAAGTCAAAACTCCTAGGTCAATGGTTCATTAGAGGAAAATAATCTCTTAGTCAAACTGCAAATCCTCCTCATATTTTATCAGTTATTGGGAATCAACCCTAAATAATAGGAGACTGTCTCCAATCAACTAACTTAGCTTAGGCCTTATATTAGGCCTGATTTTATCTTGTAAAGGGACAATCTAAATGTAGTTAATTATGATAGACATGTGTAAAAATATATTGAATGCAATTTGTTATTTATATTAATTGTTTACTACATTTTTAAATAGTAAAAGTATATTACAATAGAAATTTATATTAAATTTAGTTCCTTGTTTATAATAATTTTTTATTACGGTCTTTATTCATCAATATTTCAACTTATAAGAATGTCCTGTATTGCTTGATAGGAACACACAAATGCAACTGAATCTACTTTTGTAATGCTTTTTGAGCCTAAAGTTCTGTTTTACAAAATGACAGTAGAATACAATGTTTTCACACTATATTCTCAAAATGATTTTAGTGAACATTCAATTCAATTTGTACCAAGAAAGATAGGAAAAAGGTAACAAAATGTGACTACACAATAATAATTGAAACTCTCTGCATAAAAGGAAAGATTCAAGATGGTAAATATATGACACACATTAATATTCTAAAGGATAACATGGTTCAATAATTAGTTAGAGATATTTAGAAATAACATTTCGTATGTTGATATCTTTTTGAGTTTCTTTGAAAACTAAAAGAGAATGTATGTAACCTCGAATTATTTTTTTTGCCTTTTTAACAAATCCCAATTTTTGCACATTGGAGCTTTGGAGAAAGATAGGAAAACTTGAACACCAAACACAAGTTTGTCGATTCTAAGGTATGTAAAATTACCATAAAATTTAACCACAATCTTTATTTTCTTCTCATGTTGAATTTGAGCCTTCAATCTTGGACATTGTTTAGATTCTGTCATCATTTTTGTTCTCTTTTATGTCTAAGTTGAAATTAGTTCATTTCCATTTGAACTTCTTTATTTCCAATGTGACGTTCCATTTGTTGCATAAATCTGAAACATGACAGACAAGTAAGGATTTTTTTGAATCCTTGCTTAGGCTATGAAGCTTGTCACTATCTAGACAAATTCTTCTTCTATTGCATTCATCAGACATGTTTTGTGTGTGCCATTTTATATATTCATAATGAATATTTTGTACCATTTACATGTAATCATTTGATTTTAGACTGAAAAATACATTAATGCCTTACTTTTCATGGAATTTTATAATCCCAGGGTACAAAAAAGATGGATTTCTTGATGAGGCATTCTCATTGTTTCACCAAATACAACAAACAAATATTTAACCCAATTAGTTCAAATTTATGAGTATACTCCCAACCTATGCCAAATAGAGAAATTTAGAATAGGGTATGGATATAAATTAGAGCATAATTGAAAGGAGATTTCATCATGTATTATTGTTTAAAACACACTACTAGGTATCTATTAAAAATTTAGTAGCATACATAAGGCATGTGAAATGTTCAACATAATGCCTAAAAAGAATATGGTTTCTTGCAATGCCATTATTGTAGGCTATGGGCAATGTGGTGCTCTGGATGACACTTTAAATATTGTCAAAAAGATGTCTTTCCCATATTCCATCTCATGGAGTGTCGTGGTTGTAGGATATGCATAAAATAGGTTATATAAAAATTCCATCGAGGTATTTAAGGAAATGAGATTGGCATGTTTAAAGCTAAACTCTACAACTATTTCTAATATCCTCCCAACCTATGCCAAAATTGGAGATTTGAAACTTGGCATGGACATCCACCAAAAACTTTTCTTGTTTATTAGCATGTACCTATGAAGGCTTAGTGGAAGATGGACAAAAATACTTCAATGACATGAATGAGTCTCATTGCATTATGCCAACCATTGTTCATTATATGTGCATGATTGATTTTCTTGGTCATACTGGCCATCTTGAGGAAACTCTTAACTTTATCATCAAATTGTTAATTATACTTGATATGGTTATGTGAACATGTTTGCTTGATTCCTATAGACCACATAGTAATATAAAGTTAGGATCATTTACATCAAACCTTCTCTTTGAGTTGTACCCTGATAATACTACAACTTATGCACTTCTATCAAATATGTATTCAAAAGTTGATAGGTGGGGTGATGCACAAATGGTCAGGAGATTGATTGAAGATAGAGAAATAAAAAATATACTTGGATGTAGTTGGATTAAAGACCACAAGACAATACATCTTTTCTATGCAGTAGATAGATCACACCTAGAGATACAAGAGATATATGAAAAATTGGAAAATTTGTCCTGGGAGATGAAGGTAGTATGGTGTTTTTCACATTCAACACATGTATTGAATGATGTGGAGGAGGAAAAAGAACTCTTCATTTGCCTCCATAGTGAGAAGTTGGAAATTACATTTGGATATTTAAACAAATCCCCTAGAGCAATTATTAGGATTGAGTAGATTGCTCCAATAACAAGGAAGAAAAAACTTTTTCTGTATAGGTAGGTAGCTCAAAGGAGTTGAAACTAGATAATTTTGAATTTAATCTATGAGCTTTCTCAATTTCAAGCTCTAAAGAACAACAAGAAACATCAAGTATTGTTGATGGCACTAATGTACCCACCAAGGGCATTAATGTTTCCCACATACATAATATATATGTTTGCTTCCCTCTACAAGATATATACACTAAGTAAATTCATTTAACAAGCTACAATAATGCATGCATCTCAATCTAAAATCTAATTTCTCTTCAAGAAAAAAAATACTAATAAGGTGCCTTCATAGTAGCATATGTTTTAGCCTAAAATGCTTTGAAATAGTAACCCACAGTTGAATGGCAAGCACCATTCACCTATACTTTCTCCCAAGTTCTACGTGTCACAACTTGCCCCATGGGAAATATAATTTCTTCACTATTATGGGTAGACATGTCTAGAAACTTAAAATTAGAGGTTTCAACTTCCACATGTGGAACAATTGCCATCTCTTTTACTCTAGGGGAATCAATTTCCATAGTTGTTACTATAGAATCTGTTCAAGTATTTTCTTTTCACTTTCTTGGTTCTGACCAACCTCAAGAGAAATGGAATCACATTCCTTTATAGTGGTAGACTCATCCTGAGATGCATGGCAATTGGCTTCTAATACCATCTTTGTATTTTGATCAGCTTGTGCTTTAGAACTATGTAAAATTTTGGTTTCTTTAATCCCCTTTTCAAACTCTTGGTTAGCTTGCTCAATAGGATCAACCTATAATTTAACATCCACATCAAGTGTTTCTAATAGTTTTGACATTTTACATTTGTGGCTTGCTTTGATCAAAAGGTCAACATTTCTGAATCTTGAGTAGAAACTATTCTAGCAATCTTCTCATCTCTTTAAAAATTACTATGGAGATCAGGAGCTATAATTTTGCTTTCAGAGATATCAATTTTGTCCATGGTTTTATTTTCCCTATTTGTTACAAAGGAATCTATGGATATACTCTTCCATTCATTTCCATGGTCCTTGTAAACATCTGGAGAGATATGACATTATTCAAGAGTACTGGGCTCTTGATTTTCAGATTCATGCTTCTAACTAGAAGTGGTTGAAGTTGTAATCTTCATGGGTCAACCCTTAAGGAGAATCCTTGGTTCCTTAACCCCTTAGTAGGATATTTTGGAGCAAAACCCAACCAATACCCTAAGGCTTGAATCATCACCAAACTTGAGTAGATTGGGTATTTTTAGGATCATATGTGACCCAAGGAATCACTTCCATAAACTA
Organism: Cupressus sempervirens; assembly: GCA_028749045.1. NCBI lineage: Eukaryota > Viridiplantae > Streptophyta > Pinopsida > Cupressales > Cupressaceae > Cupressus > Cupressus sempervirens. Next base: position 123,845,840 of record CM053785.1, on the reverse strand, counting down.
GTTACACATAAGGATAGTACTTACCATACAAACCAAAAACTAGGCTAGTAGCCTTCTAAAACTGAAAATTGGCCTTAAGTTTTGAAAAAAATTAAAGACTAATCAAACCAAATACTAATTTGAGTACCCTTTTAGGTAATACACATTAGCCTCAAAGGGTTTGGGCTGACTCCATAACCAGAACACAAAACTCTAGGTTTTTGCTCTTGGCTAAAGGGCTAATTTGGCCTCCATTTAGAAAGGAAGTATGCTATCTAGACTAGTACCTGTAGACAGCTAAATTTGATTACACCACTTTAGTAATCCTATTTAGTTATCTCTAAAGGCATCATTAATTAAATTCTCATTTAATTAATCCTTTGCCATCCCCTAGCTGATTAATTTAATTAATCATCTATAGTCCTGATTGATAAATCAAATAACCTATTATTTATCAATTAAATCCTATTCTCCTATCTAAGTCCAAAATCCCCATTTATCAAATAAATCTATTTGATAAATAAAATCCTCAAACCCCTAACTTATCCCTAATCCTTCATTTAGCCTAATCCACCCCATCCACCCATACTAACCTAGCTTAGCCACTAACTCACCCACCCTCATTAATGCCATCCACTTGCACATCTCTAACATCTTTAATCTAATCCTAAACCCAAGCCTAATCCACCCCCTAATGTTGTCACATTCACTAAACAAGTTTAAGACTTTCCTAAACCAAACCAAAGTTTCCCCTCAAAAATCCCAACCACTAAGTCATGAGTGCTCTTACAAGCCCACTCATGACTCTTACATCCATCTTCCACACTCTTCCCTCTTCCAAACTCATTCCTCTTACATCTCTCTTACATACTCAACCTCACTCATCATGCCTTTAACCAACCCTTTACCCTACCCTCTCACACTCATCCTCCTTATGACAAGTGTCACCTTCCCATTGGTGCTAAACAAGCACAATCCATGTGCTCTCCTTTGAGTGCATCTTAGCCCTCCTTAACCATCTCTCCATCCTTGCATCTTAGCCCTCCATCCCTCTACCCCTTGGCCTATAAATTGAATCCCCTCCCAAGCCATTAAAATCACAACCATTTGAGTAAAGTTATCATGCCCTTTTGAGAGCCAAAATCCATATCCATACCTGAACTGTCATCTGCGAATTTTGACGTCAGTGTAGATCAACATCTACGAGTTTCAGCATCTCTGCCTGGCTTTTTTTGTTTGCACTACCTTCAAAAGCTCAAATTGTCATCTCTACCGCCGTCAACAGTCAATTGTCATCTCTGCCGCTGCCAGTAGTCAACTATCGTCTTCGCCATCGCCAGCAGTCAAACTATCATCTCCGCCACCACAATCCATCAACTGTCATCTCCGAGCTGCCTTCTTCATCAGATTGTCATTTGCAAATTTTGGCATTTGCATAGATCAGCGCCTCCGTAGATTGGCATCTCCGCCTGTTGTATTTTTTTCCAAATTTGTTGCCTACTTTTTGGCTCTCTTGTCCAAGTCATTGTCTTTGCATGTTTTCAAAACTCTAACAAATGAACCTGTATGTTTAAAAACACCAAAAAAAAAAAAAAAAAAAAACAAAAAATCAAACACTTCATTTGGAGCTTTTAAAATTGAACAAAACAAATCTCTTTTCCACATGCAATTTAGGCAAAGTTTGATTTTTGGACAATTAAGAAACTTTGTTAAGTTAAACACAAATTTGCAAAAAACCAATTTGAGTAGTTCATTGGACTCACCTCTTTTCTAATCACCCATCAATTCAAACATTGGTTGCAATCTCAATGCCATTTATGGGGATGGGTCTACTTGAAAAAGGTGTTAAATGTTTCACAATCTAACTAACTCACTTGGTCTTTGAACGTTTTCTTTAACTTTATCAAAATTCTTAAATGACCAAAACACTAGACTAAATCAATCACATTTCAAAATTTGGATTTTTAAAATTTAACAACTCTTGACGTGGAGGGCATCCGAGCTTGCACTTGAAATCGAATCTCACACATCTTTGTTTTGGGCTTAAAAAAAAAATCACACCAACTCTTGAATGCCTTAAAGGAAATTAATCGATACTTGACGTGGAGGGCCTCCACGTGCGCGAGTTTGCTTTTGTTGACCCTAACTCTTCTTCTTGTTTTCATTTTTCGATCGATTTACCTTTTATTGGCACATTTCAAAGTTGGAATTGAACATTGTCTCTTAAACATGAGTGCTTGCAAAGTCTAGATTATCACACATAAGAGTCAGTTGGTAAAAGAACAAGCATTTTTTTTTTAGCCCAAGGTCATCCAAGTCTTCTCTCCCCTTGTCTTCTTTCGAGGCCAACTTGGGTGCATAAGATTAGGATCTAAAACCTTGTTTCTTTTTTTTTTAGGAGGCCTGCTTGGGTATTTCATCACCCCTTGGATGACCTCAACTCCCGCATTCCGGCGGAGTTTAAGAATCGGGAGGTGAATCGAAAGACACCTCTCTTGGGATCAAGATTTTGTCACTCGGGCTAACCCTCAAGGAACTTTATACCCTTGAGAAGTGAAAGAGGAGAAGTGGGTTACCTCTCCTCTCAACTGTGTGACATCTTTTTGGTCTCATCTATGGATTTGGGCCTCACATACCTTGGGTATATTGAGGACTCCCTAGCTAAACCAAATGTCAGCCTTGCAGACAACCACCTAGGATGTTAATGTGTTTGAAGTGACTGATCGAAAAATTTGTAGAACATACACACTCCTCGATGAAAGTATCACATTCTGAGAACCACAAACTTCTATCTAGGCATTCCTATCTATTGCTTGATTTTATTTTACTTGTTGAATGAATGTTTGCCAAACTTGGTCAATCCGAGCTTAGGGCACACTTAGCGTAGTCACTGCCTATTTTAGAAGTTGAACAAGTTGAAGCAAAACAACCTAGATCTCTCAAAGCTAAGCAGATTCAGGAATTTATGTCGAAACAACCCAAACCCAAACAAAAGTTTCACAAAGTCAAACTCAAGCCATCTCTGGCATACTAAGAACTTTCAGCCAAGAGAAAAGAAATAACACCAAGCCCGGGAATTGCCAAACTCCACAAAGTAGAGGACAAAGCTATCGATGAAGCACTTCAAGAGGCCTGGTTAGAGCGCACCATCAAATTTAGCCAACATCTAGTAGTTAATCCTGCTTATGCCTTACCAACTAGGCATGATTTCTATGATTAGACACCCTTGTTTCTCTACATCTTCTTGGATAAGCTTCACTTTAGAGTCATCTTTGTAGAAAAGCCAGCCATCTTACGTTATCCCCTTAAGCATTATAGCTCATCCGTCTCATTTAGAACCAAACCATCTAGCCAACAATCCAAAAACCCTGCACCCAAGCTTTCAGATTTGTTTTCACCTTGCCAAAAGTTTGCCATTCCTAAAATCTTCCAAATCCACCAATCTCACCAAGGTTATCCCTGTGATAGAGCTTTGTCTAGGGTAATCTAGCTTTGTCACTTGCTATGCCTCATCACCTTGAGCTAAAGGTTGGGATCCACAAGTGGTCAATCTTGTGTTCTTCCTAAAGGATCATTAGTCTATCCTTAAGGTGAAACAATCACCACCAAGCTTACACATAGGAAAGAAGACCTTTCATACTTTGGCAACATATCTTTGAAAGTTAGAATCCTCAACCCAATCCTCACTTAGGTTTGGCATATAGCTTTGCCTCAACCTAGGAAATTATTTTCCTAGAGAAGCCTTCCCCCCTTTGCATCCATCAGCATTGTTGCATCTCATCCCTAGGAACATTCTGCATCTTCATGTCACCCGTCACTCGCTTAGCCAAGAAGAAAGAAACAATGGAGCCCTATCATTTGGATCGAACAGCATCACCCCCCTTGAGCACTCAGCCATACTTCAACCTAGAGAAAGCTATGCCATCACCTACTGACATTGAAGCTTTCATGAACCAACCAGGAAATGCAGTACTGGTAAATGCCATTATAGACAAGAACAAAGAGACGATCATGGCTAATTTTTGAAGGGACAATGTAAGAACCTTTGACTTTGGTAGACCCCCTCCATTATCAGATCCATCTCACCTATTGTTTGGGTAGCTACCACGACCCATAGGCTCTTATGATCCAAATTATCCTCAATATGTGCCCAAAGAAGAGCCTCAAGCCAATCCTTTTGATCCAACAGACCCAAACATACCATCCTCCACCCAAGTCAAAATCTCCATTCCACAAGCCAATCCAACCACTACCACTCCATCCTTGGTTCATATCTCTCCGCTCCAAATTGCCTTTTCCCAAAACACCTCACCATTCACTCCCTTCACTATTGCTGCTACTGCTCCCCAACCCAGCCTTCCAAATCCACCCATCTCCCAAATTAGTGCTAGCATCTTTGGCCCACCTCAGCAATATACAACAAGGATGTCACCCATGGGGCCAAGTATTCAACCTTTCATCACCCCCAGCCTATTTACCTCAACTCAGCACATAATTCCATCATTTCCACTAGGTCTTGGGAGCTCAGTACCATCAGCCACAAATCCAGAAGCTACTACCTCCACTCCACAAAGCTATCAAATCTCACAAGCTACTACCAATTTTATGCCAAGCTCCCAAGTGACCCTAGCTCCTACCACCACTTTGCCAAGCTTCCAAATCTAGCCACAAAGCTATCAAACCCCATCAGTTCCATTCCCAAGCTTTCAATTCCCACCACCTCCACCACCAAATAATCCATTACCTCCTATTACCAACTACTTTTCAATGCCACTTCTAGGAGGAAATCCACCAATCCAGCCAAGTACCAATTATTTGCAGATACCATCCCAAGTAGGGGCACAACCCACATACTTTGGTCAAACCCCACAAGCCCCCCAATCCTTTCCCCAAGCCTCACAACCATCTTATACCTTACCTCCACAAAGCAATCCATTGATCCCACAGCCAGCTTATGTTCCTCAATCCCACCCTAAAAACCCATATCAGCAGCAAGCCTCGCAGCACATGCAACAATATGTGCCACCTCCACCTCAGCACCTCGTCATCCACCATGCAACTTCCCAAGCAATGTACAATCCCTATAAGAAAATCCCTCATAGCCATCCATATTGAGTGGCCCCATCTAGTACGTACCTACCTCAGAGCACTCCTACATTGGGGACACACCAGCCATCAACTATCAATTTAGAATGGGAAGCCATGAAGATAGCTTTGAAGAGCATCCAAGAAGGAAATGATCCAAAAGCCTTCAAATTTGAGAATGTGTGTCCTTACCCATTTGACAGAGCCATTACCATGGCACCATTTCCCAAACACTTTGAGGTACCCAAATTTGACAAATTCAGAGGGAAAGGAGACCTTGTCACACATATCAAAGAATTTTACATGCACTGCCAAGAAGTGGCATACAATGATGTCTTCCTCCTACACCTTTTTCCCAAAAGCTTGGCTGGACCAGCTCTTGAATGGTTTTACAGAATCCCCTATGGCACAATTAAAAACTTTGCTGAATTGTCTGAGGCATTTGTAGCCCAATATTCCCATCTTTTTGAAACAAAGCTATCAATAGTTGATCTTGTCCACACTAAGCAGAAAGGTGGAGAAAGCCTTGCCGAATACCTACAAAGATGGAAAACCCTTACCACCCGCATATCCTACACCTTGCCAGAATGCCATGTGGTGAAAATATTTATTGATAATGCCCATCCCAGCTTGGCTCACCACATGAACATGAACTATTTGCAGACCTACAAAGATATCAAAGAGAAAGGAATGATCCTTGAACAAAGACTCATTAAAGATGGTGTGGTCAAGATTTACAAAGAGACCAACCAAAATCAATCACATTCCAATGACAAGTCTAGGTATTGGAACAAAAACAAGCATGTTGCAACAGATGGGGTTACTGACACCAGACATGTGAATATTGTTGGTCCTTCTCAAAACCAGTCCAACCCACCATATCAACCAAACAACCAACAAGCAACCAACTACCAACAACAAAATCACCAAAGCTATCAAAGCCACAATCCAGGACCCAACTTTCAAGGGTCTAGAAATCAAGCTAATGCCATCAATGTAGCTGCAGGGCAAAAACCTAGATTCCAACCTGAACCTAGAAACTATACACCCCTTGGTGAGCCACTGGATGTCATTTTTGAGAAATTAGTCAAGGAAAACCTCATTCAATTTCCTCCTACCTAGCAAATTGATCTAGGCCAATCTAAAGCTGCATGGTACAAAGACAATGAGTACTATAAATTTCATAGGGTAAAAGGTCACACCACCCTCAGATGCATGAAACTGAAAGATTATGTGCAGGACCTCATTGATCGAAAAGAAATCACAGTTGGAGCACAAACCTCTCCCAATGCAGGCTTACAGATCTATCAAAATGTGTTTCCTCCTCACCATAACCAAAATCCTGGAAAAGCACCTATCCAAAACAACAACAACACCAACAACCGCCAGCCAAACCAACATCATGGGAAGAACAATGACCACACTTCATCCTATATAGACTATGGTAGCCTTATAGGTTGTATATCTGAGAAAGAGCCTTCTGTCAATGTTATCAATATCTGAGGACTAGACAATGAGTGTGTAGTCACCACTTGAAGAGCACGATTTAACATCATAGGCCCACCAATTTCATCAGCACCATCAGCTCCATCAAAAAGCCGATACAATATCTTGGAACACCTTGGGAACATGCCAACCCAAATCTCCATTTTAGACCTTCTCTACTCTAGTCCTATGTACAAAGACATCCTTGACAGTGCTCTCATAGAATCTCGTGTCCCTTCAGATATCAACGCTACTAATTTTCGTAATCTTATTAGACACCTATCCTCCTCATGTGCCCTATCATTCAAACCCACTGACATACCTGCGGTCGAGCTAGATCACACCCTTCTGCTTCACATAGCCATCATGGTATCCAATTTTTCTGTGAAAAGAGTAATGATAGATAATGGATTAGCCTTGAATATTTGCACCTGGAAATTCATTAAAAAAGCTGGGTATACTGAGGCAGATATGATCAGTGAGGTTATCACCATCAAAGCTTATGAAAACCTGGAAAGAACCACAAAAGGAACTATTTTGCTGCCAATCAACGTTGGGCCGATCATCCAAGAGAAAATTTGTCATGTTGTTGATCTAAACCTACCATTTAACATCCTCCTTGATCGCCCATGGATTCATGCTATGAAGGCTATTCCATCCACCTACCATCAGTGCATCAAATTTCTGCATCAGGGCACTGAGGTAACCATCCATGCCGATCTAGAACCCTTTGCTTACTGCAATGCAGTTGAAGCCTCATATACAAACCATTTCCCTAGAATAGACATCAGCATAGCCATCGCCAACTCATCCCACACTTGTAATGATGCAGAAACCATCCTTGCCTCCACCCTATCTGCCATAAAGATCAACAACAAAGGCTATGGAGAGTATAGTCTATTAGATGCATTTACTATCGAAGCAATCCCACTCGATCCACACACCCATGGATAGTCAACATATCACAAAGCTAAAAATATTCCACCCCCTTGATACAAACAGTTTGGCCCAACCACCTTTGTATCCTCAAAAACCCCTCTGCATGAAGAGCTCACTCCAGATATCAACAATTGGTTACATAAGGATGCACCTCCAAGAAATCAAGCACGCCTTGATCACTTTAGCCAGAAGTATCCCCAAGAACATAAGCTCATCATTGAAAAATGGAACTATCAAGAAGGTGGTCTAGGACCAAAAGAAAGGGACATGCAATGTCCCATTGAAGCACATAAGGGAGAAATGAAGTTAGGTCTTGGCTTTGGCATACCCACAACTAGGGGCACCAACGAGAATGGTCACGCTTTTTCAAACATCCATCGCAACCTTTTCGAAATCAAAGACATTCCTAAGGAAGTTGAAAAGAGAGCCTACGATGATATCCTAGACCAAATCTCCCTTGCAGACTCTGTTCTCCATGAACTATCCATCCATCTCATTGACCTACCACTCGCTCATCCACAACTCATAGATTGGGACCAACCAAGCGTCATACACATCGATGAGTTCACATCAGAGGAAGCACTTCTAAGATTCATGGGAGCCGAAACTCCTCACAAGAAAACAAAGCCAGATTCTACCTATATCTATAAGCTAGATCCCAAGGGATATTTTGGAGAAAATCCCCAACCTATTTCTGATACACCCAAAACTGGAACTAGGGTGAATCCGAGACTAGCTAAGGCAGCGAAGAAAGCCCCTCAGCAAGAAAATTCAGAGTCACAAGTAGAACATGAGGATTTAGCATTTCCTCCTCAAGATAATCAATTAGAGGTGTCTTCTATTCTAATTGAGGATACTAGAGAAGTCAACATTGGTTCTTCAGAGATCTCGAGACTTGTTCACATTGCTGCATCCCTATCGCAAGACCAAGCTAACCTCCTCTTTGAGGTCTTAAGAGAGAACATTGGCCGATTTGCATGGTCATATTAGGACATGTCAGGACTAGATCCAAAGCTTGTAGTTCACCATCTTGCAGTCGACCCAAAGATCAAGCCCGTCAGACAAAAGTTTAGAAAAATGCACCCCAAGGTGGCATTACTAGTCAAAGTTGAATTAGAAAGAATGTTAGCTGCTGAGGTTATCTAACCTATCGACTACTCAGAGTGGATTTCCAACATGGTCCCCATCACTAAACCTTTTGGTGACATCAGAATCTGCACTAATTTTAGAGATCTTAACAAAGCTTGTCCAAAGGATGATTTTCCCTTACCCAACATAGATATGATTGTAGATCTTACAGTTGGACATGAAATTCTGTCCCTCATGGATGGATTTTCTGGGTATAATCAAATCAAGATTGCAGAAGAGGATTAGCATAAGACAACATTCATTACCCCTTGGGGAACCTTTCGCTACACCATGATGCCTTTTGGCCTAAAGAATGCTGGGGCTACCTATCAAAGAGCTATGACAACCATTTTCCATGACCTTATCCATAACATTTTGGAGGATTATGTGGATGATGTCCTAGTCAAATCTCACACCTTCCTGGATCATCTTGCTGACCTAGAAAAAGTCTTTGATAGGTTAGCCCAATATCATCTCATGCTAAATCCCAAGAAGTGTGTCTTTGGGGTCACATCTAGCAAACTTCTAGGCTTCATAGTTTCTAAACGAGGTATAGAGATTGACCCCAAAAAGGTCAAGGCTATCTTAGACATGCCTCCTCCCCAGACATTGCGACAACTTTTCTCTCTTCAGGGAAAGCTCCAATCCATTTGACGCTTCATCTCCCAGCTTGCAGATAAGTGTACACCATTTTCAAATTTGCTAAAGAAGAATGAGAACTTCAAGTGGGATCCTTTATGTCAATGCAGCTTTGATCAACTCAAGCAGTATCTAGCCAATCCCCCTATCTTGGTTCCACCAGTTCCTAGTCGTCCCTTGATCTTGTACATATCAACAACACCTACTGCTCTAGGGGCACTTCGAGCACAACATGATGACTATAGCAGAGAAAGAGCCATCTACTATATCAGTAGAACCCTAGTTGGTTATGAACTCAATTACACTTCTATGGAAAAAGCTTGTTTGGTAGTTGTTTTCTCCACTCAAAAGCTTCGCCACTACATGCTAAGTCATACCATCCAACTAGTATCCAAAATTGACCCTCTCAAGTATATGCTCTCCAGAATAGCACTTACAGGCCATTTGGCCAAATGGGTTATGCTCCTTAGTGAATTTGACATCCAGTATGTAGATAGAAAAGCAATCAAAGGGCAAGCTATAATAGATCACCTAGCTGATGCGCCTCTAATAGATGCATATCCTTTGATCACAGAATTTCCAGATGAGCATATCTGCCTAATTGAAAAACAACCCCCATGGAAGCTTTATTTTGATGGCTCATACACATCTCATGGATTAGGGGCAAAAATATTGTTGGTCACACCTTAGGGAGATTACATTCCAAAAGCCTTCAAGCTACAATTCCCTAGCACCAACAATATAGCAGAATATGAAGCTCTCGTAGCAGGATTAAAGATAGTTGAAGAATGGAACATCACTGAGTTACAAATCTTTGGCAATTCTCAGCTCATCATCAAGCATGTCCTAAATGAATATCAAACCAAACATGAAAAGCTATTACCCTACAAAGAGCTAGTTGATCAGCTAAACCAGCATTTTACAAAGCTTCAGTTTACACAAGTGCCTCGAATTCAAAACAAAGTGGTAAATGCTATGGCTACTATTAGTTCACTCTTGGAAATTCCCCAAGTAGCTAGACAGTATGAGTTTTTAGTCGAGCATCTCCTCACACCTGCCTATGCGAATGAGGATTCAAATCGTGTTTGTATCTTGGTTGGTCTCCAATCCCCTTGGTACCATGAGATTCACGCTTACCTTAACGATGGTATCATATCCCCTCACCTCACACATACCCACCGCCAAAACCTCATTCAAAAATCATCTTGCTATGTTATCATAGCCAATACCCTATATCGTCAGGGTTATCACGATACTCTCTCTCGATGTTTAGATGAAAATGAGGCTGCGATGGTGTTAAAAGAAGTACATTCTGGACTTTGCAGTGCCCACACGAGTGGTACTGTCCTAGCGTAACAAATCCTTAGAGTAGGCTACTATTGGCCTACCATTGAAGAAGACTCCTATGACTTTGTTAGAAGATGTCTCCCATGTCAGTAGCACGCAAATCTTATGCACGCTCCAACACAGGATCTACAGCCTATTGCACCACCTTGGCCTTTCACTTGTTGGGGCCTTGATCTAGTTGGAACTATCACACCCCTTTCATTTGATGGACATAAATGGATAATAATAGCTACAAACTATTTCACTAAATGGGTAGAAGTAGTCCCCCTAGTCTCAGCTATAGGAGTTCAAGTCTCCAAGTTCATCTTGTACCACATTGTTTGCCACTTCGGCATCCCATCCACCATCTTCACTGACCACGGAGGTAACTTTGAGAATCTCAACATGGAAGAATTATGCACCTCCCTTCGAATCCATCACCACTTTTATAGCCCATATTTCCCACAAGGTAATAGCCAGGTAGAGGTAACCAACAAAACCCTCCTCAAAATTCTAAAGAAAGTTGTCAATAATTTCGGCTGTGATTGGAACCTACAAATAAATCCAGCCCTATGGGCCTATCGAACTTCCTTCCATACATCCATAGGAACAACTCCGTACTCCCTAGTCTATGGTGCCGAAGTGCTATTACCTATAGAAGTTGAACTTCCCTCACTACGCATATCTTTGCGAGGGCAAATCTCAAATGAAGAATACAGAGTAGCTCGGCTCACCCAGCTAGATCTCTTAGACGAGAAGAGACAACAAGCCTATGACCATCTCACAGTCTACCAAACTTGTCTCAAAAGGAATTTCAACAAGAAAGTGCTTCCATGAAACTTTCAACCGGGTGACATGGTCCTCAAAGAAAACATGAAAGTCCAAGCAGATCGAGAAAAGAAAGGCAAGTTTGAACCTACATGGGTTGGTCCTTATGTTGTCACTGCATCCTTTGGCTTTGGAGCCTATCAGCTATCTACACCAGAAGGAGAACTCTTGAATAATCCTACTAACATAATTCATCTCAAGAAGTTCTATGCTTGAAGATCCTTGGTATACCCAGCTTTTGAAAAATACAAAAAAAAATAGTAAAGAGAAATAAGCGTCCAATGGTAAAAATTTTGCAATTCAAGCACCTTGGATAGGTACCTTGGTGAAAATCTGGTAATTCAAGCACCTTGTGTACTAAAGACTGATCCATTATCTATCACTATCCTATCCCTCATCAATCCACCCACCATCGCCATAAAACACCCGCTTGTTCCCTTGGTGTTCTAGCCAAAGATTCAACATATAATGAAGCTTGTAAATACCTCATGTACAGCTTGTAAATCTTGTATCATCCCTTGTATCATAGCCTGTATATCCAAAATCTTGTCCAAAGCTTGTACCATATTCTAGCTTGTATTATATGCCAAATCTTGTATCCTATCACATGCACACAAAGAATCACATTTTCCTTAAGCTTTTCGCAAACCATCTACCTATCCGCCTATCAACTATTATAGACATCCCACCCTTCACAAACATTTCCATCTCACAAAACCAAAACATGAACAACCTTGTACATTTATAACATATCTTGGTCCGTCGGCTTGTACATCCTCTTTAGCTTAGTACCATTGTATCTATTTGACTTTCGTGTCAATTCATCCTTGGTCAACATCTTGCACACATCACACACCTTGGTTAGCTATTCCAATGCATCCTTTAGCTAGATTTCCTGTCACCAAAGTGTTATCCTTCTTAGTTCAGCTTGCTAGATGCATCACTCATCCATATCCACCAGCTTAGGTACTCTCCGATAGGTCCTTGCAGGATATAGCTTTCCTCATGTCTGATCTTGGTCCGTTAGTACCTCGTTCTACCCATCTCGTTGGAAAACGGTTCTCTTTTGGATTTTTGCTTTCTTTTGATTTGGGATCTTCCCTCTTGGGTCTTGAAAATATCTTTTTCGAACAATCTCCTTGTTCCCTCCTCAAGGTTGCCACGATCTTCCATATCATGGTATGCTATGAATGGGGCAATCAGAGCATAAGGTCTTGATTAGGTTTTTTTGTTTGTTTTTCTTTTCTTCTTGTGGGTTACCCAGTGTTGGTTCCACATTGTTTCCTCTTGGACTCATGGTGTGATGCTGGGGCAACCCTTGCGTGTTTGTTTCAAGTCATTTTGTCAGTCCTTTGGACAGTTGGTGAAAAGGCCTTGATGTTCTTGGTAACCTTGGCAATTAACCAATAGTCCTATAGCAAATCTAGTGCTCAACTGCATGGTGTTACTTCTCTTTGAAGTACCCCCCTACTCAAAAAGCTTCAATGGATTTCCTTCATCTCCATTATTCCCCATCCATATTCTGCATTTGTCGCTCCTACCCCAACTTATGCATCAGTATCTCTTTGAATCCCTCCTCACACTTAGCTTTAGGGATCCACAATCCTAGTCTTAGGGATCCACCAATCAAATCAATCTACCAATCCTCATCTTTAAAGATCCACAATCCTAGTCCTAGGGGTCTCTAAAAACCATCTTCCATCAATCTGACTCTTTGAAATCCTATTGCATCAGCTTTATCATTCCATCATCCATCTCCCTCCCATGGATTACTTTTATAGTGCTCTGTCCCTCCATCCTGCCCCCAATCCTGGAAATTCTTAAGCTTGCTTTACTCTTGTGCCTCTAATTCTCCTTTATCATTCTCCTATAGTGAGAGTTTGAGCTAATTCAACCCCTTTTCTTTGCCAACCTATGTCTCAGCTCGTCTCAATTTCTTGTATTTTTCAAGAAGTCGTCGAGCCTCATTTCTCTCCCCACCACCTTCTTGAGGGGGCATCATCTAAGTCTAGTCTCTCCTCTTCTTATCTGAGACTGGGGCAACCTTGTTGCTAAAAAATCTTCCTCATGTCGTCCTCACTCGAACTTCTTTGAAATAGTGTTGTCTCAACACTATGTCAAAGAGGGGCAAAATATAGACACCTAAATTTGATTACACCACTTTAGTAATCCTATTTAGTTATCTCTAAAGGAATCATTAATTAAATTTTTATTTAATTAATCCTTTGCCATCCCCTAGCTAATTAATTTAATTAATCATCTATAGTCCTAATTGATAAATCAAATAACCTATTATTTATCAATTAAATCCTATTCTCCTATCTAAGTCCAAAATCCCCATTTATCAAATAAATCTATTTGATAAATAAAATCCTCAAACCCCTAACTTATCCCTAATCCTTCATTTAGCCTAATCCACCCCATCCACCCATACTAACCTAGCTTAGCCACTAACTCACCCACCCTCATTAATGCCATCCACTTGCACATCTCTAACTTCTTTAATCTAATCCTAAACCCAAGCCTAATCCACCCCCTAATGTGGTCACATTCCCTAAAAAAGTTTAAGACTTTCTTAAACCAAACCAAAGTCTCCCCTCAAAAATCCCAACCACCAAGTCATGAGTGCTCTTACAAGCCCACTCATGACTCTTACATCCATCTTCCACACTCTTCCCTCTTCCACACTCATTCCTCTTACATCTCTCTTACATACTCAACCTCACTCATCATGCCTTTAACCAACCCTTTACCCTACCCTCTCACACTCATCCTCCTTGTGACAAGTGTCACCTTCCCATTGGTGCTAAACAAGCACAATCCATGTGCTCTCCTTTGGGTGCATCTTAGCCCTCCTTAACCATCTCTCCATCCTTGCATCTTAGCCCTCCATCTCTCTACCCCTTGGCCTATAAATTGAATCCCGTCCCAAGCCATTTCAATCACAACCATTTGAGTAAAGTTATCATGCCCTTTTGAGAGCCAAAATCCATATCCATACCCTTATAATGCCAAATTGAGAGCTCGCAAAGCTACCAATTTGCCATTACCCATCTCCATTTGAAGCCATTTTGAGCACTTGAGCATACATCCCCAATCCATAAATAGACACATCCCAAAAACAAGAGAACAATCTCATTGAGAGAGCCTATCCATGGCTCACATTCTCATTTGAAGTTTGTCTTCTCTTTGTCTCTCTTATATGTTATGTTAGTTTAATGTGTAAATGCTTTCATTGAATTAGTATTTCTAACATATTAGATTAGTGTATACAGTACCCTTCCCCAAACCATTTAGAACATCTAGGGGTTCATAAGAAAGTGTTATGTCCAAGTTTTCAACCTTAGGGGGTTGATCCATGAAAAGTTATGCACTTGGTTGCATAAATGTACATGGTGTATATTGTATACATAGAGATATACACCTAGGGCTCGTTGATTCTCCCATATCCTTGCAAGTACATGAAAAAATAACAACATAATATGGAAGGGAATATAGGAAACTATCATTCCACCAATGAACATGATTTTTCCATGGTGGGAATGCCTAGAATCCACAAAAGAAGCCAAAACCCTAGGTTTACTAGCAAATTTGGAACAACATTCACAAAATCTTAAGTATTTGGAGTTATAGACTACATCAAACCATGATAAAAATATCAAAAGGAAGCTAGTTAATAGGGTAATCTAAAATGGTGATCCTCTTCAAGAGATCTATGTATACACGCTCGTACAACTAGGTTGGACAACACAAAATGCAGGAAAATAGATAGATCTTATTGATTTGAGTAAAAATATTACATCTTCTACCTTCCACCCTCCTGGTAGGGCTATTTGAAGGCCTTCCCCAAGGGTTAAAATTTGTTCTCAAACCACTTAGTCATTTGGGGAGCATTTCTATTGTGTTTTTCTAAGTTTGTAACTTTGCAACAAAAGTTGCTAAGCGACTTTTTGAGAAATTTTGCAATTTTTGTAGTTTTGGCTCACAAGAGGAATTTTTACCCTTGAATAATGATAAATTATTCCTCATGGATCCTAACTATGAAAACTCACAAGAAATACCAAAATTCCCAAAAATCTAAAGCCTATTGATTCCTTTGACCATAGTTGACCAAGTAGCTTATAAATGCCAAATCCTAGGACTAGGTCTTACAAAGTGGACCAAAATGTGTTATTTGACCTACTATCATAAATCACTTAATGATTTGATCCCATTGGTGTAAATAAGTATTTAATTATTGCACTTACTTAAGTTTTACTTAGGTTAATACATTATTTAATTATTTTGCATTATTTTATTATTATTTTAGGTGAGACACTTAGTAGTTTGTGTACTCTCATTGAGTTACACAACTCTAATTATGCACATGGTGTCTAAAACACATGTGTATGCATCATTAACTAAGTTTTCATGATGACAACATAGTTATCTGCATTCCTTATTTAGCACATGTTGTCTACACCACTGATTTGTGTGCTACACAATTGTAGGCTTATCCTCACATCATCGCACTTAATCTCGTGCTTAATGGAGGATAACCCATATCTAGTGGACATGTGCCTGGTTGTATGACATATCATGATGCTGAATTCTATGTATTCTAGAAGCTCTCCTGAGGCCTTTATATACAAGCACTCCTAGTGTACTCTCAACTAATTATTGAATGAATATCATCATTCTGATCATACTCTGTCTATTTTGGTCTACTGTGTGCTTGTGTTGAGTTCTTTAGTTCTTGGGTGAATTATAGCCTAAGCCAAATTCTTACATGGTATCAGAGCTGAGGGAGATTCTCATCACATAACCGTTCAAGACCATTCATGCTTTAGCACCTCGATATGAATATGGAGGATCTACAAAAATTGGGAGCATCTAGAGCTAGATCTGACCTCATCGTTGTGTTTGAAGTGTCGATTCGGTGAAGATCGATTATAAATTTTCCTACGTTGGGTGAAAGTTGACCATGAGGCAAATTTTTTTTGCAAATTAGAACTTGGAGGCCTGATTTGCAATTTGGGTATGGTCAATTTCGGATCTACTTTATTCAATTTTTAGATCTGAATTATTATTTTTTCTCTGCCATTATTCAAATATTTTTCAAAATTATTCGAGTATTTTTTGAAAGTATTTTCATGGTCAGAGGATTTTTTTGGTAGAATCGAGCTATCAACCCCCAGCCTACAAATTTGGAGGATATATTATTTTCATAGGGTTTAAATCAATTGGCTCGTACACCTGCAAACCCAACTAGCAGCCTCAATAACATTTGGCAGACACACACATAAACCCGGCTCCATCGTACTACAAAATCCACAGTCATTTCCCACAACCAGCGACCAATATCAATCAAACTGATGACCATTTCCACTAGCATGTGGACCAAGCCAACTCATGCATGGCGTGCTTCTTCCGTTTTAAGAATCGCCAGCAGTTGTTTTAAAACAAATACATTTCTCAAAACCCCACTAATGTGGGACTATACTGCATAAGTTCGGCAAGTACAAAGGATTTTTGGCACCCTGCGACGAATTTCAATGACCACTATAATAGATCTCCGGCATCGAAAGTCTTCAATTTTGGCACCCACAAACCCTGCAACAACTGACAAGTGGCAAAGTTTGGTTGCTCCCCAGTGCCATGTCTGCCAACTGTCTCTCGCCCAAACTACCGGCCTGTAATGACACATAATGCCACATTATTTGTAGAGAACTAGACACATCCTCTTTTACAAAATACCCAATCAACATCTGAGTCACATTTGACTCAACAGGTATAGTTCACAACTCGGCTATATAGTCATTGCACAGTCAGATCCACATGGCATTGTCAAGTCAGCAGTACCTGCAGATAGTGACTCAATCCTGCATTAGCATTAGTGCATAGTTAGCATCCATGTTAGCATGACATGTTTGTGAAGTCTGTACTATCCGTACATGATGACATCATGCTAATGTCATCAAAGGGCTGAAGTTTTTTCTGACATCATCAATCTATTATCCTAAATTTTACAGTCATTTGGAGATCATTTTTGGGAAAATTGTAACTAGAAGGACGGTTGTATATCATCAAATTTAACCCCATCATTCACTGATGTAACCCCTCCCCAAATTCATTTTGGTTTTTGCAGTCCATCTTGGAGAGGCCATAACTTGGACATCCAGACTCCAAATCAGGTGCAATTTTTTTAAAAATTGGGTAAAATTTTCTAAATTTTTCAGTGGTGTAGCTATTTTTTAGTTTTGGTGCACGAATTGTTCAGAATTTGCATTTTTTGGTGACTGTACTGGATAATCCTACATTTTGCAACTTCAAACGCTTCGTACTGGCACATATTGAGTTAAAAATAGGTTCTATTTATTTTGAAAGTGCATATTTTTTTGTCTACTTTCCATATCTAGCATCAAATTATAGTGTTGTGTGGACAAAATTGTCACTTTCAGCAATAGGGCCTTCTTTGCTTCAGAATTGTAGCACATTGTAAAGTTTCAAATTTGTACTCTATTAAGAGGTTGTAACAAGAAAAATTAGAAGTCCATAAAGGCCAAAATTGGCAAGTGGCCCATTGTAATTGCAGTACTGATAAAGTGCCCAAAGCATCTATTTTGGGGGGGATTTCTTGATTTAGTGAAAAGGGGGGGTGTTCTTGGTGTTGTGTTCTTTTTTTTCTACACCTTTCTTTCATTTTCTACATTATGGGAAACTTTAAATAACCTAAATTAACTCCTCATAACTATGCTTCATGGTCAATCAAAATGTTGTATCACTTAATGCATAATGGAGTTTCACAATATGTAGATGGTACTCTTCCTAAACCAGCAGGTGATAATGGAGTTTCAATTTTCTTTCTTTTCATTTCCTTCTTCCTCTGCGTCGTGTCATGTGCTCCTCCTCCCCCTCTCTCCTTTTTATTCTACTTGGCTTTGTTCTGCATACTTTTTTACTTCCTTCTCTCATCCTGATGATGGATCACAGAGTGTGATCCGAAATGTTGATGATAAAAAAAACTTACACAATCCAATCCAGAAGCAACATCATCATTAGCAATGGATTGTGGAAACCTGATATTATTAATTAGGTGATAATGTATCAACAAGTGAGATTTCTAATTGGGCAGAAATGGATAGGAAAGCCCTAGGTGATATATGTTTGGGGGTAGATGATAAGATCATGTATCAAATCAAGAAATCTAGCACATCCAAGGAAGCTTGGGATACCCTCGAAAGCCTTTATGGTAAAGTGTTTGAAGAGGATGTTTTCAAAATTGAAGATGAGCTTGTTTCCTTAGATCCTAAGTCATATGAATCAATACATGATTTCATCATCAAGGTGAATGAATTAAGGACAAAGCTTACTAATTGTGGGAGTTCTATCAAAGATGATAGAATAATCTATCTCATACATAATAAACTGCCATCAGAGTATTCCACATTTGTATCTTCTTTTAACACCTTGAAGACTACCTTAGGGTCTGCCTACAAGAAAGTCACTTTTGATGAATATGCTAAACTATTGGATGATGAAGAAAAGAAGTTGAAATCAATGGGGATTCTCAAATCACCTCAGTCCAAAGCATTGGTCTCCAACAATGAGGGTTCTCAAAATTTAGCTGGACAATCTTCAAATAAAGGAAAGGGTAAGAAGAAGTGGAAGAAAGACAAATATGAGGATGCAAAAAAGACAACACTACAATCCAATCAACAAGGAAAGTCCTCGAATCCCAATAACAAAGGGGACAACAACAATAAGGAGAAGAAGAAGTGCGCTTATTGCAAGAAATCAGGTCATGAAGAACATGAGTGTTATCTCAAAAAGATTGATGAATTGACCAACATCATGAAGAAACATAATGTTCCATTGCCTAATGCTTATAAAGATAAAGGATCATCTTTAGATTCTAAGGGCAGAGGAAAATCATTCATGGCAAATGAAAACTCTTAAAAGAAATGGATATTTTACTCAGGTGCCTCATATCATATGGGTTCTTCAAAGGAGGTTTTTTCTTCATTGAATCACTCACAGGTATCGCACATCTTCATGGGGAATGATAGTAAAATGGAAGTTGAAGGAAAAAGAAACGTGGAGATGGAAAATGGAGAGTTTCAAGAGGTTCTCTATGTTCCAAACCTAAGTTCAAATCTCCTATCAATCTACCAAATCACTCACCTTGGAGATGGACATAGAGTTGAGTTCCTTCCAGGCTCAGTAAAGGTGCATAGTCTGAAAGATGATTCCTTGGTTGCAATGGGGAAAGTGAATGATCACAAGAGGTTGTACTCTTTTCTCTCATTTTGTACCCAAGTCTCCTTCAAAGGCCTTGTTAACTCAATCAAATTCAAACATACAATTATGGCATGAGCATTATGGTCATCTTGACTATCGCTATCTTCAGCAACTTTGCACATACCATATGGTGAAAGGTCTACCTCAAATTAACTTTTCTAAGGGTGAATGCTCAACAGATTCAGTAGATATGCATCCAGAGGGGAAGTTACAGAGAGGGAAGTCTTTGAGAGAAAAAAGTGTTCTATAGATGGTTCACATGGTATTAATAGGTCCTTTTGCATTCAGCCACGGTCACTACATACTTACCTTTGTTGATGACTTTTCAAGGTTCACTTGGGTCTACTTTCTACATAACAAGAATGAAGTGTTGGACAAGTTTCTAGACTTCAAGGCTCATGTAGAGAGAAAATATAGGAAAGCCATCAAAGTACTCTAAATGGAAAATGGAAACATGGATGTGAACAAAAGACTTAAGGACTTTTGTAGACATGAGGGTATTGATCTTCAGACTCTGCTAGCATTTAGTCCGCATAAGCCAGAGGTTGCAGCACTGAGGATTAGAACTCTTAAGTCTATGGAAAGTTTCATGATTCATGCCAAGTCTCTAGATCCATAATTAGAATTCAAAGCAATTTCAAGTGCCACTCACATTCTTAATCGTTCTCCTCATCCAGCCTTAGATGGAAAAACTCCTTTTGAGGCATGGTGTAGTAGAAAACCTATTGTGACACACTTTAGAGTCTTCAGTTGTCCTGCATGGGCAAAGAGATCTTCCAGGGGTCGCAAGGCCCAGTCATCTTGGCCTTGTACCTTCAATGGTTATGAAGATAGTGTGAAGGCATATAGACTTCTAGATCTTGAGACTCATCAGATATTTGTGGAGAAGGATGTACATTTTGAGGAAAGTTCACCCAGCTTGTCCTCTACTCCTCTTTGTACATTATATAGTGTGGATACTGATAGTGATTTCAAAAATAGTGCTTCAACAAATTTAGACACGTGGGGTTCTATCAATAGTTACAGTGAGAGGTCACTTCATCAGTTTAGTCCACATGCATACATTGCCACAATGATAGGTCCAAAACATCAGGGTACATTTAGTCTTCTAGGTACAAGTTCTGTGACAGATTTGGGGGACAGTATTGATGATCTACCTCTTTTTCTTGATGCAAAATTACCTTCTTTAGTTTTCATGAGGGTTCCAAACTCTCTTGTTCATTCTCTACATGATCAATCCTCATAGGTTGAAGTGATTGTGGATACTTATGATTAGTAGTTGCAGCAGGGTTCTTCATCACTTGCAGAGACGAACAGTTCTTTGGGATAGGTTCTTCAGCTAGTTGAGCAGGTTTTAGAACATCACTTATCCATGGGATTCTTTCCATGCATAGTGGAAGCATCTCATATGTACCTTTGACATTGTTTCTTCCTAAGGGGAGGAACACCATTTTGTAGTCTTGGATCAGCTTCTTCATCAGAGCAGTCACTGTTTGACATTCTTCTTTGAGGTGGGGAGCCTATCCTATCTCTCTTCCTCTTCTCACCATTCTCTTATGTATATAATAGATGTATGTTGTAATGGGGGGGGTCTTGATTACTCCATCCATCCATGCATCCTCCTTTATCTCTCTTTTTGGGGTAGGGTTTTTCCCATGAGGTTTTCCCTCTTTCCTCGCTTTATGGGAGATTGCATATCATTATGTACATGGGTACCTAACATGGCCTAGTAGCCGGGACCCATCCTGCATTTCATCCTAGATTTCGTAAGCTTAAGGGCATTTCCCTAAGTTTCACTTAAGGGGGGGTGTTGGTGTAAATAAGTATTTACTTATTACACTTACTTAAGTTTTACTTACGTTAATGCATTATTTAATTATTTTGCATTATTTTATTATTATTTTAGGTGAGACACTTAGGAGTTTGTGTACTCTCATTGAGTTACGCAACTCTAATTATGCACATGGTGTCTACAGCATAGGAGTATGCATCATTCACTGAGTTGTCATGATGACAACACAGTTATCTGCACTCCTTATTTAGTACATGTTGTCTACACCACTGATTTACATGCCACACCATTGTAGGCTTATCCTCTCATCATTGCACTTAATCCCATGCTTAATGGAGGATAACCCATATTTGGTGGACATGTGCCTAGTTGTATGACATATCATGATGCTGACTTCTATGTATTCTAGAATCTCTCCTGAGGCTTTTATATACAGGCACTCCTAGTGTACTCTCAACTAGTTATTGAATGAATATCGTCATTCTAATCATACTCTGTCTATTTTGGTCTACTGTGTGCTTGTGTTGAGTTCTTTAGTTCTTGGGTGAATTCTGGCCTAAGCCAAATTCTTACAGATCCTTTGGATGTTCCCAAAGGTGTTGTAGCTTTCAAATTAGATGGAAGGTGCTCCTACACCAACAACATTGTAATCTGGTTAAATGCATGGAATAGATAATTGATGTTGAGACTTGGTGTATGTTAAGTGACCAAGCACCAAATACCAGTTACTCATGAAAGCACTATAAAGGACCATTGGTTTGTGAAAGTTATGAAGGAGAACTTGTTTAGTAGTGGGTAGGTAAGTATATTTAGATCTTGTTGAACATCAATCAATCAATTGATTTGATCACTATAAGCGGAGGCTGCATGGACCTCAACATTTTTTTATTTTAGATTGTATGTTTAAGTAAATTTTATTTTACTTTGCTAGAAAATTGTATTATTTTCATAAGTCATGTTAGTTATATTTTTTCCAAAAAACTAATATCCACTGTCTTAAAACAGGTGGAATGAACATTTGAATTTTCATGCACTTGTCGGATGCTAGATTTCCACAACCTTGTCTTCTCAATGAAAGCAAGCAACCCAATAATTATAATCTAGGTATACCATTTGCTTGTTTCAAAGATGAATGTCGTAGGATGGGATTATCTATTTCATCTGGGAGTTACTGAAGCTGGTGAAGGTGAAGATAGGAAAATGAAATCTATAATTGGCATTAGAACACTTTTACAAGTTTCTTCTAATGATTCTCTTCCTCATTTTTGTGTCAAGATATCATAATTTTTTCTATAACTTATCATGATATATGTTGACACTTGTCAATTTTCTATGCATGATGATTTGGATTATACAATTTGTGTTTCCTTGATGGAAGCTCCAGAAGAGGAGATAGACTCATGTAGAAGACTTACAAATCTTGGAATGCAAGCTGCCAAGCTCGAGAAAGGAGTGGTAAGCTTGCAACTAGCTTCTTTGTACATGTATGGTGTTGATGTTGTTTTAAATCATCATTTTACTTTTGAATTTAGTATTGATATTTTAGAAGCTATTCTTTTGATAGGCTCCTTTTGAGGAGAAGCACCACTACTACTTTGATTTCCAAAGGAGAACCAACCATCTTCCCATAAAAAACGAGGTGTGTTATACTTTATTCTTGCAAGCTTTCTTTATCTAGAATCTTTATAATTCCCTTTTCCCATTTGTTTGATAATTCTCCATTTCAAATTATAGAAGCGTTTATTTTTCCATAGTGGAAGTCTTGTTTAATTATTTCTTTTTGTACTTCTACTCAACCAATGTCTTGATTGAAGGAATTCAATTTTGTGCTATTTGAACTTATTAATTAATTCACTGCATAGGAGTTTCTATAGAGGTAAACTTGAAAGAATAAAGTTATTAGTACATGTGCACATATAAAAAATTAACTCTAGATGATAAATTGCCTAGGTTGCATGGGTACATGTACCCACACCCCTAGTACCGAGTACAAGTATCCCAAGTACTAGGTATTCAGTGGAGAGCATCATAGCTAAGACCTTGATTAAGATTTTAGTTTCTAGTTTTGGTTTTTGTTTGCGTATCAACTTTTTGTTTATCAAGCTTAATTCAATATGTAACCAATTTGAAACTTTGATACAATGCTGATTAACAATGAACTTTATCACTATTCAAGTCAGCAGTTTGTCATCTGCAATATGACATTGCTATATGGTTTATGATCTTCTTCTTCATGTTTAAAGGTTTCTTTCTCTATTATGCAATTAAACATTTATCATAGATTAATAATCATTATTACAAACATATTGCAAATCTAAAACTGAAAACAATAGTAAAATACATTACATTTGCAAACTTTATCATTGTTCTTGTTTTGAAAAACCATTATCACGACTCATAATTTCAGATTTTCTATAAATATTATTATATTTAAATAAAATTTTGACGTACCCAAGTACCCCTATTTAAAAAAAGAATCCTACCCATATCATTACTCTAAGTACTTAAGTACCCCCACCCCTGTGCAACCTTGCAAATTATGTATATAATTCAAAGTATGAATATTCGTTGTCGAATCCACAAGTGATACAAGAAAATTTGAGCTCAAATCTACAAGTTACATCAACCCTATGGGTCAAAATCAGTATATGGGTTCAACATAGTGGATCAAACTTGCACTTCAAAATCAAACATGCACCCAACAAGTCAAGTTTGTAAATCAATAAAAACTCCAAAATTAATTCATCCTAAATGTTGCAAAGTTCCACTTTTTATAAATTCTCTTGTTGGGAAAATGTATTAAATGGCTTGAAAATCACATGAAACTATGTAAAGGTTTGTTATAGTTGGGTGAGACCCCTTTTGAGGAGTTTTCAAGACTATTCGTAGCTATTTTCTTTTCTAAAGAACCATAACATGTGCCTTTAATACTTGAAGCATGGTTTGAGGACTTTCTTGATTGAAGCTCCAAACATTTTGGAGGTTGTAAATCATTGTTGAAGGCACCTTGGTCTTGGGCAATATATTCAAATGTTGTTTCCTTAGAGAAAAATAAAATATTAAGAGTTGTGAGCATTTAGAGCTAACTAGGCTTGCTATATCTGTGCCATATTCAATGGTACATGACTGAAAAATATATTATCAGACTATTGGATTATTATTTTTGGCTATTTGGAGATCTTTGGTGCATATTAGTAATGTGCGAAGTTGCTAAGGGCTCTTGGGAATCTTCTATTTAGGATTAATGTGCATTTGAGTAGTAAATATTTATCTTTCACCTCTGACATACAATATTCTTCAAACCTACACAATATTTTAGTGGAGCTGAGTGTGCTTGTGATGATTGGAACCCAAGTGAAGGTGTATTTACTGCTTGGAAGGTTTGTCTTAAGTGTATTCTACATATGATGTGCCCTGCACCTTCAATACAATAGACATGTAGCTAATCATATTGTATCAAACCTACAAAAAATATTGCTATGCTCAATTTAAAATCTTAACACTTTATCTGGGAGGCTCAAATTGTAAAAGTGAGCTGGTCTTGATGTCATTAATTTTAAAAGAAAATTACATTCTATTTTTGAATCTCTTTCTACAGATGATTTTCATGCTTATCATTAATTGAATTCCTTTCAAATGTATAGGGTGATGAGGTAGATTACAGGGGTATTCTACATTGAGATGGTTCAATTTTAATGTTTGTCACTCTTGATTAGTTGAAGGTGAAATTTTGGATATAATTTTTTATTCTATTCAATGATAGTTTCTATAATGTCTCTTTGGCCCCAAATAGTTACTGAGGTGTAAGATTTCATTTGATTATTCTTAACTTCCTAGTGCATGAAATGTGAAGTTCTTAGCTTTGACTCTTTCTTATGATAGTTGTTTTTTCTGGTAAATACGATTTTTTTCTATTTACCTTCTATTGCAAACTTTTGAGCTCTTGTACAAGTGACTTGCAACAAAGCTCATTGTTGACATGCCTTTTAAGGTATGGCTCTAATAGTCATTATCCATGTGTTGTGTCACAATGTCATCACTATTATAAAATATAATATTCTAACATTGATATATAACTTTATGTCTTCTAGGATCTTGCAATAGTAGACTCAAGCCTGTTGAGGGAGCTTCCTCTTGTGGATGATAGTGAAGCAGTTTGTCCTTTCAACTTTTTTACCTTTTTTGTTCTTGTACAAAACTGGCATAGATGCATATTGATTCTATTTCAGTAATTTTTTTTTCCATGTTTTTGTAACTTATTAGATTTGATGGATTTTACTTTTCATGAAAATTTGGAAAAGTTAAATGAAGAAACATATTTATGGATTCTTTACTTGTGTTCAACACTTGTGTGGGTGTAGAGGTTGACAATTAAGATACTAGTGGATATAAGTTTTCTAAATTTGATATCCTAGTTTTTGAGGAGCAACTTCATTGTAAAGGCTTACACCTAAGCAAGAAACCCACCCAACTAATATATTTCCCTAGAAAATAATTTCTCATGTTCAAAATAATATGCTTCATTCAAAATGAACCAATTGACTCTTCCACATTTGAAATCCCAAATTTCAAGATATATCCTTCATATCGCAAGAGCCTTATACATGAACAAGTTCAACCTATAGTACTTCAAGAGAAACCTTTAAAAAAGCCCATTTCCTTTCAAGCAACCCCACAAATCCCCCAAAATTCTTTACCAAATACTTATCAAGAGAGCTAGAATAGTGAATGGAATAAGTACTTTTGTGAATTTAGAGAAAAGGCTTTTTCTAGTAATACATTTGTCCATGAGGTTCTAAAAGAAAAATCAGATCTACTACAAGAAAATGATAAACATGCTTAGTTAGAATATAAGATTGAAGAGAAAATAAATGTTGAAAAGGAAGAGTCAAATTAATGAGTTACCTAGTTATGCTATGAATAATGATGAAGTGGTCACTAATTAGTTTCATGAACATCCTAATTTTGTTGATGAAAATGAAGCAAATATGCCCATGCTAATCCCAATGACAAATATTGAATAGAAAAAAATATAAATCATTTGGATAGGGTGCTACTCTTTTAGGATGATAATCAAGACATCCTTGTCTTAATAGTTGAGAAAGGTGATATGGGTGAAGAAATTAATTAGGTAGAATAAAATGTGAAACAAGAGCTAATTTCCCAAATTATGGAATTGGATATTTCTTTAGATAATCTTCAAGAAAGAAAGACATGATGTTGAGATAGATTGTAATGTGCATTATAAGATCAATGAAGAGCTTGACAAAGGTAATTTTTCTAGCATTATATAAGATTTTTTTTTGAAACTTGATGGTAGGTTGATACTTCCTAAATTACAAGTTCATGAGTAGCACAATTGAATGGAAAATTCTATTTTCCCATTTGATTCACATGAGACATCTCATTTCAATCAATAAATAGTTAGTAATAGAGTTTCAACTTTTGTTCATACAAGAGGATGTCCTATAAGATACCTTTCCAGGATAGAGAGCAACAAAGCACCACAAATCTTGCTTGCACCTAAGCATGAAGATCCTAAAGAAATTGAGGCTGAGCATATGATTGTAGTAGTAGAAGACTAATCCAACTTACTAAGTTCAAAATAGTAGCACACATCCACAACAAAGAGAAGTAGGTTTGCTCATATTTTTGAAGTACTGTTGTAGCTATTTGTTGAATCTTTTTCCATTGTAAATCTCTTGTGGGCTACTCAAAATCATCTGAAGTATTGTAGGTTAACAATAATGGGCATCTATTTTAGTCAACTTGTCAATTGTCTTAGTAGTTCTTCAAAATGGGATGATATTTCCTATGATAAAGCACCTGATCAGTCAAGTTGCAATAGTTCATACTCAGAAAGAGAAGTTCCCATGAGAGAAAGGAAAATTTCTCATGATAGAATAGAAAACAAATTATAGTTAAGAAAAAAGAGTCTTCATCAGATAACAATAGTCATCTAAAAGCTAGTAGTAGACTTCAACAAGTTTCCAATATAGATCAACAAGTTTCATTAAGTGAAGAGGAAATTTTGAAAATGAAAGAGCAAGTATTAAGATTAAGAACAAGCACATGATTGAATAACAACTCACAAAAAAAAAAAAAATCATTTTCTCAATTAGAATACCATATTTTAATTCAAGAAGATAACATAACTATTTAGAAGAGTGACAATGAAAATCATATCAATAAAAGTGACAACCATTCTATCAAGGAGGAAGTGATCTCATTCATCAATAGTAGATCCAAGTTATTGGAACTTTAAAAAGAGAGTAGGGCTAAGAAATAACAAATAGAAAGTAGAACATCAATCAAGAAAAAGTTAATGGGTAACTTTCAAAAAAATAGCCTTCATATCAATCATGCAGAGGAGGTAGGTTTTCAAAGCTTTATAGATTTAATTCCTCATTAAGCCTCTTGTTCACATATGTTGAGTACTCTTCAAATTAGGAGAAACCTTTTCACTACTAATTTTTAAATGGTAGTTTTCAACTACAAGCATAAGCTTTAAGAGCCTTGTCCATGTAAACAATAGAGAGTGCATACTTGATGTTATGAATAGAGGATCAAAGGAAGAACAACAATAATGAAATTGTGAAGACATGGACAACAAGGACACAGAGATATAGAACACAAAAAAGGTAATCATTATCACTAAAACACAATGAAATCCTTGTAAAATGAAGGTATCCAATAAGTGCAAAGAATGGAAACCAAGAGGTTAAAATGACAGCCAATAATGATGTAGTCAATGAGGTAAAGAGATTGTTCTATGAAAAGAGCATTGATATTAATGAAACCAATTATGAATGAAATGGAGAATGCAATTTTTTGTTGTTATAATGGCTGCTTCAAATAGAGATAATAGAGATGATGCACAAAGCATTAAACAATCTTCATTGTGAAGGAGAAGCACACTAAGATGAAAAGATGTTAGTGTTTTATGCATGATTAGATATGAGTAGACCTAGTAAGAGTT
Source organism: Cupressus sempervirens (assembly GCA_028749045.1). Taxonomy (NCBI): domain Eukaryota; kingdom Viridiplantae; phylum Streptophyta; class Pinopsida; order Cupressales; family Cupressaceae; genus Cupressus; species Cupressus sempervirens. The sequence continues at coordinate 123,817,380 of CM053785.1, read as the reverse complement.
TATAACAAAAATCATAGTATAATGAAAGCTTATTACACAATGATTCATGGCAAAGATATCATGTTGTAGAGCATTCCTAAACAACATGATAAAGGAAATTTTTTTCAAAAATGGTATCATGTATGATTGCTAAGCACAACTATGTTGTGTATAAAATAGTAAAAATAGTGAGTTGGTGTGCAACCTCTAAGCTTGGGCATTATAGATTAAGAGATTCATCTAAGGACTTGGAATTTGAGGAGATTGATGAAGGTAAATGTCTTGTAATATTTAATGCAAATGATACATTAAAAAAGATAATTATCATGTATGAGCAATATGAAGAAGAACATGATGAGATGTTAAAATCATGTAAGAAGAGTTTTGATGATAAAAGAGCCATAAGGAACATAGTTCAACATTATTATTAGAAAATGTAAGATCATAAAATAGTCACTGTTCTAATGGAAAAAGGAAACTGTGGGATTATTGATTATAGCAGTCAAAATAATGATGTTGAAGACCATAGGATTCAAGCAATAGAGACATGTTATTGACTCAAATTTTTGGATTATGTTTCACAAGAACTCTGCTTTTGGGATTAAATGATATAGTTTGAGATTTTTATCCAAGATCAAGACTATTTGTTGTTGCAGACTTTATAGAGCTTGGTACTTTGTTTTGTGAATGATCTTAGCTAATTTTGAAGAAGCTAGTGCACTGAGAACATCATTATTTTACATTATTTAGTGCTATATAAATAGTATTACTGTATTTTACTGTTGAATTTAAGTTTTTAGAAATTGTTATTTGTGTGCACTAAGAATATTATTCAATTGCATTATTTACTATGGTGTAAATATTATCACTGTATTATTAGTGTTAACATCTTAGTTTGTAAAAATTATTAGAGGTGGCTAACTGTAAAAATGAGGCACAAGATTTCATTCTTGTATTGATAGGTACATGGATGGTATGTGCTTTTTCTAGCTCATCTATTTATGACTGATGGCTTTTCATCTATTGGTGGAGTGTTATGCAAATGGCTAGTGCAGAGTGTCATTAAGGCAATGACACTGTATGTAGTATGTAAAGTGTCTATTTTTGGATGACACACTTGAAGCAATCTTCTAGTCACTACATGCACTTCTACATTGTTAGTAACAAGTTGGACACCATTTTTAAATTTAAAATCCATTACCCTAGTTCCCTTTTCCTTTAGCTAATTTAAGTTTGACAAACTAGAATTATTTTTTGAAATTAAAGGAGCCTTTGAACTTTCAGCTTGATTGGATGTTTCCTTGTTGCCCCCCGTCTCAAGAAATACAAGTCCATAACCTTTTTGGGTGCTATATTGAGAATGAAATGAAACAAATAATAATTTATTATGTATTCTTTAAAGCTCAATGGAAGAGAACCTACTTTACAAGTAGGAGGATGGTGGTTCAATTCCATCGTGCCCTATTATGATCAAATGTGTGACTAAATATGCTATTGAATATGCTACTAAATATGTGACCAAATATACTATTAAATATGCTACTAAATACACTATCAAATATGTGCCAAATATGTGACTAAATATGCTATTGAATATGCTACTAAATATGTGACCAAATATATTATTAAATATGCTACTAAATACACTACCAAATATGTGAGTAAATATACTAAATATGTGATTAAATATGCTATTCAATATACCACTAAATATGTGACTGAATCAACTATCAAATATAAGACTAAATATATGATTAACTATACTACTAAATATACCACTTAATATGTGACTAAATCGATGATCAAAATTAGTGATCAAATGAGTGACTAAAATCATTTAATAGTAAATTTAGTAGCATTATAAATGACTAGATATTAACTACTATTAGTCACATGATTGATTTTAGTCACATATATACAAATTTTAGTGGTTTTTTTAGTTACATATTGTTATTTTTGTACTCGTGAACATCAAGAGGAGAGGGAGTGTTGACACAAATGGAACTCCCTCCTAAATAAGGAGGAAATTTTTTTCAAAATAGGGATCTAGGGTCCAATGTTTGGAGGAGGGAGACAAAAATATGATGTTCTTCCATAGATCAGCCTCACGAAGAAAAAAGAGAAACACTATAAACTTGTTAGAGGATGAAAATAATGAGGAGGCCACTAATATGGACCAAATAGAAGAAAGAGTCAACACTTATTTCCAAGAAATGTATAATCCCCCATTGGCGTATAGTAAGAGTAACTTATAGAGTGATATCCTAGGGACCTCCCAACCTATGATTGATGACCAAATGAATGAGGGGATCACATGTAAGGTCAAAGAGGAAGAATTCATAGTGGCTATTTTTAGTATGAATCAGTATGAAGCCCTTGGCCCTAGTAGTTTCCCCCTGTCTTCTTCCAAGTATTCTGGAAAATTTTTAAGTATGATGTTGTTCATGTTGTAGAGGAATTTTTTAGACTAAGGAAGCTACTAAATTAACTCAATCAGACCTTTATTGTCCTAATTCTCAAGATAGAGGACCCATGAAGGATGGAAGACTTTAGACCCATCAGCCTTTGTAATACTATCTACAAGATCTTTGCTAAAGTTATGGTGAATTTCCTCAAGCCCCTACTGGATTAATTCATCAGTCCTCATCAGAATAGCTTTGTGCCTAGGAGACAAATTCTTGACATGGTCATAACTATCCATGAGGTGATACACTTGATGGAAAAATTTGATAACCCAAGTATGGCCTTAAACTTGATATTTATAAAGCCTATGATAAGGTCAGGTGTGACTTCTTGTTTGCCATTCTCGCCAAACTTGGCTTTAATGAGAGGGTCCTAAGAATTATTAAGAATGTTATGACTTTTATTACCTTCTTAGTGATTGTTAATGGTGCCTTGGTAAATTTCTTCTCTTCCTCTCAAAGTCTTCATCAAGGTGATCCCTATCCCATTATCTCTTTTATGTTGTAGCAGAATTATTAAGCATAAATCTAGTCTCTTTATCTAACTTTGAAAAAGTTAAGGGCATCAAGCCTAATTCTTGGTGCCTCCCCCATGTCTTACAATAGTTTGTGGACAATACTTTTCTGTTTGGCATCTCCTCCATCCATGAAGCTAGCAAGAGGAAAGACACCTTGAATATGCTCTAGTCTCTAGCCAATGCATAAACTAACACAAAAGTAAAGTCTATATATTCAACACTTGTGCTAGTTTATGGGAAATGGTTACCGATATCATTTGATGCCATGAGATGACCCTCCCTAACACTTATCTTGGTCTACCACTCACTATTAAGGAGATCCCAAACCATTTCTGGAATAGTCTTGTGGAACGTCTACAAAGAAAGCTAGCAAGCTGGAAAGGGAAAATATTGAGAAATGCTGGGAAACTTCAAATTCTCTTAGGCTCCCTACAAGGCATCCCCAATGTATTTCTTATCCATTTTCAAATGGTAGATTTAGAGATATCATTGATAAAATTTAGCATAATTTCCTATGGTCCAGAACCGAAGAAAAGGAAAGAATGAGCTTGGTTAGCTGGGAGAAAGTTTTCAAACCTAAAGCTCAAGGAGGATTGAATCTAAGAAGAATTGGACACTTGAATAAGACTCTATTAACCAAAATTAGCTAGAAGTTGGTGAATTCCCAAGGTAGCTAGAGCAACATCATAATGGCTAAATACTTTGGGCGATTGTCTTCCCACCAATTTATAGGGGCACAAGCTCTTCCTTAGGGCTCTAAGGTCTGGAATAACATTGTTAACACATAAAAGATTCTATGAAAAGGGTGTCACTAGATCATGGGGAATGGTAATTTGATAGACTTCTAGGAAAACCAGTGGATCCATGAGGATCCCCTCAAGAAAACTAAGTTTTCCCCTCTACCTAAGATGTGTACTAGAATGTATGGCCCTCAAACTCTGGACTTCATCAACCCTGAAAGACAATGGATCACTTTTCAAAATCTCCAACCAAGGGACTTGAGTTTAGCTCAGGAACTACAGGATCTCTTGCACACCTATAGGAATCCCCTCATCCCAATTGAGGACCCTTAGTGTGGAAACTCACACCCTTAGGGGATTTTACTATCAAGTTTTCTTATCTTAGTGGGTTGGTGAGGGAATGCACACAGGTTGATTAGCGAAAAGCTTGGCACCCTTGGATGCTATCTTAAATAAACTTCTTTTGGTGGTTGGCTCTGCATGGGTTGATCCTCATTATTGACAACCTCCAGTGATGTGGTTGCCAACTTGCCAACTACTACATTTTATGCCTCAAAGATGTTGAATCTATGTTGCACCTGCTCATCCATTTTCCCTTTTCCATGGACATTTGGAGGGAGGTTCTTGTTTTATGAGGGGTCAATTGGTGTATGGATAACGAGTTGAAGCAATTTGTCCATTGAGAGGCCTTGCTACCCACCCTTATCTCAAAAACCTTTGGTTGATTTTCCCACCTTATGCCTCATGGAAAATATGAAAGGAAAGGAACAACAAGATTTTCAAGGAGTAAGCCACAACTAGCTTGTGGGTTGCTCAAAAAGTTATCAGGCTCCTAAAGGAATGCAATGGGATCTGGCACTAGAAACCCCCCCATCATCCCCCAAGTGAAACTAATAGGAACTAGGCTTCAACTTGGGATGTGGGACTGATGGTGGCATAGTTTTACAATTCCAAAATTCAAGCAAGAAAGGAGATGGTTAGGCATCCCCCCAAAGTCTTGGATAAAGTTAAATTTTGATGGGTCAACCATGATGGGAAACACCTCTAGGGGGGTATCCTCTGAAAAAACATGGGAATGTTTGTGGCCTCTTATTCAAGTAAGTTTGGTGGAGGTTCTAATAATAAAGCCGAGGCGATTATGATTCTCTGGGTCTAATAATGGTGAGAACTCAGGGAGTCACTAAGCTACTCATAGAAGGGGACTCTATGCTAATCATTGAAGCCGCTAAGGGAGAGGGAAAATGCAATTGGTCAATTAAAATCATTATCAATGAAATATGAAGGATGATGGAAGATTATCAATATATCCATGTGGCACATATATATAAGGAAGGAAACAATGTGGCAGATGACCTTGCCAAAGTTGGCTATGGTGTCACGCAGTTAGTGGAATGGGATGACACCAATTTATTGCTATCATCAACTCAAATGGTGATGGAAAGGGAGTGTACCTTCAATAATGACACATGAATAATCAAATTAAGTGGTAGGTCTCCTTTTCTACATGTGGTCATGGGAACGTGGTGTGCAGTAAAGGGTTTTTTTTGTGCATGTTTGGATGTTGATTAATGTTAATTTTTGACTACCATGAACATTGATGACTGTAGTAAAATGATGCAGAGGGGGGATTCAATGAGATTTAAAGAAATATTTTGTAATGATCATAAACATAGGTTAGTTAATTCCCACAATTGGTATAGCTGGTGATGACCATTCGTGGACAGAAATGAACTACCCACACATATTGTTTTGGGAATTTTGGTTTTTTGGGAAACATTTTGGATTCATGATGAATGTGCAATGCCTTTTCATTTTCTTCATAATGGCTTGGAATTTTATATTTTATAACTCTAATACTTGGTGTAAGGCTATGTCGTCAGAGGAGTTGGTTGTGGACCTAGGTGACGATATGGGCACAAGCAACTGTATTGAACCAGTTAGTGTAGAGGAGTGTATCAGCAATAGTGAAGCTATTATGGTCTACTTGAAGGAAGGGTACATTTTACCTTATATGGAGGGAATGGTTAAACACAACAAGGTCATCTCGATGTAATTCTATCAAACTTGGAAGGATGAAAAGTTATGGTTAATGGCATGAGCTTTGAGATTTATGAAGAAAACATTGTGAGGGTTGGGGATTTTCTACTAGATGGCAAGAAATGGTGGAGGAAAGCTACGGTCAACGAGAAAGCAAGTTTGCAAAAATTCTTCAAATCCAAGGAGAAACCAATGAGATTGCATGGTGGATTTGTGTGGGCTGTCCTCCCTAAGCCTTGGGATACCATTTGCTATGTGATTATCAGATATATTACCTTGGATGACCGCTATCATGTACTATATTATTATTATTATTTCTATCTTGAATCAGTTCTAAAATTTGGACCTTATTTGCTTTCTATTTCTATTGCTGCATTTAGTGGAGGATAACATCTTTAAGGCTAGAAGGAAACAAGAGGAGGGGAAATCCTTCTACCTTATCCACCAAGGCCTTATGAATAAAATTTTCATCTAGCACTTGGATTAGAATCCCCCTCTCCTACTTAACCCCCTAGCCTCTATCACTCCTTAGACCTCCTTAGACCCCAGTCCGAGCTCTACTCTTAAGAGGCCCAAGAAAGGTCATGCCATTGAGGTCAAAATTAACCTTGAGGTTAAAGCTAGCATTATTGAGTCAGACTCAGATAACAAGAAGGGTAAATAGTGTGCTAGGAGAACAAGCAAGCATCTCTAGATGGAGAAATTTAAGACCCCGTGGAAGTACAAATCCAACTCTAACTCCTCTGATAGTGAGGAGAAACCTGCTAAAATGAAAAGACTCCACCAAGACATCAAACCTAGACCCAACTCTATCAACCCATCCCATATCTCTAATAACCTAGAAGCTAGCCTGGCTTGTAGTGGGGGGGATGACATCACTTCTCCTAGGAAGGCTAACCCCAAGATTACTAGGAAGAAAGGTAAACATGGTCACACCAAGAAGCAGTTGGAGAGGCTTGGGATGGCTATGAGGGACCTGGAAGATAACCATACCACTATATGCCATAGATTTGAAACCCTAGTGGAGTTCTCTACCAAGGTTATGCACTTCGCAGCCACAACCCTCTACTTCCTACAAGCTAACGAAGAGGAACAGGACCTAGGAAAGACTACCGAGACAACTCAATCCATTTATGGGTTCTTGGAAAACCATTGAAAGTGGAGGAGGATGCGACAAGGGAAGCTTCTAAGGAGAAAACTAATGGTAACTAGTAGAAGGAAGAGGGCATCTAGCCTAGGTTTTGTTGTGTTGTATTTCTACTTTTATGACAATGTCTTTGAACTTTACACCCTACAGGGTTTTTTGGACTATGTTGATTAGGTGGACCAATAGCAATGATGTCTTTAAATACTATTGGTTTATTATTCAATTTCTTATGCATAGTAGTTTAAGGACTGTGGTTAATGACAATTTGAATCTTAAAGTTTTATAGTTTTTGATGATTAAAGTTGGTATAGGTTAGACTAATAGGAGGTAACCTCCATCTAGTTCTCAGCCTTTTTGTACTCTGAGATCAACCTTCTCTCTTTTTGGCTGCTATCAACTACTTCAAAAACTCCATGCATCATATGTAATGCAAGCTTGCATAATTGATTCTCAACACTTGGTCAACACATTAAAGAATTTAAAGCCCATTCCTGAAGTGCAAAAGTGTAGAAATCTCATGGATGAAGATATTAAACTACTATAGTTTCATATCTAAATCTTGAGGACATAGTGTCCCTTGTTTCAAAATTATATATCTCATCCATGAATTAAAAGTATGAGACAATACTATACAGTATCAAAACATTAATATGGTAGAGTAATGTTCTCTTAGTTGGGTATGGATATATGTAGTCTTCTCTACTTTATATGTACACGAGATATTATCAATAGTAAAGAAAATATTTATTAACTTAAAAACCAATAGATATTTTTGGCCCTTTACATCTTTGGGTGAGTTGGATTTCCCATTAGGAAACTTTATTTTTTTCTATCTGCAATAATTTTCTTGTTGTTTACTTAGTACAAGTGTTATTCAATTGATTCTCCTCTTTCTAAGAAATCGATAAGTGTAGCCTTAAAAATTGATTGGAAAATATAAAAACTCATAACCAAATGCATGTGACCAATTAAATATGGTTCTTGAAATTAATATTACTCAAGAAGATTAAGTGGACCTCTTCCTACTCATTATCAATCGATATTCAATTCGACTAAGATTTTCTTGAAAACCCTTCTCGTATGGTTGTAATTCAAATCTTTCTTATCTATTCTATAGATTGGACTCCATGCAAGGACACACACATTCATATACTATTAATGGGTTCTATGAATAAGTGAATGGTTTCTAGGAAAATAATGAAAATATCTTTATATAATAAGTTTACTAAAACTTGCAAGTTTATAATCAATCACTGAAATATTTGTGTCTAGAGAGTTGTTTCACCCATCCTAAAAGACATAGAATAGATTCCAAAAGAAGTAAACTAATAGAAGCACGGTAAAAAAAAAAAAAAGTCAAACGTAGAACTCTCTAGAACATTCAATACTCTTAATATGGACTCTATATGAAAAATGAGAAATATCATCAGAGTGATTCCTACAAACTTGATGATTTGAAAAGATACTAAAACACTTCTACTTGCAACAATATTTATAGGGCCAAGAGATATGTAGCCATATATAAATTTTAACACAACTTCTTTGTTTTCTAAAACTAAATGTGAAGTCAAAGATATCCATTTTTTTATTATGGGATTATATCTACCTTATATCTAGAGTCATTAAAATGGTTTTTAGAGAGTAGGAATTGAAACTAAAATATAATAGATAAGACTTCAAGTTTTCCAATAATGATAATTCAGGGATCATTCTCAACTATTTGTTAGTTTTTTTTAATATTTAACAAGTTGATGTTATGATTCAATTATGTGCTTTTTTGAATTATTTAGGGATTTTGTTAGCTTCAAGTAACATTTAACAAGCAACTACAATCATGATTCAACTTTATAGTTTTTTAGGGTGAAATTTATCTAGCTATGTTTTACAAATAAATGTTGACTTTACACCCATAATATATACTTTTCAAATCATCCATCTCATTACTACTTAATTAGGAAGTTTCCTTCAAGAATAAACTTATTTATAATAATGGTGGAAGTTAACTCCATTCATATAGAAATCTTGCAAAAAATTATTAGATCTAGTTGCAGATTAATAATTCACATCAGCATTTTTCATTTTTTAATTCTAAAATTACTACATTAATACAAAATTAACACAAGAAAAAATATATGTTAAATTTATATTATATTTTAAAAAGAAAAATTTATGCACTTTGGTAATTGATTTTATTATAAACTTAATTGTTTTAAATTTTAACAAGCTTAATTTTGTTTAAAATCTTGCAAGCATTTGATAGATTTCACAATCTAAATATTCATTAGGCAAGGCTCCAACTCTACAGAGCTCTTGTTTATTATAGTGAATGATACACTTAGCATTTATTTTATTAGGCAATTCTCACAAGATTGAAGCATTGGTCTCCTCAAGAGTTTTCCCATCCTAAGATTTTTTTTATTATAGTGAAGGGTACACTTAGCATTCATTTCATCTAGGTGATTCTCACAAGATTGAAGCATTGATCTCACCAAGAGTCCACTTATCCTAAGACTAGTTAACTCAAATTTATATTTAACCATGAAGTTTTCCCTCAAAACCACTTAGGTTGTTGCCCTATTTGACAAAGCTTTAAAACATGTTGCATATTATGAATTATTAAATATAGAACCCCTTTGGCTCATTCAACATTGGGTACACGGTAATTTTTTTCGTGTATCACAATATGATAATTACATCAATCTTTAGTAAAGCTGGTTTCTTGTGATGAATAATTAATTAAAGACACCTTTTGAACAATCCATCAATAAGTAGAAGGTATTTTCATAGCATGTCAAATTATGATATTTTTATAAAGATTCAATTGTATTATTTTTCAATGAAACTACTTTTATTATTACAATTTTTATAAGAACCTCATCTCTCATAAGAATGAACAATTTTTTAAAGAACTTGTTACATGATATAAAGATTAAATAATAGTTTATTAGATATATTGAATGCTATTCAATATAAAGAAAACTTCCTTGCAAATAAAAAATAATTAATCTAATAAGAAACAAGGCAAACCTACTAAAACATAGACTTATCAAAATATATGAAAACATAAGTTCGATATATTAATAATTGAATTGCCATAAAATAAATCATACATGGAATTATAATAAATTTTTGTAATAAAATTAACAAACCTTAGTAAGAAAATTTTTATGTAGATAAATTCTTGAAGAATAAACAATATTTATCAAATAAAGAGTATAAATATATTAGTCCTTAAACAAAAGACAATTTTAACACATTTATTCATCGCATTTTAAAATATTACACTAATACCTATGTACCAAACAACAATACCGTGCCTCAAATATAAGTAAAGATGGGTGACTAAACTATAAATAATTACACCAAAATAATGGATACCAAAACTGATTTGAATTACGAATTCAGGTTACAATACCTAGTGCAAAACTTGTGGTATTGGGAATAAATTGAAAACAGTTAAAATGCAACAGTAGATGCTCTACAAGCCAAAAAGTAATCCATTCATTTCAAAAAATAGAGTTTATACCAGTTTGATGGATCCCAAGGGTCACCATTATCCCTTGGATATGAAACCAAAATCTCTAGAAGTGAATTAATTACAAAATAACTCCAACAACTATTATAAACTATATTAAAATCTACATCTACTTGTAGAAGTCATAACTTTCTACTCGTAGCTTGAAATCATGAACCATCCAAATTTTTGGAAAGATCTTCTAGAGTTCTACATTTATTATCTAAAGCCTTTAGCATTGCACTGCAACTTCTTGGCCCTACTGAAGACCAGAAATGCCTTGGAGACTTTTGAAAATGCAAAATACTAGAACATAGAAAATACCAAAAAAATGGATTTTGATATTTTCCCATTTTTGCTTGTGCCAACATCCTATGCATCTTCCTGGACTGTGTTTTGATCATTCCTTCCTCCTTGAGAGGAAATGGGTCCCATTTTATCCACACTTTGCATCAAATGTGGAAAATCAATATGAATTTGTTCACGTGTAAGCCATTTTCCATGTTGAACAAATTGTCCTACTTTTACCACATGGTACAAATAGATTTTCTGGTTCCTCAAATTCTTCATGACAACTTCCACAATTTGATCACTTTGAAGTGAATTGACAACTTCTAAATTCAATTTTGTATGACCAATTTCTTCAGCAACATCTACAATACCTAGTAAAGGAGGGAAATATGGCTTCAATAGTTCTACATTAAAGATTGGGCGACTACCTAGAAATGGAGGCAAGTTGAGTTTAAATGCATTTTCACTGACTTTATAATATTATAGGGACCATAACAAAGAGGAAAAAGCTTCCTATTAGGGCCTTGTAAGAATTCCTTTTGGAAATGTAACCATACCTTATCCCCAACCTAAAAATTATGAGGAATTTGATGTTCATCATGCCTTTGTTTATAATTCTTAGTGGTTTGCTCCAAAATGTCATGAACTTGCAACTACAAATGATGAACTCTATCAATGAACTTCATTTCTTTGTCTTTCTCCTAGTCTAGGCATGGTACCAAGTTAGGTTTCATAAGGGAAATAGAAACATTTTTTTGTTGCTAAGGGTTGATATTTGGGACAAACTTCAAATGGGCTATGGCCAGTTGAACTATGAATTGCCCTGTTGTAGCTATGTTGTATATAGGGAAGGCTCTCATCCCATGTATGAGAATGTTTGAAGTGATACATACGTAGGATTTGAATAATCATTTGATTAACAACCTTTGTTTGACCATCTATTTGAGGGTGGAAAGCAGTAGACTTTGTTAGTTTTGTGTCCATCATTGCCCATAATGAAGACCAAATTTTACTATCCATATTTGAAATAATGCTTTTTGGTAGCCCAAAATGAACCCAAACATGCTAAAAAAAGAGTTTTGTAGTTTCTTCAGCAGATATTGCCTTTCTACAATCCACCAAGATTGTCATTTTTAAAAATCTGTCAACTACAACATATACGCAATCACGCCCATGTTTTGTGGTAGGAAAACTAGAAATAAAATCCATTGAAATTGAATGCCAAGGTTTATTTGGAATAGGAAGTGGTAAATATAAATGCAACTTATGATCAACAGGCTTTGCAATTGGCACATATTGTACATGTTTGAATGTATTTCATCACATCATTTTTCATTTTTGGCCAATAATAATATCTTTGTAGTACAACAATAGTCTTACTTATTCCAAAATGACCAGCAACCTTACTATAGTGAGCTTCCCATATTAACTCCTTGTGTTCTTCCTAAGGAACACATATTTTTCCAAAGTGATAGAGCATTCCATCTTGCAAGTAAAAATTATTCACATGCTTTCCTTCTACTAGTTGAGTATAAACATTAGAAAATTCATTATCATGTCCATACAAGTGGGCCCAATTTTCTGTTTGGTGACCACATGATTCTAATACCATACTTATTCTTGCAATTGGAGGCCTACCTCAGACAATCTGCTACCTTGTTGGCACTTCCTTTCTTATGATGAATGCTGAGATGAAATTGTTGAAGATAAGATGATCATCTTTGATTCCTATCATTTTGTAATTTACCTTGTATTTGCAAAACTTAAACGGGTTTGTGATCTGTGTGGATGATAGTCTCCTTTCCCAATATATAATGTTTCCATTACTTGCAAGCTTGAAGAATAGCATATAGTTCTTTGTCATAGGTGGAATATATATGCACTATGTCGGAAAAAGTCTCACTATGGTAGGCAACTAGATGTCCATGTTGCATGAGGACTACTCCCAATGCATATTCTAATGCATCAATTTGTATTTCAAAAGACTGTTATAAATCAGGAAGAGATAAAACTGGTGTAGAACATAACCTTTATTTGAACTCCTCAAATTCTTGTTGTTGAGCACCTGTCCACTTGAATTTCACTTTCATACCTCCTTGTAATGTTTATTCAAAGGCCAAGACAAATGTGAAAATCGAAACACAAATCTATGATAAAAGTTAGCTAACCTTAAGAAGCTACACAATTCTGTGAGATTCCTTGTAGTAGGCCAATCTTTAATTACTTGGATCTTTTTAGGATCAACATGAACACCTTCACTATCAATAACATATCCCAAGTAATTAATACTTTGCAAACCAAAATAACATTTTTCTTTATTTGCATAGAGTCCATGGTTTTGTAATGTAGAAAGTATTTGTTCCACATGTTGTAGATGTTCTTCCCAAGTTTTACTGAAAATTAGAATATCATCTAGATGTAAAATTATAAATGAGTCTAAGAACATCATTCATCATCCTCATAAATGTGGTTGGGGCATTTGTGAGACCAAAAGACATCACCGACCATTCAAATAGTCCCTCTTTAGATTTAAAGGTAGTCTTCCATACATCTATTGGGTCAATTGGTACTTGATGGTACCCAGATTTCAAGTCAATTTTGGTGAAGAATTTTGCCCCTCTAAGCTGGTCTAAGAGATCATCTATCGAGGAATTGGGTATCTATTTTTTTATAGTGATCTTATTCAATGATCTATAATCAATACAAAGCCTCCATGTACCATCATTTTTCTTTGCAAGAACAATTGGGCTACCACAGGGAGATGCACTTGGGTGGATATGTCCTTTTTGAATTAATTCTTGTATTTTCCTTTTTATCTCATCATTCTCTAGAACTGATCTCCTATATACTGTCTCATTAGGCAATGGGGTTCTTGGTATCAAATCAATAGAGTATCTAACTTGGCAATGTAAGGGTTCCCCTGTTGGTAACTCAAACACATTTTGATATTTTGTTAAAACCTAATCCATTGGTCTTTGTTATTTTGCTATGATGGACACCATGGAATGGGAATTACACACATTTTTCTTTTGTTCCTCTGGACGGATCATTAATAACACACATGTACCAATTTGGGCTATTAACCTTCTACACTATTTTGCACTAATCAAAGATACAAAGTGTGTAGGACTTACCTCTAGAATTCGGTACTTTTATCCACCTAATTTGATTGCCAAGCTTTGTGGCCTTGGCTCATGCACTCCATGACATTGATACATGTATGGTTGCCCCAATAAAATATCACACACATCAAGAGGAGCTACATCACAGATCACATCATCTTTGAATGATTTTATGGAATATGAAAGACGACATTGATTGTTTACTTGAATGTCTTGCCCTTGGCTCACCCACCCCATAGAATATGGTTGTGGATGTGATGTTATCTTCAGATTCAATCTCTTTGCAGTCTTAGAAGATATCAAATTCTTTTGACTACCACTATCAACAATAAAATGTAAAGCTTTTCCTCCTACCCACATTTGTGAATGGAATAATCTCTCTTCATCATCACGAGCAAATACCTTTGCAGTGGCCATAGTGGCATATGGGTCAGCCTCAATGATTTGTTCATCCTCTTGTTTTCCAACTTCTAGCATCTTGGGTTCAATAGCTTCTTCATGGGTTTCCATCATTAAATTATTTACAGTTCTACAATCTTTAGTGTTATGAGAGGGACTTTTATAGACTTCACACCACATAGTTGATTCTTGCCCTATTTTCTTTACCCACCATGTCTTCTTTGTTGGTGAATTTGGAGATGGTTCCATGGATATTTGTTTTCCCATTAGCTTATTACCTTCACCTTTCCATTTATTGTTCATTGAATTTTCCCTCCTCTAAACTTCTCCTCAATCTTTGATGCATATTTGAAAGTACTAGGTAATGTTTCTATATTCAAGAAATCCATTTTAGTCTAAATGTGCCTATGAAGACCACACTTAAACTTCAAAAATTGACTTTTTTATGAGTCTTTTATGCCAAGCTTTGTAGAGAGAGCATGAAAAATGTTGGTGTACTCCTAAACTGATTGGTCTTTCTTCTATCAGAGTAATTGCCATAGCATATATTTTTGTTCATAGGTATCCTTGGGGTAATATTCTTGTTTTATATGCTCTAAAATTTTTTCTCATGTGGGTTTTCCATCAAATAACATAGAAAATTCATGTCCATGATGAGATTCTTGGGTTTCTTTAGTTTTTAAGTGTACCTCCCATGCCAACTTCACATGATTCTCAGCTTTAAGGAGGCTGAAGGTTATCTTTTCAATATCTGAGAAATTATTAACACAAAAATACCTCTCCAATTTGGACAACTAGTCATCAACAACATCTGCTTCAATTTTTCTTTGAAAACTTGGAATGTCAAAATTTACCTGCACCTTGAATGGGGTTTTCCCACCAAATTTTGAATTGCTTGAAATGGCATGTAACTCTCATTTTTCAAGCTTATGTGAAAATTGCTACATAATTTCTTCACATTGTTTATTTAATGCCTCTTCTACTAGTGTCTAGAAGGATTCATTCATCCCTTCTAATGATTGTTTTTCCATCTATGACCATGTGCATCTCAAAGGAAGATAATCTGAGAGATCTCTTGTGGCCAATCCCAAGCTTTGATAAGTTGATTGCATACGATGGGACATATAGGAGTGAAAAAGCTCTAATACCATTGATTTGAATTATGAATTTAGGTTACAATACCTAGTGTAGAACCTATGGTATTGTGACTAAATTGAATAGTTAAAATGCAATAGTAGATGTTCTGCAAGCCAAAAAGTAATCCATTCATTTTGAAAAAATAGAGTTTATACCAGTTTGATGGATCCCAAGGGTCATCATTATCCCTTGGATATGAAAACAAAAAGTCCACAAGCTAATTAATTACAAAATAAACTCTAACAAGTACAAAAAAAAAGCTATATAAATTTTTTTATATTAAAATCTATGTCTACTTGTAGAAGTCGTAACTTTCTACTCATAGCTCGAAATCATGAACCGTCAAAATTTATGGAAAGATCTTCTAGAGTTCTAAATTTATTTTTTGAAGTATTTAGCATAGTGCTATGACTTCTTGGTCCTGTCAAAGCCAAAAAATGCCCCAAAAAACTTTGAAAATGCAAAATACTAGAACATAGAAAATACCAAAAAAAGGAATTTTGATATTTTCCCATTTTTTCTTGTGCCAACATCCTCTACATCTTCTTGGACTATGTTTTTGATCAAAAACCCACATCCATGTTGGACATCACCTTTGATGAATAATGTATTGAACCAATTAATGCACATAGACATCACATGGGCTCAATCAATGCATTCCAAACAAACAATTATCATTATTAATATCTCTGACTTATAATACTAGAACCACTCATATTTACTAACTAATATGGGTACCATGTGTTATGATAAGATCATCCACTAATTCTCTATATCTCAAAATTAACAATGTGTGTTAACAAAGTCCAAAGTCTAACATAACTATTGTTGGAAGTCTTATTGGGAAACTAAGATACTGAGGGGGAGGGGGGTGAATTAGGATCTATAAAACTTTTATCCTTCAAAATAACTTGACTATATTCAACAATTCAACCGTCTCATATCTAGCTTATGCATAACATAACTTGAAATACCAAATGCTGAAATAAATCTAATTATCTATCACATCCATGAAATGTAAACACATAGCACAAAATTTTAATAACTAATTGCATTCTATAGTTTGATCTGACACCTTCTTAGCAAACACACCACCATGCTTAAAGCATAGAAAATAGAAACAAAGTTATGGTATCTTGGTAGAATATTTAAACATAAAATAGAAAAAAATTCTCTAGTATCTACTTTTAACCAAGGATTATAACTACAATGAACAAAAAATGTAGAGAGATAGTTTTGATAAGGTTATTAAAAATATTTGGCCTAGTGCTTCATGGGTATCAATGAATTCTGAGGGGGCATCTAAAAGACCAGTAATCATATGGAATGAGATCAAGCTCTTAGGTACTCTTTTGCACTCTTCTTCTAATTATTATTATTTTTCTTTCCATGACCCATCTAATGGTTGGTCATGGATTATAGTGAATGTTTATGCCCCTAATATCCAAAAAAAAGAACAATACCTAAACACAACAAAATGTTGGGCAACTTAACATAAGTGGAGCAAGGATCCTAAACAATACCTAGAAAGCAAGAAAAATAATCTCCAAAGCTCAAACGAAAAACATAATGGACAGAAACAAAACTACCCACCCACATGGAATCAAAAAGCTTCAAAAACCAATAGGTCCAAACACCAAACACCCTCTAAAGACTTAGATCGGGCCTCAACCCAAGATAAACCAAACCAAGAGAAGAAATGAACTCACCTAGGAAAAACCCCCACCAAGCAGAGAGGGTTAGCTCCAAAAAAGCCAAATCACTCACTAGAAAGTGGCGACCCCACAATCATTCTTAGTCCACATGAACCTTGCTGAAAGGAAAGCTCAGCTAGCAACATTGGTGCTATCATCATTGGAGATCTAAGGCTCAAAAATCCCTTTCAAAACCATTCACCCAACCATGCCATAGTACACTCCCTCAGCATAAAGGAAGCCACAAAAAGTGCCGAGAGCTAGCCAAGTGGGCCCTAGCTCGTCTCCCCCAACCATTTTCCTCAGTCACAATAGTTTCCTTGAAGACAACACCTACGTAGGAAATCAAAGCTCTAAAGAAGCTACCAATAGATAGTCTTAGATAGTCGGAACACATTGCAACAATAGACATCCTCCAATCATAAGAAGACACTGCCCTCCACGTAGATTGGTAAATGGCCCACAAATCATGACAAACCCTAGTAGATCTTCAAGGGGAAATGAAAAAAAGGGCCCTCCACCCAATTTGCTTCCAACTCCTCTCCATCACCCTCACATGATTTTGTTGCACTAGAAACCCTAGAACCACAATTGCCCCTATTCCCACTCACATAATTGATATTCATGCTAGTTGTATTTTGTTGTTAATATACCGTTGAATGACCAACCCCCTTATTTTAACTGCTTTTAATATAAACAACATCTAATACTAATATCTAAAACAATTAACAGTTAAAAAAAAAAGTTTATCATTTTTATAATTTAAATATTAATAGTTTATTTTATTTCTATTATTTGCATATTTAAAAGACAAATCTTTTATTAGAAAAAAATTCTATTCAAATATGAATTATTTGTTGTATTAATAAATAATTGAAAATTTTATATATTCTATGTTAAATTTTTTTTATTTTTTATTTACTTTATACGAATAAAAGTCAAATTTTTGGATG
This sequence comes from Cupressus sempervirens, assembly GCA_028749045.1. Taxonomy (NCBI): domain Eukaryota; kingdom Viridiplantae; phylum Streptophyta; class Pinopsida; order Cupressales; family Cupressaceae; genus Cupressus; species Cupressus sempervirens. The sequence continues at coordinate 123,799,387 of CM053785.1, read as the reverse complement.
AAGATGTTTGATACAATTTAGATACTAATAGCCATTTCTACACATCTTTAATAATTCTTTGCCTTAGGTTTTCAGATAAATTAACTGTATATCATTAGTTATAATTCAGTATGACATGTCCATTATTGTGCTTGCCGTAGGCTATTACTATTGCAATCAGTTTGCACGATTACTCAATTAGTTTAACATCAACCCACCAATCACAAACAATGATTTTTTAATTATTAAAATGTTTCTAAAGCTATGCTATTAATTTCTATATTTTATATTTTATAAAAAAAATATGATTGGTTGAATAGATTTTGTGTTATGAGCCCTTTTTTCGGAAGTTCTCCATATTACAATATTTTCGGCTAAAATTTATGATAGAGAACATGGTTAATATTAATTGTAAAGTTATTTTGCACAAAATCAAATAGTCTATTAAATTAATATGATTATTAGTTTTTCTCCACATTTAACCTCTATTCAATATATTTTACTTTATTTAACACAGTCATCCTAAATTCTAAAATACTTTTCATTCTAATTATATTGTAATATTATAAATTCTAAATAGAAACCCTAATTAGATTTAAAAATTCAAAAAATTCAAATAAGCAAATCAAATTCAAAACTTCATTTTGTCTATGACTCATTTATCTATATTATTCTATTATTATTTTAATTAAAGTAGTATTATAAAACAAAACCAAAATTACATTATAACTTATTATTTTAATTTTTTTTTACTATAATTATAATTAACGGCAAGTACATACCACTATGTGGTACTTGTTTCACTATGGATATACAATCTTTTTATGTAAAAGTTATAAAATATAATAGAAACGAGCAAAGCTGTAAAGAGATATTAATATCCAATTGTAGACTATAACGCGTGCAACAAAGCAGAAATTCTGTTGAACAAGAAGCATGCTTGCAACCTTGTTTGAAACAGCCACCCATCAATTTCTCACATTGACCATCCAAGACTTAAATTTTTATAATACTTCTTAAACTTGTGGTCATTCTGACATCACAAGAGGACCAGCCGTGGTAGCATCTCTACTTTTCAAGCAAGTAATACTGGTAGATCATCTTTCCAGTCCTCATTTTAAATTCAAAATGGACAAATACAATATTCCAAAACAAAATGGTTTCTCACATTGAACATCCAAGATATAATATTTGTATGTTATTCAAAACATTTCACTTTCTTAATCGTCACCGTTTGGAATAAATGAGAATGGAAACATCCGTTAAGTTATTAAATATTTTAAGATATGAACCATGAGTCTTGTTTATTAGTAAATAATTATGAATTAAGGAGGAAGCTGCATGTCAAATTAAAATAAAATCTCGGGTTCAAATAGTCAACTTGGCATACGAAGATTGGAGGAATTGGTTGCACCCAGCAAGGGTTTTGAATATATGATTTTCTACAAGTATTTAATAAACAATTGTAGTAGTCGAAACTATGAATGCATGATATATTCACAAGGGCCTTAGGAATCTTCCGTGTTGTCGCTTTCCGGCATGGAAACTATCGTTGACAGATGATAGATTAATAAAAGAATATTATATGCTGTCTTTCGTTATAATTGCCACCCATATTTGTATGCTGTTTAATTCAGTCTTCTTCCAGATGTTCTTGAAATCAATATAATTGCTATGAATAATGAGATGTCCGAATGTCTTTTTAGTTGTGAGCTGGCATTGACATGAATGTTATTTTATTGGGATAATGATGATGATGATACACAAGCTTCAAACTGATAGCTTTATTAAGACGAATTACAAATACACCTACTGGATCTCGACGAGCTTGATCTGCAAGAAAACAAAGTATGATTCAACTAAAATAACGTCATGTAATTAATTCAACAAATTCTATCCAGAGTAAACCCAAGGTAAAACTTCACATAATTTGAATGATACTCTTATTCTCATCAAACCGTTGTTGGACGATTGTGAGAAGGTCAGGAATTACATGTCCTCGTGGGTGTCGATTTTGACGATAATGGAAGTCAGTCCGAAGATAAACTAAATAGAAGTCATTTTAAAAAATAGAAATATAAGCATATTTAAGGGTAGGTCTTATGGAAAGGGCTGACCTATTTTAAAAGGGTGAGAGGCATATTATGGAAATAAAGGTTGATATGAGAATCGAAATCTGAAATAATTTATTGTTATGTAAAATTATTTTGTTTCTTTATTTAGATCATTAGTAGTGATATGAATATACATTTGTAAGTATAGATGTAACGATAGTCACATACAAAAGAGTAAATTTATGAGATTTATTTATAAATATATAGGTATTGTTTCTCTTGAAACAGCATTGAAGATTCAATCAATTTAATGAGCATTAAGTTTTTGTATCTTAAATTTTGTAATTGTTGATGCTAATAGGATACCTATCTTTAAAAGATCTATATAAAAGTCCTTGAGAGATATTAGTTTTAAGAACGCACATTTTTGACAAAAATTGTGAATGAATAAAAATTGTTACCATGGAAATGATTATATTTCAAGCATCATTTATGTCAAGTTGTTTAAAGATAGACACATGCTAATAGGTATGTTAAGCTAGTGAAACTAAATTAATAAGTTAATCATATATGTTCACCCATAATAATATATGGAAAAATGTAATTTAATAGACATGTTGAAATAATAAATTTCAACAATAACTAATCACTTCACCAACATATTGACCATGGTGATTGATTATAAATACTATTTAGTTCCATGCAGTGGACGAGAACATGATTTTAAAGGATCTTTGAGAATACAGTTGGTCAAAAATGAATTTAAAAGATCTTTGAGATAAAAATTAATACATTAATTGAGTGTTATTAGATCAACAAAATAATATACAATTGAAGAAATACGATATTCAACACATATGAAGCCAACTTTAAATCTTTGTTTTCATAATAGTTTGACACAAATATTTTTTTTTATGGTTTCATGTTAAATTTGAGCAGTATTATAATCTTAATATGATATATGAGGATAATTTGGTATATTTCTTATTAAGAATCATATATTGACATTGGCTATTCAATCGAAGTAGTTTACCATGTAATTATTTCCTCTATCTCTTCTTATTTCACTTTTGTAAATTTCAAAATTAGGAATTAGGGAAGAATAGTTGTGTGGGATAAATTTAAAAACATATAGTGATTAAATTCAAAATCTTGTAGGACCTCCAATTTCTCAAAAAAAGGTTCTAGAATTTGATCTATTTATATCTAAAGTTTGGGGGTGACTCGTCATTTAATTTTCGACATTATCACATCTAGTGAGAAGTGTCCCACAAATGAATTTTTAAAGATTTGACAAAAACTTAGCTTCTTTATTCATAGTATTTGATTTTAAATAAATCATTTATTATGAGAAAAAATATTGAATTTTTATTTGAATTATAAAAAACTATTTGAAAGGGAAAACATGTTTTGAAAGTACTTGAAGCTATATAAAGAATTTAAATCTTACTCACAAGAAAATAGCTGCACAAATTTGACATAACTAAATAGTATCCCATCAATAACTAGGAGAATCATCCCAAAGAAGATTAATCACACAAATGTCTAGTTACATAAACAATGGGACATAGCCCAAAAATCAACACAATATACTTGTAGAGGTTCTATAACCTCATATGCCTTAATCTAAAGTATAGGTTTCTCGAGGCTCCCATGACATTTACATCTAGATTCAATAGTTATTTTATTTATTGAAAAAGACATTATTGCTTTGATCATAGCATTTATTTAACCTTAATTATAATATATATTTAGCTAGTTTATAAAGACTTGTATTTATGGTCCCTTTAAAGACTTAGATTTTCATCCTTATGATAACCTATAATAACCATATTCTTCACAGTCTTGAATTATCATTTGACATTTACTTTTTTATTAACATCTACAATTTGACATTTTTTATTTTAACATATGCATAGTTTTTAATTTAAACTTGCATTAAAGATCATGAAAAAATCATTGAATTAAATTAATAGTAATAACAAATTAATTACTCTAAGAACAATATTCCATATCATCTGCAATTCGATACACCTTATTGAGGGAAACCGGAAGTAACTTCGTTTTCATTTATTTATCAATTTGTAGCTGGAATTAATTGACGGCTGAAGCAATTAGTGGCGACCTTTAAACAATAATAGACTATTAACATTTTAACAACAATAGACTGATAAGGTAAATAGTCATAATCAGTTCAACCCTGAAGTGAAGGTGACTCCTGTAGCCGGAATCCATGAGCTTCCAGAGATGAAATTGGCAACACTGAACTTGGATGCTTCGCTCGCACTGGTGAGGACATGATAACCGGGCCAATTCACACGCTTCGAAGTTCCCGCACCAGCTCCGCTATTCATGTATTCCCCGTAATACAACGTACTCAGAGCGAAGTTCCCACTCCACGGCAGCCAGCCGGCGGGGTCGATGTGATCACCGAGAGTGGATTGCATGAAAACTGTACGAGAGTATTCCTTCCACGGCCTCCCCAGGTATGTCTTTATCGATCCCTTCACAGATTGGAGATCCGACGACGCAGAGACTACGCAATTGTGGATAGAAATTCCGGTGTTCTGGTTGGGATCAGATCTTCCCTGAGCAGTAACCGTGTTCTTTTGGTTGCTCATCGGCCTCCTGGCGATGATGTTGCTGTTCTGAATCACCACCGCCGCGTTGCCGAAAATGAAATCGACGGTGCCGTAAATATCAACTTCGCGGTAGAATTGACGGAGAGAGTAGACGTACAAAGTGTCTTGGTACCCTTTGATGCTGCACCGGTACACCGCCGACAGGTCTGACCCGACTCGAAGTGCAACGGCTTGGTGATTCGCCGCCCCCGCCGTGTTCTCGAATGTCATATCTCTCGCAATGAATCCATTACCAGAAACAGCTGTTAACAAAGAAATCATGAGTCACACATTCCGAAATTCACATTTGCATTCATCTTTCCCAATCTCATATTATCGAAGTTCAAATTTATAATCAGAGAGATTCTCGTCGTCAAGATTCAAATTTGGTGTCATAGTTGCATGAAAAGGTTCGCCAATTTTGCAAACTGCTAGAAAGATAAAAATGGAGCCTTTCTTACCGACAGTCGCAGATTTGAAGGTAGTGACGCCGTTTTGAACGCTCTTGCTTCCGGTCACCACTGTCTTATCTTTGCCGTCGCCAACCAACATCAAATTGGTGATCTTCTTTGATATGTCGATGTTCTCCTTGTACGTACCCGCCTTTATATAGATGATGTATCTCTTGCTGCTCTTCTGAGGGGCACCGTTAATCGCTTGCGCTATTGTTTTGTAATTGCCAGAACCGTCTTGCGCCACCACCACGTTAGCTTGGCTCGCTGGGCTCGACGACTGCAACAGTTTGCGGTCACCAAGTGATACCCATTCTGGAAATCCGTCTTCATCCAGTCGGCCGTAGTTGGCGTAGAAATCTTCCTCTTTATTGTTTTTGGAAGAGAGAAGGCGGCGGTTGTTCCCGGTGATTGTGGGCGAGGTGGAGAGCTTGTACATGGATAGCGAGTTGCTCACTAACTCCGACAAATTCACAGCTCTTACGGACATGAGAGCATGTATTGGATTGGAGGAAGTCAAATTGAGGTCACTGAATCCGTTCAAGCAGGTTTCTTGGTTTGTCAGCGCGGCACTCAGCCTAACTGGCGAGTCCTTTTCGAGAAAACCATTGCTGGAGCAGACGTTGAGACGATCAATGGTATCTTCAAAGAGCTCCAAACAATCCTCCCATGCCGCGCGTTCTCTTTGAGTCATGATCACGTTGTTTTGGAGACTCAGAGCGAAGTCTCGAGCTTTTTGGGCTCTTTGAATGCTCACTTGCAATGCGATGTTTGAGAGGTCGCCAAGCTTGGCCGTCTGATAAGAAGGATAGGAAGACATGGATGAGACACATCGCTGGGGATAACGAGTCTTGCTGCACACCGAGCTCGCCATTTTGGAAACTGTTTTCCATGAGTGGTCATGGGGATTTGAGCTTGGTGAAGCCTCGGCTGCCACAAACAAGAGGCCGGCAAGAAGCAGAATTGAAGTCACTAGAGTAACTACTATGCCTCTGCTTCCACAATTCTCTAGTGCTTTCCGTTCATCAGCGGCAACATCAACTCTGACATGACTCTTCATGGCTCAAGATAGATTGACAGAGCAGAATTCAGAAGGCAAGCACGACTTACTTAATTAATGCTCACAGAGAAATTAGAATATAGAACTCAAGACAGAATGGAAAAGACTGGAGCAGGCTAAAAGGAGTAAATGAGCTTGGATCATCAATGCTCAAGGGGCCACGATTTATAGGAGGGGATTCCGTGTCTAACTATTAGTCGGGGAGGATTAGGTGATCGATCTAAGTTATCAGGTTTTGAAATGACAAGTTGAGTGCTGCAATAAAATTCTCCCTCCTTTACATTCTCACGCTTGGAATCGCTTGTGGTTATTTTGTGTCCATTTTTCTTTAAATTTTTATTTCTCATTCCAATCTGGGTTTCATCAATGTCAAATTCAGCAGCCGCGAGGGCGTAGATTCGTCGTGGTCTCACACCGCTCGAGCATTCAATTCAGCAGTTTCTATAATTTCTGACCGCGTGGCTTGGACTAAGAAATCCCACGACAAACATGGGATGTAAATAGATTAGTATCAATCGGTACATGCTGTTTCTTTTTGCAGAATCGCTGTTAACTTTATTATATAACGCGTTCTCCCTAGTTGTCTAGACTATAGATTAACACCACTTACTTGAATGGTACTTTTGTTACTTCGAATTGCTGTTAATTTGTTTATACTCTGTAACAAGCTCTCTACGTCACTAAACCATAGATTAAGCAAATCGGGACCTGGTTTACAATCCTGCTTTCTACAAACGCAAAAATAATTAATAATAAGTTTTATTTGTGCTTATCTATCCCACGGTTTTGTTAATTCTTTAATAATAAATTAGCCCATCTATTATATTTACAACTAGATTTTATTTGCCGCCACTCTAGCCCACGCCAACTAAATTCCGAATTATAAAATATTCAGACCGATCTGTTAACTTTATTATGTAACAAGCTCTCTCTAGTTAAGTAGACTACAGATTAGCACCACTTACTTTAATGCTACTTTGGTTATTTTAAATTGCTGCTAATTTTGATTAAATCATATGCAATAGACTCTCTACTGCCATATACTAAAGATTAAGCAAATCGGTACCTTGTTTAGAATCACGGTTTCTATAAACGCAAAATAATAACCAAATTTTATTTATGGTTATCTATGACACGGTTTTACAAATTTTTAAATTATACTTAGGTCATGGTGTATATTTACAACGAGATTCTCTCTGCAACCACTTTAGTCTACACCAACAAATATCCGATTTATAAACTGTTCAGGCCGATCGAAACATCTAATAAGCTTGAGGGCTACCTAGCTAAAATTACTTAAAGTAGCGAAGCGGTGATTAAAATATAGCCTAAAAAGCTAAAATCACTTGAATGTTTGACGAAGTATAGAGTTAGCGTTTGCCACGAGCCTATCCTAAACTGCGCCACTCATATCATTTGAGTCAACCTATGACGTGGCTCGTATTCAACCGTGAATTGTAGTAGCCTGGAGAGCACCGGTATCTGAAGGAACTCGCCATCCCGTTGGAAATAGTACTTCGCTAACTAGAAGTGGTTCTCTTTAGAAAATTCTACACCTAACACCGGATATGCATGCAAGAAATACCAATATATGCAACGTTACGTGTTCAATTTGGAAGCCACTGAAAATTGGCCTGAAAGGTCGTATGAATAGTCTTAGACAGTGGCTAGTGTACGTAGTCTCATTATTTGTGGATGCAATTCTATCCACATGTCTATTATTACACCGAAGATTCCTAAGTCTATTTCCCAGAATATATTTCAATTAAAATCATCATTGTCGTTGTTTATTATATTGCGGTTTGCTAATTGAACCGGACCATGAAATCAAAACCTTGCCCCACATTGGGCTCACCTCTAATTTGCCATTTTAAAATCAATATTGAAATTTGCATTTGCCGTGTACTTCATGCAGTGTGTGGGAGGCGGAGGGACAATTCTTTACACGTATTCTTATGTAGCCCTTCTGAAGAAAGGTTAAAGTTGAAATCACAAAGGTAGGTATACTTGGTTTGTTCCTTAACTAGATATGATGGATTACAAGAAAAAATTTCCATTCCCATCTCCAAATTTGACGGCACAACGACTTCTGACCTAAAAGGCCGCATCTTCTTGTACAAGTTTTCACGGCTTTCGGATTTACAATCAGCATACGCAATCTAAGGTGGTCGACCAATTCAGACGAACTACTAAAATGATTTACAAACTAACTGGCCCATGCCCCCACAATCTTACTATTCACGCGCAGCTTTTTGCAAAACAATTTCTATTAAACGGAAGCGACGTCGATTTCATGATCGTCTACTTTCGCATTTGTGCCATCATCTAAGATAGGCAAAGAAAACGAAATGCATTGGACATTATGGACGAATTCTTATATTTCTTGGGGTTCTAGAGGACATCTACTTTTCAATCATTCACGTTATATCCTCAGTCAAAGACGACTCAGTGTTCATTGCAACGGTAAAAACTATAAGATAACTGTCATTAGTCCTAATTCATGAACATAAAAAATGAACATCAATATGTGTAATTTACCATCTTTGTTTCAATCCACTAGATTAATTATAAAAAATGAGTCAATTGGCTATTCTTAAATAGCAATTACAGCTGGATGAATTACACTTCCATTTAACTGATTGATATATAAAGAGAGAAGAATTAAGCATGCATGAGAAAACACAACATGGGGAAGTTTTCATAATGTAGCAACTTTCTCTTCAGTGTACGGGAAAGGTATTTATTGCATTTATTACGCAGAAGAAATATAAGTCTTCCCCTTGGCAACGAAGGTACCGTAATTTGTAAGGTACCTTCTTTGCTCGTAACAATTAATTGATTTTGGTTTGTTTTCCTTAACGTGATTAAGATGATCAGTGTTGACTAAACTTTCTTAACGTGTGTCTGTATAAGGGTAGGTATTACTCTGACTTATACTATCTACTAATACGGGTGTGAAATAGACAAGCTTGATTTGTGGCCTTTGGAAGATTGCAGTACTGAGTTTTCGAGTGACCAAAAACAATAAAAATAGTGCTTCCACTTGTCCCAGTTTTTCTAAATTTATTAATGTGAGGCTTTTCTCATGCATACTCCGTGGACACGTCTCATGCCTGAAGGCAATTTTTTAATGATAGTAGGAGGATTAAGTTATAAACCTATATTCATTGATTTAGTGAGTAGTAATTTAATGAAGATATATTTCATAACTATAAAATCTTATATATAACTGTAGCATTGCAAATATCAGCACACTCTGTAAGTAAGGGTTTTTTATTTTTATTTTTAACATTTGTGGTTGAAACGGTTCTTTCCATACGGTCATGGACGGTAGACATGAACTTCCTCAAATATATTTACATTGGAGGAGAAAGAGTTGCAGGAATATAGGTTAAGCAATTAAATAAATGTTGTGGATGCGGTTATCTATAAAATGTAGACTAAATTTGAAAAAATAAAAAATATACTAATTTTTTAAATAAAATTCATCATTTGATCTTCATGATCTGCATATTTTGTCATCTATAACAACAAAAAGTTTGAGAAAAAATAACTTGTTTTCATGAATCTGAACAAAACAATATGTTTGACTTTTTGACTTTATTTTATCTTTGGTGCATTTTGTCTGAAGATTAGCCAATACCCACACCAACCATGATGAATATATCTTGCCTTCCTTGATTTCTGTTTAGTAAAAGAAGATTTAGTCCTGTACTTAAAATTTCAGTGTTTTCTCGTTTTATTTTCTGGTAAACATTCTATATACTTTTAGTCAATTTTACAGATCAAATATCATAGTTTATTATTTTCTACTTTCTACTTATGATGTTTGAAAATATCTGAATCTGTGTAAAGTTCAGAATTAACATAATAGATATTAAACATATTTTATAACGGATTATAAAATATTATATTCATGACAAAACTTTCAACTGTAATTAATTTTACTTTATTTAGACTGTTGATAGGATAGTTTCTAGATTTAACCGTTATGTTATCCATTTTTGACTTTCTGATCGTATTTCACTATAAGATGCATGAAAGTGATTACTGAAGAATATAGTAGAAACAATCACAATTGACTAACTCTATATTAACAATAATTTTATGTGATTGTATGATATAATATCTTGAAATGGATGTTATTTTAAAAGAGTATAAAATTCAGAGTTTAACGGAGTTAAATAAATACAATATTAGCGGTTTAATACGGATGTGCAAGACTTAATCAAACGAAAATATATGTAAACTGTAGCTAGTTTAATAGGATATGACGTTATTTTGATATTTATATTAATGCATTTTCCTCTTGTACAAAAGTCACATACATTGCGTATGGACATGTCAAATAGTTGTTACGTGAGAATATGGGTGAATGGTCTGTATACTGCTATGACAGGAAAGGAAATATAAGTACCCAGTGACATAATATACAAACCAAAGAAATGATTGAAATTCAAGTTGCGGACATTTCAGCTCCATCTGGTTGGATATACGAGTGATTGATGCAAATTTAGTTGTCATTTCCTTTTATCTCACCATCGCGATGCCAAATATCCAGCTGGTTCGTTCGAGGTCAAAGAACCCATTTCTCGTGGATCCTATTTGAAATTTAAATGATTTTAACTTTTAAAATATAATTATTTAAATTTGAGTTTCTAATATTTTAGATTAGAAAACAGAAAATTATTCAAGTGACTTGAAAAAAAACTGTGCAGACTGTTTTCAGTTGACCTTGTAATGGAAAGCAAAGCCTTGAACAAGCTCTTCAATAAAGAAAGGTTCTCCATTTCAAATATAAAACATTTTATTAACTTTTGTCAAGGTCGCCTTTCTCCTTTTTTTCCTTTCCTTATCATTAAAAAATAAATTAAAATAAATAGTAAATATGGATAGTTTAAGGTAAACAAAAGTACAAAATAAATATAATAGGGGGAGAAAGAGAGGGGGAGAGATTTCTTAATTTTTTGTAAATAAATAATTTTATAAATTTTTATATGTATCTATGTTATAGGTGAGCATGTGTGTCAATTTATATCAAGATATTTTCATAACAATTATCACTCCTAGCTCTGGAAGCAAGGATATTGAATTCAATACTAATACCGGGTGGAGCAATAAAGTTGCTAGGAGATCCAACAAAAGGCTTAAAATGGAGAAATTTAAGTCCTGTCCCAAACATGATGTGAGTTCAGATCTACAAAGACTGAAATGAAATCCACTAGGAGGAGGAGGAAAGCTATTCACTCTAGCTCTAGGAGCACGGATATTCCTAGCTCATCACACGTTTTCTAGACACCATGGAAGCCAACCTTATCCCCAAATAAGAGTTTGGGGGAAGATATCACCTCCCCTATGAAGGAAGTTGCTAAGGGTGGGGGGAAGAAGGGATGTCACATCCATGAGTAGGATCAAAGAAAAACTAGGTTGGATAGGATGGAGAAGTCCATGCATGACTTGGCTGACAATCAAGAGGCCCTATGCCATAAAGTTGGAACCCTTATTGAGTTCTCTATGAAGGTCATGCATTAGGTGGCCACCATTGTATATTTTTTGCAGGTAAACAAGGAGGAGAAGGAAGCAGAAAAAGAGAGTGATACCACCCACTCCCTTTACAACTTTCTGGAAGATGATTGTCTCAAGTCACTATTGGACAAGCTCATCAAGGAGGAGAGGACAAACTGGCCACAAAGGACCTGGACTAGAAAGAGGGGGATGACCTAGATGAAAAAAAGGGGAACTAGCCCCTGTGCTTTTGTTTCCTTTTTCTTTTGTTATGATATGATTAACTATGGACTTCATGCTCGGTGTGGCATTTTTGATTAAGGTGGATCTTAGTTGGCTTAATAGAAGCATTTGTACTTTAGGCTGCCAGTATACTTTTTGTATTGTATGTATGGGGGTGGTTATGTTTATATTGATACCAAGAAGTGCATGTTTATGTTGTCTATTGTTATAATATTTTTGATGTCCATAAAAGGTATTGGTTAGATAGCATGGGGTAACTATTGACTGTTCTCTAGCTCGTTGTACTATGGGGTCAACTCCCTTTTTTTGGCTGTTATAATACATCAAAAATAATGATCACTCCTAGTTTTGTGTTTGTATACAATCTATCTATATGAAGTAGCAAAAAGGGGTGGAAGGTCAACAAGGCAAAATGTTGTTATTTTTTACATGTATTTATGTAGCACATAAGGTTAATTGGTAAATCATTACCGGATGAGTTATTTATGTAATATTCAAAGGTTCTAACAGAGAAGTGATTGCTTCAAATGAAATTGGCATCAACTTCTAAGGGTGTAGATATGATGTAAACATGTTTGAAATAGAATCTGTAAATAATCACATATAAGCTTTTGGGGGCCTTGAAATAGATAAAAGAAAAGAGAAAATTATTATCCACTTCTACACACACACACACACATGTATGTGTGTGTGTGTGTGTGTGTGTGTGTGTGTGTGTGTGTGTGTATATATATATATATATATATTATTGATAATGTATATACATACATACAGTGACCAAGTGGGAGACTGTTGTGATGTAGAGCCTAATCAAACTTGGAGGTTTATTTGGTGTAGTTTTTCCCCAAATTATTTCTACGGGGGTTTGGGGGCAGCGGGTTAGGGTAAAAAGATTGTGTATAAAGGGTTAGTGTTAGGGATTTTATAATGTATGGTGATATTTTAGCTTCTTGTGGTGGCATTGAGCTATAAGGGATTGCTGATTGTAATCAATAGATGGTAATATATTGGACTTGTTGTTGGTGGGCATAGCCCAGGGATTGGGTGAACCATGTTAAATCTTGGTGTCTTATGTTCTCTTTTGTGCAATCTATCATTTTCTAATATTGGTTATATTTGCATGTAACTATTATTTCTATCCATGATTAATCCTAACAAGTGGTATCAGAGCCATACTGTCCTCAACTTTTTTTTAACTAGACTGTTGCCATTTTTTTTTTTACGATCTTTTGCAGGAAGGTCTCACGGTTGAGTGGGAACAATGGAAGACAAGGGTAAGATGAAGGTCGAGAAGTTTAATGGCTAGAACTTTAAGTTATGGAAAATGAAAATGGAGGACGATCTTTATCAGAAGGATTTATGGAAGCCATTGGAAGGAAAAACAAAGAAACAAGGAACTATGATAGATGAGGACTAGGAGATCTTAGATAGAAAGTTACTTTGAAGAATTCGATTATTCCTAGCACCATCATTGACTTTTAACATTATAAAAGCAAAGGTGATGGGAGAGTTGATGCAAACCCTAGCAAGATTGTATGAAATGCCCTCCTCTTCAAACAAGATATTTCTCATGAAGCATTTATTTAATATGAAGAAGGTAGAAGGTGGATCTATTGCAGATCATTTAAATGAGCATATATAATACTATTACTAGCTAGTTATCTTCTGTAAATGTCAATTTTGATGAAGAAATTAGGGCTCTCTTAATTTTTTGATCTTTTTCGAAAAGCTAGAATGGCTTGGTAATGACGGTGAGTAATTATGTTTTTGAATCTAATACCCTAAAGTTTAATGATGTGATTGGTGTAATTCTGAGTGAGGAAACTTGTAGGAAAACCTTAGGTGGATCTACATCAGGAAGTTCTTTGAATGCACAAAGAAGGGGCAAAATGAATGAGAGAGGAAGCAATTCTAGAAATTAGGGGAAATAAAGAGGAAAGTCAAAGGGGAAGAAGTCTCAATCTAGAGGACCGAGAGATTGCTGGTACTATGGGAAGCTAGGTATAAGAAAAAAGATTTCTGGACTTGAAAGAACAATGAATAAGATAAACCAAAAGGGAACAAGGAGGCAAATGTGGTAAGTAATAGATCTGAAGAGGATGCTTTGCTTCTTTCTTTAGAAAGTGTTGATGATGTTGGAAATATTCTTAAAGGCTAAGTTACTGAGAGGGGATGGGTGAATCAGTAACTTCTAAAACTTATTTAATTTTACTCCAATTAGTAATTAATCCTTTATATTGAAATTTTGATCTAATTGGATGCATGAGAAACTGAAAAAATGAAAGCATACATTACACTTTGACACATAGATTTGGTGACCCAAAAACCTTGCAAATAGAAAGTAAAACTAGGGTGGGGATGATACCCACAAGCTTTAGTACTACAGTATAAAGTTGGCCTGTTAAGGCTTACATTGATCACTTCTGATGATCTGCTTTGTTATGAGCAATAAGGACTACTAGGTCGACCTTGTTAAAGGATTTACAAACATACAATGAAGTATGCACTCGGTAAAGAGATTTGCATAAGACTATTAGGTCTACCTTGTTAAAGGATTTGATTGATCCACCTATTAGGATGAAGTAGTAGCTGATATTTGATCTGCTACTTGGTTCACTGAATGAGATTCCTTTAAGCATATAAATCACCTTATTGTGATAGACGAATCTTTGCTGCTCCTTATACTACTGTAGCCTTTTCAATTCACACTTCTACTCTTCTATGATGATTACATTACTTCCTTATTAATTCCATACACTAATTGGATGTGATACAATACATTACATATATACCAATCCAATTATACAATTACAAATTCAGCCACAATTTAAGTTTACACAAAATATTACAAAGTCAGTCAAAGTGTAGACACTCAGGTTCTGAAGATTGACTCGGTGAGGTTCTGATACTTGGCATCCACTATCACTACTTGGCATCGTCATACACTTGGTAGATATAGAATTTTAGTCCATATTGATCACTTCCAAGTAGTTTTGAACTTAGTGTGCACTAGTGACTCGGCAAATACTATGAAACTCATCATACAAACTAAATCACTTAATTACCACTACATAGATTGGTAAACACTATCACCTCAAGCTCGGTATAAACTGAGTCACCTGGTTAACACTGAGTAGCTCAGTCAACACTAGACTAGCATCACATCAACTGCAAACTTGGTAACCACTGCACAACTTGGTTTACACTAGTAAAGTTGGCATACACTGAGATACTTGGTTTACATTGCTAATCTTCACAATAACTGTAACTGCTTGGTATACACTAGAATTTGTCCAAAGGACTTGGTAGCAACCGTAGAACTCGATAACAATTGAAATGCTTGTTTAACACTATTAACTATATAATAAGCTCGGTAGATACTTATAATATGAATAAGTGTATGTCACTAATAACAAACTTGACTGATATGTCAACAATCTCCCCCTTTGGCATTAGTGACAAAAACACGTATTAGCCAAAACTAAATTCAAAAAGTTCTTGAATATCTTTATTCATCATCTTGTTATTTTAACTTAGTAGAGTATACTATTTTTGAGATTTTTCAAAATTGGTTTTGTAAGATATATTTCTGTACATGGTAAGGCTCCTATATAGTATACTGTACATCTGAATACATACACTTGCTATACATCATTATTTACATTTATCTCACATCTATCTCCCCCATTTCCTTTTTAGCTTATGTATCAATTCTTACATCTTTCTCCCTCATAACTCATCATTCCCATATCTTCTCCATATCTTCTCCCCCTTTTTGACAATAATGCTCAAGATTTATTCTATATATTTACATATTAATGCCAAAATGAGACAAAAGGTCTGAATGTACCTTGAGTATGATAGCCAAAGTTTTGTCCCAATTGTCCTACAAGACCTTACATGTGTGGAGTGCAATCTACACTTCTATTGACAACTTAATCATGTGGTCTGCTATGAAAAAAATGTTGTCATGGATGAGAGTTTTTGCATGTGCAATATGCTTTTTTAGCATCCATTTTAGGGAGAATCATATTCTAAATATCTACCAATATAGATATGATTCTTGCTTTTTATCTAACCAATTCTACCTACATATCTATCAAAAATACAATCTTATTGAAATGAGCAGAGCATGAACTAGGGTCAAGTTGCAACTGCTAAGCACTCACCTTGAGATCTTTATCAATCTTAGACAATTTGTCCTTTATTTCCTTAGTGAAATTTGAAACATCACATAACTTACCAAAAAGTGATGATACATTAGTACAAGAGGTTTCTAGAGAGCCCAAAATGGTAGAGAGTTCTACTTGGTAGATGGAAATCTATTGATCAATGTGCTCTAACACTTTATTGTCAAATTTCTTCTTTGCCTTCTACAACAACTTGTCCTATCCATCTACATCTTCATTGAACTTTTGGACTACCTCTGCTAGCTAAAACAAAACTGGTTGAGATGAATTGGCCTCTATACCTATAGCCTCTACCAAAATATTCTTAGCATCCTCAATGATTTTAAATTCTTTGTCTCTTTCCTCTCTTAGCCTCTCTTGCTTGGCTTTCTTTTGCAGAAGTTCACAAAATGTTTGCATTTGATCTAGATTAAGTTTGGATATGTCCCAATTTGGGATCACTATATTCTCATCAAGGTCTATTTCTTCCTCCTTTTCTTTTCCTTTACCCAAAAATTTTGTGCTCAGTTGAGGCTCAACTATCCTTACACTTATTTCTTGCTTACTAGGAATGGAAACAATAGTAGACATGATAGGACGAGCCACAAAAATTGATACTACACTTATTGTAGAAATACTAGTAGAAATACCTATAGTAGGCAAAATTGATGTATCCAAAATTGATGTGTCCAACATGGTAGAAGAGGGAAGAGTTTGTAGCTCGATAGATGAAGTGGAGATCACTTCAATCAATGATGTGTTGAGCTAAACTGGTGCAAAGATTGATTGGATGTTAATGTTGTCATTGGTAGTCACAATCAATCTTGCTAAGGCTATCTCCATGCTTGATGTTGTCACTATTTGTCTTGGAGAGTGAGGAAGTGAGGCAATAACTACTGCAACAATCTTAACTGGGTTAGTTTCCTCATCATCCTACATTTCTTCCTTGGTAGCCTCTTTCTCTGTTCCTCTTCATTATCAAAATGTGTTGTCTCTTTATCATTTCCTTCTTCATCTTTCACTCCTTTATCATCATCATCATCATCATCATCAACATCTTTCACATCAATAGAAAAATCACTTGGTTTTTGAAGAAGATATATATTCTTCAATGTATTTGTTGCATTCCTTACAACATACTCAATATCTTTTATCAAAACCAGACAAGTGTTGAATTTTAGAGTTAATTTCTCCTCATTTTTCTTTAGAGATTCCTTAACCTCCTTGTCTGTTAAGCTTGGAATAAGCTACCTCAAGATTTTCCCATAGATGTCTTTTATAGTTTGCATGAAAAATTCCCATCTTGGCTTAATCTCATCCATCAAAATATTAGGAATCTAAGAGGTAAGCTAGTCAGGTGAGTATTTCCACTTACTCATTTTGTCCATCACTAGATCTTCAATTTTCTTTTGTTCTTCATCAGTCCTGATTTCATACTTTAATGCTTTAAAATTTGTTATACCAGCCCCTTCCTATAGTTCTTTTAGTCTATCATGGAAGGTGGGTGAAGGTTTTCTAAATATTATATCTCCTCCTTCCTTATCAACTTTCTTCCTTCAGGTTCTTTTGGTAAACACAACAATGGATGGCTTGGCAAGCTTGGTAATGATTACCTTGCCCTTTTTCTTTAGTGGTTCCTCTTTCTCTAATTCTTCCTCATCCTTTGCTTCTTTATCCTCACCTTTTCCCTTGGTCAACAAAAGAGTAGAACTAGTTTTCAACTTGGCAATTATTTTCTTGCCTTTGTTTACTACCTAAGGGAGCTTGATCTCTAGTTCTATCCTAGCTTTGGCTTCATGATATGTACCAAAATATGCAGCCTTGGGATCAACTGGTTCATTTACAAGTGCCTCAATTATATCCTTAGTTTCATCTATATTAACCTCATATCCAAGAGGTTTCACCCATGCAATTCTAGGCTTGATTGCCCGAATGTATACCTTATCACTATCTACCATGAAACACACATTATCCTTGTAATCTTCAACTAATTTCTTTGGAATCCTGAATCTATTATTCATTTTCTCTTTAAATGCATTAAAATATTTGTCCATGATACTATTATAATTCTCTCCCATCTCAGCAATGTACTCATTAATCTGGTAGAGTACATGCACGTCTTTTCTCTACACAACAGTGCCTTTTGAAGGGAAGAATTACTAAACATAAAAGAATAAACATTTCAATAAAGAGCCAAACTTACATGGGTTATTCTTTGACGTCCTGATACTCTCCATGTTCTTGTTGAATTGAATCAACAATAGCTTGGCAAGATCAAGAGAGATTATTCTTGACTACCTTGTATGCTAGGTCGACTACTTCACATGACACACTATTCAACATGCTTGAACTGTAGGTCTTCTATGCAATGATATGAATACTAAACTTTAATTCCATGTTAGTGATACTGCTTATCTTCATGCCTCTACTATCACATTCTGCTAGGGTTTTCTTTTCTAGTTTACTCTGACCTAGACTTTTGGTCATTTTAGCTTTAGCCAACATTGGGAGACTAGTGATTCTATGAATCATCTTCTTCATGATCAATATTGGTTTCTCCAACCATAACTATCCATTGTGCACCCGAATGAGAATAAGCCTAATCTATTTCACTTGGAATTCATGTGGCATGTGAGGAATATGGGTTAATCCTTTTGTCTCGAGGTGTTGATGCTTAGGTTTCAAGATGCCATTTACACAACTTTTCTAGGGCTTCGTCCATTTCCAAAGTACTAATATCTTGAATCGTACATTTAAAATGAGAATGAATGTCATTAATCAACAATACCTTTGGAGGGATTTGTGACTACACTCCACTCAGATATAGGGTTTTAGCGATTGTAGGATTGAAATTGAAGTCTAGAGCCTTCCATTCTACACCATGAACTAGCATGTCTAAACCTTGCTTTACCTTGCTGCTACTGGATTCCATCTTCACTTGGTAGGGTTTAAGAGAATTCAAAATATTTTGGTAATAATTCACTCAAATTACTTGGATGCTTTTGAAGATTACTTTGCACAATTTGGTCTTCAAAAATTCATGGTGAAAATGACTTTGATTTCATTCCTTTTATAAAATTTCACCATAAATGCCCAGTACGAGTGGTAGATTAAATTGATAGACTGTCATCCACTTCCTTTTATTGATTACTTGGTACACTCTTCCATCATTCAGTAACCATATGAAATTTAGTTACTCCCAACCTCACTCGGTAGAGTTTGTGACCTGACCTCACTCAGTAAGGAAAGTAACTCAGTAGTAACTAGTACCCTTTTACTCAGTGATCCCTTTGTATCTTGAATACAAATATGGATCTTTTTTCCTTTCAACTAGAACTGATTTGGATGTCTTCTTTGGTAGCCTAGTTCTAGTTCTCCTTTGAGAAATCAAGCAGAAATTATGGAGCCACCCAATTCTTGAGTGACTTGTTCATAATTGTTCGGACTTGTATTCTTGGTAGACTTTGGAACCCATTGTTGTCTCATCTTTATTCGGATGTTATCAGCCTTTTCCTTCTTTTCATCTTCAATCCTTCTAGTATTCATGAAATTCTTGGCAAGATGACCAAGTTCAGTACAAATGAAACATTTTTTAGTAGTATCTCTTTTCCTCAAATGATGCTTTACACAATTTATTCCAATGTGTCCAAATTCTTCATAGTAATGACATCTGCACCAAGTGTTGTAGTTCCAACCAAATATAGCTTTCACAATTTGTTTTGTTGGATTTAATATATTGGTTTTGCATTTTGATGATTTGTGCCCATGCTTCTTACATTTGTGACATTGGCCTTCAAATCTTGGTTTCTCTTTGCATTCATTAGCCTTATGACCATGCTGATTGCAATTGTAGCATTTTCCATTGAATTTTTCTTTTCCATTGCTCCAACATTTGTTTTATGTATGACCTATCTTACCACAGTGATTGCAAGTAGGCCTTTGATTCTTTTGAGCTCCTTGCTTGGATGATTCTCCTTCTTCTGTATATCCAATTCATGCTTTTCCTTTTTGTCTATAGAGATTTTTCTCATTCAATTGATTCATGTTTGCTTGGGATTTCATCATTCTTTCATTAGTTTGCTTTTTAGAGTTTAGATCATTCTACAATCTTTAATTCTCTAATCTTTGGTTCATGATTTCTTCATTTGCATTGGTGAGTTGATCAATGAATTTTTCTTTTTGAAGGGATAGGTGTTGGATTTCATTGTTCTTTCCTTCTATCTCTTCTCTTATCTTATTTTTCTCTTCCATAACTTCACATAATCTTACCGACTGAATTTCTTACTCTCTTCTTAGTTTTCTTACTTCTTCTTGCAGTGAACCATTCTTTTGTAGGAGATCTTTGATTGCTTCATTGTCTTCATCTGGATTGCTTGAATGAAGGTCTTCAATTCTTTCTTTAATGTAGAGACGATCATTCATTTGAATTGCAAGATCTTTTTTTCTGTTCAAAGATTGAGAGAGTTCCTTCTTTTCTTTCTTGAGTTGGGCAATAGCCATTTCCAAATCTAACTTCCCATTGTCAATAGCCTTGTCAAGTTTGAATATCTCCATGGCCTTTGATCTTTGCTCAAGCTATCAAACTTTTCTTTGGAAACCACAAAGCTCTGATACCAATTGTTGGAAATATTCTTAAAGGCCAAGTTACTGAGAGTGGAGAGTGAATTAGTAACTTCTAAAACTTATAAGACTTTACTCCAACTAGCAATTAATCCTTTATATGAAAATTATAATCTTACTACATGCATAAGAAACTAAAAACATGAAAGCATACATTACACTTTGACACATAGATTTGGTGACCCAGAAACCTTCCAAATAGAAAGTAAAATTGGGGTGGGGATGATACCCATAAGCTTTAGTATTGCAGTATAAATTTGGCCTATTAAGCCTTACATTGATCACTTCTAATGATATGCCCAGTTAGGAGCAGTAAGGATTGCTAGGTCCACCTTGTAAAAGGATTTACATATATACAATGAAGTATGCACTCGATAAAGAGATTTGCATAAGATTGTTAGGTCTACTTTATTAAAGGATTTAATTGATCCACCTATTAGGATGAAGCAATAGCTGATCTCTGATCTACAACTTGGTTTGTTGAATGAGATTCCTTTAAGTGTATAAATCACCTTGCTATGATAGATGAATCTTTGCTGCTCCTTATACTGCTGTAACCTTTACAATTCACACTTCTTCTCTTCTATGATGATCACATTACTTCCTTATTAATTCCATATACTCATTTGATGTGATACAATACATTACATAAATACCAATCCAATTATACAATTACAAAGTTGGCCACAATTTAAGTTTACACAAAATATTACAAAGCCGGCCAAAGTGTAGACACTTAGGTTCTAAAGATTGACTTGGTGAGGTTCTGATACTCGACATCCACTATCATTGCTTGACATCATCATGCAATTGGTAGATGTAGAAGCTCGATCCATATTGATCAATTCCAAGTAGTCTTGAACTCAATCTACATTAGTGACTCAGTGAATACTACAAAACTTGTCATATAAACTAAATTGCTTGGTTACCACTACATAGATCAGTAAACACTATCACCTCAAGCTCGGTATAAACTGAGTCACTTGGTTAACACTGAGTAGCTCAATCAACACTAGACTAGCATCACATCAACTGTGAACTCAGTAACCACTGCACAACTTGGTTTACACTGGTAAACTTAGCATACACTGAGATGCTCAGTCTACACTACTAATCTTCACAATAATTGTAACTGCTCGGTATACATTGGAATTTGTCCAAAGGACGCAGTAGCAACTGTAGAACTCAGTAACAACTAAAATGCTTGGTTAATATTGTTAACTGTACAATATGCTCGGTTGATACTTACAATTTGAATAAGTGTATGTCATTAATAAAAAACTTGGCTGATATGTCAATAGATGATTCATGGGTTTTAGATTTTAGTGCTTCATTTCATGTTACACCTCATAGAGGTTATTTTATTGATTATGTCCAAGAGAATTTTGGGCTTATTTATTTTGGGGATAATGAACACTATCAGATTATTGAAAAGATAAAAGTGAAGGTTAAGTTATAGATCGAGAATCATTGGCTACTATATGAGGTAAGACATGTTCCAAGGTTAAGTAGGAATTTTATTTCAAGAGGGAAACTTGATGATGAGGGTTGTGTAGTTATTTTTAATGTTAAAAATTGGAAGGTTTCAAAAGGTTCCCTTGTAGTAGAAAAATGTGTGAAAGTAGGCACCTTATATCTTTGTACAAGTCATATTGTTCCTTCTACTTTGATTGTTTCAGAGAAAAATGAATGTTCAGGAACAATTGATGTAGTTGTTAACCTCATAATGGTTTTTGACATTTGAGTGCCAACACACTTAATCACATTCCACATTGGATGTCGAGTGAAGATCAGATACCGAGTGAAGATCAGATACTGAGTGAAGATCAGATATCGAGTGAAGATAAGATACCGAGTGAAGATCAGATACCGAGTGAAGATCAGATACTGAGTGAAAATCAGATACCGAGTGAAGATCAAATATTGAGTGAAGTATAAGTGCCGAGTAACACGAAGTGCTGAGTGTTAACAGGTGTCGAGCTACTTAAGGTGCCGAGTGATACAGTTTTGTTAAGGTGCCGAGCTATCTAGGAAACAACATGTGCCGAGTATCAGCAATACTTCAGGAGCCGAGTAACTCAGTAGATCAGCATAAGAGTTTGAAATTGCACAAACTATGATTGCAAACAGTTTTTACAGCCGACATAAGGTAAATCTCCAAGGATTTAATGATGAGATCAAATATTTTATTTTTCCTATGCAATTTACATGCAGCCAATAAGAAAAATGATGAAGGCATGCAACCAATCAGAAAAAGATAAGTATTGAGCAAAAAATGAAGATTGAATGTCGATTGTAGATCTATACCTAACCCTAAATTCTCAAATGTCTTTATAAGGAAGACGAAATTTCATTGTAAAAGAGACAAGAGGTGTGAGAAGAAATACAAGGGTTCACAAGGAATTCTATTTTCAGAAGCGAGGATTATCAGATCACAAAAAGGATCTAGATCAGAGAAAGCAGAACAAGTGCCTGCATTCAGCAATAAAGGATTGTAATCAGTCAGGTTTATTGTACCTAAGACTCTCTAGCAATTGTATTAGAATGAAAATCCTATGGTGATAGGTTAGCTTAATAGCTATTTCGATAAATCCTTAATTAGTTGATTAAATCCTTTAACAAGGTAACACTTCATGTTAAGTGTTTGAAATCCTCTAACCAAGTCACTATTGACACAGTGTAAAGCCTTTAATAGGGCAGACCATCAGAAGTGGTTGGACAATATTGGTGTAGTAATTTTTGTGAGTATCATCCCCACCCCAGTTTTACCTTCTTATTCCTGGAGGGTTTTTGGGTTACCAAATTCCAGTGTTATGAGTTATTGATGCATGTGTTTAGTTTCAAGTTTATTTGATGTATTTACATGCATGCAATTTACTTTCAGTTAAAAGTTTTATTGGATCCCATATTTGAATATTCCAACAATTGGTATTAGAGAAAATCCAAGTTCTCACAAGGAAAAGCCTAACAACTTGGAGGAAAAGATCTAAATATGGAAGCTTTCAAACTTGGAAAGATCATTGAAAATCAGGTGATAGATGTGCAAATTTCTTTGCATAGCTTGGAGGAATTCAGAAACAAGTCAAGGAATCATAGGAAGAGCCGAGGAAAAGAAGAAGGTATGTGGCTCAACCAGACACTGATGAAGAAGATCAATCAGAAAAGGTAAGCAATTCATCAGTTGATATCTTATGTAAAAAGATTACAAGTGGTGAGTTGAATAATTTAAATAAAGTTGATTTTAGTAAATTTACTAAAGAAGAACAAAATAAAATAGAAGAAACAGTTTATGAAATGATGGCACAGTTCAAGTACACTCCACTTGAACTAGATGGTCAATTGCCAAAGGAGCTGTCAAAAATTGTAGAAGACATATGGCATTTTTGTTTGAAAATGGAGAAGGAGATGAGGGAATCAACCCTAGCCAGTGTATTGCTAGATTTGACTAGAGAACAAGTTAGCAAAACAGTCAAAGGGCATAATAACATGTTTACACCCAAATACAGTGCATTCTTCATACTCCAAAATAGAATGGAAGAGATTGTTCAAAGAACAATGAAATCATGGAAGAATTTGTACAAAAGGATTGAAGATTTTCTTGAGGAAGAATACAAGGAAGAAGCTGTTGTACCAATAGAAAAGAGAAGAAAAAGGAAAGAAGAAGAAGAAAAGAAAAGAGAAGAAGAGAAGAAGGATGAAGAAAAGAAAGATGAAGAGGAGGAAGAGAGACAAAAATAAGACAAAATGGCAACAACTGAGCAAGAGCAGCAACCAGATCAGAGTGTGCAAGACACACAATTGCCACCTCCTAGCCCTCCACAAGCATCCATCTCACCTACAGACACCGTGATGATTACTGATGTTCCTGATACTTCTGGTCAGAATATCAATCCATTAACTGTAGAAGATCTGAAAAGAATTCTTGACCAATCTACACAACAAGCAATATTGTGTACAGATCCAGTATTGGTCAGTATAGATGAGTTATAGAAACTAGTAGAAAATACAATCAAAGATAAGGTGAATCCACAAGAACCACCTTCTATCACAACTACTAGTAGTCAATTCAAAATACCAACAAGCATAATTGATGCTGCAAGACAAAAGAAAAGTGCAGCTATAGAAAAAGGAACAGAACAAATAGGAAAGACTATTACATCTGATCCTATAGCACAAACACAAGGTGCACTTCCACAGATTACAATAATTGATCATGGTAGACAGAAGGAGGAGGAAATAGTAAAAACCCCTAAAGAATAGGAGGCAATACAAACATTAATAAATTTGCCTACCTCGGGAACTCCTTCACACCAGCCATTGCAAATTTTTGTACCATCATCCAGTACTACCAAAGTTGCAAGGGTACTTCACTATGGAGACCCTGAATTAGATGAGGAGATAGTCATATTGAGCTATGACTCAAAATCAATAACCATTGATCAAATCAATGAGGTGCAGGATGCACTGAATAAAAGGAAAAGACAGGAGATACTCAGGAAGGAGTATAAGCATAAGCAAACACTTTATGAGATAAAGGACATCTTTATGGATGCCTTCAGTTTGCAATCACCGGATGAGTCAAAGCATATCATAAAGCAATTAATAGATATTTTTGACCAGGTGACAAATGAAGACCTAGAAACCAACAAAAAACTTATGGAATGGTCAGAAAGAAAATTTCAGGGGAAAGTGAATGAGAAAATATCAAGATAAATTACACTTTCACAAGTTGAATTGGCAAAGCTTATTGATAAAGTGAAGAAGGTACTTGAGAATATATTCTCACTGTACAAAAAGTTGTGTGATTTTTCATACTGCACACAAGAAACAAGCCAAAAGATATTGAGCTTGGAAAGAAATTTAAACATTTCAAGCATGCAACTACGAAGTGATCTAGCTCAAAGTGAGAAGCATTTTTCTCAATCGCTTCACACTCATAAAGAAATAGTTGTCTTAACAGCAGATGAGGCTAATATCAAGGCCAAATTAATACAACTCCAATCCTCCATTACCCCACATTTAGAGATACTCCATAAAGAACAAGTCTATGCTAAAACTATTCTCAAGAAAGACCCAAATCTTTCTACATTAGATGGACTTATTCATCTTGCTGTTGAGACTGCTATCCAGCATAAGTCACTGGAAATTGCTTTGAACAATTGGGATGCAGCTCTCAGGATGATTATGGAGGTAAACAACACATTTTTGGCTAAATATGGTCTTAACCCTTAAACATTCTTTGACATAAGTGTCAAAAAGGGGGAGATATAGATTAAAAGGGGATGATACAGATTAAAAGGGGGAGATACATATATGAGATAAACTAATGGGGGAGTTATAAAATGAAAAAATACAAAGGAGGAGCTTGTCATATAGATAAGGCACAATTAACTCATGGGGAGTTACAAAATTTTTTGAGGTATATATTGTAAGATTGTAAGTTACAAGCTTAGTAAATATACTTATAAGGTTAGTTAAGTGTTTTTGTCACTCATGTCAAAGGGGGAGATTGTTAACCTCATAATGGTTTTTGACATTTGAGTGCCAACACACTTAATCACATTCCACATTGGATGCCGAGTGAAGATCAGATACCGAGTGAATATCAGATACCGAGTGAAGTATAAGTGTCGAGTAACACAAAGTGCTGAGTGTTAACAAGTGCCGAGCTACTTAAGGTGCTGAGCGATACAGTGTTGTTAAGGTGCCAAGCTATCCAGGAAACAACATGTGTCGAGTATCAGCAATACTTCAGGAGCCAAGTAACTCAGTAGATCAGCATAAGAGTTTGAAATTGCACAAACTATGATGCAAACAGTTTTTATAGCCAACATAAGGTAAATCTCCAAGGATTTAATGATGAGATCAAATATTTTATTTTTCCTATGCAATTTACATGCAGCCAATAAGAAAAATGATGAAGGCATGCAACCAATCAGCAAAAGATAAGTATTGAGCGAAAAATGAAGATTGAATGTGGATCGTAGATCCATACCTAGCCCTAAATTCTCAAATGCCTTTATAAGGAAGACAAAATTTCATTGTAAAAGAGATGAGAGGTGTGAGAAGACATACAAGGGTTCACAAGAAATTCTATTTTCAGAAGCGAGGATTATCAAATCACAAAAAGGATCCAGATCAGAGAAAGCAGAACAAGTGCCTGCATTTAGCAATCAAAGATTGTAATCAATCAAGTTTATTGTACCTAATACTCTCTAGCAATTGTATTAGAATGAAAATCCTATGGTGATAGGTTAGCTTAACAACTATTTCGATAAATCCTTAATTAGGTGATTAAATCCTTTAACAAGGTAACACTTCATGTTAAGTGTTTGAAATCCTCTAACTAGGTCACTATTGACACAGTGTAAAGCCTTTAACAGGGCAGACCATCAGAAGTGGTTGAACAATATTGCTGTAGTAATTTTTGTGGGTATTATCCCCACCCCAGTTTTACCTTCTTATTCTTGGAGGGTTTCTGGGTTACCAAATTTCAGTGTTATGAGTTATTGATGCATGTGTTTAGTTTCAAGTTTATTTGATGTATTTACATGCATACAATTTACTTTTAGTTAAAAGTTTTATTGGATAAAATGGGATACTTATGATTCACGCACCCCCCCTCCCCCCCCTCCCCCCTCTCATAAGTACTCTTTCCATATTTGAATATTCCAACAGTAGTTGAGTAGGGAGAGTAAACAAATGTTGTAGATTTTGATGTACAATTCTATGGTACCACAAACTTGGGCACATGAGTGAGGAAGGTATGAAATTACTTCATTCAAAGAAAGTTTAACTAGGTTTGAAATGTGTCAATATAGATTTTTGTGAAAGTTGTGTGTATGAAGAACAAAAGAGAGTGAGTTTCATGAAGAGTGGGAAGTAAAATAAAAATGAGAACTTAGAAATTTTTCATACAGATTTATGTGGACCAGCTTAGGTATCTTCCTTTGGTGGCTCTCATTATTATGTTACATTTATTGATGATGCAACTAGAAAAGTATGGGTTTATTTCCTTAGACAAAAAATATGATGTATTTCAAACTTTTAAGAAATTGAAATGCTTGGTTGAGAATGAGACTGGTTAAAAGATAAAATGTCTTAGATCTAATAATGGTGGTGAGTATTGTAGTCATGAATTTGAAGACTATTGCTCCACTAATGGTATTTTTAGAAAAAAAATTATTTCAATGACTCCACAGGAGAATAGATGACAATAATCGAGCTTGCAAGGAGCATGAGGTTGCATGTTTGGTTTCCCTTAAACATATGGGTGGAGGCTATCAATACTATTGTATATTTGACTAATAGAGGTCTCTCTACTCCTTTGGGTTGTGTTATTCCAGAGGAAGCATGGACTTGTAAGAAGGTGAGTTATTCTTTTCTCAAAACCTTTGGTTGTGAAGCATTTGCCCATATAGATTCTAAAAATAGAACGAAACTGGAGGCTAAGTCAAAGAATTGTGTATTTTTTGGATATGTCATTGATCAATTTGGTTATAGGATTTGTGATTTTGAAATTTGTAAAATTATAAAAAGTAGGAATGTCATATTCATTGAGAAAGTGTTGTACAAATATCTATTGCAGCAGCATGAGCAGAAATAAAATAATTATGTCGCACTAGATGATACTCCAAAAGATGATGTTCCAATAGTTCCTTATGATTTGCAACAACTACAACAATAAATACCACCACTAGTAAATTTAGGCCTAAATTTCGATGTGAAAAGGTTGAAATTTTGACAAGAGTAGGTCGATAAGTCGACCAAGCTTGTTGTTGGTCTTTTTTGGTCAGTTTTTCATCACATACATTCTGCATCAAAATTTTGACTTCATAAAGGTGGACTTACCGATGCGAATTTTGTCAATTTCCCTAGTCCAACCTAAACTGTTATTTACTTATTTGCAGGCGCCGTTGGTCAAAATTTTGACGTAAACCTACACAAATTTGGTGTCTAAATTGTGATGAAAACCCCTTACTTTTCTACGCCGGTGCCATACAAGTGACGTCAAAGGCGACCTGTTTGGTGTCAAAATTGCAACCAAAACACCTTCCCTTTCTACGCATTTATGTCAAAATTGAGACCAAGATATGTAGAAATTTTGACAAGCTATCCGAGTTATTGTAAAAGCTTTTCTCTCATAGGAGCCTTCTAAACTGCACAAAACTTGATTCTAAAGCATAATTGCTCAGTGCATGAGAGAGTTAGAGTATCATGCACATTTCTACCTCTACATTCATTGTTTCATTCGTCACATGATTTATTTCATACAAAACAATGGGAAGGAGGAAGAAATGTGCACGATATCCTAAGTCTCCATCGAGCAATTATGCTTTACAACTCAAATTTTGTGTAGTTTAAAAGGCTTCTACGAGAGCAAAGCCTTTGCAATAATTGGCACAACGCATCTAAATTTTGGTTCCTGCAGGGAAGAATAAAATTAGGAAAGAATTATTCATCAGGAATGAAAGCCAATAATTTCATCTATTTTTCAAACAGATAAACGTGACGAAAAAATTTACAATCCCAATCACATCATCATAAGAGCACATATATAGCTATAACTATAACTATGTCTAAAACCAACATAATTTACAAATATCCACAATTTAAATATTATCCCTTGATGTTTTCTTTAATGCAAAGTTTTAAGTCAACTATGTTATCACCCTAGATGTAATACCAAACTATCATTAGGCTAAAGACTGCAGCAAGATTTATGATTTACAAATGCAAGGAGAACCACCCAACCAAAGTAGTAAATGATATGAAAATTTAACAATCTATCAATTAACATTCTAGATGAAATATTTCTAGAAATTGAACTATACGTTATAGAAACAAAAAATTGCCTTAAAATTGACACCTCACCAGTTGTTCATTTGCATCCGTAATGGCTTCACAAAAGTTGAAAGCTTACGATTTGTCAAGAACACAAAAGGCACTCATAGTTTAGCTACATCAATAAACCTAAAGTAGTCAACTGTCATTTTACTTAGATCCCTATGAAAATGTAGCACTGAAATACAATATACATTGGAGTTAGGAATTTGGTTCACAACCAAAATCAATTGAATTGAAATAAGAAACTTCACCAAAGAATCAACTAAATATGTATCTTTAAGCATATTTTGCTACTCAAAATGTTATGACTTCTTCCTTCTTGACCTTAAACTCATGACATTTTCTAGTTTTACGGGGGGAACCCATATCTCTCCAACTATTAGTTCTAAATGGCTTCCACCTTAGGTGCATAGAGTCTTTGAACTAGATAGATAAAATACACAACCATGTTGAAGACCATGGAAATAGAGGATGACATGGAAAATACCAAACAACAAGTTGGATGATGATGAAGACTACAGTGAAGGTAGAAGATCCTAGACATCATCAATTAATACCAAACTACCAAATGGAGTATACAAACTTAAAAATATAAGACACACCTTACAACTAAATGAAACTCTAGAAGCTACCATCAAATGGCATGACATTGAATCATTACCAATAAATTAATACAACATAGAGAAGCTACTAGATATGGTATTTCTATTCATTTTTCAAATGAAAAGTGCAGTAGGTATGCAACCATGACTAAGGAAAGTGCAATTTCACACCATTTGCCATGTTCTAATATGATGATAACAGATGCCCAATACCCTAATCTAACAATATTGTATTGTCACCCAAAATAGAAAAGTGAATGATAACAGATGCCCAATACCCTCTTTCAATTTGCGCTCTTTGCTTAAATCAATATTTAATTCCAACAATCAATCATAGGAAAATGTTTTTTTTGTTATTGAAATTTGTTGGTCATTAACTCTTGCCATGGTATATGGTTTAGAAATTACATCTGCACATGCAATCCTTATATGTGTCTAATTTCTCACAAACAAAAACCATTTTTTATTTTTTTTGATGTTATCTTTATTATGTAAGACTTCTGTTAAGCACAAGTGCTTCCCTAGAAAAACAATTATACAAGGCTTTCTGCATTCAAGAATCAAAACAATAAAAGAACTTGAAAGCATGATTTTATTAGGAACTTAGCCACTTACTCGTCAATGAACTGGCAGAAATATAAAATAAAGTAGCTTTGGCTTCTCCTGCCATAGCTTATCCAATCATTGTTTTCCCACTACCCTAAGAGAAAATTAAATGTACTTTATTGTAAACAAAAATGAATTTCCAACACATAAGGAACAGAGAATAAATCGGATTGACTTATAGGAGGGCCAAATAAGAGGAGACCTTTGCTTGGAGAGTGACAGCCTTGAAAGATGTCAGGTCACAATAGAGGCCATATGACCATTTCTGTCACACACCTTTTGGCATGCTCTAGCCCAGCTTCAGTATAATTTTGGAAAAATAAATATTAATTTTAATGGGTACATAGAAATAAACATGAATAATATTATCATCAATTCATTCAGCCATATTAAATTTACCAATATCATCCTACCGAACATTGGGATCTTGGTCCATTATCTCATTGCTAACATGCTCTATCAGACGTGGTTCCAAGTTATGCAACTTATCGGGAAGCTCACCATCAGGATGAACAAGCATTTCTAAACTGAAAATATAGGACAGAAAAGAAACAACCGTTAGCATGCTTCAGACCAAAACTGCTAGAGATGGTTATTTATTTAGTTAAAATCAAAATCAACAAATCCTATTAAAAAATAATGGCTATGAGTTATTGTCAAACTACCTTTAGATTTGTAATACTTATCTTGGCACAAGATATTTTTATAACCAAACAGTTTGAAGGATCGTGACCAGAGAAAAAAGCCCAAGAAACCAAGGTTACCGAAGACAAGAAAAGGTAGTTTGCTATGGAATATGCATGTGGATACAATATTTCCCAACCTATTTGAACATTTGAGCTGCAAAAATATGTTGATTATATACTTTACACTACAAAAAATATTATATACAGACAAGGTTGAATAGGCACTATAGCAAAATATTTAGAACTAGTCAAACATCCAAATCACCATTAAAGAAAGGAATCATACATGAATAACTCCACTACCATCTTAAGATGAAACATAGTTGTCTCATCTTTTGGCTTAGAAGAATTTCTATCATTGCCTAACCACAAAATTATTGTAGTATTCAACTATGTTCTTCATAGCCTATAAAAGCTGACTAAGGTTGTAACATTTATAATGACTATAGACAAAATATAAATTAAAACAAGCAATATTATCATCAATGTTTTTAAATGTAGAATGAAATGGTTGTAAGTATGCATTTCTACCACATGCAAATGATGTTTAGATACAGACATGTGCAATCCAATCTCCCAAGGAATAGACAACACCACTTATCACCATCTTTGCCAAAACAAGATTTGTCATAAAGTGATGTTAGAATAGTTACTAAAATGGTCATAAATTATGTTGTTATAGTAAAAGAATACTTTAACTTAAGGAAAAAAACTATACAGTATTAAAACATGACATCGTGCTTTAAAAACTAAAAAGGTACCTATAATGAAGAACTTCATTTCGACTTGGTAATTGGTTGTCACTATTAACTATAAGCTTATCTTTAAAGTTTGAGCTTCACTTGGTTTTGAGAATAGTTAAATATACTCTACTTAACAGGGCCAACCACATGAAGGTGGAAGCTCGTTTGCGCCCCCCCCCCCCCGCCCAACATCACTCTAAATTCCCCATTAACATTTAATAACATTCAATTCATCCATTTTTGAAATATAACATTCAATCATTATAATCACATGATAACATTCATTAACACATAAAATTCATAAACACACAACATTCATGAATAATTAATTAACATGCAACATTCAAGAGTAAGTCATTCATGAATAATTCATTAACACAATATTCATTAGCACCCAACATTAATGAATAATATTCATTAACAATATTCAAGAGTAAGTCATTCATGAATAATCATATCTTTTTTTCTTTCTTGTCATTTCTTTTTTTCATAAAATTTCTTAGAGGAATATCAATGTCCTCGTCATCCCCCTCCTCTACTGGTTCTAACACATGTCTCCTCCTCATCCGTTCAGGAACATCATTAGGCCGTTGCACCAAAGGGGGGTCCGCTGCAATAACAAGTACTTCATGAGTTAAATTCGCCCCATTTTATATTAGTGAATTACAAGTTTTTATTTAAGTAAAAGAACTATAAATCAAAAAAATAATTTAAAAGAACAAAACATGGATTTTATTTACCTGAATGTGCGACATGATCTAGCTACTGATCCGTTTGAACATCCTCCAGCACTCGTTCAGCACGACATGATTCTATATCCTCAACACAAAAAGGTTACACCAAGTTCAATTAAAGATGTTAAATTGTATTAATAATTACATAATTAGTTTTAAATAACAAATGAGCACCTCCATTGATAGTACGATGCACATTAGGGGCTTCATGATGTTGCGTATGATCTATGTCATGATTAATAGGCTGCATTGCAATGTCATGCACATTATTATCAAATAAATTGTTGCTCAAGTATTCAATTTCTAATATATTTTTTTGCCATATTTACCTATGCACATGATGCAGGAGACTATTCAATTGGGGCAATGGAAGCTTGTCGTAGGCATTCAGCCATTGCTGCATAACCTTGCTTAAAGGAAATTTTTTTGTGTTCTTCCGTGGCCTCCAGATTAAAATCAATGCCCTGCATTTTTTTATTAATTAAAAAAATTATTTGCATTTTATAAATAGTTTTTCTTTGCAATTGATTTATTGCTACTTACAACACGTGCTTTGATTTTCGAATATCCCCCAAAGCCAAGTCTATGTTGCCTAACCTTTTCCAGCCTCAACTTGGTTGCCTTTGATGTGTCCTGCAACCTATGAAAAGTTTGAAATATGTTAGATGATATAGATATAAAGATTAGTACTAATTAGTCGATTATTATATATTGGTATGAAGGTTTTAGCATAAAGTAGCATGTTCCACCAAAAATATGAAAAAAGGGAAGAAATTATAGCATCATACCTTTAATTGACATGTGTAATCATGTTATTTATCCATGATAGATCTAGAAGGTCATCAAATATGGTTGCCCACATGTCATCAATATTCTTGGTACTCTTTGTAGTTAGTAATGACTAAGAATTGCTTATCATATTAAGATTTTTGGATGTAATTTTAGTGTGGTTACTAATTGGAAGAAGTTTTGTTTTACTCATCACAACATCTCTCTAATTTTCTTGAGCTTTTAATGTAAACTCAGTCTTCAAGCTTCTAATTTTGAACTCCTCCAAAAGGTCTTTGAAAACTTTGCAGACATTGGTCTTGACCAAACAAGTTAGATGATTTTTCCATATAAACCAAACAATCAACTTTACTGACCATAGATGTAGAAGGTCATGAAAAATGATTGCCAAAATGTCATCAGTCCTGTTGGTGTTTCTGCCAATTTTAATGGGTAATGATTGATAATTGCTTTTCTTATTGCAAAATTTGTATATAATTTTAGTGTGGTCATTGATTGAAGTGTTGTTTTTGTAAGTATATGCAGTGGAGATGAAACAAAAGCTCTTTTTGTTTTTGGAGATTCAAATGTAGACACTGGAAATTACTATCCTGGTATGAAAAATAGCATAGTTTTAGCATGGAAATATCCATATGGTATCACTTGGCTTGGGCACCCATCAGGTAGGGTATCATCTAGAAAAATTCTTACTAATTATTTAGGTAATCTTTCTCAAAATAAATTTCTAATGATCTCAAAGGTCCATATCAGAAACTGTTGTTCATATCAAGAACTGTTGTTGCATATTTTAGCCCAAAATATTTGGATAGACAATATAAATAGAAGTCAGTTTGCCTCAAACTTTTCCATTGCTATGTACTGGGGTTTCCAAGTGCTTTACACCATCAGATAATATAGGTATATGTTTGACTTCTCTCTAATTATATAATGATTATAGATCATGGTATTGACTTCTAATTTTCTAAGTATAATAATGCTTAAGGGTCTCATCTGCAATTTTGTATATTTATATTTTGCACTATGAACCTAGAAATTCCCCCAAATTTTATAAGATATAAAAATCCTATCAAAAAAATCTTATTGAAATTGCATTTGGAAGGCAAGCCAAAACTTTTCAAAGTAATCATATGAAACAGAAAAATTGTGACCCTTTAGGATTGCACTATAGGATCCTTTGAAAATGCTTTTTCAATCCATCCATATAACTCCTCATAATTGATGCCCTTTTCAGGATATAATTATATTAAAATTGAACAAGTAATTTTCAATTTTAAAGTCTTGATAACTATGACAAGTTCTCTCCAGTAGTGCTTCTCTTGTATACTCTGAGCCATGGACCAGAACAATCCTATTTCCTTAATCTATTAACATTAAAATGCTTATCTACAAGAGCTCCTAGATTTGATTGTGTATAGTTTTTTAAGCATGGATGTTTCAAATCAAACTCTGTGCTCTATGATTGTGTATCTTTTTTCTTGTGGCCTCTTATGCTTGGTTTCATCTCTCTTATGCTTGATTTCATCTTGATGATGGTTCAAAATGTCGATGCTAAAAAAACTGTACAAAATCAAATCCAGAAGCTCTTGCAAATAATTGTCATAGATTGTAAAAGTATGTTCTCATTGATTAAAATACTTCTTTTCTTTATGATTATATTGCCATGGTTTTAAATATACAAGTGAATGCATTTACTAGAGTTTGTGTTTTTTCTTAAATTTATGCAGCCCAAATCTTAGGTCTTCCATCTCTAGTGACTTGCAGGGTTCTGAAAAGTTCAAGCCATTATATACAAGCAAGGAAAGGCATAAAATTTGCAGTAGAATACAGTGGGATATTTGATACTTTTGGAGTTCCAAAGTTGAGTGTCCAAGTTGGGAATTTCAAGGATTCCATTATATCTCAAAAATATGGTTCTCATCATCTGAACCACTCAATAACACTTCTCACTCTGAATGGAAATGATTATGCTGCTACAAATGTTACCATAGTGGTAAGAATAAATATCACCAAACTTGCTATGTTCTAATGATTTTTTTTGTTTCTAGATTTAATTGTGTAAGTTTTTTTAGTATCAACATTTTGGATCCACTCTGTGATCTATCATCAGGATGAAAGAATTATCTTACATCCTTCTCTCATTCTGATGATGGATCACACAGTGTGATCGATTGATACTAAAAAAAATTACACAATCAAATCCAAAAATAGAAAATATTTTTTTGAAATAGATTGTGAAAATTTGATA
The DNA here is from genome assembly GCA_028749045.1 of Cupressus sempervirens. Classification (NCBI taxonomy): domain Eukaryota; kingdom Viridiplantae; phylum Streptophyta; class Pinopsida; order Cupressales; family Cupressaceae; genus Cupressus; species Cupressus sempervirens. Next base: position 123,763,432 of record CM053785.1, on the reverse strand, counting down.
TTATTAATTGTGATGTTGTACTAGAATGATTCAAATGTGATTTTAAAAAATATGTGATTGAGGGTTATGTTTACAGGGAATAGAGAAGTTTGTGAAGAGTGTTGTAGCAAAGATGAAACTGCAACTCACAAAGCTATATAATCTTGGGCTAAGGAATTTTTTGGTATCAAATAACATGCCATTTGACTGCCAACCAGGTTACTTACAGTCTGGAGCAGTATATTTGAACACAACAATGGACTTAGTTTCCACCCACAACAAATATCTATCACAAGCCATTTCAAAGCTGAGGGAGCTTGAAGATGCCAACTTTCTCATCCTTGATTTCTTTGCAGCCTTCTCTCATATTATCTTCAACCCATTTGCATATGGTAAAGACATTGATTATAGTGTAGTTAAGAATTTCAAGATTATCTTTTTTAGGTTTTCCTTCAAAATAGTATATCTATTTAAGAGCCATAATTATAGGATTACATAAATACATGAGGATATTGATTGACTTATTTCTGTATTGTGTATTGAGTAGGAATCCATGAGATGAGTAGATCATGCTATTCTAGAGATGGAAACATGAGCAACTCCATTGTTGGGTGTGCTGATTATGATGAACAATGAAGAGCTCTTTTTCATTTGTGCAAGTCTCAAGAAAAAATTTTCTTTTTTGATTGGTACCATCCTACTTAGAAGGGATGGCAAGTGATGATAAATCTTCACTACTCTCATTGTGGGTTTGTTCAAGATGGCTCTTCTTCTCCTCTTCAATCACTAACAGAATGGCTTTCTAAGAGGCTGGGCTTGGACTCTTATCCTCCCAAATTTTCATAGAAAAGAAAACATGGAAAAGTGAATAATAACACTGAAATTTAGGTCACGAATGGTCCCTTATTCTCAATTCTTGTTTGAATTGGGGTTGGATTGATGAGATTTCAGTTTAGGGTGTACTTTTGGGGGTTGGATTGATGGGGTTTGACTTAAGGGTGTGATTTTGGATCTATTCATTTTTAGTTATTTTTTTAAATTAATAAAATATTTATTCATAGTTGTCAATTTAAAAAAAAAAATCCTTAATAATAATATTATATAAATTAGATAAAACATTACTATATTAAGCTTTAAGTCTTAAAATATTAGAGTTACATTTTTTTATTATAGTACATTTATTATTAAGTTGTGAAAATATTGGAATGTTCATAGTTTTACTCTAGATTTTAAAATATATTCAATTGGATCGGGTGATTATTTTACACATTTAGTTTAGTTTATTTAGTTAGAGAGAACGAGTCATTCTATAACATCCAGTAAGTGTTTACATTTTGGGGGCTCTACTACTAATTTACAAGGCTATGTTAACTCAAATTTTGTAGGGGATTTGATATCATGTGGAGTACTACTATTAGTGGGGCAATAGTGAGTTGGGTTTCTCGATTATAGAAAGTTAATGCTTTACCCACTACATAGGAAGAGTATGTTGTTGCTACAGAGGCAACCAAGGAGATGATATGGCTTTAGTTCTTCATGGAAGAATTAGGACACCCACAAAGGGATAATTATTTGTTCATAGATAGCCAAAGTGTTATTCATCTTATGAAGAATTATTCTCTACATTCAAAGACAAAACACATACAATTGCAGTACCATTTCATTCGATCAGTTTTGGATGATGTAAAGTCAAAGCTAGAGAAGATAGATACTAATGATAATCCAACATATATGTTTACCAAGGTAGTAATAAGGGAGAAGGGAAACTCCTCTTTATCTTTGGTTGGTCTTCTAGACTAAACAAAATAAAAGAACAATAGAGTCTAGGGTGGTTTGATATTCTAGTAGAAGCTACAGGTTTAACAATGTTATGATCAGTCTCCAAGTGGGAGATTTTTGTGATGTGAAGCCTAATTAGACTCAAAGGTTTATTTGATGTGATTTCTCCCCAAATTATTTCTATGGGGATTTGGGGGCAGTGCCCTTGCAGGGTCCTAGGGAAGTGCCCCAAGTGTGCTCCCTTTTGCTAACACAAGGTGGGGTCGAGGGGCAATAACCTTGAAGCCATAAATGACCTTATATTTTAAAAAGTGTTGACTGCTATTTTTCTATTGGATGACTTATTCTAACCCTAAATTTTTAAGTGGTAAAAATATTGTATAAAAATGCTTAGGGTTAGGGATTTCATAATGTAGTAATATCGTAGCTTCTTGTGGTGGTATTGAGCTATGAGGGATTTTGTAGATTGTAATCACTAGATTGTAATAATATTAGACTGTTGTTGGTGGTCATAGCCCAATGATTGGGTGAACCATGTTAAATCTTGGTGTCTTGTGTTCTCTTTTGTGTGATCTATTATTTTATGACATTGGTTATATTTGCATGTAATTTTTATTTCTATCTGTGGTTAATCCTAACACTTTTTTGGAGGGCTTAGGCTTATGTTTTTTTGTTTTGGCCTTTTCCTTTTCTTGATTCTTAAAGGAATTCTTCTTACAGACCCATTAGATCTTTCCTTGAGTGGGATAGTTGCTAATCATCACCTTTGATACATGAATAGTTTTCTCTATTTATTTTTCTTGAATTTCTTTGATTAATTTAGTGACCTTGGATGTCTAGGGTTCAGTATGTAAAACCATTGAGACACAACCTTGACCTTTCACAAAGTGGTGCTTTCTGTGTATGGTGATTATCCCCTTGGGAGAAGAAGACAAAGACCCACCATATGAGGATGTTTTGTTATATGATGCATTTAGCTCCTTTTCAATTTCCTTCATAAAGGTGCTTACTATAGTCTCTAATTTTTCTTGGTGAACCCCAATATCTTGATTGTTTATGATATTTTTTGTGAATGTCATTTGTTGCTTGGTTGTCTATTATTGAGAGATCATTTGACTTTGTGCTTGTGGGTTGAGATAACCAAGTCAACACTTGGGCATCAATGTATTGACAACTCGAGCATTCAAGCTTGGAATGGCTCATGCAATGCAATCGATAGAACCTGAGAAGGAGTACGATATTAGGATCCATGTTTTCTTTGAGGAATTGAAAATTGAGTACCATGTTGTTATGAATTGATTGACAAATTCATCTTGCAGAGAAGTCTATTGAAAACTTTTGGTAGGGTTTCCATTGGATTTTTCTATATGAAGCACATTCATGCCATTATTCTATAAGAGCAGAAGTTTAATTGGAGGAACAATACTTTGTTAGGGGCATTGTCCTTAGTGATCATCTTCTTCAACTTGGGCTTAGCATCGATATCAATTTGGTTATTTGGTCCTTTTCATGGTAACCATAGTTGGGTGAAATACGTGGAAAGCCATCCTCTTAGACATCGGGTCCATTCCCTTCTCAAGAGCATGCCATATGTCTCAAGGATATCTACAACATGAATGTTGATGATATCCTAGATCCTTGGCCAACTAAATATGTACATCTTTCAACACCCTAGTGACTTTTACTTTTGTCTTATCAGGTTGGATTACCTCTCAGTTGGTAGTTTGTGGAGTGACTCCTAATATTTGAGATATTGAAAGTGGCATGACATTGCATGAAGTGCCTAAATCAATGACAAAATTATGAAGATTCTTCATGAAGATTTAGATACTTAGTAGAAAAGGAGGCACTTCCATCTTATCTTTGAACATGGCAGGCATAGCTTTGGTGTTATTAACCCAAGGAGTGATTGGATTTTGGGTGTTGGTGTTGGTAGACATGTTAGTGTGATCAAGGGTCTACAAAAGGGCTTCTCTTTGGGAGGGACAACTTTAAAACATATCATACATTGAGATTATTGCTTTAGTCCTTTCTAGTTATGCTATTGCACTATATACTTCTGTGTAGACCAAGTATGATTCTTTAATAAGGTGGGGAAAATTCATTGCACCTAAGAGTGTTGTGTCTAGGGAGGTACATGTATAGGCATGCAATTGTTTCTTACCTGTAGATTGAGAGGAGTTTTCCATGATCATGGAGGGATTCTGTTGGTTAGTGGCTCCTTTTGGTTGTGCAAATTGAAATTTTTTTGATTATCATTATGGAAGACAAACATTTGAATAGGTTTAGGTTCTCCATCTTGATTAAAAGGGAACACAAATTCGTCATAAATCTTCCATCTCTATATACAGTGGAGTATCGTACAATTCCAACAACATTGTGTTGAATGTAAGGAAACTCAAGTGTGGAAACAACTTCCTACACTAATCTCTTAAGAGAAGTATGGTGCAAATCCTATTAAAATCTTTTACACTTATAGATTCAATATCATGTAAACAACAATATTTCAGAAAACCAAGCATAAAGAAAATAGATAGAGAAAGAAACACATAACACAAAGATTTTTTGGTGGAGAAAAATCTTTCAGAAAAACAACCCCACCCCTCTAGAACCTGCACAATGTATTATCTTCAACATAAGGTTACAATACACTTGCAATGCAAGTTCAACAGTGACAACAGACTCTTATGTGTCATAGGAATCCGCCATAACTGTTTTAGCAATGATCTCCTTATACACAATTCAAGATGTCGACACATCAACATTATTTGCAAGAAATACATATTACAAACCAAATAATAAGAATAGGAATTATCTAAGGTTGAGACATCTTATTCCTAACATTCTCCCACTTTTCAAACACCTTGTAAGAGCAACAGGAACATAACAGGAACTAACCGCTATAGGCCAAAAGGCCCATAGACTCCAAACACCATCTGAACTTCTCAGTGCCCACTGGTTTCATTAATGCATCTGCAACATTCTTCATAGTATCTACCTTCTCCAAATTTACCTTTCCATCTTCCACTATATCTCTCACAAAGTGAAACTACACATCAATGTGTTTTGTTCTGGCATGGAAAGTTGGATTCTTTGCAAGGAAAATAGTGCTCTAACTGTCACACCAAATAGTAATCTATTCTGCATCAACACCAACATCAGAACACAATCTCTTAAGCAAAATGGCTTCCTTACAAGCATGAGTAGCAGCCATGTACTCAACTTCTATAGTGGATAAAGCAACCACAGGTTGCCGCTTGCTCATCCAACTGATGGCACCACCAAACATAGTGAACACATAAGCACTGGTGGATCTCCTGTGGTCAATATCACCTGCCCAATCTAAATCAACAAACCCATGAATAAGAATTGAATGCAAAAATCTAGAAGAGTTACCATGATAACATATGGAGTAATTTGATGTACCCCTCAAATATCTGAATACTCACTTAACTGCATCCCAATGTACCTATCCAGGATTAGCCATAAACTGACTCAAGACTCCCACTGCTTGGGCAATGTCTGGTCTAGTATAGACCATAGCATACATAAGACTACCAACTGCACTAGCATAAGGTACTCTACTCATGTCCTCCACCTCACTAGGAGATTTTGGAAAATCATCTACAGATAACTTTGTTCCCATAGAAATAGGAACACATAGTGGTCTACAATTTGCCATGCTGAACTTGTCCAACACAGACTTCACATACTTACTCTAACTCAACCAAAGTTTTCTATTAGACCTATCTCTACTGATTTCCATACCCAAGATTTACCTAGCTGCCCCAAGATCTTTCATCTCAAACTTTGCTGACAACTGAGATTTAAAATCAGAAATCATACCCTCACCCTTCCCAAACAGCAACATATCATCAACATATAATGCAACAATAAGAAGGCCGTGATCATTTTCAACTCTGAAATAAACACAATGATCTAATTTTGATCTTACAAATCCAATTGACAACATAAAGGCATCAAACTTAAGGTACCACATCCTAGGAGATTGCTTCAAACCATATAGAGATTTCTTTAATCTGCAAACTAAGGATTCTTTACCTTTAACAATGTAGTGCTCAGGCTGTGACATATAAATCTCTTACACCAAATCACCATGAAAGAAAGTTGTCTTCACATCCATCTATTCTATCTCTAAATCATATGATACAGCAAGAGATAACATAAATCTAATGGATGTCAACTTTGCAATAGGAGAGAATATTTCACCATAATCTATTCCCTCTACCTGCGAATACCCCTTTTTAACCAATCTAGCTTTGTACCTTTCAACATTGCCATCTGCACAGAATTTCTTCTTGAACACCCATTTACAACCAACAAATTTTCTCCCTTTAGGCAAAGGTACAAGGTCCCAAGTTTTTTTTTTCTCTAATGAAGCCATCTCATCATCCATAGCCTCAATCTAGGAACCTGCATCTTCCATGCCCAAAGCCTCTTTCATAGATCTAGGCTCATCAGTGTTAGTAATCAAAGCAAAATCACAACTAGAATCTAACATAGAATAACCAAACCTTTCTGGTTTCTTTATTTCTCTCATGGATCTCCTCAAGGGCTGTGATTGAGGTTGTTCTTCCTCTTCTTCTAAACTATCAGAGCTACTAGAGCTCTCCTGATCATTAGACCCAACATGGTCTCTTTGTTTAGTCTTCTTAGGGGTAGGAGGCAACTAAAAAAAATCTTTTTCCTTTTCTTTTTCATTTGGTTGTAGCACAATAAGAGAAGAAGTTAGCTCTCTAAAAATAACATTTCTACTATACAACACCTTACTAGTCACAGGATCCCAAAGCTTGTATCCTTTCACACCAGCACTCTATTAGATGAAAATACATTTAAAAACTTTGTTTTCCAACTTAGATCTTTTCTCCTTAGGAACATGTTCATAAGCTTCACAACCAAAAACATGAAGATGTCTAATTGAAGGCTTCTTACTAGACCACACCTCCATGAGTGTCTTACCAACAAGGGCTGATGTCAGAGATCTGTTAACCAGATAGCAAGCACTGGCCACAGCTTCGGCCCAAAACCTTTGTTCTAAACCAGCTCCACTAAGCATACTCCTAGCCTTCTCCATTAGTGTCTAGTTCATTCTCTCTGCAACTCCATTTTGCTCTAGGGTATAAGGAGTTGTCTTATGCCTCTCGATACCATTTTCTTTATAGAATTGTTCAAACTCTGCCGAGAAAAACTCACCACCATTGTCAATTCTCACACACGTAATCTTCTTACTAGTCTGATTCTCTACAAGGGCTTTAAATTCCTTGAATCAACTAAAGACTTGTGTCTTACTTTTAAGGAAATAAATCCATGTCCTTCTATTATAATCATCTATGAAAGATACAAAAAATAAAAACTTGGAGATTGAAGGAACTTTTACAGGACCGAATACATCAGAATGAATACGATCCAAAACATCAAAAGATTTGTGAGAACTAGAGTAAAACTGAACACGATTTTGTTTACCATAGACACAGTGTTCACAGAAGTCAAACTAGAGATTGCAATCATTTAACCCCTCAACGAGATTTTTATTTTTCAAGGTTTTGAGACCCTTTTCACCAATGTGACCAAATCTCAAATGCCACAACATTGTCTTTTTTGCAGGAAGCTTACCTTCCAAAGTGTTTGCATTGCCATCGAAACCAATAACCACAGAATTATTCACTGCTCATTCAAATGGTGAGGATGAAGAACTATTACATAGAGGAATACATGCATCTAGCTGAAATAAGGTACCTCTCCTAGTACCCCTTGCAAGCACTATCGATCCTCTCATCATCTTGCATCCTTCTTTCGAAAAAAAAACTTGCACACCTACATCATTCGGCATACTTATAGATAATAGGTTTCATGCCAAACCTAGAATGTGCATAACTCCATTGATTCCCTTTACTCATCCATCAAGAAATTTGATAGTGACCCTTCCATGTCCAACTATCTTTAGGTGAGAATCATCACCCAAGTACACCTTTCCACCATCGAACTCTTCATATTTCAAGAACTAGTTTTGATGAGAGGTCATGTGAAAAGATCCACCTAAATCAACCAACCACACATCATTAGATGCATGGCCTTCCAAAGCTACGATGAATGCATCGCCATCTTCTTGAGATCTTTCTGAAGCTGAATCTGAACCTTTCTTCTTCTTCTTTGGCTCTTTGCAATCTTTACGAAAGTGCCCATGTTTATGACAGTTCCAACATTTTGCCTTGGACTGATTAGAAGTCTTTGACTTCCCACGAGATCTGGATCTACCCTTATTGTCAGACTTATTGTCATTTTTCTTCCCTGTTTCCATGGATCTCCCACCAACAGCAAGGGCTTCTTTTTTTGAAATGGAAGCCTTTCTCTGCATCTCCTCTGATAGTAGTGAAGACACCACATCATCCATTTTGAAAGTGACTAACGTGCTTCCAAGAGCCATCACAAGATGGTCCCATGAATCCAGTAAAGAACACAAAAGTGTTTAGCAATGATCCTCCTCCTCCAACTTGACACCAGCTAATGTCAACTATGCAGCTAGTAGGTTAAATGAATTTAAATGATTCGTTAAGGATCCACCTTCCCCCATTCGTAGAGAGTACAACTTCTTCCTTAGGAACAACTTGTTCACCAAAGATTTGGCCTGATACAAGGCCCCAAGTCTTTCCCACAAACTATATGTAGTTTTCTCATCTAAAACATTCAGAAGAACTACATCGGTTAAATAGAGTGTTATGAGACCCTTAGCTTTATAGTCTTTGATATCCCAATCTACTTGAGCTACAGTTGCTGGTCTTGTAGCATTTGAAGTCACTTCCCATAGGTCATGATCTTCCAACATGTCTTCCATCTTGAGTTTCCACAACTCGAAATTAGTGCCATTAAATTTCTCCACCTCCATTCTTCCATATGATGAACTCACCATCTCAATCTGCAAATAAGATTCAAGATGCTCTGCACAAGCCTTCCACTCAATAGGAGATTAGCTCAAAAAACCCTACCCAACAACTAGGATCAAAAGTTGATCAGGCTCTGATACCACTTGTAAGGAAACTCAGGTGTGGAAACAACTTCCTACACTAATCTCTTAAGAGAAGTATGGTGCAAATCCTATTAAAATATTTTACACTTACAAATTCACTATCATGTAAATAACAATATTTTAGTAAACCAAGCATAAAGAAAATAGATAGAGAAAGAAACACATAACACAAAGATTTTTCGGTGGGGAAAAATCTTTCGCTAAAACAACCCCACCCCTCCAGAACCTGCACAATGTATTATCTTCAACACAAGGTTACAATACACTTGCAATGCAAGTTCAATAGTGACAACAGAAGACACAAGTAGCAACTCGTAGTACTAACAATACACTTTCTTGCATACCACCTCTTCACAACCTTAAAAATGCTTATAACATGTGCTTCACTTTAGGGTTACTCCCAAAGGTAACCGTATTAGGGTTTTACCATTCTCTGAGAAAATAGAAACCTTAAAATTTTTACATGCACTTCACTTTAGGGTTACTCCCAAAGGTAACCGTATTAGGGTTTTACCATTCTTCAAGAAAATAAGAACCCTAAAAAAATTTCTACTCAAATTTATCAATTGCCACATGTCTTCACCTGTCATTGAATCTTCCTAACATAACTCTTACGTGTCACAGGAATCTGTCATAACTATTTTAGCAATGATCTCCTTATACACAATTCAAGATGCCGACACATCAACATTATTTGCAATAAATACATATTACAAACCAAATAATAAGAATAGGAATTATCCAAGGTTGAGACACCTTATTCCTAACATTGAACTGAAGAGGAGGCATATTTTTAGAATCATGTGATTTTTGAGCCACATTCTAATTTCTTCCAAAGAACATATTATTATCATTGGGCATATTCTATTTTATGTCTACTTGATTGATTTTGACATTCTAAAAATTATTATTATTATTGTTTATGATGCTTCCATTTTTTGGGTGAGTTTTCCACTGTCGATTGTCCAAGGGAAGCTCATTTTTTTGGTCTGATGAGTTGAAATCATTCCCAACAGTATTGTTCCTATAGGAATTGAAGTCCTTTGTGTGATTTTTCCTATAGCTATTGTTGTTTGGGTTTTCATTAGAGCACTAAATTTTTTTTGTTTTGCCCTTGTAATAATTGGAGTCAGGTGAACTTATTTGTTGTTTGGGCCATGGTCTTCTTCATTTTCTCTAATGTAGCTATCATATTGTTTATGCTTCAGTAGTTGGTGTAACCTTTTGCTCAAAAAATGTTGCCTTCAGAAGTTCATACCCTCGATATATTATGGTAGGGGCTTTGACTACAAGAACTTGTTGTACTGGTACATGATTTTGTAGGGAAATTGATTAGGCACCATTTGTGCTCCTACGAGATATGGCAGTGCCAAAATGTTAGCATTAGTGGGAACCACCATGCTCCCTCCACCATTAGGATTAGCTTGTTTGGTGAAGGTAATTGCCTCCTTGAAGACCTTTTCCAATGTGTCAATATCAACAAGAAGAAGTATTCATAGGAAAATAGAGGTGAGCTAATCTATGGATTTCAAATAAATTTGAATTGTTTCTCCCAATGGTACAATATAAGGGAATTCCAACCTTTGGTAGGTCATGTGAAAGTGATGGCTAAACTAATAGATGGTTTCAGTAGGGTACCTCTTGATGGACAAGAAATGGTGGTGCAAGATAGCCATATTGATGAATGTCATAAATTGATCTAAAAAAATTCTTAAAAGCTACCCAATTTTGAATAGCTTCTGTTGGATACAATTGTTCAATTGTGTGTTGTCTTTGATGTCACACAAATATCATATTAGTCATCAGATAGTGTCTACCAAGCTCAGAAGGTCAGCAAGGCAAAGAATAGTGTTTACCGAGCTCAAAAGGTCAGCAAGGCAAATGATAGTGTCTACCGAGCTCAGAAGGTCAGCGAGGTAAAGGATAGTGTCTACCAAGCTCAGAAGGTCAGCTAGACAAAGAAAAATATTTACCGAGATTTCAACGTAATCAAAGAAATTTAGTTCTTATCAAGCTCACTCAATAATCGAAGAAAATGTGACAGAAACAGTTCTTACTAAGTTCACTCGGTCATCAAAGGTTATTTGGAAGAAATAGTTCTTACTGAGTTCACTTGGTCACCAAATGTAATTTGCAAGAAGTAGTTCTTACCAAGGGATTTAGTTCTTATCGAGAAAATTTGGCAGCCAAAGGATTTTAAGGATATTGCAATGTTAACTGAGTCAAGAAGGTTAACTCAGGAAATTTTTGGAAGTAGTATTTACTGAGCAGGGTCAGCCAGTAAAGGATTTTATTGTCTTTTAAGCTAACATTTATTTGTTTAGATTAATATCTGTAGCTAACTAATGTACAGTTTATTGGTAAATGTAACATGTAAATGGGCCGACTTGACAATTTGAATGGTATAAGTAAGAGGTCAAGTTGTGAATTCTAAAAGGGATATAAAATAAATAAATAAAAAGAATGTGGAATTAATGTGATATGAAGACTATTTGTTGTGGAAGCAAATTTGAACGATGATCAGAGATCATTGAGGAGCAGTAGAGCCATATTTGATCAAGGAGGATCTAATGATGCTAAACAGAGACCTATAACCAGAAAATTTAGTTGCATCTTGTTCAGGTCAATTCATTGTTTCTTTCTAACCATTGTAGCAGTGATTTCAAATCTCTTAACAGAGTTGGTTTAACAACCATTTTGTAAATCTTCTAACAAGGTGACAGTTCAGTTGAATTGTTCTAAAGAGCTCTAGCAAGGCCACTCCAAACAAGGTGATTAAATCCTCTAACAAGGTCACACCTAATAGTGTGTATTGCAACCTTTAATAGGGTTGGCTCCTAACAAGACTCACTTCAGAAGAGTGAAAAATTGGTGACTAGTTACTTGGTGGTTTTTCCCATATTGGGTTTTCATGTTAAATCTGGTGTGTCTTGTGTTCACTTTATTTTCAATGACATGCATGAATGCTTGAAAAGAAAGTAATAGTTTAATTTATCGAGTTACAACATTTGTTTACTGAGTACAAGTAGTAACTAGATTTTTAAGACATCTCTGGGAATTGTTGAGATTAATTTTTGTTAGTAACTAATTCACCCCCCTCTCAGTTACTCTATCTTTAATTCCAACAATTGGTATCAGAGCTATTGGTGCTTATAGGAAAATATTTCAAGGATCTAAGCTAAAGATCAAGATGTCTTACAAAAGAGAAATTCCAAGACTTAACAGGGACAACTTCTCAGCATGGCAATGATTGATGAGGCTTCATTTGGCTTCTATTGGTGATACATGGCTAAAGTACCTCGATGAAAAATATGAAGAATCTTCTGGTACATTATCTGTCAATGATATTGCTGAAAAGAAAACTCACAATAACATGATGATAGATATAGAATTTGCTCTGAGTTATGAAGAATTTGATGACATCAAGGATTGCAAAACCACCTTTGAAATGTGGAACAAGCTGAAAGAAATCTATGGAGGAGATGATAATGTGAGAAGAGCCAAAGTAGAAAGTTTGAGAGGGCAATTTTATCAAACGAGGATGAGAGAGGATGAAAACATTGCAAAGTATGTTGAAAGAGTTAAAGCATGTGTTAGTGCAATCAAAGCATCTGGAGGAGATACAGTGAGGAGAGATTTATAAGTAAAGTTCTTAGAACTCTACTTCCCATTTATGCAATCAGAGTCTTTGCAATTCAAGAAAGGAGATGTGAGGCAAATCATAAAATAAATTTAGAGGCCATAGTTGGAAGATTGACTGCATTTGAGCTAGACAACTATGACAATTATGTTCTAGCTACCAAGAACGTTGAATCAGCATTTGAAGCCAAGCTTTCACTCAAAGAAAAAGGGAAAAAGATGAAGGATCCACAATCAGGCAGTGATGAAGAATCAGAACAAAGTTCAGATAGTGATCTTGAAGTGGTTGAAGCTCTACTAGCAAGAAAATATTCAAGAGGCAAAGGGAAATACAAAGGTAAGATTCCTCTAATTTGTTTCTCTTGTGAAGAAATTGGACATATTATTGCTAGGTGCCCAAATAAGCAAAAAAAAGATGAGAAGAAAGGTTACAAGTACAGTGGTAAAAAAGACTTCAAATCATTCAAGGATAAAGGTAAGAAAACATTTTTAATGGCAAAAGATTCTAATGATTTTGATGATGAAGAAGAAGATGAAATTGTCTACATTGCTGTAAAAGATGAATCTGATAATGATGATGAAATGGCACTAATTTCTCATATGAGCAGAAATGATACATGAATCATAGATAGTGGTTATTCTCATCACATGACTGTGATAAAATTAAGTTTGAATATTTTGAAGACTATGATGGTGGCAGTGTAAGATTTGGTAACAATGAACCTTGTTGTATAAGAGGAAAATGAAGAATCTCACTAACCAAGGAACTTTTATGTGATAATGCATATTGGGTAGAAGGACTAAAGCATAATTTTTTGAGTGTGGCACAACTACTCAATAATGGATTCAAACTAGAATTTATGCATGGAAAAGCAATATTGCTAGATGGCAAAGGAAAGTTGATTGGATCAGGCACTTAAACAAAAGGTAACTTATTTTAACTTGAACTTGGTGGATGTTCATGTTTTATTGGTCAAATTGAAGAAAGCTAGTTATGGCATAGGAGGTTGTGTCATGTAGACTTTGAAAATTTAACAAAAATCAATAAATTCAAGAAAGTAAGAGGTATTCCTAACATAAAGAAACCTGAGGTTGGTCTATGCAAGAATTGTCAAATTGGTAAAATGGGAAAGACTAGTTTTAAAAGCAAGAACTATCAGACTAAAGAAGTTCTAGGAATTGTGCATACTGATTTGTGTGGACCTATTGGCATTGAAAGTTATACTGGTGAAAAATTATTCATTCTATTTGTTGATGATTATTCAAGAATGATGACTGTCATGTACCTTAGAGAGAAATCAGAAGCATTTGAAAAGTTCAAATGGTATTTGGCCAGAATAGAAAAGGAAACAGGCAAAAGACTGAAATGCTTAAGGTCTAATAGAGGCGGTGAATTCATTTCACATGAGTTCAATAACTTTTGCATTGAAAGGGGAATCAAAAGACAGGTTTCAACACCTAGAACTCCAGAACAAAATGGAATAGTAGAAAGAAGGAATAGATCTATAATGGATTGTGCAAGAACCTTAATGATTGAGAAACACATTGCTATCAAATACTGGAATGAAGCTATCAACACTGCAGTTCATACCTTGAACTGAGTATAGCTGAAAAAGGACTCATTCAAAACACCCTATGAGTTGTGGTATGGCTACAAACCCAATGTAAGTTATCTAAAAGTATTTGTAAGCAAATGTTACATTTTGAAAGAATCTAGAAAGGGTAAATTTGATATAAAAAGTGATGAAAGAATATTTTTGGGATACTCTTGCAAAAGAAAAGCATATAGATGTTTGAAATTATCTATTCACAAAGTTATAGAAAGTGCACATGTGAAAGTTGACGAGTTTGCAAAAAGAACAGAAGAAGAAAGAAAAAAGGAACCTGAAGACTATAGAAGATTCATTTACACCTAACCTGATACTATGCCAAGTATACCTATTATTCATGAATCCTCAATTCTAGAATTTTCACTTACCGAGTCACAGGAAGTTCAAACTGAGCTAATGCCTCCTGAACTGCAAGAACCCAAGTTGCAGACAGAAGCTACCAAGTTAGCATCTACCAAACCCGAGAAACTACAAGTTGAGACACAGAAGGATAACAATGCAAGTCATTCAAAAGGAAAGGAGCCCACGTTAGCCAAGTATGTCAGAAAGCATCATGGACCAAATCAAATCATTGGTGATAAATAAGAAGGAACAATGACAAGAAGTAAGTTGAAAGAAACTTGTTTACTTGCTGATTTTGAACCTAGAAATGTCAAAGATGCATTAGATAATGAAAGTTGGATTGAAGCTATGAATGAAGAAATAGAACAGAAAGAGAAAAATAAAACATGGACTCTTGTACCTAGGCCGAAAGACAAGAATTTGATTGGAACAAAGTGGGTATTCAAAAACAAACTAAATGAAGATGGTAAGGTATCAAGGAACAAAGCTAGACTAGTATGCAAGGGATACTCTCAAGAAGAAGGTGTAGACTATGGAAAATTTTTTCCTCCTGTTGCAAGATTGGAAGGTGTCAGAACCTTACTTGCATATGCTACATTCAAAGGATACAAAGTTTATCAGATGGATGTCAAGTCAACATTTCTCAATGGCATATTGGAGGAAGAGGTTTACATTGAGAAACTTGAAGGTTTTATTGATCCAGACAACAAGGACATGGTCTACAAATTGCATAAAGCACTATATGGTCTAAAACAAGCCCCTAGAGCATGGTATGAAAGATTGCATAACTATCTTATTTAGATTGGTTTTCAAAGAACTAATGACAACAATAGTTTGTATATAAAGGAAGGACCAGATAATAAGATTGTTTTGGCAGAAATATTTGTAGATGATACTTTGTTCACAGGAAATGATGATCTTTGCAAAGAATTTTCAGAACAAATGAACAAGAAATTTGAAATGTCAATGTTTGGTGAAATCAAATTCTTTTTGGTCTTCAAATTCAATAGAATAAGAATGGCATCTACATCACTCAATCTAAATACATCAAGGAGATACTGAAAAAGTTTGGTATGGAAGATTGCAACCCAGTTGGGACTCCTATGTGTACTAGATTAAAACTCACCAAGGATGATGAATCAAAGGAAGTGGATAAGACATTGTATAGATCTATGATTGGAAAGTGTAGACACCAAAAATTGTCCCAAATGACTATATTAATCTAATTAATACTAGTCACATTCCTCTACTTATTTAATTAAATTATTTTAATTAAATAGGTTCATTTTTGCCTAAGTATTTAAATTTAATTTAAATACTCCTAGCTCTAATGTGTTAATTTAAATTAACACATGATTCTCCACATATTCCTTTTTTAAATAAATTTTATTTATTTAAAATCCTCCATATTCCCATTAATTCTTTTAGACAATGATTAAATTAAATTTCATTTAATTTAATCTTTATCCAAACTGCCTAGAAGTATGTGCATTCATATGAGTTGTCATCACATGGGTCCATATATCTTTTAAGCACATGTTGTCTACACCATAGGAACCTTCTACACACACATGCCATCTCATCAGTCTTATCCATCTATCTACAATGTGAGATAAGGTGCTTAGTTGTCAATCCTTATCCTTATCTCCTAGTGGCTTCTAAGCACATTCTAGATGCTTCCTCCATCTACTTTAAATAGACGGCTTGTCTCAAGCTTTTCCAAGAGGAGGGGGCCAAGTTAGGAGTCATTAGAAGTCATTATCATCCATTAGGTACCATTAGAATCTCTTATCATTGTATCATCATTCTAGTCTAGGTACATATTCCATCACTCACACTTGCATTCACGCATCCAAGAGATTCATCCATTGCTGTGTTCCTAAGAGCATACCAAACATACTCTCCATCTAAGATACACAACAAGGCTTCTTATGGATGCCTTTGTTGAGTTGTAGAGGTGGAATGGTCTTTGTTTGTCATTTGCTTATTCATTTGTTCATAGTTTGAGGTTTGCATAATCTTGGTTACAATTTTATGCAATACATTTTAGCACGCCCGGTGGGACCCACATCCCTGATCTCACTTCAGAAGTTCGCCAATAAAACTTTCTGTAGTTCGGATTAGCGTTTTGTCATCTCTGATAGTCTTAGTGTCGTTCGCATTTTGCGTCTATGCATATCAGCGTCTCCGTAGATCAGCATCTCCAAGAACAAGCGTCTGTGTCGCTGCCAAAAATTAGTTTGCAGGACGAGGATTTACGTTAGAGGACAAACTAGAGTGTAAAAGGCCTGGTCACATTTGAAATTGGAGCATTTTAAATGGGTACATTTAGTATAGAGAAAATTTGGATTTGGGCCTTAAAATGAAATCACATCCAAAGCCTTAAGAAAAATTAACTTCATTTCAGCATTTTCTTTTAGTTTTTTATTTTCTGCTATTTAAAGTTGGAAAGAACCTTGTATGCTCTAAACACACGTGTCTTCAATTAGAGTAGCAAACTTAAATTTTTGTGGATAACGAACAAGTGTCTTTTAAACCCCAGGTCCACTTACGTATTCTCTCCCTCACGCCTTTGGGCGACCTTGGGTGCACAAGAAATAAGTGGATTTATTTTTCATTTTATTAGGAGGCCTGCTTAGGGATTTCATCACCCCTTGGGATGACCTCAACTCCAACATTCTGGCAGAGTATAAAAATTGAGAGGTGAATCGAAAGACACCTCTCTTGGAAGTATAATATTGTCACTCTTGGCCAAGCCCCAAAGAACTTTATACCTTTGGGAAGTGAAGGAGGAGATTGGGTTACTGTCTCCCCCTGGCTGTGTGGCAATATTTCCTTCCATCTATAGATTTGGGCCTCACGTACCTTGTGTATATCAAGGATGCCCTCTAGTTGAGCCTTGTACAACCTAGTCAAACCTTATAGGATTGTTGGTGTGTTTGGCATGTTTGAAGCACATTGGCATTGTACATATTTCATTGTTTGCTTTTGCATCTTAAACCTAAAAATTCAAAAAAAAAATTTAAAAAAAATCATAAAAGTTCAAAAATCCAAAAAAATCAAAAACATTTCAAAAACACAAAAAACACCTCTTCTTAATCATCATTCCAAATCATTTCATGTCACATACTTCTTCCATCCAAGACACCGTTCCCTCTTACATATCTTACCTTCATCATTCAAAACGTTGCTTGACGTCTTCATCCTCTTTATTTATCTAAATCATTTCCTTGTCATTCAATCACATTCCTAATCTTCATCCTAGTCATGATTCATCATTATTCATATTCATTTTCCCTAGTCAAGCTCATCATGCATTCTTAATTCGATCCTTCAAATCAGCATTCTTCTAATCCAATCCCTTGTCAAATTCAGTCATCCAAGTCATAATCAATCTTTCAAAAACTTCATTCACGTCTTCTTCTATTTTAATTTGACATCACATATTCTACTTCGGACATAGGAGCATTGTCTTATCATTGGACTTTCATTCAAATCAAACATTCACTTTGTTTGCATTATCATAGGGTTCTTATCAAATCAAATCGAACCCTCATCCAATCCAAATCCAAACCAAATCAATATCAAATCAATTCAAATTCAGTCAAATCGAGTCATATCAAGTGCAAACAATTTCAAATCAAATCAAATCAAAGTCCAATCAGCACAAAGCTCCTAATTCCAAGTTCATATTCCCTCTTCAAATCTTTTCATCACTTTTCATCTTGCATCCATGGATTCAAATCTGCTTCTTCCAATGATTGACAATATTGCACGACAACATGGTCTCGTACCTCCTCCATATCAAATTCCTTCTCAATACTTCAATTCTAATCTATCTCATGTTAATCATTCTCCTACCTTTGACAAGGGAAATCTATCTCCTTATCCTTCATCTGTAGACAATTCCATCCATAGCCAATATAATTCCTCTGTCATAAATGACCTCGCCATAGGAATTGAGGAACTAAATAATACACTCTTGGACAAAATAAGTTCGTAGGAAAAGGTCATTTTCTTTGCTATGTGTCCTTCATTTTCTAGCTCTCATATCCCTCCATACAATTCCATTCACGGCCCACACAATGCCTCAGACGTAAATACCCTTGCCAAGAAAATGGAGGAAATGAAGAATTATCTCTCATATTTCAAAGGCATTAGTTCTCATGTCCCATCCAATCCTAATCCTCCATGTAATCCCCCTTACTATGAACTTAATCCAAATCCTTTATCCATAATTCCACCTCCACAAAATCTTAATCCTATAATAACATTATCCTCTAGTCCTCCAACTACATCATCCCCTAATCCTCCAACAACATCATTTCCTAAGCCTCCAACAATGTCATCCCCACTTCGTCAGGGGTATTTCACATCACTTTTGGCTAGATTGAAAATTCAGCATAATGTGAGCCAATCACCCAAAGCCACACCTCCAGTTCTATCCCAAGACCTTCCTTCAAAGCATGATGTTATTGATTCCTCTTCTCCTCTAGATCTAAGCACTTCTCCATCCCATCATTCCACTAGCCCTCAAGATTCATCCATCCCTCCTAGTCCATCTTTTGATTCCCCTCCAAATCAAGATCAAGACATTACACCTACCACGCACATTACCGATTCCATTCCATCTCCAGTATTATCATCCATAGATATTCCACTGCATGAAAAAGTTTCTTCCACTCCATTCACTAACACTCCTCCATGTCAAGATCAAATTACTCCATCTCATGATTCCATTTCCTTCATGCCCACATATGATGATGCACTTACCATGCTTTATGATCTTCTTTCACCACATGATTCCATTCCTTCCATGTCCTCATATGATTCTAGTCCATTTCATGATCCACTCCTTGAGCTATATGATATTCTTTCATGTTAAGATCAAGGTACTCCATCTCATAGTTCCACTTCCTCCATTCCATCTCATGAACCTATTCCATCTCACAATCCACTCGTTCCACTCAATGATCCTCTTCCAAGTCAAGATCAATGCACCCCTTCATCCATAATTCACGATCCCTCTCCATCTCATGATCCTATTATTCCTCATGATCCCCCTCATAACCCTACTCCTTCACATGATCCTATCACACCTATCCAATCTCCTCATGAACCCCATACACCTAGACTCGCATCTTGCGTTGAGAATACTAAGTATCCCCTTAAAAAAAAATTCCTCAAGATGTTGGTACACCTTCCACTTTTTCCAATTCCAAAACTCTTCCTTCCACACCAGAACTTCTCCTCCTTCATCTTCCAAGTCCATTTTAGGTCCTTATAGTCCATCCATTCTAGGTTCTTATAGTCCATCCATTCTAGGTCCTTATGTTCCATCGTCAAACTCTTCTTCCCTTCCTTCCATATTAGGTCCTTATATACATCCTTCTACCTTGTCCACGTTTTCCAATTTATCCCCTCATAGTCCTAGTAAAGATCAACAAAGGCGCACATCCTTGAATTCCTTCCAACGTTCACCTTCCATACGTTCTCCATCTTATTTACCTTCATGCACCCATACCATGGCCAATGGAAGCAAATTGGATGCCAAAGAAAAAGAAAACAAAGTCAAAAATCCACAAAAGCGTAAGGATCAACATGTCCCATCTAAGCGACATGTCCAAGAAAAGAAAAATCCGATCCAAAATGCAATCAAAAAGCCACAAAGGCTAAAAATCAAAAGTGCAAAAGTTATGTGGATACCAAAGCTACTTAATGTAGCAATGAATCTCAAAGAAAGATTCCAAATGACATCCAATTCTGCTAATCCAAAGGCCTCCCTCCTTAATAAATTCTCACAACCTCCATTTTCCAAATCCATTTTGGGTCCTTATACACCCAAATCCGCCATCCCAACTCTATCATCTCCTTCATCCATTTTGGGTCCCTATATCCCAAAATTCCAACTTTCTCCTACACATCCTTCACAATTTACTCCTTTCCACCACCCTTCAGGGTGTGTGCCAATGAAGATCTTTCCACTTCCTTCACAAGTCTTCCAATCTAGTATCCATCAACCATGTTTTCCTCCTACCTACTCAACTCCCTTAATCCAAACTTTTTCATAGGTCATTGTCTTCTATTCCCCAATTCACTTTAGCATTCTTTTCCTTGCCCTATCAATATCTACGAGAAAATACCAACAATTCCTTGAAAATAAAAAAATAAAAAATAAATTAAAGAAGCATAAATATCAAGGGATACATCCATATACCTAGATGCTCGAGTCCTCCCTTCATTTTCCTACTATGTCTTCCACTTTCACTTTCCTATCCATTAACTTCCCTTTTTCCACTTGCACTCTACACTAGGGGCAAGTTCCATCCATATTGTTCTTCCTTACCTATCTTCCATATTCCATCTATCGTCCATTGTCATTCCCATCTTTGATCTTGACTTACACTTTCCATTTTCCCTCGCGCTTCAATCATACAAACCTTCTATACATATCCTTTCATGCTCCCATCTTACTGTTCATTATCCTTTGGTGTCCATTATCCATACATTATCCTATATACTTCCTACATTCTTCCATATGTTTGATCTTGACATGTTATCCCTATCTTGCATTCCCTAGTCCTTGTCACGTTCATGTTCATGCATCCATTTTCCATCCATATGCATACATATTCCCATCCTCTTTTCATGTACATTCATATCTTTTCCATCCCTAATCCTACGCATGCCTATCCTTCTTCCATATACCCTTGATCTTGGTTATCCCTTTCGTTTCATCCACTACTTATCATGCATTTCCTTCATATCATTATCCCTTTTCCATCCATATCCTTCATATAATTATCCCTCCTCCATATCCTTCATGTCATTATCCCCTTTTCATGCCTTCCTTCATTCCACTTTCATACCCATGCTCATAATCAATACTAGAGGCACAACAACAAAAATGCTCATACATGCTTAAGAAGAGCACATGCCTTTTTCTTCCTCCATATGTGAGCTTTCACACCATCCGTCCACTTTCATGCAATCCTTCCCCACCATTATTTCCTTCCATTTTCATATCCTTGGAATGGGGTATTGTTGGACACTCCTTTGAAATATGGTTCTTGGTTCCCCATTATCTGACACTATATCCGTTGGTCATCCATATTATTCCTCCATTCATATATCTACCCAACCTTCCTATCCATTTACAAATACCGTGGCTCTCCCTTGTCATTGGTCTCAATCCATTCTATTCCACATTCATTCACTTCTATTCATTCATTCATATCAAATTCAATCCAAGTTTCCCAATCTATTTAATCAATTCATTTATCCTCTAATCTCATCATATTCTTTTCTTCCAATCATTTCATTCACATCATTTCCATAATCAATTCCTTCATTCTATTTGCATCTACCTTGATCAAATTTCTAGTCTTCCATTCAACACATTTTCCTCTAATAGAATATTTATTATTTTCATAATCGATTCCTTCCATTCCATTCCAATTCCATTCATCCATTATCTTATCTTATCTTATTCATATTCTCACCACACTGAGCTTCCATCCATAAAACCAACCTCATCAAATAGTTATTGCAAACAAGCTTGCACAAATTCACATTTAGACTCAATGATTTGAGAACATCATTCCTTTTACTGTCCTTGCCAGCAACCAATCACAAATATCTCATTTCAATTCAATCAATCAATCAATTTTTGCCTTACAGGATAAATCCTTCTTGCACAGGCTTAACAAGTTTAACAAATTTATCAGGTTCATGGCAAGCATGGTGAATTGAATGACTACTTAGTCATAATGTCTTTTTGTTAATTTTATCTTTGTGTGTCAGTGATAGCCTCCCCCAGTGTGCCTCAATCTTCCATATCCTGGTATCATTTGAATGGCTTATCCTGATTACACATGTTATTTTGCAATATGATCTATTTTCATGATTCTTTAGCACATCTATGTAAGTTTCAAGTTATGTTAATGCATTGCTTACTAGGGGCAACGGGTTAGCACACTTTCCACCAAGCTCCTTAAAAAAGACTTTGGGTGTGCCCAGACCTCTCCAGTGAGTATATGTCATTTGTTCCCTCGTGACTCTAAAACCTACATCCATTGTGTTAAGAGTCTAATACATGCAAAGGAATCTTGTCATCTATGCTTCTATAGAATTTGGTGCATAACTCCTCTTGCAATATTAAAATAAGGTTTGCTCTCCATATGAACACAATTGAATCTCTTGCATTCATGTAGTTAAGTTGCATTTAGATTATCATTTTCCATCACCCTTCTCATTTGTCGTTGTCACCAGTCCTCTCCTATCTTCTCTGGGGCAACCTGTATTTTCTTTGATATGATGTCGTGCCGACATCACATCAAAGAGGGGCAAAATATAGACACCAAAAATCGTCCCAAATGACTATATTAATCTAATTAATACTAGTCACATTCCTCTACTTATTTAATTAAATTATTTTAATTAAATAGGTTCATTTTTGCCTAAGTATTTAAATTAAATTTAAATACTCCTAACTCTAATGTGTTAATTTAAATTAACACATGATTCTCCACATATTCCTTTTTTAAATAAATTTTATTTATTTAAAATCCTCCATATTCCCATTAATTCTTTTAGAACTTGATTAAATTAAATTTTATTTAATTTAATCTTTATCCAAACTGCCTAGAAGTATGTGCATTCATATGAGTTGTCATCACATGGGTCCATATATATTTTAAGCACATGTTTTCTACACCATAGGAACCTTCTACACACACATGCCATCTCATCAGTCTTATCCATCTATCGAGAATGTGAGATAAGGTGCTTAGTTGTCAATCCTTATCCTTATCTCCTAGTGGCTTCTAAGCACATTCTAGATGCTTCCTCCATCTACTTTAAATAGACGGCTTGTCTCAAGGTTTTCCAAGAGGAGGGGGCCAGGTTAGGAGTCATTAGAAGTCATTATCATCCATTAGGTACCATTAGAATCTCTTATCATTGTATCATCATTCTAGTCTAGGTACATATTCCATCACTCACACTTGCCTTCACGCATCCAAGAGATTCATCCATTGTTGTGTTCCTAAGAGCATACCAAACATACTCTCCATCTAAGATACACAACAAGGCTTCTTATGGATGCCTTTGTTGACTTGTAGAGGTGGAATGGTCTTTGTTTGTCATTTTCTTATTCATTTGTTCATAGTTTGAGGTTTGCATAATCTTGGTTACAATTTTATGCAATACAGAAAGTTGTAATATGTAGTGCACGCAAGACCAAACATTGCCCTTGCAGTAGGGATTGTACCAAGATTCTCAACAAAACCAAAAGAAAATTACATGATAGTAATCAAAAGGATCATGAGATACTTAAAAGGAACTAAAGATTATGGATTATGGTATAAACTTGGAGGAAAACTGGATTTAAATGTGTTCACTGATGTAGATTGGGCACAAAATATTGATGACAGAAAGAGCACAAGTGGAGGAGCTTTCTTTCTTAGAAAAAGGTTGGTTTCTTGGACAAGCAAAAAGCAGAATTGTACATCTCAATCCATAGCAAAAGCTGAATATGTTGTAGCAGCAGCAATTTTTTCAAACATTGTGTGGTTTAAACAATTATTGAAAGGTATGAAGCAAGAAATCAAAGAACTAGTTGTTATGTTTTGTGATAACACAAGTGCAATTAACATCTCCAAGAATCTAGTGATGCATTAAAAAACCAAGCATATTGCCATAAAATATCACTTTGGTAGAGAATTCGTGCAAGAAAAGGAAATAAGATTGGAATATGTGCGTACAAAGGAACAAATTACTGACATATTCACAAAGCCTTTACCTAAGGATGCATTCTTGTATTTAAGAGGTAAGTTAGGGGTCATTCCCCTATCTGAAGCTCACTAAAATATAGTTTTAGTGATGCATCAATAGGAACATAATTGAAAATCTATTAGTTGATGTAGCAAACCAATGAAGATATTGCATATGAATCAGTACATCAAGTAAAATGTTATTTAGTTGTTTTGAGTTGTCTTTGGCATGTGTTGTCAAAGAGGGAGAATATACTGTCATATCTTTCTGAAATTTGCAAATAATAAGAATTTGTGTAAGTGGGAGAGATTATTATGAAAGAGGGAGTTTTGTATTCTGTCATTAAAAGAGTTATTTTCAAATTTCATTCTGCTATGACATGTTGTGTTGCCATCAATGCCAAAGAGGGAGATTGTTGGATATAATTGTTCAATTGTGTGTTGTCTTTGATGTCACACAAATATCATATCAGTCATGAGATAGTGTCTACTGAGCTCAGAAGGTCAGCAAGAAAAAGAATAGTGTCTACTGAGCTCAAAAGGTCAACAAGGCAAAGGATAGTTTCTACCGAGCTCAAAAGGTCAGCGAGGCAAAGGATAGTGTCTACCAAGCTTAGAAGGTCAGCTAGACAAAGGACAATGTTTACCGAGATTTTGAGGTAATCAAAGAAATTTAGTTCTTACTGAGCTCACTCAGTAATCAAAGAAAATGTGACAAAAATAGTTCTTACCGAGTTCACTAAGTCATCAAAGGTAATTTGGAAGAAACAGTTCTTACCAAGTTCACTCGGTCATCAAAGGTAATTTGGAAGAAGCAGTTCTTACCGAGGGATTCAGTTCTTACCAAAAAAACTTGATAGCCAAAGGATTTTAAGGATATTGTAATGTTAACCGAGTCAAGAAGGTTAACTCAGGAAATTTCTGGAAGCAGTATTTATCGAGCAGGGTCAGCCAATAAAGGATTTCATTGTCTTATAAGATAATGTTTATTTGTTCAGAGTAATATCTGTAGCTGACTGATGTACGGTTTATTGGTAAATGTAACATGTAAATGGGCTGACTTGACAATCTGAATGGTATAAGTAAGAGGTCAAGTTGAGAATTCTAAAAGGGATATAAAATAAATAAATAAAAAGAATGTGGAATTAATGTGATATGAAGACTGTTTTTTGTGGAAGCAGATTTAAAAGATGATCAGAGATCATTGAGGAGCAGTAGAGCCATATTTGATCAAGGAGGATCTAATGATGTTGAACAGAGACCTGTAACTAGCAAATTCAATTGCATCTTGTTCAGGTCAATTTATTGTTGCTTTCTAACCGTTGTAGCAGTGATTTCAAATCTCTTAATAGAGTTGGTTTAATAGCCATTTTGTAAATCCTCTAACAAGGTGACAGTTCAGTTGAATTTTTCTAAAGACCTCTAGCAAGACCACTCCTAACACGGTGATTAAATCCTCTAACAGGGTCACACCTAACAGCATGTATTGTAACCTTTAACAGGGTTGGCTCCTAATAGGGCTCACTTCAAAAGAGTGAAAAATTGGTGACTAGTTACTTGGTGGTTTTTCCCATATTGGGTTTCCACGTTAAATCTGGTGTCTCTTGTGTTCACTTTATTTTTAGTTACATGCATGAATTCTTGAAAATAAAGTAATAGTTTAATTTACCCAGTTACAACATTTTTTTATCGAGTACAAGCAGTAACTAGATCTTTAAGACATCTAAGGGAGTTGTTGAGATTATTTTTTGTTAGTAACTGATTCACCCCCCTCTCAGTTACTCTATCTTTAATTCCAATAGCTTTCGGTGGTAAATTAATTTTCCAGTTGAATCAAACTTCTCCTAGAGTGTATAGGAATGGACAAAGGACCACCTCCTCATGTTGAATTTTCTTTCTGTTACATATTTCCTTAAAAAAATTGATGTAATCTTCTGTTGTTTGTGTCTTGCCATAAATTGACTTTGGACATAAGTTTTTAGGATTCTTAGGGAGGCCATGAAGTGATGGTTTTAGGTTGATTGGTGAATCGTGAACATTTGCAAAGAGAGCCATAGGTAGAAACAACAATGAATGACTTTGTTGTTGTTAGATGTTTTGTGAAATGATTGGGATTGAGGTAATAGAATGTGACGTGGATGATGGTGATGTAATTTGTGGTGTGAATGGGTAGAGCTTTAATATCCCTTTTTAACTACAAGGTTTGTAGAAATGGTTAGGTTCCAAGAACTCGTGCTTTTTGGGCAAAGATCTCAATGCTCTCTAAAAGGGAGATGGTGGATCCAAATTTTTTAGTTTGCAAAGTTGCACACCTAGGAACCTACAAATGTATGCACCTATGAAGTTGTGCACTTGTCAAACTATGCAAAATTAGAATTGTAAAAATTAAAGAGTTATTGGTCTATAGAGCCATTTTTGGGGGATAATTGAAATTCAGTCCCATTTATAGTACCACTTCTATTGAGTAGTCATTTTACATGATGACAATGAAAAAAATCCTTATAAATTTATAAAATATGATCAAATTAACCAACTCCAAAGGTCTAGATGGTTTTTTTTCAATCCACTAGGTAGCTCAATTGAAAATAAATGTGAATTTTCACAAGGAGGCCTTTGTTGGTATATGCAAATCTTGCAAAAATTTGAAGAAACACAACCAGAAACCAATGTATTTTGTTGTATTTTTCAAATTTTATGATGAATACAATTTTCTAACAATGCACAACTATATGAATTCCTACTTTAACCACATGTTCAAAAGATAATAATAGAGTTAGGGTAACAAGAATTTGAATTGTTTTTGCTAAAAATGAAATTCCTAATGGGCATAAGTCATAGCCACAATGCATTAATGAATTAATTTTTTTGAAAGAGATCAAGAATAACCTAATGAAATTAGGAGCAATACATCCTTAACTCCATTGATGCAATTAGAAAATAAAATTAATGGAAGTTGAGGATGTTTCACAATTCATCAAATCGTATAACCAAGGAAAGTGCTCACATACGAGACAAACTGTTATGTAAGAAATCAAAGGTGATCCTTTCTCCAATTCATCATAATAGAGAAATTCATTAGAAAATTTAAAAAACCAACACTAGAAGATCAAACAAGAATTAAAACACAATAAAACCATTAGCTCCATCACTATTCATGAATAATAAATTCATAAAGGAAACACACATTCCAACAAGAAAAATTACACATAGAATAAGAGCACCAATAAAATATTTTATTGCATCAAAATATTGGCCTTGAATACATATTACATCTCTTTATTTATAGGAAACTCCATCCTTATTGAATTTTTTGGATCTAGCACTTTTTCCTTGAAAAAAAATTCTAAAATCACTAATTTTATGCAAATTATGTACAAATAGACTCCTAACTAGGTGCTAAGTAGGCCTACACTCTTTATTTAATCAATTACATGGTGCATGGACCTTTACATGACTCAAAAATTCATAAACAAGGAGAAGATAAGAAGAGAGAAAACTTTGGATGATATAGGAGTGTTTGCCACTTTTTTAGATGCAAACATAGGCTCCACTATGTGTCTCTTTTACTAAAACTACCACCAAAATGCATTTTTGATGCATGAGATGCTTAAAAAATAGAAGTGGTAGTTAATTTTTGGCACCACTGCAACTGATCCATTGTTGTCAAACCCTAGGAAACTTTTAAAATTGTGCACCTACGCACCTTGGGGTGTCATAGGGTCAAAATTGGTTGGATTTTCCTAACTCCCAAAACTTTAGTTTCTAGCATCTATGTCCTTTGGACCTTTTGCCAAAATTATGTCTAGATGTACATCTTTGAACTTTTGGATGATGGAGGAAAAATCTTGAGGTTCCTATAAGTTGAGGGCCTTATATTTTCTCCTTAACTCTCTATGATAATCCTAAAACTTTTTCATTCTACAAAATCATGCATCTTAGAATTTGATTCCTTCAATATCTCCTCAAATTTGAATATCCCTCACAAATCCCTTAGAGGATATTACCTCAAATGATGCTAAAAAATTTTGTTCAACTCTCTCTATCAAACATAATTTTATTCTAGAGTAATTATGGAAAATCTCCAGATCAGGCGTGCTATAAAATTTATTAGCCTCCAAAATCTAAGCTTTATCCCTGACCTGTGTGTCTTAGATGTCTTCATATCGACCCAACATGACCTTATTTCATGGTTGAAGATTGTTAATCTAGTCATAAATCTTATCTATCTCTTCTCCTAAATATACATTGAGTAACATCTGATAAAACTTTAGAGTCCTTAGGGATTCTAGGTCATTCATCTAGGTGGATACCTCTTCTAATAGCCCAAAATCTTGGTTGACCACTTTTGTAAGATTGTTCACATTCTTCTGTATACTATGCAATATATGCATGTTAGACTCTGTTATCTCCATATTTTTCTCTTCAAATATATGGCCCTACATCTTTGGTACACATCCAAAAACTATCTAGTGGGTCTTGGGACTAGAGCTCATTTCTTGTGGGCAACTGCTAATGCAAATTTTGGATGTTTTGGGTCAATAAGAATGACCACTTCTATGAAAATACCTTTCAAAAATTTGTTTTACCTCCTCAAAAATTGGTTCTCCTCTTCTCCTTGATCTAGCTGTTGAAATACATACTTCAACTCCAAAGTTGTTAAATATTTGGTAGTGTCCTTAGTGGGTTTTCCTAGTACGACCTCTTGTATCTCAAAATCTTGAGGTGTAATGGCCTCAAGATTTGCATGGGTTGGAGGAATAACAATATGTGCTACCATGTCATTCTGTTTATACCTAAAAAAAATTCCATCCTATGTGGTTCTTCCATGGGAGATGTCGTAGTCCGTACAACTTGTGTTAGCACTGACATTCCCTCTATCTTCATCTATATGTATCTTCTTTGATGACTCTCCACCACTCATGCTAGACATGTCAGAGTCATTCCTAAAGAGGAGA
The DNA here is from genome assembly GCA_028749045.1 of Cupressus sempervirens. Taxonomy (NCBI): domain Eukaryota; kingdom Viridiplantae; phylum Streptophyta; class Pinopsida; order Cupressales; family Cupressaceae; genus Cupressus; species Cupressus sempervirens. The sequence continues at coordinate 123,734,310 of CM053785.1, read as the reverse complement.
CATCTTGGCTAGCCAAGGAGACAATGGTAACTACTCGTCCCTTTTCCCTATTCATTCTCCCTAAAGTTTTCCCTACTCCTACATGTTCTACATTAGATATCACCACTATTGTTGTAGGGACAATGGGGGGTGGATACATTTTTAGAGGGTTCTTTTCCTTAGTTTGATTTTTTATGTGAGATTCTTTTGTATTGTCCATATATACTCCTCCTTCTTCAACTTGTACTTTCTCTCTTCTTACTAGAGGGGTCATTTGTATAGTCTCTTGCATTGGTAGTGGTGGAGGAGATATTTCTAGTTTTCTAAGAGGCAAAGGAGGTATATTGTTCCAGTCATCACCCAAAGGATCCTGGCATGGTGTGGTCCTAATTTATCCTTCCTCTAAATGTGTATCTACATGCATGAAATCAAAATCAGACCATTCAAACAAATCCAACCAACTCCCTAGTGTTGACTACGTCCATCCTTCCTGTTCTAGATCCATGGTATCGTCAACCTGAATAGGTTGGCCTTTTGTGTTAAGAGGTGTTTGTGTGATGCTCCTCCTTATCCTTTCCTCTTTCTCCTCTATTGGTAAGCATGTTCTTTTGTTCAAGGGAAGATTCTCTACCTCTTATGATTCTACTTCTTCTTATATAGTTTCTAGGATAGAAGGTGTAGCTGTCATCTCCCTCAACCTCCTCCTTTTCACTCTAGTGACATTTGTCTCAATCCTTTTCCTCTTTGGAATTTAGGGATTGCCTTATGTCTAAAATTCTTGAGACTATGCCTCTTCTTTGACCATGACTATTTTCTTCTTCTTCTTACCCTTAGCCCTTTCTTCCCTCTCAAAATAAGCCACATCCCTTTCATGTTGGTGAATTGTCTCTGGTATGACTGGAGATGTTTTCTTATAAGTAGGAACAATGACCTTGGTCCCCTCTCCTTTCTTCAATTAGTGAGTTCCTTAAGTGTGGGTACGTTGGGTAGAGGGTCTAGTGGGAAAAGCTTACATACCGAAGCTCTAGTCATATCAATATCATGCTAGGCCCTATGCATGATGTCATCATTTTCTTTCCAGTCTACCTCAACATTCATGATTGGGCGCTTGAAAATATTTTCCCTATTATAAATAGGATCAAGAAAATCCAAGGTGTCTATGTCCTAGATGTTAAGCGGTATCTACAAGTTCAAAGCCTTCTCTACCAATGCTAGCTCCATTCTATAGTAATTCTTGATTATGACTTCATAATCATCAACATAGTTTAACCAATGATTCTTAATAGCCAAATTTGGTATGAACTCTCTACTTGTGACATGCTAAAGCATTCCTATATTATCAAAATAAGGTCATGCCATGGCATAATCCTCTAAAGGGCATCTTTCCCATTCCACCTCATACATAGCAATATTGTTTTTCTATTTGACCTCATAAAGCCTAATGGTGATAGGCCGTACCCAAATTTTTTGATGCTTCTTCCTGTCCTTGTTATATGCTGAGGCCAAATGTTGAGAAATCTCCAGGAGCACAAACCTATCCAATGGATGACAAGGTAGCTTCTTAGAAAAAAGGAGAGTTCCATCCACTCGTATCATGTGAATGCATGAAATTGGATAAAGTACCCACCAACTTGTGTTACTCGAGTTGTTGCCTCTACTAACAATATCTTTGCATAATTCTCTTTGATGAATTGGATTAAAATGAAGATGAAAGCATCATTTACTATCCAGTACTCAGGGCTATCATCTCGGAGATCTTTCTTCACCAGTTGTGGGTAAACCACATCTGGTCAAGAATTCATGTCTTTAATGTTTCCTCTCATTGTGAGCCTTCAATACGAAGATGGATTGGAAGCCAATAGATGCATCACATATGATATGATATAAAAATGAGGATTATTTTGGATGGAGATTAGCTATTCATGCAAGGAATAATTGATGCTAGAGACCCAGTCTATCATGTTTTCTCTCATCTAGATATCTCAATGAAGTAGACCATCCAAGTCTCCAAATTATTGGCCACAGGTAGGCCCATTACTCTTCTTAGGAGCATGATGTAGTAGCCAATGTTTGTGATCATATATCCTTGGGTTATATAAACTTTTTGAGGCTTGTTATGTGGGGTCTAGATAATTAGGTACCTCCTTTATACTATATTATTTTCTTATCCTTGGGTCTCTTGATATGTTTAAGTTGTTCTCTCATATGAGATGATATAATACTAGTCTGAGACAAGAAAAAGGAAGACCTTCTCTATGTTATTTGGTCATATGTCAAGGATAATCTCTCTGTTAACACTCTTGACCACCTTTTCATCAGGACCATAATGCTTCACCAAGGCCATGACCATGATCAATTCTAAAGATTGTACAGGCACAGGGTGTGATGTGACATTGACCAATCCATCCTAAATGAGGGTCATGATCATCTTTGACCTCTCATGGGGTTTGTGTCTAAGTTCAATGTCTTTGATTTCTAAATGTAGGTTAACAAAGTGTGATTTCTTGGGCACCCTTTGGAGTTTGAACTTCATCAATTGAGGGAAATCCTTGATTGTGTGGACAATGACAAAGCCATGATTACTTGCATAAAGGATAAGAGTTAGTACCATGCTGATCAGAAACCTAAAAGACACTTAACGAATTTGAAAAAATGACACCAAACTAACTAGATTAGTAAAAAAAATTAGTAAACAAGAAGTGCACACATGCACACGTTGCCAACATGTGCACCCTCGCAAGGTATGCAAGTACATGGCACTAGCTAGGTGTGGGTTAGGAAAAAAGGTGAGCCTACACACATTGAGCAGTTGTACACTTGTGTAGGTGCACATCGAGAAGTCAACTATGGTGAATGTGGATGTGTGCATGAGGGTGAACCTACAAGGTTAGCGCACCTATGTTGGTGTGCAAGTGTGTACTAGGGTCATTACCTTGGAGTTGTGTGTGATGCAAGTTGTGGGTGCTCTAGAAATTGCAGACCTTCAAGTTGCGAAGGTGTGCAATCAAAGGCTCAAAGACGATCAATGAAGCAAAAAGGGAGTATTGCCCTATTTATAGGTGCACAGGGAGTGTGCACCTTTCACACCTTCTCAAGGTTTGCACATATGACCCTATACACCTTATGCTTTTGTAAAGCTAGTGCAGTTGTGCACCTTGTGTATATGCACATGTGCACATTTTACCTCTAGGTATAAAATGAGCTCTTTTAGCTGCCAGAACCTGGACAATGCTACACTGCTCCTTGAGGTGCCTCAGAGGACATCTTGTTTTGGGGAAAGGGTTCTACACCTGAAATAAAAAAAGAGGGGGTGCCCATTTCTTATTTAAAAAGGGGCATGCATTGTGAAGCCACAATAGCTAGAAAAGTTGACTAGGATGCGGGTTTGATGTTGGTGCTAATTTTGGAGGCACTTGATAAAGGTGGGATTTCTACTGGCCCTAGGAAATGTATAAGAGATAGCATGAGAGAAGCATGATGTTGGTCCTATGTCTAAGATGACTAGGGTCAAAGATTGGTGCTAGCAAAATTAGAGAGCTCAAGGAGGAGATGAATGCAAAGGTTAAGGATCTAGTCTGAGATTTGGTTTTGGTAGTCACGTTCCTCTGGTTTTGTATGTTGGTCTCTTTTTTCTTTTTCATTTTGGTTGTTAGTAATAGAACTTTAATGATCATTTTGGATATGGGTGTGCCAAGATCTAACACTCTTGTGTTTTGAGACTTCAATGTTTAAATCTGTTTGTAATACTTTTGGATTTTTGAGTTCCCTATAAAAAACCTATTTTAACATTTAATCGAAAGAAAATGTTTCTATTTAGAAACTCTAACCACGACCATGTTTCTAAATATTCAATATCATTTTAATTTGATTAATTCTTTTAAAAAGATCTCCAAATCAATACAAAAGAATACTTAACATAGGTCATTATGTATGCAATGTTTTGTATTTACTTTGGAGGTCATCATCAATGACTCTAAAAACTAGGGCCACCCTTAAACATCACATATTGAAGAAGAAATTAAGCTTGGAAAAATGAGTCAACTTTGACTATTTAACACATTTAGCCTAGGAATCAAGCCTTAGTTTGTGATGTTTAAGCTGTCCAAAAATTGAGTACTAAATAGTACTTAATGTATTTAGTCTTCTTATTTGCAAATGATAGTCCACCTAGATGGCTATCACAGAGAATATTCCTCAGTCAATTCCCCATTTGTCAAGATCTATTTTGATTGAATCTATTATTGTTATTTTTATTAAATTATTGTTGGTAAATGAAAGGCAATTATGAAATCAGAAGGTTGTCCCACATTGGGCTTATCTGTAATTTTCCATTAACATTAATGGTGGATATTTTCACTTGGGTTGTACTTGATGTTTGCATAAGACATAAGATTACTTCTTTTATAAGCCATTCCATGTAATTCTAATTAGTAGTGAAGAAACTATATATATTTTAAGATAAAGGGAATATTCCTCACTCAATTCCCCATTTGTTCAAGATACATTTCAATTGAATGTATTGTTGTTATTTTTATTAAATTGTAGTTGGCAAATGAAAGACAATTACGAAATCAAAAGGTTGTCCCACTTTGGGCTTATCTTAATTTGTCATTGACATCAATGGTAGATAATTTCACTTGGCCTATATGTGATGTTTGCATGGGACATAAGATTACTTCTTTTACAAGCAATTCCGTGTACTTCTAATGAGTAGTGAAGAATTTTTTATATAAAAAAAGAAGATACGGGAAAGATTCCTCACTCAATTCCCCATTTGTTCAAGATATATTTCAATTGAATTTATTTATGTTATTTTTATTAAATTGTAGTTGGCGAATGAAAGGCAATTATGAAATCAAAAGGTTATCCCACATTGGACTTAACCGTAATTTTCCATCAACATTAATGGTGGATATTTTCGCTTGGCCTATACATGATGTTTGCATAAGACATAAGATTACTTCTTTTACAAGCAATTCCATGTACTTCTAATTAGTAGTAAAGAATCTATATTTTTTCTAGAGATACAAGGAAGATTCCTCACTCAATTCCCCATTTGTTCAAGATACTTTTCAATTGAATCTATTATTGTTATTTTTATTAAATTGTAGTTGGCGAATGAAAGGCAATTATGAAATCAAAAGGTTGTCCCACATTGGGCTTAACTGTAATTTTCCATTAACATTAATGGTGGATATTTTCACTTGGTGTATATGTGATGTTTGCACGGGACATAAGATTACTTCTTTTACAAGCAATTCCATGTACTTCTAATTAGTAGTGAAGAATCTATATTTATAGGGAAGATTCCTCACTCAATTCCCCATTTGTTCAAGATATATTTCAATTGAATGTATTGCTGCTACTTTTATTAAATTGTAGTTGGCAAATGAAAACAAATTATGGAATCAGAGGGTTGTCCCACATTGGACTTATCCATAATTTGCCATTAACATTAATGGTGGATATTTTCACTTAGCCTATGTTTACATGGGACATAAGAATACTTCTTTTACAAGCAATTCCATGTGTTTCTAATTAGTAGTGAAGAATCTATATATATTTTTAACATAGAGATCATTTGAGTTTAAATTTTGACATATTAAGACATGTGCACCTCATTTATAACACAATTAGATACAATGTACATAAAAGTACACTATACTCCACATGCTATAAACCATTATACAAAACTAAAAATAGCTTGCCCAATATAATAAAATTATATTTAAAAAATCCATTTCGATTTTCAATTCTCTCTGCTCAACAACTAACCTGAAAGCCTGTATCTTCTTTTAGAACTCTTCGTGTCTTTCAGATTTACTATTAAAAGACGCAATCTAAACCGGTCGACGATTTCAAACGATCTAAAAGGACATACAAACAAACTGGCTCTAAAGACTGAAAAATGCATTCTAATAGTGTAATGAATCATCCGATGCCCCCACAATCTTATTATATACGCCGAGCTTTAACAACGTCGATTTCATGGTCGTCTACACACGCCTATGTCTCATCATCTATCATAATTATTCAGGAAAACGAAATTCTTCAGATTGCTTGGACCTCAAGATTTTGTCTGATTTTTAATCCAGTCCTTCCCATTCTATCCTAAGTTAACTAGCATGAACTCAAAGATTCCTCCATTTGTACTCGGAAAAGTCAAAATTTAATATTACTTTTATTGATGATTATGAATATATTTGTAATAGTAATTAAGATTACTTTTATTCATAATTACGAATATATTTGTAATAGCATATCAACATCTTTCAATTAATCCACAAAATTAATTTGTAAAAGTCATATGATGATTAATCTAAGATATCTTTAATTTAAATTTTCAGAATTTGAGGTCGAAACGTTTCTTTCTTTCGTTTTAGTTAGGGATTAGATTTACCCACGAACTGTTGTAAAAAATATTTCCAAGGGATGCCACAGAATTGCAGGAAATATAATATCTACAGAAATGTTTCTGCTTGTTCATAATATTTTGATCAGGTAGATTTGCTACACCAACCACAACGGCAAAGATATTCTCACAATAGCGAGTGCATCTTTCGTTTGTTGATTTTGTTTGATTAATGACGGATTTAGTCGGACATCATTCAAGAGCTAAGATTTCTTTATTTTCACAACATGATAAACATTTGAGAAGCATATTACCTTGGTTGTATTAATCAAGGGAAAAAAAATTCGTCTAATCTTTCGGGTGAAAACTGCAATATAATAATAATAATTAATGGTAAGGTAGCTTCTGGATAGTTTCTAGATTCAATTCTGTATTGTTTTCATTTGAAATTTTAAACCATTAAGCTGATAAAAGTAGTCATTAAATATGATGTGAATCAGAAATAGAAAAATAGACAAAATAGAGTTCAAACATATCTTATCAATTATTTTATCTTACTGGATTGTGCCAAATAGTGTGTTCAAATGGATGTTGATTTTTATTAGAGCATATAAGATTCAAGACTTCACTAGATTTAAGGATCCGTTTGGCCGCGGGCATAAGAATGGAGAATAGGCATGTAATATTGGGAATAGGAATGGCTATTTTTTGAAATGGGTATAAGTTCATTTTAGAGGCAAAATGGGAATATGTATTCCTATTCCCCTATTCCTTATTCCAAATGACGAACCAAACAGAAAATAAAAATTGTATTTCAATTTTTCTATTTCTATTCCATCAACCAAACAGACTCTAAATAAATTTAAGATTGGTAGCTTAATACGGATATGTACGACTAAACCTTTAGAATATTTTATATCTTGAATGGATGTACATCCCTAAGCAATATAAACGTTAACATAATTCAATGAATTTAATATTGTTAAAATGCATATAATGGCAAATGGATAAGACAAGAGGATATGGGCAATGGTTGTTATGATGATGACCGATGATTGGAAAGGATATCTAAGCACCCAGTGACATAATACAAAGCCAGGAAATTATTGAAAGGCAGGGGTCCACAAGATGACAAGTATTTCTTCTGGATCCTATTTGAAGTCTTAATGATTATAAATTTGAAGATTTAATACTTCTAAATTTTAATTTTCTAATACAGGAAGAGCAATCTGTTCAAGTGGCTAACGAGAAGTCTGGGGTTATTTTCAGTTGACCTTCATTATAAATAGGCTCTCTTTGAGTTTGAAATTCAAACTATAAAAACAATTTTAAGATGTTTTTCATGGCCTTTCTCTTTCCGCGTCTCTCTCCTTATACAAAATAGAGATTAGCGTTAAACTACTTTTAAAAAAAACACCCTGTCATTAATTTAACATTTTGGTCGTACAGACAAAACAGTTGACTCGTTCAAACATATAACGGTACGGGTGAATCTCTATAACATTGCACGAGCGAATCTACTGAAATGAAAAATAATGTGCAGCAGAGCAATCCGTGTTAAGACACTTCTTTGGGAGCTGGAGTCCCTCCCTTTTGAGTCATTGTGGGGGTTAGGTCTCACTAATTATTTTTAAAATGATTTTAGAGCGTGTATATCTTTTAATTTTAAGAACTTTATAATTGTTTCTAAATAATTTGTAAAATGTCTTTAATAGTGTGAAGTTTTGGTTATCGAAAAGATAGATATGTGAGTTTTGTAGAATAAAAAGTGAAACAATATTTTAGCATTTTTTGACATATGTTCATTCTACTTAAATATAAAACATATATAATTTTGATTGACTCTTTACTATAAAATAGTTATAGAAAATAGTTGTCAAAAATATAGAATAGTCGTTAGAAACAATTTTTTTGCCAAATATATAAATTGAACATTAACATGTTAAAATATTAAATTTGTTAGTATTAGAACATTTAATTTGAAAAAAGAAATATTCTACTATAACATTTAAATTTTAAAAAAACTGATAAAAGAATTGAGTTTTTAAATATATTTTTCCATTGAAACAAGTTCATTGCAAAAGAATATAAGATCTAAAGTAATTACTCTCTTATATAAAATTAGAATCACTCAAATTTTTTCCCCACCTTTCAATATATTCACTAATCAAGCTATTGTTTTATTTCTAATTTATTTATTTATATAAAATTTATTAACTTAATTTTTTATTTTCTAACATAGATTTTAACAAATCAAATCATAAGATATATATACTATTAATTAAAATGATGTTTAGCATATTGAGAACTTTTATTTACAAAGTTGTGTTAGATTTCGTTTTTTTATGATCTCTGAGACAAAATTTAGCTTCTAATTTCATTTCTTCGATCATTTATCCCTTCATTTTGGAAAATTTTGCTTCTAAATTCGTCTATTTCCGTTTCATTTTCTTATTTCTTTAAATGTCAGGTTCTCCGACTCAGAATTTGTTTTTTCACTGCTTTGAACAGATGGACTCCCTGGAAGACCTAGAATGGCTGTCAAATTTCGTGGAGGACTCATTTTCCGTCGGCAGTTTGGGGGAATTTTCGTCCTGCTATCTGCCGCCGTCTGTTGACGGGAAAAAAGATCATTACAAGTCGAGCGATGATGATGAAAATAAGGCAAAGCAACAGACGCAACAAAAGCAGAACAATAATAATAATACCAATGTTATATTTTTGGCAAGCAAAGATTTAGGCACTTAGTGGATAAATGTCCCCTGTTACCGAGCCACCCAGGGTTCGAATCTCAATCCTCCATTTTCTCAATAAAAACAGCAGAGATCAAATTTCAAATGATAAAATTAACAGCCGACATGAGGAAATTTCTGGGCCTCACTGCCTCATTACTCCCAACCGGTCATTAATGGATTTTTCAGTGTTTGACACATGACAAAAACTTCAAACAGGAACATTAATTACATTTCAAAATTTCTCTTTTTTTTTTGAGAAATTTCTGATTGTGAAAAATAAGATATATACTCACGAAAATAGCATATAACCAATAAAAAAAGGATTTTAGTTTGCTAAATGATTTTAAAAATACACAGCACATAAACTTTAAGATATGATCTTGGTTATTTAATGAATTTTTTGTTTTTTTTTTGTGGGGGGGTGAAACAAAAACATTAGTTCCCTGCCTTGAAACGCAAGGACTAATAAGCCAAAGAAGACTTTAATTGATTAAAGAAAAAAGAAAAATAGTGGGTTACGAAAGATTTGTCCTTCGAGATTCAAATCATCAAAAAGCAATAACATTCAACAATGTAGAGATAGGAATCCAAGCAGTTTTAAAACTTTCTAGTGGGAAACTTAGGTCTTCATTGATGATTGTATGGTTATCTATATTTAATATAATATTTTATGATCATAAATTTTAGATAGGTTATTTGAAAAATTATAAAATATTTTTTATTATAAAAGTTGAAATTGTTGAGATGAAATATATTTTTGCAAGAGAAAATATATTAAATAGGTTTGTCATGCTATAATTAAATTTCAATCGTATTTCCATCATGAATTTTGTGTTGTAAAAAATATGATATTTTATTAACGATTAAGGCATAAATTGGATCAAGTTCCATTTCTTAAATTTCATCTTTAAATATTTTTACAACCAAATTTATTTGATGATTGTTGAAACACAAACAATATAAAAAATAGAATATTGTTTAAACACAAAAGTAAATCTCTATTTGACTTTCAAAATTTTAATACATTTTATAGACCATATAACAATACCATGAAAATTTACCTTATAAAAGTTACAATGCTTAAAACTATTAATATCATCTCAACATGCATTTCATACATTATTGCATCATCGTAAAAACTAACAGATCTGAAATTAAGATAGAGTAAAATATATTTATTACTGTAGGTTCATATGATTAAGCATGTCATTCGTGCTTAATTAACCTATTCATATAATCTTAACATGTATTTTATACATTATTACCTCATCATGAAAACATATAGAACTAAAATTAAGATAAGTAAAATATATTTATTGTACATTTTCCATCAATTCTCAACATTTACTATCTAACAAAGTTGTGTGGCTATCATGTTATATATTAGGAAGAGGTAATTATCTAATCAACAACATTCTTGGTAAAGCTTGGGAAATCCTTAACAATCTTCCATCCTCCATAGCTAGTTTTCGTTACCATTAGAAATGATATAGCTCATTTATTTAAATTAGATAGATGTTCTAAAAGATAATCATGAAAATAAATTACTAGATTGTGATGCGTGATGCTATTTTAAACTAAGACTAGTGGGAAATCTAACATGGATTATACATGCATTAATAATTTGAGGTGGATTGAATTTATCATATGTTTAGGTTCGACTTAATTAGTACACACAAAACTTTTACCTCTAATTTAGCTGATGTAGGCTCCTTTGTTTAGTGATTCATTCCCATTAAAAGAATTTATGCCTTTGAATTATTCAAATTCAAACTTCTTTCCAATGTAAAGTAAAAAAAATGATTGTAAATATTTTATCTTAGTCTTAACTCAACTTAATTATTTTTTTTGTATGCATATTTGTACTCACACATCTCCAAAATATGGAGATTTACATCTAATAAATTTGTTAACATCATCTGAAACCTGCATATTTTTCTAGCACAAGAGTCATCCACTGCAGCAAGAACAATGGGATCTTTGAACATGATGTGCGCATCCATAAAATAATAATCTATAAAAGTTTTGTATTTACTTTATTTATCCAAGCAACTAAAAAATCTTAAAATAGAACATTAATGAATATAAAATTTATATTTATTCTATATATTATATCACATTAGAAACTAAGTTGAAATTTTTGAAGTGTATATTGAGAAGGATAGGAGCAGCAATAACCTATAGTGCTAAAGTATATCCATAAGGAAGTACACTATAATTAAAAGACTTGTTAATTTTCCATTAGAAAATCATATCCTAAAAATACTCTAGTGTAATTTGTTGATAAACATAATGATCACTACATAGTAGAGTATTTGAAATGAACACATCGAGCCCATTAGTGGAGAATATGGCTAAGATAAGGAAGAAACAAGAAGAGATGGATAAGAATGAGGTGACAACAAAATCAATTGATGCTGACAAGGAGGAAACTCCTCCTCCACTTATTTGTATATTTCCTAGTCAAAGGAATATAGGATCACTTCTAAAGCTTCGTTGACACCTCTCACAGGAAAGTCAAATCCTTCACCAAAGATTTCTAGGATTATAGTTAAAAACCCACCATCACAATCTATGAAGAGAAGGAAAAAATAGAAGAGTACATGTCCTAAGAAGAAGAGAGGAAGGGAAGATCATGATGATTCTTCTCAAAATTCATATTATTCAAAGAAGAATATAAGGATTGAAGGGGCTATAATAGTAGGGGTGGCCATTGACTAAACTATGAGTGTTGGTAAGAATGAGGACCATGTTGATAAAATCTTGAGTAATATAATTAAGAATGGAATTTTAGTTCAAATCAAGTAATATTAGTGAATTGGAAGAAAATAAGAGAGAGTATAGAAAATTGAGATTTTGTTCATTTAAATAAGTTTAGCAAGACTCTAATTGAGCTAAAGGATTAGGTACCTCTTCAAGAAAGGATATAAGTTGCATTAAATGAAGATAATATGATTAAAAAGCCATCCATATTCCCCCAAAAAAATTAGAAAGGTGATATGAAACATTACTTGAAGAGGCTAAAAGAGATTATTAAGAAAAAGAAGAATTGAAATTTTGATGAATGGAAAGACTGAAGAAATCATTGCAAAAATAAATGATGTTTGTTGGAATTCTTTAGAATAATTGAGAGGGGACATGAATCAATTATCCAAGGTCCAGATGTAAAAAAAAAACTTTTCACAACTTAGTGGACCCATATCCATAAAACATATTCATCATGCATGAATCCATTAGATCATACAATCACTTAAACTTTGTAGTGTCAAATCAACTTTGCAGAAATGTAAGTATGAAACATAACAGATTCAATAACACATCTAACACAATGATTTTATGGGGACCCAACTTGGGAAAAACCACTAGTAACATGCTACTAATTCTCACTCTTCTAAAGTGATACCTTGTGAAAGGTTACAATATATGCACTATTAAATGTGACCTGGTTAGAGGATTTCAATCACCCTATTAGGAGTGATCCTTGTTAGAGGAATTTAGCTCTTTCACTTGGAATGTCACCCAGTTAAAGGATTTACAAATGACTATTAGGTCAACCTTAATCCAAAGGATTTACCCTAGACCCATATAATGATTAGAATGTAACAATAAGGCTTGATCTGATAACAACTTACAACTCACTTGTAGATTACAGATCTTTATTTCAGTTCTCCATTTTGCTTGGCTTTCACACACTTCATCTCTGATAGCTTGTTCATCCTTCAAGCATCCATACCCTTAAGCCTTCTCACTTTTATTGCCAATAGTAGTCTCTTTTGTTTGGTCTCTAAATGAAACAATACCTTAGACCTCTTGTCTAACTTAGGTTCTCCAAAATTGATCAACCTTGCTTCTGACTAGCCATCTCTATAAATTGAAAATTAAGATATTTTATCGTTCATCCTCTATCATCTATTTTAGGGTTAGGTAGGCTTAGGTAGGATTCAATGAATCTACCCATCTTTTCATTTGAGTCCCTTATAGAAACTTCTACTTTAATCCTCTTTGAATTCACCTCAAAATAGTTTACCATTAATTTTGTGCCACCAAATCATCATAGTTATCTTCTAGGTGCTTTAAAAAATTCAAGAAAATAAAATAGTTGTCTCAGATTCGCCGAACCTATGATTTAACATGAATACTAGCACTTGGCATCAATATGTTGTTACTCAACTTCCATACTATTCTTCCACTTATCATCAACTAGATCAATCAACAAGCACTAAAGTTTACTAATGCTCGACATCAACTAAAATTTACTCATCTTACATTGTATCACTCAACATACACTGAAATTTGACTTTTCTCGGCTCCAACTAATTTTTCTGCTCGACTTGCACTAACTTTTCTTGGCACCTACTATCTTCTCAATCAAGCTTAGCAAACTCAATTCTTCTTACTTTTTCTTCTAGACTTTCTCAGTGTATCCAACCTTTGCAACTTTAAGTAGATAATCAGCGCACTATATTACCATTGTCTTAACTGATCTTTGTACTCCTTTTTTTTCATACCATAATTCAACCTTTTCTATAGGTGCTTTTTTTATCTCATTTGATCAAATCCTCCTCATCAATCAAACAAATGATAATAGTCAAATAAATTAATTAGTTTTCTTACCAACAAGTAGCAGGTTTGACATCAGTGACAAAATAATGATTGAAAACATACTCTCATACTTGTATCAATTTGTTTTCAACAATCTCCCTCTATGGCATTAATGGAAAACTAGTACAACCAACAATAATACCAAAAAGAAAATAATTCCTTGTATTGAAATATCTCCCTCTATCAACAATTTTTATCTTCCATATAGGTTAAAAAATTATGTTCTTATCCATAGACAATCAACTCATCCTTATGACTCCCTCTTGATCACTTTCTCTCCTTATGACTCCTTATATCTCTCTTAGTACTATCTCCCTCTTACTAGGTAGATGTAATAATTTCTCTCTCTATAGTAAACATTAGGTACAGTATCTCCCTTTGAGTAGATATTTCATGTTCCTTCTTTTCTGTATTTCTCTCTTTATCTCCCTTTTTGACAACAATGCCAAAGACTTGTGATCTTAATATGCAGATATGAACATTTTTAATTTCTCCCTCTATCACCTAGCTTGTGATTGATCTACAACTCTAGTGCTTTGATTACTTTAGGCAACTCCTAAAGTAAGATCCACTGCATTAATGTGCATCATATGTCAATCATATCAGTTCATGAAGGGCACTTCTTATGCTTCTCAGATAGCCTTGGATAGGGTATCACCCCTAGTTTACCTCTTAGATACTCATGAGCATCCTTAGGTAACTCTTTTGTGAAAATATTAGCTATTTTCTCTTTAGTATTCACATATTCCATCTTCACCAAGCTTTATATTGAACTAACTCTCCCAAGTAATGATACTTGATTGTAATGTGCTTTGTCTTTGTATGCATCACAAGGTTGTTTGATATGTTTATAGCACTTGTATTATCATAATAAAGTATTAGAGGTTCAATGATTTCCTCCTTCATACATTTGAGTAGTTGTTTGATCCATACAATGTTTGTACAATTTACTATAGCAACAACATATTCAGCTTCAATAGTAGATTGAGATATGCAATTTTGTTTCTTGTTAGTCTATGGAACTAACCTTTTTCCTAAAAAAAATGATCCTCTACTAGTGCTCTTTCTGTCATCAATATTTCTATCCTAATAAAGATCAGTAGGCTTTCAACTCAAATTTCTCATTTTTCTTGTAGTATAAACCATAGTCTTCTGTACCTTCTAGATATCTCATCATTCTCTTAACAACCATCAAATTATTCTCCCTGGGATTAGTAGAGAATATTGCAACTATCCCAAAAAATAATGCAATATTGGGTTTGCTATGTACTACATATTAAAAATTTTCAATCATAGACCTATACAATGTTTGATTCACCTTAGGTGAATCATCATTCTTTGATAATTTATGTCCTGTCACCATAAGTGTGCTTACTAGCTTGGAATCTTCCAATTCAAAAGTTTTACATATCTCTTTTACATATTTTGACTAGGTGATGTATATACCATATTTCATCTAATGTACTTGCAAACCCACAAAGAACTTGATCTCTCTAAATATAGTTATCTCAATTTCTTTCTTCATTTCATTTGCAAAGGCTTTACATAAAGTATCTTGACCTCCAAGTGTGATATCGTCAACAAAAATTTTAGATCGTAAAATACCTTTGCCTTTCTCTATCTTTAAGTACAAATTTTTGTTATCATCTGTCCTCTCAAATCCAATCTTCACAAGATAATTGTGAAGCCTTTCATACCATGCTCTTGGTTCTTGCTTCAATCCATATAAAGCTATGTGTAGTCTACATACCATTTTTTTGGTGTTAGTATCAAAAATACTTCTGGTTGTTCTATATAGACCTCTTCTTCCAATTGTTGATCTCAGATTGGTTTTGACAAGTGAGTGTCAACACACCTAAGTTATTTACTTAGTTCATGTCGAACTAGCAGTACATGTCAAGCACAAAATATAAATATTAGACCATGTCAAGTCATAGTGAGTGTCGGTGAGTGACAAGCCACTCATGTGCTGAGTCACTCAAGTGTAGAGCAGATAGACCATGCCGAGTGATTCAAGAGATAAGTAAACAATGGATGCCAAACAATGTAGGTGTTGAGTCACAGTAGAGAGATTAGTGTATGCCGAGTATCAGAGATATCATATGCTAAGTGACATAGTTTTGACATATTTGTTTGTAATGGCACAAACAACTATGTAAACCATTTTTTAGCCGACTTAAAGGTAAATTATGATATTTTAGAGATAAGAATGAATCTCTAGTTGGATTCCCTATGTAATTACATGCAACCAGTTAGAAAATGGGAAGAATTAAGCAGAAAAATGGATGAATCTTAGCCATAGATTCATACCTAACCCTAAGCCACCAAAGTCTTCTTAATGAGGAAAAAAACCTAAACTCTTTATTTGGAGGACCAATCGAGTGTGTAAGGAATTGAAGGAGAGAAGAGGATAGTTTGGATGAGAAAACATAGCATTCATGGTGACTTAGAAGCTATGAAGAGAGAGTGAATTACAAAATCAGTTAGAGCAGAACAAATGATAGAGAAGAGTATACAACATTAAGACATCTGATCAAGAAGGATCAAGAAGACATTGTATAGAGGTGATCTGTTATTAGGCAAGCAACTACCAACCACAAGATCTATGCTAAGACATTCTAACAGGTGATTTCAGTAAAATCTCTTAACAGTCTATATGAAATCCTTTAATAGGGTGCTTGCTTAGTTGTAAGTTGAAGTCCTCTAACAAGGAACACTTCTAATAGGGTGTTGAAATCTTCTAACAAGGTGAGACCTAATAGTCTTTGTAAGCCTTTAACAGGGTAGATCATGTTTCATGGTCAAAACATTATGAACTTCATTAGATACACTTTGTTGCTGCAGTAGTGAGGATTTGTGGGTGTCATTCCCACCCCAGTTTTACCTTCTCACTTGGAGAGTTTTTGGGTAATCATATCTGGTGTTATGTGTGTGAATCCTTACATGTTCATATAATTTAGATGTATATGATTTACATGTTATTTCAGTTTACTCACTGAATGCATGAAATGAATGTGTGGTGAAAGTTTTATGGGTCCAAGTTTAAACTATTGATTCAACCCCCCCACCCAAAAGTTTACCTTTCCTATTGTATTTCCAATAATTGGTATCAAATCTTTGTTCTATGAAAAAGAAGCTTTGCAACTTTGAGGAAAGATCTTGAAATGGAAGTCTACAAGTTGGGAAAGACTATTGAGAACCAGAAGATTGAAATACATCTCATACTACATTAACTAAATCAAGCAAGAGAAGACCTAAAGAAATCCTTGAAGAGAAGGATAGAAATTGCTATTGTGGAGAATGACACACAATACAAAGAGATAGACACTACTAAGCTATTTGTACATGGAGATTCCAATGAATTTGATGCAATAGTTATATATCTAATGAAAAATAATAGAATCCAAGCTGAGGAAATTAGAAATCTCAAATTAGAGCAAGAATCACAAGCCATATTGCTATGTGAAGTGGTTGAACAAAAGAAGAAAACCATGGAAGACAAAGCCATGATTGAAGAAGACAAAAGAATTCTGGCCAACAGACTGGAAGAAAAGTCAATAGAGCTAACCAAGATTTCCAACATGTAATTGGATACTCCAAGTCAAATGATGAATGCCAACTATGAGTTAAATTTCAAGTACATTGAGATAACTACATTTATGTTGCAAAATGAATAATTGTAGAGTGACCCAAAGAGAGAAAAGGAATTTTCTAAAAGTTTCAACAAACCAAATGAAGCCATCAAATACTTTGAAAAGTTATTGAGATCCCCTAGATCTAATAATGATACATCTGGACTAAGATACACAAGCACTGAAGAAGGAGAATCATCCAAAAGTGCAGAGGAAAGAATAAAAAAAGGTAAGAATTCTAAACTTACTTGCCATAATTGTGGTAAGAAAGGACATACTGCTAATGTGTGCAAGAGCAAGACTACAAATCAAAATGTCAAGCCTAAGAACGTGGTTCACTACCATAAGTGCAACAAACAAGCTCATCAGGCTCATGAATGCAGAACTAGGATCACATGCATATGCAAGAATTGAAGGATATTGCTATAATTGTCAGAAGTATGGGCATAAAGCTTTTGAATGAAGATCCAAACCCATGTGGTCACCAAACCAGCAAACAAAGGTAAGGAACAATGGAAACTCTTATAACTGGGATTGTAATACAAGATATAGCTATCATTATTGTCAAGAATATGGACATGTTCCTGAGAATTGTAATAGGACACACTTTAGAGGCAATTACCAAAGGTGGTTGAGCTAAACCATATGTTTTAGCTATTTGAAGATTGGTCACATCAGTAGGTATTGTCCAACAAAGTCAAAGGCACCAAGTTGTGAATTTGATAAAGGAAAAGGAAAGGCAAATGTTGAACACATAAGAGATGAGATGAATAATACATGGAAAAAGAAGGTTGATTGCAGCACATCAAATGGAGAAGGGATCACTTCACCCAATGGGTCAAGTGATCACACCTCATTAGACTAGGAAATCAAGAGGTATGTGGGACTAATATTTAAAGACTATATCATACATAATTTCCAAAAGGAGTTAGTACTAAAAAGATTACATTAGCATGAATGAAGATGCAAAAATGTTGATAGGAATTGAAGATGAATCTTTAAGTTTTTCATGTTGTTGCCGAGCATGAAATATTTCCTATGTGTGCTGAGTGGAATGTTAGAAGATGTTGAGCTAGCAATTTGTCTTTTTGATGTTGAACTGGTAATGGTTGTTGAGTGGTAGAAATGTCAATGGATGCTGAGTGAGCATGAAATTGGTTGATGCTGAGCTTACAACTATGTAAGAACTCAACATTAAATGCAAGGTTTTTAAAGGGTATTTGAATGTTTTTTGCTCATTTTTCATCATTTCAAATGTGAGAAAGAGTGAGAAGAGCAGAAGGTGATCTAGAAATTCATCCAAGAATTTGCAAGAGATTCTAGTGGCAATCTCACATCAATTCATCAAATCTGCTAAGGTATTTATCAAGAGCTAAGCTATGCAATTTTCATTTTTGTAAACCCTAGTTTCACACAATGGCATCTAGTTTGAAGAATGTTGAAGGGAAGGAAGTTGTGAATGTTTAGTTAGTGAGTAATAAAATTAAACAACCCATTTTCAAAGCCATCCCTAACATTGCATATAAGCAAGACCCTTCTGGTGCATTATCAATGATTTCATCGAATGTAATAATGGTTCAAGATGTGAGAAAATTCTATAACTGCAAGATAGGAAGCATTGGTGACTTGGAGATTAGAGAGGCATATAAAAAGCTATGTGATAATGGTTTTTTGAAAGAAGAATTCAAAATCATTAAGAGAAAGGGATTAACATGAGCCCTAGATTTTCCAAATGTGTTTAAGATAGAGTGGATACAAATAGTGCTTAGCTGAATCCATGATGATTCCTTATGTCTAGAGAGTGGACCTATTAAAATTACCAAGAGAATAATTTATAGGGTTACTAGTTACCCATCCCTAGATTTCCCTAAGACACTAGGAAGTGATTGAGAAGAATACTAGAGCTGTCTGAAATAAAAGAGGTGTGACAATAGACACAATCACTAATCCTCTAATAAACTTTGATGTAAGTGTTATATCACATAAGTTCTATCAATCTAGTAGATTGAATAGTGTACCCTGCATAGTTGTGGATGTTGGATACAAGATTTTCAAGAAAGATCATACATATGATCTAACAGAGCTACAATTGCAACAACTAATGGAGAACCTTGGAGCAATCAGGAAAACTAAGAGTACACAATGAAAATTTGACTCTTTATTGATTTGTATATTCTTTTATATATAAAACACATTCCCCTCATTTGGTATTATGGGATGGAAGACCAATAGATCAATTTTAGTATAGATTGGTGAGTACATTGAGAAACTAGGAGAGAATTTTGAATCCTTAATGACTAGTTACTTTGAAGATTTCAAAAAGTCAATGAAGGAGAGACTAAGAATACCAGTATCTTTAGTTGAAAAACATTATAATGATGAATGTTTTCTTGTGGATATTGATTATACATTTGTACAAGCTACCACACCAAGGGTAAGATGGTTGAGACCCTTAGGCTATGAGATAAATGTGGATGAAGCCTCAATAGATATAATAGCTCTACTAGCAAAAGAGGTAGACAAAACTGAATTTTTTTTTGGAAATTATGAGATGGTAAAGTCCAAGATTACCATGGAATTAAAGGCTTCCTCTTTTGTGAAGAAAAAGGAAAAGCTAGTAAAGAAGTTGAAAGCCAAATTTTGAGAGGGTGTTAAGGAGGAAGTGGAGGAAGAAGAAGAGGATGAAGAGGAAGAAGGAACTCAAGCATAAGAACCTCTAGCATTGACACAGGGCATGGGAGAAGATAAAGAAGAGGAGGAGACTGAAGGTGTTGAGGGAGAAGAATCCAAGCAAGCACCTACTCCTACCAAGCAAAAGAAAAGGAAGGCCAAGGCACAACCTATGAAAAAGACTAAGAAGATTTCCAAACCAAGTTAACCAAAGCCCATTGCACCTACAACAAGAGCTGACACACGAGTTACTACACAAAAGGTAAAGGAAAAGACAAAGAAAATAGAACAAGGAGGTCAAGAGAAAAAGAGACCCAGAAGGAAGTATGTTGCACAACTAGATTTTGAAGAGGAGAAAATAGAGTCATATGACAAAAACCAATTTAAGGTGGTGAGTCACAACCCTCTTTTAGATCTTGAAAACTTATGTGAAAATGTTAAGAATAATGCAGATCTATTAGGATCTAGTCATGTTGATTTTGATAAATTGGGTAAAGAGGAGAAAAACAAAGTGGAAGAGGCCCTATATGCCATGATGTCAAAATTCAAGACAAAACCTCTAGAATTTTCCAACTTTGTACCTAAGAGTCTATATGACATAGTTGAGAAAAAGTGGCATCACTGTCTAAATGTGGAAAGACAAATTAGGGAGACCACACTGGCCCAAGTGATACCTGAATTAACAAAGGCAAAAATTACTAAGGTTTTAAAGGAGTATGTAGTTAGGTTTACATCTAAATACAAAGCCTTTATCATTTTACAAAATAATATTGAACATGTTGTCAAGAATTCAACATAGATTTGGAAACTCATTTATGGGTTAACCACAGTAAAGAAAGGAGAACCTAAACATTTAGAGGTTAAAGATGATGTTGAGGAAGATAATGACAAATATAATACTGTTGGAGGAGGAATAGAAATGAAATAAGAAGACAATGCAACAACTAAACTTGAGTAGCAAGAAGAACAAAGTGTGCATGACACATAATTTCTGAGTGTCAGTCCTCCACATGACACAACTAAAATAGTAATTGTCAAAGATGTTTCTAATCTATCAGCTCAAAACATCAATACTCTTGCTGAAGAAGATTTAAAGAAGATATTAGATCAATCTACATTACAAGCCAAACTTTCTGGCAATCTAGTTTTAGTAAGTGTAGATGAACTACAAAAGTCTGTGATTGATGTTGCAAAGGAAAAGGTGAATCGACAAGAACCACCTTCTATTATCTCTTAGTCACTAATGTACAACCTTTGGTCAAAATTCTAGAAGCTACATCTACCAAGGTTGATACAACTATCAAGATTGATATTGTTGAGAATAAAATAGTAGAAGAACAATCCAACACTGCAAGACAATAGGAAACAGGTCAAATAGACTTATCTGCACCTATGATACAAGGGCAAAGTGCAAGTCATGTCATAGTGGTAGAACAAGATAGGCTTGAAGACAGTGAGAAGATACCTAAGGTGAAGGAAAAAGTTGTCATTCAAGCTTTGGTAGCCTTACTAGCATCTAACACTCCTTCTGCACAAACTCTTCAAAAGCCAAGCATAGAAGCTATTCCATTGCAAATCTCAGTGCCAAGCCCAAGTTCATCAAAGGTTGAATAGGTAATTCATTATGGAGATATAAGCCTTGATGAAGAAATTATTACACCTAAATATGATTATGATACTATGACACTAGAACAAATACGCATACTACAATAGGCCTTAGAAAGAAAAAAGCATCAAGAAATGCTTAGGAGAGAACATAGGTAGAAGCAAGCACTTCAAGACATTAAGGACATCTTTCTAGAAGCATTTAGTTTTCCAACTCCTAAAGAGACCAAGTCACTAATAGAATAACTGATAGATATAGTCGAGAAGGCCAGTAATGAAGACCTTGATACTAATGCCATATTATTAGAATGCTCAGAAAAGAAGTTCCAAAATAAGGTGAATGAGAAAATATCTAGTGAGATAGCACTAACACAAGTTGCATTCAAAACTAAGGTTGAGGATGTGAAGAAGGTACTTGAGAGCATCTTCTCATTGTACACTAAATTGTGTAATTCAACACTCTTCACCCAAGAGACCAAAAGTCACATTTTGAGTCTAGGGAGTCAAATATTTGCATCAAGTCAAAGACTACCAGCAAATCTAGCTCAGAGTGAGAACCATTTTAGGACATTGATTCAAACACAGAGTCAATTAGCTATATTGACAACATATGAGGCTAACACAAGAGCTAAACTGGCTAGCATACAAGCAATCCTCACCCCACATATGGAGATATTGCACAAGGAGCTAGGATATGCTAAAAATTTATTGAAGAAAGACCCCAATCTTTCTACTTTAGATGGTCTAGTCCACCTTGTTTTCAAGCTTGCCATCCAACTCAAGTCACTAGATGTTACATGTGATAACTAGGATATATCCCTTAAGATAATATTGGATTTCCATAAATCCTTTTTGGAAAAACACACAGTAAGTGTATAGCACATTTGACATAAGTGTCAAAAAGGGAGAGAATAGAAAAGAGAGAATAAGAACAAAGGGGGATATACATCATTGGATATATATATATATATATATATATATATATATATAGGGAAGATATCAGCTAAGGAAGAGCAAGTATCAGATGAAAGAGTATCAGTAACATAGTCCATTAAAGCCAAAGTGTATCAGCAAAGACACATATACTCAAACAAAGCACAAAATTTTGGGTATAGAATAGACACATCAACTCAGGAGGAGTTATCCAATTTTGAGGTATCTAAGTTATTGCAAACTTTTGAAATTTTGAAGTTTTGTATATAAGCCGAGTCATGAATATGTTATACTTGAGAGATCAAGGATATTAGTGCATATTCAAGAGTTTTTGACACTCCTGTCAAAGG
This sequence comes from Cupressus sempervirens, assembly GCA_028749045.1. NCBI lineage: Eukaryota > Viridiplantae > Streptophyta > Pinopsida > Cupressales > Cupressaceae > Cupressus > Cupressus sempervirens. The sequence continues at coordinate 123,711,452 of CM053785.1, read as the reverse complement.
GGGAGATTGTTTTTCTCATATTAGTTTTGACAAGTGACTGTCAACACACTTAAGTTATTTACTTAGTTCATGTTGAACTAGTAGTACATGCCAAGCACAACAAGTAAATATTAGACCATGTCAAGTCATAGTGAGTGTCGAGCCACTCCTATGCCGAGTCACTCAAGTGTTGAGTAGATAAACCACGTTGAGTGATTCAGGAGCCAAGTAAAGAGTGGATGCTAAGCAATGCAGGTGTTGATTCATAGCAGAGACATTAGTGTATGCCAAGCATCAGAGACATCAAATGCCAAGTGACACAATTTTGACATATTTGTTTGTAATGACACAAACTACTAGGAAAACCAGTTTTGAGCTGACTTAAAGGTAAATTAAAATATTTTGGAGATAATAATGAATATTTAGTTGGATTCCCTATTAAATTACATGTATCCAATTAGAAAATGGGAAGGATTAAGTGGCAAAATGGATGAATCTTATCTGTAGATTCATACCTAACCCTAAGCCACGAAATTATTATTAAGGAGGATGAAACCCTAATCTCTTTATTTTAAGGATCATTTGGGTGTGTAAGGAATTGAAGGAGTGAAGAGGATAGTTTGCATGAGAAAATAGAGGATTCATGGTGACTTAGAAGTTATGAAGAGAGAGTGAATTGCAAAATTAGTTAGAGCAGAATAGAGGATAGAGAAGAGTATACAACATTGAGACATATGATGAAGAAGGATCAAGAGGACATTATATAAAGGTGATCCATTATTAGGCAAGCAATTTCTAACCACGGGATCTATGATGAGACATTCTAATAGGTAATTTCAGTCAAATTTCTTAATAAAGTAGTCATAACAGGCTGTATGAAATCCTTTAACATGGTGCTTACTTAGTTGTAAGTTGAAGTCCTCTAACAAGGCACACTTCAAACAAGGTGAGACCTAACTATCTTTGTAAGCCTTTAACAAGGTAGACCTTTCACAAGGTAGATCACATTTCATGGTCAAAACGTTATAACCTTCATTGGATACAATTTATTACTGCAGTAGTGAAGATTTGTGGGTGTCATCCCCACCCTAGTTTTACCTTCTCACTTGGAGGGTTTTTGGGTAATCATATATGGTGTTATGTGTGTGAATTCTTACATGTTAATATGATGTAGATGTATATGCTTTGCATGTTATTTCAGTTTACTCATTGAATGCATGAAACAGATGTGTGGTGAAAGTTTTATTAGTCCAAGTTTAAACTACTAATTCACCCCCACCCCCCCACAACCTTTCCTATTTTATTTCCAACACCACTATGCCATTCAAAAATGCACATTTATCATCCATTTGATAAACTTTGAAACCATTGTATGTAGAGTAAGCAAGCAGAGTTCTTACTCCTTCCAATCTTGCAACATGAGTGAATGTTTCTCCATAGTCTCTCCCTTCTTCTTGTGCATGCCCCTTGCAAAATAATATTGCCTTATTCCTTGTGAGTTCTCCATTTTCATCCAACTTGTTTCCATAAACCCACTTGTTTCCAATCACATTCTTGTCTTTTGGTCTAGGAACTAGAGTCTATGTACTTTTGTGTATTCATCAAATTTTATATTTGCACTTTCTACAACTTTGTAGTATTAGTATTTAAACACTTATAAGCTTTAATTCTTGTGGATTAACAAAGGAATATACCTTCTTCACTTTTTGCATCTAATTTACCATTCCTAAAATCCTTCAAAATATAACACTTTCTTCCAAATACCTTAAAATATTTTACATTTGGTGAGTATCTATACCATAGTTCAAAAGGTGTTGAATGAGTACCTTTCTTAACTTGCACATGGTTCAAGATATAGATAGTTGTACTTACAGCCTCTCTCCAGTATTTTAAAGAAACATTTTTCTCCATCATGAGTTTCTAGTATAGTCCATTACAGATCTATTCCTCTTGTCAACAATTCCATTTTGTGGAGGGGTTCTAGGGGTAGATGTTAGTCATTTGATTCCTTTGTCATTACAAAACATCTCAAACTCATTTGATGTAAATTCTCCTCCTTTGTCAGATCTCAAACATTTTAGACTTTTACCTATTTCCTTCTCAACTCTTTCCAAGTACCACTTAAACATTTGGAAAGCATCATATTTCTTTTGTAGAAATATAACTGTCAACATCCTAGAATAATCATCAACAAATAACATAATGTACTTATCACCTTTGTAGCTTTGCACATCAATTGCTCCACACAAGTCAGTATGAGAAATCTCCAAAATTTCTTTAGTGGTATGAGTCTTACTCTTAAAATTAGACTTTGTCATTTTTCCTAACTAACATTGTTTAAAAAATTCTATTGTTAGGTTTCTTCAACTTAGGCAAACCTCTGACTCTTCTCATGTTTCTCATACTAACCAAGTTTTCAAAATTAGCATGACATAACCTCTTGTGCCATAATTATGCATCATCAAATTCTACAACTAGACAAGCAACATCATCCATATCAAGATATAATATATTACCTCTAGTTTGATCACCTTTTCCCATTATTTTTGCATCAATATCATATATCTTAGCAATCTTGTTCTCAAACTAAACCTTACAACTTGAACTATTGAATTGCAACATACTCAAAAAATTATAGTTAAGTCCTTCAACATAATAAGCATTGTCACATAAAATCTTTTTGTGGGTTTAATAGAACCTTTTCCTTTTATTAGATAAGGTGCATCGTTACCTAACCTTACACTATTTTCATCATAATAATTCAAGGTAATGAACTTACTTTTATCTCCAATCATGTGATGTGAACACCCATTGTTAATGATCCATATTTCATTATTGTTCATACAACACACTAGTGCAATTGCCTTATCCTCATCAAAATCATCCTTCATTGTAACATACACCACTTCATTATCATCATCAGATCCATCTTTTGTTTCCTCTTCTGCAATGTAACAAGACTTCTTGCCTTTATCTTTGTAATCTTTGTTGTCTTCATCTCTTCTACTTTTGTAATTGTCTCCACCTCTATAGTTCTTCTTCTCTAAACATCTAGCAGCAACATGACCAACCTCATTGCAATTAAAACATATGATAGCTAACTTACCTTTGAGTTTTCCTTTACCTCTATGAAATCTCCTTGCTAGTAGTGCTTCAAGTTTTTCTACATCCTCCTCATCTATATCATTGTCACAGGAAGATTTTTTTTACCTTCTTCTTCTTCTTTTCATTAGGTTTCTTCAATGACAACTTAGCTTTGAAATTATATTCAACATTGTTAGATTTGAAGTTGTCAAAATTAGATAGCTCAAAATTAGTGAGCCTACCTACCAGACCTTCAAGAGTCAGATTAGAACCTGGTATACATCTTAGTTCTTGTATTGCAAAAACTCTAATAGCATAGATGGGCAAAAATATTCTCAAAAAATTTCTTAGTACAGTCTCATCATCTATCTTACTAGTAGATCCTCTTATAGTATTAACAACATATTTTATACTAGAGCAATATTAAGCAACTTTCTCACCTTCTTGCATTCTAATAGCATCACACTTGCCTCTAAGACTTTCAGATTTGATTGTTAGAACATTTGTATCTCCTCCATAAATGGTGTGAAGAGCATCCCACATTTTATTTTCATTGTCACAACCCTTAATGTCATCAAAATTGGCATAACTTAGGGAATAGTTAATCTCCAACATTTTCTAGTTGTGTTCTTTCTTCTTTTTTAGATCTATAGTAGGATCAACATGCTTAGTAGCGATGGAAGATTGTGAATGATCTCCAAGACCTCCTAGGTGTAGCTTCATCAAAATTTTCCATGTCAGAAAGTTATCTCTATTAATCTCGGGTACCTCTCATTTTGACATCTTGATTTTTTGCTTCTAGTACCTTCAATCTAGTCTTGTCAATCAAATGGGTTTGATACCAATTGTTGGAATTCTTTAGAATAACTGGCGAGGGTGAATCAGTTATCCAAGGTCTAGATGTATAATTAAAAATTTTCATAGGTTAGTGAACCCATATCCATAAAACATATTCATCATGCATGCATCCATTAGATCATAAAATCACTTAAACTTTGTAGGTTACTGTCAAATCAACTTTGCAGAAATGTAAGCATGAAACATAATAGATTCAATAACACATTTGACACAATAATTTTACATGGAAATCCAATTTGGTAAAAACCACCAGTAACATGCTACTAATTCTCACTCTTTTGAAGTGATGCCATGTGAAAGGCCAACCTTGTTAAAGTTTACAATACACACAATTAAATGTGACCTAGTTAGAGGATTTTGATCAACCTGTTAGAAGTGAGCCTTGTTAGAGGACTTTAGATCATTCACTTGGAAAGTCACCTGGTTAAAGGATTTACAAATGACTATCAGGTTAACCTTAATCCAAAAGATTTACCCTAGACTAGTACAAGTATTAGAAGGTAATAGTAAGACTTCATCTGTGAATAAATTACAACTCACTTGTAAATTATAGATCTCTATTTTAGTCCTCCATTGAGCTTGGCTTTCACACACTTCGTCTTTGATAGATTGTTCAACCTTCAAGGATCCATACCCTTAAGCCTTCTTTCTTTTCTTGCCAATAGTAATCTCTTATGTTCGGTCTCTGAATAAAGCTTTAGCTTAGACCTCTTGTATAACTTAGTTTCTCCAACATTGATCAACCTTGCTTTTGACCAATCATCCCTATAAATAGAAAATTAAGATATTTTTTCATTCATTCTCTATCATCTATTTTAGGTTTAGGTAGGATTAGGTAGAATTCAGTGAATCTATCCATCTTTAAATTTTAGCTCATTCTAGAAACTTCTCCTTTAATCCTCATTGAATTTTCCTCAAAATAGTTTACCATGAATTTTGTGCCACCAACTCATCATAGTTATCTTCCAAATATTAGATTCTGGTGACTAATAAGGAAAGTACTATACATACATACAATAGAGTCCAAGGTGGTTTGATCTAGTGGGAGCCCCATGTGGTAGTGGTATTGCTACAAGATCAGTCCCTGTTGTTTAGTGTAAAGCCTGATTAGTCCCGAAGTGGGAGATTGTTAGATTGTGGTGACTAATCAAGAAAGTATTGTACATACTTCATAAATTCTTTGGGGTTTGGGGCCATATTTTATCAAGATTTTGGGCCAAAATGTAATCATTAATTATAACCCTAAAGTGGTTTAAATACTTGTATAAAAGGGTTTAGGGTTAGGGATTGTTTTATAAGGGTGTGATGCGAAATTGGTTTTTGCAACGGTATTGAGCTGTAAGGGATTATAGATTGTAATCAAGTTTTAATCACTGAATCATAAAAATATTAGACTTGCTATTTGGTGGACGTAGCCCAGGAATTGAGTGAACCATGTTAAATCTTGGTGCCTTGTGTTCTTTTCTGTGTGATCTATTATTTTTTGTTATTGGTTATATTTGCATGTAATTTTATTTATGTTTGTGGTTTAATCGTAACAAGTGGTATCAGAGCCTAGTTGTTTTTTCAGTTATCCTCTATAGGAAAGTTTCACGATTGAGTGGGAGTCTCATGGTTGAGTGGGAGCAATGGCAGATGAGGGTAAGCTGAGGGTTGATAGGTTTAATGGGTAGAACTTTCAGTTATGAAAGATACAAATGGAAGACTATCTGTATCAGAAGGATTTATGGAAGCTATTGGAAGGCAAAGCCAAGAATCAGGGATCTATGTCAAATGATGAATGGGATCTTTTGGAAAAAAAATCACTTGGAAGCATTCAATTATGCCTGGCACCATCGGTGGCATTTAATATTACAAAAGCAAAGATGATAGAAGAATTCATGAAAACCCTAGTGATAGTGTATGAAAATCCCTCCACTTCAAACAAGATATTTCTCATGAAGTGTTTATTTAATATGAAAATGACAGAAGGTGGACCTATTACAGATCATTTAAATGAGTTTAATACTATTACTAATCAGTTATCTTCTATGGGTATCAATTTTGAAGAAGAAATTAGGGCTCTCTTGATTTTGTGTTCTTTGCCTGAAAGCTAGAATGGCTTGGTAATGGCTGTGAATAATGCTATTACTAGATCTAGTACTTTAAAATATGATGATGTGATCAGTGTTATAATGAATGAGGAAACTCATAGGAAAACCTCAGGTGGATCTACATCAAGAAGTTCTTTGAATGCACAAAGCAGGGGCAGAACAACTAAGAGAGGAAGTAATTATGGAAATCATGGGAAATCAAGAGGAAAGTCAAAGTGGAGGAGGTCTCAATCAAGAGGACTGAATGACTATTGGTACTGTGGGAAACCAAGGCACAAAGAGAAAGATTACTGGAATCCAAAGAAAAATGAAGGAGATAAATCAAATGGAGACAAGGAGGAAAATATGATAAATAACAAATCATAAGAGGATGCTTTGCTTCAATCTTTAGAAAGTGTTGATGATTCATGGGTTTTAGATTCTGGTGCTTCATTTCATGCTACACCTCATAGAATTTATTTCATTGATTATGTCCAAGGGGATTTTGGGCTTGTTTATTTGGGGGATAATGAACTCTGTTAGATTGTTGGAAAGGAAAAAATTAAGATTAAGTTATAGAATGGGAATCATTGGCTACTACATGAGGTAAGACATGTTCCAAGGCTGAGTAAGAATTTAATTTTAGCAGGGAAACTCTATGATGAGGGTTGTGTAGTTACTTTTAATGATAAAAATTGGAAGGTTTCAAAAGGCTCCCTTGTAGTAGAAAATGGTGTGAAAGTAGGCACCTTATATCTTTGTACAAGTCATATTGTTCCTTCTACTTTAATTGTTTCAGAGAAAAATGAATGTTCAGGAACAATTGTTGCAGTTGAGCAGGGAGAACAAATAGTTTCAATAGATTCTGATACAACACTGTGGCACAATAGATTTGGGCACATGAGTGAGAAAGGTATGAAAGTACTTCATTCAAAGAAAATTTTACCAGGTTTGAAATGTGTTAATATGGATTTCTGTAAAAGTTGTGTATCGAAAAAAAAAGAGAGTGAGTTTTACAAAGACTGGGAAGGAAAAAAGAAGGAGAAATTAGAGCTTGTGCATACTGATGTATGGCGACTAGCTCAGGTATCTTCCCTTGGTGGGTCTCATTACTATGTTACATTTATTGATGATGCAACTATAAAAGTATGGGTTTATTTCCTTAGACAAAAATCTAATATATTTCAAGCTTTTAAGAAATGGAAATGCTTGGTTGAAAATGAGAGTGGTAAAAAATTAAAATGTCTCAGATCTGATAATGGTGGTGAGTATTGTAGTCATGAATTTGAAGATTATTGCTCCACTAATGGTATTCATAGATAGAAAACTATTCCAAGGACTCCATAGGAAAATGGAGTGGTTGAATGCATGAACAACACTATAATGAAACGTGCAAGGAGCATGAGGTTGCCCTTACACACGTGGGTGAAGGATATCAATACTACTATATATTTGATTAATAGAGGTCCCTCTACTCCTTTGGGCTGTGATATTCCAGAGGAGGCATGGACTGGTAAGAAGGTGAGTTATTCTTTTCTCAAAACCTTTGGTTGTGAAGCATTTTCTCATATAGATTTTGAAAATAGAACCAAGCTAGAAGCTAAGTCAAAGAAATGTGTATTTTTTAGATATGGCATTAATGAGTTTGGTTATAGGCTTTGGAATTTTGAAAATCATAAAATTGTAAGAAGTAGGGATGTCATATTCAATGAGAAAGTGTTGTACAAAGATTTTTTGTAGCAACATGAGAAGAAAGAAGATGATTATGTAGTGCTAGATGATACTCCAAAAGTTGATGTTCCAGCCATTCCTCATGATGTGCAACAACCGCAACAACAAATACCAAATACACCAGTGAATGTTAGATGGTTAACAAGGCAAATTAGACCTCCACAAAGATTTTCTCCCTCTTTGTATTCTATTTTACTTACTGATGCTGGTGAACCTGAAAGTTATGATGAAGCTATGCAGGTGGATACTAAGATTTAGTGGGAGTCTGCAATGAAAGATGAAGTGGACTCTTTGCTGAAGAATAAGACATGGGATTTGTGCAAGTTGCCTGCAGGTAAAAAGACTTTACAGAATAAGTGGGTTTATAGGTTAAAATAAGAGGATGGGAGGTAAGAAAAGATTTAAAGCCAAGTTATTTGTAAAAGGATTTGCACAAAAAAAGGGAATTTATTTTGATGAGATATTTTCTCTTGTTGTTAAAATGACTTCTATCCATACTGTTTTAAGTCTAGTGGCTACTGAAGATTTTCATTTAGAGCAGTTGGATGTTAAAATAGCCTTCCTTCATGTTGATTTAGATGAAGAGATATAAATGGCTCAGCCACAGGGATTTTTGGTCAAAGGTAAGTAGAACTTAGTGTGCAAATTGAAGAAAAGTTTATATGGCTTGAAGCAAGCACCTCGGCAATGGTATTTGAAATTTGATAGTTTCATGCATAAGCATGGTTATATTAGGTGTCATTTAGATCATTATGTCTACTTTAAGAGGTTGGATGATGATAGCTACATTATTTTATGTTTATATGTTGATGATATGCTTGTAGTTGGGTCTAACATGGATCACATTAAAGGGTTAAAAAGCCAATTAGCACATGCATTTTCTATGAAGGATTTGGGGGTAGCAAAACAAATCCTTGGTATGAAGATTTTTAGAGATAGGAAAAACATAACATTGATGCTATCTCAGGCTAATTATGTTGAGAAGGTGTTGCAACATTTCTCTATGGAGAATACTAAAGTTGTCAACACACCTTTACTTGGTCATTTGAAATTGACTAAGGAGATGCATCCCAAGACATAAGAAGAGGAGGATAAGATGTCCAAGGTACCCTATGCTTCAGCTATAGGAAGCTTGATGTATGCTATGGTATGTACTAGGCCAGATATCGCACATGCAGTGGGATTTGTTAGGAGGTATATGAGTCATCCAGGAATTGAGCATTGGAATGCAGTCAAATGGTTTCTTAGATATTTGAGAGGAACATCCAATAAGTGTTTACACTTTGGGGTCTCTACTACTAATTTATAGGGCTATGTTAACTCAAATTTGGCAGGAGATATTGATACCCAACAGAGTACTATAGGTTACATCTTTACTATTGGTGGGGTGGCCATGAGCTAGGTTTCTAGGTTACAAAAGGTTAATGCTTTATCCACTATAGAGGCAAAGTATGTAGCTACTACAAAGGTAGCCAAGGAGATGATATGGCTTTAGTTCTTCTTACAAGAATTGGGAAATCCTCAGAAGGATAATTATTTGTTCACAACTAGTCAGAGTGTCATTCATCTTGCAAAGAATTCAGCTCTGCATTCAAAGACCAAACACATACAGTTGTGGTACCATTTCATTCGGTCAGTTTTGGAGGATGGATAGTTAAAGCTGGAGAAGATACATACCAATGACAATAGCAGATATGTTGACAAAGGTAGTAACAAGGGAGAAGCTGAACTCCTCTTTAGCTTTAGTTGGTCTTCTAGACTAAATATGAATAAAAGAACAGTAGAGTCCAGGGTGGTTTGATCTAGTGGGAGGCCCATGTGGTAGCAGTATTGCTACAGGATTAGTCTCCAAGTGGGAGATTGTTGTTTAGTGCAGAGCATGATTAGTCCCCAAGTGGGAGATTATTAGATTGTAGTGACTAATCAGGAAAGTACTGTACATACTTCATAAATTCTTTGGGGTTTGGGGCCCTATTTTATCAAGATTTTGGGCCAACATGTAATTATTAATTATAACCCTAAAGCGGTTAAAATACTTGTATAAAAGGGCTTAGGGTTAGGGATTTTTTTATAAGGGTGTGATGTGAAATTGGTTCTTGCGGTGGTATTGAGCTGTAAGGATTATGGATTGTAATTAGGTTGTAATCACTGGATCATAAAAATATTGGACTTGTTTTTTGGTGGACGTAGCCCAGGGATTGGATGAACCACATTAAATCTTGGTGCCTTGTGTTCTTTTTTGTGTGATCTATTATTTTTTGTTATTGGTTATATTTGCATGTAATTTTTATTTCTATCTGTGGTTTAATCCTAACACCAAACACTTCACAAAATTCAAGAAAACAAAATAGTCAGCTAAGATTCATCAAATCTACAATTTAATATGAATATTGGCACTAGACATCAATATGTTGTAACTCGGCTTCCATATTGTTCTTCCACTCATCATCAACTAGATCACTTGGAATACACTACAATTTACTGATGCTCAACATCAACTAAACTTTACTCAACTTACACTATATCACTTCACATACACTAAAATTTGACATTACTTGGCTCCAACTAATTTTTCTACTTGACTTGCACTAACTTTTCTTGGCACCTATTGTCTACTTAGTCAAGCTTGGTAAACTTAATTCTTATTACTTATTCTTCTAGACTCTATCAGTGTATCCAACCTTTGCAACCTTAAGTAGACAATCAATGCACTATATTATCACTATCTTAAGTGATCTTTGTACTCCTTTTTTCATACCATAACTCAACCTTTTCTCTAGGTGATTTTTTTATCTCATTTGATCAAATCCTCATCATCAATCAAACAAATGATAGTATTTAAGTAAATTAAGTAGTTGTCTTACCAGAAAGTAGCATGTTTGAAATTAGTGACAAAAAAGAGATTGAAAACACACTCTCATACTTTTATCAACATGTTTTCAACAATTTTGTGAGCAATATTCTTATTAGAATTAGAGAAGATGTGCCAAAAAAGAATGCACCTATCTAACTAAAATGAAATAATATGGTTCTGATGTTGTATCTACTTTCATAGCTACATAGATGTATTGTCTTAAAATGGAGGCAGTTTCATGTAAAGAGTATTTAGCCCTCTAAGTAGGTGGTTTGGGGTCATTTTATGTGCCATGAATGGGTCTTTGACTTGGATCTGGCATTTTCTCCTATTCTTCCCCCTTTTCCTCTTTCTTTCTACACTTTTCTGCATTTTAGATTGAAATCCTGAGATTCTTGACTTTTGGGTCAAGGATGACCTTAGGGTCAAGGACAACCTTTTGGGTCAAGGTCAACCTAGTTGACCCTTACCTAGGTTAGGGTTGACCTTTACCCTAACCTAGGGTAGGGTCAACCTCATCCCTGACCCCAAGTCCAAATTTCAAGGTTCCACAATTTCTAGATCTCAAATTTTAGAAAGAAGTGTTTTCCTGCTTCCTGATCAACTGTTTTAGTCTCTAAAATGGTACAATCTTACATTTAATCTAGGTCCATTACTAGGGGTTAATATTAATTGGGATATAATGCTCCTATGTCGGCCTTCTCTAGAAGTTTGTACCCTTGATCTCTATATAAGGAAGTCTTCCTCTCTCATTTGATCTAACCATAATCTTGAACATCCACTCACTATGAAGCCTTGAGGAGATATTATATTGGATAATATATTATCAAGCATTCAAGCATTCAAGATCCAATTCATCAAGGAGATCCATTAGTAGCCATTGAAGGATTCAAGCTCTATGGAGCCCTCTTATTGAAGATTCATCCATTTCCTTTCAAGTCTCTTCCTAATTCAAGATCCATTCAAGATTGGTGTTGAAGATCAAATAAAATTGATTTGAGACATCCTACATCCTATTCTACATTCATTTGGAGCATCCATACTTGTGGATTAAAAGATTTGAATCCTCCATAAGGATTTCTACATAAGCAAGGTGAATAGTTCCATTTACTTTGTTTATACATATTGCAATTTCAAAGTTGATTCCAAACTGGGGTTTGACCAAGGAAAACACCCATTCAACAAAAAAAACCATTTTTATTCCAGGTGCAGGTGTGGAACATCAAATTGAAGTACATATTTAGATAACCTTTTTGCCGAAATTACGAGATCCATGAATAGAAATTTTGTTAGAGTAGTGTAGGTTAAGGTCAACTATTTGGGGTTAGGGATGACCTTTTGTATCCAGGGTAAGATTGTGCCCCACTATTTGGGTCAAGGTCAACCTCCCCGTAGAAAAGAAAAAGATTTCTAGGTTTTCTCTGTCTTGACATTTCCAATCCAGAATAGGTTTTAGAATTTCCAGAAACTAAATACAGACATCAGAAACTAGTATTTTCTAGATTTGAGGTTAGTATTTATCTTTTATCTATTTCAAGATTTAAGCACATACCCCTCATAATAGAAACACTATTGACCCCCCTTTCTTCTTATTCTCCATCACATGATCCATTTATACATTGATCACTTTCTTGTGCTTAATCAATTTGGATCATTTATTTTGGCAATTAGGGTTAAGAAAGGAAAAACATTTATTTTTTATTTTTTCTATTCATTTTGGTGAACCTGAAAAACTTACCCCCTCTCTTTTGTGGAATTAGATGCCCTATTTTATTTTTGGTGTTAGATTTCCTTTTACATTATCTTATTGGTGTTAGATTTTTCTTTTATGTTAAATCTTTCATGCTAATTAGATTTATTGCATTTATATTTTAAAAATACAAAAAATATTGCAAAATTTCTTCAAAAATACAAAAACATTTACATTTGCGATATTGCTATCAGGATTTAACTGTGTGATTTTGAGTCAAACTCATTGACCCATGTTTCACGAAACATGGGTCAATGAGTTTGACTCAAAATCACACAGTTAAATCCTGATAGCAATATCATGATTTGACTTGCTGTGGAAATTATCTCCTACTTATCAACATTTATATTTTTATGCTTTGTGGAATTAGATGCCCTATTATGTTTATGGTGTTTGATTTCCTTTTCATACGTATAAATTTTATTTGAATGCATATAAATATATTTTTTATGCATTTCGTTATTCGTTATCATGTTGCATAAGTTGTTTCAAATGTTTTCCAAACATTCTTCTATAACTTTTGGGATTACACAACATTCTCCTCTTACCTTACCATCAGATGGTGTTACACCTAGACAGACTTTTTTTAGTGCAGGTGATATTGCTTTGTCCTCTTTTGAATTACCTTGTAAGGATATATTCGAGTAAGAAGATGACCTTAATCTATCTCTCCATCATATTTCTCTTTATGGAGATGAGTTGAGGATTGATTTTATTTCTTTTACTAATATGTCTCCTTTTTATGAACCTTCTTTAGAATCTAATCCCACAATGTGATTTATTGATAGAGATGATAATCCTCCTATTTGGGATGAACCTTTGGATTTGGATGTTGATTACTCTCTTCCTCATGAAATTACTATGAATGAATCTACTTTTTGGGATGAACCCTTGGATAAAGACATTGATTTATCCCCTCATCTTGAAGAAGCTTTAATACAAGAGGGTGATTTATTAATGGATAACATATTCATACATGATGATAACTCTTTTTCTAAAGAACACTCTCCTTATGTAGAAATTTTAGTGTACGAAGATGATATTATAGATACTTAACGTCAATTTGAGATTCCTTCTAGTGTTGAGCATTAGTGGAGAATAATATTTTTTCCCTTAATGCTCTCCCTCTTAGTGATGATCTTATGGAGAATCAAGATTCTACTTCATCTTCTCCTAGGATGTCTTCTTTGCTTCCTTCTTATGAATTTGTTTGTAGTGTTGAGACAACTAACATGGTTTATCTAAAACCTCTATTGACTATCAAAGGTTTTCCTTGCATTACTATCAAAGGTAAATCTATGGAGTCTTTAGAGCCTTTTAGTGACCAAGATTCTATAGCTCACACATATCATACAAGGAGTAAACTTCAACCTAAACCAGTGGTTTCCACTTCATTTCCACCTTCTCAACCTATTCTTCCTCCTCCACCCTATCTTCCTAGTAAGGAGTATGATTTGATAAACCAATTGCAAAATACCCCTACTAGGATTTCTTTATGGGAGCTTCTTGAAACTTCACCTACCTACTATGAATCCTTGCAAAAAGCTCTAGCAACTCTTCCCACTCCACCTCCTAATCAAGAGAACATCAATAACTTCTTACAATGCATGCATACTACTTTGAGTGTTCCTAACATTGTATTTACTCAAAAGGATTTACCTTCTAAAGAAGTTCAAAATCAATATGACACTCTTATGGTGGTTGTTACTGTTGGAAATTTGATTGAAAAGCTCATTGTTGTTGAAGATCAAAAAGGGAGATTGTTGTAAAAGAATTTTTCCAATCATTATTTTTCCATTGATGTCAAACCTGCTATTTGTAGAGATGATATTTGATTATAATATCCAAGCACTATCACTTAGTTGATTGATGAAGAGGATTTGATCAACAAGATGTGACAAGAGCACCTAAAGGAAAGGTTGAGTTATGATGTTGTAATGAAGTGCAAGAATTAGTTAAGGAAATGATTAAGTAATGTATTGATGGCATACTCAAAGATACAAAAGGTTGGTCACACTTAGATACATTCGAAGAAGTTGTAACAAGGATGACTGCAAATCTTAGACTAAAATATTTAGTGGGTGTCGAGCAAGTTAGTTGAAGTCGAGAAAATTCTCAGTAGGAGCTGAGTAACAGACATTTCTAGTGTGTGCTGAGTGATCTTCAAGTGCCAAGTGAAGATTAGGTGCTGAGCATCAAAAAAATTTCAGTTGGTGCCAAGTTATCTTTAGGTGCCGAGGCTTAGGAAAAACATAGTTGATGCCGAGTAACACAGTATGTACCGAGCACTAGTATTTCAATAGTGCCAAGTTGCTACATCATTTCAAATGAGGAGGATTTTCCAAATCTAAGCCAACATAGTGGTTGCATTGAATTTTTTGAATGAGTTGGAAGATAAGGATGATGAGTTGTTGGCACAGAATCTTATATAAACCATTTTTGGGTGAATTCAAAAGGATTATTCAAGAAGTTTCTAGAGGAAATAGAATGTGGGTTAGATACAATGAATCTTACCTAATCTATGCAAATTGAAATTGAAAAATGGAAGAATTGAGCAGGAAAAGGAACTCCAAGACTTCTATTTAAGAAGTCATAAACCAAGAAGCAAAGAGTTGCTGACACTATTGCTATTGAAGTGCCAAATCTGCAAAGTGATTGAAAGGGTGTCAAGAAGGAGACATCTAGGAGAAGGTAGAGCATAGAGGCTCTACTTCTACAAGTGGTAAGGAAGAGATGATTGCACTGGTACATTGAGTATGGAGACTTAAGGAGAAAAATCTTGAAAGAAAAGGCAAGCTATTAAGAGTTGTAGAGATCGAAGGCCAGGCAAGGGTATAAGTTGAGAAGTGATCTAAGATCTGCAAGATAAGTTGTATGTTGTAGTTAGGTCAAGATTTTCTAATACTCTCTAGTAATTGTATTAGATCTAAAAATCCTATGGACTTAGGTTGGCCTAACAACTATCTGTAAATCCTTTAACAAGGTGGCATTCCAAGTGAATGTTCTAAAGTCCTCTAACCAGGCCCACTTCTAACAAGGTAGTTAAATCCTCTAACAAGATCACATTTAATAGTGTGTTGTAAGCCTTTAATAGGGCAGGCCTTTCATAGGGCATCACTTCAGAAGTGTGAAAATTGAGTAGCATGTTATTGGTGTTTTTTTCCTGAATTGGGTTTTCATGTAAATCACTGTGTCATATGTTGATTTCTTGTGTGTTTTACTTGCATGTTGATTTATGGTAACTTCCTGATTAGATAAGTTAAAGCTTTGGATGGATGAATGGTTGAATGATTTCACTTTGCTTAGTGAAAAGTTTGAATAGGACATTTGGACTTTGAATAACTGATTCAACCCCCCTTCTCCCCCCCCCTCTCAATTATTCTAAAGCAATTCTAATAGTTACTACCAATAAAAGTATCATTTGTAGGACCTTGATTGATAATAGATTTGGGCTTAATGTTTGTAGCATGGACATGGTCAAAGAAATTCAAGCCGATATTTCAACTATTCAACTCGATAATGTTCCTATACATGGCCTTGATAACATTTCTAAGAAAACTTTGGGAATCATTACCTTACCTATAAAAGTAGGTCCGGTCATCCTAAATACACCTGTTCATGTTATGCCAAGACCTCTCAATTATAACCTTCTATTGGGTAGACCTTGGTTGCATGAGATGCATGCTATCTCTTCCACCCTTCATTGTAAAGTCAAGTTTATACATAACAACGTGATGTAAACACTTCATGCAGATGATGGGCAAAATCCTTGTATGAATATTCAGAACCATACTTCTCCTATTTCTAATAGTAATCCTTCTTCCTCTAATGCTCTTCCTGGCGATGATTGGGGAACCTTGGATTTCAATCCCACCTTTATTGGAGAGTATAATGTTTCTGATATTGGTTTTATGAAGCCATAAAGATAGTTTGAACAATGAATTTTTACTTCTAAATTTCTTCGTAACAACTTTGACATTGCTTCTATCCATAATGAAATTGTCAAAACTACTAATGATGACATATTGACTATTGAAGTTCCATTGTCTCCTTTTGATATGGCTTATTATTATGGTCTTGGCTATTATTTCCTAGTTAAACAAGGATTCAATGGTGAAGCATGTGGTAAGCATAAACAAGGAATTCAAATGCCCTTATAGAATGGAGGGCATAAAAAATCTTATGGATTGAGATTTAATCCTCAACAACAAATCAAGGTTAACAACATCTCAAATAACACTTCAAAACATGATGAAACTATGAAGGATTTTCACCTAGAAGTTATTTTTCCTAAACTCCTTCATTCTAAGATGATTACTAGACCTAAACACAAAAAGAAACATAGTCCACACTTGAAGACTCTTCCTTTTTGTTTATATCACAGATTTCATGATCACTCTACTAATGAATGTCAAGATTTACATTATAAGATTAGTTAGCTCATTGATAGTAAGGTTATTTATATATCATGTGGCAATGAGTTGTATTTCAACCCTATTTCTCTAAATAATATTTATGTTCCTAATATGGTGCTCTGCATTATGTAAACAATGTTAGCCTAATCTTTGGGGGTTCATTGTCTTGTATAGTGTTGCAAGTGATATAATAGGTTCCCTTTCATCCATGTTCCTACACTTGGGGACAAGGATGCCATCTCCTTCTTTTTTGTCTTTCTGAGATTCATTTTTCCTTTGTTAAGAAGTATCTATCTATTATGTGATATCCAATCATACATGAATATTTTGGTTTGCATTGAGGATCTATGTCCTCAATCATAACCTATTTCGTTATTTGACATTGGGTTTTCATGGTTGATAAATCTCTCACCTTTGAAGCTGAATAATGTGTTGCCCCTTACAAGGGTTACTTTTTCTATTCTTGCATGATATCTCTTTTCATTCATCCCATCCATGGCCTCATAGGAGTTGTGAACTTCTTGGCTTGGACCGGGTGTTGTCTATGGATATTGTCTTGATGTTGAAGAAGGCTTTATCCTTGTTCTTTTATTTCCTTAACATGTCAAAATAGTAAGTATTTTTTCCATCTTAAGGAGGGGGCATATATATGAATTTCCTTATTCTATATTATGCATTTTTGTTCTAACCTTTTGTTTTGCAATATGCTAAATCTCTGAAGGTAACAAACATAAGTCGCTAAATCCTAAAGAGATGTGCATTTTCAATTTTCAATATGCTAAATCTTGGAAGGTAACACACATATTTTCTAAATCCTGAAGAGACGCGCATTTCAAATTTCAAATATACTAAATACTTGAAAGGTAATGCACATAAGTTGCTAAATCCTAAAGAGATACACATTTTACAAATGTATTCTATGGTGATATGAGAATATGGATCCATGGGTCTTTATAAAATTTGTTAGAAGACACACTACATACATGCAAAAAGTGGCCAAAAGGCACATAACTTTATGGGGTGACCATCAAGTTATTTCTTGGTGGGTCATCCTATTCTTTTGGTGCTCCACGGTGAGATACACACATCTTACTAGACGAGCTAGCCACTCCTCTCTCCTTCTTCTGTTTTTCTTTCTAGTGATGTCTCTCTTATTCTAATCTTGGAGTTGATGAAGACTTGAGTCCTTAGGGTCTTGAGGATCTCTTTGTCCCTTTGATTTTAATAAGATTATCTTTTCATTATGATCTACTTTACCAAGAGTTTGCATCGAGTCCATACTCTTTCTAAAGTGGGGGCTAAATGTGTCATCTCAAAATGGAAGCACTTCCATGTTAAGAGTGTTTAGCCCTCCAAGTAAGTGGTTTGGGGTCATTTCAAGTGCCTTGAATGGGTCTTTGACTTGGATCTTGACTTTTCCCCTATTCTACCCCCTTTTCCACTTTCTTTCTACACTTTTTTGGCATTCTAGACTAAAATCTTGAGATTCTTGACTTTTGGGTCAAGGACAACCTTAGTGTCAAGGTCAACCTAGTCAACCCCAACCTAAGTGAGGATTGACCTCGACCTTGACCTAGGGTAGGGTTTACCTTGTCCCTGACCCCAGGTCCAAATTTCAAGGTTCCATGATTTCTAGATGTCAGGTTTTAGAAAGAAGTGGTTTCCCACTTTTGGGTTAGCTATTTTGGTCTCTAAAATGGTACACTCTTAAATTACATTTAATCTAGGTCCATTTCTAGGGGTTAAGGTTAATTGGTATTTAATGCTCCTATGTCATCCTTCTCTAGAAGTTTGTGCCTAGATCCCTATATAAGGAAGTCTTTCTTTGTCATTTGATCCAACCATAATCTTGTGCATCCATCACTATAAAGCTTTGAGGAGATATTATGTTAGACAATCTATTATCAAGCATTGAAGATCCAATTCATCAAGGAGATCCATTAGTAACCATTGAAGGATTCAAGCTCTATGGAGCCCTCTTTTTGAAGATTCATCCATTTCCATTCAAGCCTCTTCCTAATCCAAGATCCATTTAAGATTGGTGTTGAAGATCTAAGAAAATTGATTTGAGACATCATACATCCTATTCTACATTTATTTGGAGCATCCATACTTGTGGATTCAAGGATTCAAATCCTCCACAAGGATTTCTACATAAGCAAGGTGAATAGTTCCATTTAATTTGTTTATACATATTGCAATTTCCATTATATTTCAAGGTTGATTCCAAACTGGGGTTTGACTAAGGTAAAACCCCCATCCAACAAGAAAAACCATTTTTCTTGCAATGCAAGTGTGTAACAACAAATTGAAGTGCATATTTGGATACACTTTTCATCAAACTTGAGGAATCCATGAACAAATTTTTTGTTTAAGTAGTACAAGTTAAGGTCAACTTTTTGGCATTAGGGATGACCTTTGTATCTGGGGTAAGATTGTGCCTCATTTTTTGGGGTAAGATTGTACCCCACTATTCGGGTCAAGGTCAACCTACCCCTAGAAAAGAAAAAGATTTCTAGGCTTACTCTGTCTTGACATTTCCAGTCTGAAACATGTTGTAGAATTTCCAAAAACTGAACATAGACATCAGAAATCATTATTTTCTAGATTCAAGGTTAGTATTTATCTTTTATCTATTTGAGGATTTAAAAAATACCCCTCATAATAGAAAGACTATTGAACTCTCTTTCTCCCTATTCTCCATCACATGATCCATTTCTACATTGATTACTCTCTTGTGCTTAATCAATTTGGATCATTCCTTTTGGAAATTAGGGTTAAGAAAGGAAAAACCCTTACTACTTATTTTATTTCTATTCAATAGATAAAATATTTCATTTCTACATTTAAGTAACTTGATGTATATATTGGTGGAATTCTATTCACTCTTGATATAATGGACACTAATGATATACAAGAAGGGAAGAAGAAAAACATCACTACAAAAATATAGCAAATATGATGAAAAAAAATTAAATAAGAGAGACTTCATTGGGAGAGGATACAAAGAAAATATTGATGAACTTGAAAATGAGATTGATGAGAATATTGATGGAATTCATACAATTGATACTGAGATCATTGCATTTAGACAACAAACGAGGAAGTGAAGAAACTAGAAGCTCTTGATGAAGACAAATGGGAGGAACAAGAGAAAATTGAACAAGCTCAAATAGAGGTTAAGATATCTTTCAATAATACTAAAACATTATTGGTGAGAAATTCTTTTGTTTCATCTGAGTTTTCATATTTGTATGCACCTATGGATTTATAAAGTATATAAGAAGAAGAGCTAATGAAAGTTTTCATTATGGCTCATGCCAAAGAAAAGGAAAAATATTTGAGCAAGATTAAGAAAGGAAACAAAATACTTTCTAGAGTGAATGATATGCTTGAAAAAGTAATGTTAAACTTTAAAGTTAGCCAAGGTATTTATGTTCCTGATCAGATAGAGTGAATTCTAAATAATTTGATGTTGATTTTGAATCATTAAAGAAGACAAAAAAAATGAAATGCTCATAAATAAATTTTTTCAAATAGATTTCACCATTTATATTCTTTAATTACAATTTTAAAAAAAAAAAAAAAATTTCTAGAACAAGTTAGCTAAAAGATTCGATTGAGGAAGGAAGAAAAGTACTTATATTGTGTGTAGATTTATTTTCTAAAGTCTCTAGTATTTCAATAAAATTATTGAATAAATTGAGGAGGAACTAAAATCTTTAAAATAAATTACTTTGATTCATGAAAGGGTTTTATTTCTGATCACATGGTTGAATTTGTGAAGATTAATAACCAAATTAGGCATCTAGAGGATGAAAGGAAGATAATTCTTGTAATGTTCATTGACTTAAGAAAGCTTATATTTCCTAAGTTATATGTTTTATAGAGGAGTTTTGGAGAAGAGGAGAGGCTAAGAAAATTTCCACCTCCATCCAATATAATTCAAGCTAAGGAATAAAATTAATCCATGTGTGGGAAGACTCATATTTTAGATAATCTGGGGAAGATTTGTGATGTTAATTTGGTTTCTTTAAAGCACATATTTCTAGATATCTTCATTTTTTTGTATGCTATTATTTCCTGTACATTTATGGAAAGTGTAGGATTTTGGAAGAAGTTTTTTCCCCCAAATTATCCATTGACGTCAAAAGGGAAGAGATGTGTGAAAAATGATATAGAAGGACATGTATAAAGTAGGGGGATTTCTTAATTGTGGAGAGTTTTAGGATGCTTGGAATTTTGGATGGATACTTAACCACTTTACCTAAGTGTTTCCATCAATTAAAAAGGAGCTATAGTTAGAAAAAGACACTTATTAATGCATGATAATTTTTCATTGATAGAAACTACATTCTTAACTCTTGGCCACAATTCATTTTTGTATAAATACTGAATTATTTCTTTTAATAAATATACTAAGTCTTATAAGGAGAGTAGTATACAATCAGATAGAGCATCTTGGTAATGTTTAAAATTAGAAAGCCAAATGATTTGATGATAGAAAATAAAAGTAGACATAATGTTATATCTAGTTTGATAATTGAAAGAATTGTTGTTACTAGATGAATCAAATAGTTTATGGTAAATATAAGTTTGATGTTATCTTAATAAGAATAGGAAAATTTCAATAAGATCATTAAGAAATTTTTATAATTTAGAATAAAGTTCCATTTGATGGGTGTTTAGTTAATAGAGACAACATTTTCATAGGAACATATAGTGTGATTTTTTTTATCAAGTTTTGGTAGGATGTTCAACATGGTCCACTATTTATCTTTTGGGCTAACAAAGTCATACTATTAAGATTATGATCATACATTTAAAATCAAGGTTTTAGAAGTGAAGTATATTTTGTATGATTCTTGATATGATGGGTAGATGTAAATGGAAAGACATGATACTTGACTAAAATGATGTTCTCTGATGTGGTATTGATACAAAGTTTTATTGGAACTATATTGGCATAATTTATTAACTAGTCAATTTGATCTTGGATTGTAATTCATTTATAAAATTTATATATGCCTTAATTTATTTTGGTTTTGTATTTGAGAAGTGATCTCTAGGTTGTAAGCTTAAATATAGGTGTATTCCATTTCTTTTCTACTTATAACTTTAACAAGAAAATTAGTACTGCACTAGTGAGATATTTTTGGTAATTGCCCCCACTAGGGTTTTTATCTTAACCCAATTTTTCAATAAAAAATCATGTTGTTATGATCTTTATACTATTTATCTTGTTTCATTTTAAATTTCTATTGTAAGTGGATTTAGTCTTTGGTTTTTTCATGAAGAATAGTAAGAATACTATTGCACTTATTCACCTCCTTCTTGGTTCTCCCTAATCCTATAAATTTGGTCATTAGTTAAGTCTCTATATTTTACTTTAAAGTTCCAAATACTAGAAACCTTTGGAGGGTTTTCTTTAACAGAGAAGCTTCCATGAGATTTAATGCCCATGTATTACTTATTTCAAATTTTGTGCCATTTACTATTAGATTCCTTGTATAATCTTGACACTGTTATGACTCCAAGAGCCCTAACCTAGGTTTTTAGATTTTTTTAGGTTGAATCTCCAAATTCTTTAGGGTGACATATCTTATCCTAGCTAATCAATGTTATTTTATTCTCATTTGAGTTGTCTTGCAAAAATAAATTATATATTTTCTATTCAAATTTTTTTCTTGTGTGAGGGAGAGGATAAACATTTCATAAATGAGCAAGGCTTCTAGAACTGATTTCAATGTATAGTATATTTACCTCCAAATTTAAGTCATTCCCTTTCCAACTATCTATTTTATTCTTCATTTCCTTCTTGAGTGGTTTCCATAGTCAATTTTTTCCTTATTATATTATCAAATTTTTTTGAACTCAATGAATAGTGTAATTACAAAATCTTGTATTTTATAAATAACCACTTTTTCTTAAAGTAGAAATAAAACAAAAAAAGGAAAAGGAAAAGAATAAGATAATGTCTAACATAATAGTTTAAAAATCATGCATTTTTTAATACATAAAACTAAATTCAAAAAAATGAGATACTCTACCACATTATTCCTATCTATAAATATCTAGTGTAGAAGTTGACTTGCTATTTAAAGAGATCCAAAAATTGCATGTTGGGCAACTCCAACTTTGGCAATAATTTTGGTGTTGGTTCCTAATGTGATTTGATTGGAATTCTTCTTAAAAATAGTGTCTAATACAAATCTTTAATCACTACCTTTAGAAAAGTAGATCCTGAATGACTTAGAACAATAATTTGTCAACCAATCTCTTTGCGTCTACTATATATGTCTCTCATATCATCTTATCTTCCTCTCACTAGTTGTGATTTCCTTTTTGGTTAAGATCTTTGAAAAATCAAAATGCTACATTATTTTCATAACTATAATTTCTAAATAAAAGTCAAATTATTTACTAAATTATTGGTGTAGTAGTACATTCCACATTTTTTTGGGGTGTTCTCCTCTACTGCTCTTTCCTGCACTACCAGCTATGATCTTTTATTTAGCACCAAAGATTCCTTTCCATATACAAAATATTAAGAACAAGCTTATATATACTCTTATATATAATATTGAAAGAGTAGTCCTTCTTGAGGTGCCTATTTTCATCAAATCCTTAGGATAGTTTTATTTTTAGTTAGGATTGATAAAAATAGGCACCTTGAGAAGGATTACTCTCAACTTATATATAGGCTAGTAGCAATCATGACACAATAGGAATTTTTTATATTTATATTTATATTTTGATAATGTTACTATTAAATTATTAATTAATTTTTTTGATTTGCATGTTTTGTTAAGGTTAGTGTAAAATTATTCTTCAAAATTTTATTTTTAATTCTATGTGTAGTGTTTAATTTACATAACTTTAACTTATTATTTTATGGATATTTCTATGAAATATGTTAGGGTTAGGAGTAGAGTTATGGAAAGTGTTACAATTAGAGTATTAGAAATATGATTCGGGTTAGAGTTATGGGTAATGTTATGATTACAATTATGGTCAAACAAAGGATAAGTAAAGGGTTAGGGATAGAATTAGGGTTAGGGTGAGGGTTAATCATTGAGTTAAATATAGATATAGAGATATGGTTAGGGATACACTTATGATAGGGTTATTGCTAGGATTATAATTAGTGTTATGGGTGGGTACAAGAAGTTGAGTCCCACTTTTGGCAAAATGTGGAAGTATTTTTCCTATTTTTTAAATTTCATGTCACTTGATTTACCCATTTGAGGTACTTCAAGATTGAATCTAAAAAGACTTCACTAATAGGAAATGTTGTGTCTAGAGTCTTGTCTTTAAATATGGAATTTTTTGGAATACCCACATGTTATAAATTACATTTTTGTAGGCATGTTCAAAAACCACTTTTTTAAAATACCTCTTTTAGGATCATACCACACATGTGTACGACCACCCTTTTTTGGAGGAAAAAAATGAATGTGTGATTCCTTTTTGGGAAAGGTACCTAGAACGCCAAATATTAATGAGAATATTTTTCCTTTTTTTTTATTGAATATATTTTTAATTAATTTTTATTTGACCAAAACTTGGATTTTGAAAACCTCTGGTGTATGACCATCACAATTTGATGAAAAATTATCCTTTTTTCAAATTGAAGTAAATTCTATGTAGATTGATGACAAACAATTTATTTTTTCAAAAAATGTAAAATAAAAAAGTTATTAAAATTGCAGTTAACCATACTATTTGAAGTTTAAGTACCACTTTGGCTTAATAAATATTGTACAAATAATAAAATAAATTATATCACTATAAAATTTAAATTTTTAGAATCTAGACAAAGAGTAAGATATTGGGTTTTTATTTCATCAAAAATTCCATTCGAAAAGTCCTCCAAAAAATTGTGGTAAAGTAGAAATTTCATGCTCCTATGTCTTAGCAAAAAAATTTCTTGCACAAGCATTAGCTTGGTCCTAGCAAGCTTGTCCCAAGCTAAAACTCACTGCAATATGTGGCTTGTGAAATTCAAATTTAAAGAAATGGGTGCACATTTTAAAATAGGTACCCATTTCCAAAAATGGGTAAAAATGATTTTTTAGGTGTCAAAATTAACTTTTCAATTTTTCCACAAACAAGTACCCATTTTGAAACATGTACCTATCTTGAAAATAATGGGAACCTATTTTTTGAATTTAGAATCAAACACTCAAGCATAAAAAAGGTACCCATTTTTAAAAAGTGGATACCTATTTCTAGTGACAATTATTTTTCCTCAAGGACTTCCATAATTTTTGTACTCAAATTCTTGTATTTAACCTTATGCTTAGGAGTAGACTTAGGGTTAGGATTTCAAATTCAGGATAAGTGAAGGGTTAGGAATATGATTAGGGCTAGGATAAGGAAGCACTAATTGGCATAGGGTTAGATTTAATGATTAGAAATTATTATTGAGGAAAGGGTTATATTTAATATTAGGGCTGGGGTTAGACTTAGACTTATGATTAGGAGTAGGGTTAGGGTTAAGATTAGAATAAGGGCCAAACATAGGATAAGTGAAGGGTTAGGAATATGATTAGGCCAATGACTTGAATTACTCATTGACTTATGGTTAAATATAGAGTTATGGTTATTGACATAATTATGATAAGGAAACTCTTATGATTATAGTTAGGGTTATGTTTAGCAGTATACTTAAGGTTAGGGTTTATGACTTAGGATAAGTGAAGGGTAAGGCATATGATTGTGGTTAGGATAACAACTAATAATTAAGTTAGGGTTACATTTAGAGTTACAGTTAGGTGCACACTTAAAAAATATAGATGTTTAGGATTATAATTAGGGTAATAGATAGGAGTAGAGTAAGGGTTAGGGTTTTAGGGTATATTTATTGTAATAGTTTAGAGTTTTATGTAAGACTTAGGAAAAGGATTAGGATTAAGGGTGATGTAATGGATAGAAGTATAACTATGGTTACAATTATAATTAAGGTTACATATAGGATTACATTTAGGGTTAGAGTTAGAGGTATAATTATAGTTAAAGTTATGATTATGCAAAAAGTTAAAGTAAGGGTTACAATAAGGTTTTGAGTTAGAGTTAGTGGAAAAGTTATGAAAAGGAAGGATTTAGAATTATGATTAGGGTTAGTGTAAGGATTAAATTTATGGTTAGGATTAGGGTTATGGTCAAGGTTAGAGTTAAAGTTAGATATACAATAAGGTTGTTATTACATAAGGGCATAGACCTCTATCACCCTTTTGTAAGGCTAAAAAAAGTATAATTGTTCACCTTCACTAACATAAAACTGGAATTATTATTAGAATTTGGAAATAAAGTAAACAAATAAAATGCGTAGAAATGGTTGAAGTTTATGATTATAATTATTTGGAATAAGAAATGATATATTTTCCTAATTTTTATAGACAATTTTTTAGTTGTTAGAAAATGCTGAAAATTAGGGGTTTAGTTCCCACCACAAACAATATAGAAATAAACTTATTTCTATTTGAACTTAGACTATGTTATAGATAACACATATAGCTAGAACAATAAAAAATAAATTTACTTTAGAGCTATATTTTCTCTTTTATAGTGATTCAAATTTTAACTCACTTGAAATCAATATTTTTCATCTCCCACCACATTTTTCAAAATAAATGTATTCTAACCAGAAGAAAAATTATGCATTCTGAAAGAGGACTCTCTCCTCTAGAACATCATATAATTTTTAAATTTCTAATATCATTTAATATTTTTTTCTTTCTCAAAATCAACATCTTTTTAGTGTTAAAATACATGCTTATAGAATTTTTTAATTACAATATACTATATCTAATAAAAAATGATAAAACCAATATGAGAATATTCTTGACTTTGAGCTCTATAAAATAGTGTTTTTATTTTACTAAAAAACTATCATTAAAAATAGTAAGAGTTATTGAAATAGAAATTTTCTAAAATAATATTATTTCTTTAGTAATTGGATACAAACTAGTATAAAACATGTATTTAATAGATATTTCCAATTGGAAAAGTGTGAGACCATATATAACTTAGCTAGAATGAATTTATCTAGATCATACATTTGAGAAAAAATGATTTTTGCATAGAAATACTCAAATTTGGTCATTCTGATAAGTCACCCTAAAAGGTGACACAACTTTGTACTTTTACCCTACTCTTATAGACTATTATGTTGCCAGTTAGTGTCAAAGTGTGCATAGTAATTGAGTCATCATAGTGCCCAATCTATGAAGGAGGAGATGGCAGAACACTAGAGTTATACACAACAGCAAGTTTGAACCAATTTATTATATATTGACCAAGCTGAAGCTTTACCCAATTCTAGTCAGAAGACACTAAGAAAGTCTACATTGAGTGTCAACATGAATGAACATTATATTTATTGAGTGACACGGAGATAACATCAAAGTTTGAATTTGTACATAATTTGATGTGACACGACTATATCGAGAAAGAAAAATATTTTACATGAATCAAGGTAAAGATTTGATAATATTTTCTTGAAGAATGAGAAGTGATAATTGATTATTTCAAGGTAGCACAAACTAATGAAAATAAAAATGAAAAGGAAGGAAGGAATGAATCATTCAAAAATTGTTGATCACAATCAGAGGACTCTTCTAGAAAGTTCAAAAACCCTAGTTTGGTCAAGTTGTGACATGAAAAAAAAATACTATAAAAGGAGTAGTTTGAAGTTGTTGTTGCTAATAGTATGGTTGAGGTTATTTTATGAAGTGAATATTTCTGAGTAAGGAATTGATGTAACAATATTGAACAAAGATTAGAGACCATAGTTAAGTTTATACCGCAAAAGAATTATAGATATATCATAGGAAGGTGATAATTATTGAGAAGAAGAGGGATCTAACAAAGAAAAGTAAGTTGATACTATAGGTCATTTGCTGCTACTTTCTAATCACTATAGTAGTTTTCTAAATCCTTGAAAAATGTGGACTTAATAGTCTTATATGTGAAATCTCTTAACTGAGTACACACTTGATGAGTGTTGTAAAATCCTTGTAAAAAGTAGATCCTTGGAGATCTCATTGTATACTCCTAATAGAGTAAGTCATCAGAAGTGAAAAAATATTATCACCCTAATCAAGAAACCTCTTACCACAATAGTGATATATTTGTGGGTACCATCCCCACCGTATTTTTCCCTCTAACCAAGGGTTTTTGCAATATAAAATGAATGTGTTATGTGTTATATTTTATGAGTTTATGTGTTGATTGTGAATTAGTTGTTTTACTTTTATTTGTAAGTAAACTACTATATGTTTAATGTTAACTAAGTAATAGAGGAATTAAAGAAAGTACTAAATTTATCAAAAAGAAATTTTTTAGAGGATATCAATTCACCCCCATCTCAGCATCCTATCTATCCTTCATTCCAATAATTGGCATCAGAGCTCTTGTTCTCTTGTTAAAGGTTTTACTTCTTGAGAGTAAAGATCAAAGTCATGGAGAAGTATAGATTGGATAGGACCAGTGAGAATCAAATATTGGAATTATAGATGACCATGAGTCAAATTAGTGAATTGAAGAAAAATGTGAAGCTATCTTTGAATAGGAGAGAGAAAATTTCTTAGCAAACCAATGAGGCAACCTACCAGGAGCAAGTCATTGAAGAATTGCTTGATAGAAATAATTCTAATGAAACTAACGTTGCCATTATTGATATACTTGAGAAGAATCATAGACTTATAGAGCAAGTGAAAGTACTAAATAAATAATTTGAAGCTGAATCTATAAAGTATCGAGTTAATGGGAAAAAAAAAAGCTAAAGATGACAAGAACATGATTGTAGAATATAAGAGATAGATTGCTGCAAGACTTGATGCAAAAGATAAAGATATCTCAAAATTGACACAGAATCACTTTCGCATGACATGACAACTACTCAGTGATAATCATGAAATTTGTAGGAAGATGGAGGAAATTATTGAATTAAGGATTGAAAATGAAAGACTGAAGAGTGAACTAAAATATAAGAAAGAATTGATTGAGATAATGAAGAGATCACAAGAAAGTGTTGAGTTATTGGATGAGAAACTCAAAGCACAAAGGTGATCGAGAGATATAACTGGCCTAGGTTATACCTATTATTCTACTACCAATAAATATGAATCATCAAAGAAATCAAAGAAAAGAAATGTGTAAACCAATCCAAAGCCAAAGAAACCAACTTGTTATCATTGTGGAAATCTTGGACACACAAATAATGTATGTGTACACACCTATTTATCTGATTACATCACTAAGTAATCTTATTTAGTCATCTTCTAGGATATTATTGATTAAAGATTTAGTATTTAATTAATTAATCATCATCCCATATTTAATTAATTATTTAACTAACTATAGTCTAAAGTAATAAAATCAAATGACAACCTAAAGACAAATTAACAATTAAATCCATATTCCTTTATTTAATTTTATCATATATCCCCTTTTATTAAATAAATCATTTAATAAATCAATTTCCAACCCCCTAACCATTCCTAAACCCTATTATTATCCAAATCCAACCCATTCACCCATGCTACACTCACTTACCTAGATAATTAACCTATCTTATTAATGCCAAGCCACTTGCCTCCTAATCCCCTCATAAGCTAAGGCTAATCCATTTTCTAAACATGTGCAAAACTTTAAACAAAGGTTAAGACTTCCTAACCCAAGCCAAAGTCAAAGTCCTATCCCATCCTTCCTACCTTCCTATCCAAGGACTTTAAAGCTCTTACATCCCCAAATGGATTTTGCATCCCTCTTCCACACTCCTTCTCCCTCATAACTCCCTTTGACCCTTCATTTTGACCCTCTTCCCCCATCCAATCTGCTATGGATTTGAAGAAGTTCAATCCATGTGCTACATCTTCCTTGCATCCTAGCCCTCCCTCATCTTTTTTCCATTCTTGCATCCTAGCCATCCATCTCACCACCCCTTAGATTATAAATTGGACTCTTCCCCTCTCACAATATAAAATTTCTCATGCTAATGCTATAATGCTATTTTGAGAGCCTAAAAACTACAAAAATACCATCTATAATGGTAGAATCTCTCCATGCTCTCATTTTTAAAACCATTCACTCACCCTCATGATCAAATATAACCCATCACTTGAAGGTTAAAGCACTCTTAAGCACACATCCACCATTTTTTGGAAACATCAAAGTATCAAGGTCACACTTGGGGAGCTTATCATACTTGGTTTGCATTCCTCAACAATATTTCCTTCATCCTCTCATACATATTATTTTTTTATTTAGTTTTGTGAATGTTAGACTAACTTTAATGTTCTTTGCATACTAGGATTTCATAGCAAATAGTCTGTAGAAGCAAAAATGGTAAGAGAAATGTTAGTCCCAAGTTTGATGGTTATAGTTATCACTGTAATAAGTATGGACATCAATAATTTGAGTGTAGATCTATGTTTATCCAATCATCTAAGAAGTATGAATTTAATGGTTACTACTATACATTCAAAAAGTTTGGACACAAGTGTTAAGATTACAGATCAAAGCTGAACTCTTATTGAAAAATGAGGAAGAAGGGTAATGCTATTAATTAAGATTAAAGTATATTGTATTCATGTATTGCATGTGGAAAGTGGGGACATATTTATGCAAATTATATGAGATTACACTTTGAAGGAAGATATGGAAATGGAAGGAATCCTAGAATGGTATTCTATCTTTGTCACAAGGTCATTAATCTAAGAAGGAACTATAGAAATTGATTTTCAACATCCAATGATGAAAATTCTAAAGGTAAAGGAAAAGTGGGAATAGATGAAATTCATGAAAAAATGAACAAGAAGTTAGTAAGGAAAAAGAAATAAAATGAGACATCGAGTACAACAAATGGGGAAACCTCATATTGATGGATTAGGTGAAACCTCCACCTCTAAATAAATTACATAAGGAGATAAGGAACTGTAATATCATTGAAAAATCCTATGATGCACAAGGACATTACATGAGGTTAAGAAATCTTACAATTAGATAGTACTATTGAGTGTGTTAGTAACTAAGTTCTACCAGTGGTGATTGAGCAAGTAATAATAAAGGTGTGATGATGTCTTACCTTAGTTTAAATCGGGTTTACTAAGTCACTTGAGTGATGATGAAAGAATGAGGTGACTAAGCTACTAAAGGTAGTTGAGCACATTATATATAATAGAAAATGGAATATGATGCATTTTATGTTCCCTAATTGTCAAAAAAGGTAACTCTATTGTGTATATGTTGGGTTTTTCTTTTTATTATTTCACCCTGCATTTAAAGAGAAAAAGAGAGAGTTTGACCTATTTGTTCCAAGAATCATTTGTAGAAGATTTGTAGTGTGAATTTTTGAGTGAATTCATGCACCAAGAAGGTTATAGATAACTAAGTGAGAAAGTCAAGTTCTTGTCAAAACCCTACTCAGTGAATATGACTTCCAACTCCACATGTGTGAAAAGACAAACTAATTCAAAGGTAAACCCTACTAGGATAATTTAAAATGATGTACATGAAGATATGAAGTATACATTGTATCTAGAAATTATTGTGCAAATAGACAAGGTAGGTGCCCTATATACTATACCACCTAGGCTTTTACTTGTAAATGATGTACAATCATTTTATCATTACAAAATTGGGGAAGTCTGAGACCTTGAATTACATGAGGTTTATGATAAGATGTATGTCAATGAAAAATTTAAAGATGAGTTCAAGCACTTGGAATCAACTCGACTTGTTCATGCCCTACATTTTCCAAAACAATTCAACACAAGTTGGATTAGGGCTATGTTGAGCAGAGTGCATGATATGCTCATGTGGCTAGATGAACCTATCAAGATAATCAAGGATGTTATTCATATGGTTATGAGATACCCTATAACTAACAAGGTTAAAACCATCAAGACAAATCCCAATAATAAAATTGAGGGGAAAAAAAGGCCCAATGGGATAATAGAGGAATAAAAGTGGACTTTTAGAGATTAAATTTGGTGTGTATGTGGTGGCATACAAAATATCTCAATATAGTAGGCATAATAGTGTTCAATGCATGGCAATTGATTTAGGTTATAAGATTATTAAGAAAGGTCACAAGTATGATACCACTGAGTTTCCAAGACAAATACATGCAAGTTTGGATCATTGTTGGTATGTATTTTGTTTTATTTGCAAAATTGTTTTCCTGGTGTCAGTGAAGTAAATTGGAAAACTAATACTCTATTCATCTACCAAATCAATGAGTATATTCAAACACTAGGTAAAAATTTTGAGAGTGTTATGAATGAGTATTTTGAGAATGTCAAGGAGAGGATGAACCAAAGATATAGGATATCCCAAACCCTAGTGGACAAGTAACATGATGATATTTTTTCTTAGCTGATATAAACAACACTGCTATAAAAGTAGTTAAACCTAGAATTGCATGGTCGGAACCAATGGACTATGAATTCAATATTGATCAAGCCACTAAGGTGATTGAAGCTTTGATTAATGAACATGTTAACCTTGGAGAACCTAAGTTTGGGACATATGAAATAGCCAAAAATAAAATTACTATGAATCTTATTATACCAAAAATGGAAACAAAAAAAGAAGAAAATAATGAACAAGTTGGAAACTGCATTTGGTGAAGGAGATGAAAATAGACCACTAATGATCACCAAAGGCAAAGGTGAAGATGAAGCTGAAAAAGAGGGAAAAAGAAAGGTTGTCACTATTGTTGAGCCACAGTCATCAAAAGGTAAGAAAAGGCCTACTACAACCACCTCTTCAATTCCCAAGGCCACGAGGTCCAAATAACACAAGAACCTACTCCATTAAAGAAGGATGTTGTTAAAATGACAAAGCCTACACCAACACAAGTGAAAACATATCAAAAGAGAAAGTAGATTATCAAGTCATCTAACAAAGAGGCCAAGACATCTACCAAAAGGAGAAGAAATCTCATAGTGAAAGATGATGATGATGATAGTGAGAAAATATAGTTAGATGAACAAGAAATATCTAAAGCTCCAATTCCTACAAGATTAGAAACCATAAAAGAGATGACCAAGAACATAAAGAATGGTAAAGGATTTAGTGACTTCAAATATTATAAATATGAATTAATGAGTGAAGAGGACAAGAGAAAGGTTGAAGAATCACTAATAGACATGATGAAAAGAGTTAAGTTTTCACCCTTGGATATTGGAAATAAGATCCCAAATGATTTATATCCAAATATTGATAGTAGGTGGAAATATTCTCTAGGAACTGAAAAAGAAATGGGGAGAAAATCACTTGCTAACATAATGCCAGATTTTGGTTTAGAAGACATATATGAAGCTCTCGAGAAGCATAAGAACATATTTGTATGAAATCATAGAGATCTTTATGTTTTTTTTGGACAATTACATTTACTAGAAGAAGGTTGAGAGATGATATGGAAACAAGTTTATAAAATTAAGGATCCTACTGAAATTATTGATGTTGATGACATTGCAATGAAATAGACTATTGAACTTGATAATAAATAATATAGATATTATAGATTATATTCATGAAATGGTTTATAATATATTTTTTGAATGAAACATGATGTTACAATTGAAGATATTCCAGAGGAGGACCCAGCTAAGCAATTGAAGAAGGATGAAGATATCACAATAAATACAAAGTTGGAAACAAAGGGAACATAACTTAATGAGCTATCACATGACCACATACCTAGGTTTGATCTAGCTATACAAAAAATTAAAGAGTTACCCAAGCCTAATGAGAAAAATTAAAATGAAATTCCTATAGGCTTCTTACATATGCTAGAAGGAACCATTGTGAGTACAAGTGAAAAACAAACTGAAGGAAAAACTGAGCAATAGGCTTAACCAACTTAAGGGGGACAAGGAGATGAAAGTAATAGAGATAAGAAAACTAATGGTGAACATGCTTAGACTGGAGGAGACTCCATGTAGCATATTGCAAATATTTATGCTACATGTGATATATCACTAGCCCATGGACCTGTGAGTGGGAGAAAAATTAGACATGGTTAACTATTTCTAGCACATGAATAAAACACTAGAGGATTTGCATTTCTTAGTCGATTATCAAGATTTTTTATTGATCTCATGATTTTAAAAATATTATTTTTGAAGCTCCCTAAAGTCAAAGTGTAGGAGATACTGAATGAAGAGACCAAGGACAATGA
This sequence comes from Cupressus sempervirens, assembly GCA_028749045.1. Taxonomy (NCBI): domain Eukaryota; kingdom Viridiplantae; phylum Streptophyta; class Pinopsida; order Cupressales; family Cupressaceae; genus Cupressus; species Cupressus sempervirens. Next base: position 123,677,515 of record CM053785.1, on the reverse strand, counting down.
AGAAAATGATACATCATCGAGCATGGTACTTGTACCATTTGTACCATAGATATCTTCCAATGAACCATTCAAGTAGGAGGTTGAATAAAAAGCATAATCAATGACCATATTTCTAAATTTGGAAATCCAAGTTCCATTGCTACAAAATATTTCACCAAGCACTAGCAAAGGAAAGAAGCTCAAGAGGAATGAGTCCCATGCATTCCTTTCCAACCCAGTCACCCTAGAAGAGAAAATAATTATACCAAGGTGGGATCCTAGTAATTTGGATAATGATCAAATAGAAATTTATTTAGATCTATGTGAAAGGAAGAAGGGGAAAACAAGATTGAGGAGAAAACATATTAAAAAATAGGTACTTCATGATGTGAAGGATATACTTCTTGAAGTTGCACCAGATATAGTTTTGAATGAGAAAGCACCCATAATGGATCAACTAGGTCATATTATTGACACAATAAATGATCCATAAATTTAGACATGATCATTATTATTGGAAAGGAATTAAAAAAATTGAAAGAAAAGTCTTGGAGAAAGTCTCCATTGATATAGCAATTAAGAAAGTATCAATGTCTACTTCTATTACTAAGTTGGAGAGGCTAGAATAAAATGTTACATTATTCTTTCAAAAGTTGTGTGACATATCATTTCTCACAAGTGGAATAAAGACAAAATTTTAGAAGCTAAATTATGATATGAAGGCTAGCTCAAAATAATTAGAGAATAACTCAAGTACATCCTCCATGCACTACTCCCAAGTAAGGTATTTATCAAGTTTATAGCATGAGTGTTTGGAGGAAGAAAGAAACATAAAAACCAAGATAAATAAAATTTAAGGTTTACTATTACCGCATCTTGAGGTGATACAAAGACATCTAATGATTACAAGAGAACAAGTCGTGGCCCTAATTTTATCAATAAAAGATCAAATGACAGATCTGCTAGCCAAACTATTGATTGAAGTGCAGACAATAAATTTGATCAAAACCAATTGGGACAACACAATGAAAATTTTGAAGATGCACCATAAAGACTTTCTTGATCATTATGGATTGCACCCCCAGTAAATCTTCATGTATTATTTTATTTTGACATAAGCATCAAAAAAATAGGGATAGTATAATATGTAATGGAGAATAATGCGATATATATTTTTTGTATCTGTATATGTTTTTTTGTATTGTGTAAGTATTCATGAGATGTAAGGAGTTGATGTAGTACAAAAAAAATCACTTTTGCAAAAGATTTTGTAAAAAATAAAAGCTATATCAAGAGGAAGTATATGTTTATGGGGAGAGTTTTTTATAAAGGTCAAGTTATCTATGTTTACATATTTTTTTTGACACTAATGTCAAAGGGAGAGAATGTTACTCCTATGGAGTATTATGCTTCCAGCTAGTGTCAAAGTGTGCATCATAACTGATTCATCATAGTGTTGAGATATGAAAGAGGATATGGAAGAAGGACACAATTATACTTGAGCTCAAGTTCAAAGTAAGTTATTATAAATCTACCTATTGGAAATCTGATTGAAAAGATCATTGTGAGAAGAAGATTGATTGAAAGAGGGAGATTATTGTTAAAAGAATTTTTTCAATCATTGTTTTGTCATTGATGTCAAACTTTCTATTTTTAGGAATGAAATTTTCTTATAAGATCCAAGAACTATCAATTAGTTTATTGATGAAGAGGATTTGATCAACAAGATGTAACAAAAGCACCTAAGCGAAAGGTTGAGTTATGATTTTGTAATGAAGTGCAAGGATCAATTAAGAAAATGGTTAAATGATTTATTAGTAACATACTTGAAGATATAGAGGCTAGCCACACTTAGAAACATTGGAGGAATAAGTTGTAATAAGGTTGACTACAAAGCTTAAACTAAGTTCATTAGTGGGTGCCAAGAAAGCTAGTTTAAGCCAAGCAAATTTTTAGTCGGAGCTGAGTAAATGTAAAATCTAGTGGATGTCAAGTGAAGTTTAGGTGTTAAGTGAACTTCAAGTGCCAAGTGATATAGAAGGAGCCAAATAAATAGATAATCTTAGTAGGTGCCAAGTAAATTTCAGGTGCCAAGAATTAGTAAAACACAGTTGATGTCGAGTAACACAGTATGTGCCTAGCATCATAATTTCAATAGTGTCGAGCTACTGCATTATTTTAAAATTCAAAGATTCACCAAATCTGAGCCGACAAAGTTCTTACCTTGAATTTTGTGAACTAGTTAAAGGATAAGGATGATGAGTTGGTGGCACAAAATTCTATGTAAACCATTTTCGAGTGAATTCAAGAGGATTCTTCATGATGTTTCTAGAAGAAACAAAATATGGGTTAGATTCAATGAATCCTACCTACTCCATATGAATTGAAATTTAAGGAGGGAAGAATTGAATAGGAAAAGAAACTCCAAGATTTCTATTTAAGAAGTCACAGACCAAGAAGCAAGAGATGTTGGAGTGCCAAATTGCAAAGTGGTTAGAAGGGTGTCAAGGAGAAGACATATAAAAGAAGGAAGAATAGAGTACAAAGACTCTTCTTTGACAAGTGGTTAGAAGGAAAGAGATGATTGCATTGGTACATTGAGCATGGAGACTTAAGGAGACAAAGCTTGAAAGGAGGGAAAGCTATCAAGAGTTGTAGAGAGTGAAAGCCAGGCAATGTTATGAGCTGAGAAGTGATCTGAGATCTACAAGTTGAGTTGTAAGTTGTAATCAGGGTGGCATTCCAAGTGAATATTCTAAAGTCCTCTAGCTAGGCCCACTTTTAATAGGGTGTTTAAATCCTTTAACCAGGTCACATTTAATAGTGTGGTGTAGCCTTTAATAGGCCAGACCTTTCACAGAGCATCACTTTAGAAGAGTGAGAATTGAGTAGCATGTTACTCGTGGTTTTTCTCAAATTGGGTTTCCATGTAAATCATTGTGTTATGTGTTGATATTTTTATGTGTTATGCTTGCATGTTGATTTATAATAACTTGTTGAATAGGAAAGTTAAAGCTTGGATGAATGCATAGTTTGATGGGCACACTTTACTTGCTAAAAAGTTTGAATTGGACATTTGGACCTTGAATAACTGATTCAACGCCCCCCCCCCTCTCAATTATTCTAAATTATTTCTAACAATTGGTATTAGAGTCATCTGCTGATTTAGTTTCAAGGTACTAGAAGAAAGAAGATCAAGATGTCCAAGAGAGAAGTTTCCAAGCTCAACAAAGACAACTTTTTTGCATGGCAAAGCCTAATGAAATTGCACCTTGGATCAATAGGTGATTATGCAAAAACCTCAATTTGAATAGAACATGTAGACCCAGCTGGACTCCTTACTGTAGATTATTTGAGCAAAAGGAAGGAGCACAATCAAGAAATGTTGGAGATTATCTCTGCACTCATCTATGTTGAATTTGATGACATCAGGGATGTGACACTACATTCAAAATGTGAAAAGGCCTATTAGATATCAATGGAAGAGATTAGAATGTTCAAAGAGCAAAGAGAGAAAGCCTTAGATGAAAGCTTGATGACATGAAAATGGAGGAAGGAGAAAATACTACTCAATATGGCTCTAGAATGAAAGAAGTGGTAAGTGCAATAAGAAGTTTGGGTGGTCAATTGGAAGAAGAGACTGTCAATAGTAAATACTTAAGGACCCTGCTCCCCATCTATGCTATTAGAGTTTCAACCATCCAAGAGATAAAGTGTGTACAAAGAAACACACTAACCTTTGAAGGAATTGTGGGAAGACTTATTGCATTTGAATTGTCCAACTTTGATAACTATAGACTTGAGAACCTTGAATTTCCTTTCAAGGCCAAATTTACATTGAAAGACACTAAGGATGTGACATCAAGAAAGAAGAGTAGAAAGGGAAAACATGCATCTAGTGATAGCAGCATAGATGAGGAAGATGTAGAACAATTAGAAGCACTACTAGCTAGGAGATTCCATAGAGGCAAAGGTAAATTCAAAGGTAAGATACCTATCATTTATTTTAATTGCAACGAAGTAGGTCAGATTGCTAAAAGGTGTACATAGAAGAACTACAAAGAAGGAAATAAGTACAAGAACAAAAGAGAAGATGATAGCAGAGGTTACAAGGACAAAGGCAAAAGATGCTACATTGTTGAAGAAGATTCTAATGAGAATGATGATGAAGTAGTATATGTAGCTATGAAGGATGAATCAAATGAAGATGAAGCAACAAAATTGGTAACCTATGTGAACAAGAATGATAAGTGGATCGTAGATAGTGGATGCTTACATCACATGACAAGAGACAAAAGTAAGTTCATTACCTTTACTCAATATGATGGAAATAGTGTTAGATTTGGTAATGATGATCCATGTCATATCAAAGGAAAAGGCTCAATTAAACTTACAGACAAAATATCATGTGATAATGCATATTATGTTGAATGAATGAACTACAATCTGTTGGGTGTATCACAGTTAGGCAATGTAGTTTGCAAAGCAAAATTTGGAAACAAAACTGCCAAAATCTATGACACTGATGGAAATCTGATAGGAAAAGGTGAAAAAACTAGAAGTAACTTTTTTAACCTAGATATGGAGGATACAACTTGTCTTGTTGTTAGACTTGATGATGTGTGGTTGTAGCATAAAAGATTGTGTCATGTTAACTTTGACAATCTGATTAGCATCAACAAGAAGAAGAAAGTCAAAGGTTTTCTTAAACTAAAGAAGCCTGAAAACACAATGTGCAAAGAATGTCAACTAGTGAAGATTACTAAATCTAGTTTCAAAAGAAAATAATATACTTTTAAAGAAGTACTAGAGCTAGTCCATACAAACTTATGTGGTCCAATAGAAGTGCAAAGCTACCTAGGAGATAGATACATAATGTTATTTGTAGATGACTATTCAAGGATGATGACTACCATGTTTTTGAAGCAAAAATCTAATACATTTTAAATGTTTGAGTGGTATTTGGCTAGAGTTGAGAAGGAAACAAGAAAGAGTCTAAAGTGCCTAAGATCAGACAAAGCAGGTGAGTTTACATCAAAATAATTTGAGATATTCTACAATGACAAAGGTATCAAAAGGTAAACATTAGCACCAAGAACTCTACCACATAATGGTATTATAAAAATAAGGAATAGATTAGTAATAGACTATGCAATAACCTTGATGATGGAGAAAAATGTTTCTCTAAAGTATTGGAGAGAAGTTGTAAGTACTATTGTTTACACCCTGAATAGAGTCGAAGTCAAGAAAGGTACAAATGCAACACCTTTTGAATTGTGGTATGCTCACTCATCTAATGTAAAACATTTCAAAGTCTTTGGTTGTAAATGCTATATTCTTAAAGACACTAGAAATGGAAAGTTTGATGCAAAGAGTGATTAAGGGATATTCCTTGGATACTCCACTAGAAGCAAAGCATATAAGTGTTTGAATAATAACACTAACAAGATAGTGGAAAGTAACAATGTAAATTTTGATGAGCATACAAAAGTCCAAGTTGATGAATCTAGGAAACCAAAAGATTATTGATCTTTTGTATACTTCTATGAAGGAATGACTATTGAAGACAATGTTGCCAATCAAGTTGGAAATCAGCAACAAATCTCAATATTAGCTGAGTCACAACTAGTGAATGTTGAGCTGTATTCAAAAGATGAGTTGCAGAATGAAGAAAATGCACATTCTAACTCTGAAAATAGTATACATGAAAGAGTTGATGAAGTACTAGGTGAAGAAGATAAAAATTACTCTGAAGTTGAAGGATCAAACATGGAAAGAAGGATAGAACCAAGGTTGGCTAAGTATGTGAGGAGACATCACCCTGTAGAACAAATCATTGGTGACAAGGATGCTAGATCAATGACAAGTAATAGAGTAAGGAATGAATCATGTCTGATGAGCAATGTTGAGCTTAAAATAGTAAAAGATGCATTACAAGATGATGACTGGTATAAAGATATGGAAGAGGAGATAGATCAAATTAAGAAGGATATTATAATATAACAGAGAGAAATATCAGATATATCATAAGAAGGCCATAATCATTAAGTAGAAGAGGCATTTAATCAAGAAAAGTGAGTTTCTATAATAGGTCATTTGGTGTTACTTTCTAATCACTATAGTAGTTTTCTAAATCCTTGAAAAAATGTTGACTTAACAATCTTATATATAAATCTCTTAATTGAGTACACACTTGATGAGTATTGTAAAATCCTTTTAAAAGATAGGTCCTTGCAAATATCATTATATATTCCTAACCAAGTAAGTCATAAGAAGTGACAAAATATTGTAGCCCTAATCAAGCAATCTCTTACTACAATAGTGATGGATTTGTATGTATCATCCCCACCACAGTTTTACCTTGGACCAAGGGTTTTTGTGATATCAAATGATTGTGTTATTTTTGTATTTTCTGAGTTTATGTGTTGATGGTGACCTAGTTGTTTTACTTTCATTTGTAAGCAAATTGTTATATTTTAATGTTAACTGAGTAACAAAGGAATCAAAGAAAGTACTAAATTTGTCAAAAGGAAAAGTTTTAGAGGATACTAATTTACCCCCCTCTCTTAATATCTCATCTATCCTATATTCCAACAAAGGTAACTCTTAAGTTGATAGTTATATTTAATATTTATGGTTATTATTTAGCCTAGGGTTAGAATTAGGGTTACAAGTAGATTTATATTTATTGTTAGCATTAGCAATATGATTAGGGTTAGATTTAGGCTTATAATAATGATTAATGTTATGATTATGAATAGGGTTATGGATATTGTTAGAGTTAGGTTTATAAATAGGGTAAGAATTAGGGTTACATTTACAAGTTAGGGGTACACTTATGATAAGTTGAATGTGTGGTCTGTGATTTTTCTAGCCTCATATATTCTAAGATGATAGAGTAATCTTTATTAGAAGTTATGTTTTTTATTTGGTTATATTTGATTTTTTAGGATTGTGTTATTTTCATGGTTAAGTTTAATTATATTTTTAAGGAAAAGGTTATGGTTAGAGGTATTTCTACTATTATGATCAAGTTTAGCTTGATATTGTTACACTTAGTGTTAGCATTAGGGTTAATAAAGATTACTAAGGATAATGCTCCTATTAAAATTATGCTTAGTGGTATTTTATAGTTATGCTTAGTCTTAGGGTAACTATTATGTTATATGTTTTAATTTGTGTTTGAGTTTCATTTTAGAATTATATTCACATTTATTTTATTAATACACCTAGTGCTACAATTGGGGTGAGTTGATTTAAAATACAAATAGTATTCAAATTTAAGTTAAGATGAATTATAAGATTGCAATAACTTGTTGGATGTTTTTACATTAAGTATTAATATTTGTTAAGGATGTGGTGTAGGTAATAGAGTGAGGGATTAAATTAGGATTGGTACTTGATCAAAATTTATTTTATTCAACTTATCAACTTGCTTCAATAATTCCTTCTACATTTTAACTCATCTGTCTTCTTCATTTCATATAATGATCAAACATTACATTATCTTATCAAATACCAATGAAGTCTTATTGGGATGATAAGATATTGAGGGGGGGTGAATCAAAATCTATAAAAAAATTCACTACTTGGAACATATAGCAAATCAAATGTATTCACCTCTAATCCATCCCATTTCTTAGATCATGAATCATATAACCATAAATTTTAATGGATCTAAGTGCATATCACATCCATAAACATGGAATTAAAAGTAAACAAATAAAACATAAGATTTGGTTACCAAGAAACCCTCCAAGGTGAAGGTAAAATTGGGGTGGGGATGACACCCACAAATTTTCATTACTACAACAATAGAGTGCATTTATTAAGTCTACAATGTTTGATCACTTTTGGTGATCGACCTTGTGAGGGGTAAGCCCTATTAGGATCTTACAAGAGTTATTTAGTCTAGCTTCATTAAAGGATTTAAAAATCACAACTAAGTAAGAACTTTGTTAGGAGATTTGAAAAGGCTAGTTAAAACCACCCTATTAAGAGATTTACCATAATTTACTTGTAAAAATGTCTTAGTACCTGATCCTTTAGTTAGCACTCTGTTTCTAGGTTACACATGTTCTATTTCCTTATCTAATATACACTATTATTCTCTTCATTACTAGGTTGCTCATTTCTAATCTCTGCTTCTAACTTATAAAACATAACCTTCCTTCTCTCAAAAACTTGTCTCTTTACTCTCTCCTAATGATTTTCACACACACACAAACATCATCATACTATAGATTTAGGGCTTGAACCCTTATTAAATAAATAACTAGAGAAGGTTCTAGATCATGATCAATGATCTACAGCTCTCCATTTTGCTACTTAAATCTTCCAATTTTTTTATTGGTTACTCTGTCTTCCTAGGGATTATTATCCTTTAACAAAATGTGTAATTACCTTCTTAGTTGTCTTTACAATCCAATAATCAAGTGTAGAAGTTGGCCATAATGTTTACATAAGTTTTTGTGCCATCACAAACACATATGTCAAAACTAGTTTACTTGTCACTTGACTACCACAACACTTGGTTGTACAACTGATATTTATGCTATCTCTCAACTTCTATATACTCAACATAAACTGACTATTCTTTTCTTGACATATTCTATCTTTACTTGACATTAACTATCACACAATCCATACTAGGGTTCTTGACAACCTAAGACTTTCTCTTCTTGCACTGAAATATAAACAATTTCATAATCATTCAACCTTCATTGGGTGGCTCGATCACATTGATGACCAACCAACTTTGCCTAGGAAATGACTAAGTGTTTGGCATTGATATTCAATACAACATGGAAATCAAGAATCAAGTGCCCATTGTAATTCTAACACAATTACTCCACTTTACTCAATAAATTTACTAGTTAATCTAGTTAACCCTCTTTTCAAATCCTCTTCATCAATTAAAATTATATGGAACTGTACACGATTAGCAAATGTATAACTAGTAAGTTTTTTTCACCAATGACAATATAAAAATTATTCCAAGTGTAGTTTCCAATAGGTACATTATCTGAAATGATCTCCTTGTACTTCATGAGTAACTTATCAACCACTTTAGGAACTTGATCTTCTATTCTCCCACTCAATTTGTTAGGAATTATAGAAAACCATAAATTCTTCTTCTTTATATCCTTAAAAAAAATATCTACCTTTCATAAAATAAACTTTTAGAGATGTATATATATTGCCTATAGGTCCTTCAATCAAAAGCTACAATATTTTTTGCTTTATGTTGACAACAATTATTCTCCCTCTTCAATAGTAAATTGATAACACATTCTCCCTCTTTGATAAAAATGCCAAAGACACCATCCTCAATATCCATTCTCCACATTGGTTTCTATAAAAACTAATCTTTAAAATTATCTCTTCCTTTAATCATCTTTGTCCATGACTACTTGTAGCCTCATCAACTCATACTTCTATCCTCCTTTTTCACAACTTTAGTGGTGTCGGGGCATCTAGTCAAAACACTCATTCTGGTTTCTAGTTGGATTGGATATTTGAAATGTACTAAATCTAGCCAAGTTAGGGGTGTGAGTGAGTTTTGACCATTTCAAGGTCATCTCTTTGTTTTTAGTTGTTCCTAGGTGAGGTTTCCTCCTAAAAGATTTTGGTTTGTTTATGAGTGTAGATTGTGTTAGAGGGCATAGGTCTAGAACCATAAAAGTATGAGGAAGGTATGACTTGTGAACCATCTTTTACTCCTTGATTTTTATATCCTATTTCATGGTTTGGAGCTCGTAACATCTCATCTAGAGCAAGAAAGGGAGAATATGTCAAAAGGATGTTAATGGTGCAACAAATGTGCAAAAGTTGTCAAGAGGGAAAAAATGGCATAAATCATAAAATTGATGTCTTAGAGGCTAAATCATGCCTAAAAATCATTAAAATGGATCAAATTAGATACATTTAGAAGTTCCCAAGGGAAGAAATGAAAATTTTCTCAAAGATGTAAAAAGTTTCCAAAGTTGTACAATTTTTCAAAAAGTTGCTTGACAACTTTTTGGTAGAAAAGTTGGAAAATGCAAGAAAGAGGTTGATGGTTACTCCAAGTTCTTGAAATATCTTTAAGAACTTATAAAACCATGAAATAAACACATGCCAAGGGTTGGGTGTTGTAGTTAGCAATTTTGTGCAATTGGTTTCATGATTTCGAATTTAGTTCTAATAGTTTTTAGATTTTTTGATTGCCTATATGGAAGAATGGGTTGAATAATTCAATCTAGTGTTGGATCTTTGTTTTTCATATAATTTCAATAATTTTCTATTTAGGTTACAAGTTTTTAGGTGTTCATTTGAATATGTTTTAAAGTTCATTTGTGGATACCCTGTGTACCGGTCCAGTTTTGGCTCTCTAAGCATTAATGGCTCCCCCATGAGTTCCTACCATGAGTTCTTTATTTAGGGGACATGGGAGTAGAACTAGTGTACATAAGATTTGGGGCCCTGGAAACTATGGTAAGCATTTTAAATGTAATACCATGGAAAAATTTTTGATACCTGGTTAGGTGATCACAATAGACAAAGGAAGGATTTGGGGTTTGAATGTGAGGAACACTTCAAAATAGGTGTTGTAGAATGAGGAGGGGTGAGTAATATCAATATATGCCAAAGAAGAAGGCTTCATAAAAAGTATTGATAAGGGAATGATCAGATCATGTTGTTCATATTAAGTAACCCTTAATTATAGGCTTAAAAGTTGGTTCCTGGTGTACGAAAAGTTTGGAAACCTGAGGCCCTCTAAGTTTGTTTCCACCTCATTCAAAGAAAATTAATGTTAAATCCAAAAAAATTAAGTTGGAGGGCTAATCCTAGTAGCCCTTTTTGTGGCAGTTTTGGACTAGGAGTAAAGAACTTTATGATATCTTATGAAATTGATGTACAAAAGTCTAAGGGAAGTATGAAATTACTTGTAAGAGCCCTCACTCCAAAAGGTTGAGAAGAATTTACAAGAAAGACAAAGGAAGGAAGCAAACAAGTTAGCTTGAAGAGATAATTGGAGAAAGAAGGAACTGAACCATTGGTGTAACTAGGTAGTAAGTAGTTAGATGATAAGGTAGAGATCCTCTAAAGGAAAGGGAATAAAAGGAACCCTAAATGGATAAGAGAAAGCTTGTGAAATTCCTTGAGGAAGTAAGGACTAAAGAAGAGAACTAACCTATCATTACATCATCTTGGTATTAGAGCAAGAAGATTGGGGTTGTGGGTAGATGTGTCAGCTTGCAGATTAAGTCAAAGAATCAAATATGGTGACCAATGCAGATTTGGAAAAAGAGATGGGTGAGCAGGAGGAGAGGAATAGAATCCTTGAAGAAGCCTTGGAAGAAATGAAGACTAAATTGGACGAATTAGTTAAGGCAGCAAAGAAGAAATGCCAAAAAGGTGAAAGTAGCAGTAAGGGTAAAGAAACTATACAGGAGGAAGATCTAATTCATGAACCATACCCTCCTATAAATGAAGAGTAATTCCTTAAATCCATGAAGGAATTAGGTGGAAAGGACCTAGAAGGAGTTCCTTTGTTCAATGGAAAGATGGATCTTGAATTGGTCATGGAGTGGATTAAAGGAATGGAGAATCACTTTGAATGTGAAGGTGTGAGTGAAGCACAAAGAGTCAAAGTAGCCAAGTATAGGCTAAGGGGATCATTCCTAACATGTTGGAAGTACCTCCAAGAAGAGAGGGAAAAAAAGTGGGAAAGAAGCCCATTGTAAATCGAAAAGCCATGGTAATAAAGGTGAAGGAACAATACTTACTGGAAGTCTATGAGGTTCAATTACACAAGAAGAGGCAAGTTTTGAAACATAAGGACATGGATGTAGAAAATTACACTGAAGAACTTTAGAAGTTTTGTTTAAGGTCAAGAGTGCAAGAAGATAAACCTATTAAAGTGGCCAGGTATCTAGGAGGCTTGAAATGGTTAGGTATTTATGGACTCATATGACATTCCATAAATACTTCCAACTTGATTTGAAAGTGGAAAAGAAGAATAAAAAGAACATAGACTCAAACTTTAGGGGTAGAGGTAAGGGCAGAGATGTAAGATGATCATATTATAGGTTACAAAGAAGAAGAAGAAGAATGAAGTTTAGGAAGAGGAGGTTTTAGTAAGGGTAGAGGTGCTAACACTAGTTGGAGAGGAAGGAGTAGCAACCAAGGAAGATGGTCCTACTTTGCCACCAAGAAGTTCTATTATTGCAATCAGCTAGGACACCCTACATAGAAGTATCCTAAGAAAGGCTCAACTTCCCAAGAAAGCACAAAAAGGGCCAACTATGTATAAGAGGAATCTAGTAGTAGAAAGAAACACTCTTAGGTACCCCTAGAATCAGAGGAAGGGGAGAATTTGATGATAAGGAGAAAATTGATCAAGGAGCCAATCAAAGAAGAACCAAGTCAGAGAACAACACTCTTTAGGATTGTACACAAGATTATGGGAAATGTGTGTAGAGTCATCATGGACTCAAGCTCAATTGACAACATAATCAATGGGGAGGAAGTTAGCAAGCTAACTCTAAAGGGAATCCCTCATGCCAATCCATATAAGGTCACATGGCTTAATAAAGGACAACACATTCTTATTGGAGAGAAAGTATGGGTAGAGTTCACTATAGGGAGATACAAAAATAGAGTATTGTATGATATTATTCCCATGGATGCATTCCACAATCTACTTGGAAGACCATGGAAATTTGATAATCAAGCCATGCATGATGGAACTAAAAATTCTAACTCATTCAAGAAGAATGGGGTGACTTTCAAGATCCAATCCTTGCTAGAAGAAGGATAGTTGAAGACCTCAAGTCCAAGTGTGTTCATGTTTCGTGAGAATGAGTTCTTGAAGAACCTAGAGGAAGGAGATGGAGTTGGGTTTGCATTGGTTTTGAAACCCAAGGATGAAACTATTAGCTACCAAATAGAGTTTATCCCAAGAGCTACCCTACCTAACAAAGCTTCCTATAAGATGACCCCTCAATAAAATGAGGAAATTGCAAAACAAATCCAAGAGCTCCTAGACCAATTCCTAATTAGGAAAATCATTAGCCCATGTGTAGTCCCTACTATTTTAGCACCCAATAAAGGAGAAACTTGGAGACTTTGTACTAATTCTATAGTCATTAATAGAATCACCATTATGTATAGGTTCCCAATACCTAGAATTGAAGACCTAATGGACTGACTAGGAGGGGAAAAGTATTTCACTAAGATAGACTTGAAAAGTGGGTACCATTAAATAATAATAAATGAAGGGGATGAATGGAAAACAACCTTCAAAACTATAGAAGGTTTTAATGAATGGATTATGATGCCATTTGGTGTATGTAATGCTCCATCTACCTTCATGAGGCTCATGAATGAGCTATTGGCAAGTTACATCGGTAAGATTGTTTTTGATATAAAAGCAGCCACAAATAGGGAGCTAGTCCTTTACAATAGTGACACAACCAACAAAAAGCTACCTAACAACTAGTAGACAACCACGCACACCACCCTTAAAGATTTACATCAAAAACATAAGTAACAAAATAGTGGTAATTAAAAGTACTAGATATTATACCCTTAGAATCAACAAATTTAAACAATTTATCAAAAAGCATATAGGTGGTCATCACATCATACCACCTATAGTCCAGAACTAAGTTCAACACAAAAAGAAAAACCATCACCAAAGGATGGAAAGTGAAAACCAACAGAGTACCAAAACATAGCAGAAACCAAGAGGCCACTAATTGGCATCTTTTTTCATTCCTTTCCCAGCCAAGAGCACCTTGGCCCAATCTTCATCATGGAAGCCATAAAGAAGCTTCAAGTCCTCCTTCCCTAAGCTCTCCTCCTCTGATGTATTAGTGAGTAGCTGGACAATGGTGGTAGCCACATGAGTCACCTTAAGGGAGAACTTTGAGAAGAGGGTGAAACCCTCCTCTATAACATTGCACCTATCTTTTAGCTCTTGGAGGTCCTTACGAGTAACAGCCACTTTTTCCTTCATTTCCAACTTTGGAGCCTTACTCTTCTCTAGAGATTTACTATTTTCCTACCCCACAAGATTGTCAGTAGGGGCCTTTAGGTTTTCCAGACCATCTTTCTCAACTAGGGAGGAGATAGTGTCATCGAAGTCATTCACAGTTTTGGGGTTCTCCTAGTTGTCAATAGAAGGCAGAGTGATAGTGGTCAAGACATGGGTGAGGTAAAGGGATGGGTCTTTGATAGGATTGTCTGCCTCAAAATCCAAAGTGCCATCCAGGGTATCATCCCATTTCTCCACATCTTTTTCCATTTCATCTATTCCATTCTCCTGGACATCCCTTGAGTTCTTGTCACTCTCCTCAAAGTTAGTGTCTTCCTCATCCTCCTCTTGAGAGTGACTAGCCATTTGTTTGTATCTTCCATGGGTCTTAGTAATTCTTCTTGACCTTCTTCTTCTTGCACCAATTTCCTCATTTGAATCCTCAATTTCCACCTCCACCCTCCTTTCCATTTTAAATCTTTTATTAGCTGCTAGTTTTGGGGCTGTCTTGTTATTTGTACCCTTAATAGGGGTTTTTCTAGGAGAGGGATGAGGGGTAGGGGCATAATTACCACCCACAAATTCCAAACATTGGGGGGCCCCAAAGGGGAGGACTTTGTCAATGGAAATCACACAAGGAGGGAAAAGGGCGAGGTGAAATTGAGAAAGATGAAACATGAGCTCTTGGTGGAGGATAGTGAAGTTGGCCCCTTTCTTCCTTTTATCTCTAACATCCATCACAGTCTCTTCAAGTTTGTGCATCAAGAAGAAAGGAATGCAAACAAGGTCCCTATTATAGAAATTGTTAAGTAGAGGAAAATGGTAAAAGTAATACACACCATGTCTACCTTCCAGTGTCAAATATTTCATGATCATCATACAAATGTCATTCTAGGGCTCCAAAAGCTTATTTCTCCTAAAACCACCATAGTACTAGTCCAGGGCCTCATTTCCTCTAAAGAAACTAGTCATACTAGCTTCATCTTCCACGTTCATAATCTTCTTCCATTTCCTGCTTGTAATGTCTAGGCCCATTGCCATGGCAATGGATTCCTCATTCACTTGAAACATAATGCCATTGATAGTCACCCACCTATCCTTCTAGCTAGCAATGAAAAATTGCAAATAGTTATCTTCATAGCCTTCCATAGCCTACATGTACGAGACAAACCATCCTTCCCTAAAAATAATCCAAGTGGCATGCCTTTTGGAAAAACTCCTCCATCTTTGTGGGCTCCAATCTATCCAGGTCCCCACCAATGTTAATATTTAAGTTTGTTGTTATCTATTTTGATGACATCTTAATCTTTAGCAAAACTACGAAAGATCATATCAAGAATTTGCAAAAAAAATTTAAGATATTACATGAGTAAAAGCTAATGATCAATTTAGAGAAGTGTGACTTCATGAAGTAGGAGCTAGTTTACCTTGGCTTTGTCTCAAGGTAACCTCAAAATGGATCAAGAGAAGGTAGATGCTATTCTAAGTAGGCCTACTCCCAATACTGCATTAGATGTGAGAAGCTTCCATGGTTTGGCATAGTGGCATATGTGCTCCTATATTGGATACAATCAAGGGAGGCATGAAGGAAAAGTTTCATTACATCCCACAAGATAATCATGGGTTTGAGGCATTCACGACAAAGATAGAAAATCTGCCTACACTAATACTTCCTAGCTTTGAAAAAAATTCCAAGTGGAATGTGATGCTAAAAATGTACCTATTAGGGTTTTCTTAAGAAAAGAAGGAAGACCAATAGCCTTTCACAGCGAGAAACTCAATGATGCCAAGAGGAAATAATCCTCTTATGACCTAGAGGTTTATGCCCTAGTGCTTGCTTCCAAATTAATTTTTTGTATACTTAGACAATCAGGCTCTCATCTTCATTAATTCTTAGGACAAACTCAATAGTAAGCATATGAGTGGGTAGAGTACCTGCAAACTTACACATTTACCATCAAACATAAGAAGGGGGTGCAGAATAAGGTAGCTAATGCATTGAGTAGAAGACTACTCATAGTCCAAGATATTCAACTAAAAAGCATAGGTATTGAAATCTTCAAAGACTTATATGCTGATGATAAAGATTTTTTTCAAATCTACAATGTATGCAAGGAGTTCAAAAATAACTTTCATAGTGAGTTTTGTAATTATACATAGTAGAATGATCTATTGTTTAAAAGAGGTCAAATTTGTATCCCTAGAGGGTTAATGAGGGAAAATTTGATCCAAGAGAAACATAATGGGTTACTTAATGGTCATTTTGGAGTCAAAAAGACTCAAGAATTAGTCACTAGGTTCTATTTTTGTCCTAGAATCACTAGAGATATTAGACAGTATGTTGAGGGTTACATAGTGTGCCAAAAAGCCAAGGGAACAACTTAAAATTTTGGTCTTTACTAACCACTTCCATTCCCTAGCAGGCCATGGGGATGTATAAGTATGGATTTTGTAGATGCTCTATGAAAGATAATGTAGGGGTATGATAACATTTATGTAATTGTGGATATGTTTAGTAAGATGACACACTTTGTACCTTGCAAACCCATACATGATGCTTGTTAGATTGCTCATTTTTTCTTCAAATATGGGGTTGGGATACATGGTCTTCCTATGAGCACTGTTTCAAATATTGACACCCAGTTTTGTGCCATTTTTGGAAAACACTATAAAGGAGGCTTGGGACTAACTTGTCTTTTGGATCTACCTACCACCTATAGACTGATAGCCAAATAGAGGTGACTAATAAGAGTCTTGGCACCCTACTGAGGTGTCTCACAAAAGAGTATTGGTAGACTTGGGATCAACTCATTGGACAGGTTGAATTTTCCTACGATGATACAATCAATAGATCCACAAGAAAGAGTTCATTTGAAATATTTTATGGTTTGTTGTTGAAAATAATTGATCAATTATATATTTTATTTGATGTTACATAAAATGTCATATCTTTACCAATTAGTGTATGTTGAGCTCACTTGGGTAATGAAGATAGTTTCCTATGTCTTCCAAGCATTCTAGTGTTTGTCAAGTTCAGAAGATAGTGTCTACCAAGTTCACTCAGGTATTGAAGAAAAGTTAGCAGAAGTTTTGTGTTAACTGAGCTCACTTGGTTAACAAAGGAAAGTTACATAGAACTAGTGCTAAATGAGCTCACTTAGTTACCAAAGGAAGTTTACAAAGATGTAGTGTAACCAAGTTCACTTAACATAGGAAAATCATTTTTGAGTTAGTGTCTACCGAACAAGGTTGACTAACAAAGGATTTTCTTATTTTGGAATATTGATTTTAATTTATTTTTTTGTTGGTTCTAGCCAACTGAGAAGATAAATATTAATTATTATAATGTGTATTCAAGCCAATTTGACAATGTATATGGTATAAGTATAAGGTCAAGTTGAGGATTGAAAAAAATTGAGTGTATGGAAAAATAGAAGATGCTTAGAGGAAGTGAATTAAAAGGATAAGAAGAATATCCTTGAGGATTTGCAAAGATACATTAAATTAGAAAGGATCAAGTATTCTAGGCAAAATTGAGATCTCAAATTAGCAATATGCTTACATTAGAAATTAGGTCATATCATTGTTACTGTGTCACCATTGTAGCAATGAACTAAATCTTTTAACAGAGTTGGTTTAATAGCTATTTTTAAATCCTCTAACAAGGCCACTCCTAATAGGGTGATTAAATCCTCCAATAGGGTCGCACCAAATAGTGTGTTTTCTAACCTTTAACAAGGTTGGCTCCTAACATGGCTCACTTCAAAATAGTAAAAAATAGTAACTAGTTGCAATTGATGTTTTTCCCAAATTGGGTTTCCACATTAAATCTTGGTGTCACTTGTGTTCATGCTATTTATTCTATGTGTATACAACTAAGTTAATTAAGGTTAATCATACATAATATATTAAGTTCTACATGTTTATTATTTTTTGAGTAACAGTTACTATTTTAGTGGTTACCAAGTTACAACATATTGTTAGTGTTAACCGAGTGCCTCTGTGTTAACCAAGTAAAAATAGTTTCATCAGATTTACATTTTGTATTGACATCTAAGGGATCTAGGATTTATTTTTTTGGTAACTAATTCACCTCTCCACTCTTAGTTAATCCTATTATATTTTCAACAATTGGTATCAAAGTTTTTTTTGCTTACAGAGAAGGTTGCAAGGACCTAAGCTAAAGATCAAGATGTCTTATAGAAGAGAGATCCTTAGGTTGAACATAGATAAGTTTAATGCACGGCAAGAATTTATGAAGTTGCATTTGGGAACCATTAGTGATTTAGGTCTAAAATATCTTAATTCCAAATATGTGGCACATGTTGGAATTATGACTATTGAATAAATTGTAGAGAAGAAGAATCATAACATTATGATGATTGATATTGCTTCAACTCTAAACTATGTCAATTTTGATGAAGTCAAAGATTATGGTATTGGTTATGAGATGTGGATCAAGCTAAAAGCCATCTATGGAGGAGCTAATAATGTAAAAATAATCAAAGCTGAAAGTCTAAGAGAGAAATTTGATCAAGAAAAGATGAGAGAAGATGAAAATATTGTAAAGTACAGTAATAGAATCAAAGCTAGTGTTTATGCAATGAAAGCTTTAGGTGGAAAGATTGAAGATGAGATAGTAGTAAGTAAGTTTCTCAAAACACTTCTTCCTATATATGCAATTAGAGTATCAGAAATTCAAGAGATGAGATGCAATCCAAAGAATGAAATAACATTGGATGCAATAGTTGGAAGATTGATTGCATTTGAGCTAGATAACTATGATAATTATGTTCCTAGTTCTAGAAATCTTGAGTCTTCATTTGAAGCCAAGTTGTTACTCAAGAAGAAAGCTAAAAGGTCTAAAGGAAAATAATCTAAAAGTGAAGAGGAAGACAATTTTGAAAGTGATCTTTAATCCATTGACACATTACTTACAAGAAGGTATCCCAAAGGTAAAGGAAAATACAAAGGTAAAATTCCTTTAATTTGTTTTTCTTGTGAAGAAGTTGGTCAGATTGCTACAAGGTGTCTAAAAAAAGAAGACATAGATGAAAAGAAGAATAGAAAATACAAAGGCAAGAATGATTTCAAAAGCTATAAGGACTACAAGCATAAAGGTAAGAAGTCTTTTTTTATGGCTAAAGATTCAAATAGTAGTGATGATGATGAGATGGTCTATATTTTTGTAAAAGATGAGTCTAATGATGAAGAAGATAAAATGACACTTATTTCTCATGCTAGCAAAAATGATACATGGATTATTGATAGTAGTTGTTCACATCATATGACTGGTGACAAAACAAAGTTTGAAGATATGGAACACTATGATGGTGGAAGTGTAAGATTTGGAAACAATGAACCATGTTGTATAAAGGGAAATGTTGTATCTCACTAACTAATGAACTTAGATTTGATAATGATTATTGGGTTGAAGGACTAAAGCATAATCTACTAAGTTTGGCACAATTGAATAGCATTAGATTAAAGTTAGAATTCATGAATGAGAAGCCCAAGCTACTAGATGGAAAAGGAAATCTAGTTGGGTTTGGTAACCAAACAAAAAGTAACTTATTCTTCCTAGATCTTAGTGAAAGTTCATGTTTCATTGCTCAAGTAGAAGAAAGGTTGTTATGGCATAAGATGTTGGGTTATGTGAACTTTCATAGCCTAATCAAGATAAGAAAAGACAAAAGAGTGAGAGGTATTCCTAGTTTAAGGAAACATGATATAGGCCTATGCAAAAATTGTCAAATTGGTAAGATGGGAAAGACAAGTTTCAAGAGAAAGAACTATCATTCTGAAGAAATCTTGGAGTTGTTTTATACAAGCCTTTGTGGACCTATCATAATTGAAATCTATAGTGGAGATAAGTACTTAATTATTTTTGTTGATGATTATTCTAGAATGGTGACTATAATGTATTTGAAAGATAAGTCTGAAGCCTTTCAAAAGTTTAAGTGGTATTTGGAAAGAGTAGAAAAGGAAACTAGAAAGAAGTTGAAGTGTTTAAGATTAGATAGAGGATGTGAGTTCATTTTTAATTAATTTAATGAATTTTGCACTAAAAGAGGAATCAAAAGACAAGTATCATCCCCTGGTACACCACAATAGAATGGTATAGAAATTATTATTGCAATGCATACCTTGAACAAAGTATAGTTGAAGAAAGACTCAATTCAAACTCCTTATGAACTATGGTATGGCTACAAACCTATAGTAAGTTACTTGAAAGTATTTGGTAGCAAATGTTATATTCTGAAAGAGACTAGTAAAGGTAAATTTTATGTCAAAGGTGATGAAGGCATATTCCTACGATACTCTAGTAGAAGTAAAGAATACAAGTGTTTGAATCTGACTACTCATAAAATCATAGAAAGTGCACATGTGAGAATTAATGAATTTATCGAAAAGATTAAGAAGAGAGAAGAAAAGAACCTAAAGATTACATAAATTTTATTTACTTTGAACTTGACACATTGCCAAATCCAATTGGAAGTCAACAAACTTCACCTCCCAAGTCCCCAAAATCTCCAAAAGCACTTGAGTTGCATCTAGTGCAACCTAAGTCACAATTTGAAGGACCCAATTCATAGTTAGAGGCTACTAATTTGTAGCCAAAACAACTTGAGCCTAAAGGACCTGAGTCACAAACAATGGGGCTTGAGCATGTTGCAGAAGATCATGGTGATGCAAGTGCAAAAAGTTCTAAATCTAAAGTACCTATTTTAGCAAGATATGTCAAAAGGCATCATGCACCTGATAAGATCATTGGAGACAAGTTAGATGGAACAATGACAAGGAAAAAATTGAAAGGTACATGTTTTTACTGAATTTGAACCTAAATTAGTTAAAGATTCTTTGGATAATGAAGTTGGATTGAAGAAATTAATGAAGAGATAGAATAGATAGAAAAGAATAAGACCTGGACTCTTGTTCCTAGACCCAAGGATAAGAATGTAATTGACACAAAGTGGGTTTTTAGAAATAAGTTGAATGAAGATAGAGAAGTTTTAAGAAACAAAGAAAGGTTAGTATGGAAATGCTATTCTCAAGATGGTATTGATTATGATGAAACTTTTTCTCTTTTTGCAAGATTAGGAGGTGTTAGGACCTTACTTGTTTATGTTGCACATAAAGGATTTAAAGTTTATCAAATGGATGTGAAATTTTTATTCTTGAAGAGGAAGTCTACATAGATAAACCTAAAGGTTTTGTAGATCCAAGAAAAAAGGATATAGCATGCAAGTTGCATAAAAAATTGTATGGACTCAAGCAAGCTCCTAGAGCTTGGTATGAAAGACTTCGTAATTATCCTATGAAGATTGGTTTTCAAAGGACAAATGATAAAAATAGCCTATACATCAAAGAAGGACCAGAGAAGAAGATTGTGTTGGAAAATATCTTTGTGGATGACATGTTGTTTATAGAAATGATGATTTGTTCAAAACTTTTTCAAAAGAAATGAGTAAGGAATTCGAGATGTCCATATTTTAAGAGATAAAATTATTTGTTGGATTAAAAATTCAAGAAAAGAAAGATGGTATCTGCATTACTCAATCTAAGTATATCAAGGAGATAATGAAATTTTTTGGAATGGACGATTCAAGACTAGTTGAAACATGTATGTCTAGTAGACATAAGTTTTCGAAAAATGATGATTCCAAGGATGTAGATCAAACCACATATAGATCAATGATTGGAAAACTACAATATGTAGCACATACAAGGCCTGATACTACATTAGCAATTTGTATGGTGGCAAGATTCTCAACTAATCCTAATGAAAATCATATCATGGCAATCAACAAAATCATGAGGTATCTGAAGGGTACTGAAGACTATGGATTATGGTACAAAAAAGGAGCAATTTAGATTTGAAAGCCTTTACTAATGTTGATTTGGTAGGAAGTGTTGATGACAGGAAGAGCACCTATGGTGGAGTGTTCTTTCTTGGTAAAAGACTATTGTCTTGGACAAGTAAGAAGCAAAACTACATTTCTCAATCTATAGCATAGGCAAAGTATGTTGTAGAAATAGTTAATTGTTCCAATGTTGTTTGGTTCAAGAAACTATTGGTAGGTATGAAGGTAGAGATCAAGGATCCAATGGTTATCTTCTGTGATAACACTGGTGTAGTTAATACATCAAAGAATCCTATGATACATACCAAGACCAAACACATTACAATAAAATATCATTTTTTGAAAGAATTGGTGCAAGATAGAGGTGAGATTGGATTATGTGAATACTAAAGAACAAATTGTAGACATATTCACTAAGCCATTTCTTAAAACTATATTTTTTTATCTAAGAGGTAAGTTATGGGTCATTCCTATATCTCAAGCTCACTACAAATAAAATGTAAGTTATGGGCCATTCCTATATCTCAAGCTCACTAAATGAAGTTTAGTGATGCATCAACCAAATCATGTTGAAGATCAATCAAGTTGATGCAATATTGAAAGGGAAGACTGCATATGAATTAGTACATGAGGTACATTGATATTCACTAAATATTGTCTTTGGCATAAGATATCAAAGAGGGAGAGTTTTTTTGTGTCATATCATAGAAATTTTCTTAAGAGGGAGAGTATACTTATCACATAAATTTTGTTTGAAGATGTCAAAAAGGAAGAACTTGGTCTAATATCAAAAGGACAAAATTTTCTATCAAAAGAAGATGTTGAAGTAGATTTTTTTGACAAAGGGAGAAATTGAAGTTAGAGGGAGTTCACATTGATAGAGGAAGTTCTCATGCATAAGAATAAAAATGAAACTAAAGATATTATCCTTACTATTAAATTTTGATGTAAAATTTCACTGTATTATGACATGTTGTGTTGCAATCAATTCCAAAGAAGGAGATTGTTGAAAATAATTGATCAATTGTATATTGTCTTTTATTTTAAATAAAATTTCATATCTTTACCAGTTAGTGTATGTCGAGCTCACTTGGGTGATGAAGTTAGTTTCCTGTGTCTGTCGTGTATTTCAGTGTTTGCCAAGTTCAAAAGATATTGTCTACTAAGTTCATTTGAGCATCGAAGAGAAGTTAGTAGAAGTTGAGTGTTAACTAAGATCACTTAGTTAATGAAGGAAAGTTGGATGGAACTAGTGCTAATTGAGCTCACTTGGTTACCAAAGGAAGTTTGCAAAGATGTAGTGTTAACCGAGTTCACTTGGTTAACAAAGGAAAATCATTTCTAAGTTAGTGTCTACTGACCAAGGTCGTCTAAGAAAGAATTTTCTCATTTTGGCATATTGAGTTTAATTGATTTGTTTGTTGGTTCTAGCCAATTAAGGAGATGAATATTAATTATTATAAGGTTTATTCTTGATAATGCGTATGGTATAAGTATAAGGTCAAGTTGAGGATTAAAAAAATGTGAGTGTATGGAAAAATAGAAGATGCTTAGAGGAAGAAAATTAGAAGGATAAGAAGAATATCATTGAGGAGCTACAATGATACATTCAATTAGAAAGGATCAAGTATTCAAGCTAGAATTGAGATCTGAAATCAGCAATATAGTTAAATCAAGAATCAAGTCATATCATTGTTACTCTCTAACCATTGTAGTAGTGAATTAAATTTCTTAATAGAGTTGGCCTAACAACTATTTTTAAAACCTCTAACAAGGTGACATTTCTAGATTGAAGTTTTTAAAGACCTCTAACAAGGACACTCCTAATAGGGTGATTAAATCCTCTAATAGGGTCACACCTAATAGTGCATTTTATAAACTTTAATAGGGTTGGCTTCTAACAAGGCTCACTTTAGAAGAGTAAAAATTAGCAACTAGTTGCAATTGATGGTTTTTTCCAAATTGGTTTACCATGTTAAATCTTGGTGTCACTTGTGTTTATGTTATTTCTTTTATGTGTATGTAATTAAGTTAATTAGGGTTAATCATAGATAATATATTAAGTTTTTCATATTCAATATTTTTTGAGTAATAATTGCTATTTTAGTGGTTATCGAGTTACAACATATTGGTAGTGTTAACTGAGTGCCCATGTGTTAATCGAGTAGCAACACTTTAGTAAGAGTGCATGATTTGTATTAACATATAAGGGATCTGGGATTTTTTTTGTGGTAACTGATTCACCCCTCACCTCTTAGTTACTACTCTTATATTTCTAATAGTTTGCATCCTAGAGGGATTTTTGAATTTAAAGAGTTAAAGGATGGAGTAAAAAGTAGTAGTTATGCTAAGGAATTTTCCCAATCCATGAGGGAAGTCCATGAAAGTGTAAGAAGGACACTTGCTAAAAATGCTAACAAATTGAAACACAAGGTGGAAGCCTCAAAGAGGGAATTACAATTTCAGATAGTTTCAGATAGGGGGTCTTGTGATTGGGCATCTAAACAAAAAAAATATTTCCAAAGGAGATACAACACAAACTCCAAATGAGAAGGTTAGGTCTTTGCAAAATACTTTAAAAATATGGGAACAATGCCTATAAGGTTGAACTACTTGTAGACCTAGGTTTGTCACTAGTCTTCAATATTGTAGATTTGATTGCCTACAAGGGACCTATTCAAGATGTTGATCAAAGTCTCTAGGAGATCACACAAGATGTAGAAGACCTCCTCTACCTCTACAAGTAGATAGGATAATGGATTCAAGAGTCTACAAATAGACTAGGAAGAAGCACTACTTAGAAAATCTTGTCAAATGGCTTGGCAAGGATGATGTTGATGCTACCTAGCTTAAAGCTTGGTGTGGATGATCCTAAAAGGAATCTAAGGAGAATCTATTTTTTATTTTTTATTTCTTCATTGGTGTGGAAAATTTGAAGGTGGGAAGGATTGGGAATGTGATCCTTCCAAGCTATGGTTAGTAGAAGAACCATAATAGGCTAGAGAAGTGGCCTAGAGAAGACCTTAAGAAAACGTAGGGTTAGGGAGAAATATGTGTTCCTACATCAAAGTGGTATCAAAGACCCAAAAGATTTGGGCTTGTGGTTAGATATTTTAGATTGAAGAATCAATAGTTGAAACAATAATGGTGACTAATGTAGAGTTAGCCAAAGAAATGGGTGAGCAAAAGGAGAGAAATAGAATCCTTGAAGAAGCCCTAGAGGGAATGAAGAAAAATTTGAAGGAAGTTGTTGAGGTAGCTAAGAATAAAGACAAAGATAGTGTAAATAATGAAAAAGGTAAGGAAAATATTGATGAGAAAGACATCATTCCTAAGCTAGATCCTCTAATAGATTAGGAACCATTCCTAAAATCCATCAAGGCACTAGGAGGAAAAGCTCTAGAAGGGATTCCATTGTTTGGTGGAAAGATGGAGACTGATACAGTGATAGAATGGATTGAGGGAATGGAAAATTATTTTGAGTGTGAAGGTGTTACAGAGGCACAAAAATTAAAGGTTGTAAAATCAAGACTAAGAGTTTTAACATTGACATGGTGGAAATACATGTAAGATGAAAGATTCAGAATTGATAAAATTCCTATAGCCAATTGGAATTCCATGGTGACTAAAGTGAAGGAAAATTATCTACCAAGAGACTATGACATGCAATTACATAGAAATAGGAAAGGTCTAAAGAAAAAAGACTTAGATGTGGCCTCTTATACAAAGGAGTTTCAAAAACTATACCTAAGGTCCAAGGTGCAAGAAGAGGAACCTTTTAAGGTAGCAAGATAATTGGGTGGACTAAAGTGGAACATCCAAGAAAAGCTAACCCTATGGACCCCTACCACTATTTAAAAGTATCAACAATTGGCTCTTAATATGGAAGAAAAGAATAGGAAGAAGGGAGACTCTAATTTTAGAGGTAGAGGTAGAGGGAGAGACCAAAGAGGGCATAGAGGTGAATACCAAGGTAGAGGCAATGATCAAAGAAACCAAGGTGAGTCTAAACTTGTTGAGCAGGGTAGTGAAACTACATCAAGAGGAGGTTATACAAGAGGAAGTGACGTAGAGAATCTTAAAAATAAACTAATAACTGGGATACATTCTTATCCCTTCAACATACATTCAAAAATCTCATTATTTAGAGGCATCTCATGAAGTAAAACAAAATATGCTTCAACAAGTTTATCAAAATATCTCTATTCACACAGTTTGATTTCTATATCAAATTATTTTATTCATAATTTTTTTTCTCAGCATCTTCCTAAAAAATCCTTGGGATGAGTTTTTCAAAATTAGTTCTTCTAAAAAACATCCAAATCTAATCCCAATAAAACCATTCTTTTACATTTTATGGTCTTTGTATCGAGACCCATTTTTACTATCACAAACCAAAAAGCAAACATCTAACCTTTCATAAAAAATCCAATATCTTTTACAAACCAAAACCAAATGATTCCAAAACAATTGCATATTGATACTTCATGTGTATATTTTCCAAATATGTAATCCATTAATTGATCCAATTCATAAATCATTTTATTTATGCAAATTTGTGCCTGCAACTCCATTGAAGATGTTATAAAACTAGTTTCTACTAAAAGATTCATAGCTTCCACAAATCTTCATAAATATGACCAAACCAAAGGGAAAAGAAGTATTATTTTAATATCTCTCCAATGAATATATTTAGAGGTCATAACTCATTCATAAGTGTTAGTAATAAGTTCTACAACAGGACTACTATCAGGGAATCTAAAATCTATAAATAACCACTTTCACCAAAATATGCATAACTTCTTCAAAATAGACTAAAATTAATCTGAACCAAAAGAAGACTGAAGATAATTCATCCTAATATCAAAATATATATCTTATATATGGATTTCAAGCTGTAATTCTCTGTACAAGGCCTAGAAACAATATAAAAATAATGTACACCAATCAAAATAATTAGGAATGAATGCACAAAATAATACCAAAATGTTCTCTTCCTTCACATTCTGATTTAGAATGATCAATATATCGTATTTATAATATTTTAAACATTTGAAAACCATCCAAATACTCCTATGACCTTTCACCTTCTCTCTTGCATCATATTTTTCATATTGCCACATTTTATGACAATATTTACTTACATATTTGACAACTTTTACAATTTTATCTTTCAATCTTACATTATTGTTGAAATTAACTCAAATTGACTTAATACATCATGAATAACCAAAATAAAATAAAATTAATCATATTATGAACTCTAGCCTTATATTCTTGTCTTCTTAGGTGCTCTTGCACCATACTCCTAAGTTTGAAAAATTTCCATGTCCCATGGAAATGCTCTGGTGAGAATCTGTAAACAAATCTATTGCCTCTTTGTCTTCCTCACTAGATTGATGCCTCTTGTACTTCTTTATTCTTTCAACTATGACTCCTATCTATGGAGTTTATGTTTTCTACCTCCATGGTGCATCTCTCATTTGAAGTTCACTCCATGCTTCTACAAATACCAACTTTTATCCCTCACCTGGGAGTCCTCTCTTGCCTCTCTCCCCAGTATCTTAGTGACACACAATAAACCATCTCTTATGGCCCTTTTGGTAGACCTCCATGTCCACCTATCTATAGCGAGTGAACCTACACTTGCAACCAAGTAACTTCACAACAAGATTCAAAATACCCAACACTACCTAGTGTAGATTGTCTTCTATCTACACACTCAGAATCTTCTGAGCTCTAATACCAATTTTGATGCGGAGCATCTTACAAATCAAATAATTAGTAGAATACATTCTTATACCTTCAACATAGATTCAACAATCTCATTATTTAGAGGCATCTCATGAGGTAAAACAAAATATGCTTCAACAAGTTTATCAATATATCTCTATTCACATAGTTTGATTTCTATATCAGATTATTTTATTCATAAATTTTTTTCTCAACATCTTCCTGAAGAATATTTGAGCGGAGTTGTTCAAAATTAGTTCTTCTAAAACATATCCAAAGCTAAGCCCAATAAAACCATTCTTTTACATTTAATGGTCTTTGTATCGAGATCCATTTTTACTGTCACAAACCAAAAAGCACACATGTAACCCTTCATAAAAAATCCAATATCTTTCACAAACCAAAACCAAATGACTCCAAACCAATTTCACATTGATGCTTCATACATATATTTTCCAAATATATAATCCATTAATTAATCCAATTCATGTATCATTTTATGCATGCAAATTTGTGTCCACAACTCCATTGAAGATATTAAAACATTAGTTTCTACTAAAATATTCATAACTTCCACAAATCTTCATAAATCTGACCCAAACCAAAGATAAAAAGAAGTATTATTTGTATATCTTTCTAATGAATCTATTTATAGGTTATAACTCATTCACATGTGTTTGTATTAAGTTCTGCACTAGGACTGCTATCAGGGAATCCAAAATATGTAAATAACCACTTTCACAAAAATATGTATAACTTCAAAACATACTAAAATTAATCCAAACCAAAAGTATAATGAAGATAATTCATCCTATATCAAAATATATAGCCTATATATGGTTTCCAGGCTATAACTCTCTATAAAAAGCCTAGAAACAACATAAAAATAGTGTACAC
The DNA here is from genome assembly GCA_028749045.1 of Cupressus sempervirens. Taxonomy (NCBI): domain Eukaryota; kingdom Viridiplantae; phylum Streptophyta; class Pinopsida; order Cupressales; family Cupressaceae; genus Cupressus; species Cupressus sempervirens. The sequence goes on along the minus strand of CM053785.1, from coordinate 123,649,018 downwards.
CAATCAAAATAATTAGGAATGAATGCACAAAATAATACCAAAATTTTCTCTTCCTTCTTGTTCTAATTTGGAATGACCAATACATGGTATTTATAACATTTTAAACATTTAGAAACCATCCAAATATTCCTATGACCTTTCACCTGCTCTCTTGCATCATATTTTCATATTCCCACATTTTATGACAATATTTACTTACATATTTGACAAATTTGACAATTTTATCTTTCAACCTTACATTATTATTAAAATTAACTCAAATTGACTTAATACATCATGAATGACCATAATAAAATAAAATTAATCATATTATGAACTGTGGCTTGGTATTCTTTTCTTCTTAGGTACTCCTACACTAGGAAGATGAAGTCAAGAAGGATCCAATAGTAGAAGAGGTGTAGGTAGGAGTAACTCATACTTTAAAAGTATTAAATTTTATACTTGTAGTCAATTAGGTCACCTTGCATGTAGATTCCCTTACAAGCCTACTTCTTCAAGTAGTGATAAGAGAGTTTCATATTCTCATGAAGACACAATGAGTTCCAAGGTATATGAGGTGGACCATATTGAATCAGAGAGAGGAAAGAACATAATGTTAAAAAGGGTGTTGACAAGACAACCAACCAAGGATGAACCCAAGAGTAGGAGGGCCTTGTTCAGAATTAAGTGCAAGATCTTTGGCAAAGTGTGTAAAATTATTGTTGATTTAGGATCCATAGATAAAATCATATCAGAAGAGGAAGTAGAAAAACTCAAGTTAGCAAAGATGCTTCATGTTAACCCATACAAGGTGACATGGTTGAACAAAGGGAAGAGTGTGTTGGTGAATGAACAGACTTGGGTAGAGTTTTCAATTGTGGGCTATAAATAAAAATTACTTTGTGATGTGTTACTTATGGATGCATGTCATCTGCTATTGGGTAGGCCTTGGTAATATGATAGAGGTTTTTTCTATGATGGAAAGGAGAATTCCATTTCTTTCAAGAAAGATGCAAGAAGAAATTTTGAGATTCAGTCCTTATTGGAGGAAGATGAGTCACAATCCAAGACTCTTAGTGTATTGTTGAGTAGTGGGAAGGAGTTCATCAATGCCCTTAAGCATGAAAGAAGTGAAGGGTGTGTCATTATTCTTAAACCTAAGGAAGAGAGAAACCTAAAAAAGAAACTTTACCAACTAAGATCCAAGAGATGCTTGTGAAGTACAAGGACATAGTTAGTAATAGAAAACATGCAATCTTAACTCTTAGAAGACTGATAAGTCATTAGATTGAATCTGTACCTGGTGCATCATTGCCAAATAAGGAAACCTATAAGCTTACTCTAGATCACAATAGAGAGGTAGCTAAGTAAGTATAGAAACTTCTAGAATAGGGTCTAATAAAGAAGAGCATCAATCCTTCTACAATGCTAGTAGTTTTGGCATCCAAGAAGGGGGGGGGGGGGGGGAATGGAGGCTTTGTAAAAATTTATGGGCCATCAATAGAATCACAATTAGGTTTAGGTTTCCCATACCTAGAATTGAAGACTTGAAGGATTGTCTTGGAGGGGCTCTATATTTCACAAAGTTGGATCTCAAAAGTGGTTATCATTAGATAAGGATAAAGGAAGGTGATGAGTGGAAGACAAATTTCAAAACCATAGATGGGTTATATGAGTGGCTTATGATGCCTTTTGGGCTCTCTAATGCTCTTAGTACATTCATGCAACTCATGAATGAAGTGTTGAAAGACTACATAGGAAGGTTTGTGGTGGTATATCTAGATGATATACTCATCTACACTAAAACAAGAGAGGAACATCTCAAACATGTGGAGATGGTGCTAAAGAAGTTGCATGAAGAGAAGTTGGCAATCAATTTGGGAAAATGTGAGTTTTTGAAGAAAGTGCTTATATACTTGGGATTTTTAGTATCCAAGGGATCTTTGATGATGAACCAATACAAAGTTGTAGCTATCTTAAAGTGGCCACCACCTAACACATCAATAGAGGTAAGAAGCTTCCATGAGTTAGCTTAATTTTATAGAAAACGCATTAGGAACTCTAGTGGTATTTGTGCACCATTGTTGGACACCATTAAGGGTGGGATCAAGAACAAGTTTAGGTGGACCTATAAAGTAGGGGAAGTTTTTGAAAAGTTTAAAGAACAAGTAGCAACACAACCTATCCTTAAAATACCTAGATTTTTTAGTTTGTTTACCCTAGAGTGTGATGCAAGTGGGATGGCAGTAGGGGGTGTGTTGAGCCAAGAAGGTAGGCTAGTCACCTTCTTCAGTGAGAAACTAAATGAAGACAAGAAGAAATAATCTTATTATGACTTGGAATTGTATGCTTTGGTTCAATCTCTTAGGAAGTGGAGGCATTACCTTTTGCCCAAGGATTTTTTAGAGTTTATTGATAACCAGGCCCTTAGCTACATCAATACATAGGAAAAGCTGAGCAATAGACATTTGAAGTAGATGGAATATCTTCAAGCATTCACATTCACCATCAATCCCAAGAAGAGAGAACTAAAAAAGGTTGAAAATGCACTAAATAGGAGGATGTTGACCACTCAAGAGGTTCATCTATATAGCATTGGCATAGAGAGTTTCAAGGACCTCTATAAGGATGATGAAGACTTTTCTGAAGCTTATAAGGTATGCTTCAAATTTTAGAATCATTTTCATAGTTATTTTTCTAATTATACCATACAAAGTGGATATTATTCAAAGGAAACCAATTATGTGTTCCTAAGGGTTCCATGAGAGAGAACCTTATTCAAGGAAAACATTATAGAAGCCTAAGTGGTCATTTTTTTATCAACAAAATGCTGGAGATAGTTCAAAGGTTCTACTATCGGCCAAAGTTGTCAAGACGTGTGACAAGATATGTGGAACAATGTGTAGTGTGAATGAAGGAAAAATGAGGAGCTAGTAATGCAAGTTTTTGCTAACCTTTACCACTCCCTAATAGACTATGGGAGTATGTTAGCATGGAATTTACTGTAGGGTTACCAAAAACAAAATAGGGTTGTGATAAAATCTATGTTATGGTGGACATATTTACCTAGATGGATCATTTCATACCTTGTAAAACTACTCATGATGCTAGCCATATTGCACATCTATTAGTTAAGGAGATTGTGAGGATCTATGGATTACCTTTAAGCATTGTGTCTAATAGGGATGTCAAATTCATGAGCCATTTTTGGAAAACCTTGTGGAATAGGTTGGGAACTAACCTATCTTTTGGTCCAACTTATCATCTCAGACTGATGGCTAGACTAAGGTGGTTAATAGGGTTTTGGGAAACTTATTAATATCTTAACTAAGGAATATGGTTAGACATGGGATTTTATTAGTCCTCAAGAAGAGTATGCATATAATGAGAGTGTGAACAAAACAATAGGTAGGAGCCCATTTGAGGTTGTTTATGGGATGCATCTAAGGGGTGTGTGAACTTAGGGACCTTGGAGTTATGGAGTATAGGATCGGTTGAAATGAAGACTTTACTTAAACCATGAAGGAGACTCAAGAGCATGTGAAGAGGACAATTCAAGAGAATACACAAAGATTAAAGGCTAAATTAGATTAGAAGAGAAAGAATGTTTAGTTTGTAATAGGGGACTATGTCATGGTACATTTGAATAATTCTAGGTTACAGAGGGGAGTACCACCTAAATTATAGATGAAGAGAGTGGGACCTTATAAGGTCTTAGCGAAATATAGAGCTAATGCATATAAAGTGGATCTACCTAGTGATTTGAACATTTCACCTATCTTTAATGTGGTAGACTTAATCAAGTTTAATGAACCCTTAACTAAAATAGATGTGAAAAAAAGGAGGTTGGAAAGGATGTAGCACCTAATTTCTTACCTCCCAAGATGGAACCAAAGGTAGAGAAAGAACTAGATTCAAGACTCAAGAAGTCTACTAGACGTGCTAGAGTCAGAGGCAACATGGGTTGTAGGTAAAAAATTTAGGAAGTCAGGGATTTTTCATTACATCTTGTCTATAGGAGTGACATGACTTACCTTTTGTGGGGATCATGGTGCAGTAGCACCTAGGGAAGGCTACATGTTAACCTAGGGTTCCTAGTCAATTTTTGGCTTGTAGTGGCCTTAGCCAAGCTACTAGTGCAATAAGGAAGCTAATGAATCCCAGAGTGTGTCTTATTCATTAGGAGGTCTAACTAGGTCTTTGAAAGTATTCAATGGTACTTTTGTTGGTATGTTTTTTGCTATGCCAAAAGCTTGAGCTATCAACAAACACCATAAACACTAGACTTACCCAGATCCATGAGAGGTAGTTAAGCCATGTCCCAAATCACAAATGAGGTGTTGAACACTAAGTCAACAATCTCCTCCTCAGTACCAACTGAGGGTTCCACATCGATGGAATGAAGGAAACCTATTGAGATTCAAACCCAGACCCAAGGCTCTGATACCAATTATTTTTATGTTTGTCATTGCACAAAAATATTAAGCTATCAATAAATATCACAAACACCAAAATTACCCAAATCCATGAGAGGTAGTTAAGCCATGTTGTAGACCCTAAAGGAGGTGCTAACCACCAAGTCAACAACTTTTTTGTCCAAAGTTTCCAAGTATTGTGTAATTGTTGTCGTCATTGTCAAATGTGACATTTGTTCATTTAAGTGTCTAGATTGGAAAAATAAAGGTTGGAATGGTGGTTTCATGTCCTAAGGATCACATTCAAGAATTTGGTAAAGTTTCATAAGGTTTTGATTAAGTTTTTTCTAACTATGCAAGAAGTTGTCAAGTAGCATGACAACTTTGCAAAATTGCAAAAGTTGTCATGACAATTTTTGTTGCAAAGAGTGCATTTTTTAGAAAAAGGTGAAATAACCAATTATAAGTAGTTGGGGTAGGTGTGTTGGGCCTATATAAGGCCTCCCTCAACTTTTGATAGGGTTTGGATGACATTTTGATGAAAAGTTGATTAATGAACAAGCAATTTGCTGAGCAATTTTCCCATAGTTAGAGCATTTTCATTTCATTGAGTCATTTAATGGATTGAGTCATTTTTCAAGAATTTTTTTGCCTTAACAACCATTTGACCATCAAATTTTGGCTCATCACTAGCTTCATAAGCACCATGTCAACACTACATCAACATTCTTATCACCTCCTTGGGCTCTGTTTGGACCTACCTTCATGTTTTTTTATCATATCTTAGACATACAGACTCTATTTTCCAAAAATGAAATATCATCAAAAAGTTGGTTCTGATCCCACCATAGTGGTATAGGATATTTTTAGTTTTGATGCTATTTTGATGGGTTTTTATGCTGTCATAATCTAGAGTTCCTTTTTGCACTTTAGGAGACATATCTTGAGCCTCTAATCTCCAATTTGGGAATTATTTATATCATTGGAAAGGTCTTTCTGACTTCTTTTCAGTGATGCTGGTTGTTTTTCAAGATTTTTCTCCAAGCACATTCTACTTAGTCTTCTATTTTTTTTCATTATGATGGATATCTTCATCGTTTTAGGTACAGGGATTGATTTTATTACTTTAGATGATTTTTCATGACTTGTACTATCGATTGTATGAGTCCTAGGTCTCTTTTGGTCTATTTTAGACATCATTTTGTATGAATTCTTACAAACACACTAATATAAAGTACCATAATGCATATGTATTTTTGTTTCATTTTTTTTCCTTGTTTTGACTTTTGATTCAAGTAGTGTCATCTAAGGACACTCATGCAAATTATTATATTCTTGCGATTCATTATGTCTTGTGCCTAATTGTACATCCACTACTCTGATTAAAGTGTCATAGGGGGTTGATTTTTTCCTTTGTTTATGATCTTCTTTTTTCTAGTGAGTGTCCCTTCTATGACATTATCCTCATAGTGTGTATGAGATTGATCACCTCGGTACACACATATGTACCCTTTTGTGCATCTTGATCATGGTTCCTTGACATGTAGTTCTTTTGGCCCACTTTTCCAATGTCCTATCACCTCACCCTTTTCTACATTGGGGGGGTTGTTATGTTGTTTTTCATGCTTCCTTGGTTCAATTGATTACCTCTTAAGGATTTGGTGTTTCATGCCATCTTTATCTTTGAGTTCATTTATTTTCCATTCTATCCCTCCTAATTCGATGCAAATTATAGTCTTATCTACCTAGTTAGGTTCTATTTTAGTGGAAGTTCTTCAGATCAATAGATACTTTTGACAGATCTTTGCAGCTTCTACATGCTTCAGTGGTGTTCTTCATGGTCATCTTTTTTCCTACCTTCTGGGACTTTCCCTAGTTTGGAGGTTTTTCAATACTTCACTAATTTCTCTTAGCATTATTTCCATCTTTTTTTGGAGTAGAATTTTTTCCATCTAGTTTTCTCTATTTCTCCTCTTTTTAGAGATTGGGTTGTGCTTGGGTACCTTATTAGGCCTTTTTTGTTAGGACTCATTTCTACTTTCTATATTTTTTACGTTTTTAGCTACTCCCTAAGTTTATCTTAAGGGGGGGTTTTAGAGTAATTAGATATATCCTAATTAACTCTAGTTCACTTAAGCTAAACTTTAGGCATCTAATGATTAATTCTTTTATTAATTATTATTATGCAACCTAGGTTAGACTTTTTTAGGTTTCAATCTCCTTTATAAGGATGACCTATCTTTGTAATTGAGATTAATTCATTGTTGATTATAGAAATCTAATTTTCTTTCTCATCAAGAATGTCTCATCTATGGATCTAGAAATTCCTACCTCCATAGCTTTTGTCTTCTCTCTTCTATGATATGTGTTTGCATGTAGGTGATTCATTGGAGCTACGGAGTTGATCTTTCACCAAATTCAACAATGACAAGTGCATGCATTTGTAGATGTATATATTATATTTTGTGTGTGGTTAGATAGGTCATTTGGTTTCATTACATTGCATTTTGTAAATTCTTTTGTTTTAACACTATGATTGGTCTGAACAAGACAGTTTTTGGATATGGAGTCATAACTAACCTTTCCATAGTGGAAATTGTATGGTTCCTTGGAATATTTGAGATGACTCATTCTACTATAAGTGTGCAAGAAATTGGGCCCTAGAAATAAATTTTTGCATCTTTACAATGATGCCCCATGCAATCCAAAGGAGCATGGTTAGGGATCACAATGATTGAAATAGCATTTGATGGGATTGAGTGCATTGGTTGCTTTAATCCAAGTTGATGGAGAGGAGTAGATAAGGGATAAGAAGCCCTGTGACCAAGGGGAAGTCTTGGTGACGCGTTTTGATAAAAATTTGAAAAAACCCTATTGAATACTATCAATACATTAGTGAAACCCTTAATTTTAGGCTTAATTGTAGAAACTCACTATACGGATTGTTGGCATTATGTTGTATTTTCAATTAGTGACAACACTTATCCAATCCTATATGGTTACTGAACTCATCACTCAATTAAGCAGTTCACACTGAGCATTCCTAAAGCTACCAAGTGAGTGTGTAGTTCAGTAGTGTTTATCGAGCTTACAGTGTTCACCAAGTAGGTAGTGGTCACTGAGCTTCTCAGTGTCTACTGAATCATCAATTTGTGTGATGTGAAGTCAGTGGTTACCGAGTGATGTATGTGTAGTGTTTATCGAGTAACACTATATCTACTGAGTCTCCAATGGTTACCAAGTTCTAAGCTATGTTGTGTGACTAGTATAAACCGAGCTTCTACTTCTACCGAGTGCATGACAATTCTGAGTAATGTAGTGGATGCTGAGTATCAAAAGTTCACCAAGTCAACTTGAAGAATCAGAGTTTTTTACTATTTGGCCGACTCAGTAATATTTTGTTTACTTGTGTTTTAGCCAAGCTTGTAATTATAGATATTGGAATGGTATATATGTAATGTATTGTATCATTTGTGATGTATGGACGAGAATATCAAGGAAAGGATATGTAATTTTTTGAGAAGAGTGAATGTGAATCAACAACGGAGAAGAGTATTCAGCAAGGTCTACAAGGAGTAGTAAAGAAATATCAATCACAAGAGGTGATCTAGATTTCAAGGATCTAATTAGCAATCAAGTTGTAAGTCAGATCTACTATTTCATCTTGACAGGTGAATCAGTTTTCTAAATCTATTAACAGGGTAGACTTAATAGTCTTTGTATAAATCTCCTAACATAGTGCATACTTTATTGTATGTTTGTAAAACATCTAACAAGGTGGATGAAGCAGTCCAAATTGCTCTTAATAGGGTAGATCATTAGAAGTGGTCAATGTAAGCCCTAGCAGGCCAACTTTATACTGTAGTAGTAAAGTTTTGTGGGTATCATCCCCACCCCAGTTTTACTTTCTATTTGGAAGGTTTCTGGGTCACCAAAATATTGTGTTCATGTGTTATGAATGCTTATCTTTTCTCATGCATGTAATGGATTAGATGAATGAATGGTGAATGATTTATATTGAATTGATTAAAAAAATTTGAGGTTACTGATTCAACCCTCCCCTCTCAGTAACCTAGCTAGTCTTGATCATTTCCAACAATTGGTATCAGAGCTTTGTGGTTCTCAAGATAAAGTTTGATAGCTTGAGAAAAGATCAAGGATAATGGATATATTCAGACTTGACAAAGCTATTGATAGTGAGAAGCTAGATCTGGAGATGGCCATAGCCCAACTCAAGGAAGCAAAAGAGCATCTTTCCCAATCCTTGAAAAGAAGGAAGGAACTTGTAAAAAAAATGAATGACCATCAGTATGTTGAAGAAAATATTGAAGATTCTTTCCCCTCAAGCAGTTCAGATGAAGCAAATGAGGTAGTCAAATAACTCCTAGAAAAGAATGGCTCCCTGCAAGAAGAGGTAAGAAAAATGAAAAGAGAACAAGAAGTTTAGTCAATAAGAATGTGAAAAATCTTGGAACAAAGGAATAAGGCAAGTGAAGACTTGGAGGCAAGGAACAATGCAAATCAAAATCAATCCCTTCAGCAAGAAAATCTTATCAGTTATCTCTCAAATGCAAATGAGGAAATCATGAATTTGAGATCTAAAAATGAAAGTTTAAGGAATGATTTAATCACTAAAAGATAGGTCAATGAAAGATTGAAAGCTGATCTAATTTCTGAAAAGAAACTTAACGAAAGGATGATAAAATCCCAAGTAGACATGGATCAATTGAATTAGCAAAGTGAGCAGAATCTTTATAGACAAAAAGGTAAAGTAGGACTTGGATACAAAGAAGAAGGTGAATCTTGTAAGCCAAGTGCCCAAAGGAATCAAAGCCCTACTTGAAATCATTGTGGTAAGTTAGGTCACACATCAAATAGATGTTGGAGCAATGGAAAAGCAAAATTCAATGGAAAATTTTACTATTGCAGTCAACATGGTCATAAAGCTAATGAATGCAAGGAGAAACCAAAATTTGAAGGTAAATGTCACAAATGCAAGAAATAAGGTCACAAGGCATCTAAATGCAGATCTAAATCATTCAATCCAATTGAACAACTTGTAAAAGAAATATTTGGATGAGATTACAATACTTGGTGTAGATGTCACTATTGTGGAGAATATGGACACATTGGCATAGACTACACAAGGCATCACTTGAGAAACAAAGATACAATAGTAAGATGTTATACATGCACTAAACTTGGTCATATAGCAAAGAACTGCATGAATATAGGAAGAGTTGAAGATGAAAAGAAAGCTAAAGCTAATAACATCAAGAAGCAAATGAGATAGCAGTGGATTCCCAAATCTACCAAGAAAAATAGTTCAAATGATGGCCATGTCACTCAAGAAGTGGGTGACTCCACCATTTCCAATTAGATTCATGAAGGAGGAAATGGAACTGTATCATCAAGTCATATCTCGATTAGTTCCAAATGAAAGAAAGTAGAAGATCCAAATTAGTATTTTAGATACAGAAGGATCACATGAAATTAGGTCATACTGAGCAAGGTTAGTCACAGACTTAACCAAGCTAGGTCAAGAGTAATGAAAGTTTTGTTTGATTGCCAAGTCACAAGTTTCTACCAAGCTAGTAAGTGAATGGCAATCTATCATGCACTACATCATTATGGTAGCATTAATGGTGAATTTTCATCAAAAAGGGCAAAATTCAACTTCATTTTTCACCATGACTTCAGAATTCGCAAAGCAATTCTAGGTGCATCTAGGCAATTTCAAGTGAATTTAGAGTGAAGAATTTGTTTGAAAAATTTCTCTCATTTATTGAGTAGCCATGGCATGCAGAAGTAGAAGCAGCAAGATGAAAAGAGGATCTGAGATGTTGGTTAAAGGTGTGGAGTGGAAAGCACCAAACTTAAGCTTGTACCAATAATTGTGGAGAGACCCAAATGGAGCTCAATCCAAAATTCCACCCAAGGTACTTCTAATTAAAAACATTCACACTCATTTTAAGTGTTCTATTTAAGAGATTGGAACCCTAGAGATGGATAGTACCCTAGAAGAGATGTGCATTGATGGTTTGCTAAAACCCAAGCATAAGCACTTAGAAACCAAAGGATTAACCCATATCACACACATGCCAAGGAGTTTTTAGATTAAGTGGATTAGGTACATTCTTAGTCATGTGCATAATGGACAATTGTGGTTAGAACAACTTGTATTGATCACAAATAAAATGATACATAAGATTACAGGTCTCCCCATGTTGAGCAAAGCCAAAACTACCAAAACCCTAGGTTGGGATAAACTTCAAAGAAAACCCTAGTCGAGTGGGATGGTAGAAGTCTGAAGATTAGTATTGTTTCTAACATTGAATTAAGGTTTGGCATTCATGTAATTTCTCATAAGATTATAGCTCCATTCGATTGAACAATGTGTCATGTGAGGCAATAGATTTGGCATATAAAGTTGTAAAGAAAAATATGGAATTTGATCTGTCAAAATTATTATTGAAATAGTTGAATACAAACATGGATAGTATCCAAACATCAAAGAAAAAACCTTGCAAATTTGGTTCTTTGTTGACATGTCTTTTCTTTTATGTACAAAATTTTTTCCCATGAAAAGGTATAGTAATATGGAGAAAAGATGTTCCAATTCTATATCAGATAAATTAATTCATTGCAGAAATGGGTATAAACTTTGATAGCATTATGGACAACTACTTTGAATATTTCAAGGAGAAGATGAACAGTAGGTTAAATATTCCTCCTAAGCTTGTTGAAGACCATAGAGATGATGTATGTTTTATGATTGACTCTAATAGAGTGTATATTCAAGCAGTCAGGCCCCAAGTTGCATGGGTGAAATCTCTTCCTTATGAGGTTAATATTGATGGAACTAGAGACATCATAGAAGCCTTGGTGAATAAACTTGTACATCCAAAGCTACCAATTTTTGGAACTTATGAAGAGGCCAAAGCTAGAATTGAGCTTGAAATCAAGCTACCCCAGGCAATTAGAAAAGGCAAGAGGAAGATAGCCAAGATGAAAACTGCTAGTGGTCCTCTTATGCTTATAGAAGGAAAAGGAGAGGATGAAGAAGATGAAGAAGAAGAAGAAGAAGAATAGGAATTTAAGAAGAAGGTAGAGCCAGCAAAGAAGAAGGGTGGGGTAATCATTACCAAGCCACCAAGGGCCTCCATAGTTGTATTCACAAGAAGATCAAAGAAGAAAGGTGAGACTAAAGTTGTGTTCAACGAGCCCCCACTTACCTTCCAAGAAAGGTTGAAATAGATGGAAGAAGGAGCAGGCATCACAAACTTCAAAGCATTAAAGTTTGAAACAAGAACAGATGCTAAAAAGATGTAGATTGAGGAGTTGGTGCTTAATAAAATGGAAAAATGGAAATATTCCCCAGATTAGATTGCTCCACAGATTTCAAAAGAATTTTTGGCAAGATTGTAGCCAAGGTGGGAATCAATTGTACAGATAGCTAAAGAAATATATGAACAATCTTTGAGGAAGTTATTTCCTAATCTCATAGATGCAGAAGTAAAGACAACAATGAAAAATAATGAAGGTAAAATGATGATTAGATTCCATACATGTTTGATTTTGATCAAAGACATTGACCATGTTGTTATAGATGAAACAAACATGTGGAAGAACATCTAACATCTACACAAACCTAGTGAAGACCTAGTGTAAATCAAGGATGATGATGATAATAGTGATGATGAAGAAGAAGATAACACTCCATGTGTTACCATTGATGCTGAGGTATGTCAAGAATTGATGAAGGATGATGAAGAGAAAGAGGAAGAAGCTGAAGAGGAAGACAAGGAAGAAGATGAAGAAAGTGATCCAGTAAGAATTATAGCACAAGTCATTTCCTCTCTTCCTCATTCTCCACCTAAAAATGCTACATCATCAGGGTTGGAGATAGCTTCAACAAGTATGATTGCAACCACTTCAAGTATATCATCTACACAATCATTAATTGCTACCTCACAATTCTAGGTATATGTAATGGAAGTTCTACCACTTCATCTATCAAGCTACAACCCTCTTCATCAGCTCTCGAGTCATCTACTTCAACAGTGTATTTTACATCTAGTTCCACAATTTTGACAACTTCTTTAGTAGCATGTACAATAAGTACCCCATCATGTTCTACAGTTTTTTCTACTACAGCTTTAATAGCACCTTTTGTTCTAGTCAGTTCATCTATTTTTAGTACTCCAGTTTGTGCTTCACCTATTGTTACTTCATTCTTGGGTATCACATCAATTTTGGACATAGTTAGCACTTCTTTCAATTTTCCTTTAGTTGGACCCATTCAAGTTTTTACTGCAAGTCCAGCAATTTCTACAATTGTTTCCATTTCTAAATCCAAGGGAGCAAGCTCAAAAGTAAAACCAAGGACTCCTCTACAACTTCTACTTACTAGTAGGGAAATTGATGAAGAAATTGATTTGGACAAGGAAATTGTTATTCCTATGTTGGATCTGGATACTATCATAGCAAATGAAATGGTACTGGTCAATCAGCTTTTGGAGAAAAAGGCAAGGCAGAAACAACTAAGAGCTAAAAGAGATAGAGAGCTAACAATAATTGAAAATGCTAAGAATATAATAATTGAGGCTATAGGTTTTGATGTGGACTCATCACAACACATTTTGTTATAGTTGGAAGAAGTTGTAAATAAGTTTAATGAAGATACATCTGGCCAAGAAAAGCTTATTAAGAAGGCAAAGAAAAAGTTTGATAATAAGGTGCTTGAGCACATTGCTCAGCATATTACTATAAACCAGGTTGAGCTATCTACAATTTTGAGCAATCTTGAACATTCTTTTTCAAATGTAACATCACTTTTTGCCAAGTTGTGTGATGTTACTAAGTTTACTAAGGAGATAAAGGAGAAATTGAGCAAGATTCATGTAGATATGAAGGAAAGTGTTCAAAGGCTACAACTTGACCCTAGTTCAAGCTTAGCACATCACATCAAGGTGAGATTTTTGTCAAAAATTTAGGTAAAATTGCTAAGAAAGGAAGCCAAGATCAGGTCCACATTGATTGAGATACAAAAAATGATCATTCCAGTTATGGACTCAATGCAGAAACATGTTGCATATCAAAAACATTGGTCCAGGATAACAATTTTTCCATAGCAAATCATATGATTGAACTTTCTGCAGAAGTTCAAGTGGCACTCTCCACTTGCAAAATTTTGTAAGACAACTAGGATAAGACATTAGCTCTTATTCTCAAGGTACACTGCAAATTTCTCTCACATTTTGGTGTCTCTATTTGAATACATTGCATAAATCTTTGGCATTATTGTCAAAAATGGGGAGCAAGAGATGATAAGAGACTTGTGGAGATAATAAGGGAGAAAATATAGAGAAAGAATATGTATATACTACATATGCCATATGTATGGGGGAGATATATGAGATATGTATATACAAAAGTTCTACAAAGATCAATTTTGAAAAATAAAAATTAGTATGTCAGTATACATAAGGCTTATAAGTGTTTTTGTTACTAATTCCAAAGGGGGAGATTGTTGGTATTATGTTGTATTTGTCATTAGTGACAACACTTATTCAATCTTGTATGGTTACTGAACTCATCACTTAGTTAAGCAGTTCACACTGAGCATGCCTAAAGCTACCAAGTGAGTGTGTAGTTCAACAATGTTTACTGAGCTTACAATGTTCACCGAGGAGGTAGTAGTCACCAAGCTTCTCAATGTCTATCGAATCATCAGTTTCTATGATGTGAAGTTAGTGGTTACTGAGTGATGGATGTGTAGTGTTTACCGAGTAACACTATATCTACTAAGTCTCCAATGGTTATCGCATTCCAAGATACATTGTGTGACTAGTATGGACCAAGCTTCTACTTCTATCGAGTGCATGACAATGTTGAGTAATGCAGTGGATATCAAGTGTCAGAAGTTCACAAAGTCAACTTGAAGAACTCAAGTTTTCTAATGTTTGGCCGACTTAGTAATATTTTATTTACTTGTGTTTTAGCTGACCTTGTAATTGTAAATATTGGAATGATATATATGTAATTTATTGTATCATTTGCAATGTATGGATGAGAATATCAAATAATGGATATGTAACATTTTGAGAAGAGTGAATGTGAATCAGTAGTAGAGTAGAGTATTCAACAAGATCTACAACAAGCAGTAAAGAAATATCAATCACAAGAGGTGATATGTACTTCAAGGATCTAATCAACAATCAAGTTGTAAGTCGGATCAACTATTTCATTCTTACAGCTGAATCAGTTTTCCAAATCCTTTAACAGGGTAGACTTAACAGTCTTTGTATAAATCTCCTAACAGATTGTATACTTCATTATATGTTTGTAAACCTCTAACAAGTTGGATTTAACAGTCCAAATTTCTCTTAATAGGGTAGATCATCAGAAGTGTTCAATGTAACCCCTAATAGGCCAACTTTATATTGCAATAGTGAAGTTTTGTGGGTATCATCCCCACCCCAGTTTTACTTTCTATTTGGAAGGTTTCTAGGTCACCAAAATATTGTGTTCTTTTGTTATGAATGCTTATCTTTTCTCATGCATGCAGTAGATTAGATGAATGAATGGTGAATGATTTATATTGAATTGATTTAAAGTTTTTGAGGTTACTGATTCACCCCTCCCCTCTCAGTAACCTAGCTAGTCTTGATTATTTCCAACAAGGTTGAGGAAGTGAGACCTAGTGAATCTTAAAGGTCTCCCAAAAGGGTTTCATGATGTGAATTTTCTTTTCCACCTTGTTAAGAAATTTTCTAAGATATGTGAGGAAAGGTTCATTTGGAGGCCTAATTCCTTGTAGCCCTATTAGGCCTAGTTTGGAGCAATTTCTTGAAATCAATAGATATTTCTATGCATTTTTGGTTAATGAGTATTGAAATGATTCCAATTCCCTAGAAATAGACCTCTCTCTATTGTTGCATAGTTTTGAGCATGTATAGACATTTGGTATGGATGATCCTACCAGGCATCTAAGGAGCATTGATAGAGTTGTTTTGATTTCTTCATTGGTGTGGACAAGTTGAAGGTGGGAAAGATTGAGAATATGATCCTTCCAAGCTAGGTTTAGTGGAATAACCCTAATAGGCTAGACAAGTGGCCTAGAGAAGACCCTAAGAAAAGGTAAGGTTAGGAAGAAGGACTTTTCCTACATCAACAGGCTTATTTTTTTATTTCTTTTGGATCCATCAAGGGTTAGTTGAGACTTGAAAGTGAATTCAATTGTACAAGGTTTATTGTGAGTCTACCAATCAGACTATCCAAGATTAGATCATTACTAGGTCTATATCTCAGCTCTTGAATTACAGATACTCTTATTGCACAAATAGGGAGAAAACTACTCAATACCTTTCTTATCACAATCTCATCAAGTATGTCTACTTCAACTCATCTAATAGAATTCACAACCTAATTGATTTGGTCAAAATAGTGTGCAACAATCTCTCCTTCTTTCATTGTCATGTTAGCAAACTTGCCTCTTAAACTTTTTTATTTAGCCCTTAACACATTTTTGTCTCCTGCATGAATTTGTGTCATCTTATCCCCTATTTTCTTTGTAGTAGTGAAATCCTTTACATCATCAAAATCAACATAAATTAGGGAATATGCCAGATCTATCATCATTTGATTGTACTCCTACTTCTCCTTAATTTTCTCAATAGTCATGGGCCTAGGTACTTCAATGTATTCATTGTCCAAATATTATAATGTAGAATCTCCAACTCTAGATAGATACAATCTCATCAGTCATTTCCATGTTGGGAAGTTTTCTTTGTTCAACTTAGGTACCTCTCTTGTACATCTTAATCTTCATCTTAAATCCCTTCAAACTTTCCTTACAAGCACAAAAGATCTGATACCAATTATTAGAATATTCAAAATAAATGAGAGGGTGGGGGGGTGAATCAATTATCAATGGGCCCAGATGTATCAATTCAACTTTTAATAACTTCAAACAACTTAATCAATCTTCTAAAAATCACTCGACCAATATAGACACTTATCAACAACTTAACTTATTCATTCATCACTAGCTTTGTGTTTAGTATATGTTGACTAAAAAGGAATAAACAACAGAAAATAACATGCGTCACAAAAAAAAATTCGCACATACATAATACCAGGATTTTATGTGGAAACCCAATTTGGGAAAAACCACAAAGCAACATGCTACCACTTGTCACTCTTCTAAAGCGAGATTGATTAAGAGCCAACCCTATTAAAGGTTACAAAACACATTTTTAGGTGTGACCATATTGAAGTATTTAATAACCCTATTACAAGTGTACTAGCTAGAGGACTTTAGATCATTTTATTAGAATGCCACTTGATTAAAAGATTTAAAAATGTATGTTAGGTCAACTTAGATTTTATTGCCATAATGGTTAGAAAGTAATAGCTAGGTTTGATCTCTCAAAATACAACTCACTTTTCGAATTCAGATCTCCATTCAGCTT
This sequence comes from Cupressus sempervirens, assembly GCA_028749045.1. Lineage (NCBI taxonomy): Eukaryota > Viridiplantae > Streptophyta > Pinopsida > Cupressales > Cupressaceae > Cupressus > Cupressus sempervirens. The sequence continues at coordinate 123,632,148 of CM053785.1, read as the reverse complement.
AATCCTAGTTTATTGATTGAACTTCATTATATTCTCCACCTCTCATCTTCTTGGCAACCCTTGAAGCAATCACACTTCATCAATCTTCTCACTTTTCCTCTACTACGCTATGCTTCTCTATTCTTTAACAAAATTGCTAATCAACAATGAACCAGCCTTATTAAACATCACTTATCCCTCCTTAAATAGGTATATTTGATCTTTTTCCACTTAAATGTCATTGTAGATCTTATGGTTTGATCAAACTCATTAAATTTCTCCATAATTTGTCCTTCTTCTCCTTTCTTAAAATTACTAGAACCTTCTCTTTAAATCCTTGCCTTTGATCGCTTAAAAAAATCAATTCATGCATTAAATACACTAGCTCATCAATCCTTATAATTTATGTGTTTTGACCAATTTAAAAATTCAAATACATCGGCCTCAAAATGTGATTCTTCACAAACTATTAAAATGCTAACACTCAATCATCACTATGTTCTTTTGCTCAGTCAACACTGTGTAGCTTGGTCTCTACTTTTCTATCTTTCTCGGTTTATACTAGCTCACTCGATCTTCAATATATTTTCTTTTATCATCTTTCTCAACCATAACTATCACTCGATTGATATTGCTCGCTCAATTATCCCTTAATTTCCTTAATCTTCCACTTTATTGACCTAGTAAAACTGTCACTCAGTCAAGCTTAGAGTTTTACTCAACTTCATGTCTTCTCTTCTATACATTAATTCAAATGTCTTCTTCACTCCATATAATGAAAAAACAACACATTATCTTTTCAAAGACTAACTGGTCAAGTTCCCATTGTAATTCCAACATACTTACTCATCTTTACTCAACAACTTCACTAGTTCACCTAGTTATCTCTCTTTTCAAATCCTCTTCATTAATAAAATGATATGACACACCACATTGTTACCAAATGTCTCACCAATAAGGCTTGACATCAATGAAAATATAATAATTATTCCAATTTTAGTTTCCAACATTTTCCCCAAGAACATTGGACCTAACCTTGTAAATCTATATTGAATAGTAAGAATAATGGAACTTGAAGTCCTTCTCAAAATAAAATCTAAATCAACCTAGGTCATAAGTCTTAGACAAGATATCCATAGTGCTTCAAAAAAAATTAGAATGAGGAAGAAAGATACTAACAATTTTATAAGATTTTTAACAATTTTTTAATAAAGGTGGTTCGTATCAGGTACAAAAAAATATAAAGAAGAAAAGCTAAACTGGAGAAGTGTCCATCAAACACCTCAAGGTCTTAGTAAAACACTCTTCATTTTGAGTATTTAAATATTTAAAAGACACCATCCTATTAATTTTCTCACTAGGATTCTAGATGTCTATGAAACTATGTGGTATTAAAATATAAAATTATTTTAACCACATTAACCAAATGTAGTAGTTATCACCTAGTTGCCAAAATCATATAGAAAGATCCATTTTCTTATTGTCTATGATGAATTTTTGAGTTGACCATGACAAAGAAGCATGCCAATATCTTATGTAGACAAGGTATAAATTTTTTACTATATAGTACAAATTCCTAGAGTTTAGATTTGTAATGCGTAGTGTGATCAACATTGAACATAGAAAACTTAACAAATCAAGAAATACACTGATGAAAAGGTAAAAGAAAGGAAGGAATAGTCACAAAGGTAAAGGAATGAAACCTCTCCTATGTACTATTATTTTCCTTGTCATACTTGAGTAAAAATAGTTAGAGAAAACATATTGGGTGGTTATGATTTAGGGTTTTTGTTGCCATTGTCAAACCTCCACCTAGGTATTTCCTATGGATATCCAAGATAGATCAATAATATGGTAATGAAAATAAAAAGAAGAGGAATTAAAGATTATATTCTAATATTAAATAAAAAATAAAATATGCAATTTGACAACTAAAGAGTTAGAGTTTCTTTTAAATATCACAAATTAAAATCTTGAATTAGTGAGGATAGTGTATAGACATACAAAGTCAACAAAGATTTAATATGAGAATAATGGAGCTAAATAATGGATGAAGTTGAAGAATATATGAAATATTATGATATATAGAAAAAAGACAACATGAAAGAGTGTGGATTTAAGATCCATAGAGTGTGAGAGAGAGAGAAATGAAGCAAAATAAAATAAAATAAAAAGGAACTAAGGGTCATCCCAATGTAAGTGTAAGCTCAAATAGGTGTCAAAATGCTAAAACTAGAAAGTATAACATCTTAACAACAACCTGTAGTCATGAATATTTTTGGGATGAATGTAGATGCTCATGAAAAATCTAGAATATTTATGACTAGGATGACAGGTGAGAAAAGGTGCAAAGGATGGATGAGAAAGCTTAATAGATGGAAATGTGCAATTAATGTATTTAATCAAACTAAAATGAAGGCATTACTCTATGCAAAATTATGTGTGGCATGATTTATGATATCACTAAATGCTTATTTTTTACTCAAACAGAAGTAGGACAAGAAGGATCCTAAAGGAATGTAACTCCTATATTATATTTAAGTTCCAATTTATTGATTATGGCTATGCTTCTATAGTTATGAAAATATAAGTTGCATCTCCTCAATGGTTTTTTTTGTATCATAAAGAAAAAAATGTCAAGTTTATGTATACTAAACATATCTAAATCTTAAGAAATTTCTTAATGAGGTTCAGTACCTATACCCCTAACATTCCAATGACAATTTTTTTTGGTGAAATAAAGAACAAAAATATAAACTACAATTGACACTTGAATCAACCAAATTTTCCTCAATCAAAGTTACTCTCTCTTGAACACTTCCCTTTCAACCATGCATGCTTTCTCTAAATTTGATTTTTATTTGTCTCTTATTAAAGCCCTAAAGGAGTGGGAAATTTATTTTTTTAATCTTATCATTTGTAATTTCTATTTGAATTTTTTATGAAATAACACAATTTAAAGAGTTCACAAAAGGTGTAACTACTAAACTAAAAAAATAAAAATAAATGATTTTTTCTTCAAGATGTTATATGTATCCATTGATAGAAGAACATTTAAGTGAATCAATATATTTTGAAAAATATCTTGCACTTCAATACCATGTGATGGATTGGTGACATCATCAAAAGAATCAAAATGTTGGCATGAATGTTGATGATATTCCTTTGGGGAAGTATCCTAAGCATTGGTGGAATATTTAGGAGATTGACATGTTGCATTCATGAATGTGTTTGTCATTAGTGCCAACATATTTTTGTTTCTATAAAGATTGGTAGTGTAGCAGATAGAGAGATTGAGATCATATAGAATGTTTTTTGATGTTGAGGTAAAGCATGGTTAAGGATATATTCTACAGTATGTTTTGATGATGTGGACAAGTGTGCATGCAGAAATTTGAAGACATGTGCAAGTTATTTGTGATTTGTAGAAGATAATGTGCAAATAGAGTACCATAGAAATAGTTTCTAGAGTTCAAATTGTATATCCTAATATAGGGATATAATCATGTTGAGAAAATTTAGATAGAGATAGTAGAAAACTTGATGATGATTTCATTGAGTGCATGGGGTTTGAGGTCACACATGTGAAAATTTGTGAAGATAGTGAGCCAATAATTTTTTGAAATTTTGAAAAGACATAATGAATTTTATTATCTTAATGAGGTCTATTATAATTAATTGAGAAAGCCTCAAGGCCGACTTAGTAAATTATTTTGACGATATGGTATAAAGGAAAGTTATTTTTCTTGTAATGAAGTGTAATGAGTGCAAGTGTAAATGTGTGTAAGTGTGAATTATGAAATTAGTATGCAAAGTTGGTAAATGTTAGTGAGTTATCAAAGTGATCAATGTGATGCAAAGTTAAAGATATGGTATTGAGATCTGAGATCTATTTGGTGTGGTATCAACACAATAAGAGGACATAGAAAGAGTTTGAATTGAAATGATCAATTGAGTTTCTATTATTCTAAAAGGAAATATAGAGGCCAATAGGACAATGACTTTGGTGGTCTTTCCCCTAAAGATGTTTGGATAGTGGATCCATCTGCCTTCTACAACTCCTAATAGGGTTGGAATCTCCTAACAAGGATTCAAAGTCTCCTACTAGGGACTAATATGTACTAAATGCACATTTTATTGGCTCCTAGTAGAGTTCATCCTCTTACAAGGATCTTATATATTAGTACATCATTTTGTGGGTACCATCCCCACCTAGGTTTTCCCTATGATCAAGGGTTTCCCTTGTTAACATATCTGGCGTTATTGTGTGTGTATTTTCTTATGGTTTTTGATTATATTGCTCACATGTTTAAGGTTTAATTAGATTGATAAAATTTATATAGATATAATAAATGATTCACCCCCACCCCACTCTCTTAGTTATCTTGGTGGACTTTACTTTCTAGAAATGGGTATCAGAGCATCAGATCCTTGAAGGAAAATCTTAACATCTTAAGGAGATCAATAGTAGATCATTTGAGAAAAAAAATTTATAAGTTTGATGGAGTTTACTATGTCATCTAGAAAGAGAAGATGAAGACACATATTCTATGCATGGGTCTAAGATATTGGATAATGACGAAGAATGGAAAGAAAATTGTGGAAGAAATTAAACTTGAATAATGTAGTGAAGCATAAAGAGATCTATTTTTGTGTAACATGCTTTCCACAGAAGTGTTTTTGTTAGCTCTTCCTTAAAATGAATATAGTCAAGTACAATCCTTAGAAACATCTCATGGAATTTTGACAACTTTGGAATCTACTTTCGAAGGTGATAAACATGCTAAGAGAATCGTATTAAAAATTATATATGTTTGTTTCAAGAGGCTAAAATGATGGAAGATAAATTTGTAAGAAGTTATATTGGAAGAATATCGTAAATTTATACTGGAATCAAGTCTTGTAATGGAACTAAAGATGAAGATGATATCAAATGGAAGATTGATGCAGGAGCATCTTGGGTTTGCTTGGTGACTACTTTGGAGTTCATGGGAGGAGGCTCAATAGTTGTTTTAGAAGATGCTCAAACTAGTACTCAGTCAAAGAAGGTTTGGGAACTCAACATGGTCTGGCAACTTGACATGGTCTGGGAACTCGACATGATCTGTGGAACTTGGCATGGTTTGGAAACTCGGCATGGTCTAGAAGCTCAGCATGGTCTTGGAGCTTGGCTTGGTCTTTTGTGCTTGGCATGTGTTGGAACTTGATAATTCTTGTGGGAGCTTGATGATGCTTGGGAATTTACTGGTGCTCAACTTGGTTTGCTAACACTTAATTTAGTCTTGGTTTTTGTTCATGTTGAGTTGTCTATGAGCTGACTTTTGGCATTTATTTTATGTATGGATATTTAATTTAGTGTTGTAGCTAACTTGTGGCTTGACCTATATTTAATGTAAGGGATTTAATTTAGTTTGTAATGAGTTGGGCTGACTTGTGGCTTAGTTGGGTATAAGTAAGGGGTCTATTAGAGTTTTTGGGAGGAGAAGTGGTTATCATTCCATCTTGGAGAAGGGGATGAAGTATAGATGCAAATTTTGAAGAGCTAGGGTTGTGGCTTAGGAACTAAAGGATTTCTTACTGGACCTAAGGGTACAAGTGTGGAATTCTTCTTGGCATTCTCATCTAATTATGGATCTAGACTAACTAGAATTGGTGTGTGGTAATTGGATCTTGTGGGATCTTGCAGAACTGGTATTGTAATTGTTGTTTGTATTTGGCCCTTACCTAGACAACCTTATAGCTAGGCATATTACATGTAATCAATTATATCTATGAATAAAGAGGTGTGATTTGGTATAAAATCTTGCATTATTATTTTTTTGTTGTTGTGTTTCCATTGTGTGGTTATTTGTTGGGCCTTTGGAAATCTCCTTTAAGGATCCTCCTACCTTGCACTACATCAGGTGGTATCAGAGTGAAGGTTGTTCCTGAGCATGTAGATAGATCATCAAAGTTGAGATAGTTTACACTAAGACCTTGTGAGGACATATAGGTGGATCTATGGTTGTGAAGATGGAAAATTGATCTTGTTCAAGAAAATTGATCTGATGGTGATTTCTTGTAGAGGGTTTACAAAGATCTTGGAAGATGGCTTCTAGAGGATTGGACCCTAGGATGATTGTAAATCTCTAAGATATAGTGGAGAGGAGGATTAAGGAGACAATAGCTTAGGTGGATGTTGTTTTGGATGTTTCTTTTTCTAAAAGAGTTGAAAAATAGAAGAAGGAATTTCTATGTTATTGGAGTTGGAGTCTACTGATTTGGAAGAGAGTTGTCTAGCCAGTTAGAAGACTTGTTCAAGAGAGAAGATGGCATCACAAGGTCAAGGTGGAAGAGGTTGGTTTTATTGATTAGTTTGTGGAGCCTAATATAGAACCTACAGAGAAAATGGAGGTTGTTACTGAGGATATTCCTAATCTTTGTAATGTTGGGATGGAGATTGGTTTTCATGATCATTTGGTTGAGTCTGACATGGAGATTGAAGAGCACTTGATTGGGGATGATCCAGTTATTATTGGTTGTTACTTGTATGTTGTAGAGCATCTTGTTGAGAGCAATGAGATAGTTGGTGTTGTGACTTTGGCATATGTTGTTGAGGGGTTACATAGTGCTACTAATATGGAGTTTGTTGTTGATAGTATGGATTCATTAGTTGTTGATGTGGATGAACGTTTTTTGATGAAGCATTATGTTTAGTTTGTTCTTGGGAGTGAGCATGCTAATTGGATGGTTGACATTTTGGTGTTTGACAAAGTGATGTGGATGTGGGTGATTTGTAGATTAGTTTTCTTGTCCCTATTGGAGTGGAAGCCTTTGGTGAAGATGAAGATGGTTTTTTCTCTCTCTTTGGGCATCAAAGTGTGGGACACACTTTTCTATTTACCTAGGGATTCTGATGTAGGAGCATCTTGGGTTTTCTCAGTGACTACTTTGGAGTTCATGGCAGGAGGCTCAATAGTTTCTTTGGAGGGTTCTTAGACTGGTAATCACTCAAAGAAGAACTAGTTCTTGGCATGGTTTGGGAACTCGACATGGTCTACAAAACTCGGCATGGCTTGGGAACTTGGCATGATCTATGGAACTCAGAATGGTCTAGGAGCTCAATATGGTCTATGGAGCTCAACATGATCTAGGAGCTTAGCATAGTCTTGGAGCTTGGCATGGTCTTTTGTGCTTGACATGTGTTAGAAATAAAAAATGTTTGTGAGAGCTTTGTGATGCTTGGGAATTTACTAGTGTCTGGCTTGGTTTTGCTAACACTCTATTTGGTCTTGGTTTCTGTTGGTGTCAAGTTGTCTATGAGCCAACTTTTACCATTTAATTTATGTATGGGTATTTAATTTAGTGTTGGAGCCAACTTGTGGCTCAACCTATATTTAATGTAAGGGATTTAATTTAGTTTATAATGAGCTCAGATGACTTGTGGGTTAGTTGGGTATAAGTAAGGGGTCTTGTAGAGTCTTTGGGAGGAGAAGTGGTTATCATTCCATCTGTGAAGGGGATGAAGTGCAAATGCAAATTTTGAAGAGCTAGGGCTACAACTTAGGAACTAGAGGATTGCTTGGTGGACCTAAGGGTACGAGTGTGAAATTCTTCTTGGTGTTCTTATGTGTGGTAACTGGATCTTGTGAGATCTTGCAGAACTAGTTTTGTAATTGATGTTTGTATTTGGCCCTAACCTAGAAGGCCTTACAACCAAGAATATTGCATGTAATCAATTATATCTATAGATAAAGAGGTGTGATTTGGTATCAGATCTTGTATTATTATTGTTTTTTGTTGTGTTTCTGTTGTGTGGTTATTTGCTACGGGTTTGGAAATCTCCTTTGAGGATTCTCATGCCTTGTACTACATAAAAGAACTTGAAAACCTTGACACCATTAAAGAAAACATCATAAATGTTTGAGAAAGTGATATCTTTTACTAAGAGATTTACAAGAGAGACTCTTTATTAGAATATTAGAAGCAACATAAGTGATCTTGAAACAAACTAGAGATTTTTCTAGAGTAGAAACATCTTTTAGTGCATTGAGTGTTTGCCCTTCCTTGTCAAGAAGTGCAAGCACCATTGGATATTATGCTAGTAAAAGTAGATCTAGATCTAAGGAAGACAAAAGGATTGAAGAAGGAATTGTATTTCTTGTAAGAAGAGAACTAGATAATAAGAAAATCTTTAAATGTTGGGCTTGTGATGAATTTGGTCATTATGCTTCTAAATGTCCTAAAAGAGTGAAAAAGTACAAAAATAATTTCAAGTCTAGAAGGTCTAGAGAATGTTTGTATGAAAATGAATATGATCAATCTAATGAGAGAGTTTAGAGTGAAAGTGATGATGTGTTAGGATTTATAACTATAAAAGAAGAAAATCCTAAAAAAGAAGTCAAAGAAGAGAAAGACCTAGTGTCATAGGTTGAGAAGAAAGCTAATTCAATCATGGAAAGTGGTTGTTCACATCATATGATTGGTGATATGAATAAATTTTTTAAATTTAATAGCCATGATGGAGGAATTGTCAAAGTTGGTAAGAATGTGGCTTGTCATATCAAGAGAATAGGATCTATTACTCTTGATGGTAAAACTAACACATATGATGTTTACTTTGTTGATGGAATAAAACATAACATATTGAGTCTTAGATAGTTGGTTGATAAGGGATATGTGTTACAATTCAAAGAAAAGACATGCATTATTAAGGACAAAGAGGGAAAGTCAATTGACATTGGTACAAGATCCAGAGGTAATGTTTTTTTAGTTGAACCCTATAGAGATGACATGTTTGGTTGCAAAAGTTGATACTAGTTAGTTGTGGAATAGAAGGTTTTTTTATATCAATTTTGATAATATTGTGAAGAAAACTAGTACATTTTATGTTAGAGATTTACCAAAAATTGAAAAGCCTACTAATGTTGTGTGCAAGGAATGTGTTATGCTAAGAAGAAGGAAACATCTTTTCCTAGCAAGAAATTCACTACAACAATGAAATTAGAGATTTTTCATACATATCTGAGTGGTCCCACTAAGACAAGATGATTCTTTGGTAAAAGGTACTTCATGTTTTTTTTTATGACTTTACTAGGATGATGTGGGTAGCATTCCTTAGAGAAAATTCTGAAGCATTTAAGAAGTTCAATTTTTTTAAGAATAGAATTGAGAATGAGTCTAGATTGAAAATTAAATGTTTAAGATTTGATAGAGGTGGATAGTTTACCTTGAATGAGTTTAACACCTTTTATGAAGTGAATGTGATTAAGAGGTAGCTATCAGCTCTAAAGACTCCTGAGCATAATGGAATTATTGAGAGAAGAAATGGGTCTATAAAAGAAGAAACAATAGCTATAATGTTTGAGAATGATATATCAAATAGATTTTGGAGAGAAGAAATTAATAAAATAGTAGATACAATTAACAGAGTACATATCAGAAAAGGTATGAATAAGACACCTTATGAACTATAGTTTGGACATGCACCATTAGTGAAATATTTCAAAATTTTTGGAAGAAAATGTTATATCAAGAGAGATTATGACATTGGTAAGTTTTATGTAAGAAATGATTAAGGTATGTTCCTTGGTTATTCATTAAAAATAAAATCTTATAGATTTTTTAATCAAAGGACTAAGACTATTGTTGAGAGAAAAAATGTGAAAGTGGATGAGAAGTATGGAGTTAAAGAGAAAATGTTTGATTATAATTTTGATGATGAAGAAGCTAATCCTAAGCTTATCCAAGAAAATGTTGAAAATTTCTTTGAGACTAAAAATTATTTGAAGAATGACATTCAAATTTTAGAATAGAGAGAAGAACCAAGATCTGAACCTAATGAAGAAGTAAGAATTAACTCACTGACATCGACACCAAACATGAATTTGACAAAGAATCACCCTGTTAATCAGATTATTGGAAGAAAACATAGAGGAGTTATGACATAAACACATATTTCATTGAGAATTATATTTGATTTCTCAAGTTGAACCAAAGAGTGTAGATGAAGCATGTAAGGATGATCATTGGCTTCAAGCAATGAAGGAAGAACTAGATCATATTGTAAAGAATGAGACATGGGAATTGGTCCCTAGACCTAAAAAATAAGAATGTAATAGGAACTAAGTGGATTTTTAGAAATAAGATGAATGACCAAGGTGAGGTTGTGATAAAAGAAGAAAGATTGGTATGTAAAGGATATTCACAGCAAGAAGGTATAGTCAATGAAAAGAAATTTGTAATTATTGCCAAAATTGAAGCAGTAAGGATATTTTGGCTAATACAACAAGTACAAAGTTTAAAGTGTATCAGATGGATGTGAAGTCAGCATTTTTAAATGGAGAACTTGAAGAAGAAGTTTACATTGAGAAGCTTGAAGGATTTCCTTTAACAGAAGAAAGGGACATGATATTCAAGTTGAAGAAAGCATTGTATGGACTAAAGCAAGCACATAAAACCTAATATGCAAGTTTGGACAAGTATTTGGAAAAATTGGGATTTGTTAAGATATTGGAGATAATAACCTATATTTGAAATAAATTGAGAATAGCTTAATTATTATGATGAAATTTTTGAATGACATAATATTTAGAGGTAATGATAAAGAGTGACAAATTTGTTGATGAAATGAGGAATAAATTTGAGATGAACATGATTGATGAGATGAAATAATTCTCAAGTTTATAGATTGTGTAGAACAATGATGGTATTTTTCTATCACAAACTAAGTATTTGAGAGATTTGTTAAAGAGATTTTTCTTGAAAAGGTGTAAGCCTATTAATACACATATGATAAATGGTCACAAGTTATCTAGCAAAAATGAGACACTTGCTAGCCCTTGTTTTGTGCCCTATTTGTTTCAAAGTTATTCAACAATATTTTGAAATTTCAATGGTCACATCCTTTGTTTAGGGTGGGAACTTTTAAATAAAATCTAAGTGCAAACATGGAGTACCTAAAAACCCTAGTATTACTTTAAAAACTTTTGGTATGGTTGGTTCTTTGTTAGTTTTAAATTTCCATAGAATAAAGTCAATTATTTATGTCATGTTTCACTAAAACCATGGTTAGGTTTGGGTTAGGTCACTTTCTAGTTAAAATAATGTTTTTTTACCCAAGTGATGAGATACTCTTGGTAACCATTGATCTTCCTCAGATCTACAGCTTGCACTTTCTAACAAAATGAAGATGCTATCATTTTAATGAATGTGACAATATGAGCTTGTAACACCTATCTGGTGGGACTAAAAGAATGTAGTAATCCTCAAGTTTGACCTTAGCCCTCAAATACTATTAAGATCAACACTTCTCATTATCTTAAAAAGTAAAGGTGTTCAAGTTTTAACTAAAGAGAGAATGTGAGGGATCATTGCATGTATAGTGTGGGCCCATTTTAGACTTCTTGAAGTGCTTCATCATCATATGTAGGGTATAATTTAGTGGCTAATATTCGTAAATTGGCTAATTTAAGAATTTTTTGGCTAGTATTTTGGCTAATAATTTAAGCTTTGATACAACCTAAATCGCCATAGTTTTATAAAATTCAATTCTAGAATATTTAAAATCGCTCAATAATTTATTTTATTGAAAAATTTAAACTCAAATATTCGCCACAATATTTGTTACATGAATAGATTTGAGTAACCTAAATATAATATATTATTAGAGAAATTTAATTGAAGTGGCCAATAATTATCATAATTATTAGTTAATTTAGGGATATATCACCAATATTTATTATTCACTATTGATTTAAAGTATATGTAATGATTCTCATAACATTCCACAAGGTAAAAAAATGTTCAATTTCGATTTGTAATATTCCATGGTAATTAATGAACTTCCTATTATTGTTGAGATTCATCAATATTTTATACAAAAAAAATTATCATTCAAAAATAATGGCCAAAATTAATCATATTTAGAATAAAAAATTGAGAGTTTTGCCAATATAAATAATTTTGTTTTTTCAAAATAATGAAATATTCGCCAATATTTTATATCTTTTTTTGGAGGTGGCTTTCTTAAAGTTTACCCTGATCATTTACTAGCTATTACCTCTTGATTGGTTCTCAATTCAAACTAATTATTTCTCTTAGTAAGCTCCTAATCATTGATCAAATTATAAATCAATGGTAGTTGTATTCTCATAAAATGGAGGTGTTCAAGATTTAGCTAAAGTAAGAATGTGAGCTCTTGACACGTGTCCTAGTGGGACCATTTTCATTGAATAATTTGAAGAATGCAATTTTTTCTCAATCACAGATTAAGGTGAAGATATATGGTAGTCATATTCTCACAAAATAACCAAAAGGGTTTTTAACCAAAGTGATAATGTGAGGGAGTGACACATGGAGTTGGTGGGTCCAGTTTATATTGTGAGCCTAAAAAAGGAATGATTTCAACATGAAGTACTAGGTGGCATATTCTAATTCTCTTAGTGTTATGCACAACAACATTAAAGACTTTTTCCAAGCCATCAGATTAAAGAATGATCAACACTTCTCACTATCTTGCTAAAGAAATATGCAAGAAGGTTAACTAGAGTGATAAAGTGATGAAGTGATGCATGTCTTAGTGAGCCCATTTTCTAAAAGGATTATTGAGAAAGCATGGTTATTTAACAATTGTCTAATGTGAGGTTGATTAAGGGTTGTTGTGAACTTGCAAAATGAAAGTGCAAGGTTTTTAACCAAAGTGACAATATGAGAAGTTGACATGTGTCCCACTAAACAAAAAGGTGACACAGTATCAAGTTTGAATAATAGCCATCAGATTTTTCTTAGATCAACAACTACTTTTTAAATTCTTCACATTACAAGCACAATCCAACTGTTAGAGAATTAATGGTGTTTCAAGGAAACCTCATGTGAATGCATTTGGCATAAAGTATGTAATTTATTCCACAATCTAGTACAATGCAAAATCAAATTGAAATAGAGTGAACAAAAGTCAGATTTCTCAACCTTCATACCAAGAGCTTTTCTAAATAAGTTTTCGTGCTATGATTAGAGATTTTTGAGTAAGTTCCCAAATGTTGTTGTATTTTTTTATTTTTTTTAATCTTTTTTGAATTGATAAGATGCCTCCACAAAGAGACTTTTTTGGAAAGATATACTATCAGCACAAAAATGTGTGCGATGATTTCCTTGAACAATTATCCGCTTCCACAAATGAAACTGCAAAGGAAAAGGAATTGGTCCCTAAGAACCCTAGGCTGAAAATGAAGAGGGTTTCTATGACAAAGGCAATTGGTTGAGAGATATGGAGAAATTGATGGGGGGGTTTGGAGTTGTTTAAGAAATGGTTTTCAGAAAGAAACAATGATACACCATTGAACAATGTTTGGGAGTTCAATATTGGAAAGCTGGTTGTGCCAAGTATCTTCATTGATGATGATTTGCTAGTAATGTTGGCAAAGGAGTATGACCATGTATTGTGGGTTGTGAAGAACCATGCAAAAGATAATTTTTTTAGGATAATAGTTGAAGTATTCAGAGAGGTTTATATGTTAAACCCTAACCTTACTCTACATGAGAAGATTGACTTGAACAATTTGCAGTCCAGGTACGATGCTAAGAGAATATACCTTTGAGGGCAAACCACTGCAAGAGCATTTTGTAAAGGTAGAGCATCTGATAGTAGTAAAACCTTCTACTCCATATCCCTTATAAAAGAAATATTTTAACCCTAGGGAACAAACCCTCTATAAATCCCTCTATAAGATTTTTTGCATAGATTAGCAAGATCACATCTCAGGGTCTTTAATTTTTATGATGGCTCAGATTCTATAGTATAGAATGAGCTCCATTTTTTTATTTTGGATCCCATTTGGCTAAAAAGATACACAATGGGCTAATTGGCATAAGTAAGGGTAAGATTGACAAAACCTTTGGTTGGTATTCTTTTTTGATGTATATATGTCTATATAAGGGTTTTTTTGTCTTTGCAAAAGAAATAAAACTAGAGCATGAAAGGGATGGAGATAAGCTACCAGTATAGCTCTAGAGTGCATATATGACTTGGGAAGTCACAAATGCCAATTTTGTTCATTTTGACAAATATTTTGCATCAAAGATATTGAGGGTTTCAATAAGTGGAGACAACCCTCAAATTTCTAAACCCTTACTGGAGCTAATTAGGCCTATAGATCATGCTAAGGGTTTGAAGGTTAGTCACAACTAGGGAGACATCATCCCATATTTAGTGTCTACTATTTTAAAAGTGTATGGTTTACAAAGAAAGCCTCATGTCCTACCATACCAAGTACCCTTGAAGGTAGGAATTGCTTAATTCTTATGGTATATTGGAGGACTTGAACAGAGGGAGTTAGTGGGAAGATCTAGGGGGACAATTTTTCCAAATTTTATAGTTGCCCACAATTTTGTGCTAACTAAAGGAGGATGGAGACACTTGAGTAAGTTTCTTGATCGATATCAAATGGCCCAATCTCATTCTCATTTTATAGACCTAGAAGGATTTTTTGAAATGTTCAAAGAAAGAACTAAGACCAAATCCTATGAGCATATATTTTACTTTCCTGAAGACATAATTAGAAATGATTTCTCTATGCAAGAATAGGAAGTAAAGAAAGAAAAAAGGAGATTTTATAGTAGGATTTTGGAGTTTATCAATGCTTTAGATAGAAAATATGACCCTTTTGCTGATATCAAGTCCTTGGGAGACAAGGTAAATAAATTGATGGCACATTTTTTTGAGATCATGTAAGCCTTGAATGAAAAGGATGCAGCATTGATAAAAGCATATCGTTGAGCTATCATTTTGCACAATGCTTAATGATAGGAATCTTTTCAAACTCCTCTCTTGAAAAGCTAATTTGGGATCAACTCCAAGGTTCCGAGCAATCTTACAACCTACTCAAATCCGCTTAGTTGAAGATAAATGTATTTGTTCACAAAGAGGCCTTTGCTAGTTTGAACCAATTTTGGATAAGATGATCAATCTTATTATTGTTTTAGAATTAAGCACAAAAAGAGATTTTTTGGTATTTTCTATTTTTAAATGAATGCAATCTAACAATGCAACTATAAGAATTCTTAATTTAACCAAGGGTTAGCAAAGCAAATAACAAAGATAAGGTAATGAGAGATTAAAGTAAATAGCATGAAAGGGAAATTCCTAATGGACATAAACCATGGTAACAACACATCTGTGAGTTACATCATCAAAAAGATCAGGTAGGAAACTAATGAAAATAGGAGCAACACTTCTTGAAATTCACTGATGCAATTGTCAATGGGAATTTAGTAAAACTGAAAGATGCTTCACTTATTATTGCAATTCCATACATTGAAAGCTCTAAATTTGAAAATGGTAGTTAAATGTTGGCGCACCTCTGACTTCTTCAAAAAAATTAGTGCACCTATGAAATAGCACAAATCTAAAGCAGTGCAATAGCCCACTAGGGCACCAAGTTCAAAATATTCAAAAAAATTCCATGTGTTAAAACTAAATTTCTAGCTCTAGATTTTCTTCCCCTTTATACTAGAGTGATGTCTAGATGTTTTCTCTTGAATTTCTCTATAATCTCCATCACTTGGGAAGCTTCCAACAAATCTAAAGCCTCATATTTATGCCTGATTGTTTGTAAATAATTACTAATATCCATTCGAGTATTCACAAAACCATCAAGTCTAGTATCAAGTTTCAACAAAACCTCTTCAGTCTTGAATTCTTACCTAATATCTTTATCAGATGAAACATCCTCAAAAGTTCTTCAAAGTTGTTCATACACTTCTTGTATTGACTTGAGCTTTGTCATTGTCTCATCTTCAAAGATCTTGAGAGAAATAGAATCATAATACATACTTGCCTCAAAAAAATTCTCTTGAGACTCACCTTTTAACTTTTGAATATCTTCACGAAGTCCTTCCATGAACTTATTTCTAGAAGCTATCTTCTCAAGTCAATCATCAAGTTTATCAATCTCATCTATTGTATACACTTCCATGAGTGTGCAATACCTTTGACCTTTTATTTTTTGGAGTACTTGAATTTTTGTTCCCCAGGTATGTACCTCATCCATAAGCCCAAAATCCTCATCTACTATAGACACCAATTTCTCTACATTAGAATGAACATTGTGCAATAGGTTCAAATTAGCTTGTATTATCTCTACACCTTTATGCACAAAATTATCATGCCATTTCTGATATGCTCCCAAAAATGAATCAACTTGGACACTCCCCTTATCTCTCCTTCCTAGTGTCATAGCGAGAGTAACCTCTAGGTGGTCTTGATCCAATGGACCTACAATTTCATGCAGATATCCTCTTAGTAGCTTGTTTTCTTTGTGCAACTTTATCAATTCATTCTTATTATCATCAAAATGCATGAACACCTTCCTGACACTCGTAGTGATCATTACTTTAGCTACATCTACTATGGACTTTCCTAATAGGACTTCTATAATTGAATAATCCTTACGAGTCAAATCTTTGGTCTCAACATATGGAGGAGGAATCATTATGTGAGAAAGTAGGTCTTGATCTCTATTCTTCATTATGAAGGTCAATTTTTGTGTACCACCAATAGGTACCTCAAGCCTCTTGATGGCTTTTACTATCATCCATACACTCATTTTCATTTAGGTTCAACTATCACTTTTGTAGAATCATAACTTCCCTTTTCAACCAAGCTAGTACAGTGCCCATCAGAGACATATATTTAGCTCAAGAGGAGGACTACCTTGCAAGCCCTTTTCCCTTGCCCTTCCTTTTTGGAGTCTTCTCCTTTAGAGAGATATCTTAATGTGGTGTTCCTACATCTATAGCATCAAAAGTCCTCACCTTTATATCCTAAGAAATTTTTTGAGGTTCTTCAGGTATATGTCCTTCCTCTGATAAATCATTGGTTGGCCTTTTTTTTTATCCTCTTAAGACACCTCTCTTTCTTGTTCACTAACAAGGGGGATGGGAGTAGTTGAGCCTTTGCCCAAAAATGATAGATCCAAAAATTATGGTGCTAAGGTACCCAGAGATCCTTGTGGTAGCAGTAGAATTTGACTCTAATCCTCTCCCAAAGGTTGGTTCATGGGTGTATCTTGTATTTTATCACCCATCATTTTAGTCCCTTATATTGGCATAAAGTTGAAATTAGACATCTTAAAAATCTATATTCCCTACCCCTCTTCTTCATCCATCCACTATTATTGCTCATCCTTTGAAGTTATAAACTTAATAGGTTTTCTAGTAATAGACAGTGGCATGATGGTGGAGCTTCTCCTCCTCTCTTGTTGGGCTGCCCTTACCAAGTGTGTCCTTTGACTCAATGGGAGATTTTCTTCTTCATCTTCTTCATCTTCTTCATCCTCTATAGGGATGGTTTCCATGACTAGAGGAATAGGTATAACCCTTGTTTGTATCTTTTTCCTTCTAGTCCTTCTGACCGTAGGTTTGACTTTAGTTTTCTTAGTAGGTAAGGGGGAGGTTTATTTCTCTTGTATAGGTGGTGACACCCCTTGTACTTCTTGTTCTAGCATATGTTCCTATTCCTAATCTAGTAGAGGCACCTATGGAATATCCTAAATTTGAGTTGCTTCTTCATTTTTAGGCTTTTGGTTCTCAAGTGCTTGAGCTGCCTCTTGCAATTAAGGTTACTCTTATTATTGACGTACTTCATCTTTGGGTTCAACCTATTTTGGAGAATCTTTTTTCCTCTTATTCTTCCCTTTTTCAGCTCTAAAGTAACCAACTTCCTTTTAATGCTTATATATTATTTTTGGCCTAATTAGAGATTGTGCAGGGAAAGTTGGTATTGTTACTTTTGCACCTTTACCCTTAATTGGGTGTGCTATGGCTTGAAAAAAAATAGTCTTAAGAACTAGGTCCATCTTAAAGGTATTCTCAATCTAGTATCTATTCAATTGGATTATATATCTTGCCCTATGATTGATATATGCATTCTCTTCCCTATCAACCTCTGCATTCATAATTGGTCTATCAAATATCTTGCCATGATTGTATAAGGGATCTAAGACCTCTTGAGTGTCTTGTTAGATAGCCTTTAGTGGGATATTTATCTTTGAGGTTCTTCCTAGAAGATATAGAGACATCCTACAATAATACCTAATTTGGATATCATAGTCATCTATCGCATTCATCTAGTGATCTTCTACTACATCTTCATGAATGAAATGTTTTCCTACCTAAAGTTGAACTCTACCAATATTGTCAAAGAAGAAACTAGGGGAGTTGTAATATTCCAAGGGATTTTGATCCCATTCTACATCAAAGGTCATGATATCCTATTTTTGCTCAACTTGAAATGGACCTATAGTAATAGGTCATACCCAAGTCTTCTTGTGTATTTTCCTCACTCTATCATATGTAGATGTTATTTGTCTTGTAATCTCTAGTATAATTATCCTATTCGATGGATATCTCAGGAGTTTCTTTAGATTCACAATTGTACCTACTTTCCTTAGGTAGGTGAATGTCTTGAATTAGATGTAATAGGCACCCATCTCTGCAATCTTTGTTGCCACCTCTACTAGCATCCTCTTGGCATAATCACCCTCAATGAATTGGATGATTGCAAAAATGAAAGCATCATTCACTATTTTGTATTATTTTCTCTAATATGATAGCTTTTTCTTTACAAGTTGGTATATACCACATAAGGCTGGGCATTAGCATCTTGCATGCTTCCCTTCTTATACAATCATGGATAGTCAGTTGTCCTTACAGCGAATAAATATACTAAGTATGATGTCATGTAAAACCTAGTATCAACTTTGACTCCTACCAACTACTCATCTAAGTTTATACTTAGTATTGTGGCCTAGTCAATTGGCATTTTCTCTGTTATGATGGTCTCGATGAAATGTACTATCCAAATGTTTAGGTGCCTAGCTACTGGTAGACCCATAACCTTGCTCAAAAGCACAATGGAGTATCAAATATCATCCTTCATGTATCCTCTAGTCATATGTACCTTGCTTGTTCTTCATCCCAGCAGTGTTCTATCAATCAAGAATGATGATTGCATGATCTCTTTAGCTTCCTTTTCATTTTTTGTATACCATCTTTTTGCTTGAAGATAGGTGATTTTAACATATTGGCTTGCTCTCAAGAGATGGAAAACTTTCTTGATGTTTCTCAGTCTTAATTCTAGGACTATCTCCCCTATTATATGCTTTGCAACTCTCTCTTCTAGCACATAATTATTTGCTAATGCCATAACCAACTCTGAAGATTTCACTAATGTGGGTGAGGCTGCATTAACTAAGCTTGATTTAATAAGTTTTGAGACCATTAGGGACTTTTCCTTTGGCTTGTTGCAAAGTACTAGGAATGTGTTCCGATCTATATGTCCCAACTCAGTATCTCTAACCTTTAAATGTGCATCTTGAAAGCATGATTTCTTCGATGCACCTTGAAACATGAAAACAACTAGTTTTGGAGCCATCTTCTCTATAAGTGAGAATGATAAGGAAGCCATTTTATCTGCACAAAACACAAATACATTAGTCTGGAGGGGTGAAAATTAAACCCTAACAAAACACAAATTTTTAAAATAACCAAACCCAAAACCCTTGCAAAACTAGTCAAAATCCTTCTATTTAGCTTTGAAATGTAGTTTAGTGCACCTTGATAGGTGTGCTATGTGTATTTAATGACTCAAGATAGTCATTTGCATGTAGTTACGAACCTAGATAAGGTGCACGCATGTGCATGTGCACTACTATGCACATTGTATGTGCAATGGGGACTTGATCATCTTTTCAAGGTTAAAGGTGTGCACATGTGCACCTTGATGGGGTGTTCATGTGCACACCCTTACCTATGTTCTCAATTATTAGGGTCTCAAATGGTGCTCATATGGGCACCTTGACTAGGTATGCATATATGCACCATTACTTAGGTTCTTTAGTTAAGTTTTGAAGAAAGGTTTGCACATGCACACCTTGGATAGTCATGAAGAGATGATTGAACTAGTACACTGAGTATGCAGACTCAAGGTGACAAAGCTTGAAAGGAGGGAAAGCTATCAAGAGTTGCAAAAATTGAAGTCCAGACAAGGGTATGAGCTGAGAAGTGATCTGAGATATGCAAGATAAGTTGTATGTTGTAGTTAGATCAATATTTTCTAATACTCTCTAGAAATTGTATTAGATCATAAAATCCTATGGACTTAGGTTGGCCTAATAGCCATTTGTAAATCATTTAATAGGGTGACATTCCAAGTGAATGTTCTAAAGTCATTTAACCAAGCCCACTTCTAACAAGGTGGTAAATCCTCTAACATGGTCACATTTAACAGTGGGTTGTAAGCCTTTAACAGGGTAGGCATTTCATAGGGCATCACTTTAGAAGGGTGAGAATTGAGTAGCATGTTACTGGTGGTTTTTTCCAAATTGTGTTTCCACATAAATCACTGTGTCATGTGTTGATTTCTTGTGTGTTATACTTGCATGTTGATTTACAGTAACTTACAGATTAGATAAGTTAAAGCTTAGACAAATCAATGGTTGAATGAGTTCACTACATTTAGTGAAAAGTTTGAATAGGACATTTGACCTTGAATAACTGATCAAGCCTGCCCCCCCCTCCGCCTCTAAGTTATTTTAAAGCAATTCTAACAATTGTTATCAGAGCCTCTACTATTTTATTTTCAAGGTACTAGAAGTAGAAAGATCAAGATGTCCAAGAGAGAAGTTCCCAAGCTCAACAAAGAAAACTTTGTTGCATGGCAGAGTTTGATGAAATTGCAACTTGGATCAATAGGTGACTATGCACAAACCTTAATTCAAACAAAACATGTAACTCCAGTAGGACCTCTTACTGCAAATTATTTGAACAAAAGGAAGGAGCATAACCAAGAAATGTTGGATATTTCCTCTACACTCAGCTATGCAGAATATGATGACATCAAAGACTATGACACTGCATTCAAGATGTGGAAAACCTTGTCAGAAATCTATGGAGGATATTAGAATGTCCAGAGAGCAAAGCGAGAAAGCCTAAGAGGAAATTTTGATGACATGAGGATGGAGGAAGGAGAAAATGTTGCGCAATATGCTACAAGAATGAAAGAAGTGGTGAGTGCAATAAGAAGTCCAGGTGGACAATTGGAAGAAGAAATAGCAATCAAAAAATACTTAAGAACTCTACTCCATATCTATACCATAAGAGTTTCAGCCATCTAAGAGATGAAGTGTGTACAAGGGAACACACTAATCTTTGAAGAAATAGTTGAAAGACTTATTGCCTTTGAGCTATCCAATTTTGACAACTACAGACCTGAGAACCTTGAATTTGCTTCCAAGGCCAAGATAACAATGAAAGATACTTAAGAGGACACATCAAGAAAGAGAAGAAGAAAAGGAAAACATGCATCTAGTGATACTAGCATAGATGAGGAAGATGTGGAATAGTTAGAAGCACTACTGGCTAGGAGATTCTGTAGAGGAAAATGCAATTTCAAAGGTAATCTCCCTATCATATGTTTCAATTGCAATGAAGTTGGTCATATAGCTGAAAGATGTCCATAGAAGAAGAACTACAAAGAAGGAAACAAGTTCAAAAACAAAAGAGAAGACAATAGCAAGGAGAAAGGCAAGAGATGCTACATTGTTGAAGAAGACTCTGATTAAAATGATGATGAATTAATCTATGTAGCCATGAAAGATGAATTAGACAAAGACGAAGATGAAGCAATAGTTTTGGTTACCTATGTGGACAAGAATGACAAGTGGATCATAGATAGTGGATGCTCACATCACATGACAGGAGACAAAAGTAAGTTCATTACCTATACTCAATATGATGGAAATAGTGTTAGATTTGGTAATGATGCCCCATGTTAAATCAAAGGAAAAGGCTCTATCAAACTTATAGAGAAAATTTCATGTGATAATGCATGCTATCTTGAAGGATTGAACTACAACTTGTTGAGTGTATCTCAGTTAGGCAATGTAGGTTACAACATTGAATTTGAAAACAAAACTACCAAGATCTATGACACTGATGGAAATCTGATAGGAAAGGGTGAAAAAACTAGGAGTAATCTATTTTACCTAGATATGGAAGATGCAACATGTCTTGTTGTTAGACTTGGTGATGTGTGGTTGTGGCATAAAAGGTTGTGTCATGTTAACTTTGATAATCTGATCAACATTAGCAAGAAAAAGAAAGTCAGACGATTGCCCAAGTTGAAGAAACCTGAAAACACAATGTATAAACAATGTCAACTAGGGAAGATGACTAAATCTAGTTTCAAAAGCAAAACATACACTTCCAATGAAGTACCAGAGGTATTCCATAGAGACTTATGTGGTCGAATAGATGTGCAAAGCTACCTAGGAGATATATACATAATGCTATTTGTAGATGACTATTCTAGGATAATGACTGCTCTGTTCTTAAAACAAAAATTTGATGCATTCCAAATGTTCAAGTGGTATCTGGCTAGAGTTGAGAAGGAAACAGGAAAGAACCCGAAATGCCTAAGGTCAGATAGAGGAGCTGAGTTCACATCAAGAGAATTTGAAATATTCTGTAATGATAAAGGTATCAAAAGACAAACGTCAGCATCAAGAACTCCACCATAGAATGGTATTGCTGAAAGGAGGAATAGGTCAGTGATTAAATATGCTAGAACCTTGATGATGGAGAAAAATGTTGCACTAAAGTACTGGAGAGAGTTGTAAGTACTACAGTCTACACATTGAATAGAGTTTAAGTCAAGAAAGGTACAAATGCAACATCTTTTGAATAATGGTATGGTCATTCACTTAATGTTAAACATTTCAAAGTATTTGGTTGTAAATTTTATATTCTAAAAGATATTAGGAATGGAAAGTTTGATGCAAAAAGTGATGAAGGCATATTCCTTGGATACTCCACTAAAAATAAGGCATATAAGTGTTTGAATGTTAACACTAACAAAGTTGTGGAAAGTGCAAATGTAAATTTTGATGAGCATGTAGAAGTTCAGGTTGATGATTCAAAGAAAATAGAGGATTATACATCCTTTGTATACTTCTATGAAGGAATGGCAATTGAAGACAATGCTGCAAAACAAGATCAGAATCAACAACAAAATTCAGTATTTGTTGAGTCTCAACCAGTGAATGTCGAGCTACATTCAGAAGCCTAGTTGCAGAATGTAGAAAATGCACCTTCTAATTTAGAAAATAGTATGCAAGAAAGGAATGATGAAATGCCATATGAAGAAGAATGAAATGACTTTGAAGCTGAAGGATCAAACATGGAAAGAAGAACTGAAACCAGATTAGCTAAGTATGTAAGAAGACATCACCCTACAAATCAAGTCATTGGTGACAAGGATGCTAGACCAATGACAAGGAATAGGCTCAGGAATGAATCATGTCTATTAATCAAGGTTGAACCCAAAATAGTAAAATATGCATTATAAGATGATGACTGGTATAAAGCCTTGAAAGAAGAAATAGATTAGATTGAGAAGAACAAAATATGGTCTCTAGTTCCCAAACCAGCTGATAAGAATGTGATTGGTACAAAATGGGTGTTTAGAAAAAAACTTGATGAGAATGGTGAGATAACAAGAAACAAAGCCAGACTAATTTGCAAAGGCTATGCACAAGAAGAAGGATTGGATTATGGGGAAACATTTGCCCCTATTGCAAGAATGGAAGGAGTAAGAACATTACTTGCATATGTTGCATACAAAGGTTTCAAAGTCTACCAAATGGATGTGAAGTCTATTTTTCTGAATGGTATATGGAAGAGGAAGTCTACATAAAACAACTAGAGGGATTTTTTGTTAATAAGAACAAGGACATGGTTTGCAAGCTACACAAAGCACTTTATGGATTGAAGCAAGCACCAAGAGCATGGTATGAGAGGTTGCACAAGTATCTTGTGAAGATAGGATTTGAAAGAATAGATGACAACAACAACTTGTACATCAAAGATGAGGAAGGTAAAGACATTTTGATATGAGAAATCTTTATTGATAATATAATATTTGGAGGAAAAGATGCTTTATGCAAAGATTTTTCTGATCAAATGAAGCATGAATTTGAGATGTCAATGTTTGGAGAAATCAAATTCTTTGTTGGATTACAAGTACATCAGTTAAAGCATGACATATTTGTGACTCAATCCAAATATATCAAGGAAGTACTCAAAACATTTGGGTTAGAAGACTCAAAACTAGTCAGCACACCAATGGAAATAGGCCATAAGCTATCCAAGAATGATGAGTCTGCTGAAGTAAATCAAACATTGTATAGATCAATGATTGGAAAACTACAATATGTTGTACATAGTAGACCAAAAATTGCATTATGTGTTGGAATAGTAGCAAGATTTTCTTCAAATCCAAGAGAAAATCACTTAATGGCAGTGAAGAGAATATTGAGATACCTGAAAGGAACTAATGACTTTGGTCTATACTACAAGAGGAATGAGAAGTTTGAACTAAAATCCTATAGTGATGCAGATTGGGGAGGTAACATTGATGATAGAAAAAGAACTAGTGGAGGAGCACTCTTCGTAGGAAAGAGATTGATTACATGGACAAGCAAAAAGCAAAACTGCACCTCACAGTCCATTGCTGAAGCTAGATATGTGGCAACTGCTATAAACTGCACCAATATTGTATGGATCAAACATTTACTGCAAGGTATGAATGAAGAAGTAAATAAGTCCATGATACTTTATTGTAATAATACAAGTGCCATCAATATATCAAAGAATACAGTAATGCATGCTAAAACTAAGCATATTGCAATCAAGTATCACTATGTAAGAGAGCTAGTGGAAGACAAACAAGTGAAGATGGAATATGTTAGCTCAAAAGAATAGATTGTTGATACCTTCACAAAAGCACTACCAAAAGATTATTTTGAGTATATTAGAGGTAATTTAGGGGTCATACCCCTAGCTAAGGTTATTTGAACCAAAAAGCAAGTATGCCCTGCATCAAATAAGCTGAATTTGAAGATTTTACACATTGATGCAAAAGATGTTTACTTTGGGATCCATGTCTAAAGTAGTAGAAGTGCTAAAATTCCAAATCAGTCACAAGCAAGGTGATAGAGGGAGACATTAAATGAACCTATAAGAGCTACATCTACATATTAAGATGCTAATATGTCTTTGGCATTGTTGTCAAAGAGGGAGAAGTAAACAATTGATCAACAACTATTGAAGATTAAAGATTAGAAAAGAAGGGAGAAGTAGACAACTAGAATAAAGATAGAGGAGATTTTAGAGGTTGATCAGAACAGCCGAAGATGAACAATATAAAGGGAGAAAGAAAAAGAGCAAGGATACAACAGCAAAGAGGGAGAACCTGAAATAAAGCAATTAGAAGAAGGAAATGTGATGTGACAATTTACATTTTGGCATTTGACTTACTATTCTAACCTGGCTAGCATTTGTTTGAATGGTTTAGTCTAATGGTTGATTTGTTTGGTTCGCCATCAATGCCAAAGAGGGAGATTGTTAGAAATCTGATTTAAAAGCTCATTGTTGTTGAAAATCAAAGAGGGAGATTGTTGTAAAAGAATGCTTTCGATCATTTTTTTGTCATTGATGTCAAACCTGCTATTTGTAAGGATGATATTTTTCTTATAAGATCCAAGTACTATTACTTAGTTGATTGATGAAGAGGATTTGATCAATAAGATGTAACAAGAGCACCTAAAGGAAAGGTTGAGCTATGATTTTGTAATGAAGTGCAAGGATCAGTTAAGACAATGGTTAAGTAATGTATTTATGACATACTCAAAGATATAGAGGGTGGTCGCACATAGAAACATTAGAGGAAGAAGTTGTAACAAGGTTGATTGCAAAGCTTAGACTAAAATCTTTAGTGGGTGTCAAGCAAGTTAGTTGAAGCTGAGAAAGTTCTTAGTAGAAGCCAAGTAATAGAAATTTCTAGTGTGTGCCAAGTGATCTTCAAGTGGCAAGTGAAGATCAAGTGCCAAGCATTAGAAAATTTTCAGTTGGTGCCGAGTGATCTTTAGGTACCGAGCATCAGGAAAAATATAGTTGATGCCAAGTAACACAGTATGTGTCAAGCACTAGTATTTCAATAGTGTCGAGTTGTTGCATTATTTTAAAAGATGAAGATTCACCAAATCTGAGCCAACATAGTGGATGCATTGAATTTTGTGAATGAGTTGGAAGATAAGGATGATGAGTTGTTGGCACAGAATCCTATGTAAGCCATTTTTGGGCAAATTCTAAGGGATTATTCAAGAAGTTTCTAGAGGAAATAGAATATGGATTAGATGCAATGAATCCTACCTAATCCATGCAAATTGAAAATTGAATAATGGAAGAATCGAGCCAAGAAAGGAACTCCAAAAATTCTATTTAAGAAGTTATAGACCAAGAAGCAAAGAGCTTCTAATACTATTTTTGCAAAAGATCCAAGTCTAAAAAGTGGTTAGAAGGGTGTCAAGGAGAAGACATCTAGGAGAAGGAAGAGAAAAAAGGCTCTGCTTCTACAAGTGGTCATGAAGAGATGATTGAATTGGTACACTGAGTATGGAGACTCAAGGTGAAAAAGCTTGAAAGGAGGGCAAGCTGTCAAGAGTTGCAGAAGTTGAAGTCTAGACAAGGGTATGAGCTAAGAAGTGATCTGAGATATGCAAGATAAGTTGTATGCTATAGTCATATCAATATTTTCTAATACTCTCTAGCAATTTTATTAGATCAAAAAATCCTATGGACTTAGGTTGGCCTAACAACCATTTGTAAATCCTTTAACAGGGTGACATTCCAAGTGAATGTTCTAAGGTCCTTTAACCAGACCCACTTCTAATAGGGTGGTTAAATCCTCTAACAAGGTCACATTTAATAGTGTGTTGTAAGCCTTTAATAGGGTAGGTCATTCATAGGGCATCACTTCAGAAGGGTGAGAATTGAGTAGCATGTTACTGGTGGTTTTTCCCAAATTGGATTTCCACATAAATCACTATGTCATGTGTTGATTTCTTGTGTGTTATACTTGCATGTTGATTTACAGTAACTTGCTAATTAGATAAGTTAAAGGTTGGGCAAATGAATGGTTGAATGAGTTCACTACATTTAGTGAAAAGTTTGAATAGGACATTTGGACCTTCAATAAATGATTCACCCCCCCCCCCCCCCCCACCCCCCCCCCCCCCACCCCCAACTCTCAGTTATTCTAAAGAAATTCTAACACTCTTCCCAAAAGTCAAAACCAAAAGAAAATGGTTTACAAAATGTGTCAAGATAAAGTCTTGATTGAACCTAACCCCTGGACTGACACAACTTTGAAAGTAAAAACACAACTGAAAGTAAACACACTTGCAAAAATAAACACATTGTACTAAAAACAAACACACTTGTAGAAATCAAACACACATCCAAAAAAAAAGGGAATTTTTTTTCTTAGGCTTCAAAGTAATGTTTTAGGAACTGCCCATTGACTGGCAATGGAACTAATTCCCCTTGTAAGGAACTTAGCCTAAAAGTATTTTCTCCTACAATTTTTGCAATTTGATAAGGACCAATCCACAAGCATTGAAACTTAGTGTGGCTACCTAACTTTTCTTTTGCCTTGTCCCACGAAAGAACAAAGTCAAATATTCTAAAATATTTTATTGTGGCCCACTTGTCAAACCATCTTTAATGATAGCCTAATGTTTTTCCATATGCTCTAAAGTAACTGTCTATTTCTCATCCATCTCCAAGAGATTCATTAGTCTGATTTGAACCCTATCAACAAATTCAGTGTAGCCACTCATAAATTTCAAAATAGGAATCCTTAGGTTAAGTGGGAATACTAGCTCTTGTCTATAGATGAGCAAGTATGGGGATGTTTCCAAAGCATTTGTAACCCTAACCCAGTCTATCCATAACACATATTTTGGTTGAGTATGCCAATCTTTAGGATTTTCCTTCAAAAAACATCTTATTACCATGATCAAGCTCTTATTTGTAGATTCGGCCAAATCATTTCCTTGCAGATAGTAATTTGAAGATAATTTTATTATAACTTGATTATCTAGCATCCATTAGGTAAGGAATATTGATGCAAAGGTTGATTCATTATCACAAACTAGAAAGAATGACATCCCAAATTTGGTAACAATATGTTCTTCCAAGAAGTCTATAACCACCTTTGCCATGCAATTTCTAAAAATCTCAACTTCTATCTAGCATGTGCAATAATCTATAGCTGTGAGAAAAAACATATGTCCTATCAACAATGGTGGGTTCATTAGACCAATAAATTCTAGACCCCACTTTACAAAATGGCATACCTCGAACAATGGTTGTAATGGCATTGCCTGATGTCTCTCTCTATTAGCACTAGTTTGACAAATCTGGCATGTACGCACATGTTCAAAAGTATCCTTGAAGATTGTAGGCCAAAAAAATTGGATCTTAAAATCATATGGGTCGTACCTTCTACTAATCCATGTCACATACCATACTTATCATGAAACTACTGCAAAACCTCTTTTAATTCTTCTCGTCCCAAACACTTTAGGTAAATTCCTTCATAGTTCCTTTTATATAGTTTCCTATTTTGTAGCATGTAAGATTCACACTTCATCTTGAGGCCTTTGCATTGGGAAGTATTCATCCAATTGGGGTATTGAATTTGTAAGAGATAGTAAACAATATCCTAATACCAAACATCTATTATTATACCTTGATCAATATCAACTTGAGATACTAGAATCTTCTTTTATTGATCTTTTGTGTTGATTTCATCATCAAACCTAAATTGATTCTCAGTTTTGATCTCATTAAAAACTGTCATCTATGTCAATCCTTGTCCTCTCACTAACTTCATCATTTGAATCTCTAGATCAAACTCTTGCAATATTGCCATCCATTTTCCTTGTCTCTCACCCAATTTGTTTTGCATTAGTAATGTCTTAACTGCAAGATCAAGCACAATTACATACACCTTACTCCTTAGTATATAATGGTAGAATTCCTTGACTGCCTTTATCAGAGAAAAAGATTATTTATCAAGATTAGAATAGTTCAACTCATGAAAGCAATGGATCTTTCATCCTCTTTATCTTTCTTCTATGTAAGAATTCTAGCACATGAGTGTTATGAAGAAAAAGAGTATATTTTAAATGGAAGCTCATTATCCAGACTGACAAGTACTAGAGCTATGGAAATAGCCACTTTGATGTCTTCAAATGATTTCATAATTTTTGGAACCCATTCTATTTTCATTTCTTTCTTGAGCAGGTCATCAAGAGCTTGCACTATTTTAGCAAATCCACTTATAAACTTCTGCACAAAATGTATCTTCCCTAAGAAAGATTTGAGTTCTTTATGACTCTATGGAGGTGAAAACTTTAGAATGGCTTCAATTCTCTCTGGATCAATGGAGATCCTAGATTTGGAGATAATATGACCTAGGAACTTTCCTTTAGTGACCCCAAAGGAACACTTCTTGGGATTAAGTGATATGCCATATTTCTGACATCTATTGAACACTTGACTTAAATCATCAATGTGAGTGCTTTGATCTTTTGAAAATAAAGTTAAGTCATCCATGTAGATAACTATACATTTGTTTGTTAGTCCCTTGAAAGCTTCGTCCATGGCTTGTTTGAATGTATCCCCTGTGTTGATCAACCCAAAGGGCATTCTTCTGTTGGCAAAAGTCCCCCATTTTGTCATGAAATGTGGTATTCGGCCTATCTTCTTCATTAACCATCACCTATTTATACCTAAAATATCCATCTAATAAATACATAATTTTGGATCCATTAACAATTTATAATACTTCATCAAGTCAAGGCAAAGGGTAGTTATCCTTTTGAGATGCTAGATTGAAATTATGAAAATCCATGCAAAGGTAGACTTCTCCAGTCTTTTTCCTCATCAAAACCAACTTAGCCACCCATGTAAAATGTATTATGGTGAAGAAAATCTTGGAATCAAGCAACTTCTTAACTTCCTTCATTATCAATGGTTGA
This sequence comes from Cupressus sempervirens, assembly GCA_028749045.1. Classification (NCBI taxonomy): domain Eukaryota; kingdom Viridiplantae; phylum Streptophyta; class Pinopsida; order Cupressales; family Cupressaceae; genus Cupressus; species Cupressus sempervirens. The sequence continues at coordinate 123,602,245 of CM053785.1, read as the reverse complement.
ATAATGGGATTAACAATTCTTTTTCTTTTTCAAAAAGGCTTGGCATCTAGCTTCAACAAAATGTCATGTATGATGATATTAGGATCATACATTTTGAGCTCTTCATAACTCCAACCAATGAAATATGTGTACTTCCTAAGTAATTGGACCATATCTTCCCTTTCATGAGTATTGTACACCTTTCCAACCCTTACCATTCTATGATCATCATCAGTACCCAAACTATATGAATCACATTCTTTGATCACCTTTTCTTTTACCATTCCCCTTTTAAATGTTGATTCATCATGATAAAAAATGTGCTCCAACTCAACCATTCCCTTAGGAATAGTGTTGGTTTTCAAATTGAGAATCCCATCCTCATCTACAATTTCTTCCTCCTCAAGTTTCTCATCTCAAGTGTCATCAATCTCTTGCCCCTTAAAATGGTAGTTGCATATGATAAACTCAAGTATGTTTTGGTCATCCTAGAATACATGGAATTTTTTAATGTTTTCTATGATGGATAGGGAAACAACCAATTCAACTAAAAATATTTTTAATTTTTTTCTCTTGACGAGTTGTAATGCACTAGCTGAAATTGCCAAGGCATCTACTACCATGTTTCTCCTCTAGGTATGGACCTTATGTTCAAAGCCTCAAATTCATCCATTAGATCCCATACTCTCTTTTAATAAGCAAGTAATCTCCTATCATTTCAAGAATAAATTGATTTTACTTGTCTAGTCACCAATTGGGAGTCTCCTTTGATTATGAGAGCTTTGACTCCCTTCTCTCATGTGAAGAGAAGTCCATGAATCAAGGCTTTGTACTCTGTAACATTGTTAATACATCTAAATTGTAATTGATATTTTGCATAGAAAGACCTATATTTTGGGTTGATTAATTCAATACTAGCACTAGCTCCTAATTTTCACTTAGAGCCATCGAACTAGAGTATCCAAATTAGATCTTCTTTGGGTTTCCTGGACTGCTTTTTCATCCATAGCTTTTCTTTTACTTGAACATAAAAGGATTACTTCTTAGGGATCCATTGTAATCTCTCCCATGGTGGACTTGATGATTTATCATTGTTTATCTTTGATATGGTGAATGTATGTTTCTCTTGCTGATCTTGAATTTCCCTAATCAATTTTGTAATTTTGTCAACTTTAGGTTTAGAATGAACAACTTCCGAGGTCCAACCTTGGCCTTTTATGAAATGTCTCCTTCTTTGGATCTTAATCATTCCTGTTGGAGGAGAAGACAAACCTCCACCATCTGAAGAGGTATCATTGTATGATGCATTAAAATATTCTACCTCTTCTCCATCCTTCCTCGTGGCTTTAGATACATATGCAAAATTTGAATTTTTTGTAGGTACTTTTTTTGGAATGTTGTCATTCTTTATTTTCATTATCTGAGTCAATACTCAAGCAACTACTTCTTGCCAATGTGAACATTCAAACTTTGAATGAAAAACTTTATGCAATCTACAAAATCTAGGAAGGAGAAACATATTTGGATCCATTTATTCACCTAAATATTGTGAATTAGCTACCATGCTATCTATGAATTGCATTACAATCTCTTATTTTGGGATTAGAATCATGGATCTTCCCTTTTGATCATCTGATGTTTTATGGGGAACTATATCAAAAGGCATCACTTTGTAAAAGCCTAAATTAGATTATAGGAATGCCACCTCATTTGGTGCATTATATTATGTAATCATTGTTTTCAATTTTGGCTCTGCATCAATTTTGATATGATTATTCAACCCTTTCCAAAGTAACTATAGTTGAGTACAATCCATTTAAAACCATCATATTAAACATTTCGTCCACTCTCTACTTAGTAATAATGCATATGTTTCATGAATTTCAACTACATGGATATCTATAATGTATTGAATTTGGGGGTCAACTATTAGTTGTATCTAAACATATTTCAGCTCATTGATAACCTTTACTTTCATTTTGTCGAGTTGTATCACTATTCGGTTAGATGGTTGAGGAGTGACTCCCAACCTTTGTGCTATCAAAAGTGGCATAACATTACAAGAAGCTCCTAAATCAATTAAGAAATTGTGAAGATTCATCCCATATGTTCATATTGTAAGAAAAAAGGGAGGCACCTCAACCTTGTCTTTGAACATAGTTGGCATGGCCTCCAAAGTGTTGACCTATTAAGATATTATCTTTTGAGGACAAATATTCATAGTATTGGGTGCCTTTGTATGATCCAAAGTTTTCATTAGTGCTTCTCCCTAATGAGGAGAGTTTTGCAACATGCCAAACATGGACATGTTGGCCTTTTTTCATTTCAAATTTTCCAATGCACTATACATTTCAGTAGACTATGCAAGATTTTTCAAGATTGTAGGCACATTTCCTTGATTTTGATTTGTTTTCCTCCATACGAAGGTCTGATAGGTATTGGATTGTTAGTTACTCTCAAATATAGAGAAGTTGGTCGTAATGTAAGAGAAATACCATCGGTCATGGGTTCCTTTTGACATTGCAAATTATAGGTATTTTGATTATTATTCCAGGATGCAAACAATTCTTTAGGTTGAGTATCTAGTTCTTGACTAAATGGAAAAGAGATTTCATCATTGGCTGGTTGTTCCATTCTCGTATTCTATGAAGAACCATAGGGTTCAAACATCATGGCATTGAATTGCATGGGGGACTTGTTACTATTTCCCATTGGATGTTGATTATTTTTTTATTTCTATTGTAATATGAACCATCATCATTTGGTACATTCTGGTTATTGTCACATTGATTAATGTCCATATACTGGGCATTTTTGTTGTTATTATCTATAGGAATACTTCCATTGTTAAGAAGGGTGTTTTGTTCTTGATTCTATCTTTGGAAACCATTGTTGCGATTAGGAGGATTGGATTTGTTTCCTCCATTATTGTTTCCCACATTATTATTTCCTGTATTGTTGTTTCCACTAAAATTCCTATTGTATTTCTGACTGTAATTGTTGTTGTTGTAGGGACCAGGATTTGTGTTCTAAATGTTTCTATTATATCCTTGTGACAACCTCACATGGGTCAACTTATTAGTAATTTGAGACATGGTCTTCTTCATTTGGGCAAGGCCAGATGCAACTTTGCTCTCTGTTTCAGTGAATGTTGTTGCCTTTTGCTCAAAGAAAGTAACTTTTGGAGGTTCATATCCTAGATATGTTAAAGTGGGAACTTATGAAGTGGGTGCCTACTACAATGGAGTTGGATTCATTGGTATGAATTGGATGTGCATTGGTGGTGCTCCAATAGAATATGTTGGTATTGTGGTAATAGCTTGAGCATGTGGCATCAATCCTCCTTCATTAGGATTGGCTTGCTTTGTACAAATAATTTCTTCCAAGAAGACTTTGTCCAATGTGTTGATATTTGTAGTAGGAAGTCTTCTTAGGAAAATAGTCGTAAGATGGTCCATAGAATTTAAGTCAATCTAAATTGTGGCTTCAACCGGTATAGTGTACGGTGTTTCTAGCTTGCAGTATGCCATATGAAAGTGATTATTGAAGCGTCAAACTATTTCAGTTGGGTCCCTTTTGATTGATATGAATTGATAATGTATCACAACTAGGTTGATGAAAGTTTTGAATTGCTCCAAGAATAGTTTTTCAAAGTGTCCCAGTCTCCAATGCATCTTGGTGGTAAATTGACATACCAATTAAATGAAACTTCTCCCAATGAGTATGGGAATAAATGAAGAACCACATTCTCATTAGCAATCTACTTTTGGTTGCAAATTTCTTTGAATACCATGATGTGATCTTTAGTTGTTCTTGTCTCTCCATAGATGAACCTTGGGCAATATTTCTCAGTAGTCTTAGGAAGGTTGTTGAGTTATCCTATCAATTTTATTAATAAGTCTACATCATTTGCAAAAAAGGCCATTGGTGGAGGATTTCATGGAACAATGAGTAGTTGGTTTGGAGGTAGAAGTGAGGAAGATGAAAAAATGTTGAATGGAAGTGGGAGAATTCTAGGAAATCCTTTGTCACTACGAGGCTTACAAAAATGAGTGAGTTCTAAGAACTTTGGTTCACTATCTAAAGATCTTAAAGCTTGCTAAAATGGGGACATTGGATTGGGATCTTCTAGTTTGCATCAATTATAGAAAAAGTACACCTCTATAGAAGCACACTTTCTCAAAAATATGGTGCACTTGTGCACCAATACACCTGCGAACAGTGACAGACGAAAAATTTTCTGAACTTTTAAAAAATGCATTTTGAATTTTTAGGTTATTTTATATATTCAAAATGGTTCATGCCCTCCTTCTAGTGCCACTTCTATTGAGCCATCATTTTGCACGATTCTTAATGATAGGAATCCTTTCGAACTCCTCTCTTGAAAAGCTTATCTAGGATCAACTCTAAGGTTCCAGGCAATCTTGAGACCTACTAGAATCAAGAGTCCTTTGTTGGTTTGAACCAATTTCAGATATGATGATCAATCTGCTTGTTGTTTCAAAATTAGCCACAAAAAGATATATATTTTTGGTATTTTCTATTTTTAGATAAATGCAATCTAAGAAAGCAACTATATGAATTCATAATTTAACCAAGGGTTAGCAAAACAAAGAACAAAAATAAGGTAATGAGAGATTAAAATAAATAGCATGAAAGGGAAACTCCAAATGGACATAAACCATGGTAACAACACGTCTGTGAGTTAAATTATCAAATAGATTGAGAAGGAAACTGATGAAAATAGAAGTACTTCCTGAAATCCACTGATGTGATTGTCGATGGGAATTTAGTAAAATCGAAAGATGTTTCACTTCTTATCAAATTGCAAGACCATGGAAAGTGTGCTCATGTGAGACAAGAAGCTATGTAGGAACAATAGGGTGATCTCTTCTCCAACTTTGTGTGTTAGCAGAATTTGTCAACACTTGGCAAACACCAGAACAAAAATATTGCACAATCAAAATCAACACAACCAAACTATTGGCTCCATTATTATAATGAAAAATAATTCACAAAATTAACACACTCTAGCAAGAATAAATACACTCAAAATGGGAGCACCAATAGCATATATTATTGCATCAAAATAATGGCCAAAAGAACAAAGTGTGCAAGACACATAATTATCAAGTGTCAGTCCTCCACATGACACAACTGAGACAACTAAAATAGTAACTATCAAGGAATGTTAAGATGGAGCATTCGGGGAAGGGTTTTCAGTGTACAAGGAAGGGTTTCGAGGGCATGAGAAGGAGTAAGGATTTTGAGTGTAATAGGCCTCAACAAATTGGTTCTGATCCAATTTTCCAGGAACCCTCTTCCATATTTTCATCCACGCCTTTTGTTCAATTGGCTCAAGATCATGATTTCAGTTAGATCTTCTTTGCTACACCAATCATTTAGCCAATTGACTCCAAATCAAATCCTTTTCTTCTTCAAAGATGTTCTTTCAGAGATATTAATTCAAATAGGATTTTAAACATTTCCCATAAGTCAATCTTCAAAGGGAAATCACTTGTTCAACCTGTAAAACCATTTTTCCTTAACCCTAGGTTTCATGATCATCAATCGCCGATGACATCTAAATATCCAGTGGCTACTAAACCTAGGCCTTCTCCCTATTTTGAAAAGGGCAAATCATCTCATCACAATCAGCAGCCTCAAGTTTCAAATTCTTTTTGGCAGGATTATCTATTGTCCAACAATCCTTGAACGGCTCGTTCATTTCAATGGCCTATTACAAAGGTGCATCATAAATCTACATTTCCACAAAGGAATCATATTAGGATGAAGTTCAAAAAGTAGCTTGTATTTGATATATTTCAAGGTGCCCCTCTTGGCCATTCTGTTCAAATACAAACTATTCAGATCCAAAATGGTTTGGTTCGACAGAAGCTAGATTCTACAATAGATAGAGCCCCGCTCATACCAAATAAGATCTAGAGGAAAAAAGATCAGGGTAAGATAGATCAAGGTCATCAGCAAGTTGCAGATAAATCTACATTATAGGATAATAGTCAAGAGCAATCCCAGAATAATGTGGATCATAATTTGGATAAAGATTTGCACTCATTCCAACAACAGGTGCATGTCACTTTTCCAAATCAAGTGTTAGAAAATTCGGTGTCCACTCTTCAGCAAAAATCTCTCATAGGTAAGTTTTCCTCTAATTTTTTATCTTTTTTAGATATTAAAAATTGGGATTTCAACCTTTGGTCTAGACTTATAGATATTTTTTATCATGATTTTGAATCCAATTTCTTTATTGCCATCTTTAATTCGAAAGAAGATAGAGATGTTGTAAATAGGCAAAAGGGTTGGTTTTTTTAGAGTGTGGGATTATACACCATGTTGTGGATACCAAATTTTAATCCCAAAGATATCAATATCCATTTTTTTTCCATATTGGATTTCTTTTCCTTCTTTTTCGTTGGAGTACCATGATCCTGAGATATTGGAAATCATAGCTAACAAGTTGGGAATTTTTCTGAAACATGATTTGATTCTGTATGAATGCCCTCACTTGGAAGTTAGGGTGTGTTTATTGAGTAACAAGTCATTTCCTCAATCTATAGCTCTCATATCCAAATGGGGAAAATGGATACAATCAATTAAGGTGTAGGATTCTTCTGTGGTTCTAAAATTCTAAGATAATCTTGGTCATTTCAACTATATGTGCCAAACTAGTCAAGATAATGTGTTACAAGTATGTCCAAACCATTGTTCAGATCCTAAGGCTTGTTCTATGAAAATTTGAGTGAAGAATAGCAACATCTCTAACGTAGTTATCATGCAAAAGGATTCAAATTATCCAATAGATAACTCTATTTATGAAGAGAATACAATTGCAGTTCAAGTTATGTCAAACTCATTCCTAGTCTTCCTCCATCAATTTCTTTGGTTCTTTGCTTCTCTTAAGAGTGTGTGCTACAATAGTAAATTTCTCATGTTGGAATATGCTCCTTCTTCTCTATTGGATTCCTTTACAAGTGTGCAATCAAATTTGCACCCACTAAAAAATCCTCAACAATGTGTAGTTGCAAAGTCTTTCTGTTTGATCACCTTTCAGAACAGAAGTTTTCCACTATCAATTTCAAAGTAGCCCATATGGTGTCTTTCCATTTATCCTTCTCTTGTCATATTGACTTTTATTTGTGATCAGATTTTATCTCAGATTACTAGCTCTATTTTTTTTTTATTGCAAAAGAAGAAGGCTTGTAGGATGAGGACTATAAATCACCTGTGATTGATAATTTGCTTCGAGAATTTCAGTTTTGGAACAATTTGATTCCTAGTCAGATGCTTGACAAACTGACTGTTATTAAACATTATGAAAATCAAACAGTTCTTAACAATTTTTCTCAAGGTTCTGATGTAGGAATTATCAATTTAGTGTCTGGAGGTTTCATGGGATTAGAGACCAATATTTATCAACTAGTGCAGAAATCTACGATTTTGTCTCCTCTACAATCTCAGTCTCAAGATTCTCCCATGCAAGATAATTTTAAATTCCAGCCTTTATATATTTTGTAGACTCTGTCTATAATAACTTCTCTTACTAAAATACCAAAGGCTAGAGGTAGACAGAAGGCCTCAAAAATTAAGAGAGAAATCACTACAGGTATTCAAACTACATTGGATGATAGTTTTACTATTGTTAGAAGATCGACAAGGAGAACTAGGTGTTTTGCTTATCATCAATGAAGATCATCTCATGGAATGTCAGAGGCTTAAATGCCTCTGAAAAAAGTCAAAGAATTAGACAAGTAATTGATTCTTTGCAAGTAGACATTATTTTATTACAAGAAACCAAGTTGACTCAAAATAATTTTGATAAAATCATTGCATCTTGGAAAAAATGGAAAGCATATCATATGCAAGGTTTGGGTGCTTCTAGAGGCTTAGCAATTTTTTGGAATCCTCTCACAGTTAACTGTCACCTTCTTTGACAAGAAAGTAATTGGTAGTTGATCCAAATAACTGCATTTGACATTTATTTTATCCTGATTAGTGTATATGGACCTAATCAACCTTGGAGAAAGCTTGTTTATGTAATTCTATCACACTTTCCCTTCAATTGCAAGATTAGCAGCAAGTAGTTATTGGTGGGGATTTCGATGCTCTATTAGATCAATCAGAAAAAATTGGTGGAATTATCCCCATATCTAAAACTCTTCAAGATTTTAATGCTTTCATGGATAATAACAATTTGATGGATGTTAAACCAAATAATGGAGTTTTTACCTGGACTAATAATAGATCTAGCTTTGCAAATATTGCTGCTCATCTAGATAGATTTCTTTTATCCAAAGATTGGCAGCTGAGTTGTTCAGATATTTCATTAGACATTCTTACTTTACCGAGATCTGATCATTTTCCTATTTCATTAAATCTCAATTGCAACAACAATTGTTCTAGTCAACGCTTTCATTCTTCTTTCAAATTTGAAAGCATGTGGCTCAGACATCCAAGTTTTTTACACAATATTCAACAATAGTGGAATGAAGTTCCATTAGAAGGACGAAAAATGCATCAGTTTGCAATGAAATTGAAATATATCAAATCTTGAATTTGAATTTGGAACCAAAAAGTTTTCAAAAATGTGTTTCATCAAAAGGTCTTAGTAAAAGATCAGCTTGAAGAAGTCTACAACCATATTATCCAAGAGGGCATGAATGAAGAAACATATTCTCTTCAAAAGAATTTACAGGAACAATGGGAGGAATTGTGCTCTAGAGAAGAGATGTACTGGAGACAAAAATCTCAAGAATTATGGCTTCAGGATGGGGATGGCTTTAGGATGGCCTCTTGTACCCTCCTGATTAATGAAAATCTTATCAAGAATGAAGGTATTAAATTTTTCAAGAATCTTCTTGCTCCTGATGTTTTCCCTTCCCCTACTGCACCACAGGTTGATGAACTCATTTATTCCATTCCAACAGTGGTTTCAGAATAGGATAATGATATTCTGATGGCTCCCTTTCTATACAAGAAATTCGCAAAGTTGTCTTTTCTTTCCCGCCTGACAAAGCTCCTGGGCCAGATGGTTTTTCTTGCACTATTTTATCAAAGTTGTTGGAATATAATTGGTTGGGATCTATGGGCGGTTGTGGAAGAATCTAGAAGGTCTAAATCTATGCTGAAATATTTTAATACCACAAATATTTCTATCATTCCAAAACTAAGGGATCCCCAAACTTTTGCAAATTTTAGACCAATCTCCTTATGCAACTTATCCTATAAGATTATTACCAAAGCCATATATCTTAGGATTCAACATCTTATTCCACATATTATTTCCCCAGAGCAAGGTGGATTTGTTCTAAGAAGGGAAACCATGAAAGGGGCTCTTGTGTCTCATGAAGTTCTTCATTCTATTAATTCAAACAAGACTTCAATTTTTGTCATAAAACTAGACATGATGAAAACATATGATAGAGTCTGTTGGAAATTCTTACTGTAAATACTTGCCAAATTGGGTTTTTCAAAAAATTGGTGCAAATGGATTAAGGTTTGTATTTCGGTGGCTTGGTTTTCATTGATCATTAATGGGAAGCCTGAGGGTATTTTTCCTTCTACTCAAGGGATTCGACAAGGGGACCCTTTATCTCCAGTTCTATTTATTATAATGGCTGAAGCTTTCAGTAAGACCATCTCACATCAACACTTGCTTAATAAATGGAAAGGAGTTCTCATTTTAGGTACAAAAATTTCCATTACACATTCTCTTTTTGTGGATGATACTCTTTTGTTTGGCTTGTCAAATGTACAGGAAGCTCGACATATTTTGTATACACTTGACCTGTATTCAGTAGTGTCTAGTCAGATGGTTAATGCTTAGAAATCCAAGATTTACATTTTCAATACTATCAAATTGGTTTCTGATAAAGTTAAACAGGTCTTGGGTTTTTTCGAAGATTCCTTACCTTCAGTCTATTTGGGCATTCCTTTTTTCATAGGCTCAAGAAAATCTTCGTATTGGTCTTCAGTTATTCAACGTATCCAGTGTCGAATTGCATCTTGGAAAGTTAGATGGTTGTCACTGGCAAGAAGAATCTTGTTGATTAAATCAGTTTTAGCTGCTATCCCTAACTATTTTATTGTTGTCCTTAAGATTCCATCCAAAGTACTAGTTGCAATTCAAAAATTGATCAAAGGTTTCCTCTGGTCAAGTAACCTAGATGATTCTCAAAAGATTCCACTTGTTTCTTTGCAAGATAAGTCACACACTCCTAATGTTGGAGGGACAGGAATCCATGATCTTTCATTTAGAAATGAGGCATTTGGTGGGAAATTGATTTGACACATGTATTCTAAGTTTTAGTCCACGTGGTGTAAATTATGCAGCAAAAATATATGGATAACAATGATCCTTCTAGAGTCTTAACAATCTCTAATCCTCCAAAAGGTTCGATTGCTTGGGACTTTATGATAGCTTTGCGCAAAATCATGGTTGACTATATTTCCTGGGAAGCAAGGTAATTTTTAGTGGCTAATATTCGTAAATTGGCTAATTTTAGAATTTTTGGGCTGGTAATTTGCCTAATAATTTAAGATTTGATACAACCTAAATCGCCATAGTTTTATAAAATTTAGTTCTAGAATATTTAAAATTGCTCAATAATTTATTTTATTGAATATTTTAAACTCAAATATTCGCCACAATATTTGTTACATGATTAGATTTGAGTCACTTAAATATAATATATTATTGGAGAAATTAAATTGAACTGACCAATAATTATCATAATTATTAGTTACTTTAGGTATATATCACCAATATTTAGTTTTCACTATTGATTTAAAGTATATGTAACGATCCTCATAATATTCCATGAGGTAAAAAATGTTCAATTTTGATTTGTAATATTCCATGGTGATTAATGAACTTACTATTACTATTGAGAATTTTCAATATTTTATACAAAAAAATTATGATTGGAAAATAATCGCCAATATTAACCATATTTAGAATACAAAAATTGAGAGATTTGCCAATAGAAATAATTTTGATTTTTCAAAATAATGAAAGATTTGCCAATATTCTATAACATTTTTTGGAGGTGGCTTTCTTAAAGTTTACCCTACTGGGAAATCAATAATGGACTTAGTATTAATTTTTGGAATGATTCCTGGCATGGTCTAATTCCCTTATCTAAAAGTGGGATTTCTTTGAATATTATTCATGTTGCGGAAACCCATTGGGGGACCCAGTTGAATCAATATGTGGAATATGTTTTTGCATTCTCAAATAAAACAGTTTGGAAAGACCCAAACAAGTTGCCTCTCTCTTTTCAAGAAATTAACCAATTTCAAAATGTTCTGAATTCAAGATCAGTCTACTTCTCTGATGTCCAAGATCAGATTTTTTGGGCTCCAGCTAAGGATGGTAAGTATTCAGTGAAAAGAGGGATACAAAATTCTACAACAAAATGATTTGAATAAACCTACATCTAGAGCTTTTTCATTTTGTTGGAATTTGGTAGTTCTACCTAAAGCAGGTTGTTTCGCATGGCTGGCATTAAAACATAGAATTTTAACTAGTGATAGACTGAATAGATTACAAATTGCTAAGCCTTTTAAATGTGTTCTTTGTAAGGAATAGAATGAAACTGTGGATCATTTATTTGTTTATTGTTCATTTTCTTATCAATGTTGGTGCTTTATTTTGAGCAAGCTTAAGTACTCTACTCCCTTGCCTAACAATCTTTGGGATCTATTTCAAGCCAAGCCAATTCGTTATCAAAAATCATTGTTTGCAAACCTATGGAAATGTGTTCCAACTTTGGTAGTTTGGGCTATTTGGTGGGAAAGAAATAAGCGTATTTTTAGAAAAGAATCCCTTCCATTAGAAATTGTCTTAAATGGTATTGAAAGATCTATCTCAGAAGTGACTAATTCCAGTTTGAAAAGGATTAAATTTAATCTGATTGTGACTCATTGGGATTCACAACTTGTCCAGGAATGGAAATTATTATTTATTCCTAATGGGTGGAAAATTAGTACATCACCAGCTCAGATCTTATTTAGGAAGAATAGTTGGAGACCTCCATCTTCTGGTTTTTGGAAGTTGAATTTTGATGGTGCTTCTAGAGGAAATCCTGGTCCTTCGGGTGTTGGGGTTTCTATTCGAGATTCTTTTAGTAAGGTTGTAGCAATCAGATTATCTCCTCTACCTATTCACACAAACAATATTGTTGAGGCTCACGCTTTGTTGGCTGGGCTTTTATTAGCTAAACAAGGCTATTTTAATAGGTTACATATTATAGGGGATTCTTCAGTTATCATTGATGCTTGTATTCATATACGCATTATTTCCTAGAAACTAAAGTATGTTCTCAATCAAATTTGGAGACTCCTTGATGAATGTTCGGAAGTTTTCCTTTCGCATACTTATTGTGAAGGAAATAAAGTTGCAAATTTTTTATCAAATTTGGGATGTGATGGGGTTAATGTCTCTAGTATTCATTCTTTACCTTTTATTGAGCAACATAAGGTTTTAAAAAATATTATTCATGATGACATGGTAGCAGCTGATAGTAGTAATGTTTGAGATAAGCAAGTTATCTTAAGATGCCGAGTATTTTTGTTTCATGTGCCAAGCTATGCATCATCCTTCAGGAGCTGAGCTCCTTAGTATTTTTCATTGTGAATCAAGCTCAGTCAATTTTTCAAATGCCGAGCTCTTTAGGCTACATCCTTTCAGGTGCCAAGTATGCATTCTGATAACTAGTGCTGAGTTCTTTAGCTGTGCCGAGTTCTTTAGGCTTCAAGTGTCGAATTATTTAGTGGTGCTGAGTATACAAGATCCTTTCAGGTGCCGAGTTGGCAATCTAATAACTAGTGCCGAGCTCTTTAACTGTGTCGAGTTCTTCAGGCTTCAGGTGCCAAATTCTTTAGTAGTGCTAAGTATACAGGATCCTTTCAGGTGCCGAGTAGGCATAAAATTAATGAGTGTCGAGTTACTAAGTGCCGAGCAACTGAGTCTTTAATTTAGATGCTGAATTTTTTTTAGTGTCTTTGATGCCCAGTTATGCTTATCAGATGTCGAGTTACCCTGTTTATAAGTTGGTGTCGTACACAAATGAATTTAATGTCGCATGCTTTTATTCAGAGCATTTACACTGACATGACCTCCAAAGTACAATTTGTATGATCCAAACCTTTTATTATCTGATGATATTTAATTTTGATGTCATGTTGGTCAATTGCTTCATGTGAAGAAATTTGAATATTTAAGGAGTAATGTTTGTAGTACTATTTACAGGCAGGATTAGGACGTCGCTAGAGAGATTGAATGACAAGTTTCAATTTGATTATTTAATAAGACTCATCGCATCATCTCAAAAAAAATCTCCAAATGCTAAATTAGGCAAATTCAGTCTGTAAGCTAAGATTGTGTTGAAATATAAATTTTGGGTGGGATATTGATTTGGCCTACGTAACATGTCATATGCAACATCATCTAGTCATGCCAAAAAAAAATCAAATTTGGCTACAGCCGACCTTAGATGAAGTTGTACTTCCTAGGCATATAATGGATGAGGTGTTGTATCAAATGTTCACTATGAACTCACACTCGATCAGTTCAACCATTCGGTGCATCATTGGTGAGGAGCTTCTCTGTCCCTCGACACTTGTGTTTTTATATCCCTCCCAATTCATATCTATTTTCCTCTCCAATGTCATGGATCTTCTACAATCTCCAGAGTTACTTCAAGGATTGGCTCGTAAGGTAATTCTACCACATTTCTTACTGGATTATAAATTGGAGATGGCCATGCAGAAATATGATTTATGGAATGGTATGGCTTTAGTAGGTGGTCTGTTTTCAAATTTTCAAATCTTGCAAAAGCATGAAATTATATTGTTCTTGAGGTGGTGAAGAATTCCATAGATAATTGCAATATCAATTATTTGAAACAATCTTTGCCTTCTGATCCATGATTTTTGGGTGAGTGGGTGGTGGAAAGAATCTTGTTAGTTGGAATGGCCATGATTAATTTGCAGTCGGATCCTAATGTTTCAACCCCCACTTAGTTGAATGCATTGGTAATAATTCCACAACCATTGGAACAGAATCTTTGGGATTCAATCAGTGTGCCTAACTCTGATTTAGATTGGCTCATACATAATTCAGTTTCATGATTTGGCTATGGAATTCTCTTTTTTGGTCTCCGGCTCTTCTATTCATGTTCTTTCAGTTTGGGCAGAATTGCAAAGTAATGGTTCATCTCGGCAATTATCTTTTTTCAATTGGAGGTATCTCTTATGTTGCAGCTCTAAGTCTATTTGTTGCCAAACTTATTATATATGTATTATGCAGAAGCTTAGAGTGGGTTATTTTAAGATGGGTGATAACCTTTTGTAATTATTTGCTATTAATATATACATACATGTAAACTTTAGGGATGATGTTGGGTTTTCTTCACTAATTCTTTCCCAGTTGACCTCGTTGAATCAGATTAATAAATATTATAGTGGCTTGCCATGTTTGCTTTAAAAAATAAAAATAAAAAGGCCTAGAATACATATTACATTCCTGAATTTATAAGAAATCATCTCCTCAATTTGTGTTGAGAGTGAGAGATCTCTTTATGCAAACATAATCTTCTAAACTAATAAAACAAATCTATTTATGTACAAATTGACCCTCTAAATGGTGCTAAGTAGGACTCCACCCTTGTTTATATCAATTAATGGGTGCATGAAGCCATAGATAAGAAGAAGGAAGTTGTAAGAGGGTCTAGGAGTCACTAGAAGCTCTAAAAATGGAAGTGTGGCCTTCTCGAAATGTTTCCATGACTTAAACTATCATCAAAATGTGTTTCTGGTGCATTGAAAGCTCTAAATTTAGAACTGGTAGTTAACTATCGATGCACCTCCGAAATAGTGCACCTCTGAAGTAGTGCACCTATGTAGTAGGTTCAAAAAATCCAAAATTTTCCCAAGTGTAAAAACTAAATTTCTAGCTTCTAGGTTTTCTTTCCCTTTATACCAGAGTGATGTATGGATTTTTCTCTTGAATTTCTCGATAATCTCCATCACTTGCGAAGCTTCCAGAAAATCTAAAGTCTCATAATTATGCCTTACTATTTGTCAATAATTACTGATATCCATTCAAGTATCTACAAAATTGTCAAGTCTGCTATCAAGTTTCAACAAAACCTCTTCAGTCTTGAATGCTTGCCTAAAATCTTCATCAGATGAAACATCCTCAAAAGTTCTTCAAAATTGTTCAGCCACTATTGGTACTAACTTGAGCTTTTTCTTTGTCTTATCTTCAAAAATCTTAAGAGAAATAGCATCCTAATACCTATATGCATCCAAAAATTTCTCTTGAGACTAGCCTTTTAACTTTTGAATATCTTCATGAAGTCCTTGCATGACCTTATTTCTAGTAGCTATCTTCTCAATCCAATCTTCAAGTTTATCAATCTCATCTATTGTATACACTTCCATGAGTTTATGATACCTTTGACCTTTTATTATTTGGAGTGCTTGAAGATCTTTTCCCTAGGTATGTACCTCATCCATAAACCCAAAATCCTCGTCTACTATAGATACTAGTTTCTTCGCTTTAGAATGAACATAATGCTACAGGTTCAAATTAGCCTATATTATCTCTACACCTTTCTACTAAAAATTTCCATGTCATTGCTAACATTCTCCCAAAAATAAATCAACTTGGACACTCCCCTTATCTCTCCTTTCTAGTGCCACAGCGAGAGTAACCTCTAGATGGTCTTGATCCAATGGACCTAGAATTTCATGTAGATATCCTCCTAGTAGCTCATTTTCTTTGTGCAGCTTTATCAATTTATTCTCATTATCATCAAAATGCATGAATACCTCCCTAATTCCCATAATGATAATTACTTTAGCTACATCTATTGTGGGCTTTCCTAGTAAGACTTATGTAATTGTATAGTCCTTAGGAGTCAAATCTTCAGTCTTAGCATGTGGACAAGGAATGACTATGTGAGAAAGTAGGTCCTAATTTGTATTCTTCATTACGAAGGTCAATTGTTGCACATCACCTATAGGTGCTCAAGCCTCTTGATGGCTTCTACTAGTGCATCTATACTCTCCACTTCATTTTAGGTTTGGTTGTCACTTTTGTCAAACCATAACTTCCCTTTTCAACCAAGCTGGTATAGTGCCCATCGTAGATGTATATTTAGCTAAAGAGGAGGACATCTCTATAGCCCTTTTCTCTTACCCCTCCTTTTTGGAGTCTTCTCCTTTAGACAAATATCTTAATTTGGTGTCCCTACATCTATAGTATCGAAAGTCCTCACCTTTATATCCTGAGAATTTTTCTAATTTTCTTCAGGTATATATCCATCCTCTAATACTTCATTAGTTGTCTTTTTTTCTGGCTCCTCTTCATACACCTTTCTTTCTTCTTTAGTGATAGGGGGGATGGGAGTAGCTAAGCCTTTGTCCAAAAATGACAACTCTTGAAATGATGGTGGTGAGGTACCTGGAGATCCTTCTGGTAATAGTAGCATTTGATTCCAATCCTCTCCCAAAGGTTGGTTCATGGGTGTATCTCATATTTTATCGCCCTTAGTCCCTACTAGGATAAAGTCAAAATTAGACATCTTTAAAATATTTTTTCTCTACCCCTCTTCTTCATCCATCCACTACTGTTGCTCATCCTCTAAAGTTGTAACCTCAATAGGTTTGTTAGGAATAGATGGTGGCATGATGGTGGAGCTTCTCCTCCTCTCTTGTTGGGTAGCCCTTGCAAAGCAAGTCCTTTGAATCAATGGGAGGTTTTCTTGTTCATCTTCATCTTCTTCATCCTCTTTAAGGTAGTTTTTCTGGACTAGAGGAATAGGTATAACCCTTCTTTGTATCTTTTTCTTTCTAGTCCTCCTGACCATAGGTCTAACTTTATCTTTCTTAGTAGCTAAGGGGCAGGCTTCTTCACTTTTATAGGTGGTGACACCTCCTATGCTTCTTGTTCTAGTGCTTATTCCTATTCATGATCTAGTGAAGGCACCTATGGAATATCCCAAACTTGAGTTGCTTCATCATTTTGAGGCTCTTGGTTCTTAGGTGCTTGAGATACCTCTTGGGGTTGAGTTGCCTCTTCTTGTTGAGGTACTTCAGCTTCGAGTTCAGCCTACTTTGGAGAAGCTCTTTTCCTCTTATTCTTCCCTTTGTCAACTCTAAAGTAACCAACTTCCCTGTCACACTTATATATCATTTTCATCCTAATTGGAGATTATGCAGGGAAAGTTGGTACTGTTACTTTTGTACCTTTACCCTTAACTAGGCATGTTGTGGCTTGAAAGAAAATAGTCTTAGGAACTGGGTCCAACTTTAAGGGCTTCTTGATCTAGTCTTCGGTCAATTGGATTATATACCTCTCCATGTGATTGATATCTACATTCTCTTCCCTGTCAACCTTTGCATTCATAATTGGTCTATCAAATATCTTGTCATGGTTGTATAAGGGATCTAAGACCTATTGAGTGTCTTGTTGGACAACCTTTAGTGGGATCTTTATCTTCAAGGCACTTCCTACTAAATATAGAGTCATCCTACAATAATCCCTAATTTTCATATCATAGTCATCTACTTCATGTTCATCAAATGATATTCTATTGCATCTTCATGAACGAATTATTTTCCTGCCAAAAGCTGAACTCTACTAATATTATCAAAGAACAAACAAGGGGAGTTATAATCTTCCAAGGGATATTGATCCCATTCTACATCAAAGTTCATGATATCTTTTTTTTCTCAACTGGAAATGGACCTATAGTGATAGGCCATACCCAAGTCTTCTTGTGTTGTTTCCTCACTCTCTCATATGCAGATGTAAGTTGTCTTGCAATCTCTAGTAAAATTAGCCTATTCAATAGATATCTCATGAGTTTCATTGAAATCACATTTGTACCTACTACCCTTAGGTAGGTGAATTTCCTAAATTGGATGTAATATGCACCCATCTCTACAATCTTTTTTGCTACCTCTACTGACATCCTGTTGGCATTATCACCCTTAATGAATCAAATGATTGAAAAAATGAAAGCATCATTCACTATTTTGTATTCTTTGCTCTAATCTGAGAGATTCTTCTTTACCAATTGGGGATATACCACATAAGGCCAGGTGTTCACATATTGCATGATTTCCTTCTTATACAACTCTAGATAGTCAGTTGTCTTTGTAGCGAGAAATACACTAAGTATGTTTTCATGTAAAACTTGGGGTCAGCTTCAACTCCTACCAATTGCTCATCTGAGTTTTCACTTAGTATTTTGGCCCAATCAATTGGCACTTTAGATTTTTGATGGTCTCGATGAAATTTACCATCCATATATTTAAGTGCCCAATTGTTGGTAGACCTATAACCCTACTCAGAAGCACAATGGAATATCTAATATCATCCTTCATGTATCCTCTAGTCATATCTACCTTGCCTAATCTTTGTCCAACCAGTGTTCTATCAATCAAGAATGATGATTGTATGATCTCTTTAGCTTCCTTTTCATTTTCCCTATACCATCTTTTTTCTTGATGATAGGTGATTTTAGCATATTGATTTTCTCTTAGGATATGGAAAACTTTCTCAATGTTTCTCAATCTTAAGTCTAGGACTATCTTCCCTATTATACTCTTCACAACTCTTTCTTCTAACACATAATTCTCTACTAATTTCATGACCAACTCTAAAGAGTGCATTGATGTGGGATGTGAGGATGCATTAACCAAGCTTGATCTGATAAGTGGTGAGACCATCAAGGACCTCTCCTTCGACTTGTTGCAAAGTACTAGGAATATGTTCCAATCTATATGCCCCAACTCAATATCTCTAACGTTTGAATGTACATTCTAAAAGTGTGATTTCTTTGGTGCACCTTAAAACTTGAAAAAACTGGTTTTGGAGCCATCTTCTCAGCAAGTGAGGACGATGAGGAAGCCAGCTTGTCTATACAAAACATAAATACATTAGTCCAGAGGGGTCAAAATTAAACCCTAACAAAACCCTAATTGCTAAAAAACTAGACCTTAAACACCAAAACCCTTGCAAAATCAATCAAAATCCCTTTGTTTAGCTCTAAAATGCAATTTATTGCTCCTTGTGCACCTTGATAGGTGCACTTAATGACTCAAGGATAGTCATTTGCATGCAGTTGCACACATATGCATGTGCACACCCGAATAGGGTGTGCATACGTGTATATGTGCTACTATGCACATTACATGTGCAATGGGGAATCGGTCATCTTTGCAAGGTTAAGGGTGTGCAGATGTGCATCTTGATGGGGTGCGCATGTGTGCACCTTTACTTATGTTCTTAGTTATTAGGGTTTAAAATGGTATGCATATGTGCACCTTGACTAGGTGCGCATATGCACACCATTACTTAGGTTCTTTAGTTAGGTTTTGAAGAAAGCCATACACATGTACACCTTGGATAGATGCATGTGTGCAACTTTCCCTTAGGAGTGTTAGTATTTTTTAAGTTTTTTAAAGATGTAAATAAAGGTGCACATCTACGCACCTAGGATAGGTGCACATGTGTGTATCTTTCCTTTGTTAACTTAGTGCTTTTTGAGCTAGAGAGGAGTATTAGCACACCTCTAATGGTGTGGAGGTGCGCTCTCAGAGACTGAAGGAAAATATTGAATAAGGAGAGAGGCAATCCCAAGTGTTTATAGACCTAGGACTATGCGTACCCTTGGGATGTGTGCACTTGTGTAGGTGTACATGTGTGCACCTCCAAAGAGCGCACATGTGTAAGGTGTGCATGTGCACTAGGTGCACATGTGCACACCTTAACCTCTATTTCACCTTTTTGGTCCAAATATCTCAAATCTAACAACTGGGTTTCTTAGGCAGGGTACGAGGCAAGACCCAGACTCATGGCAGAGTCCCAAAAAGACTCAAACCCTAGACTAGGGGTCTTAAAAAGAAACAAAATTACTAGGGGGTCCCATTTTTAGGAGAAATGGGGCGTGTGTTGTGAAACCACAACACATACCTAGACTAGGCTAAGGACGTAGAAAGGAGAATGGTGAATAGGATTTTCATCAATCTAGAGTAGTATACCCTCTAGAGGAAGGTCATATATGTAGTTACTAGGAATTTTGTGGCACATCTTGTGCTAGTTTATAAGAGACCACATTCAAAAAGCCCACCTTGAGAACTAGTAGAAAAAAGGAAAAAGTTGGAAGAGGGATATTCAGCAAAGGTAGAAGAGTACTTTCCCTCCCAAACCCCTATTCATTTTGATAATGAAGACTCATTAAGGGATCAATTGTAGAAAACAGGAAGTCAAGATGGTGTTATGATAACAACAGGGAATGCCTAAAGAACCCCCAATGCCATTCTTAGCCCTTGCTATTGAAGATTTCAAACGGAAAGAGATGGATCCTATTGTAGAATAGGCTTCTAAAAAACTTTTGAATGATGATGACATTGTAAAGTGTAGGGATTTTATTCAATTTTTCTAGAGAAGCAATATATATCCAATTTTGAGGTGAAGTGCAAAGAGGTAAAGGTAGAGAAACCTAAAAAATAGGACTCTGAGATAGAGGAAGAGATAAAAGTTGAGTTAATACAAAACTTCAGTCAAATAACCCCTGAGGGGGGAAGGCATTTGTTAAAGGATTCAAGTGTCTTTATACTCCCAAAATTGGACTTTGCTAATGCAGTGGTTTTTGATGTTGTTAGGAAGGAAAGGACCAAATTTTATATAGAAGAAGAGGTCAAGGAAGCCCACAAAGGGGTAAAATACAATAATGATGATAAGGCCTTAGGGATATGGTCTATTTAAAAAAGGGATAAACATATACTCCAAGAAGTTTTAGATTCTGAACACACAGGGAGCCTAGTAGTGTACAGAGCAGGAGAAATAGATAGTGAGGAATTTGCCTACATAAATAAGGAAGTAGTTGATTTTGGCATGGAGGTCATTGTGAAAGAAAAAAATAAGTTTCTAGAATTAAATTAGAGGTTTGAAAAGGTATTATAAGATTATGATGAAAGGGGAACAAAGATTTATGAATTAGAAAAAATCATTTTTTAAATTGCAGAAGCAACAAAGTAAGAGAAAGGTAGGGGAAGGAGCCGGCTAGCTTATGATTGCAACCACCTCTACTACACCACCTCCCATTAGGCCAATCATTGAAATCCCTGATACTCCTCGACATCAAAAGTTCTACATTGTAGATAAGCTGAATGAGGAAAAGGCTAAACTCATAGCAGCATAGGTAGAGGTGCAAATTCAATATGAAGATAGGGTTAGAGACACAATTTTTTTTCTAGTAGATAGAATAACTAGCCTCTTTTCAATTTGGAGATGTCAAGGTTAGTAGGAATTTGGAAGGACTTAGAAAAATAATGATTATACCTTGAGAGAAATTTTGAATAAATGGATCAGCATGGAGGATCATATCACTGCTCTATGTTTTACTGTGATTGACAAGACTAATGATTGGATTAAGAAAACATATGATCAAACAAGTGACCTACTATATTTTGATCTAAAGAGAGGTATATTAAAAATAAATTTGAGAGCGTGTTTCTCTAAATATCTCAGTAGGAAATTTGATATTTTTCCTCATGTGCTAAAAAGCCTTGGTATTATAAAACATAAAGAGGAATAGGGAAATGAATTGAAAGAAATAATGAGTATTAGGATGAATAATGTTGTTAATAAGGACAATTATATTTAGTTTGAAAGAACTATTGAGGAAGTGGGTAATGTCCAAATATTTTTTGATTCTTTACAAGAAGATTTTTTAAAAATAAAGAAGTTGGCAAAATATATCTTGAAGAGAAAATAGGAAATCCTTTGTTTTAACTAGCTAGATGTCACTATTTTTGATAAGTGGATGGCAGAATATGCTTCAGCTTTAAAATTCTTGTAGGTTGCATCTAAGAATAAATTTATGGATAAATCCACTACTACTGACCTGAGAGAGAAATTTTTGACAAGGCTATCCAGGTAATTGTGGCAGAGCTACATGAGATGAGCCCTCAACCATCACAAGAAGTTAAAGACAAGATATTAGAGGTGGTTGAAGAAAAATAAAGCCAATTGCTAAACAAACTACAGAATCAAATCTAAGAAGAGTAGAAGATGAAAAGGTAGCCCCACAACCTAAAGAAGAGAAGAAAGATGAAGACCAATCATCAGATGTTGTGGAGGAACACATAATAGATAAAATAGAACAGGCCCAACCACAAAGTAGTTAAAATAAAACTACTCTGTTATCAAGCAAAAATTCCATGAGTGTTATTAGTTTCCTTGTGGAATGAAGAAAGTAACATTTTTGTCTTGTATGTAAACCTTTTGTTTTTCTTTAAGGAAAGTTATCATTTTCCCTCTAGGCCTAAAGCTTGTTGCAACTCATGCTATATAAATGAGTTCCCAAGACTAGAGGAAGGGTCTGACATTTCTAGTCTAAACAAAGTTTTGTTCATTTTCTTGAGTGAGTCCAAAGATAGTGTATAAGTTTTTTAAAAGATAGAATGAAAAATAAATTAATAGATGATGATCTACTTGAGTTGTTTTTTTATTGGAAGTGTCATAAACTGTATATTTTCAAAGAAGTTAATACAAATATGCAAATAGTTAGAATTCATTTATATAGCATAAGTTAGAAGAAAAAAAGGCAATCATCTATTATTTTGGAATTAATGTTGAGATTTTGAATTTTAAAAGAGATAAAAAGTGAATTCCTAGGTATACCCACCTAAATCTTGTAGAGTTCAAAGTGGAGAAGACATCAAGGTCTTGTCAATTGGTCCTCTTATTATGTTCCTCAGAATACCCATTTGACCTTTTTAAGAGCTAGTTTAACTTTTTTCAAATTAGAAGCCAACAAAACCTACAGTTGAGTAGAAGAAGTACATATCTATGATTGGAGATTTGAAATATCTAACTCATACAACACTAGATATAGCAAATGTAGTTTTTATAGTAGAAAGATTTCAATTAGGTCCTAAGGAATCACACTATGCATCAGTACAAGGAATATTCAGATATTTGAAGGGTACACCTGATTTTGGGTTATGGTATGATAGATCAAATTAATTTACATTATGTGCATATACTGATGTAGATTGGGAAGGCAATATGGATGGCATAAAGAGTACAAGTGGTGGAGTATTTTTCCTTGGAGGAAGATTGGTTTCATGGGTGAGCAAGAAACAAGATTGTATTTCACAAAGTAGAACAAAAGTAGAGTATGTGGCATCAACAAACAATTACAATTAGATGATGTGGATGAAGTAGATTCTGAAGGACATTGGGATAGACTTTTCAGAACCTATTATCATGCATTCTGTTAACACAAGTATAGTAAGTATGTCTAAGAATCTTGAGTTACATTCTAAGACTAAGCATATATTGATTACAGATCATGTTCTAAAAGAAAAATTTGTAGAGAAAGGAATTAGATTAGAGTATATTAATGTAAAGGAGAAGATTGAAGATATTTTAATGAAGCCTTTTCCTAAGGATACATTTGGGTATTTTTGAGGTATGCTTGGGTTTATGCCCCTAACCACATTAGAGTAGATGATGCAAGTATTGCACTAGTCTAGTGGTACAGAGCATTTTTTTTTTTTAATCTGGACTGAATGTTGATGCTTCTTGTATGGGGGAGTATCTATGGTTGAGAAGAGTCATTAAGGAATCTTGGTACCTAGTATGAAATAGTGTCTTTGGATACTTGAGTTGGTTAAATAATTTGAGCAATTGATTGACATAATGATGCCCTTGCCATTGATGTCAATGGGAGAGAGAGTGTGTGAAAAAGATCTTTTGACATTGTGGGGGAGATGTATAATCACATTGACTTATATCAATGGGGGAGAAGTGTGAACAATTGATGCCCATCCATATAAGCATGATGAAGCACTGATGAAGATTGTTCCTGTAAGTTTCAAATTTGATTGATAAAGAGGATTTGAAAAAATGAGAGTAAAAACAACAGAGATGGATTTGGCAGTCATTGACTTAGATGGTTTTCATCTAAGTTACCATCAATGCCAAAGGGGGAGATTATTAGCATGAATTTTGATGGTATTATTTTGGGGGAGTATTCTAAGCATTGTTGAAACACTTGGGAGATTGACATGTTAGATTTATGACTGTGTTTGTCATTGATGTCAACATAGTAATATTTTTGTAAAGATTGGAAGAGTAGCAAGTAGAGAATGAGGTTTTATGGATTGTGTATTGATGCTGAAGTCAAGTGTGTTTGAGAATATGTTCTATAGTATGTCCTAATGATGTGGACAAGTACATGTACAAAAATTTTAAGACATGTGAAAGTTATATTTGTAATTTTCAGAAGATAGTATGCATACAGAGTACCTAAGAAAGGGTTTCTAGTGTTTAGATCATATCTCCTAACATGGATAGAATTGTGATGAGCTAAGTTAGAAAAAGATAGTAGATAGTGTGATCATGACGTCAATGAGTGCATGAGGTCTAAGGTCGCATGTGTTATAAGTTGTGAATACTGTGAGTCAACAATGTTTTGTAATTGTGACAAGATGTAATGAATTATATTAAGGACTATTATAATTAATTGAGAAATCCTCAAGGCCGACTCAATGAATTAATTTCTAGTGTATGGTATAAAGGAAAGTTATTTTCCTTATGATGAAGTGTGTATTGAAGGCAAGTGTAAATGTGTGTAAGTGTCAATTATGAAAGTAAAATGTAAAGTTAGTAAATGTGAGTGAGTGATCAAAGGGATCTGTGCGATGTGAAGTTGAAGATCTAGTATTGAGATCTCATAAGTATTTGGTGTGGTATTGGAATAGTAAGAGGATGGAGAAAGAGTTTGAGTTGTGGAGATCAATTGAATTTTTATTATTCTAAAAGGAATAATATAGAGGATAATTAGACAGTAAGTTTAGTGGTCTTGCCCCTAAAGCTATTTGGACAGAGGGTCCATCTTCCTTTTACAACTCTTAACAGGGTTGGAATTTCCTCGTAGGCATTCAACATCTCCTAACATAGACTGATATGTATTTCATTGGCTCCTAATAGATTCCATCCTCTTACAAGGAAATTATCTATTAGTACAAAATTTTGTGGGTACCATCCCTGCTAGGGTTTTCCCTTTGATCAAGGATTTCGCTAGCTAACATATCTAGTGTTATTGTGTATGTGTATCTTCATGTGGTTGTTGATTATATTGCTCACATGTTTAAGGTTTAATAAGGTTGATAAAAGTTATATAAATCTGATAACTGATTCACCGCCCCACCACCCACCCACCCCCTTGTCTCAGTTATCTTGGTGGGCTTTACTTTCTAACACCAAACATAGAAT
The DNA here is from genome assembly GCA_028749045.1 of Cupressus sempervirens. Taxonomy (NCBI): domain Eukaryota; kingdom Viridiplantae; phylum Streptophyta; class Pinopsida; order Cupressales; family Cupressaceae; genus Cupressus; species Cupressus sempervirens. The sequence goes on along the minus strand of CM053785.1, from coordinate 123,576,942 downwards.
ATTTGATAATTTTTCTATATAATTCATATCAATATCCTCAGAAGTCCCTAAAATGTGAAATCTATTATTAGAATATCTTTTTGATTTTTTATTTTTACTTTGGGAGAGGGGGAATTACATTCTTTCCTTTGCTAAAGATTTTTTTGGAATATAAGCATTGTGCTCGTTATTCTTTGGTAAAAAATAATTTACTCTTTGACCATGCATTTTAATTATCTGAAATAGGTGAAGATTGAAGAGCAATAAAAATTACTTTGATGATTACCATAAACATGAAAAATATGACAATATAGTAGGTCAAGCTTATAATCTTTAAATGTTGAATCCACTCCATGCTACCTAACAAATTTCGGTTCATGTAATTAATAATTAAAATTAATTATTACACATTTTAAAGCATATTACTATACATTTTAGTCTATATGTGATGAAATAAACCCACAAGTATTCCAAGATGTATTTATTGAATTGAAACTATTAAATTGCCAAAAATCCATCAAAAATGATGAAGACAAGTTCATATGAGTTTCTTAGATGGTGAGTCTTCAGTCCGGTCAAATCCCACATGAGAAGGTCTAAAACAACCAAACCTAGTAGTGAAAATATCTAGTCACCCCTCAAAACTCACATTTCAATCATTAATAAGTTCACAATTAAAAAACAAAACCATAAGGTTCCTTGATGTAGATTGCCTTACCCTTCTTCTGATGTCTCCACCTCTGTCTCCCATTTAATTTTCTCTTCTAAGCTCTCTCTTTTTGTATTGATCGATTCTTTGTTTGAGTCTCTTATTGTAGTATCTTTATTTATGATGATTACCCTATTCGTCACTTTTTAGGATAGTAACTTAGAATACTGAGTAAGGGCATTTTGTACTTAATGAAAATAGGGAGTGGTACAATAGAGATGTAGAGATGACTATACAGCAGAAAAAATACATTTCATGTGACTATTTTCTAAATTTATTAATTAGTTTAAAAATCATATAATAGTAATTTTATGATTTCTAAATTAATTAGTAAATTTAACAAATGATCCAACACATTTTTCTTGTGTTGTATAAATTTTTCCAATAAAACAACTAAATTTCAATTTTCTATTTCTATTTTATGTTGTATAAAACTCAGTGACTTGCCACTTTTATTAAGAGATGAAATAATCACCATAAATACTTAAACATCACACATTAAGGAAGAGATTAAGCTTGGAAAAAAAAATCAACTTTAACTATTTAACACTTTTAATCTAGAATTGAAACTTACTGTAATGTTTATAAACAGTCCACAATTATTATTACTCATTTGTTTTGATATCAAGATTATTGACCACAACAATATAACCATCAGGTTTTTGGACATTAGAGTGCTGAAGATTATCAGATCGGACATACTGTGAATGTTGGACGGGGAAATTCATAGCATTTTCACCTCCCGTTGTTGTTGCACGCTTCACCAGAATGCCGTCCACCCATAAACTCCACAATAATCCTTCCTATTGATGCAACTTTTTACAAATATTAACATACTGAAGACAAACACAATTAGATGAGATTCTTAATTTAAGAAAGACTGGCTGATTGACGGATCTACCCATCATCTATTCTAACGGCAAATTAATACTTTGTCCGTCGTAGCCGAAGAGGAAAAAAAATACCTGGCAAATTGTGCTCAACTGGGGCAGATTGACGACCAGACATGTTTTTTACATCAAAATTTGTGGGTTATCCAGCAGAACATAGCAATAAATTTTACTTTTTTTAAGAATTCTATCTAAAAGGAAACATAAAGTAAGAAAAATAACGACCAACAGAAAGTATACAAAGATTTTGTTACCAAAAGCAATCGTTATCCAAAAGCATCACAGTTCACGATCCACCAATTTATTTCGGGGAATTCATGGATTCCAGCTACAGGACTCGTTTTTGCCCTCAGATGTCGAATCATAATCACTCATAAAACATGGTGTTTGTAAATGAGTAAATAATGATCATAAAAGAGAAGGTAATTCCTGTCGCTGGAATCCATGAATTACCAAAACTGAATTGAACGAGAGGAGTAAAATGACCTTCCATATCACAGAGAGAAGAATTCTATTACGTTCTTTATATATGTTACTATCTAGTTTGAACAGGCATTGGTCAGAAATTGGATTATGAGCATCTAGAAGTATTTGGGTGGACGTAATAACTTGATGATATCTGATTATCTCACTGCACAAGTCATCAAGTTTGAAATTGCAGCACAAGAACACCAATCTCAACCATCCCACAAATCAGATACGCACACATGGAAATTTAGAAAGTTTTTGAATAACCAAGTCTTTTGTTCAGGTGTCTACGAATTCAACTGTAATTAAAAAGTCTATTTCAAAGTAAGATAAATCGATGAGAATAGTTTACCTTTGCACTAACGTACAAGCGCTTCGTTATTATTGGCTTCAGTACTATAGAAAAGTCTAGAAGTTCAAAATCATGGGTTTCTCATTACAACATTATTATTGTTTTCAATGAATAATTAAATTTGAGAAAGTATATTTGAACAATTAATAATATTATAAAAGGGTGAAAGGTGTATACTTAGTATTTGATATTATTTTTTAGTTTCATTTTTATTGGGCATTTCTTTTCATTCAAAGGGATCAATGCCTAACATTGTAATTTTTTATAAATATTGTCATTTTATCTAGATTTTCATAGTACTTGACTTCACATATTCTAAAATCAAAATCTGAATTATGAACCTTCCATATCTTTTCTTAACAAAATCACACATGATTTTTAACCAAATTTATAATCATGCATATGGTATTGAATACCATATTCTAAAAATAAAACTTGAACATGCAATGAGTCAATTTCAACCAGCCCTTGCCCATTAATGTAAACATCACAAATTCAAAGTTGTATACTATTGTGTTTTTTAAAGAACAAGAAAAAAAGATTATTTGATCATTAATGAATAATTAAAACAACACATTGCACCATCATTCCAAGAGCACTTTAAACATTATACAAGCAACATTGGCATTCATAAGAACAAATAGAGGCATCATATTTATCTTGGCATTTCATTAAAATTGTTTAAAATTATAAAATTAATACAAGGGTTGAACTAAGAAAAAAGGATGAGATACTAATTGTCTCTCTCTCCCCCATAATAAGCACTCTCTTGGTGTTTCTTCTTCAATACATGTTGTTATGACAATTCTAGGATAATTAGACAGTAATTTTACAATAATAGGAAGTAAAATATTGATGTGTGGGTCATAAGTACATGTACAAAGATCAATTTGCAGATTGTAGAACTAAAGAGTGAAAAAAAATAGTTTTATAGTTTCTCATGACTTTTTTAATGTAGGCCTAAGCATAGAAGATATACAAAATAATCTATATTAGTATATTAATGATGAAGTCCTAGAACTAACTATGTTTGTCCTCTTTGTCTAATTTGTTGTTTACTTTAATAAATGTGTTCATGCAATATTTTAAAACTTGGCTCATATTGGGTTTATTTATTTATTATTTTAAACAATAATATTAATATAAAATAAATACATTAATAACCTCTGTATATACATAGAACAATAAAAATTCTAAAATATTAGATTATTCAAGGCAAACTAAGTAAGTCATTATTCCCTTCCTCTACCCCCTTCCTCTCATCCTCTCATGAGACATTTTTGGTGTCTTTCTCTTGTTTATGCTAGTTGATCCCTTTGGAAGGAGATGAATAATTGTAAATCTAGGAATAAATCCACTAAAGAGCTAGCTATCTTTCACTCCACTGGCAAAAATATTAATAAAAGCATATTAAATGTTTTTCATTCCAATAATTCCACCTCCCCTTATCTGCTAGGAGGTCTCTAAATGTATTCTTAGTTGTAAACCGCCAAAGATTGGGTTAAGAAACTTGTTCAAGTAGTTGCCCTAATCCTAGATGTTCAAATTGAACTTTGACAACTCTTCCCTATATAACCTAGAACAGGCATGTAGGGGTGATCTCATTTGAGACATGTTAGGTTTTATGTTGAATGCATTTTCTATTAACTTGAGGTCCTAGACCACCCAAGTGACTGAGGTTTACGCTTCTTACCATGGAGTATAATTAGTAGTTACACATAGTTACTAGAATATTTTAATGGAGAGCGATGTCATGAATGTCATTATGAAATGTTACTCCCTTATTTTTTCCCATGTTAAAATGTCCATGTTTAGCAAAAAGATGATGTAGTTAACATTTTTGTGCTTAATCTTTGACCTAATTTTCTCTCTTCTTAGTGTCTTCTCCCTTTTTACGTGCATGTACTTTTTTATTGTGAACCAAAGTGTTGAACCCATACTCAAATTTAAAAAGTTAATATTTTCATGTTTTCTCGATACATGTAAGTTTCACAACATTGTCTAAAGACATCACATAAGAGTCATTATATAGTGGCATTCATCGAACTTGAATCTTTGAACCTCTCTTGGGATGCTTCAATGTTCAAAGTTAAAGGTTCATTCGTGGACTAGTCTAAAAGGTTTCATTTTTTTTTTATCTTATTATGTATTAAGTCACAATGTCATATTCCTTATAGGTATGTCATGGTTAGTTCAATGTTACCTTTGTATATAAACATAAACCTTTGGACCTATCATTGGATGGTTAAAGGTTCATTTCATTATGGTGATGAAGATACACTAAAAGTAATAATGGATGGAAAGGTCGGCTTGCGAAAAGAATATTCCAACCATATCAGGATTAGAGAATCTTATTATGGGAATTAATTATGAGAGCTTGAGCCTTCTTAAATGGAATTTATCGATAATAAATATGTTGTCTAACTTATATTTAATGAAAATTTATTTTGCATGATTATTTTATCTATTTGAGGAATGTGAATATCTTACTTCCATTTGTCCATCCTTATAAGTATAAGCTTTATAGTGCTTCCCTTATTTAGAGGTTGTAAAAAGATTTAGGAAATAAAGGGTTCCCGAGGTAAATTGCAATATCCCACTTTATAAGTATCAAAGATTTGATGAATACAACATGTGAGTTTAGAAAATTTTCTCTTTTGCTATTTAGTTGTTAAAACAAAGTAGGTAGAAGTTGGATTTCTCTCTCTTAAATAGAAATCTTCTATGTTTTTGAATTTCCTAATGAATTTGAGAATAGTCATCATGAAGCCAATTCTACCAAATTTAGGGTGTAACTCTTGCCTAGTTCATACTTATTGAGAAATAGATGAGACCTCTCTAGATCAAGTAAAGTTAGAGGAATTTTTTAATACATCCAAGAATGTAGAGAAAGATTCCATGATGGATAGTATAGTGCAAAGTGGTCTAATAGAAGAAACCACATTTCCTACCATTATATCTTTCCCAATAATAGTTGTGGAATGCACAAATAGGTATGATTCTAAAAAAAGGTGTATTTAGACTACTGAAAGAAGAGTGTTGGTTAAGATAGATAGAAAAATTGTAATGGTTGTAATGGAAATACATAAAAATATCCCTATGAATATTGATTGATTGGTGTGTCATATTATTCCTGATAGGGACTGGCTTCTAAGAGCATAAAAGGGTGGCTCCAGATTACCTAGGCCCCTTACTAGAGAGCGTTAGATAATTAAAGTCTATGAAAAGATTATTTTCACAAATACATCTAGATTAAATTCCTTTTTAAACTTTTGATTCTAAATGGCAAAGTATATCAACACCAAGTTTTTTGTTTCAAATAAGGTTGCGCTTAAATACCTCTCCAAGGTAAAGGTACTATTTCTCAATGTTTCCCTTATTAGATATACTTGTACTATATTATTGTAGTAGTCAATGAATTTTTTTTCTCTTCTTCAAAACTAAATGTTGTTATTCTATACAAAATATAGATATCAAAAACCATAGACTTAATTTCTCCTTCGGAAGTGTATGGTCAATTAAATTGAAGAAATATTTACATATTTATTTTTACATTTGGAGGCTTGAAATAAATTTCTTAAAAATATACCTCATTCACATATTATTAATAAGTTTATTAGTGGTTCTCAAGTAATCATGTTTGGATTAATTAAAGTGGGAAGGGCCAAAACCTATAAACAAAAAGTAACATCAAGGCTTGAACAGACAACACAAAAACATGAGGAGTAGTGACCTTACCAAATAACCATCAACTAGAATTAGTAGCTATAACTAAAAACAAGGAATTTAGCTATAAACCAAACTAGGATGAGTAAAAACAAAACCCTAGCCAGATAAAATATTTTTTAGATGGCCTAAACTACTACTAGTTAAAAGCATGAAAAAGAAAAACTTAATAACAAAAAGGACCATGGCTTACTAAACCAACAATCGTAACCAAGCACCACATCGCACCACCTAAAAGAAAAACTAGCATTAGGAACTAGCACCAAAACATGAACCATCCACCTACTTTTACAACTCCTTGAGGTGGTCCAACAAGGAGAACTTGGGGAAAGAAAGCTTGAACTCACTTAACCCCATGAAAGTCTCATGTAAACCTTCCTCCTTTTTGGGAGTCTCCTCCTTCCATTTCTTATTTGTCACTCTCTCTTCCAGGTGAGCTTTCAACTCCCAATCTCCCCTTCCATCTTATTCTAGGCATGGATGCTCTAAGAGGCTAGATTGCTAATTTTCTCTCCTAGTTGGTCCTGCTCCTTCTTGATAGACACCAAGGATTTTAGCACTTTGTTCCACTCTTCCTCACAGTGAACTTTATTTTTATAATCCTCCACCTATTTATCCTACTTCTCCTAGCTATTGAGCTTGTCTTCCATCTCCTGACCCACTTCCGTCCAGACCTCATCCCTGCATCCATTTGTCCTATCCACAGCCTTTCTCTTTGCTTCCACAATGGTCAAGCTAGTTTGTTAATTTTTCTGTTAGTAATTTTCATTTGAAGTAGAAACCACCTAGCCATCACTTTCAACCTTTTGTAACAAGAGGAAATCTCCACAAAGTGGACACATAGAGTATCCAAATCAATGGTTCTATCATCCTTTTTAGGAACCATACTAGGCCAAGGCTTACAAGACACCCTTGAATCACCTAGGTCGCTTAAATCCACCATGGGGGGGGGGTTGGGGGGTACATAGTAGAAATAGAGGAAATAGGAGTAAAAATTTGGGAAGAAGTATATGAGGTCCAATTAGTTTCAGGAACCTTTCTCTGAATCCTCTAGAACTTCCATAATTTCATCTTTGGTGTCAGGGAGCTCATCCTTTTTGTTCTTGACTTTATAGAGAAGTAGAGTCCTAACTCCAAAACCATTGGGAGTTTCAGGAGTGCGGGATTGTCTCATTATGGTGAAAATAGCCTTGAAAATGTGTTTATTTAGCTTAGGGGCTAGATGAGGGAGGCCTAAAGAGTCATATTCTAGTGGAACTCATGGAGTCTATGTAAAATACCTTGATGTTTTGGCAAGGATCCTTTTACTTCTCATTTTTCAATAGAAAGAGAAGGGGAGGAGAAAATCTAAAAAGGAAAATAGAACAATTCTTTCCTATGAAAATGATTCAACATGGGGAAAATGTGGGAATGAAATTGTTTGTACCTTCCTTCACAGGTGATGAATTGGATGAGAACCTTGACTAGGGTCTTTCACACACCATCTATCACCTCTTTGTTAAACACATGATGCAATTTAGGGATTTTCTATCCTGGATCCCTAAGTGATACAAGTGGTACAAGTATTCACAAGTCACATAATCACAAATCCATAACTTATCATGACAATATTGCACATTTTACAAACTTATAACCAAATCAACAAACTAGGACAGAATTTTTCACTTGAGAAGAAATGATCATAACTTTAACAAATACTAATTCCTTTTATGAGAGAGTATACATATCAGTTAAACACATTTTTCCAAACTTATAGCTCAAAATGATAACTGGAATAAAAGTTATTACTCTTCTCTCAAAACTACTCACATAAAAATCAGGTTCAGACCAGTCTACACTTAAATGCTCATAATTTTTTTGAATCACAATTAAATTTGACCAAGCCAAAATAAAAATAAATATAACTCAAATACCTTTCCAAAAATATAATTTTTAGGTCTGTATCTTTTCATATGAATTTATACCAATAGAAACAACAGTCAGGTTTCTAGAAAATTATACAAAAAATTAACATAAAACTTGTAAAACAAAAACTCCTTTCATTTCTATTCTCCTCAAAAAGACTTCCAATCTCTAAATCATGAACATTGCATGATATTTTATTATTTTTCCAATTTCTCTAACTATTGGATACCTCCTATGACTCTTGACCTTCCTCTTTACATCAACTTTTCATATTGTCAAATTATTGTGACAATATTTTATTACATATTTGAAAACTTTTTTTATTTTCTCATAAATGACCTTTTAACTTTTTAAAACCCATACCAACATATTGAAATAGACTACATATGAGATTCTATGACATTTTACCCTTCCATGAGTTTATTTATATAATTTGACCATAATAGACAACTTTGACAATCTATTACAGATCGATTCCAAGGATTAAGTTAGCCTTACATGTTGACTCAAATATATTGACAAACATTAACTTGACATTTCAAAACTAACATTAATGAGATATATAATCTTTATGTCCATTTTTCTAGGTGCTCTTGCACTACTAAGTCTCTCTAAAGAATCCTTGAATGACATTTCAGTGTTTCTCATAGCTTTGACCCCTTCCATGCTCAACCCAATGATGCAAGAGATGGACTCCAAAGTGGCGAAAAATGAAACACACCCCACTATGACCTTACCACCATCCCATGACTACACAAATTTCTAAGAAAGTTCCAAATTATAACCCTTCATGCCCATTATGTAATTTTTTATCCCTCCCTTCTCAAGGATCTCCTAAAGCTGCTTGTCATTATGATATTCCCCCCACTCATCAAGATCAATTTGATAAGGGTCACCATTCATCCTTCTATTATGATGAGAAAAGAAAAAACAAACTACTTCAAGAAAAGCCAAACACACAAACAACAAGAACACAAAACTCAAGCTTTTTGTTGTGGCCACTTTTAATTATAAAACCAAAATGGCATTCCAACTCACAAAAATGCTTTGGCAAACATACCCCGTAAAGAGTAATAATGAAAAGATCATTAATGCGCAATTTGAACACAATTATAACAAATCACATCATACACTTTGACGAGGATGGACAAAGTGTCATCCCAAATTTTGAACCCTTCCATAAATCTCTCCATGCTCACCAACCTATCCATTGCATGATTACCTTCTTGAAAGGTGTGTTGAAATGACACCTCCTCCTAGTTGCTTAATAGGTGTTTAATTTTAACAATCACATCTCTACCATTCCACCCTATTATTGCCACATCTTTTAAAATGTTGATGATGTTTAAGGAATCCCCTTTGATGATTTCCTTTCTCACATTTTTCCTAGTTAGCACTAAGACCCCATTATAAAGGGCTAAGAGTTTTGTCACATAAGTTTTCTAGACCCCTAAGTTAACTAAGTAAGAAGCCAGTAAATCCGCTAATTATAGCCAATTATTAGCTATAATTATAACTAATTTAACTTCTCTTGATAAAATTACTCTTTGGATGTGAAGTATACTTTAGCAAATGAAAAATTAATCAAAGAAAATTAATTGTTAGACAATCAAATACCAAAAATGAATTATGTGGACATTTGTGCAAAACCTTTAAATTATTGGAATTTTTGTCTCATCAAACATCCATGAGACTAAAGTTTAGGAGGGACAAATACATTCTCTCATGCAATTTCTAGTAAAATACCATATATTGGAAAGAAAATAAACTTAGATCTTACAAATCTATAATATAGTAATCTAGCAATATGGCAGCACAATTGGCATAATAGTATGGATTCAAACCCTATGAGGCATTTTCTACAAGCTAATGTAACTATCATAAGGAGGGTGACCATAGATAAAGCTTGGTGAAACTACTATATGATGTAATTTCTTAGCTAGGATGCACCTTGAACTCAACCATTCCGATCAAAATTTGGGAAGAAAATTTAATTGATCACATCCTCTACTATGAGATGAACTAGTTTAGACTTCAGCAACAATATCACACATTGAATTGAGTTTAGTTTTTTTTTAAATCATAATTTTTCTACATCATTCATTGTACGATAAGCTTATCTAGGATAGCTAATAATAGTGTTAAGAAGCCTAAAACAAAGGCTCTTGAAAATTAGTTACAATGCCAATAGATTTTTGATGCCCATACAAGTTAAAATATCTAATGATTACAGTGGAAGCTATCTTATTAGAAACACACAAAACCATTTTAAGAATATCTTTAAAAGAGTAATGTACTACCCAATTATTGGACCATCAGATATTACAAACATGCATTCACATTTTCAATATTACAAGCTACAAATCTTGGCAACAAATAACCACATAGGTGATTTCTTAAATATTAAGAATACATATTAAATTAAATATTTGTTGCTTATGATGTCTCTCAACCTCTACTTTGTCAATGCATGAGATTTTTTGTATGATAATTAGTTGCTTGCATGTATGACATTATTTCTTTGTTTTACTAGAGGGACTACAAAAGACTGATGAGTATCCAAAAACAAGTAATCACTTAGAACAAATTTGTTATAACCATCCTAAGATCGATAGTAAAAAATATACCTTTTATTTTCATCATGTGTAGGTACAATACAAAGATAGCAACCATCTCTTTCTTCCAATTACTATTTTTTATGAGATACATATTTCTTTGATGGAAAATAGATACTATAGCATTGTTGAATGTTTTAACAACTATGTTAGATGCATGGCCTTGGTCAATTTGATATAATTTTTTAATCAATGTTTATTAGGGATATTAATAATAAAGTATCTTTTGACTTATTAAGTTAATAAATTCTAGTTTTAATACAATATAATGAATAATTAATTTAATTTCTTTAAAGACAAGGACTTCTTTCATTTCTTTTTCCTTTATATTTTCTAAATATAAGAATTTACTTTTAACATATAGTATGTACATTATTCTATTTATATTATTTAAAATTATAGATACTACAATACCCATATCAATTATAAATCTACTTTTAATGTACCTTCCAACTTCTACAGCTGTGAAAACATACATCATTACCATCAAATATTAGTAGCTTCTCCGATCTTAATTTTTGGCAAGAACTTTGACCTTGCATCTCTTATTTAATGGTTTGAATCTTGGCACTCAAATCTTTTGTATCCCACTAAATTATTTTAATCAATAAAAGGCTTCTTTGGCGTATCTTGATATTGTTTGCTCTGCACATTATTTTTTAATTTCTCTCGATTCGGTCGTACAATACTATTTAGATTCGCTCGTAAAAATTATATATTTGAACGAATCAACTGTTTTTGTCTGTTTCGATAGTCTTTTAATGACCGCAATGTCAATGAAATGGCAGGGTCTGTTTTTTAATGTTGTTGTTAATACTAATCTCTATTTGGTACAAGGAGAGAGAAACAGAAAGAGAAAGGCCATGAAAAACATATTAAAAATTGCTTTATATTTCGAATTTCAAAATCAGAAATACAGTGAGGAGCCCATTTATAATGTAGGTCAACTGAAAATAACTGAAGACTTCTCTTCAGCCACTTGAATAGATTTGTTTTCGTGATTATCAATTATTAAACTTCAAATTTATACTCATTAAAACTTCAAATAGGATCCAGAAGAAATTGCTCTTTGAAATGTGATCAAACATCCCAGGTAGACATGAACTGGCATCTTGTGGACCGCTGGCTTTCAATAATTTCCTCGATTTGTCATATAACAATTATTACCCGTATCCTCTCGTCTTATCCATTTGGCATGTATATACGCGAATATTTCATGTTAACAAATCTGCATCCATTCAAGATATCAAATCTTCTAAACTTAACTATAGTTAACAGAGATTCTCGTTTGGTTTAGTCATACATATCCGCATTAAACTATGAATATTAAATTCTTCAAGTCTCAATTTTTATATGCTTTAAAATAAATATCCATTTGAACATATATGGTACAATCCGTTAAGATAAAATAATTGATGAGATAGAGTAGAATTTAATTGTCTCTATTTTTAATTATTTGTTATTCAGATAATATTCAATGATCAGTTTTATCTGCTTAATGATTTAAAATGTCAAATAAAAACAATACAGAATTGAATCTAGAAATTATGTAGAAGCTATCTTGCCACTAATTATTACTATTATACATGAAAGTTTTATCCGAAAGGTTAAATTAGTTGTTTTCCTTAACTAATACAACCAACTTAATATGCTTCTCAAATGTTTATCGTATTCTGAAAATACAGAAATCAAAAAAAATTAACGAGCGAAAGATTCATTCACTCTGCTCTCGAGGCATGGATCCGCTGCTCATGGCAGGTGGAAGGCGATATGGAGATTATGTTGGCAGGGAATAGTTATTTTTTTGTTGTATTCTCTTGCATGTCTGATCGTGATCGTGTTTTTGAAGGAGGCCCTTATTTCTACAACCATGTGGGGTTATTTGTCAAACCCTGGCATTCAGGATTTAATTCTGCTGAGGATCTCTCTTCAACAGTGCTAGTTTGGGTTCGCTTGCCTCGCCTTCCCTTGAAATTTTGGCGTGAAGACATCCTTCGACAAATTGTTGCTTTGTTGGGGAAGTCGACTACGATCGCACATCAATCCCTCGATAAAAAGGTTATTTCTTATGCTAGAATTTGTGTTGAAATTAATTTGAATAACCCATTACCAGATTCTTTGGAAATTTGTCTTGGGGCTTATTCTTGGGTGCAGCAGTTAGATTATGAATCCCTCCCTTTCCGCTGCAGAATTTGTCATGATTATGGTCATTTACAGCATCAGTGCCCCCGTAACTTGACTTCCAAAGGAGTGGATGGTTCTACAGCTGGCAATGCTGGTGGTTTGGCAGATACTACAGGGAAAGGACAATCTCAGATAGCGAATACTACCAAGGGGATGAATCCGCAAGATGCTACAGGTAAGGGTAAGGCTCGAATGCAGGATAAGGATGGAGTTAACCCTATTTGCCCATGAGCTAAGGGACATGGTCAAAAGAGGCCTTTGAAAGAAAGATTATCTGATTCAGGTTTTAACCGCTTTGAGGTGCTGGATAGTATGGTTTTAGAGGAGGGTATTCCTCCTCCTATCTCTTCTAATCCAGTTTGCCCACATGAGGGATCTATTCCTAATGATGCTTGTGGGGCATCCCAAGTTGTAGTATACTAGAACTGTGAGGTCCCTGTAGCTCCTGTGACAAAGGCTCTGGTGACTCCTGCGGTGTTGGAGGATAATGATGTTGTTCTGGCTGACTTGGTTAAGGATGTGCTACCATCAAGTAAGGGAAAGGGATCTCCTCTCCCCTTGGGGTTGATGCCTCGACCCTTTAGGCGGGTTTCTTTTACTCCCCCTCTAAGGAGTGGGCGCAAAACAGACCAAGAGAAGATTAAACTCATAGGAGATATATTGATTGAGTCTGGTTCAGTGAAACCTTTGGATTTTCATTTTCCCAATTCTACCCAATGATGATTATTCTCTCATGGAATGTTAGGGGGTTGAATAGAATCCCTAGACAAAAGGCTATTCATAACTTGGTGGTTGATCATAGTCCTGATGGTTTTTGTATCCAAGAGACTAAGCTCTCTGTGGAGTCTATGGTCCAACATGCCTCTAGTATTTGGTCTCGTGGCCAATGCCAGTGTGTTGGGGCAACAGGTAGTGCTGGCGGTTTAGCTATATTTTGGGATCCTCAAAAAATTTCTCCCCTTGGCTGGGTGTCTTCTTGCTCAGCTCTCTCTATGGTAGCTTTTGCTCTAGACTCAAGAGAGGTCATCATGGTTACTAATGTGTATGCACCTGTTGATCTTGCGGGAAAGGAGGAACTTTGGGAACATATTCAATATGTTAGAAATTGTCACCCTTATCATCCTTGGGTGTTAGCAAGGGACTTCAATTCAGTTTTAAGTCTAGAGGAGAAGCATGGTGGTTTGGCTAGATTGGGGCCTTCTTCTGCTCTTCTTCGGCAACACATATCTCTTTTGCATCTCTCTGATGTTAAGCCTTCTAATGGTCTCTATACTTGGAATAATCGCAGGACTGGTGTTGCTGCTATCTCAGAATGTCTGGATAGATTTCTTGTTTCTTGCTTCCGGGTTAGTGGCACCCTTACTATCTCTTCGAAAATCCTTGATTGGAGGGGTTCAGATCATTGGCCAATCAAATTTTGTGCTATAGGGGCTTGTGTTTCGAAGCATCCTCCTTTTAAGTTCCAATTGATGTGGCTTCGTGACTCCTCTCTTCATGATTTTGTTTTCTGTTGGTGGAAAGATGATGCTCCTGCATATGGTACTGCAATGTTCTCATTTTCTAAAAGGCTTCAATATGTTAAAAGGCAGCTCAGGATATGGAATAGGCAATGCTTTGGGAACCTTCACTTTATGAAGAGGCTTGCTCAAGAAGATCTTGATGTCATCACAAGGGAGATTAGAGATCAAGGTTTCTTAGAGGATCTTGGCAAGGTTGAATCCCTTGCTTCTAGAGCTCTAGAAGAATGGGAACTTTGAGAGGAAATTTTTTGGAAGCAAAAGGCTAGAGTTGATTGGCTGCAGGAAGGTGATCGTAACACTGCCTTTTTCCATAAAATAATGCAATCTCGCCAGAATCAGAGCACTATCTCTTCTTTGGTTAATTCTCAAGGTATCCAATTGAATTCCTTGCTAGCTTTGTTCCAAGAGGCTACTTGGTACTTCTCTACCCTCTTCTCTGAGGACTAGATCTTCCTGCTAATAATGAAGAAAATATTATTTTGTCCTGTATTCCTTCCCTTATCACTTAGGAAATGAATAATTATCTCATGCATCCAATCTCTTTGGAAGAGCTGGAGGAGGTGGTCTTTGGCATGTCTAAGGGGAAGGCTCCTAGTCCTAATGGCTTTCCAGTTGAATTCTTTCAAGAATTTTGGGACATCATTACTCATGATTTTTTGGAGGTGGTTGAGGAATCCTCTGCTAGCAAGCAGATGCTTCGAGCTTTGAACTCTACATTCTTGACTCTTATTCCTAAGAGAGGGGGTGCTAATCAATTGGAGTTTTTTAGACCAACTGCCTTATGTAATGTGGTTTACAAAGTTATTACTAAGTTGATTGCTGAGAGAATGAAAAGGTGGCTTCCCATTATTATCTTAGAAGAACAAGGTGGTTTTGTTGCTGGCAAACAAATTTTGGATGGGGTGGTTATTGCTACTGAGGCTATTCACTCTATGGCTACTTCAAGGGAGAGAGCAATTTTTGTTAAGCTAGATATGGCTAAGGCCTATGATAGAGTTAAATGGAGTTTCCTAAGGAGTATTCTTCTTTCTTTTGGATTTAGCTCTGACTAGGTGAGTTGGACTATGAGTTGTGTTACTTCTGCCTCTTTTTCTGTTCTTATTAATGGTCAACCTTCACAACTATTTAGTGCTTCTAGAGGCCTCTGCCAGGGTGACCCTCTCTCCCTATATCTATTCATCATCATGGTTGAAGGCTTGTTCAGATTCATTAAGTATCAAGTGTCCTACAATTCTATTCAAGGCTGGTCGTGGGGTAATGGCTTGCCTTCTCTTTCCCATCTTCAATTTGTTGATGATTCTGCTCTTGCGGGTCTTGCTAGGATCAAGGAAGCTGAAGCCTTTCAAAATTATTTGGATGTTTATTTGGAAGCTTTAGGCCAGAAAGTTAATGAGCACAAATCTTCCATTTACTTTTTTAACACTCCCAATTCTATTCAGCACAGGATTGTTGGTATCCTACGGTTTCAAATTAGGTCACTTCCTTTGACTTATCTTGGCATTCCTATTGCTATTTCTAGGAAGCCACATCTCTTCTGGAAAAATTTGATTACCAAGCTTCAGGATAAGGTAAATCATTGAACTCATAGATGGCTTTCTACTGTTGCCCAGGTTACTCTCCTTCAAGCTGTTATCCAAGCTCTTACTACTTATAGAAGCATGGTTTAGGCTGCTCCTATTTACTTTCTCAAGGATTTTTATGCTCTTTCCCGGCAATTCCTTTGGAATGGTAATTTGCATAGTACTAAATGGAGCTTGTTTAGTTGGGCAACTGTTTGTAGGCCTAAAAAGGAGGGTGGTCTTGGTCTTCGATTTGCTCTCTTGAGTAGTCAAACTTTGGCTGCTAAACTTTGTTGGCAATGGTGCTCTGGACAACATCAACTTTGGGCTTATATTATCACTCATAAATATTTTCATGGTGCTGATCTTTACTCTATTTTTGTACTTCCTCTTGAAGGTCGTGGCTCAATGGTTTGGCATACTTTGAAGATAGGTGCGTTGTTGGTGAAGAGGGGTTTGTTCTGGATATGCAAAGGAGGTCTCAAGCTTTGTTTTGGTCTGATGCTTGGGATGGATTCCCTTCCATTTTATCCATGTACCCTCATCTTCAGTCTCTTTGTGACTCTTTTCTTGCTGCTGGATGGGATAAAGTGGCTCATTACAAGACTCCTTATCAATTGGGACATGTTGTTGGTTACAGATGGAAGCATTCTTTTGATTAGCCTCCTAGAGGTACATACATGGATCGTCAGGAGCTTTCTCAAATTTTGGCCTCTAGAGAGTGTTCCTCTTTGCTTGGTCCAGATGTTTTGGCCTGGGGCGGTACCTTGTCTGGTAAATATCATGTCTCTACTGGGTATCAGGAGATAACTAGACAATTATTTGGGGATGTTGAGGTCCCTTGGTGGAAGAAAGTTTGGAATAAAGTTTCTTGGTCCAAGTGCAATTTTTTCATGTGGCTAGTGGCTCACAACCATTGTCTTACCTGGGATAATCTTTGTAAACGTGGATTTCAGGGCCCCTCTTATTATGGTTTGTGTGGTAATGGAGAGGAGCTTGTCTCCCATCTGTTCTTCCATTGCTCCTATTCTACTCAGATATGGCACCTTTGGTGGAGCACTTGGGGTTGCTCTTGTAGGCATGCTTCCTCTCTACCTGAGTTATGGGCCCACTTGGGTAGTGCTCCCTCCAAGTCTTCTTCTCTCCATGCTGCTTGGATTGCTGGCCCATCTTTCATGCTTTGGCATATCTGGTTGGAGAAGAATCTTCACATATTCCAAGATGTTCAGCTTGGTGTTTTGAATCTTTGGTGGAAGATATCACATTCTCTTTAGGAAACTATTCATGTGAAGTGTGAGCTTTATGGGGGTATGGATCTGGTTGATCTTGCTATTTGTAATCACCTCAATTTTCATCTTCAGGATGGGGCTGCAACTCAAAGGTTTCCTTTTGTGTCCAGGAAACTTCAGCATAAGAGGAAGGGTCAGGTTAACCGAGATGGGCATTGGACTCCTCCTCTGTGTGGAGTTCTGAAAATTAACACTGATGGTTCTTCCCGTGGGAATCCTGGCCCTGCTGGTATTGGGGGAGTGGCTCGTTGTAGTTCTAGGGATGTTAAATTTTTCTTCTCAGTTCATAAGGGTGATTACACTAACAATTTCATGGAAGCTCAGGCTATTTTATATGCTGTGGAACAGTGTTGCTTGCGGGGATGGAGTAAGATTATCTATGAGTCTGATTCCTAGGTGGTGGTGAACATGCTTTCTTAGCAAGAGCGGATGTTAGTTGGCAGCTAGCCACTGTTGTTAAGTAGATTATTCTCTTCTCTACCTTTTTTCAGTTCATTAGGTTCACGTATATTCCTCGTGAATGGAACAGAGTTGTTGATTGTTTAGCCAAATGGGCTTCTAGTCATGATCCGAGTTGGAAAATTAGGGATAGGAGGCAATTATCCTTTGAGATGGTGCAAGAATTTGATGATCTTGTTGCTCAGGATCGAGCTCCTTGTTGAGCTCTCCTTGTTGTATTCCTTTCTATCTTAATAAATTTTTACCCCTCTTTTCTCAAAATCATGAGAATTTCTTTGCATCATTCTTATGATTCATTGCTATTAGATTGCATTTTTCAATCTTTTTTTAGCCAATTTGTTTAAGTCCTTTTAGATCATTTGTTAATTGTAAATTTGAAAGACATTGAGACTACTAAAAGAAGATACAAGCTTTCAGGTTAGATTTTGTTGAGCCGTCAGATTTGAAAATTGAAATGACTTTTTCTTATAATTTATAACATTGGACAAGCTATTTTTAGGTTTGTAAAATGCTTTATAGGTGTATACTTTAAATATAATGTATCTAATTGTGTTATAAATGAGATGTACATGTCTTAACATTTTAATTTGAATGCAAATGACCTATCAAAAAAATATAGATTCTTCATTGATAAGCTAGTTTAGAAATACATGAAATTTAAATGTAATAGAAGCAAGCTTATGTTCCATGTATCTTGAACAAGGGAATTGAGTAAGAAACCTTCCTCATAGTAGCCATCTAGATAGAGTATGATCTAGAAATAAGAAGACTAAATAGACTAGGTTAGGACTAATATTTAGGGCCATTGATGATATACACTAGGTAGCATTTAGGGTTGATATCTAGTTCATTGATGATTGCCTCCAAATTGAATACAAAAAATTGGACACATAACGAGATATTTTAGGCATTCTTTTGTATTCATTTGGAGCTTAGTATGAATTGATCAAATTAAAATGATAATGAATATTTAGAGACAGAGGAAAAATTGGAGTTTTTTTATTAATCGAGGTATTTTCTAGATGGTTTTTTTTGAAGATTTCAATAGAAAGTCATATAGTCCTTCACTTAGATTTAAATATGAATTCATGATGGACTCATATAGGAGATTATTCTCTGAGTGAGTCATAATGACTTGGTTGTCATGAAGGAACATTCTCATTCTCTTCTCTTGGTCTATTCAGTAGATAATCATTTGAAAGGAGATGTCCATCCTAACTTTCATTTTCATTATATTGTATGCTTTCTCATCATATGTACATGGACCTTGAGCTTTGGTTATCTAGTACGAAAGTGTAATGTAATAATTTTATGATGTGATTATCTCCTCATTACACGAGTTCACTTTATGCCAATAATCATTGTTTTGGGAATGGATTTGAGTTTTATCTTCCTTCGTTGGAGAACTATGGATACATTGTGTTGTGTGTGTGTGTGTATGTGCACGCACGCTCACGCATGTGATCTCATTAATTGAAAAAATATGGATTTTTTTGAGGCTTTCATTTAGCATTGTGAAGGAGATCATACTTCACATACTTTAGTTTTTACATGTGTGTGTAGAAGCATTGACATTAAAGTCAATTTGTCTATTAGTGACTTAACACTTAGTAAGTTGGTTTCATTGTTACCGAGCTCTACAGTTGCTACTAAGCTTATCATTCATCTAGCAGTGTTAACCAAGTGTTTCAGTTGCTACCGAGATAAACAATCAGATTGCAGTCCATGTCAAGCTTCATAGTATCTACCAAACATTTGAGACAATTTACAGTATCGCCCGAGTGTAGCAGAGTCTACCGAGATTTCCAGTAGAAGTCATGAAGATCTTAGTGTTAATTGAGCTCTTTAGTATTAACCAATTTCTACAGTGTCTACTAAGCTCATAGTTTTAATGAAGAGAGTCTAGTGTTGATTGAGTCATGCAGTGTCAACTAAGTTGACCGAGTCATACACTCTTGACCACATTCCTGCTACTCAAAGTGATTAGTATGGACTGAGCTTTAACTTTAACTGAGTGCCAGATTTTGCCGAGTGTTGAAAAAAAATTTCGAGTGTCAAAACATCATTGAGTTTGTCTTTTGAACCCGAGTTACAGCAATGGGCCAACTTTGTGAATTATAATGAATTTGGTATTGTAGCTGACTCTAGTAAGTAATTAAGTGGATTGCTATATATGTAAAGCATTGTATCATATCCAAATATATTAAGTAATGAGCATGTGAAGAAGGAAGAAGCAAATGAGTGCAAATTGAAGAAGGATACAAGAAATATATGATACAACAAAGACTTATCTATCAAAATCAGGTGATCATTGTAATTCAAAGAATCTCATCAACAAATCAAACTTGCAGGTCAGAGATCAGCCATTGATTTATCCTAACAAGTGCATCAATAAAATCCTTTAACCAGGTGGACTTAATAGTCTTTTGCTAAATCTCCTAATAGAGTGCATACTTCATTGTATGTTTGTAAATCATTTAACAAGGTGGATCTAACAATCCTTATTACTCCCAATAGGGAAGATCGCCAAAAATGGTCAATCATAAGCCTTAACAAGCCAATTTTATATTGTAGTACTAAAGCTTGTGGGTATCATCCCCACCCCAATTTTACTTTCTATTTGGAAGGCTTTTGGGTCACCATATCTTGTGTCAAAGTGTTATGACTATTTTATTGCTTTTATTCTTTCATGCATGCAACTGGATTAGAATAATATATGAAGGATTAATTGGTGAAGTGAGTTAAAGTTTTATTGGTTCCTGATTCACCCCTCCCCTCTCAATAACCTAGCCTACCTTATATTTCCAATAATTGGTATCAGAGCTTTTGGTTCTCATTTTAGAAGTTTAACAACTTGAGAAAACATTAGAGGCAATGGAGGTATATAGGCTAGAAAAGGCTATTGAGAATAAAAAGTTGGATCTAGAATTGGCTATTGGACAATTCAAGAAAGCAAAGGAGTAGCTCTTTGAATCCTTGCATAGAAGGAAAGATCTTGCAGCACACATGGACGACAATCTCTACATTGAAGAAAGAATAGAAGACTTATGCCTAGAAAGAAATTCAAATGAAGTTGATGTAGCAATAAAAGAACTATTGTAAAGAATCTCATTCTTCAAGAAGAAATCAAAAAGTTGAAAAGAGAACAAGAAATTAAATCAATCAGATTATGTGAAGTCATGGAAGGACAGAGCCAAAGAAGAGATAAAAGAAAAGGACAATGAAATTAAACTACTATCCCTTCAAAAAATATACTTTATTATCAACTCAATGATGAAAATAAAGAACTTATCAATCTGAGGAAAGCTTACAAAATGATTTCAGCATAGAAAAGAAAACCAATGAGAGAATGATGAAATCTTAGGAAAACATGAATCAGTTGAATGAGAAAACTCAATATAGACACAAAGGAAAAGATGGATTAGGATATACAAATGAAGGTGAATCATCTCAGTAAGAAGCTCAAAAGAATAAAAGACCTACTCACAATCACTATGATAAGATAGGTCATACATCAAATAAGTGTTGGAGCAATGAAAAAAAAAATCAATGGAAAGTGTTACAATTATAATAAGCATGGGCATAGAGAAAGTGAATGCCCCTTGGCCCCAAAGAAAGAAAGAATTGAAAAAATTGTGGCAGGTACATGGAGGAGGAGACTAAAGACAAAGAAAAATACTCCATCCCTATAGGTTCCTAAGATCATCCCCAAAGAAGAGGATGAAGAAGGGAATCAAATAGAATTTGTCCCCTTGAGCCAAAGAACTGGCTTGGCCAAAGTCATAGGAGAAGAAAGGAGAAGAAGATCTATAATGACACCTCCATCCACACCAAGAGAGCCTGTCCAGGTGTCAACTTTGGAAGATGAACAATAGAAATGGATAGCAAAGATAGAGGGTGAAGGAAATGATGTCTTTGACCTCTCTAACTTTGACTTTATGCTAGTGGGCGCTGAGATGGTGGAAGAGAAAATCAGAGATACTCTCACAAGCCAACCTTTAGGAGAGGATTGGAATCAACTACCACCTCTACCTCAAGGACCTATGGAAATTCCACCACCACCTTCTTAGGATTTGGTAGTTCTTCATAAAGGGTTGGTAACTCCACTTCCTTTGGTTACCCAAGCTAAAGAAGAACAAGAAACTAAAGAAGAGGAGCTCCAACAACTTTTTGATGAAATATCTGAGGAAGGAAAAATAATAGAAGAAACTCAACAAACTCCTCAGGGTACAGAGGCTGGGACCTTGGCCCAATAGAGTGCAGATACTCCCACTAAAGATCTTCAACATGAGAAGACTCTAGAGAAGAGTGATAAGGGAAAGGATCTTGCTTGAGAGGCAACCTCTTTAGCCAAGTACATGTCACCCATGGGCACAACACCATCATGCCTAAAGAGGGAGGTTATGAGTTAATAGAAAAGGTAGCTAGACCAGACAGTGGAGGAAGGAATGAAGGAACCGATCAAATCAATAAAGAGGCCTGGGCCACCAAAGGGTGATGCACAAACATTGGCCTTCATAATGAAGAACCAAGATTGGGACCTTATTTCACATATTTCTATTCCTTCTCGTCATGCCAACACCAAAGAACTAACTCCAAAAGATTATCAAATCAAGAAGGTCATGTTAGGAAGGCCCAGGGTGGATACAGCCAAAGTGATGATCACTATAAGCATGAAAGAGGTGTTGAGGCATATAGATTGAGATGAATAAGAGCTAATAATATTGTAAATCCAAAACAAGCTATTAAGAGCCTACTTGAATGAAGTTGTGGGCCCCATTGACCTATAAAATCTAGAAAGTTCACTCTTGCAGCAACACTAGAGAGAAAAGGGATAGGAATGCAGTTGGATCCATTTTTGGAAGCATATCAGCAATGGCATGACACTTTTGAAGAGAAAGGTGTGCAAATAATACAAGGTAATTTGAACCTGTTACACTACATCCAATCAAGTGATGACAAGTTGGTTTCTATAGTGAACCAAGATTTTGGGCTGATGGATGAGGTATATATCTTAGCGAAAGACTTACAAGCTTTGAGATCAATAAAAGGTCAAAGGTATCAAATGTTGATGGAGGTATATGTAGCCTAGGATTTTGCTAAGCTTGACTATAGGATAGAAAAGATATCGATAAATAACAAGGTTATGGAGGGATTGCATGGAGAGATCCAATGGATTAAAGATAAGGCTCAAGAGTAGTTTTTCGAAGTGGAGAGGTATTATAACACTGCTTGCCTTGAGATTTTTGAGGATGAGTCAAAGACCAAGATTTTTGTGGTATAATCAATTGCCCAATAGTTTAGAGGTACATTTGAAGAAGCTTCATTAGAAGATGACATTAGACAAGCCTTCAAAACCAAAGAAGCACTGTTGAAATTGGACACCAAGCTTGAGGATTTTGTGAAAACAAGGATCAAAGTAAGAAATTACCTGCAAGTAGTAAAGAATAAATATGAGGATTTGGATTTACCAGAAGCTACTCAAGTTGTTGAGATGATAGAGGAGCTCAAGAATAAACATCCAGACATCATTTTGGTCTCAAGGAGACAAAAACCCAGATGCTCAATTTTGACACTTAGAAGAATTTTGAATTTTTTTGGAACCTATCACCAAGGTGTGCAGGTGTGTTTCTCATAGAGGTGTGGCAAAAATTTTGAAGAAGTGGTAGTGCACCGACAATTAATTACCAATTCTTAATTTAGAGCATTCCATGCACCGAAAACACATTTTGATGACAGTTCAACTCAAAGAAACACCTAAAGAACGTTGAGATCTCATTTTTAGAATTTCCAAAGACTCCCAAATCATCGTATAGCTTCCTTCTTCTTATCTTATCATTCTTTTATTCTTCTGTTTCATGTAAAAGCTCATGCACCCATTAATGGATACAAACAAGAGTGGAAACCTACTTAGCACCATTTAGAGTATTAGTTTGTATATAAAATTAGATTTGTTTTATTAGTTTTTAGCATGAGTTTACATTTTAAGAAGTCTCACTCCTAATGCAATGGGAGGAGATGATTTCTTATAAATACATGGATGTAACATGTACTCTAGGTCATTATTTTGATGCAATAATATATGCTATTGGTGTTTTCATTCTAAGTGTGGTTATTCCTATTGGAGCATGTTATTTGTGTGAATGCATGTTCATGAATAATAATGGAGCCAATATTTTTATTGTGTTGTTATGGTTGTGTGATCTTTTAGTTCTAGTATTTGCATTGTGTTAATGAATTCTATTGATGTAACAAATTGGAGAAAGGCTTACCTATTGTTCTTGCATAGTATTTTTTCTCACATGAGCACACTTTTTGCGGCCTTGAGATTTGGTGAAACGTGAAATATCTTTCAATTTATATTGAGTTCCCATCAATGATTACATCTATGGAGTTGAAGAACTATTGGTCCTAATTTCAATGCTTTCCCACCCAATCTTTTTGATGATTTAACTTGTAGATGGGTGTGTGCACCAAGATGGTGTATAATTTAGTGGACACCACAAAAAAAACCAAAAATTTCAATAACCCAATTAGGTTATATGCAATTCCAAAACGCAGCTAGGCTTGGTTACCAAGCCTAGCAAAAGTACATAAAAAAATAAACTAGATCAAGTTTTGAAATCCGGTTGGGTTTATAGGATGAAAAATCTATTCAAAACCTGATCAGGTTATTCAAAACCTTATCGAGTTTTTAAGAAATAAAAATAGGCTCCACTCAAAAGCCATAACTTCCACATTTGGACTCTGATTGACTTCATTCAAAATACATTGGAAAGATGTTGCAGAGATCTACAACATAATTCAACTAAAATAATAGTAGGAAATAAATATTTTCTTTACCATCCATTATAATCAATCATGGTCTAAAATAAGTAGTCATTATTTTCCAAACATGAAGCAAATAGGTAGGTAAGAGTATTATCATAGTTTTTATCATTCTATCATCTCTCTCACTCCCTCTATCTCTTTCTCACACACAAACTCACTCACTCATTCACTCACTAACTCCTAATCTCTCTCTTACTAACTCTTAACCTCTCTCATTCTTAGACAAACTCCTAACCCCTCTCTCTCTCTCCCCTAATATCTCTCTCCATCCTATCCTCTCTCTCTCCCCCTAATCTCTCTCTCCTATGTCCCTCTCCATCCATCATTTCATCTCTCTCTCAGTCTCTCTTATCCTATCCCCTGTCCAAAAGCTAATAGCACTTAATAATACTTGATATTTACATAAATTGGTTTGTTTCTAATATATTCTTTAAAAGCTAAAATGTCAAACACATTTTTTTTTCCTAAAAATTTAATATTTATTTTTAAATAAATATTTTTATATTAATATTTAACCTTTTTTCAAAAGAGCTTGCACTTTCCAAAAGTACATAAAATTTTATATATTTGAATTGGAGAGCCTTACCATATTTAAATTGGAGGGGATGTTCAAGGCTTCATTTGCCATTACTAGGTCAACTAAAATAGTCTACAATTCAAGCCACTTGAATAATTTGCTGTTTTCTAATCTAAAATATTAGAAACTTGAGTTTAAATAGTTATTTTTAAAATTTAAAATCATTTAAATTCAAAATAGGATCCACGAGAAATGGGTTCTTTGAAATAACCTCAAATGAACCAGCTGAATATTTGGCATCTCGATGGTGAGATAAAAGGAAATGTCAACCAAATTTATATCCTACCATATCAAGCTGAAATACTCGGCATCTTGTGGGCAACTTGAATTTCAATAATTTCCTTGGTTTGTATATCATGATGTCGCTGGGTACTTAAATTTCATTTTAGCATAATGACCATTCACCCATACTCTCACATCAAAACTATTTGGCATGTACATACGCAAAGTATATGCATTAGAATAAATATCAAGTTCAATGAATTGAAGAATTGATGTTGTTAACAACTCCAGCTCTACTGTTCAACTCCAACTCCACTGCATATCACAATGAGTAGATTCGGCATGAGATCAAGACTTCATTCTCACCGTCAAAGCTTTCAGTTCTAATTTCCACTTCTTGTTTTCTTTCTTAATAAAGAGCATGTTGACTGGTAGTTCATGCATTAGAATCTAGTTATCAGTAGTTTAAGTTCAGTTCAAATAATAACTCATAAGTTGCACCATATCTTTAATACGGTGAACTCTGTGTCATTACATGTTCAATGCACTGTATTATTGTCGTGATTGTAGCCTTCAATAACTTCTATGAGTTGGGTTATAAGCTATTTCTTTTTACACATAGAAAAAAAGTCTAAATTACATTGTGGTTGTCTGCAGCTCATATATTGTGATCATGAATTTGAATTAAATAAAAAAATAGAGTATCCTCTGTTCTTGAGCAGAGTAGCGTATTTTACTTTTATATATTGTTGATTTTTTGGGTAGCAGATATTATTTTCTCTGCTGTTGTTTGGATCTTTCTAGTTTTTTACATTTGGTATCAGAGTAGAAGGTGTTTGGAAGATAGCAGCATGGCAAATAATTTGCAAATTCCAGAGTTTGATGGAGTTGATTACCAATATTGGTCAATCAAGATAAAGACTTTTTTGATTGGGAAAGATTTTTTGGAGATCGTTGAATCCGGATATGACGAGCCTACTGATTGGAATACTCTCCAACCTAATGACAGGAGATTGAAGAAAGAAGCTGAGAAGAAGAATGCAATGCCATTGTTGCACATTCAGATGGCTCTTGATAAGAGCTTGTTTCCTCGAATTGCTGATGCACAGACAAAAAAAGAGGCCTGGAAGACTCTAAAAGATGCTTACCATGGCAATGAACAAATCAAGGTTGTGAAGCTACAATCCTTGAAAAGAGAATATGAGAACTTGAAGATGAAGGAGACAGAGAGTGTGGGAGATTTCTATGTGAGAGTGAAAGATGTGACTCATAAAATGGCCACTTTGGGTGAATCTATTGCTCAAGAGAAAATAATACAAAAGGTATTGAGATCTCTAACCCCAAGATGGAATATTGTAGCAATTGTCATAAAAAAAAGCAAAAATTTAGCTACCATGGAGTATGATGATTTGATTGGATCTCTTATATCACATGAGGATAGAATAAGGGCCACATCTACCAGTGTTAATGAGAAGTCTTTTGCTTCCCAATTGCAAATTTCAAAGAACGATGGTGCTAGTAGTAGTAGTAACAACAACAAAGGCTCGAGAAGGGGCCAAAATCAAAAAAATTCAAGAGGATCTAGAGGAAGAGGAGGTGCTCAAGGAGGAAGAGGTAGAGGCAGATTTGATAAAAAGAATATCCAATGCTATCATTGCAATAAGTATGGACATTTTGAGAGAGAGTGTAGACTGAAATCAGGTAACAATAATGCAAATTATGCCCAACAAGATGAGGATCCTTCCTCGGGTAATTTGTTTTTGTGTTATGGGAAAGGTGAAAGTAATGTGAATGATGTTTGGTATTTGGATTCTAGATGCTCTAACCATATGTCTGGTAACAGAGAAACATTTTCAAAACTTGATGATAGTTACAGATCCAATATTACCCTTGGTAATAAAAATACTATGGATGTTGCGGCCAAGGGAGCCATGGATGTTCAAACAAAGGAAGGTATGAAAAGTGTTCAAGATATTTATTATACTCCTAATTTGAAGCATAATTTATTGAGTGTTGCATAGCTATGTGAGAAGAATTATAGAGTGGTATTTGAGAACATGCAATGTACTATCTATGATAAGAATCAGAAAAATAAAGTGATTACAGTTGTTCCTATGACAAATAATAGGATGTTTCCTTTGAAGTTTGGTCAAAATGATAATCATCTTGTCAATATGGCTTATGAGGATAAAAGTTAGTTGTGGCATCTTAGGTATGGCCATTTGAATTTCAATAGTTTGAAGAATCTAACATCAAATGCATTAGTTCTTGGATTGCCTAAGGTTGAAGAGCATAAACAGATTTGTGAAGGGTGTGCAAAAGGGAAACATTCAAGGGAATCATTTCCAAAACGCAATGCATGGAGGGCCCAATACCCACTTCAGCTTATTCATTCAGATATTTGTGGTCCAATGCAAACACAAAGCTTGGGTAAGTCATCATATTTCATTATTTTTATTGATGATTACTCATGCATGTGTTGGGTATTTTTTTGAAGACTAAGGATGAAGTCTTTGATACATTCAAGAGGTTTAAAGCTCGTGTAGAGAATGAGAAAGGGAACACAATCAGATGTTTGAGAACAGATCGAGGAGGAGAATTTTGCTCAAACGATTTTTAGAATTTTTGTGAGATGAATGGCATCAAAAGACAACTCACAACTGCATACACACTCCAACAGAATGGAGTGGATGAAAGGAAGAACCGTGTTGTGGTAGAAATGGAAAGGAGCATGTTACAAACCAAGGGTTTGAACAATTCTTATTGGGTTGATTCAGTTGCTACAGCCGTAAATATTCTCAACAGGAGTCTTACAAGTGCCCTACACAAGATGACTCCATATGAAGCATGGTATGAGAAAAAGCCTAAAGTAAATCATTTTAAAGTTTTAGGTTGTTTGTCTTATGTTCGCATCCCTAATCAGAATAGGCAAAAGCTAGATGCTAAAAGTGAATTATGTATTTTGTGGGCTATAGTGAGGAAAGCAAAGCTTATAGATTATTCAATCCTATTACTAATAAGATTTTTGTTTCAAGAGATGTGATTTTTGATGAAGGGAGAGTTTATGGTCATCTAAAACAACATGTTGAAAAGCCAAAATCAGTTTTGGATGATGATGATATTGCTGATAATGATAATGAGCAGCCAGCTAATGGCTCTATTTCAAGATCACCAAGCCCACCAACAAACCCCTCACCAATCCCAAGAGCAAGTCCATCCCCAAGTCCTCCAAGGAAGGTAAGAAGATTGAGTGATATATATGAGAGGTGTCAAAATCAAGCACATGAAGAAGATCCAATAGGTGAGACAATAAATTTTGCATTACTTGATAAAGCTGATTTTGAGCCATCATGTTTTCAAGATGCATGTGCTAATGAGGTTTGGATACAAGAAATGAATGAAGAGATGGATTCCATTCATAGGAATGAGACATGGGAGCTTGTAGATCTTCCACATGAGAAGAAGAAGATTGGCACAAAATGGGTCTATAAGATCAAGTATAATAGTGATGGGAGTGTTGAAAGTCACAAGGCAACATTGGTAGCTAGAGGTTTCACTCAAAGGTATGGCATTGATTATGAAGAAACTTTTGCACCAATAGCAAGACAAGAAACTATTAGGATGCTAATCTCTCTTATAGCTCAAAAAAAATGGAGTATTCATCACATCGATGTGAAAAGTGCCTTCTTGAATGGGTACATATAAGAAGAGGTATATGTGGGATAGCCACAAGTTTTTGAGATTCAAGGCAAAGAAGAATATGTCTACAAGTTGAAGAAGGCTTTGTATGGCCTCAAGCAAGCACCACATGCATGGTATGCAAGAATTGATGGATATTTTCAACAAAATGGCTTTCAAAGAAGTAAGAGTGAACCTCCCCTTTACTACAAACAAGAAGGTAATGATATTCTCATTGTGAGTTTGTATGTTGATGATTTCTTATATATGAGTAGTAGTTCAAAGATGAAAGATGAATTTAAAGTTGCTATGATGAATGAGTTTGAGATGAAAGATTTAGGTCTCATGAAGTACTTTCTTGGCATGGAGGTTTATCAAGGTAAAGATGAAATTTTTATTTTTCAAGAAAAATATGCAAAAGATATGTTGAAGAAATTTGATATGGCTAATTGTAAATCTCTTTCCACTCCAATTGCTCATGGAGTTACATTATGTAGAGATGATGGTGCTGAAATTGTTGATGAGACCTTATACAGGAGCATTATGGGGAGTTTGATGTTTTTAACTCACACAAGGCTTGATATTGCTTATTTAGTTTCATTGGTTTCAAGGTATATGACAAATCCATCAGAGGAACATATGAAGGCAGCCAAGAGAATTTTGAGGTATGTGAAAAGCACAGTAGATTTTGGCATTCACTATTCTTCTAATAAGTTTGAGCTTGTTGGCTTCAATGATTCAGATTGGGGCTCGGTAGCTTGGATGACCGAAAATCTACATCTGGTAATTATTTTTCTTTGGGTTCTAGTTTAATCACATGGAGTTCAAAGAAGTAAAGTATGGTTGTTCTTTCATCTACAAAAGTGGAGTATGTTGCCATTACTTCAGCTGGTACACAAGCTTTATGGCTTAGAAAGCTTCTTGAAGAAATTGGAGAGATACAAGTTTAGCCTACTATGATATTTTGTGACAATATAAGTGCCATTAAATTGGCCAAGAATCCAGTTCATCATAGCAGGACCAAACACTTTGATCTGAAACAACATTTCATCAGAGATTTGGTACAAAATAAAGTGGTTGAGTTGAAGTACATCTACACAAAGGAACAAATCGCAGACATCTTCACAAAGGTAGTTGCAAAGGATTAGTTTCACACACTCAGAGATCAGATTGTGAGTCCTCTTAGCATCAAGGGGGAGAATGAAGAATTGATATTGTTAACAACTCCAACTCTACCATTCAAATCCAACTCCATTGCATATCACAATGAGTAGATTCGGCATGAGATCAAGACTTCATTCTCACCATCAAAGCTTTCAGTAATAATTTCCATTTCTTGTTTGCTTTCTTAATAAAGATCATGTTGACTGGTAGTCCATGCATTAGAATCTAGTCATCAGTAGTTTAAGTTTAGTTCAAATAATAACTCATAAGTTGCACCATATCTTCAATACGGTGAACTCTATGTCATTACATGTTCAATGCACTGTATTATTGCCTTGATTATAGCCTTCAATAACTTCTATGAGTTGGGCTATAAGCTATTTCTTTTTACACATAGAAAAAAAGTCTAAATTACATTGTGGTTGTCTGTGGCTCATATATTGTGATCATGAATTTGAATTAAATAAAAAAATAGAGTATCCTTTGTTCTTGAGAAAAGTAGTGTATTTTACTTTTATATATTGTTGATTTTTTGGGTATTGGATATTATTTTCTCTGCTATTGTTTGGATCTTTCCAGTTTTTTACATGAATTATATTAACATCATATGCTATTAAACTAACTACAGTTCACACATATTTTCATTTGATTGAGTCGTACACGTTCGTATTGAACCGCCAATATTATATTCATCAAACTCTATTAAACTCTAAATATTGCATGCTTCAAAAATTAAAATCCATTTCAAGATATTATCTCATACAATCACATAAAATTATTATTATTATTTTAAGGCAAAAGTGGGCCAGCCAAGAAACCAAAAACAATTAATTCTTGAGGTTAAGAGCTATTAACGTGTACTTGACCTTACTATTAGGGTATGTTCTTTGGCCATAGGGAAGACTTACGTCTCCTCCTATGTATTAAATGCATTTTATTGATCACCACTAACTCCCCCTAAACTGAGTAGAAAGTACATAAGTTCCAAAAACTTCCCCATGTGTTTTCTGATCAAGCATGCTTTGGTTCTATCAAATGGTTAAATGGTAGTGTAATTCATTTAGGTGTAAATGTTATTTAAGAATAGCCGAGTAGTTCTATGTTAGGTTAATTGTCACATTTTTAAAAATTGATCTAAAGATATTAAATTACACATTAAAAAATTGATGCTCATGAATTAGGACTAATGCAGACAGTTATCTTTTAGTTTTTACCATTCCAATGAACATTGAGTCATCTTTGATTGAGGATATAATGTGAATGATTGAAAAGTAGACGTACTCTAGAACCCCAAGTAATATAAGAATTCATCCATAATGTCCAAAGCATTTCATTTTCTTTGCTTATCATAGATGATGGCACAAATGCGAAAGTAGATGATCATGATATCAATGTCATTTCCATTTTATAGAAATTGTTTCAGAAAAAGAAGCGCTTGAATTGTTGAATTGTGAAGGCCAACAGACACATGTTTTTTCCCTCCATATTATTTTGTCTCTTTAGCTGATCATTTGTGATCTATAAACGTTGATGGCATGTATTGTAAACGTAATTGGTTTTCTCATTAATATAATTCCTCTACTCTTAGTGTGGACATAGCCACGATTTGTGGTGAACCACGATAAACTCTGTGTTTATGCATTTTTGTTGTTCTATATTTTCTTTTGCATTCTTAGTTTATTTACAATTGGTATCAAAGTCGTAATTGATTTTGGTGATCAATTTCCAAAGTCATGGAGGAAACAAGAGTGCAAAAATTCTTAAGGAAGAATTTTATTTTGTGGAAGGTACAGATGCGATCACTTTTGATCAAGCATGATCTTACAATAGCAATTGAAGGCAAAGCAAAGGAGCCTACCGCTATGTCAGATGAAGACTGGACTAAAACTAATGAGAAGACAATGGCAGAGATTTTTCTTTTGCTATCTATGAATGTGTTGTTCAATGTGAACAATGAAACATCAACAAAAGACGTATGGGACAAACTTCATAGTATGTATCAGATGGCATCTGCTGCAAATAAAAATTTTATCATGAAGAAGCTTTACAAGTTAAAGATGAAGGACAATAGAGTGATGTTGAATCACATAAATGAGTTGAATACTCTTTTATGTCAAGCACAATCCATTGATATGCCTCAAGATGACGAAAATAAGGCAGTCACCTTATTATGTTCTTAACCGGATAGCTGGGATGGTGTGGTCACAGCAATTAGCACTTCCGTAACTGATAAAAACAAGCTGGTCTATGATGAGGTAGCCTCTACATTGCTTAGTGAATACATGAGGAGAACTAATAAAGAGTCTTCATCCGGCGATGCGCTAACGATGGTTAGTACAAAAAATAGAGAAAGAACTCAACATAGAGGCAGAAATAATAACAACAACCGAAGGTCACAATTAGCTAGAAGGTCGCAGTCCCGAGGTAGACAAAACGGTTGTTGGTTTTGTGGAAAGGTTGGTCATGTTAAAAAGGACTGCAAAAAGTATAAAAGAACTCAAGAAAAAGTTTTGGACAGTGGAGCAAACATCATTCATGATCTCAGTGATGGTGTTTTGGTTCTTGCGAAAAGTGACACAACTTCGAATTCATGGGTAATTGACTCTGGGGCTTCATTTCATGCATCTTCTTGTAGTGAAGTCTTCACAAACTACAAGGAAGTTAAATTTGGGAATGTTTTTTTGGGTGATAACAAGCCTTGTGAAATCATAGGAAATGGTGATATTTTGTTATCAATTAAAGGAGGTGCTCAATTATTGCTTCAAGATGTTAGGCATGTTCCCAAATTAAAAAGAAATTTGATTTTCGTCAGTCAGTTATATGCTCAAGGTTTTCTTACACTCCTCACGGACACATGGAAAATTACCAAGGGTTCCATGGTTATTGCCAAAGGGGATAAAGTTGGCAATCTATATGTTGTAGAAACTAATGATGAGGTGGGAGTTGCGATGACTATTGCGGACAGTGATGCCGCACTTTGGAATCAAAGATTAGGCCACATGAGCAAGAAGGGGTTAGAGGTTATGCTTAATAGAGAGCAACTTCTAGGTCTCCAATCAGCAGATTTAGAATTCTACGAACGTTGTCTTCATGGAAAACAAAAGTGTGTTAATTTTTTGAAGCATGGTCATGATAAGGAGACAACACCATTGGAGTTGGTGCACTCGGATGTCTTCTGTCCAACAGAGGTAACCTCTCATGGAGGCGCAAATTTCTTTCTTTCCTTTCTTGATGATTGTACTAGAAAGGTTTGGGTTTATATGATGTCTAGAAAGTTTGAAGTTTTCTCCAAATTTAAAATTTTTAAAGCTCTTGTTGAAAATCAGAGCAGGCACAAAATTAAATGTTTAAAATCAAATAATGGAGGAGAATTTTGTTCCTTGGAGTTTGATAACTTTTGTGCGAATCATGGTATTCGACAGGTGAAAATTGTGTCATTCACCCCTCAAGAAAACGGGGCAGTGGAAAGACTAAATCGAACTATACTTGAGAAAGTTTGATGTATGCAATCTAATGCTGGTTTAGACAAAGAATTCTGGGAAAAAGCCTGCAATACAGTAGTATACTTGATTAATTGAAGTCCTTCATCTCGTTTAGACTTTGGAATTTCGGAGGAGGAATGGCTGGGTAGAAGGATTTCCTACTCACATCTTTGAGTGTACAAGTGTCAAGCATTTGTTCATGTTCCTAAAGAAAAAAGGAGCAAGCTGGATTCAAAATCACAGGAATGTATCTTCATGGGCTGTGGAGAAGATCAGTATGGGTTTCAGTTATGGGATCCTGTTGCAAAGAAGATTGTACGGAGTCAAGATGTGGTATTTAATGAGACAAAGTTTCCGGCTCTTCAATCAGTGCCATAGGAAAGAGTTGTTGAATATTTTATTCCTATGCCTTTATTTAATGAGAATAATTCTTCATTAAACTCATAGTCATAGTCTCAGCCCATCATTTCCACTCCTACCTCTATTTTGGCATCAAATCTTGCTTTGTCTTCATCCTCTATCTCGGATAGCATGGATCTTTATCATGCTAATCAATAGTTTGGAGAACTGTTTGAGGAAACCTCACTGCCACCGAACAATACTTCTTCACACAGAGAACAGTTTTATGATGGTTCCAACAACATTACATTGGATGTAAACCATGGTGCAATAAACCCATTCGGGTCTGAGACACAGGATGGGAATGTTGGTAATAAGAATGTCAATCATAGCTTTGATCATACCCGATATCAAGCTGAATCAAAACATACTAGACCTGATGGCATATCCCAGTCTACAATAGATGGAGAGCTTCAGATAGAAGAAACATTAAATCATGACAGGTGTGTTGGATCTTAGTTAACTCTCCCACATAATTGGCAGAACATTGACAGTCGTCTATCTCATTCCCACAGTGGCGCGATGGATGGAAACCATGAATTAGGAAGCGGTGGGGATCACGACAAGCAGAATAGTCAACATAAAAATTGGGCTTCTCCTTCACCAGTTTCAAGTTTCGGCCTTCACCAAACAGTGACAGAGCATACTGGACTCCATGAGCTTGACGCAGGTCACGGTGATGAGTAGGGTGTCTGCGAGTTTGGGGGTCTTTCACCCACACGGCAAGTATATGCTTCTACTCATGGTGATATAGAGTCGTTGTTACTCAACCCGCACACTTCTCACATACGTGGAGCATCCACTCGGGCAGCAGATCCTTTTGAATATGGAGGTCATCAGTGTCTGCTCCCTTCTAGGTAGACCCTCTCATACATGCCCGATGAATCTCACCATATTGGGAATTCCTCTCCCTTGGTAGTAGAAAATAAGAGAAGAATCTCAGTCATATGCTCTCCATTTGAATTGGTCCGTTATGAAAATAACTCTAGTCAAGATAAAACAAAGGATTCTACGGTTGAATTGAGGAGGTCTACAAGGCAGAGAAAGATGCCTGCGAAGTATTCAGATTATGAGCTCCTTTATTTCGAGGAGGCAGAACCTGAGATTTTAATCTCTGATCAAGTAGAGCTAGCTAATTTCAAAGATGCCTGCGAAAGTACTGATAAAAATCAGTGGATGATTGCAATGGAAGAAGAGATGAACTCTATTAAAACAAATAAAACATGGGACTTAGTTCCGCTTCCACCCAACCGGAAAGCTCTGAAAAACCATTGGGTATATAAGGTGAAACAAGAAGATGGCAAAAGAAAGAGGTATCATGCTCAACTAGTTGTCAAAGGATATGCTCAAAAAAAGGCTTAGATTTTGAAGAGATTTTCTCACCTATTGTTCGAATGACTACAATCCAGGCAGTTTTGGGATTGGTAGCCATTTGGGATCTTGAGCTCGAACAACTTGATGTTAAGACGGCTTTTCTACATGGCGACATCAATGAAGAATTGTACATGGAATAGCCTGAAGGCTTTGTTCAAAAGGGGAAAGAACATCTCTGTTGTTGACTGAAGCTGAGTTTGTATGGGCTCAAGCAAGCTCCAAGACAATGGTATATTAAGTTTGATCGGTTCATGGCTGAACATAACTTCACTCAATGCCAATTAGATCCTTGCATCTACTATTAAAGACTTTCTAGTGGTGAGTTTGTTATTATGTTACTTTATGTTGATGACATGCTAGTTGCTGGTACTTCTTCTCAAATAATCTGCAAGCTAAAGAAAGAGTTAGCTTCTCGGTTTGCCATGAAAGATTTAGGGGCGGCCAAAAAGATTCTTGGGATGACTATCACTAGAAATAGACAGAAAAAGGTGTTGACTTTATCACAAAAATCATATATTGAAAAAGTTGTAGAGCGGTTTGTCATGGTTGAAGCTAAACATGTTCCTATTCCTCTTACTCCTCATTTCTGCCTAAGTTTTGAATTGTGCCCCAAAACACAAGATGAGAAGGATTTTATGAATAATGTTCCTTATAAATCAGGGGTTGGTAGCTTAATGTACGCTATGATTTCTACACATCCCAACATTGCTCATGCGGTGGGAATAGTTAGTAGATACATGAGCAATCTCGAGAAACCTCATTGGGAAGCAGTGAAATGGATATTGCGGTATCTCATGGGTACTTCTGATTATGCATTTTGTTTTGGTA
The DNA here is from genome assembly GCA_028749045.1 of Cupressus sempervirens. Taxonomy (NCBI): domain Eukaryota; kingdom Viridiplantae; phylum Streptophyta; class Pinopsida; order Cupressales; family Cupressaceae; genus Cupressus; species Cupressus sempervirens. The sequence goes on along the minus strand of CM053785.1, from coordinate 123,540,732 downwards.
GAAATCATGCTCAGCTGCAAGGATTCAGTGACTCAGATCTTGCCGAAGATCGAGAAAAGTGCAGGTCTACTACTGGTTATGTTTTCACATTTGCTAGGGCTGCCATTAGTTAGGCCTCAAGACTGCAACATTGTGTTGCACTTTCTTCTGCTGAAGCTGAATACTTGGCTCTTTTCGAAGGGGCTAGAGAGATGATTTGTTTGCAATGCTTATTCAGCAATTTACATTGGCAACAAGATGATTATGTTTAATTTTCAGATAGTCGGAGTGCAATTTTTATGGTTCACAATCATTCCTCTCAGCGACGCTCCAAACATATTGACAAGCATGCTCACTATGTTCGTTATGTGGTAGCAGAAGGAAAACTAAAGGTTGCCAAAATTGATACCAAGATCAATCCGGTGGACATGTTGACAAAGGTTGTTGCCAAGGAGAAGTTCGAATGTGCCAGGACTTCTCTTGGCCTTGTTAAAAAGAAGTAAGTCAGCATGTAGAGCAGGGGAATGGATGATTAACTAGTGTATCTGTTGTCTTCAGGTGGGAGATTGTTGAATTGTGAAGGCCAACAGACACATGTTTTTTCCCTCCATATTATTTTGTCTTTTCAGCTGATCATTTGTGATCTATGAATGCTGATGGCATGTATTGTAAACGTAATTGATTTTCTCATTAATATAATTCCTCTACTCTCAGTGTGGATGTAGCCACGATTTGTGGTGAGCCACGATAAAACTTTGTGTTTATGCATTTATGCTGTTCTATATTTTCTTTCGCATTCTTAGTTTATTTACCAATAAAGGAAGCGCGTGAATAGTAAAATTGTTGGGGCATGAGCCAATTAGTTTGTAAATCATTTCAGTAGTTCGTTTGAATTGGTCGACCACCTTGGATTGCGTATGTTGATTGTACATCTGAAAGACGTGAAAAGTTGTATAGGAAGATGCTGGCTTTTAGGTCAGGAGTTGTTGTGCCGTCAAATTTGGAGATGGAAATGGAATCTGTACAAACCAAGTATATTACGTACCTTAAAGAATTATCGTCCGGCCCCCACACAGTACATGAAGTACACGGCAAATGCGATTATTTAATATTGTTTTTAAAGCGGCAAATTAAAGATAAGCCCAATGTGGGACAAGCTTTTGATTTCATGAGCCACTGCCGCGATATTATAAACAGCGACAACAATTAATATAACAGAAATATATTGAGAACGGCTGGGAAATAGACTTAGGAATCTCCCCTGCAATAGACATGTGGATAGAATCGCGTCCACAAATAATATGACTACGTACAGTGCCAAGTAGGGACTGTTTAAGACTAGCTATACGGACTTTTCGGATCAATTTTCAGTTGCTTCCAAATTGAATACGAAACATTGCATATATCCGGTGTTAGGTGTAGAATTGTCTAAAGAAGCTCCCTTCTAGTATTAGCGAACTACATCTAACGGGACGGCGTAGATACACTCAAATTTCTGCAGAAGCAATCTACACCTTACAAATCTGGGATTTCGAGTTCCTCCAGATAACGCTCTTTTATAGGCTATTCCAATTTAGTGTAGAATAAGAGCCACGTCGTAGGTTGATTCGAATGAGACGCGTGGCCCTGTTAAAGATAAGCTCGTGGCGAACGCTAACTCTATATTTAGTCAAACATTCTCTACTTAAGTGAATATTGCTATATTTTAATCAACCCTTCGCTACTTTAAGTAATTTTAGCTAGGTAGTCCTTGACCTTATTAGATGTTTTAATTTGATCGGCGTGAATAGTTTATAGATCCGAAATTTGTTGGTGTAGACTAGAGTGGTGGCAGATAGAATTTAGTTGTAAATATACGAGATGACCTAATTTATAACTTAAAATTTTGCAAAACCGTGTGATAGTTTAGCATAAATAAAACTCAGTTATTATTTTACGTTCATAGAAACAATGATCCTAAACAAGGTACCGATTTGCTTAATCTTTAGTATACAGAAGTAGAGAGTCTGTTACATATGATTTAATCAAATTGACAGCAATTTGAACTAACCGAAGTACTATTCGAGTAAGTGGTGCTAATCTATAGTCTAGATAACTAGAGAGGGCCCTTTAGATAATTGGTAAAGGGGCCAAAGGGGTTGTTTACAGAGTGGGGCTGTCTTGCGGTAAACTATTCGTCTTGAAGACGATAGAGTTAAATCTCAAAAATAGGAGAACAGCAAGAGCCTACAACACAATGGTAAATTGTGAGTTTCTTATCGAAGAGGTCTTGGGTTTGAATCTACTCGAGCTTAAAAAATATTAATAATAATTAATCTTACGTTTAGAAAATAATTTGATTAGTTTAGTACAATCAGAAATACTGATGATTTGTTCTTTCATCCTAATATATTCCAAATTTGAATTTCTCAAATATACAATAAAGAGGAGCTAAACGTCAAAATAATGTGCTAAGCAACTTAAGTAGAATACAATACACATTAATCCTTAATTCTAAGCTATAAAATTTATATCATGGACTCATATCAAATTTTTATATAACTTGACTATAACATAAATCCATTAAAAAAAAATCTTTTGTTAAACTGATTATAATAATAAGGATTTCCATTTTCAATTTGAGACAAACTAAAAAGGTACTTTTTGTTAATTCAGTTACACTAAATAAGTCCAATATTTTTACCTCAAAGGTCGTATAATGAAATGTATTGATTAACTACATGGACTAAATTAACTTTTAATAAAATCTGCAAATATATATAGGCTTGAAGTCATGAACATTATACAGCCCGAGAAAAATCAAATTCATTGGTTATTCTAAGAAAATGAGATGCACTTATGCATGAAGATAATAGTTAGGTAGCTATATAATTGAGTATTTATATAACAATCTAATATAATAGCAAAGTACATCGACATACCCCTCTCTTATTTAATTATCCTTACAAATATATCATTAAGACATTACATTTCACATTTATAAATATGTTGATTATAGGGATGAAAAATACAAGTCCTTACAAACCAGTGGAATATATGTTATAGTTAAAGTTGAATATATGTGATAATTAAAGCAATGAGGTATATTTCAATATAGAAAACAACTATTGAAGGTAATGAAAATTCTTATTAGTAAGAGTGAGATGGGGAGAAGGATATTTTAAATTTTATGTAATAGAGATGAAGATGATTCAAATATGGATGAAGAGTATGCAAAAGGTATTTTAGTTACAGCTGAAGAAAATTAATGAGTGTATAATTGAATATTAGAAGAAAGTAATGAATATTTTTCAAATTTGATTAACATCTCATAGTGGAATATTCAAAACCCATTACTTAGTTAAACAAAGTATCCAAGTATTTTTAAGGAGCTCCTAAAAACTAAATACTAAATGATGTATCTTTATTGAGATTGCATAACGGATGTCTTTCTCTTTCACCCACTTATCCTTATTTAACCAAAATTGTTCTAGGGGTTGATTTTAGCAAGTGAAAGGCTCACCTAGTTACTAGAGATAATTTTATAATCATGGTAGATGATAAGCTCTATTATGGCTTTGGCTAGGACATATTTGATCTTATAGTCTTAATTGAAGTTGCATTACTAGGATCTACTTTATATTTAGTGGTGCTCCCTTCTCTCAATTACCAAAATCTTGTAAATTTATGACCTAGTTTAGTGTCTCAGTACCAGGATTCTAGATCTAATGTAGTTATGCAAAATATCTATAAGATTACCCTAAAGATGAGAACCCTATTTTTATTTTTCAAGGTATGATTGGATGTTGCAATTAATGGTAAGGATTTTCACTCCTCCACTTCATATGAGTCCACATGTGAAGATGGTTCATATATTATTGCAACATAAATGCCAAAGGCGAAGGATACATACAATTTTCATCCAAGATAGCTCTTTTACTAAAAAGTTAACTATTTGGCATCTACCTGATATTGATATCTTTTTAAGAAAAGTTATTTCTTCTAAACAAAATCTTAGAGGTTATAAAGAGTTGTCACGTTGTTGAATTATTTTATTATTTTATTTTTAGAATCTATATTATTTTCAAGGACTCTTCAAGAGGGTCCTTTATTTCTAATATTTGAGTTTCAATCTAATGAATGTTGACTATAAAATCACTTATTTGGTTTAGACTATTGGGTTTTTTTAAATAAAAATTTAAAGGTTTTTTTTGTTTTTCTTATTGTTGAGTGATTTGGATAATAATTTGATCTTATATGGTTGTAGAGTTCAAGAAGTATTTTTTTGTTTGCTAAATTTTGTCTAATTATAGAGAAAATGAGGATCCCACTACTAGGATTTCCAAGTCTTTATAATTTAGTTACTACAACGACTAGATTATTTTTAACATTAATTATTCTTTTATTTCTATTCTTGTAAACTAGCCCATTATACTACTAGTTTCTTAAGAAACAAGAAAACTTAACAAATTAATGTTACTACTAAAGTGTTAATTACCACCATTGATGATGAAATAAATGAATAACATAAAAAGGAACATGCTCTTGAAAGTGTGCTAATGCATACCCCTTTAAAGGTATCAAGATTAGATTGTGAATAAACTGTGGGATTATGCATCTTCTTTTCCTTTAATGTTTTTTTATGGAAAATGGATCCTTTCTCTATAGTTAATCATTTTTTATGAACAATTTCATTTCCAAATACTTTGAGGTTAGTTTTTGAATTTGCAACCTTTTTTATTGTATCTTAGTTTTGTTGTATCAATCCTAGTTTTATTAGTAAAGTTTATTTGACTAATTGTATAAGGGTCTAGGAAATCTCAAAATCCCTACAAACATTAATAAAAATTAATAAATAGTTTATAGTACATGAATATACAACTTTGAATTGAAGCGCAGTGGTGGGTGCGAAGATGATCATAAAGGAATAGAGATGTCGAGGAGGATGAAGTTGATTATGAGGATGAGGGTATTTGTGGTTGAAATTAGGCTTTGGAGGTGGTGGAGCTCTATTTTTCTCCTGGACAAGTTTCTCTATGAATTCTATATAAGGAGGTGTTCAAATGGGGTTCTTAGTATTGTCCCCATTATAGAATACATTCCTTCATTCATGATGTTCTATTATTTCACTAGGTCTAATCATTCTTTTGATTAGACTAAAATATTTTTTTAAGGGATCATAAACCCTATACATGAAGACTTTGAGGGGGATCTAGAACCTAGCTGCAAAATAATTAATCATTACAAACCAACATTAAAACAATAGCCAATCTAAAAAGGCATACAAAACACATAATACAAAAACCACAAGTCAAGGCTTTGCAAAAAATATTAAAGTATTTTATAAGGAACCCTAAACCTTAAGCAAGAAATAAATCATGGGTTTTACCAACCATTCATAACCTAGCATGGGGTTTTGAAAAGCTCCCACAATAAATACAATTAACCTCATAAAGTTGCACAATGAAGGACCGACTAAAAAAGCATGGGATTTAGAAGAAAACCTAAAACACATCATGGATTTTTGTAGTCTCCCCAAACCATTTCAAGAACCATAAAATACTTTTTTTATGAAAAGCTAGCTGGGATAACATATGGTTTTAGCATGGAACCCAAAAACAACATTAGGTTTTGAAAGGCCCCTCAACCCCTATAAAATCATCATATAGTTTTGTGAGGATGCTCGAACCAAAATAAACATACTCCAAAGAAGTTTAAATAAAAAAATATAAGGGATTATGGGGATTTCAAGGCTCACCAAACTTTCATGGTTTTTGAAATGGCCTCAAAAACAAAAAGAATACACCTCAAAAGAATACACCATGAAGAGTTTGTTGAAGAAAAACTAGGCTTCAACATGGCCCCCAAAATAATCTAAGGGTTTTAAGAGCCTCCCCTAATCGAGAATGAGAGTTTTTACATGGACTCCTCAACCTATAATCTTCCACAAGGGAAGAAACTTGCTAATCCAATCATAACTCTCCAACTCAACTTCTCTCCACCTCAATATGAGAGGATCTTGCCTCAATATGATTAAGAGAGAAGGGAGAAACTAGAAGAGGGTTCCATAATGAATTTAGGTCTAGAACTGAATTATCAAAACCAAGAATAACCCATTGCAACATTGGATACTCCTCAACTCTTGAGCCATAATCCACCTCCATAGGATCAATCATCGCCTCAAAATAGGTTTAGAGTGGAATCTGAGACTCCCACTTATGTTCTTTTCTACATATTTATACATGGATAAAGATGTGGAATCAAACAAGAAATGAGGAGAATTAAATATTAATGAGATTAATCAAGGATAATATTAAATTTTATATAGAATGTGAGGTTGTTAGTCAACCATATTAGAAGCATGTCATGGATGTTGAGTTTGAGTCTCTAATAGAAAAATTGTACATGGGAGCTTGTTGATCTTCCTACAAGAAAGAAACCCATAAGTTGTAAATGGGTCTTCAAAATAAAGTACAAGGCAAATGAGTTTATCAAAAATTATAAGGCATGTCTTATTGCAAAGGGATATGATCGACAAGAGGGAATTCATTATGAAGAGACCTTTGCACCCAACATAAAGCTTAAAACTATCTCAGATGTGTGTGATCTAGTTGTGCAAAAAGGGTGGAGGATTTACCACATGGATTTCAAGAGTGATTTTTTGAATGGTGATCCTATTAAAGAGGTCTATGTGGTCCAACCTCAAGGCTTCATCGATGAACATAATCCTCTCAAGATGTGTCATCTTATAAATTCTTTATATGTGCCTAAACAAGCATCTTAGGCTTGGTACATTAAAATATATGGTCACCTTCTATATCATGGTCTTATTTGTAGCCCTTCTAATCCTAGTATGTATATAAAAAAGGTTGGAATGATCATTTTCATACTTGGTTTGTACAAGGATTGTCTCATCATTATAGGGATCTCAGATAATCTCATTAATACTGCCAAGAATTATCTATATAAGGCTTTGATATGAATGATTTATCTTGCTACTACATTATTTGTCTTGGCTTAGAATTTTGAAAGAATTCCAACATCATATATTTATCTCTGAGATGAAATATTCCAAGACATTGGAAAATTTAGGAATGACTAACTACAAAGCCAATGTCAGATTCTAATGGAAGAAAGGTTCACAATTGTTTCACTTCCAAGATTCACCTCATCTAGATTCAACTCTCTATGGATAACTTGTTGGGAGCCTCATTTACTTGACATATACCAAACTAGATTTACACTTTTCTCTCAGCAATCTATCTAGGTTTGTAAAGGTGCCAAAGAACTATCATAGGGTGAAAACCAAGTATGCCTTGTGATATGTCTAAAGCACTCTTGATTATGGTCTATAATTAAAGAAGGACGACAGATTCTTATTTTGGGGATATGTTGACTCAGACTATGCTAGATTTCTAGATGATCAAAAATCAACATTAGGTTAGATCTTTCATCTTGGATCTAGCCCTATTTTGTAGATAACTAAGAAGAAAATTTTTATTTCTCTTTCATCCACCAAAGTTAAATATCATGTTACAGAAGAAGATATTCATGAGATGTTTTAGAATAGTTTTTTTAAATGACCTTTCAAAGTTAAAAGTAATAAATGTTGCTAAAAAAGAGATAATATTAATGGGAATTAAAGATTTACAAGTGATGTAATTTTAAAATCATAAATTGAATATTAATGGATTTAAATTTAAATTGATCAGAGTTGCATTAAAATTTATAGATACATAATATTTTTCTAGCTCATACAAATCAAATAAAACTAAAATAGATTTAAAATATAATTATTCTTTAAATAATTTTTTTATTATTAGTACTATTATTATTATTAAAATGGATAAAATTTAAGAAATGTCATTTTTACATTAACTAACATTATTTTTAATGTATTAAAAAATAGCCAAAAGGGGGGTTGGCCTCATAGTATAGCAGGTTGGAGAACAACCAATAGTCATACCCCTACTATTCAACCTATGCCTTTTCTAGACATCAAAAACATCTTATCGACCAAAAAAAGATCCAAATTCTTGAAAAACCATATTAGTATAAAGTCTAAACAAGAAAAATATAGTGGTAGCATTTATGGGTGTTGCTATGTAACCAACAATGATTCAACTTAAACAAAAATGCCTCATAGGGAACAAAGTTCATAATATACCATATCACAATAAAAAATAAAAGCAAAAGGAGCATAGAGGCTAACTCCCCTCTTTATCATCTGGGTCCTACTTAGCCAGTTTGTCCTCCTCCTCCTTGATAGGCTTGTCCAAGGGTCTTGAGCTAGTCATCTGCCAGAAAGCTTTAGAGGGAGTGGGTGGTTTCGCTTTCTTTTCCTGCTTCCTTCTCCTCCTTGTTCACCTATAGAAAATACAAAGTGGTGACCGCCAAGTGCATAACCTTCATAGTAAACTCTGCAAGGGTCCCAAATTTCTAGTACATAGCCTCTTGATTGTTAGTTAGATCATGCATAGACTTATCTAGCCTATCTATTCTAGTTTTTCTTTTATCCTCTTCATGGTGGTGATTTCCCATCTTCCCCCCATCCTTAGCAACCTCCTTCATTAGGGAGGTGATATCCTCCCCTGAGCTCTTATTCAGGGATGGGCTACCTTCCATGGTATCGAAAACATGGGATGGGCTAGGGATATCTTTTCTCCTAGAGCCAAGGTGGATCAATTTTATCTTCCTCTTCCTAGCAAGTTTCATTTTAGTCTCTATTGATTTTGAGCTCACTTCTTTTTTGAGGGGTGGGGGGTGGGTCCTAAATTTCTCCATTTTGAGCCTCTTGCTAGATCTCTTAGCAATTTTTTTGCTTCGCCCAGTATCAATATTTGAGTTAATAAAGCTAATGTCTTTTTTGGTAGCAGGAGAATTTTTGACAGCTCTCTTCGAGGTTGACCAGGGCTCAAGTCAGTGGAGGCTTGGCAAGTCACAGTGGTTAGGGGATTAACCAAAAGAGGTGGGTTGAGGGAAAGTTGTAATTTGTAGGGTTTGAACATGAAGGCCTAGTACAGTATATAAAAGGGTTTCCCTTTTTCCCTATTTTTCCAAACATTAAAAACACTATCCTTTATCGAATACAAAAAAAGGTGTGGGAAAGAGATTAAGTCTTGGTTTCTAAAGTGATTTAAGATGAGGAAGTGGTAATAATACAACACTTGGAATTGGTCTTCAAACATAATGTAATGCATGATGGTGTAGCACACAATGTCCCATGGCTTAGGCAGGTCCTCTCTTGAAAAGCCACTATGCATGCGCACAGTTTCCTCCTTAAGGAAAAAAAATTCCACAGACTCCTTTCATCCAAAACTTTGAGCTACTTATGCTAGCTCTTGCCTTTGAGAGACAAGCCACCCACTTTAGCAATGATCTCCTCCATCATTTTAAAGGAAACCCCATTAGTGGTCACCTTTCTATTAGCTAAGGAATTTACAAATTGTAGGCACGCATGCCTATCATACCCTTCAATACACTCCATGAATGCTAAAATCCCTCCTTCACACAAATAGACCCACTCAGCCTCACTATCTATGATGTTGGCTTAAATCTTATCTAGCTCAATACAGTTTGAGCTAGCATCCATGTCGCCTTCTCTGAGCTCAATCACCAAACTCTCAGTTTGCATCAACATTCACTTGTTACGAGACTAAGCTTGAAAGTGGAGGCCATTCAAGATTGTATTGTTGAGAATGATCACTTAAAAATAATTGATTCCCATATTAACAAAAATTATTATTCACAATTATCCACCAAAATGAATTTAAATATTTTAAAAAACTACAAAAATATGTTGAAACTATATAATTTTAACATCTTATTGATTCATTTGTTAGGATAATAAATCATATTAATACAACTAATGTTTCAATTAATGTCCCATTTGCATAAAACACATAAATTTGTTGCATCATAATTCAAACTATGTAAGACAACCACAAAAGCCCAAGAGACAATAATGTTCTCTAACAATGCCCTATATATCCAAATACAAGACACAATTTTCCAAAGAAGATCCTTATAGATATTAGAGAATCCATTATATGTTGAGTTTCTTGGCCAATTATATTCACGATTTTCTTTGTCTAATATTTGTATAAGTGATAGGCAAGAGTTTTCAACACAATGGTAAATTGTGAGCCTCTTATCAAAGAGATCTTGGGTTCAAATCTACTCACACTTAAAAAAATAATAATAATAATTAATCACAAAACATAAAAATTACTCTTGCCTTTGGCCTTATAATAGATTCCAATAATATGCTAATCAGCTTAAGTGGAATAGATACACATTAATCCTTATTTCAAGCTATAAAATTTATAACATGGACTCACATCTCATATCAAATTTTTATATAACTTGACTTTAACATATATCCATTAAAAAAATATTTTATTAAACTGATTATAATAACAAGAATTTTCATGTTCATTTTGAGACAAACAAGATGTTGGTATCTCTAACCATTGTTGTCTATTAATGTCAACCACTTAGTCATTTACAAGGAAAAATCAAGTGGTCATTACTGTAACTGAGCTACTCTATATAGGTTGAGTCATGTGTATAAGAAAATATGTATCAAGCTCTATAGGAGTTGAGTAATTTTATGGTCACTGAGTAATTTCTATAAGAGTTGAGCTCAATAGGAACCAAGAAAGTTTCAAGCATACAAGTGTTGAGCACAATACATGTCGAGCATCAGAAGAGCACAATATAGACCAAGCAATAGAAATGTTGAGCATCAAAACATAATAAAGATTGAGCAATGTAGAGTTCACATAAAAGTCAAAAATGGAACAGAATTTGAGGTAAAAAAAAAATTCAAGCCGGCTTGGAAGGAATATGTAAAGTTTGTAGAGGTTGTTACAGAACATTTAATGCATGTAGAGGTTGCTATAGAATATTTAAATGATGTGAATCACAAATCTCTATGTTGTATGATCAACAATTCAAATGAAGAGGAAAAATATGGAAGCATTTAAATATTTGTGAAAGGGAAAGGGAAAGACAAGTGATATTCAAATATTCATAGCAGTAAAGTGAAAGGGAAAGACAAGTAATATCATATCAAAGGAGAGGATCAGTTAGCAAGGAGAAGTCTCAAAATAGGCTTAGAGAGTATACCAAGAGTTGGGTACTGAATTAGTTCTGATCAACTTGAATCAAGGTAAATCTCTTAACAGAGTGGTCTTAACAGATCTTTGGAAATCTCCTAATAGATTCCTTACTTTTTTGTAAGTGTTAAATCCTCTAACAAGGTGAGACCTCACAGTCTCTTAAGCCTTTAATAGGGAAGATGTTGGAAATATAATAGGGAAGTAAACTCTGATTTTCCTTTCAATGTTTAGACTATATTGCCATTTTTTCTCAACTCTATTAAATAATTCCTTTGGTAGAGAGTTGGAAATCTCAATTGGAGTTTGTTTAAATATTTCCATCATGGCATAAATTGACTCCTCTACTTGGTTCATCTCAAATTTTCAAAGTGTATCAAATTTCATATGTGGGAGACTAGATAAATCAGAATTATTCCTTATGTTCTCACATATATTGTCTAAATCTAAAGAAGGATGATGACTTACTACTTGAAATGGGCTACTGTCATCAAATTCAGCTGGAGCTTTGTATTTTCTCCTTGATTTCTTCTCAAGCTCCTCTTCATTACTATCTGGTCTAGTTGTCTTCTCTTTTGGTTTGACTTATTCTTGAACCTTCTTTGTAGTAGCGCTTGTGTTTTCTCTTGTACAAGGAATTGTAGACTTGGGTTTTGTAACCTTCCTAGGTTTTCTAGTAGCTGGTGTCTTAGCCTTCCTCTTCTTTTTCTTGGGTGCTTCACTAGCTTCTTCTCCCTTGGCACCTTCCTCAATTTCCACTTCTTCTGCTTGGTCTTATCCTTAACCTTGAGTTAAGGAAAATGGTGCTTGAGCTGGTATATCCTCTTCATCTTCATCATCTTCATCTTCTTCTTCTTCTTCATGAGCTCCTTCACCATATTTCTCTTTTTGCTTCTTCACAATTTTATTCTTCTTCCTAATAACTGAGGCAATCTTCAAATCCATAGTTATCTTTGATTTGGCCATGTCATAGTTTCCAAAGATAGTAACCTTAGCATCTACATTTTCTACAAGTAATGTTGTTATTGCTACAGAGGCTTAATCAACATTGATTGCATAGCCCAGTGGCCTTAGCCACCTTACCCTTGGAACAATATCTTGAACATAACTATAATCAATATCAAATAGAAAGAAAACAACATTGAAATGTTTCTCAACTAGTGAAACTAGTATCCTTAGTCTCTTCTTCGTTGATTGCTTGAAGTCCTCAAAATAGCTTGTCATAACTAACTCAAAATTGTTTCCTAGTTGCTCAATAAACTCACCTATTTGCACTACAATAGATCTACTTGTTTTATAGAATACTTTACCAAATGTGGGGAATGTATTATGTGTTGGTCTCAAATTGGTTTTAACATTTGAGTGTCAAGACACTTAACCAATTCTCAAGATAATGTTGAGTATAATACAGAAGCCAAGCCACATTGTGTGCCAAGTCAGAGAATTCAACAAGTATTGAGAAATCTTCAGGTGCTAAGTGAAGTTCAAGTGCCGAGAAAATTATAGGTGTCGAGTCACTATAGATGTTGAGTGAAACAGAATTGCTATAGGAGCTAAGTGAGCTAGTTTTCCTATATGTGTTGAGCATCAACAACCAATATGTGCAGAGTAACACAGAAACCAATATATGAGTTTGTGCCTTCACAAACTTAGATGTAAACCATTTTTGGAGCCGACATAGCATGAATCTCGAAAGATCTTGAAGATAAGGATGAATCTTTCACATTACCTATGCAACCAATAAGAAAAATAGAGAAGGCATGCAACCAATAAGAAAAGTGCAAGGAATGAGTGGGAAATGAAGATTTAATATTGATCATAGATTCATACATAATCCTAAGTCTTCAAAATCTTTAAAAGTAGAATGAAACCCCATCATATGAGAGAATGAGAATAGTGTATGGGTGAACTATAGAGAAATTCAAAGGAGAGTTTAAAAGACTTAGTGAAGAACAGAGCAACATTGCAGAATCTTGTTATTGAATAATAGAATATCAAAACCACATAGAGTGACATATCAGATCAAGCAAGGATCAGATTAGCAAGAGCAAAACTAGGATCTTGAATCAGCAATTGAAGATTGCAAAGCTATCAGGTCAAAGGTTTTCTAATACTCTCTAGCAATTGTATTAGTTATGGAAATCCTATGGACTTAGGTTGGCCTAGCAACCATTTGTAAATCCTTTAACAAGGTGGCATTCCAAGTGAATTTGCAAAAGTCCTTTAACCAAGACTACTTTTAGCAAGGTAGTGAAATCCTTTAACAAAGTCACTTCTGATGGAGTGCAAAGTCTTTAACAGGATATGCCTTTTACAAGGCAGGCCATTGGAAGTGGTCAAACATTGTAACCTTGAATAGTTACACATTGTTGCTGTGATATTTTTTGGGTGTCATCCCCACCCCAGTTTTACCTTGTCATTTTTGGAGGGTTTCTGGGTTACCAAATTTGTGTGTTGTCTATTTTCATGCATGTCTTTACTTTCAAGCTCATTAGATAAATTGGATGCATGTGAATGATTTTAGTTAAAGGAATTTAAAAAGGCTAAAGTTAGTTACTTCTTATTCACACCCCCCCCCCCCTTTCAGAAGTAAATCTTCCCACTTGTTAATTCCAAAAATTGGTATCAGGGATAAGTTCTCACAAGGAGGAGCCTTACAACTTGGAGAAAAGATCTGAAAATGGAAGTCTACAAACTTGGGAAGATCATAGAGAATCAGGCAATTGACATATAACTTGCTTTACATTCTTTGGAAGAAGCTAGAAGAGAACTGAGAAAATCCTTAAAAAGAAGAAAAGAGATTGCCATAGCTAAGAATGACACATAGTACAAGGAGATTGACACCTCAAACCTATTTTCAAATGGAGATTCCAAAGAGTTTGATGCAGCAATAGCAGACCTGATGGAGAAGAATAGAGCTCAAGCAGAAGAAATCAGAATACTCAAGCTTGAACATGAATCACAAGCCATGATGCTTTCTAAGGTAACTGAATAGAAGAAAAGAGCCATTGAAGACAAGGCTATACTAGAAGAAGACAAGAGAAACCTTGCCAATAGATTGGAAGAATTGTCAATTGAGCTCGCAAGAATCTCAAACATGCAGCTAGACACCCTAAGTCAGATGATGAATGCACATCATGAACTAAATGTCAAGGACATTGAGATCTCTACACTAAAGATGCAAAATGAACAACTACAAAATGACTTGAAAAGAGAGAAAGAGATTGCAAAAAGTTTCAATAAACCCAATGAGGCCATCAAGTACTTTGAGCAGCTATTGAAATCACCAAGGGCAAGCAATGATACTTCAGGACTTGGTTACATCAGCACTGAATAAGGAGAGTCGTCCAAAACTACAGAAGAAAAGAGTAACAAAGGTAAGAACACTAAACCTACTTGTCATTTCTATGGTAGAAAGGGACATATCTCTAATGTATGCAGGAGAAAGAATGCCCATCAGCATGACAAGCCTAAGAATGCAAGTTATTGTCATCAGTGCAAAAAGCAAGGACATCAAGCACATAACTGCATGACTAGGACTATTAGAACATTTGAAGGTCGCTACTATAATTGCAAGAAGTATGGACATAGAGCTTTTGAGTGTATATCAAAGCCTATGTGGACATCAAATCAGGCAACAAGGGAAGGTAACCATGGTCATCACTATAATTGGGACTATAACACCAGGTATAGCTATCATTACTATCAAGAATATGGACACATTCCTAAAAATTGAATAAGGACACATTTTAGAGGGAACTACAGTAGATGGTTGAGCCAAACCACATGTTTTAGTTGCTTGAAGACTGGTCATATCAGCAGCAATTGAACAACAAATTCAAAGGCACCCAACTGAAAGAATGACAAAGGTAAAGAGGAGGTAGACGTTGAACACATTAAGGGAAAAATGAACAAGACATGGAAGAAGAAAGATGAGGTTAGCATATCAAATGAAAGGATCACTTCACCTAACAGGTCAAGTGGTCACACTTCATCAAACTAAGCAAGATAAGGCATAAGGGACTAACTTATAAAGTTTCACCATACATCAGTTCCTAGAAAAGAAAGTAATAAAAAAGAATAGATCAGCATGAATAAAAATGCAAACTTAAAATTCCAAGATTACATAAGTGTTGCCAAGTTGCCCTTAGATGCCAAGTATAAATCTAGTATAAGCCGAGTTGATTGTCAAGACCATAAGAACCAAATGATTGGTACAAGCTGAGTTGGTAAAGGAAGCCGAGTAAAGAGGAAATCTTAGTTGAAGCCGAGTAAGTAATACTCCAGTGGAAGCCGAGTAGATAGTTGTAAACCTACTAAGCATTAAATGTGATGAAAATAGGGTATAGTATCATATTTCCATTCATTTTTCTTCATTATCAATGTAGAACAAAGATGAGAAAGAGTGCAAAGTGAATCTAAAGTGAAGAAACTAGTGTATACGAAGATTTCAATAGCTTTCTAGCACAATTCCATCGATTATAAGGTATTTATGACTATGCTGAGCTACGTAGTTTCATGTTTTCTTTGTGATTGAAACCCTAGATTGTGAAAAATGGCATCTAGCTCAAGAAAAACTCAAGAGAAGGAAACATTTGAAGTTCAATTAGTGTCCAAAGATGTCAGGCAACCCAATTTTCATCCAATACCTGAGGTTGCATACAAAAATGATCCCGCTGGAGCCCTTTCCATTATACCCTCAAAAGTTGTGATGGTTCAAGATGTAAGGAAATGTTATAACTACAAAATAGGAGCCATAGATAACATGGAAATGAGGGAGGCATATGAGAAATTGTGTGATAATGAAGTATTGAAGGAAGAATACAATTGTTGAGAGGAAGGGTTTCACACGTGCCCTAGAATTCCCTGCCATATTCAAAACAAAATGGATTAGACTAGTGTTGAGCCGAGTGCATGATGGTAGTTTATGGTTGGAGGATGGCCCCATAAAAATCACTAAGAGGATAGTACATAGAGTGATAGGGTACCCAACCCTAGATTGGCCAAAGACCCTTAGAAGTGACTCTAAGGAGGCAATAGAGAAAAACATAGGTGCAAAGTGGAATAAAAGAGGGATGACAACTGACACAATCCAAGACCCTCTAGTTGACTTTGTTGTTAGGGTCATTGCACACAAGTTCTACCAATCTAGCAGACTCAATAGTGTGCCTTGTATAATAGTAGATGTAGGATACAAACTGGTGAAGAAGGATCGCACATATGATCTTGTAGAATTACAACTACAATAGATCAATGAAAATCTAGCAGCCATCAGGAGAACAAAGGGAGCACAATGCAAATTTGGTGGATTTTTTATATGTATTTTCTTTTATGTACAGAATGAATTCCCTTCTTTTGGTAAAGTAGCAAGGACGAATGATAGGTCTATCATAGCTCAAGTCAATGAATACATAGAACAGATGGGAGCTAATTTTAAGACCTTGATGACTAGTTATTTTGAAGAATTTAAGAAATAAATGAAGAAGAGGCTCAAAATTCCAGTTTCCTTGGTAGAGAAACATGTAAATGAAGTTTTTTTTCTTGTAGATATTGATTACACTTGCATACAAGCAGCCATACCAAGAGTGAGATGGTTGAGACCTCTTAGGTATGAGATAAATATAGATGAAGCATTAGCAGCAATAACTGCACTATTAGTAGAGGAAATTGACAAGGATGCACCACATTTTGGAACATATGATGTGGTGAGATCCAAAGTGGATATGGAGTTGAAAACTACCTCCAATTTAAAGAAGAAAGACAAGCTTGTTAAGAAGTTAAAAGGCAAGTTTGGAGAAGGAACTACAAAAGAAGCAGAGGAAGAAGGTGAAGAAGCTGAGGGTGATGAAGAAGAGAAAGATCAAGGGCCACTTTCCCTAACCCAAGGCATGGGAGAAGATGTAGATGAAGAAGGTGTTGAGAAAAAAGCTCTAAAGGCTAAGCCATAGAAAAGGAAAGCTCAGAAGCAGCCAGTTGCCCAACCCAAAGAAAAGAAGAAGAAACCTGCAAAGCCAAGCCCAACCAAGCCAACCACAAGGGCTGACACAAGGGTCACAACGCAAGGGGCAAAAGAATAGGAAAAATGAAAGGCAATAGAATAGGCAGGACCTGCAGAACAAGAAAAAAGAAGGAAGTATGTTGCACCTCTAGAATTAGACAAGGAAAGAACAAAGTCTAATCAAGAACACTTTAGATTGGTAAGATGCTCTACCACATCTAAATTAGAAAATATTTGTAATAATATTAGGGATAATGCAGATTTGTCTGGTTTAAAGACCATAGAATTCAATAAGTTATCAAAAGAACAACAAAACATGGTGGAAGAGTCCATCTACACTATGATGGCTAAGTTCGAGACTACTCCACTTGAACTAGACACCTCAATGCCAAAGGAGCTAAGCTCATTGGTTAAAAATAAATGGCATTATTGTCTTAAGATGGAGAAAGAAATTAGGGAGTCTACATTGGCTCATGTAATGCTAGACCTTACTAAAGGTCAAATTACAAAGGCTAATAAGAAGCATGGGAGAAAATTTGTACCCAAATATAGAGCCTTCAAAATTTTGCAAAATCAAATAGAAGATGTTCTCCAGAAATCCACACAGATGTGGAAATTAATATATGGTTTGACAACTATAAAAAGAAGGACGGGAAGACCCATTTGAGGGCAGGAATGATGAAGAAAAAGAAGAGAATGATAAAGAAGATGAAAAAGAGAAAGAAAAAGATGAAGGAGAGAAAGAAATAGAAAAAGAGATAGTGGAGAAGGAACATGGTGAGGAACAGCAAACTGAAAAAAGTGTCCAAGACACCCAACTGCCACCACCAAGCCCTCCACACTAAACAACTATAGATACAATAATTGTATAGGATGTTCTTGACACTTCAGCTCAAAACATCAATCTTTTAACTACAGAGGATCTTAAGAAGATCCTTCACCAATCAACATTGCAAGCACGACTTTGCATAAATCCAGTATTGGTGATTATTGATGAACTATAGAAAGTTGTAGTAGAAATAATAAGGCAGAAAGAGACCACACAAGAAAAAACTACACAACTTCCCATAGCTACAACAGATCAACCTAAAGAGCAAGAAGTACAAGACAAAATTGCTAAGGTTAATTCGACAATAAAGGTAACAACTACTACCGAGGAGAAAACAAAGGAACAAATAGGGAAAGATGTTCTTACAGCACAAACCCAAGGTGCACCTCCTCAAATTGTTATTATTGATCAAGGCAGTAAAGGAGAGGAGAGAAAAGTAGAGAAAACCCCTAAGAAACAAGAGGCAATAAAAATGTTGGTAAACTTGCCTACCTTGAGGACCCCTAATAAGAATCTGAGCACTGATGCAATCCCATTACAGATATTAGCACTAATCTCAAACACTACCAAGGTTACAATGGTACTTCACTATGGAGACCTACACTTGATGAAGAAATAGTCATACCAAGCTGTGAACTTGCAATAGATAAATGAAGTGCAAGAGACACTCAAAAGGAGAAAGAGAAAAGAGATACTTAGAAATGATTATGGACAAAAGCAAGCATTGTTAGAAATAAAAGAAATATTTCTTGATGCATTCAGCTTGCAAGTACCTAATGAAACTCAACCCATAATGGAGCAACTATCCAATATTGTGGACCAGGTATAGAATGAAGACCTAGAAACAAATGTCAAATTATTAGAATGGTCAGAAAAGAAATTTCACATGAAAGTGAATGAGAAGATATCAAGTGAAATAGCACTTTCATAGGTTGAATTGGCAAAGAAAATCGAAAAAGTGAAGAAAGCACTTGAGAATGTATTCTCATTGTATACAAAGTTGTGTGATTCCTCATATTTCACACAGGAAACAAGCCAAAGGATAATGAGCTTGGAGTGAAATCTAAAGATTTCCAGTACTTAATTACCAAAAGATCTAGCTTAGAGTGAGAAGCATTTTGCAACAACGCTTCACACACAAAAAGAGTTAGTTGTGTTGACAGCTGAAGAGGCCAACATTAAGGCCAAGTTGATGCAAATTCAATCCTCCATAACTCCACATCTAGAAGTACTTCATAAGAAGCAAGCCTATGTAGAGAATGTACTAAAGAAAGATCCTAATCTTTTTACTTTATAAGGCCTTTTTCATCTTACAGCAGAGATAGCCATCCAGCATAAGTCATTGGAGATAGCTTTAGACAATTGGGATGCTTCTCTCAAGATGATTATGGAGGTAAATAAAACATTTTTGGAAAAGTATTCTATTCATCCTTAGGACCCTTTGACATAAGTGTCAAAAAGGAGCAGAATAATAATATTCATTCATTATTACATCTAATAAAAAGGGGGAGAATATACTTACGAGGAGTATAATTCATTATCTAATGAGGAGATACAATGTTTTGGGGAGATGTGATTAAGAATGGTTACATAATACATTCTTTGATGGAAGCAATAAAGAATATCCAAAGGGGGAGATATTCCAATTCACATTTTGAGAAAGTAATAAAGCCAAAAGGAATAGGGAAAAAATTCAAAAAATAGGGTATACAAATGTGTTGGCGTAAATAAGTATTTACTTATTACACTTACTTAAGTTAACTTAGGTTAATGCATTATTTAATTATTTTACATTATTTTATTTGTGAGACACTTAGGAGTTTGCACACCTTTTGAGTTGTCATGTAGACAACTCAGGAGTATGCAACTCTATTTAAGCACATGGTGTCTACAACACTGTTTTGCGTGTCACACCCTTGTAGGCTTATCCTCTCATCGTCGCACTTACTTCTGTGCTTAATGGAGGATAACCCATATCTGGTGGACATGTGCTTGGTTTTATGACACATCATGGTGTTGATTATGAGGCATTCTAGATGTATCTCAAAGGCCTTTATATACAGGCAATCCTAGTGTACTTTTACATTTTGCATGAATTATGGCATATTGAATACATTGTCATTCTGATCATACTCTCTCTCTCTTTTGGTCTACTGTGTGCTTGTGTTTGAGTTCTTAGTTCTTGGGTGAATTTTTCCCTTAGAAAAATTCTTACATGGTATCAAAGCAACTTAGAGACTTTCTCATCACATAGTCATTTGAGACCACACTTGCTTCATCACCTCAACCCAAATGTAGAATACTGCAAAAATTGGAAGTGTCTAGAGCCAGATTTGACCTCGCCATTGCGTTCAAAATGCTAAACTAGTGAAAATTGACTATAAACATGCCTATCTTGGCCTAAAGTCGACCGTGAGGCCAAAAAAATTTGCAAATCGAAACCTGGAGGCCCCGATTTGCAGTTTGGGTATGGTCATTTTTTTGTGGATTTAATTGATTAATTTTAGATCTGCAATTTATTTTTTCTCTGCATTTTTTTCCATCATGAAAAAAATTTTACGCAAACCCTGGCAGTGACACCCTGGATCTACCATTTTTGGAAGGGTTATTGTATTTAATCGCAGGATTACTAAATTGGCAGGCATATTACAAGTGGATCTGCATTAAATATGACGTACAGGGATATATCCTGCAAAGTCGATTAAATACATAGGCCGAACAAATCCGTCCCGACCATCTCTTAAGCATCTCACGGCTAAGTCTACATAACCCCCGCCGACCTTAATTCTTTTTGAGCCTCACGGCATTTTCCTTTTAAACAAAGTCTGCATCTTAAACAAGGTTGATGTGGGATTATTAAATCCTGACATCATGCTTCCCTGCGTGATATTTTGACAGTTGTTGTATTATAATCTCTGACACACTGCACTCAACTCTAGCGAATGTTGAAAAAAACCTTTGGCACACAGTTTTAGTTTTCCCGCCCATGAGCTCACTGATTTCGACGACATTGGACAGGGTACTACAGCTCGCAGACTGACCCACGTTGCATGTGGAATTTTTCATTGTGAAATCTGCTGTAATTTTTTTGGCACAATTCTTTTTTTTTGGCCCAAACAGACCGCAATCTGATCTCCGCCATTCGCCGTTAGATTTTCTAGTGAGGCATTACCGTGTTCATGGCACCCTATTTTTGCATCGAGGGTTGTTGACTTTTCGGCAAGCACATTGATCCTTCGGCAATTAGACCCACGAGGTTTTAATTTTGCGGCAATAGTTTTTAAATCAACTCTCGCCTACGGCTGAACATGTGGACCTCTGTTACACTACCACGCAATGCCTTTACATTGATATGCATCATTCTTGACCACATAAACCACTGACTCGAGGACCTGTTAGCGCAAACCCTGTCCACCCATCTTTTGCCACGTGTACGAGTGCCACATTACATCGATATTGCCACATCATCCATGTGGACAGCTGATCCTTTATTGCCCCATCAGCATACGGATTGACACATGAGATTTTGTATCGTATAGATTGCACAGTCAGCAACCAGTCATCTGCCACGTTAGCTTAGGGCGCTCATTTTTGTTGACGTCATCTTTTCCTAGGATTAAAATTGACAACCATTTAACCATCATTTCTAGGCATTTTACAACTACAATGATGGTTGTTTGACCATTAAATTTAGACTCGCAGTTTCTCTTCCAGATTTCTTTTCAGTTTGGCAGCCTGACTTTGCAAGCCCATAACTTGGACATCTAGACTTCGATTCAGGTGCATTTTTTTTGAAATCAGGTAGAATTTCCTGAATTTTCTATTGGTGGTGTTTTTTTCTAGTTTTGGTGCACAAATTTTGTAGAAATTACTTTTTTTGGCGACTATACCTGCATAATCCTATGTTTCGCAGCTTCAAAAGCTTTGTACAGGCACATCTGATCACTTTTTCAGGTTCTATTTTTTTTAAGTGCATTTTTTTTGTCTACTTTCCAGATCTAAAATCAGATTCTAGGGTTGTGTGGACCAATTTCTCACTTTCTAAATTAGGCCTTCTTTGGCATTGTAGAGCTTTGGTTCTTTTTTAGAGTTGTTGTAAATCTGAGCTACAATGCTTAAGTGACAGATTTCAGCCTCATAAGGCAGTTGTAAAAGCCAAATCAGAAAGTCCACTTTATTTATTTTGACAAGTGGCCCATTGTAAATGCACTACTTACAAAGTGCCAACAGTATCTTTTTTGGGGGTGTCTTTTGATTGAGTGAAAAAGGGGGGGTGTACTGTGTTTTTTGTGTCTCTTTCTCTTGTGCTCTTTTCATTTCTGCATCATGGGTTTTAAATTTCCTCCTCTAACTTCACGCAACTACTCTACATTGAAAGATATTGCATGGAGTAGATTAATGGAAAAAGGATATAGTTTGTATGTTGATGGTACAATTACCAAACCTACTGATGCTAAAGAACTCATTGATTAGCAAAAATAAGACCAATAGGCTTTAGGAGTTATCAGGAGTTGTGTACATGGGGATCTTCTCTTTCACATTAAAAATTATTCAGAATCTAAAGAAGCTTGGGAAAAACTTGAACCATTGTATGGTAAAGTGGATGAAGAAAAGGGATTTCAAATTGAGGATGATCTACTTCTCTTGGATCCTAAGGATTATGACACAATTCAAGATTACATCATCAAAGTCAATGAGTATAGGGCATTTCTCAAAGATTGTGGAAATCCCATGAAGGATGACAGGTTGATTCATCATATCCTGAAGAGGCTACCTTCTGAGTATGCTAACTTTGTTTTGAGTTTTAATACTCACAGGTTAACCATGGGATCTACTTACTAGAAGCCTTCCTTTGATGGATTTGCAGACATGTTGATTGTTGAACAATCTCACTTGGTGGATTTTGGACTTCTCAAGTCATCTAAGACCAAAGCCTTGGTGGCTAGTGATGATCACAAATCAAGTCAAGGGGGAAAAGCAACAAGAAGAAGAAGAAATGGAAGCAGAAAACACAATCTGAGACATAACAATCCTCCTCTCAACAAGGCAGTTCTTCTCCAAACAAGAAGGGAAGTAATGAAAAGAAGGACAAACTCTTTTGTACATACTGCAAAAAGCCAAATCATGATGAGCATCATTGCAAGACAAAAAGAATCAATGAGTTAGAAAATCTACTCAAGAAGAACAAGATTCAAGTGCCATGTACTTCCAAGGATTCAACTCCAACCTCTTCAAAGGATAAAGGTCAAGCACTTATGGAAAACTCAAGTTCTTCTTTGGAATGGATACTTGACTCAGGTGCCTCTTACCATATGGGTTCTTCAAAGGAAGACTTTTCTTCATTGAAGCAGTCAAAGGTGCCACATATCTTCATGGGAGATGTTGCAAAGATGGAAGTTGAAGGGAAAGGGCATGTAGAAATGGAAAATGGAGAATTCAAAGATGTTCTCTAAGTTCCAAATCTAAGCTCCAATCTCCTATCAGTTTACCAAATCACTCACCTTGGAGATGGTCATAAGGTTGAGTTCCTTCCAGATTCAGTGATGGTGCGAAGTCTCAAAGATGATTCATTGGTAGCAGTGGGGAAAGTCAATGATGACAAGAGGTTATACTCCTTTTCCCACTTTGTGCCTAAGAGTCCTTCCCAAGCCTTGTTGACTCACTCTACTTCAAACATCAACTTATGGCATGAGCGGTTTGGTCACCTTGACTTCTACTCTCTTCAGCAACTTTTCTCAAAAAACATGGTAAAAGGTCTACCTAATATCAGCTTTTCTAAGGGAGAGTGTTCATATTGTTCAGTGGATATGAATCTCAAGGAAAAGTATGATAAAAGGAAGTCTTCTCGAGCTCCATTTGTTCTTCAGCTAGTTCACATGGTATTAGCAGGACCCTTTGTAGTGACTACATACTCACATTTGTTGATGACTTTTTGAGATTCACTTAGGTCTTCTTCCTTCATCATAAGAATGAATTGGTTCATAAGCTTCAAGACTTCAAGACTCATGTTGAACACAAGTCAAGGAAAGCCATCAAAGTACTAAGGGTGGACAATGAGAACAGATATGTAGACATAAGACTTAAGAACTTTTGCAAAATTTAGGGGATTGATCTTCAAAACTCACCAGCATTTAGTCCACATAAGACAAATGTTATAGCTATGAAGATTAGGACTCTCAAGACCATGGCAAGTTGCATGATAAAGGCCAAGTCTCTCGATCCTACATTAGAAGTTGAAGCCATTAGTAGTGCTACTCGCATACTTAACAGGTCTCCTCATCCAACCTTAGATGGCAAGACTCCTTTTGAGGCATGGTGCGGAAGAAAATCAGTTGTGAGTCACCTTAGAGTCTTCGGTTGTCCAGCATGGGCAAACCTATCTTCCAAGAGTTGCAAGGCACTGGCACCTAGGCCTTACACCTTTATTGACTATGAAGACAATGTGAAGGCTTACAGACTGATGGATCCTAAGACACATGAGATCTTTGTATAGAAGGATGTACACTTTGAGGAGAGTTCACCTAGCTTGTCCTCTACTCCTCTTTGTACATCATACACAGTGGAAACTGATAGTGACACTAGTAATAGTGCTTCAACAAGTTCAGACACGTGGGGTTCTATCGACAATTATAGTGACAGGTCACATCAGTCTAGTCCACATGCTTATATTGCCACAATAAAAGGTCCATCACAACATGGTACATCTTGTCTTCCAGCTCCAACTTTAGTTGACTTGGGAGACAGACTTGAGGACTTACATCTTCTCATTGATGATGATTCTTCTACAGTTGTTGCAAGGGCTCACTCTGACCCTCATGTCCATTCTCTACATGATCAATATATACTGGTTGGCTTGATTGTGGATCCTTATGAACAGAAATTAGTGGAGGTCTCTTTGTCAGTTGAGGAGACAGATGGTTCAGTGGAACAGGTTCAACAGATATACTTGCCAGATCTGCATTCATTCTTTTCAGCATAGTTGGAAGGGGTGAACATTAGCATTAGTACAGGGATACTTGAGCAGGTTTCAGGGCTAGTACACATCTTCAGGAGTGTACCTTTTCCTTTGTTTCTTCCTAAGGGGAGGAACACCATTCTGCATTCATGGACTAGCTTCTTCATCAGAGCAGCTTTCACTTGTTGGCATTCTTCTTTTGGGGGAGGAGCCTATTATGTCTCTCTTCCTTCTTTCATTCTCTTTTATATATATTGGATGTATGTCATAATGGGGGGCTCTTGATTACTCCATCCAATGATGCATCCTTATTTATCTCTCTTTTTAGGGGAGGGTTTTTCCCATGAGGTTTTCCCTCTTTCCCTGCTTTATGAGAGATTTGCATCTTCATTATGTACATGGGTACCTAATATGGCCTAGTAGTTGGGACCCATTATGCATCTTCATCCTAGTTTGTAAGCTTAAGGGAATTCCCCTAAGTTGCACTTAAGGGGGAGTGTTGGTGTAAATAAGTATTTACTTATTACACTTACTTAAGTTTACTTAGGTTAATGCATTATTTAACTATTTTGCATTATTTTATTTGTGAGACACTTAGGAGTTTGCACACCTTTTGAGTTGTCATGTAGACAACACAGGAGTATACAACTCTATTTAAGCACATGGTGTCTACAACATTGTTTTGTGTCACACTCTTGCAAGATTATCCTCTCATCACCACACTTATTTCCGTGCTTAATGGAGGATAACCCATATCTGGTGGACATGTGCTTGGTTGTATGACACATCATGGTGCTGATTATGAGGCATTCTGGATGTATCTCAGAGGCATTTATATACAAGCACTCCTAGTGTACTTTTACATTTTACATGAATTATGGCATATTGAATACATTATCATTCTGATCATACTCTCTCTCTCTCTCTTTTGGTCTACTATGTGCTTGTGTTTGAGTTTTTAGTTCCTAGGTGAATTTTTCCCTTAGGCAAATTCTTACAAAATGTAGATAAGGCAAAGAGTATCAGTATTAGAATGAGACATATTCAGAACAAGAATTTTGGTTATAGAAGTGGTAATGGCACATCAACTTAGGGGGAAGTTACAAGATTTTGAGATATACAAAATTTTAAATTATTTTTTGAAGTCTTGTACATATGTCGAACAAGAATATGTAGTATACTTATATAGATCAGATTTACAATGTTTAGTTAAGTGGCTTTGCCACTCATGTCAGAGGGGGCGATTGTTGGTCTCAGATTGGTTTTGACATTTGAGTGTCAACACACTTAACCAATTCTCAAGACAATGTCGAGTATAATATAGAAGCCAAGCCATAGTGTGTGCCAAGTTAGAGAATTCAACAGGTGCTAACTAAACTTCAGGTGCTGAGCATTCTTCAAGTGCCGAGTGAACTTTGAGTGCAGAGAAAAGTATAGGTATTGAGTCAGTATAGATGCTAAGTGAAATAGAATTGTTATTGGAGTTGAGTGAGCTAGTTTTCCTATATTTGTCGAGCATCAGCAACTACTATGTGTCGAGTAACATAGAAACCAGTATATGAGTTTGTGCCTTCACAAACTTAGATGTAAACCATTTTTGGAGTCAACATAAGATGAATCTCAAAGGATCTTGAAGATAAGGATGAATATTTCATATTACCTATGCAATCAGCATGCAACTAATAAGAAAAATAGATAAGACATGCAACCAATAAGAAAAAGTGCAAGGAATGAGCGGGAAATGAAGATTTAATATTGATCGTAGATTCATACCTAATCCTAAGACTTCAAAATCTTTAAAAGGAGAATGAAACCCCATTGTATGAGAGAATGAGAGAAGTGTACAGGTGAACTATAGTGAATTCAAAGGAGAGTTTAAAAGACTTAATGAAAAATAGAGCAACATTGCAGAATCTTGTTATTGAAGAACAGAATATCAAAACTACACAAAGTGACATATCAAATCAAGTAAGGATCAGATCAACAAGAGTAGAACAAGGATGTGGAATCAACAATTGAAGATTGCAAAGATATCAGGTCAAAGGTTTTCTAATACTCTTTAGAAATTGTATTAGTTATGGAAATCCTATGGACTTAGGTTGGCCTAGCAACCATTTGTAAATCCTTTAACAGGGTGGCATTCCAAGTGAATGTGCAAAAGTCCTTTAACCAAGACTACTTTTAGCAAGGTAGTGAAATCCTTTAACGAAGTCACTTTTGATGGAGTGCAAATTCTTTAACAGGATAGGCCTTTTACAAGGCAGGCCATTGGAAGTGGTCAAACATTGTAACCTTGAATAGTTACACATTGTTGCAGTGATATTTTGTGGGTGTCATCCCCACCCCAGTTTTACCTTGTCATTTTTGGAGGGTTTCTGGGTTACCAAATTTGTGTCTTGTCTATTTTCATGCATGTCTTTACTTTCAAGCTCATTAGATAAATTGGATGCATGTGAATGATTTTAGTTAAAATAATATAAAAATGTTAAAGTTAGTTACTTCTTATTCATCCCCCCCCCCCCCTCTGAGAAGTAAATCTTCCCACTTGTTAATTCCAACATTATGTACATAAAAGAACGTGCATATGATAATTGAACCAAATTTATATTATGCACTTTTGGTCTTCCTTATAACTCCCAAATTTTCTGACAATTGTTACATCTACAACTTGGAAAGGTCATAGGCTTGATCCTTCTTTACTATCTTATAGCCCATGTCAACAATAATACAAGGTACACTATTAAGCCTACTAGATTGATAGAATTTATGTGCTATCATCCTTACTACAAATGAAACTAGGAGATCTAAGATAGTATCAATTGTCATCCCTCATTTGTTCTACACTGCCCCTATATTCTTCTCAATGACCTCTTTAGATTCACATCTCGTTATTTTAGGTTAGTCAAGTGTTGGATACCTTGTTACTCTATGTACAATTTTATTGGTGATCTTCACCAGTCCATTATCCAACCATGTAGTCTAATTATCATGAATTCTAATTAGGACTATCTTAATCCATTCAATTTTGAAAACATTTGGAAAATCTAGGGCATAGGTCAACCCTTTTCTCTCTACAATTTTGAATTCATCCTTTAATGCTCCATTTTCACATAATTTCCCATAGGTCTCCCTAATATCCTTGTCTCCTATGTTAACCACCTTGCATGTGTAACAACATCTTACATCTTGAATCATTTAAACTTGAGGCATTATCATCGACAATGCACTAGATGGATCTTGCTTATAAGCAATATCAAGTATGGCTCTAAAGTTTGGTTGTCTGATCTCATTGCTTACGAATTGCACATTCAAAACTTCTTTACCCTCTATAACCTTAGAAGTTGAAGAACTAGATGACATAATGTAAACTAGGGTTTGTGAAAATTCAAACTATGTAGCTTGACACATGATAAATACCTTTGTGAATCTATTGTGATGGTGTCAAGCAACTTTTGAATTTAGCTTGCAAATGCTAGTATGATCTCTTTAAATTTTTCCTTTTGCTCTTCATGCTCTCCTCCAAATTCAAATGATATTAAATGAGTATAAATCAATCATATAGACCTTAAAACCTTGCATTTAATTATTAGTGCTTACACAGTTGTAAGCTCAGCTTCAATAAAGATTTTGACTCACTCGGCTTCCATGAAGTTTCCTTTTCACTCAGCAACCACACTGAAACTTTTTATGCTCGATAGTAACATGAAAACTACCACAACTTGAAGATTTATTCTAGATTCTTAACAAAACCTTCCATCTTTATTCATGCATATGTAAACTTTTTAGAACTAAATCATTGGAACTGATGTATAGTATATCTTTTAGATATCAATCCCACATACCTCTTGATTGCTTAATTTGAGGAGGTGTGATCACCTGAACCATTGGGTGAAGTGATCCCATCCACACTTGATGTGCTACAATCTTCCTTTCTTTGCCATGTCTTGTTCATCTAATCTCTAACATTCTCAACATCTACCTTTTCTTTACCTTTGTTGAACTCACTACTTGGTGCCTTTGACCTTGTTGGACAATTTATGCTTATGTGACCAGTCTTCAAACAACTAAAACATGTGGTTTGACTCAACCACTTTTTGTAGTCACTTCTAAAATGTGTTCTTATGCAATTTTCAGCAACATGTCCATAATCGTGACAGTAGTGACAACTATACCTTGTATTACAATCCCAATTACAAGAGTTTCCATTGTGCTTTACGTTTGTCTTCTTGTTTGATGACCATTTAGGCTTGGATGTGCACTCATATGCTCTATGTCCATGCTTCTGACAGTTATAGCAGTATCCTTCAAATATTTGTGTGCTTATGGTCTTTTTTCTACATTCATGTGCCTGATGTCCTTATTTTTTGCATTTATAGAAATGACCCATGAACTCCTACTTAGGATTTTGATTTGTAATCTTACTCCTACACATATTAGTGTTGGTAAATAGATTTGTTATTTTTTATTTGACTCTTGAATACCCAAATTTTTTGAACAATATCTGGTTACAACAGTTGAAAAGCCATCTATAGATGAATGGGCTTTTCTCTGTATTAATAGGTACAGCTCCCTATGATAGATTTTTAGTGAATTATGTTTATTCCTATCATCTAATTGGGGGTGTGTTCTTAACCTAAGAATAGTAGAGGTATAATCAAGCTAGACTTAGGCAAGATCTAACTCAGGCAAACATAAGTTTTTAATAATCTATTTGGTTTTATGCATCCACACATCTTATGAATTCACAAAACTTTCCCACAAGCTAAACTACAAGAACTTAAATCTACACTTTACTTGCTAAAGTGATAACATTTAAAATTCTTCTCAGAATGAACAATATCAATACTTATGACATTCATTCATTGTATAACAAACAAGGGAAGTAAAACTTTGTTTCTTCCTTGTTCCAATCCAAACCATAAGAAAAAGATACAAACTTAAACTAACATCAACTAGAACGGAAAATAATAAATATAAAATACTCTCGATTGTCTCTACAACAAGAAGTATTTCACACCAAAAAAACTTCCGACCCTCTATTCATCATTCAACTTCATACATATAGGGTTTAAGAGATGATCGTTACAATAGAAACTTAATTGGTTCATCTTCTAAGAAGGACAAATGGAAAGATGCCAGTTTATCACATTACAAAATTTACGAAATTGACAAAAATTGTAAAAGAAACTGAAAAGGAGGCATTATTTGAATCACTTGGACTTCTTCCCCTTTTCAACTTTTTCCCTATATGCCTTCATAGCAACTATAACTGGAACTAGTTCCTCATGACTAGGCACATGTACATTCGTGAATCTCAAGAGCCACTTTAAATGTTCTTGAGCCAGTTCCTTCACAGCGTTTCCACTTTTTCGCATTTGTCTTTGTTTTGCCTCCTATGCCCAAATCACTTGACTTCAAGCGTTCAAAAAATATGAAAGAGACTTTGAAAGTGAAAAATGGGACCCACTGACTTACTTTGCCATTTCGTAAATGCCTTTCTAGAAAACTAACTTCTTGGTTCGAAGTCCACCAAGGAGAAGCTATTTCAAAGTTTTCTGCTAGATCTTATTCTGATCATCTTAGTGAATTTTGAATGATTCCTATGGTAAAAATATGGCAATAATTGAATGTTCAATCCATAATATAATCCTACTCTCCTTCTTCAAGCTCACAAGCTGTACTCATAAATCTCCGCAAAGTTTCACCTTTAAGGTGCAAAAACCTGCCAAGGAGAAAGATGAAACTAGATTTTTCGCAAGTTCGATTTTCTTTATGCCCAGATCAAAATGAGATGTGAGTAAGTTCATCTGAGATAACATAATCTAGGAATCTCCATTGAGCAAGGTTCTAAGCTACCCACAAGACTCGTGATGATAAGGAAACCCACCGGGTTATGTAATGCAGGAGAAGGGAGAAGATGGAAGCCCGATGGAGATACTTATCATTTAAGGAGGAAAGGACCAACTGACTCAACCAGACTAATTCCACTTTTTTAAGATAGGTATAGGATGAAAACTGAGGCAATAGTTGGCTTTGACTGGGGACTTGGATAGAGTATACCCAAGCAAGGAACTCAAAATCTCTGGTTTTGCAAAAGAAAATAAAAGGTGGCAACACGAAAAAAAAAAAAAAAAAAAAAGCAAAAAAGCAAAAACAAACATAGAACAAGAAAATGGAAAGGGAAGGGAAAAGGTGAACTAAGACACACACAAGACACTAATCATAACTATAATACAACACAGGGGTTACCTATTTTCAAATAGCAATTTGATAGAGCTTGAGGTCCTAACCATTATAAGTCAAGGGTAGTACTTCGCCATCTTCATATGCCAACTTGAAAGAATTGTTTTCAAGTGCCTAATAAATCCTGAATGGGCCTTTCCACAAAGTATAAAACTTCTTATGAATTCCTTTTGGAGCCTTTCTTTTATCCCAAAGCAACACGATGTCTCCTATCATAAACTTTCTGGGTCTTGTCTTTTTATCAAAAAGCCCTTTCACTTGCATCTAGTGCTGTGTAATGTGGTCTACAATCTCTCTCCTTTCTTCTTCAAGTTTTCTCAGATATAGGATCCTCTTCTCTAGACCATCCTTATAAACATCATCCTCAATTACTATTCTGAGTTTGTTTGTGGCTAACTCCAAAGGTAGAGGCAGATTGGCTTCAATTCCATAAAGTAGTTCAAAAGGGGATATACCAATTGCCCTCTTGGGTGTCACTCTATCTTCCCAGAGTGCCTCATGAATCATTTTGTGCCAGGTCTTCTGATTATCTGATACTAGCTTCTTAACAATATTAATTAAGTTCTTATTGCTAGACTCTGCTTGACCATTTCCTTGAGGGAAATAATCAGATGAATGACCAATGGTGACCCCATACTCAAAATAGAAATTGGTAATTTTGATTAAATAAAATTAAGATGCATTATCCATCACTAGTTTAATAGGAACACCAAACCTAACCAATATGTTCTCTTTTATGAATTCACATACCACCTCGAAACTAGTCTTTTTGGTAGCTTTAGCTTCTACCCACTTAGTGAAGTAGTCAGTTGTACTTATTATATATTGATGACCAACACTGGATGTAGGACTAATAGGACCAATGAAGTCAAGGTCCCATTGTTGAAAAGGCCCTTTGATGATAACAAGTCTCAATGGTAGAGCAGCTAGTTGAGGACGTTC
Organism: Cupressus sempervirens; assembly: GCA_028749045.1. NCBI lineage: Eukaryota > Viridiplantae > Streptophyta > Pinopsida > Cupressales > Cupressaceae > Cupressus > Cupressus sempervirens. The sequence continues at coordinate 123,508,687 of CM053785.1, read as the reverse complement.
GGAGAACATCTTGCACTTTTCACACTTTTCTACCCAAGCATATGCATCTTTAAACATCCTAGGCCAGTAATAACATTACCTCGGTATTTTAAAGGTCGTGACTGAAGAAGAGAAATGTCCTCTGCAAGCTTCATCGTGAAATGTCTTCAACAGCTTGTCTTGTTGTTGTTTATCTACACACCTAAGGAAGGTACCATCAATAGCCCTTTTGAAAAGCTTACCATCCCAAATTACATACTTAGCTACTTTCAGTTTAAGGTCTCTTATTTGCTTTGCATTCAAGCCTTCTGGACATTCACCATATGTTAAGAAGTAAGAGATATTTTCAAACCATGAATCATAGAGTCCTATAGCTAGCACTAACTGCTTCTCAGCCGATTCTTCTAACTCTTCAGAGATTCTATTTTCTATAATTGCTCTGCATAGAGTATTCCCTCTTATTAGCTTGGTAGGTTTAATCTCTATATCATATTCTTTTATTTTTGCTATCCATGCTCCTCATATGTTACAACCTATATCCTATTGTGTTAATATACTTTTAACTGCTATGTCTAGGACAAGGATTACTAAATGTGAGTGCAAAATATAGAACCTAAAAATTTTAAGAGCCTTGACTACTGCAAAAGCATGCTTTTCAATTTGTGAGTATTTCAATGCATGGTTCTTTAAAAATATGCTCATAAAAGCTATGGGAGCTTGAATTCCTTCATCATTTTCTTGCATAAGGATAGCTGATAATGTATGCTCAGAAGCATAACAATAAATAATAAAATCTCGTTTATAATTTGGATGACATAGTACCAGGGAATTAGCAATAGCAATTTTTATATCATGAAAAGCTCGCTTTCTTGCCTCATTCCATTTGAAATTTGAATTCCCTTTCATCATGTCAACTATATGTTTAGTAGTTTCCGCAATATCAAGCACAAACCTTCTGAGGAAATTCGCCTACCCAAAGAAAGATTTAACCCCTATTTTTTTTGAGGGTAGGCTTAGTCTCTAAATAGCTTCTATTCTTTTAGGGTCAGTTCTAATGCCTTCTTGGGACACTATATGACCTTTCCTTCTGTCACATAGAAAATTGACTTCTTTGGGTTGAGAGATATTCCATGTTCTCGGCACCTCCCTTAAACTTTCCTCAAATCTTCTATATGATCTTTTCTCCTCTTTGAAAATAATGTAAGATCATCTAAGTATATAACTATGATTCGATCTTTTAAGTCAACAAAGGTTTTGCTCATACATCTCTGAAATGTGGCGCCAGCATTAATCAATCCAAAGGGCATTCTGTGATATGAAAACGTACCCCAAGGAGTAGTAAACATCATTTTATGTTGATCTTTTTCCTCCACCTCAACCTGGTTATACCCTAAGAAACCATCAAGCATAGACATCATCTCAAATCATGTGACTATTTGTAATAAATGATCCATGTTTGGAAGAGAAAAATTATCTTTAAGAGATGCCTGGTTCAAATTGTTGAAGTCAACACAAATTCTTATCTCCCCATTTTTCTTCCCGGCAGGTACTATGTTGGCTATCCAGGTAGAATGATGAATAGGATAGATGATCTTCGCTTTCAACATTTTGTCAATTTCCCAAAAGATGGCATCTGCAACTTTAGGATTCTAATTTCTTTGTTTTTGCTAAAAAGGAACTACATCTAGTTTGAGAGGAATTTGATGTTTCACTTCTCTTTCTCTATAGCTCTTCAGATCTTCATAACTCCATGTGAAAACATCAGTATATTGCTCAAATAATTTTTTTGCGGCTTCTCTTTCTTCAAGAAAACAACACTTTCCAATGTTAATCATTTTAGGATCGTGAATATCTCCAATATTCACTCCTTCATATTCACCAGTGGTAGGTCCTTTTTCTGCCCTTTTCTGGTTATTATAGGCATCGTGCCTACTAAAAAACTTCTCTAAGGCTAAAAAATAAGGAAGAATAATATTACCTTTCAATTGAACTCCCACATTTTGGCTCTATTCTTTATCTGCACCAAAGCTTTTATGATCATTACCACTAGACTCCTATTCAAAACTAGACTTATCATTTTCAAGGAAAAGTTGTAAACTCTTATCATCATTGAAAACTTGCCAAGATTTTGTGTTACCTAGAATAGCAGATCAATATATAATTTCAATTTGATACTTCTTATCCTTGAAGTCTGGGTGAGGAAGTAATAAAGAGGCAGACCGCAAGAGAGTCATCCTTTTTATTCATCTCTCTTGGTATTGCTATGATAGAAAAGGCATCTAGGTCCTCTATCTCATCCCAAACTTAGTTCCTTTAATTCTTTAGCTTATGTTTCTTCACTAAATACTAGCCTTTGATTTGTCTTACAATTAATTCTGCATCACCCTGGGCTTTCAATATTTTTATTCCTCTTTATTTTGCTATTACTATCCCCAATAATAAGGCCTCATATTCTACTATATTATTTGTATTTCCAAACTCTAGCTTAAAAACCAGGGGTTCAGATTCTCCATCTGGGGATATCAATACTACGCCTACCCCTGATCCTGCAAAAGCACAACTTCCATCAAATTCAAATGTCCAGATACCTGATACATCTTTATTTCTTTTAGACACTTTCTCACTTTTATTCTCATCTTTTTGGTTTTCCTGAGTCTTCCTCAGTAAACAACATGTAGTTACCAAATTCAAGCTCTTGGTATAGAATCTGAGCCTTTGGATTATCTGACTTTAAGACTGTGAATTTGACTTTTTCCTCAGGTTCTAATTTAACTTTCTTATTTCCAATAGGTATCACTACCTAAGACCAACCCAGCTTTATTTCTCCTCCTAAGTCTCGACAAAAACTTCTACTTAAAAGGAGTCCATAACTTGCTAGGATGTCAGCTACCAGAATAGTCAATAAAAGCTTCTTTTTTGGATGGGAGGCTAGAGCCACTTGTGCATCTTTTACTTTTCCAAGAAAAGGGACTTGTTTGGAATCCATCGAGTAGCATCTTCCATGCACTTTAGTAAGATTAAGACCTAAAGCTCTGGCCATAGAATAAGGCATGACATTATCTGATGTAACCAAATCTATGATACAATTACTAATCTTACATCCATTAATATATAATGATATATAAAAGGGCTCAGGCTTTTGCCTAGGGGATGTTACTAAGACTATAGAATCCTCTTGGTTAAATATACTGGATGTTAATGTTTCATTTTCTTCCTCAACTATTATGTTACAATTTGTATCTGATGTGTTTCCTCTACACCAGTCTATTAATCTTTTTAGCTCAGAAAGATGTGATTTCAAATAATCAATAGTGGAAATTTGAACTTTTGATTCCTTGCAAAATTGGATAAAATCAAAAGGTGTCTTATCCTTACTCGCATGTGAAGTGGATGTTTGTTGATCAGTAGATGCATTACTTGTCAAAGAATTGGAGTCATTTCTTTGAGCATGACTAAAATATTGATTCTTCTATTTTTTGGCTCGAGTAAGTACTATGTACAAAGTCCCATCGATGGTTGCATAAAATTCTCCCTTAGGTTCAGAATTTGACTCGTATTCTAAGAATAAGTTTCCAGAGTTGCCATTTCGATAGGAATCAAGCTTTGAAGTGGGAGTTGCAGTGTTCAATTCATTAGTAGACAATAATTGCATCATGCGAGCCATTTCTAGGCAGTTCTCACTATCGTGATCTATGGTTAGATGGAAGACACACATATTTCCTTTCTTTGATGCTGCCTCAATTTGCAATCTAGGTGATGGTCCTATAAGCTATGGAATTTTTCCTTCATTACTTCTTCCAAGCAAATTTTGGTAATTTTGTTGGTAGGGATTATTAAATCCAAGTAACTACTTCTTGATGGCCACCAACTCATTTGATAATTTATGTATCATCTCTTCAGATGACGTAGTGCTACTAGAACTTCCCTTAGTATGAAGTTCTTGTTTCCATTTTCCCAGAGAAATTAAATCATCCTCACACTCAATTGCTTTCTTTTGGGCATCAGCCAGATCAATGGGATGTGCTCTTCTCAAATCATAATTAATATCTGGAGGCATCGCACTTATGAAGAAAATCATCAAATTACTTGTAGTTGGCCTATTAGCAACTTGAATTCAGTTAATAATCTTATTGAAACTGGTAGCAAAATCCCTCATGCTCATAGTGGGTTGCTTCTTGATAGAGGTAAGTTGTTTCAACAGGACATGTTCATCTTCTGCAATTTTAAACCTTGCTTCAAAAGCAATTCTTAATGTATCCCAATTAGTGATTGAACCATCATCTAAGTGTAAAACTAGTCGGTTGCTCTGTTAGTAAGGGTTTCTATGAACAATCTTATAGCTACATCCTCATGTCCAACACCTAGGATGTTAGTGGCTACAAAGAAAGCTTTAATATTTATGCTCCTTGGTAGTAACTTTCCCATTGCCTAAAAACTTAGGGAAATTCTTCCTGGATCTAGCCGGAAGTGGATGATAAGAATTCAAGGCTAAGGGTCCTATTGTCGCAGCCCATGGAGTAGCCATGATTACTCTAAAGATATAAGGAGGAAAATTAGCAACTGGTGGGGGTGTTACCCCATGTATTACTAATGCCTAATAGGTAGAATGGGAAGTACTAGTATCTTGATCTCTAATAGGTGAAGATGGCTTGCTTCAACTTTTGTCTTTACTTTTCCACTTTGGAACATCTAGGATAGGAAAACCAAGTTTTGTAAGCTTATCAAAGATAGGGTCTTTCCCACCTTGTTCCTTGGCACTTTTGAGGAACCTAAAAATTTCCAAGATGTTGGGTTGAGTTTATCTCTGAGCTCCTTGCCCCAATTGTCTTTCCACTCTTCAAATATTTCTCCTTCGGATAGCTCTCTCTAAGGCTTTAGCTCTTCTTTCTTCTTCTTCCAATACTTGGTTTGTGTTTCTATAATGTTCTACACTCCTCCTATGTCTCCAAACAAATGTGTTGAGTGAAGAAAGTATATCTTCTTGATGATCTTGAAAACCAAGATTGGGTTGGAGAACTGGAATAATATTTTCATGAGGTAGTACCAATTTTCCTCATGACATAGGGTTTTTGGTCAAGCAACTATTTGTATCCCTAGTAGAGTCACCAAAAATATGTTGGTAAATAGATTTGTTGGTAAACAGAAGTTTTTAATAATCTATTTGGTTTTATGCATCCACACATCTTATGAATTCACAGAACTTTCCAATGAGCTAAACTACAAGAACTTAAATCTATACTTTACTTGCTAAATTGATAACATTTAAAATTCCTCTCAGAATGAACAATAACAATACTTATCATGTTCATTCATTGTATAACAAATAGGGGAAGTAAAACTCTATTTCTTCCTTTTTCCAATCCAAACCATAAGAAAAAGATACAAACTTAAACTAACACCAACTGGAATGGAAAATAATCAATATAAAATACTCTCGATTGTCTCTGCAACAAGAAGTATTTCACACCAAAAAATTTGCCGACCCTCTATTCATCATTCAAATTCATACATATAGGGTTTAAGAGATGATTGTTACAATAGAAACTTAATTGGTTCATCTTCTAAGAAGAACAAATGGCAAGATGCCAGTTTGTCACATTACAAAATTTACAAAATTGATAGAAATTGTAAAAGAAACTGAAAAGGAGGCATTATTTGAATCACTTGGACTTCTTCCCCTTTTCAGCTTTTTCCCTATATGCCTTGGTAGCAACTATAACTGGAACTAGTTCCTTATGACTAGGCACATGTACATTAGTGAATCTCAAGAACCACTTTGAATGTTCTCGAGCCAGTTCCTTCATAGCATTTAACTGATTTGGTAATTCTTCCATAGCCACGTGTACACATCCACCAAGTGTTTGCAACTCTACCACTCTATTTTGACTGCTTGAAGTCATTCCAGATAGATTACTCAAGTATGTGGAGAAGTTGTTCTTCATTACTTCTACTCCAATAAGAGCTTTCCCTTGCCCACTAGTTTGTGAATCAGTGTGTAATCCTCACATGAGTTTGAATGCTCTATCTTGGGTCTTCTTAACTTTTTCCCCTATTTCTTTGAGTCCTTATTCAACTTCTTGAATCATCTCTAGCTTAAATTGCATACTTTGAAGCCATTTGAACAGAGGCTCAGTCCCTTTCTTCAAAATCTTTGCTTCAACTGCCTCCTTTGCATTCATTTGGATGATCATTTTTAGGAGGGAAATGCATTCATCACATATTGCCTTCTCTGCCACCAAAGTGTTGTAATTAGATATGATATTATCTTTATCAGTTTCCAATCGAAGGATAACATTTCCAATTTGATCAATCAGAGCAATTCCATCTTAATTGAGTTTGTCAATCAATTCCTTTCCAATTTGGCCAAAATGCCTATCTTTCTAGAGTTGTGAGATAAAAGCTTGTACTTCTATTGTGGTAGGATTCTGAGTAGAAGGTACACCAGTGATGGTTGCATCTTAATTTTTGACAATTTTAGACTTTCCAATTGTTCTTCTATCACCTCATTACTTGATCTCCACAAGCCCACTTTTGTATTGTGTCTAGCTTCTCCAAGATCAATTGAGTGTAGAGTAAATTCATCAGGTGACATATCTTCAATTCTTCCCATTTTATTTGGCTTCGCTATCTCCATGGTCAAGTGCCCTATTTTTTATCTTTTCCAAGTATCGATAGGGTCTTCTACTTCTTAGCTTTCACCATTGTAGTCCCAGAGTGAACCGCTTAAGACATAATGTCCTTTGCAGGTACACTCTCACCTTTTCTTTTCTTCTTCCTTTCTAAGGTGTCTTCTAACCAAGACTCAGTACCAATCACCTTAGAAGTTGTCCCAAGTGACTCTATGCTAAACATCTTCCTCTTTACTAGAGTCATTGCTATTGTAGTTGTAGAGAAAGGATTCTTTGGATCTTGAAAAAGAAGCCTAGATGAACTTGGGGCTTTCTCTTCCTCTTGAGTTTTCTTTGTAGCTTCATCAGATTCAGTGGACTCGCTACTACTACTCTTTTCATCCCCAATCTCTACTATTTGAATGGGGGTACCAGATGGCTTCAAAAGAGGAGCACTTGCAAATGGAATAGGGCTATGATGAGGAGATGGCATTGGAGTAACATGAGGAGATGGAGTTGGAGTAATGTGAGGAGATGAGACTGGAGCAATAACACCATCCTTTAGCTCTTCCATCTTCTTTCCTTCGGTGCTATCTTGGGCTCCAATAACTAGTAGAGGACTACCCTAGCAAGTTGGATCTATTGAAATGTTCTTCTCTAGGGGTTGATCACCTCCTCCTACAGATTGAGCAGGTCCTTGAGTAGCTATAATTGTAACACTAGGTGTGGCACTCTGAGAAGACGTAGAAGTAGTAGCGGCTAGAGAAGCTTGATTAGTCTTACTCTTACTTTGACCCTATTTTGTTGTCCACTCAAACCATTTCCTAGTCCTCTTGATGATCTGACCCATCATAACATCAAAATCTTCCTCTATATCCACATAGGGTTTAGAACTAATAGGAGTATTCCTTAGTTTAGTCAAATATGTATTACTATACATATTTTTCCCATCATCTTCTAGCCCTTCCACATCCAAGTCAATGACATATGTCTTTACTTGATCCACTGTAAATCTAGCAAAAGCCTTATATTCGCTCTCCAACTCATTTTTACAATCTATCCAATAATCCTCCATAGTAGTAGCATGCTTGATTACACTTCCAATTTGAAGCACATCTCTGGCATACCCATTTGGGTCAAACATAGGCCTCACCACTTCATACTTCTCTAACTTATACTTGTTCTCGAATGTCTTAAGCATGTTTTTAGCATCTGATCAAGACTCACAACTATAGGCTCCAACTTTCATGGGGAATTCATATCCCTTCTTCCTTAAACTAGCACTCAGCACGTTCACCTGAATTGCTTGTCTCACAATCTCAATGAGCATGATCATGTCATCTGGGTATCTAGGTAGCTTTAGGGGAAATCCATCGAAAGCTATAAGATGTAAATATGAAAAGGATGAGAATTGAATGAAATAGTTACCAAACTAACTGATGGCTGCCATCGCTTCTGGGCTGAATCTCCTTTATGGGAATCCTTGGAGTTCCTTGCAAATCCTCATTGTAAATGCATCATTAACTCTAATATACTCCTCATAACTGTTTTGTAACTGCAAGCATGGGTAAAACTCATAACTCTTTACATCATTTGGAAAATTCTCTATTCTGGGAAGGCCCAGCCATAATTTTAGGGAAGCTAACATATATATTAAGAAGGAAGACACATAAAATGAATTGTAGAACTTTGTTGTACTAAGGGCTCTCGATAGATGCTCAGTTACCTCACACACCTAGTCAATATATTGTGTATCTGAGTAAATTATTTGCACCAAAAAGAAATGATGTTCTACAATATTAAGTGCTCCTACCTGACCTTTCAATTGATGCAAAAGGACCAAAATGTCCACAATCTTGAGCTTGAGATTAGTGCCAAAAAGGGTTTTAAGAACTTTACTCTTAGCTCCCCTTGGTTGCTGAAACCAAGATCTCATAATCTCCTTCCGCCATACCATTTTTTTTTAGAGAGAATTCTAACATATCTCCTCCTACTATCAATTTAAAAAATTCTTCTTGCTCTAGAATTTGGAGACAATTGATTACTGCTTTTATATCAATTGAGATTAACACCATTTGATCAGGCAGTAAGATTTGCTTAGTATCTAGGTTGTAGTGATTGATACATTCAATGATTAGCTCTAGGGCTTGTACTACTACTAGAAATTTGGTTGCTTCTACCAGTCCACTTCCTTGAAGTTTCTCCATTATGGGATGAATTGGTTTTTTCCTTAGCCTTCTTTGGAAATATTACATGTCGAAGAAATGAAGTGTCTATGATATTCTGCCATATAGACTTGATTCCACCCAGTCCATCAAAATTGATAAATCTTGTTGCCATTTTGTCTGATATAGAGGTAAACTGAAATCTAACAATTGCAAATAGTGCAAGGAGTGAACCTTGTAACTTTGAAAAATTTTGGAAGCACTATTCAATACAATAGCATAATAGTTCAAAAGAGAAAGCAGTAATTTGAAAATCTATTACATTCATCTTAATATAAGAACCCTTAATCTATCTGTTGATTTTCATGATCCATGCCACATGAGCGAATTTAAGGATAAATCCATTGAATTAGTAAATGTGAGGGTTCTAAAGGATTTTTCCCTATCCTTTCACTATTGCTGTTGGCCCAATAGTAACTTTTCTTCAATTACAAACTTACTTTCTCATTTTTACCCAGTTTCAGAGAAATAGAAACGGAGTCCTCCTTAGAAGAAAACTTGCCTAGCTGAATTCTATTTAAAATACTTTTACATATGTAACTAATTTTCTTCCATTACTTTCCCAAAACACCTCATGATCAATTTTCTAAATAACCATTCTTGTAGGAGTAATTTTCCATTAGATGCGGAAAATTGTTTTTGAGGGTAGAAACCCTGCAAAGGAGAAGGCAATTTTCGCTTTTCCACATTTATCTTTGTTTTGCCTCCTATGCCCAAATCACTTGACTTCAAGCATTTAGAAAATATGAAAGAGACTTCAAAAGTGAAAAATGGGACCCACTAACTTACTTTACTATTCTACAAATTCCTTTCCAAAGAACTAACTTCTTGGTTCGAAGTCTGCCAAGGAGAAGTTGTTTCAGAGTTTTCCGCTAGATCTTATTCTGATCATCTTAGTGAATTTTGAATGATTCCCATGGTAAAAATATGGAAATACTTTAATGTTAAATCCATAATATAATCCTACTTTCCTTCTTCAAGCTCATAAACTATACTCATAAATCTCTACGGAGTTTCACCTTCAAGGTGCGAAAACCCACCAAGGAGAAGACAAAACTAGATTTTCTACAAGTTCAATTTTCTTTATGCCCAGATCAAATTGAGATGCGAGTAAGTTCATCTAAGATAACATAATCCAAGAATCTCCATCGAGCAAGGTTCTAAGCTACCCACAAGACTCATGATGATAAGGAAACCTACTCGGTTATGTAATGCAGGAGAAGGGAGAAGATGCAAGCCTGGTGGAGATATTTATCACTTAAGGAGGAAAGGACCAACTGACTCGACCAAACTAGTTCCACTTTTGCAAGATAGGTACAGGATGAAAACTGAGGCAACAATTAGCAGTATGACCTATCTTACCATAATTATGACAAGTAGGTTTGGAGTTATTACATTTGTTACTTCTTTCTTCACCACTTTTGGATGATTCTCCTTCTTTAGTAGTAGTGTAACATAATCTAGAAGTGTCATTGTTAGATCTAGGGGATCTCATCAAGTGTTCAAAGTACTTAATGGCTTCACTAGGATTGTTGAAATTGTTAGCAAACTCTTTTTCTCTTTTCAAATCATTTTTAGTTGTTCATTTTACAATTTCAATGTTGTGATCTCAATATCCTTTGCATTCAGTTCATGATTTATAATCATCATTTGACCCAAATTTTCAATTACATGTTAGCAATCCTTGTTACTTCTGATGTTTTCTCTTCTAGTCTATTGGTCAAAATATTTTCATCATCTTCAATCATGGTTTTGTCCTCTTTAGCTTTATTTTTCTACTTGGTCACCTCACATAGCAATACTAATTGGACTTCTTGTTCTCTCTTTATATTTTTGACTTCTTCAGTTAGGATTCCATTCTTCTCCATCAAATCTACAACCACTGCATTAAATTTATTGGAATTTCCATTTGCAAATAATTTAGTAGTGTCAATCTCTTTGTATTGTGTGTCATTATCTTCAATAGAAATTTTATTCCTTCTTTTCAATGATGTCTTTAACTCATCTCTTGCTTCATTCAGTTGACGTAGGGCAAGTTGTATTTCAATCATCTAGTTCTCAATAATGTTTCCCAATTTGTAAACTTCCATCTTCAAGATCTTTCCTCAAAACTACAAAGCTTTACTTTCAAAGAACTGTGCTCTGATACCAATTGCTAGAAATATGATAGGGAGGGAGGTGAATCAACACTTAAAACTTTCAACCTCAAAACTATTCACCTACAAATACTTTTTTTGTACTTCCTCCCTTGTAGATACTTTGTTTTCCTTCTCAATTTCATCAATACTCACCAGTATAGGATTTTCACAAAGTTTGGCCTAGGTAGTGGATTCAACTAGTATCTTCTTTAATTCATCCTCTATGAGGTGATTGATGTTCTAAGTGACTATTTTAGAAATATCCTTAATCTTTACATTATCACATTCTATATTCACCTCATGTTGAGGACTAGCACTTAGCACTAGTGTACACTCTATTCTATTTGTTGCTCATCCTCATCTGGTGCCTGTGTTTCTTCATTTGTTTCAATGCCTTCCTCTTTTATCATTTTCTCAATGTCAACTATGATTACCTTAGTTACCTATTTCTGCTCAACTTTTTCTTGATTGGTTTTGACATATGAGTGACAATATACTGAAGTCATTTACTTAGTTCATGTAGAACAAGTAATACATGTCGAGCATAAGTTGTTACATAGTATATGTCGAGTGACAGATATTTAGTGTGAGTCGAGTAACTAGTAAGTGTCGAGCATATGGTATATGTTGAGCTATTTAGATGTTGAGTGATCAATGGATGTTGAGTCATTTAGAGGCCAAGTTATAGTATTGAAGTTACAGTTGATGTTGAGCATCAAGGACTTCAAGTGTCAAGTTACATAGTTTTGACATAGATGTTTGTAATGGCACAAACTTATATGTAAACCATTTTTGGGCTGACTTAAGGATTATTTTATGATCTTTGATGATAAGGATGAATATTAATTATGAATCTCTATGCATTATATGCATCCAATCAAAAATAAGGAAGGTTTAAGCGGCAATATGGGTGAATCGCTACTGTTGATTCATACCTAACCCAAAGTCACCTAGGTCTTCTTAAGGAAGAAAAAACCTAAAATTTCTAAAAATGTTAAGGAGAATTGAAGAGAGTTTTCATGTGCAAATAGATAATTCATGGTGACTAAGGTGTTATTATTGAGTTACATTATAGAATCAATTAAAGGAGAACAAAGGAAAGGAATCAGGGGATAGTAGAGATACATATGATTAGGAAGGATCAAGTATACATCAGGATAGAGGTGATCTGACATCTAGAAATAGAGTGTTAACCAAAGGATCATTGCTGACACATTCTAAGGGGTGAATTAGTTAAATATCTTAATAGAGTAGTCTTGACAAGCTACTGTAAATCCTTTAACATGGTGCTTACTTCATTGTAAGTTAAAGTCCTCTTACCAGGCAGACTTTTAGTAAGGTGTTTAAATCCTTTAATAGGGTAAGATCTAAAAATCTTTTAAGCCTTTAATAGGGTAGACCTTTCACATAGTAGATCATTTTTCATGATCAAACATTTTAACCTTCATTGGATACACTTTATTACTACAGCAGTGAAGATTTTCGGGTGTCATCCCCACACTAGTTTTACCTTCTCCTTGGAGGGTTTTTGGGTAACCAAATATCTTGTGTCATGCATGTGTTGAATATTTTATTTTCATGTTATGGATGTATATGTTTAATTTGGCATTTCAATTTATATGCATAGATTGTGAGATGGATGTGTGGTGAATAGTTTGGAGGTTGAAAGTTTTAAGTGTTGATTCACCCACTGCCCCCCCCCCCCCCCCCCCTCTTAGAGTTTACTTCCCTATTGTATTTCCAATGGTAGAATCTTCACAAGGTAGATTATATCTTATGATCAAACATTGTAACCATCATAGGTTAACTTTATTACTACAATAGTGAAAATTTGTGGGTGTCATCCCCACCTCAGTTTTACCTTCACCTTGGAGGGTTTTTGGGTAACAAATATTGTGTTAATATATGTGTTTATTTTCATGCATGTGATACATTAGATTTACATGTTACAACAAGTTATCATTACAAGTTTTACATGCACAAGTTTATTGATAGCTTTAAATGAATTGGTGAAAATTTTAAAGTGTTTAAGATTCTAAATCACTCCCTCTCTCAATATCTTCTATTTATAACTCCATCAATCAATAATTGGTATCAGAGCCTAATTTCTCTAAGAAAATATTAATCACTTGAAGATTAGATCTTGGAGATGGAGGCATTCAAACTCGACAATATTATTGAAAATCAAGTGATTGGCATCCAACTCATACTACAAAAACTTGAGAAGGCAAGACAAGATCTAAAGGATTCCCTAAAAAGGAGAAAGAAAATTGTCATCCAGATTTTAAAAAAAATCCTATGAAGAAGTTGAGACTAGAGGACACTTTGAATTTTTCTTTGAATCAATCAATCCAAATGACAAAGCATTTGCAAATCTACTTGACAAGAACAAACTCCTGAATGAAGAAATAACAGGACTAAAACGAGAACATGAAATTCAATCAGTGAGACTATGTGAAGTGACTAAACAAAAGAGTGGCATAATTACAACATCATGTTCCTCTAAAGTCTAGGTTGAATTCATTCAAACATAAATCAAGAAATTATATCCCTAAGATAGAAAATATTATTTTCAACGAGGTGGATAAAATGTTAAAAACTTGAATAATATACTAATCACTCCACTTGGGTGGCCAACATTATGTCATCTAGAAAGAAAAATGGGGGGATCCAAATTTTTGTTAATTTTATTAATTCAACCAAGAAATTTGGAAGGATAATTATCCTTTACTAGTTATGGACCATGTATATTGGTCCACACAATTCTGAATATACTAAGAGTGGGATGAATCAGTATATTACTAGTAGATTCAAACTTTTACCCAATACCTATTTCCTGACATTCTTGCTTGTGGCCTAACTAGTTAACATAAGATTAAAATATTATTCAACACAAAAAGGTAAAACACATGACACCAATTTATCCCATGGAAACTTGATTTGAGTGAAAATCATGGTTGTTAGGTGATGCTCATGAATCTTGCACCCTTCTAGATTGTGCATAGACAATAGGGTATCCTTATTAGAATAATGCATTGACACTATCAAGTACCATCAAACTAAGGGATTTGAAAGAGACCTATTAGAGTATTTACCTAGTTATAGGTATCCTAGTTAGAGAACTTAAAGCACAAGTAAATGTGTTACCTTGTGAAGGGACTTGATAGAGTCTACTTTAGAAAAAATTTATACAAAGTAATTACGAAAGTCCACCAAAAATGGGATTTTCTATTATAATGATAAGAGAACAATGAGATGATTGACACAAAAGATATCCACTTAACTTATCTTAATTTAGATCACATTTATGCTCATAAACTAGTATGTGTATTGCTCGGCTCTCCTTGGCTTTGTAATTTAGACTTGACCACTACTATGCTTGTCTCTCATTAGCTTAAACATTTTTCTTCACTTCTATGTTTGCCTCCCTGGCTTTACTCAACACACATTACTTGTAATTTTAAAAACTTCACCTTTTCTCCCATGATTTTAATCAATTTAGCACTATGGTGTTCCAACCTCACAAATGTACAATCCATCTTGTTTATAAAAAAATGAACATCTATATATAATTGTTATTAACTCACATTAAAACCCGAATCTGAGACTTTAAATTTTGAATTCTTTAGTCTCTGTCATGTGTGTTCTCCTTTCTCTATCCTACACCATTTTTATAGGTGGTATTTACCATGTATACTTTCCTATTGGGTGAATGCACAAAGTTGGTTTCCAATTGCACAGAAGTCAATTCTGAGGAATAAGACCTCTTCATAAACAAGTACCTGGTTTGTCATAATCGAGTACCCATTATGGTTCAAGTGCCTGATCTATATTCAAAAATTGGGCACCTAATTTTTGAATACAGATCGGGTCCCTGAACCATGATTTGAAAATTGGGCACCTGATTTTAAACAAATCAGGTACCCAATTTTCAAAAAATATATAACCCATTTTTTGTGGGTTTTTATCATTTTCATTCTCATTAGGGAATGGGAGCCCGATCTATTCTTGGAAATGGGAGCCCATTTTGTGTTTTCTACTGACCCCCTACTATTGTTTTTCACTCCACCGGGTATTTTACTTTTTTTTTTTATAATTTTCTTTTATTTTTTTTAGTTTTTCACTTTATAATTCCATCAATTTATTGCTTTTTTTCACATTTACTAGTTTTGTATGTGTAAAATTATACCTTTCCATTGTTAATAGTTTTATATTTAGATTATTGTTAATTTAAAATCTCTGCAAATTAAAATATCATATTTTTTATAGTTAGATGTTCATTTAAATTTTTGTTTTGTAGATGTTCATTTTAAATTATTATTTTAGATGTTTCAATTTATTTCATTAAATTTAAAGTGATGAATGATTAGATAGATGCATTAGATGTTTAGATTGTTTAAACATGTAGCTAACCATGTAGTCAAATTTTAACTAGAGCCATAGTAAAATTGACCTTAATTAATGTGCACCGTGACTGAACCTTATGTAATGCACATAATTTGAAACCCTTACTTCAATCCTACATCTAACTCTAGACTTTAAATGCCTTGCCTAAACCTTAAATGCATAGCTCTAGATAAAATGTTAAGTTTAAAACCTTATATTCATAACCCTACCATATAGACACTAAATTCTAAATGTAAATTTAAACCATGATGTTAGCTACCCACATCCATACCCTAACACTAAACCTAAAATGAAGTTTAATGAACTCATACCCTAAAATGTTATTTCTAAAACTTAACCATGTAACCCTAATCTTGTAGTTTAAGGTGATGTAAATGTATGTTTGAATTTGATGTACGTTTAATATTTTATGTAGATGTATTAAATTTATAAAAATTGGCAAGTGTTTCACCCTCTCAATTATTCACATATGTTGACATGTATGAATTAATAACATTATATATGAACAAATCAAGTTAGAATTTATTTTAATTTTTAAATAATAAATAATCAATCTTTATGTATTAAAATAAATTATAAATTTGATATATCAAATAATAGATATTTTAAGTAATTTACCTATATATCAAATGATCTTGATCACAAATATTAAATGATAATGGTAAACAAGGTACAAAATCTTAATCCTAATTGTGACATAGACCTAAACCATTATCCTAAGCCTAACCCTATTAAAAATCATAACTTCAACCATAAAACTAATTTATTCATAAGTCTAACCTCAACCTAACCATAATTGTACAATAAAAATCTAAACCCTAAACATAAAACTCAATATAATGTGCTCCCTTACCTTAAAACTGTAATTTTAACTCTAAACCCTAGATTCATGTAACTCTCATCCTAAGCCCAACTCTAATGCTAACATTAACTAAAACCCTAATCCTAAACAATCATAACCAAATCCTTAACACAACCTTAGCCCTAATTATGACATAAACCTAGACTCTCTTAAATTCTATTTGTGATTTTCAATAACTCGTGTTTCCCTTCCAAATCAAATGTAAAATTTTAAATCACCTACTCCAAATTATGTGTCATCATATCCATTTGTCATTTCATTATTTAGTTAGATAAATTTTACAATAAAATTTTCAATAATTTAATGGCCATATCTTTTTTTATAAAACTACACACTAACCCTAAACATAGTATTAACCTTGATGTAAAATCTCACTCTCACCATAATTATAAGGCTAACCCTAACACTAATTAAAATTTTAACCATTATATTAAAATGAGAAATTTTAATAAACCTAACCCTAATCATTTATTCTAAACCCTAATACAAGTATCCTATCTCATTTCTTAAATGATAAACCTAATCCTAAATGTTAAAACCTAATTCAAATTGTAACTTCAAATCTTAAACCTAACAATTGAACCATAGCCCTAACCATAATAGTACAACCATGATGGAAAGTAATCTTAATCCTAACCATAATTAAAATTCTTAATCCTTAAAGCTAGCACGTGATACTAAAATATAAACCCTAATGATAATCCTAATTTTTAAACACTAATTCTAAGTGATAAACTCCAATCTTAAATTATCATCTATAAATCCTAAACCATAATTCTAAATTCTAGTGCCTAATCTTAAATGATAAGCCAAAATACTAGATGTAATCCTAGAAATCTGATATTTTGTGCCCCAATCATAATGTTATTTACTCTACCCTAATTCTAAAAGAATAACCCTAAATCCTAACCCAAACCATAATCTTAAGTGTTAAATCCTAATTGTTAATATTGAACCTTAATCATAAACACTAAGACATAATCCTGAACATAAATATAAATGCTAAACACTCATATTAAATCCTAGAAAATACATATCATAATCCTAATCATATTTCTAATAATGACGTAAACCCATACCATAATCTTTACCCTAGCCCTAATTCTAAATGTCAAACCATGATTATAAATGCCAGACCCTAATTGCTCAATACTTGTCCCAAATGTTAAAATCTAAATTTCTAAAAACTAAATCCCAATCTTAACCATAATTAAAAATCCTAATCCTTAAAGCTAGCACATGATCCTAAAATGTAAACCCTAATTCTAAGTGCTAAACTCTAATCTTAAATTATCATCCATAAATCCTAAATCTTAACCTAAACCATAATTATAAATTGTAATGCCTAATCTTAAATGATAAGTCAAAATACTAGTCATAATCCTAAATCTTATTATTTGTGCCCCAATCATAATGTTAATTACTCGACCCTAATTCTAAATGGATAACCCTAAATCTTAACCCAAACCACAATCTTAAATTTTAAATCCTAATTGTTAATATTGAACCTTTTATCGTAAATGCTAAGGTATAATCCTAAACATAAATATAAGTTATTTTTATAATTCATATTTAAGTTGATTTATTAATAGTTTTTTGGAGTATTATTTTATGATTAGGCTTGAATTTGGTTAAGTTTGCGTAAGTGTTTATTATTTTAGTAAAGTTTACTTAAGTGTTTAACTTTATTTTAGTGTTAATGTCATGGTTCTATTTGGTGTAGATTAAGATTAAATTAAATTTATTATTAGACTTTATTTTTAGATTTAATTTTTTTGGGATTAAATTAGACTCCAAGAAAGGACCTCCACCTCCACCTCCACCTCCACCTCCACCCCCACCCCCACCTCCACAACCACCTAGTCCTCCTCCACCACCTACTATAGAGGATCTTAGGGAGAGCATGAGGCACAACCTTTTGTGACCTCATGTGAGATATTTAGACCATTAGGCACGAGGCCCAACCCCCCCTTACCTACTTTTCCTTATAGATAACATACAAGGCATTGTACACTCTATTGATCATTTAGATAGTGACATCAATAGCTTTAGACTATGGAGGCAAAACATACATGCCTTCTATTCTGATGGTCTATCTTATAAAGAGGTCCATCAGATCAAATTACAAAAGGGACATTTTAAAAGATATTTTATAAACTCAAAGACAAGTCTTGAGATAACGTTGCATATCTATTAGATGGTGCACACATCCTCATATATCATAGCACTTTTGGGAGTAATGGTGGATAGTATTTGACCATCCACCACACACTAATCATGAGTTGCCCATGTACTTCCTTAGGAAGCTATGGATTGAGTTTGAATTGCATTTGAAACCCAATTGTTTTGATATTAGAGTGTTTCAGCGAGTTGGTGGAGGGATGCCTCAAGATAGGCATGGGGAAAAGCTCAGTGATAATACGAGGAATCACAGACCTCCTCAGCCTCTTGTTCTTCTACTTGCACCAGTTGTCCCAATGCCTCTCCATCATCAAGAAGTTTCATTTTCTCTTACTTCATTAACTGATTTTTCACAAAATTTAGTAGACCAATGGATGCAAGTGATAGATATTCATCCACTTGGACACATTTGTACTAGTGGTGGAGGTATATTTAGAGGTCCCCAAGGCAATGTCAATGCAACACAAGATGCCCATGATGCCAAGGGCACTGGTTTTGATGATGAGGTGTATGTTGCTCATGGCGGTGGTAGTGATGAGATTGATGTTGAGTCATTTACTGACCTTATTTGTATAGAGCCCATGAGAGTTAGGAGCAGCAGGTAAAAATCTAATTTTAAAATTTATAAAGTACATTATTATTTATTTTCTACATATATGTGCATAATTGTATTAACCATATTAATTTATGTTGATTTTCAATTAATAGAGGATGGATGATACTGTTCCTCCTAGGAGATAGTATAGTCTTTTTTCAAGACCTTCAGACATTGGCATCCCTCATACGGTGTGGGCTTTGAATTACACTATAAATAATGTACATTGGAACTCAAATTTAATAATATGTACTCATATATATTCTTTTTATCTAATTTTGTAGGGATTATCATCTATTACATAGTCTGATGCTTGTATAGGTCTTGATCCATTGACCACTAAGGCATAGCCTCAAATACCTAAGATATGATCTTTTGAAGATAAATAATTTATACTATTTGTTTGTACACATTGTTATTAACTTATCTTCAACTTTTATTTGAATTTATAATAACATATTTTGGTTTTACAAATAGGAGATGTATCATACTTTTCCATATAGGCCCTAGTATAGTTTATTTTTGACTCCATCTCTTGACCATTTTAGACATGTTGATGATCATCATGGTAGAATATCTCTATACACGTTTGTGACACTAGCTACTACTTAGGTATGATATATATGTTTTTTATTTCAAAAAGATATAGTGTAAATTATGTAGTTTGTAATTTATGTATATATAATTTTGACTCAAGGTTTATTTATCCATGATTTTAGGACGATGTCACCATAAGTGTTGCTGGGACTACAGGACTAACCTAGATGGAGGTATAGACATCATCCTTTCAAGTCAATATTGTGGTTTATACATAGTTCATTATGATCTTTATCAAAAATTTCAATTTTATGTATTCTATTGCAGGACCTCACCACTGCCACATTTGGTAGCTTTGACAGTGCACCTCCTTCTATTATAGAGGGATGCCTATCTCACATGGTATTATTTTAAATAAGTACTAAATATTTTAAATTATTTGCAAGCTAGATTTTGAAACTCATTTCAATTAAGATTGTACATATTTTCTTCTCGAGATGTCACACATGATGCCACATAGGATGTCCCACATGACGAGACACATCATGTTACACAGGATGATCCATCTGAGTCCTCTTCACATGGAGTAAAACAAACTGCAGATCAAATAGATTAGGTCTTTTGGCACTTTTAGATTGTGTTTTTATGACACATATTGTTTATTCTAATACACTTTGTATTAGTACATGTAACTATATTATTATTTTTTTTTAACTTCATAGATCATGTTATGACATGTTAGACCATGTTATATTTTTTTATGACTTAGATTATCATGCTAGTGTATCCAATATAGATTAGTATGTTATCATGTTGTAAGTATGAACCATTTTCTTTAGTCTGACATATTTTATTCATGTTATGACACATTTTGTTAGCATATGGTACATGAACAATAATTTTAATAATTTTAATTAAATATAGGAACATTAATTTAAACATGTTTGAATGTAAAAGTAATGGAAAAATATAGGAGGTCATTACTTCAATTGATAAAGAAATTAATATCAAGCGCACACCTTGAACTTTCAAATAGAAGTGAATTCCTATATTTTACACAATTGAACTCATATATTATTAAAAAAAAGTGAATTCATATAAATTTAAAACAAGTGAAGTCATACATATGTAACACAATATGAAGGACATCAATAGAAATGAAGTCCTATTTTTTAATGTTTACAACATATTTCGAATTCAAAATTAAAATTTTGGTTGAACACATTTCTTCAAAAGAGGTCCTGCAAAATAAAATTTTAAAAGAAAAACACAATTTTAAATGTTAATAAAATCATAAATTAGTAAGAGCTATAAGTATTATGTAAATATGTTTAATATATGTACTCACTATGTGTAATTGCACAAGATGTTGATGTTGGATCCACCATAAACATTTCAATCTGCATAAGTTCTACTTGAGACATAAATAAGAGATAGATATAAGTTCTCTAATTTTCTATTCACAACATATACATACATTTAAATTATATAAGTACATATATATAAAAAGAGCACAATAAAGAGAAAACTTACATGTGTGTATTTTGTAGTTATCACATTGTACCATTGGTATCCTCTCTCTTTTGCAATGCATCTATGATTGGCTCGTGCTCATCCATTGAAATTGTCCATAATACCTTGTTGGTGAGTTTCCCTTTGTATCTTTCTAATTTGATTTTCATTGCCACAACCAAATGAGAATAGTGTAAAATCTTCTTTTATGATTGGTAGTCTTCAAATGTTGGTAAACCATTTCTTCTTGTTAGGTATGTAGCTAGCCAGGTGCCAGCTACAACAATAGACCCAATTGGATACTCAAAATGATCATCGCCTACTTGATGAAATATCATTTTTTTCTTAAGTCCCACACATCTAGCTAGCTAATACTCAGTATGTTCGTCATTATCATTATGTGCAATAACAACATAAAAATCTCCTACAAGATAAGATAAAGTACATAAATAATTTAATCGCATGTTTACATAAATAAATAATATATTAATGACATGTACATTAATAAATCATATAAATTCAAGCATGATCACAACAAAATTTAATTAAATTGTGCATACCAGGGTCTATGAGGTCTAAAATATGACCATAGTCTTTTGATGCAAATGTAACATTTGGGCCTTCATTTACTATATCATCTTGAAAATGTGAGTCAGTAGGTGCTAATTATTTGTGTTGCCAATCTTCAACCCATTCTATATTCTCTCATTCTTCCAATTCACCTACAAGACAAAACTGACAAAAACAAGCAAGCTCCCTAGTCCATATAGTCCAAGTGTTAGAATCTAAACTCCTAAATGGATGTCATTTAGTCAACTGATTAATTGTGTCACAATCATATCTTAAAAGTATATTCTTCTCTTCAACTAGGAAAAAGAAACGTTTGATTTTAGAGTTCTAAATTGATCTTATGTATAAAAATTTGTTACACCATTCTCTTTATCTATAATTAGATCACACCTTCTTCCAATCTTCCCATCCTTCAATGGATATTCGCTAGTTTTGAATCTTTTTACATCAACTAATTGTTGTCTGAAAGTAGTCAAAGAATTTTCATGCAAACATTCATCTAAAAGAAAGATTGCCACACATATCACATGTACCAAAAAGACATGCATTGAAAATAAAATATTGGTCATTACATGGCTTACAAAATAAATCTAATATGAAATCCTATTTAGTTTGAGGTGGTATTTTTACACCACATTCCTGCAACATTTTTTTACTATACATGGTACCATGTATAGATCGAAATACATCATAATGGTAATGAAATTGAGAATGAGTTTTACAAAAACATGTGATTCTTTCCTTGTTAATCCATACATACCATGGTTTATACTTTTTAAAATATTTTTGACTAATGGTAATAGTTAACCCCTTATCATCTAAATTTTTTTTTAATAATTCAATTTGAGTCATGTCCAAAAGGTGTTTAGGATGTGGATCACATATTTTTGAGCCAACTCTCAATTTAAGAACATCTCTTGAATTAGGTGATACTCGTGCATTATCATGCCAAAAAATTTCAACCAAACTTTTTACTTCACTAGTAAGTTTCATATCAGATCTCGAGAGTCTACCACTAGAAGTCCACAAACTATTTGTTGGATCACATTCAAATTTAACCCTTCTTTTAATAGCTCTTTCTAAAGTCTTAAAATTCACATTAAGACATCCACTTATGTTACTAATCAATCTTTTGTCAGTAGTTGATTTGTTAACTAAAGTTATTATTATTACTTGTTGCAATGCATTCTTATCTTTAGAGTGACTTCTCTTTCTAATAACATCAAAGGCACTAGCAATAGTGGATACAACTTGTTTTAAAGACTGATTTTTATTCTTGGTTTTTGCATACATTCTAACCTTTTCATTACTTTTTGCATTTTAGACATTTTAATTAGTTGCAACATCAACTGACATTGAAACCCAAATTTCTTACTATAAAAAAAATTTCTATATATAACCTATTAGTATGTATCCTAATCTGTCTCCATGAAACCAATCTATGAATATTATCCAGCAAATCATTAGAAAAATGAAAATTATGTTCACTCACTTCAATATCATTCAAACATGTTTGTTCAGTACTTAGTGTTTCCATGTCTACATTCATACCATTGTTATTTTCAATTGGCATTTCATTTTCAATGTTATTTGGAATTTGAATCTAGTTTTCATTTTTTCTTGGTATTTCTTTTGAGGTTTTCATTTCCATTAGATTTTTTTGTGCATGATAATTTGGCAATCTATTCTCATGAAGAAAACCTAAATCATTTAAATCATGACCTACTTCTACAAAATCACCAATTTCATCATGAGAAAAAACTTGAGGGTTTGGAGACACATCTATATTGAATGTTTGATTAGAATGTGCACCTGAATCTCCTTGTATTATGTTCTCTTCTTCAGCCTCTTCATCCATCATGGTATTCTCAATGTCTTTCTCTTCTAAAACATTTCTCAACTCTCTAATTTTGTGCCTTCTCTCTCGTTGGCATTGTGCTTCATTCTCTTTGTTTGTTGCAATCTCCTAAGTTTTTAGAACTTTTATGTTCTTATTTCTTTGTTGTTTTGATCCCATGTTTGCACCAATTTTGAATTCAAATCAATACCTTTCAAATTATATAAGATGACAAGAAAACAGAATAATTATGATAGAAATTTGTTGTTGTAGCTTGAAACTGTCATTCAATCATTGCAATGATTAAAAAGTGCTTTATGGGGCATCTTTTAGGGCCCAACAAGTACTTCAAAATTGGGTACCTAATTTTAAATTTTGTACCTAATTCTAGATTGGGCACCCAATTTTTTAATAATTAGGTACCTGATTGTTTAATTATCAAGTGCCCAATTTTGATAACGGCTAAATAAGAATCGAGCATCGAATTTTTAAATTACAAATCAGGTACTTGATTCTAATACCATGGGAAGTAATTTCCCTTTGGCATCAAATTTTTCCTTGGGGAAAGGCATGGCATAGGCTTGGTGGGACCAAGCCTATGCCTTTATGAACCAAATTTTGACTAAGGCAATTAATCAACAATTTCAGAGATTGTCGTAATTTTTATACAATCATCCCCATTGAATTTTTTGACAAAATGAAAACCCATTATAGATCTTATTGTTCTAATTTTAAAAATGTAGATTTTATAGTGTTATGAGTTCATTTTCTCCTTATGCATTATTTATTTATCAAAAGTGTCTCTTAAATATAAAATAGTTAGATTCACTAGAACTTTAATAACTTTTTAAATTTTTCATATTTCTTAAATTAATTTACATGTCATCAATCTTCACACAAATATTTTGAAGTTAAAAAAAATCCAAAAAAGTTAAATTTTGATTAAATTATGGTGTCCGTACACAAGAGGTTTTAGAAATTAGCATAATCGTTAATTAAAAATTAATCAATAAAAAATATTCATTAAAAATTTTAAGAAAATAATTCTCGTCAATCTTTGGCATGTCAGGTTAATTCATTTAAAAGGATTCACAAAAATTCATTTGGTTGTGTCAAATTATGTGTCTGCACATTAGTGTGGTATGGTCCTAAAACAAGCATTTTTAAAAAGTTGTTTTTAAAGATCCATACCAAAAAAGAATCTATCATATGGGTATACAAATAAATTACATACTCAAAAAGGAGATTCCAAGCACTACAATTTTTTATTTTTGAAGTTTTTTTATATTTAATCTCTAAATGCTTCAAATTTTTGCATCAATTGACAATATATTTCAAAAATAGGAAAAACTCTTCCACTTTTTGGCCAAAAGTGAGACCCAACTTCTTGCACTGACCCTATTATGGAATGTCATAGATTTCGTGTGACCTTTGTCTACTCACTAGGAGAAATTCAAATTTGAAGTCTCTTGTCTAACATTTTGCTAGAGACTGAACTTACAACTCCTCCATTGTCAAAGGTGTCAAATGAATCACACGTACTTCATAACATATATAGTCATATATTCCTTACATCTATTCATTTGACTTTGATGATATCTTTTTTCATCCCATCTAGTTGACAACCAATCTCCACTTTTTGTTTACCTATCCTAAATTTTTCTTGATGTTGACTTACACTTAGCCCACTTTGTCTAAGTGTGATTATGTAGATCACTTATCTTAACCTATCCTACTTTCACCTTGCTCTGGTCCTATGCATTATTCTTCTTCCTTTTCTTTACCAATTTCCTTTCCCATATCAGTTGACACTTCAATTCTTCTTTGATATCAATGATAACACTATTATAACTAGTCTTACTCATAAGACCTACTCATTTTTTATTCTTACTACCTTTCCAATTATGCCAACACCATATATTACAAATGGTGGACAAGTCTAAAATGATGTCTATCACTATGGCAAGGATGGATTTTCCATCT
The DNA here is from genome assembly GCA_028749045.1 of Cupressus sempervirens. Lineage (NCBI taxonomy): Eukaryota > Viridiplantae > Streptophyta > Pinopsida > Cupressales > Cupressaceae > Cupressus > Cupressus sempervirens. Next base: position 123,483,253 of record CM053785.1, on the reverse strand, counting down.
ATAATAGAGGATAACATAAGATGGTGTTATCACATATTAGGGAATATTTGTATTAAATCATATGCCCTAAATTAGTTTAATTAATGCATGATCCACATTCTAGAGTGCTATGAGTTTGTCATTTTGTCATTTGAGGAATAAAATAATTTTTTTCTATTGAGATGATTTGAATTTTTCTCTAGAAGAAGAAATAATCACTTCAGAGATATTTGAATGGTGTCAGGATCATGGAATCACTTTAAATCCAAAAAATTATAGTTTCCATGTGATAGAGATAAATCTCCTCAACTGGACTTTATTTTTGAAGTATTAGATAGGAGCCAAAAAGACGGGGGCCTAACCTCAAAGAACAAAAAGGCTAAAGAATTAGTCGAAGGTTACCTTCCAATCATCTACCCTATGCCAACTTTAAACTTTAAAAAAAAAGATATATCCATAGCATAATTAATGGTACTATCAGTCCTTAAACTAATATGTAGAAAAGACTATAAAATAGACTAGCAACACCTAAACAAATCATTGTTATTAGTCCCATTAATACACATAAGCATAAAAACTAAAACCTCGTGGGGTACCAAGTTCATAGTAATGAGCATAAAAAGAACAAAAAAAACACTAGATCTAGAGCTATCTACACTCTTCCTGCTCATGCTTGTCCTCCTTCTTTTCCTTAGGCACATCCTTGTCCACATCCTCCCCCTCCACCTTAACTGGTTTGTCTAGGATGGTCTTTAGCCAGTCCTCCACCAGAAACCCATAGATGGATTAGGTTGTCTCGGTAGTTTTGCCCAAGTCCTCCTCTTTATTCACCTACAAAAAGTAGAAGGTTGTGGTCATGGAATGTATGACTTTGGTGGAAAACTCAACCAAATTTTTGAATCTTTGGTAGATACCAGTTTGATTGTCTACTAGGTCTCTCATAGATTGTTCAAACCTTTTGAATCTCACCATATTGTGGCTATGCTTGTCTTTCTTTCTAAAATCTTTGGTGGTTCTTTCCTTGGGGATGTGATATCTTCTTTCCCACTTCTAGCTAGGGTAGCCTCTAGAGTGTCAGAGATATGGGAAGAGCTAAGAGAGTTGGGGGCATGCTTGGTCACCTGACGTAGTCTCTTCTTTCTTGCAAGTTTGACATCACTTTCGAAAGAATCAAAGAAGGAATCATGCTTGGGGGGGGGGGGGAACTTAAATTCTTCCAACTGGAGACATTTACCGGTTCTCTTGACACTCTACATACCCTTCCTAATATCTTAATCTAACTTTATGAGGCTAATTTTAACCTTAGGGTTAATTTTGACTTCAAGGCCAAGGGTTTTCTTAAATTTCTTGTGGCTAGGGCCAAGGCCAAGGTCCAAGGAGACTTGGGGGGTGCCAAAGGCCAAAGGGATAACCAAGAGTGGCGAGTTTTGGGTTAGATGATAGATATACAATTTTTTCAAGCCCCTAATGGATAAGGTAGAAATTTTTACCCTCCTCATGTTTCCTCCTGGCCTTATAAATAGAGTCTTCCAGTAAATGTAATAATAGAAATGGGAAGGAAATGTGGTATAGATTCCTAAAGTGATTCAAAATAGGGAAGTGGTAATAATAGATTACCTAAAAGTAGTCCTCCAGGGTGATATACCACATAATTGCATAGTAGATGGTATCACAAGGCTTAGGAAGGGCTTCCCATGAAAATCCTCCACGCATTCATGTCAGTTCCTCCTTGAGTTTGAAAATTTTCAGCAAACTGGCTTCCTCATTAACCTTGGCCTACCTCCACCAATTCTTTCCTTCCATAGTAAATTCTCTAGCCCTTGCAATGGCTTCCTCCAACCCTCGACTAGACTTAGTTTTGAATGAAGGGATTGAGATTAATCTAGATAGGGTGAACATTGTCCTATACCTAAGTTTTTTATCTAATAAGATTAGAGTGAAATATTTTTTTGGTTAGGTTAATTATCTTGAATGATTTATGCATAATTTTCTAAGACTACCAAGCATATTGTTGGTGTACACTAAGAAGAGTGCACTTCCCTAAACCCTTCTATCCAAGGTTTTCCATAGATTGGAAAGCTTGAAATGGTGGCTTAGGGCTCCCTAGTCATGGAGTGCAAAAGCATACAAATGAGCATAAAAATGGCTCTCAGTTGAGCCTTAGAAATGCAACCCTTGCTAGTAAACCATGAAATGGGAGATTCTTTGAGCAAGAGCAAGAATGCTAGTGTCAAAGGACTCTTGAATATGCAATGCAAGGATGAGAAGGAGGCTAGGTAAATGATTAATTAAACTAGCCAAAATTAATTGATTATTAGCATTTTGGTCTAGGTAAATGATTAATTAAACTAGCCAAAATGTTAAGAAGGAGGCTAATAGTTTAGATGACCATTTTTAGGTGATTACATTTTCCCCTCTTTGACTAATGTGTGATCAATTTGGGAACACATTACGTCAAATAAAATAGAAGCCAGGTAGGTAGCAATAGATATAGATATCTAATTTTGGAGAATGAAATGCAGAAAGAGATAGAAAATCCTGAATGTACAGCCTAATAATGATAGTACTAAACACTAGGAAAAGAAAGATGATGTCAAAATCCAAGAAGGATGCTAACACCTAGCAAAGTAGATAGATCAAGAGCAAGTGAAAAGATCAATCATATACCCCTAAGAAATAGACAACTATAGTAAGCAATGATAGAGAGTATGTCTACCCCCTCAAGATCAAAATCAAAATGAGGTAAGGGGGATGCAAAAATGAGTGAGATATGAATAAATTGAGATATAACAGTGTTGAAGATGATAAATAAATGATTAGAACCAAAGAGTGACTATAAGAAATTGATAGAATGCCCTAGTTTGACTAGAGTTGACCATGAAAAAATTAGGTCAAATCAAGTAGAAAAGTGATTTCAAACATAAAATAGTGAATAGAAGGAGATATGAAGCGTAGAAATGGTGAAGACATGAAGAAATGAAGATGCCCCAGTGATGATTCGAATGTTAGACCTCAGAAGGTTAGCTAACTGCTCACAAGAAGGTAGAATTTTAAAATGCAATTTTGACCATCAAGATGAACTTAGATTTCAATTTCAATCTTGAAAATGGATCCAAGATATCAAAATTAGCTAGGGGGGAAATTTTTGTGCAATTTTGAGGAGTTTGAAATTTAGGTCAAAAATGAGGTTGGGGGCTATAAAAGGGGCCCAAGTGTCATTTTCAAAATCATTTTGTCTTTTGTGGTTTGTTGAGAGCTTGTGTGGTTGAGAGACTACCATGGCTTTGGTGAACATTCCACTTCACTGACGCCATTTCGAGCACAGCCGGTTCCACAACTGGCCAAAGTAGTATAGGGGGCATTGATAAGTGACCTCTTTTTGTCATTTTTTTTAGCTCTTTTTGGTTTTGTTTGCATGTTTGTAGGGTTTCACGCAAAATATCATGTGATACTTAAAAATTATTGCACAGGTACTTTGGCAAATATCACGCGATAGATTTTTTCCCAAAATGTATCCAAGAATGTTATATAATCTATCATATCAGACATACCCATATGCCGCATGAACTGGTGAGAAATGTTGCAAGATAGAATTATGTCACATGGCTTTAGAAAAATTGTCGCGCGATAACTTTCCAACATATTGTGTCACCTATAGTATGAAAAAGTATCGCACAGCTATTGTTTAGCATTTTTTTGTGAATTTTTGCATTATGATCACGTTTGTGATGTGTTATTAATGTGTACATGTTGTGTGTTGATAGGAGGTATTTTTGGCACTAATGATCAGAGCCCCCAAAGTGGTGGGGTTGCGTATTGTACAGTATTTAAGCGATGATGAGTATGTTGCCATATCTATTATGGGTTTGCTATGGGTCATACAGATGCCCCATATACAAGTAAACCATGGATTGCTAACTATGTTGGCTAAGAGATGGCATAGTGAGCATAACACCTTTCATCTACTGACTAGAGAAGCCTCAATTACATTGGAGGATGTGTATCACATTCTTCAAGTGTCATGCCATGGCGAGCTGGTAAGTTGTTTGTTTGATTGTTCTTGTCATTTTTTGCAAATGTTGATGTGAGGGATACTGATGTTTACTTTGGTTATTTAATAGGTGTACTATGATCAGGCCTTGATAGAGGGGCGAGCCATGATGTAGTAGTTGTTTCATGATGTCACCATTTTATACCATCATTTGGGTTGGGAGTGATTGATTGCTAAGTATGGAGTATATTTCCCTCTTCCTAGCTTACTATGTTTGTTGGTGGTGCAAGTTTTGGTGACAGACATGGGCCAGAAGGGCTTCCCACTAAGATGGGGTCGATTGGTGTTTGATCTGATTGCACATCCACACAAGATGGCATGGGGGCTAGCGATACTGGCGGAGATGTACCATGAGCTACATGAGATAGTTTATCATGAGGGCCACTCATGGGCATGCGACACAGTGGTGGCATAGATCTAGGTGTGGGAGCATATTGTTGTGATCCAACCACAAGTGTAGCCACGAGAGTAGAGCTAGTCATATATTTTTGGGTATAGAGGTTTTATCCCACAGACTCATAGTGGGGATGTGACCTATTACCAGCGGGTCTTTGATGAGCTGATAGCATTCACATGGTGGCATCACTGAGGTGCATTGAGGCGATGATGAGTAGGGAGAGTGGAGGCAAAGCTAGAGTAGCCAGCTAGGGGGGTGATGATTGCGATGAGCAAATTTGTACTTTAGAGGCAGAGCTACAAGCAACTTGGGTAGCGATTGCAATGCAATATTGGTAGCTTATAGATGAGTAGGTGCAAGGGGATGAGCTTCGTAGGGAGCGGGATGTTGCGAGGTGAGAGGCATCTCATCATGGTGCACAAGCCACATACTATTATATCACCTATGGGGGTGTAGTGCCACCAGGGTAGGGACTTCCTAATTACTCAAAGCAAGTGGGTAGATTAGAGGGTGCAGTACAACCACAGAATAGGAGATAGGCTCCACCACCAGGGCCACCACCTCCTCCTGCTATAGAGGGTGGGAGTCATTCATAGGCTGATACCAATATTTTTGACATTTTGATTGTACATCATGTATTCTTGAGACAGATATCTAGATTTTGGATCTCATTTCCGTATATGTACTATGACACACACACATATATATATATATATAGCTATGAGATACTAGATTCGATTGGAAATTTTGTGTACTTGTCTCAAATGGATGTTTTAGCATTTAATTTTCATGTGATGTTTTAGTTTCTATTTCTTGCTTATGTATGCATTTGGTTGGATACTTATGCTCATGTGTCTCTCTTATGTATGATGGTTTTAGCTCTCATGTGTATGATGTAGACTTTATGTTTCTGAAAATATGTGACACTTGGATAGATTGAATGTGATGTTTAGATTAACCCCTTGTGATGACAAGATAGCAAGATAGATATGAAATGAAAGATCAAGAAGATGAAAGACATGATAAATAAAGAAAAGAAAGACATGAAAGTAGTTAGCTAATATGTCCAAAAAAGGATAAAGAGAGAGCTCTCCCCATATGCAGGAATGTAAAAATAGACTAGAAAAATGAACCTAAAATGCAAGCTAGTATGCCAAGTGGTTTACCAACAAGGGACACATAACATTTAGACTCTTATTTCATCATTGAACATTTATTAGGGACATCATGAGATCATATAAACATCACTAGTATAACTATGAGGATATGAATATGATCAATATCAGATAGGCATGTGGAAATCCAATCTAAGCATCAAAGACATAGAAGTCAAGATGACTATGCGATTAGATTCCCTAAGTTTAGTATAGCAAGATTACACCTGTATCAAGGCATAAGTGCCAGGATAACCCCTAAGTATGGTCTTGCAAAATATAGTCAAGAATAATACATTTATAAGTCAAAGTGTCAAATAGGACAAGCATGAAATTCTTAAAACACTATAGACAAATAAAGTATACCCACAAGCAAAAATCAAGAAAACATGCCTCATGCCCCCAGTCCATCTAATCAATGAAATCCTCGAGAGACTATTAGGGAGGGAACACATGGTAAAGAAATCATCATAGGTAGCACACAAAGTAAATAAATATTAGCATAGCTCAATTTTTTAAGTGTTCAAGTGCGTGTATGTAAGTTATTTGGCCATTTCTTCAAGACTTTATTTTGATAGTGAGAAATATCGTGACATCAAAGACCATAGGTAAACTGTTTGAAAAGTGTTGAGAAACACTTAATGTCAAGGTGGGGGTAATGTTAAGAAAAACTGTTTTGTGATTTTTCAAAGAAAACCCTAATGCACAAGAATACCTCAATAGGCTAAGTAGTTATGCCCCCAAGATGAGGACAAGAAACAATCCCAAGCTAGGAAGCATGTAGTGAAATGAGTGATTGAGACTAATAGGCATAGGTGCAAGGGTCTCAAGCAGCACCTATTTCCAGGTGTTTTCCACTTGGCAGATTTTTATTTATTTTTTAGGACTTTTTTCAATTTCTTTTGGATTTTTGAATTTTTTTGATTTTTTTGGTGATGCATCAAAGCACCTATTGCTAAGTTTTCACTAAGATGATCATTTTTTTCAAGACATTTTCTAATTTTTAGGATTTTTTCAGGATCATAAATATGTACAAGATAGCTTAACAGTAAGCCTTTAAACATAGAAGTTTTTTAAGTGTAGGACATTAATATGCTCTAAAAGTTCTTCACCTTCAGGAGTAGACAATTGATAAGCACCAGACCCAAATGCTATTGTGATAATGTATGGGCCTAACCAATTGGGTTCAAACTTTCCCTTCTACTCTCTATGCTATTGATTTTTTGGATTTTCTTTGAGTACGATGTCAGCAACTTGAAACTCATATGGATGAACTTTTTTGTTATACTGAGTAGACATGTGCTTTTGATAAGCCCTCATGTGATCAAAAGTTTCCTTACATCATTCATCAAGAGTCTCTAATTCCTGTATTTGCATAGCTCTATGATCTTCATCAATTATCAACCCATGTAAAGAGACTCACAAGGAGGGGATCTCTACTTCCAATGGGAGAATGGCCTCGAAACCATAGACTAAAGAAAAGGGTGTGGCCCCTGTAGGAGTATGAATGGTAGTTTTGTAGGCCCAAAGTGTCAAATTTATCTGTAGGTGCCAATCTCTCCTAGACTTATGCACTGTGTGATGCAATATTTTCAGCAATGTTTTTTTGGAGGCTTTTACTTGGCCATTCCCTTGAGGGTAATAAATAGAAGACCAATGTTGTTTGATCCTAAACTTCTTGCATAGCTATCTTAGGTCCTTATTTTTGAATTGTCCTTCATTATCAATGACAATAGAGGAAGGAATACCATATCAACAAATAATGTGATTTAGTATGAACAGGGCAACATGTTTTCTTGTAGTAGCAGATAATGGCATAGCTTCAACCCATTTAGTGAAATACTCAGTTGCTATGATGATGAACTTGTGGCCACTAGATGAACTTGGGTGAATTTTACTGACCAAGTCAACAGCCCATTTTTAAAATGGCCAATATGTCATGGAAGGGATCAACTCATGTCTAGGAGCATGAATTAAGTTACCATGGAGTTGACATTTTTGACAAGACTTGGCATAACAAATAGCATCAGCTTGCATAGTTAGCCAGTAATAACCTGCTCTAAGTAGTTTCTGAGAAAGTGCAAGGCCATTAGAATGTGCCCCACAAATGTCATTGGGGACTTTGGCCAGTGCCTTTTCAAACTCTTCTAGCTCTAAACATATAAGCAATGTTCCGTCTAGACCTTTCTATACAAGTCACTAGAGACCAAAATGTAATGTGAGGCATTGCAAAGGAATTGGCATTTTTGGTTTTACGTGAGGTTCTTAGGAACAATTTGATCACACAGGTAAGAGAAGATGGTGGCATAGTGGGAGGAATCATGACCTACAACGGTGTAGATCACTTGATTATTGAAGGAATCACAAGCAGGATGATGTAGTTCTTCAACCAGGAACTCAAATCAAGATTCATGTTCTTGTAGTTGGAGAATAGATTCCATAGTGGCCATAGCATCAGCAACTTTGTTTTATACTTTGGGAATTTGTTGAAATGTCACAAAAGTGAAGAAGTTCCTTAGAGCATCTATCAAATTTTTATAAGGTATCAACTTGTCATCTTTCGTTTGATAGTCATTATTTACTTGGTTAATAACAAGTTGGGAATCTCCATAGATATGCAATTCAGTTATTCTCCAGATCCATCTTGATCCCATTTGTTAAAGCCTCATATTCTACCATGTTGTTTGTAAAAGGGAACAAGAGTTTGTAAGATTTGGGGATCGTATACCCATGAGGGGGGACAAACAATATACCTGCTCCAGCTCCATTTTGTGTGTGAGAACCATCAAAGAACATTTTCCAAGTTCTCTCAGTGATGTACATAATTGAGGCATCTAGAAATTCAGCTTGTATTGGTGTTGTATCCTCTAGAGGAAAATTAGCTAGTTGATCAGCTATAGCTTGTCCTTTGATGGCTTTATGTTCGACAAACTGAATGTCAAATTCTAAAAGAATCATCATCTATTTAGCTAGATGACCAATAAGTGTAGCTTTTCTCAACAGATATTTCAAAAAATCAATTTTAGCAACTAGGTGGACTGTATGTGCCAACATGTAATGCTGAAGCTTTTGAGAAGCAAATACCACTGTGAGACAAGCTTTCTCAATTCTAATATATTTCATCTCATAAGAAAATAAAGTTTGACTAATATAATATATAACCCATTCTTTACCAGTCTCATCACTTTGGGCTAATAGCAGTCCTAGAGAAGAAGTTATGGCTGAGATATACAAGATCAAAGGTTTGCCTAGAATAGGTGGCATTAAACCTGGAGGTTTTTCAAAGTACCCTTTGATTTGATCTAGACTTTGTCGACACTCATCATTCCAAATATGAGTAGAACCTTTGTGCAAATTCTTATTGAAAGGTTCAGCTTTATTAGACAATTAAGAAATAAACCTTCTTATGGATTATAGACATCCTTGTAGACTTCTAATTTAACTAATATTTTTTGGAGAAGGCATATCCATGATAGCCTGTACTTTTTTAGGATCAAACTCAATACCTTTTGTTGAGATATTGTAGCCTAGCAATTTTCCAGAAGTAACACCAAAGGCACACTTTTTTGGATTTAGCCTAAGTTGGAATTGTTCCATATAGTCCAATATCAAACTAAGGTCTTGAAGGTGTGTATCTCTTGTTCTAAATTTTTCCAATGTGTCATCAACATAGTCCTCCATATTTTTATGCATCATATCATGGAATATGGTGGTTATTTCTCTTTGATAGGTAGCACCAGCATTCTTGAGCCCAAAAGGCATGACGTTCTAACAAAAAGTACCCCATGCACATGTGAAATTTTTCTTTTCTTGATTAGCTGGAGCTATCTTAATTTGATTATACCCAAAAAATCCATCCATAAGGGAGTACATTTCATACCCTGCAGTCATGTCTACTATCATATCAATGTTTGGTAGTGGGAAATCATCCTTGGGGCATGCTTTGTTAAGATCTTTGAAATCAATACAAACTTGGATGGTTTTATCATGTTTGGATACAGGTACAATGTTGGAGATCCATTCTACATAGTGAATTGCTCTAATAAAATTTGCACTCAAAAGTTTTTCCAATTCTGCTTTCACCAACAAAGCTACATATGGATGCTTCTTTCTCAATTTTTGTTTAGCAGGCTTGATATCAAGAGGAATAGACAAATGATGCATGATAAGATCTATGTCAAGCCCAAGCATGTCTAAGTATGTCCATGCAAAATTGATCTTTTTATCTTGAAAAATTTGGGCAAATTGCTCCTTCTCTTTAGCTGACAATGATTGAGCTACATGAATAATTTTAGGAGATTCCCCTGTCCCCAAGTTGTTTGACTATGTAGGCTCAATGAGAACTAATGATCTATCTTGAAAATAGCTTGGCAGACTACCAAGTGCATCATCCATGAGTGCCTCAAAGAGGTTATCACTATTAGATACATCTTTATTTTTACTATTTTTAGGTTCAGATACCGCCACAATGTAGTTTTTTCCATTTGACCATTTATTTTTTCTCTTGATTTTATGACTAAGGTACTTGATATCTAATTCTATCATGTGAATCATGGGTTCACTAGTGGAAGAAGTGATAGGTTTAATGGAATTTAGGTAACAGGCGATCTCATAGTCATTTCAAAAAGACTATATTTCTGGTGTTTGATGTTGAATGGACCAATCTATGAGATCAAGATGAATCAATGAGAGTTAGGTAGAAGCTTCAAGGTTATTGATGCAAAAAGAGTGATCTCTGGTGACATGCAAAATTGAGCCTATAGTGAATGTTGCAAAGGTATCCAGATTAGGAATAGTCCTAGAGGGACTAGCATGACCCACTAAAGCATGTTGTGAGCCAAACACATTGGACCCTACACTAGACTCATCTACCACATTTGATTTAATTTCATATGTGTGAATGACATCAACCTCGAGTTCACAAGAGGCGTCTGATAAAGTTTCCCATTCATATTCTTAAGAGTCTGTACTCTGATCTCTAGCAATTAGATGGGCATTTTTTTGTCTAACCTATCCTTTATTGAAATCTTCAGGGTCAGATTCATCCTATTCCAGTTGTCTAGAGGTGGAAGCCTCATCATTATTATCAATAGTAAATGTGTCTTCTCCCCAAAGAAGAGAGGTTATGGGTATAAAGTCTTCATCTTGTGAAGTGGCAACAACAAAGGAAAAATTTTGAGTAGACGCTAGCATATTATCCTCTAGCCCAAATCCTAGGCTAGCAATGTCTCGAGCATCATAACCTTTAGTATGACTTAAAGGTTCAGCTAGATCTTTTTTGTTACCAATTAAGGACCCATGACCTTGATAGCCCATGTTTGCAAGCATCTTATATCCTTTTCCATATCATTTGGGAGAAATGGGAGTGGTGACTATGATATCCTCTTCATCTTCCTCTCCCCTATATATCCAGTCTTTAATATCTTGTTCTTCTTTTTCTACTTCCAAGGGTATTGAGGACTATACAAAAGTGCCAAAAAGAGTCATGGAAGATGTAGAAGGTTTCTTTTTGGTAGATGGCTTCCCATAAGACCAAGGGGAAATAGGTGGAGCAGCAATAGATTCTAACGTGTATTCACCCATACCAAGACTCATCATTTTCATTCTCTGTTCACACTTTATAAGAGATAGTGTTGGCTCATGAGAAGAGCAATTGTGTGGAACCAATGTTTCAATAGTAGAGAATGTGTTGATGGCCATTGAGTTATCACCATGGACAACTACTTCAATATCATTAAAAGGAAACTTGATGCACTGATGGTACATAGAAGGCATTGCTTGCATGTCATGAATCCATGTTCATCCCAACAACAAATTATATGCAAGGGGTATATCTAGGACTTGGAAAATAACATCTTTTTCCATTAGACCAACTCTGATTGGTAGCACAATTAGACCCTTGGAAGGTCTTTCAACCTCATCATAAGCTTTTATGGTGATCTTGTGCCTAGGATTAATAGAAAATTTTGGCATGCCCAACTGTTGGATCACATTAAAGGAAATAATGTTTAACCCTGCACCATTGTCTATCAAGACTTGGTGAACGTGAGTATAGAAGATTTGAACTTCGACATGAAGAGCAAGGTTGTGGGGATGACTGGGAGCTCGATCATCTTCTTCAAAAAAGGTGAGGTGATGGGGTGAAGAGATATGATTCACTTTAGCTTGGAACCATTCCGCATCAATATCTATGGGAACATTAGTAGAGCATAAATCTTTTTCAAGAATATCCTTATGCAAAGGAGATAACTCTAACAACTCAATAATGGAAATTTGAGCTGAGGTATGCTATAATTGACTAACAAGGTCATAGTTAGAGATCCTAGAAGTGGTTGGTTGTTTAGAATATGAAGCATTCTTGGAATCCTAGGCAACTTTTAGAACAACCTTAGATTGCCCCCTAATAACAGCATTAAGTGGTTCACTTTGTGATGAAAAAGAATCGATCACCCAGAGCACCACCTTAGGTCTAGAGTCATTATAATATTGAGGAACATCACACATTTTTAAGACAACTTTAGGTCAAGTTCTTTTTCATATCGGTTGTCATCATTATAACTTGCCATGCATAAATACTCAATGGGCTCAAGCATACCTATAACATTGTCTGTGTCAACATAATCATAGATAATCTTGGCATCATGATTCTTTTTAGAAGCTTTAGAGGTTTCACCCTTCTCATATTTTGGTAAGGGTTACTTAAAAGCTTTGTGATCAGTATTTTTGGCGAGACCATCTGTGACAACTTTGCCTTCCTCAATAAGATCTTGAATTACATCTTTGAGCTTAAAACAATTTTTAATGTTGTGACCCTGGCTTTGATGATAACTGCAGATATGGTCCTCTCTCCACCACGAGGGTTTGATGGGTGGGTCATAGGGTTAGGAATTATCTGGTAAAGTAATCAAGGTGTTCACAATTAGAGTTTTTAAGACTACTTCATAAGGCTCAACCATTGGTGTGTAAACACGTCATTTCTTAGTAAACTTAGAGCTTTTGTCAAGTGTTTGTGGTTTCACATTTTCTTGTTGCTTTGTGCAATAGATGGCAATGGAAAGATTAAATGTAGGTTCCTTGGTCTTAGGAGTTTCCACCACTCCATCATTGACAACATACTTGTTTTTATTCCAAGGTTTACCATTTCTATTGTTGTTCTTGTCTTTGTTTATGACAATATCACCCCTTTTGATAGCAACATCTTCAATACAATACACATTCTCAACCATGGCATTGAAAGATGTGAATACTTGTTTCCTTAGATTAAAGTATAATTCTAGTATGAGCATATTGACAAATTTATCAATTTTTGTATCCTCAGGAACTTGCCAGGGATATCAAGAGTATAATGACTTCCATCATCGAAGATATGTTGTGAAAGGTTCTCCCAGTTTTTGTTTGATGTTGCATAAGTCCAGCACTGTTATAAGATGTTGAATATTATAGGAGTATTATTGGATAAAACGTTGTGCAAGCTCGTCAAATGTTTTAATAGGAGACTCAATTTGGTGAACCATTCCATAGCTTGCCCTCTTAGACTCCTAGGGAATAACCTCATAAGAAAGGTGTCTTCATGCATAAAATCCATGCTAAGAGAATAAAAATGCCTCACATGATAGTGAGGATCACCATTTCCATCATATTTTTCATACTTAGGAACCATTATATCCTTAGGAAATGGTATCATGTAGAGACTCCTATCAAATAGAAGTGCACATATTGATTCAACAAATGAAGTTTTAGGTGGTTCTTTTGAAGCTTGTAGTTGCACAAATTGTTTCCTCAATTCTTGTATTTCTTCCTTTAATATTTCAGCTTCAGTGGGTTCTCGTTTTGGAATTATACACTCTATATCAAAATCTTGGGGAAATTTCCATCCTCTTGCTGCCATGTATTGGTAGTATTGGTCTCCATTTTCCTCTAAAGCTCTAAGCATCAGTTTTTGAGCAAAGCCATCTTGTTGGAATTTCATAATGTCTTCGCTTGTTACTTCTTCATCACTTTCATGATGAGAAGGGCATGTGCCTGTGGTAACTCTAGGAGTTCTTAGAGGTGTTTTGTTGCCATCATTTCCATCAAAAGGATTTTGAGAGCAAGTCCCCTTGTTCCCTTCATGGTGAGTATAGTTATTGTTTTCAGCTTGTTGATGTCCTTTCTCCCTAGCGTACATGACTTCAAAGATCCTTTGATTTTCACATGCTTTTTCCTCTAAATTTTGTTGGACTTCATCAAGGTGCAGCATGGTGACCAAACCGTTCTCACCCTTAGGTTTCTCACAAGGTGTGCCAAATGAGTTTTCAAAACTATAAAGAGGATTATGCATAACGTTAGTTGTTTACATTTCAATAGGCTCAGGGTCTTCCACACAAGGATATCCATGAGGACATCTAGATGGGGTTTCTAATTGTTTGAAAACAAAAGGGGTATGGCTACCACTCCCAACTTGAAATCTAGTTGTAACTAGCATGTAAAGTCTTGTCTTTGTTCAATAAGATGAGAAAAGTAAGTTAGATTTGAAGATTTTACAATCAAGATTAGTTACTTGTCAAAGTGTGATAGATGGCTTATGAAACAATGCTCAAGAATTTATAGCACTGGTGACTCAAACTGAGCAAGTGAGCAAGAAGCTCGATAGAAAGTAGCTAAAAATAATGGTAACCAAATTTTGACAAGTGATTTATCAATGACATATCAAGACTTACATCTGATAGACTAAACCCATATTTTCAACATAGGACAACTTCCTAACATACGGATATGCAACCAAGACCCAAGAGATGGAAGTGACACACCCTAGACTAGAAAAACTAGAAAATAGACACTATTTTGGCAAGAAATGGTTCCAGGTGAGAGTAGGAGAGCATAAAATATCATGCAATACTCTTCAAAACAAGAGGGCAATACTTTTCTTGTAGATGACATTTTGCACAAAGCGATATGATAGACCTCAGTAACAGGCAGGCGATACAATTTTGGAAAATTATAGTCGCGTGATATTTTTTAAGAGACTAGGTGATAAAGTGCCAGTTTGTGTGTACAAAAGACTAGTTTTGACTCCAAAATTTGTGTTTTAGTCTTGACAATCAGGTGCTTTTTCAAATCAGACAGTGTATGTTTCTAGTTCATGTAAGTTATCAGCAAGGTTTGCAAATAGTAAGTGTTTTAACATGTCTCAAACAATTGAACAAGGGTAAAAAAAAACCTTGCCAACATGCACTTGTGATATCATAATAGCCTTTCCACTAATATTACTGTGATTATTTGATGTGCAAGAACATTAACACTAGCCAACACATTCAAAAACAGTAGCCAACAAATCTACCTTAAGGTCATAGTTCATTACTCAATAACTTGTCCCACGCTTGATGCTCCTTTGCCTCACACCAAGTGGTTACTCACAAGAGATATTGGCTTTTTCATAGAAGTGTCATAAGAACAACCAAGGGAACACATATGGTGAGTGTAAATCTTGGGGTGATTCGGGTAGTCCACTATGATCAATCCTTGCACCTAGAAGTTGAGCAACGAAATAGGGTGAATACTAACCTAGGGTGTCTAGATAGGGCTTGTGTTCGTAGTGTTCCTCTTGCACCCAATTAAGGGACACCCCACCTTGTGGTGGGTAATAGACCTCATGGTCACAAGAGCACCTTAAGCATTCTTGCCTAGTGATCTCCCTATGGTCGAAATCCCATAAGTGATCATCATAAGTGAAGATAAACACTACGTCTACCAAGGTTTTGTGTCCTTGATAGCCTTGAGTTTATAGTGGGTTGGAAGAGTGGATTAATTTTCTTATCCCCACTTGGGTCGTTCCTCTCAGGTTGTCTGAGATTAGGCCCTCTAAAGGATCCTAACTACCACAAAATGGATCCACTCTCAGAGGTCAAGATTTTTGATTCACCTCAAGGGTGAAAAGCATACTCTCCTACCTTAATTTCCTCCCACAAACATGCCAAGAAGATTCAATTATCTACTTGCTTTCGAAATCCAAAGGTTGGTCAAGATTTTTGATTCACCACAAGGATGAAGAGCATACTCTCCTATCACCAAGGAATCCCAATTGCAAGTTTAATGTGCCTACAAAAAAATAAACAACTAGTATATGCCGCATACGAAATAAAAGAAAAAGCAAGCAAGTGTTTGGTTTTTATGCATCAAGTAGCCCTACAAACAACTGTTAGTAACCCTTTTTGCATTTGGAGCTTTCACATGCATTCATTTAACCAATGTTTCAAATTTTTCAAAATGTCAACCTGCAACCACAACTGTTAGCACCATGAGTTAGCTCTAAAAATAAAGGGAAACCTATAAATGGACCTCTATAAAATATTTTAAGACCTGTAAAAACTAGCAACAACTGAAAACTAACCAAAACACCCCAAATAGCAAGAAATCTCTGTCAGGCAATAGTTTTCATGAGAAGACTGTCATACGATACTACTCAATATAACCGTGTAACGAAGCTTCTCTCTGCAATATATTTTCTTTAGCCAGACAACAAAAATTTGTATACAAAGGTGATAGAATCCAGTATGGTCATGCAACACTATTTTCAAAAAAAGTATTGCATGATAGTAATGTGAATTGTCATACAAAACTGGAAAAATGTTGCCCAGAACTACGACTATTAAAAAAAAGAAAATGCAGGACAATAAATGAAAATAGTGACAAAAACAACAAAAGAGAGGACAAAACCCACTGTTCTGCTCCACAATGGGTACCAAAAATGTACACTAAGAAGAGTGTACTTCCCTAAACACTTCTATCCAAGGTTTTCCATAGATTGGAAAGCTTGAAATGGCAACTTAGGGCTCCCTAGTCATGGAGTGAAAAAGCATACAAATGAGTATAAAAATGGCTCCCAGTCGAGCCTTAGAAATGTAACCCTTGCTAGTAAACCATGAAATGGGAGATTCTTTGAGCAAGAGAAAGAATGCTAGTGTCAAAGAACTGTTGAATATGCAATGCAAGGATGAGATTAAACTAAGATGAAATGCACAATGCAACTAAGCTAAGCAAATGAAAGAGTTACATCCATACTAATTAGACTATGTGATCTAAACTACTTGCAAAAGAACTACACTAAATGCAACTAACTAGAATGCCATGTGACAAAATGA
Source organism: Cupressus sempervirens (assembly GCA_028749045.1). Classification (NCBI taxonomy): domain Eukaryota; kingdom Viridiplantae; phylum Streptophyta; class Pinopsida; order Cupressales; family Cupressaceae; genus Cupressus; species Cupressus sempervirens. The sequence goes on along the minus strand of CM053785.1, from coordinate 123,466,552 downwards.
TATGGATGAAAGAAATGTAGACAAGAAATGGTATTCTCCACAAAAGCTCTCAAGCATTCAAATGGAAAACCTGTAGCATAACAATACTCAAGAGTGTGGATCCTTTGAGGGGGAAAGCTCTCTCCCTTTTAAAGTCATATGAATGATAGAGATCAAGATTGAAATGGTGGATGATCAACGGTTGAATTTGAAAATGGGAGGGGTCCGTGTACACACACAAGTCAACCAATAGAAAATAAGTTGACTTGTCATATAAGACAAAAGTCTCACAAGCCTTTTCTTTTAATTGCAAAATAGAAAAAGGACTTTATGTGTGCACTTTAAGTGGGTTAGAAGAATGGGGTCTTTTATTTAATTAAAGGGGACATGTTCTTTTAATCAAATAATGAACTTAGGATAGCATAGTCAAACTATAGGTTATAATCAAATTAATTGATTATTAGCACTTTAATCTAGGTAAATGATTAATTAAATTAGCCAAAATGCTGAGAAGGGGGCTAATAGTCTAGATGACCATTTTTAGGTGATTATAGTTGGTTTCATGAGTGAAAAATAGAATTTCAAATGGAGTGATGAAGCTCTTACAAAATTTGATTCTTTCAAAGAAGAAATTACCAAAGCCCCAACTTTGATAAACCTCAATTTTGAAAAGATTTTATAAAAAAATTATTTGCTTCATAACACACTATGGCTAACATATTGCTACACAAAATTGAGTTAAATAAAGAGACACGTATTTCTTTCATTAGTGTTGCTAAAAAAGGAGTGAGTTGAATTACTCATTGGTTGAAAAATAAGACTTTGCAATTGTTAAAGTAGTAGCACTTTAGGTATTGTATACTTCACTCTCACTCAATTGTATATTTTCCTAATCCCACCATAAAGAGTATCTTGACTTAGCATGAAGTGGGGATGAACAATAGAGAGACTTGGGTCTCAAAATTTCAAGAGTTTGATCTCAAAATTAGACCCTCAAAGTTAGTGCAAGGTCAAGGATTGTGTCAATTGATGCAAAAGGAAAAAAATGAAGAAGTGTAATTCACTTTTTTAGTTAGTCGATCAGACTCGTGTTTTTCATAAGTGAGACATTTTCTAACATACGAAGAATTCTTAGAATATTTAAATTTTAAGGATAGAAGGAATATACAACTAAAGAAAGTAAATCTAGATGATTTTAGATAATGTATAATATAAGAAAGGCTTGGATGGATTTATTTTTTATATGCATCGACAAAGAGGAACAAGAAAGGTTATTGAAATCATTTCATAATGAAGCATGTAGAGGTGACTACTCATCAACGGTTACAACTTTCAAAATTCTTAGAAATATAAGAAGGGCTTGGATGGAACATTTTTTATATTCATTGAAGAAGAGAAACAAGAAAGCTTACTAAAAGAATTTTGTAATAAGTATGTGGAGGTCACTAGTCATCGATGGTTACAACTTTCAAAATTCTTAAAATTTGCTATTACTATCCAAGGATATTCAAATATGCATATATAAGAGTTGAAAACTATGAGAAATATAAATTATATTTTTAGGAAAACTACAACTTGCTTTTTTACCATTGAGGTGTGTGATTATTGATGAACCTTTGAGACAATGGAGTTTGGTCTTCACTTTCCACCCAAATCCTTCATCAAGGGTAGGGAACACTCATATCCTTCTCATCATCAATTATTTTACCAAATTAGTAGAATCCATTTCTATAAAAAGGAAAACCTCTAAACTAGTAACTTTATTTTTCCTTAAGAAAAATATTTTAGTTAGATTTGACATTCCTCACAAAAATGTGAATGATAATGTAACATTTTTTCTTCCAAATAATTGAGTATGATTTGTTATGATCATAGCATTTTGTTCGGTCATTCTTCATATTACTATCCATAAGGAAATACTCAAGCTAATCCAGCCACAAGAATCTAATCTTCATCAAAAGGAATCTACTAAGTGATAATGCAAAATACTGGCATAAAAATCTATATATAAAATTATGGGGGGGTATAACATTGCCTAAAAGAGCTACCAGAATAATGAATTTTGAATTGATATACAAGGTAGAAGAAAAACTATCCTTTCCTTGAGAACTATCTATGTCCAAGCTAAAAAAGATGATCAAAAATGTTGTTTTTTTCAAAATGCCTTGCAAATGAGAATCATGTATCTCACAAGAATTGAGGAATAAATGGAAGAACTGGTTGATCATAGTACCATTCATCAATCATGAGTGAAGAATATATTTGATCATAAATCTAGATAAAGAAAATTTATGATTTAGTCAAGTCCTACTTTGGGAAGAAAGAAGAAAACCAAAGGGGACCCATGGGAAGTTTGATTCTCTCTATAAAAAAGCATTCATGATCAACTAGGTGTTAGGTCAAAATTGATTTAATCTTGAATATTATGAGATGTTGTTGATCTTCTCCTATCCTATAATGGGTAGGATTTAAAACTTTATAAAATGTAAATAGGAGTCCTCTATTTTGTATATACCTTTTGGTATGCAATTAGTCAATTATCTAGTTTGTTCATTTGTTTGTTGCTAGTCAACCATTTCTTTTATATTTTTGGGGTTGTACAAAAACCAAAGACCCTAGGTCCATTCCCTTATCATTTTTAGTTTCAATCTCTAGTCAAAGATGAAATTACCCCCTTAATTTTGTGCTTGTTAAAAAATCTATTTTTAGAAAAATAGGATGTAATTAATATTTGTGTGCTTAGTGTTTGATCAAATTTTCTCTTTCCTCTTGGCATATTTTCCTTTTTCACCTTTGTGTACTTCATCAATGTGAACTAATTTGTTGAGCCAACACTCAAATTTTAAAAGTTAATAGTTCAAAGTTTTCCCAGTGCATGTGTGTTTTGCATCTTGGTCTAAAGAGAATACACAAGAGTAAATATGTAAAGCCAATCATTGGAGTTGAACCTTTGAACCCCTCTTTGGATAGTCCAGGGTTCATCAGTGCGTGTCCTAAAACTTTACTTTTTTGGTCTTATTAAGTATCAAGCCCCAATGCCACATGTCTTCTGTGTGTATCATGGTCAAGTTAGTGTTGCCTTTGTATAATTAACTTTAACATTTGAACCTCTCTTTCTTTTGTTTAAGGTTCAAGGTTCAAGGTTTGTTGGTAAGTAAATTTGTCACTTGAAAATGGCCCAACAAAGTGTATGTGGAAAACTATTCACAATAGTTGGATAGGCCCTTGATATGCAGCCTTCCTCTGTGTTTAGAGGGGAAACTCCCTTGTATGATATAATTTTGAAGTTTTTCAAATTAAAAATAAATCAAACTTTAAAAGATCAATAGAAAGCCATTGATGACAAATGCACTACACAACTTCAAAGCTTTCCTGGACTAACTTAAACCGCTAATAACAACAATCAAGATCTATGCTTGAGAATTATCACTAGCACAATGTTGATCCAAAGATTCACGAACATCTGCATAGTACCATGAAAATGCTCACTGCAAAGAGAATCAACATTTTTAACAATTTGGATTTTGAAAGAAGAGAACTTAAATAGCATTTTCCTTTATTTTCTTGCACCAAGAATGTAAGAGGAATTCTCGATTACAAAGATAAAATTTATACACACTTTCCAAATATTATCTTATCACCAAAATTCTAACCTAAGTCTTCTCCTATTCAAAAGTCCAAAAAAAATTCCTTTACAAAGCTAAGATGATTCCTTATAAATACATGGAGGTTAAGAACTACTCCTCTATGGTTAATAACTACTTTCGAAATACGTGATTTGGGTGAGGTTAATTAACCTCTACAAAATCAACCCGAAATGACTAAGATCACTAATTGAAATGTACGGCTTGGAACATGTCTCCAAAAGGTTGAATCATTGATTTGATGAGTTATTTTATGTAGAATCTTCTCGTGATCTTCACCATAGTTTGACATATTGAATATTCTATATTAGAGCTTATGGGTGAGATTGTGTGAGATTTTTTTAGCATCAACATTTTGGATCATACTCCATGATCCATCATCAGGATGTTTATGAGAGAGCTAAGAATGTACATCCTTAGGATCATACTCCATGAATCATACATTATTAGCTCTCTCATGAACATCCTTGATGATGGATTATGGAGTATGATCCGAAATGTTGATGCTAAAAAAATCTCACACAATCTCACCCAGAAGCTCTAATACAAAATATCATGGATTGTGGAAACCTGTTACAATTAATATTGAATATTAACATAGAAATAATCATTCACGACATCTCTTTTCAAACCACTTCATCTCTTTTATTAGAATATTATAGCAATACAAGCATGCACTAATTTATCATGATGCTGATGTACTGCATTGAAACTTTATCATTACCAAAGAGAAGAATGGTAATTATCATTTTGCACCATGTTCTCACCATTTCAATAGTTGATGAGATAGTTGAACCCTTTCGATAATAAAATTCTATACGATGTGTCATGGAAACTTTTAGTCAAAACAACTTATGCGTAATGCCTTTGATTCTCAACAAGATTCATAGCTTCCCAAGACACATACAAATTTAACCATCCCCATTTGTTTAAGCTTCCAAATCCACCAATATTCACCATGTGTTTCACCCATTAAGTCATGTGCTTGTGAATGCTCTCGCGATCTACACTTATGGTTCCCTTAATCATGTTGATAGAATAGTTAAATTCCCCAAGATGCTCAATGAAATCCGTTTGGTTCTTAGTCATCATTGACTCTATATTCATATTTTCCATCCCTTCATGCCAATGATGGCAATTAATCCAACTGCGAAATTTCATTACATAAATAATTTTCAACTCTGTTGAGATACCACAGCATATGATGATGTGGGGTGTCAAGATTTGGCACTATGATATTCAATAGAGTTCCTTTTTACATAAGCTTAGAAAATGACTAAACATCCCATTTGTGCACAACGTGCAACCATCATATTCCCTCCTTCAGATGAAACTTGCATTATATCAAATAGATGGCATACTTCATGTCTTGATTTTGAGGTGTTCTTTCAAACATTTAACTATAGTGCCATCGATATTTCTTCAAACAATCCCTTTGCATATTAGATAATACTTGCAATCCATGAGATGACATGTGGTTGTAGTTGTGGCATTGAAATGCCTTCCTTATGCAGATTGGAGGTGACCATTATCTCCCTAGTTATGGTTGAATTATAACAAACAATTCCCATGCTTTATTATCGTTACGCCACTACCATTCTGAATGGTGCAGATCAAAAATGAAGGAAAATTTCTCACAAAAAATATTTGCCTTGTTTATGATCAATTTGAGGATGGAGAATTCAGATCAAATGCTCTCGTGCCTTATCTATTTTTGCAACTATTGTTAATCTTAATGCACTCAAGCTGAAAGATGAAGGGAGATTGGTCAAAATTGGAAAGATTTATAACTTTCCTTGATGTGAGTGGACCCTTTTTACTTTAACTAAGGGTGAATCTACAATAATCATGGGCCCAGTCCCCATTTGTTCAAATACATAAGAGGTCTTGACTCATAGATTTTTTCCCTATCATAGAGTTGTGTTAGAATTGGTAATCTTTCCTTGGTTGTATTTATTAAATGGGATAAACCAAGGTATCCCTTATGTTGTTTTTCCTCTAGTCCACATGTGAGGACAAGTCTATTTTGTAATTTCTTTATTAAGGAAAATAGATTATTCCTCCTTAAGAGGATTATGACACTTGTTACGCACACACTTATGAATGTGGCAATCATTCACTTGGGAGTTACAAATAACTCCTCTTCTCATCTCTTTATAAGAGATGCTTCTCTCTCATTCTATAATACACAATCATGATGTAGTTCATGTAATGAGCCCTATGGCTCCACATTGTCTCCTTCTCTCCCTTTCTTCATTCTTAGGCATTTGCCTCATTCATATTATTCACAAGGGGTTTTCTTTGCTTTCCCCTTTCAAAATATATGCCTCCATTCTTGTGTTGATCTTGGGAAGCTCTTTAAAGTATGGTAATTATGTTCATCACAAGCTCTCTTGGATTAATTTATAATTCTTTAATTTTAGTTCATTTCAATTTTATTATTTCTAACAAGTTGTCTTCAACATGTTTAGTCAAACAAGTCGCACGTGTTTGAGGCTACTCCACCCTTCATCTCAGTTTCATGGCATTGTGTTATTCATGCCACACTCATCATTTTTCATGTTCTTTATCTCACATCCACCCATATTTCATGCTTCCATCATAAATTTTGAAGGAGATTGTAAAATTTAAAATCACCCAATGCTACCGGCTAGAGATATGAGAGTATTTTGCCAAACAGTTCATGTGTTGGTATATGCTTTCACACTTTGCACTTACACTCACAAACCTGTTGTGAAGCAACTGTCATGTATTAATCTCAATTCAATATTGAATCGAAGCGGTCCTAGATCTAGAATGGACCAACCTATCTACGGACATGAAAGATGATGCAAAGCACTTGTGTATATACTATCTATGTCTTTGCACTACACATTCCCAATAGGAGGCCACGTTCTTGGATTTTTTCTATGGGCCTGGCAACACAATTTATTTTTTAAAAGATATTGAGACTTCTTTACCTATTCTTCCACACTCACCCCATGAATATTAACTCCAATGATAGTGCATCAAGGAGCATTATGTCGAATAGTTTGTGTGCATGGCCTTGGTGCATTTGAAATATGTATGTGTGAGGGAATTTCAAGGTTGCAAATATATTGATGTGGTAGGTTGGTATAGAAAGTGGTCAAGTCACACCTCGCCAAAGAGATGTCCACTCTTTGCATCAATTTGTTATCTCAAACCATCAATGCTTCATATGTTATCTTCTGTACATAATCGATACATACTTACCTTCTTCATTGGCATTCTATCAAATTGTTCATGTGCTTACCCATGCTTGACATTGTGAAGGAAGAACAAAACTAATTGACAAGATACTTCAATAAGACATAGCCTAGAGCATGATGAAATTCATGAAATATCACAATAGAATATTCATACAGCACCATCCAATGGAGGGGTAATCATAGTCTAAGAATTCATAACTAAATGCCAACATCATCGTGCTTGATCATTGAGGTGATCCAACTCTTAACTCTTATTCTTTATCATTTGTAAAAGGAAGTTAATAACCATCTTGAAAATGCTTCTTTTTTTGAACTTCAAGCTTAACCATTTTGGATGAGAGGTTAAGGTTAATGATGGGTGGAAAATATGTGTTTTGGAAATTTATCTTAACCTTTTTGACAAAGAGGTTAAGATTTTATGATGAAATACATGTTTTGGACCCCGAACCTTAACCATTTTTTAGATGAGGTTAATGGTTAATGATTAGGAAGGAAATACACATTTTGGGAACTTATCTTAACCTTTTTTATGGAGAGGCTAAGATTTTAAGATGAAACATGTATTTTGGGAGGCTTCATTAACCTTGGATAACTTGAGACTCAGCAATCGGATTTCCAAAATTCGAAGTGCTGGATGGAGATAGGAATGAGCTAAAGATATTTGAAAGGTGAAAATGCTTTAAAATATTGAGTAAAAGAAATCATTTTAACCTTTAAAAAGGGGTGCATCCAGTGAATAGCCATAGTTTGACATGATGAGGATTTTAAAATTTTAGAGCAATTTTTGATATTTGGGCAACAATGTTCACTTCATTTTTGTGGAAAAGATGTACTAAAAATAATAATGGATGAAGAGGTTTGCGAGTGGGAAAGAATATTCCAAGAATATCAACATTTGAAAAATCTAATTATAGAAAGTAATCATAAAAATATGAGTATATGATTTTCCTCTTTGTTTTGAGGGGCAGCTCCCTTGTAAGATGTAATTTGGATTTTAAAATAAAGATGTATTCAAATTAAAAAAGATATGAAGGAAGCTATTGAAAATTAATGGACCAAACAACTTTCAAGTCTTCCTAAATCAGCTTCAATTGCGAACAAGAATGATCAAGAACTATGCTTGAAGGCTAGCATTAGCTCAGTGATGATTCGATGGTTCACTAACATTTACACCATACCAAAAAAACATTAACTATGACATGAATCAAAACGCAATCAGTTTAGATTTTGTAGAAAAGAGAACACAAAATGCACTTCCTTTTATTTATTTGCACCAAGAACATAAGAAATTTTGAAGATTACAAGAGCAAGAATTATACACACTTTCCAAAAATTGATTTTCTATCAAACTTTAACATAAGTGTACCCTTATTTTCAAATCCAAAAATTCCTCTATTACATGTATTATTCATGAATTTATAATGTATCTTAGCATAACCAAATTTTTTGGGTTCATAACTACTCAAAAAGTTAGAGATTTTGGACTACTTTGAAGATGATTTGTCACCAATTCTAACTTCTAGAACTCTAGATTTTTAGTCCTTAACCATAACTAGGAAAAAGCTAAGGCATTGACCAAAACCAAAATGAATCCCAAAGTTGACTTCTTTGCAAAATATACAAGTAAAACCTTTGAGACAACCTTAGATGTTCCTACTTTAACTTTCAATTGTGATCACTAATATCTCTTGTGATTTCTCTTTGATCCTAAGGTGATATGAGTAGTTTCTCATCAAATTTTCCTTGTATGATCTAAATGATTTGATTACCTATGCCAGAGCTTTATTTTTTATGATGACTGCACTCTACATTTTTAGCTTGCTTAGATCATGCCTCCTCCTAATTTCGCCCAACTCTATGGTGTAACCTAGCAAGTTTCGACTACAAGAATCTAGTGTCACCAAGAGAGTGCTCAATCTCATCATGATGTATGCATCTGAATAGTGTTTATTGCCAAGTTCAGTGTTGATTTTTAATTCAATGCATTCCAAAATGGAAGATATATCTAGATCTTGAGTATGTTCACTAATAGGCATACCTTCCACAATTGTTGGTATACTCCCCAAGGTTTTTCTTTTCAATTATTCGCAAGCATTTAAGAACTTATCTTCTTCATCCAATTTTTGATTCATGCTATCATTCTTCCATTTGATGTTCTCTAGCCATATGTCAATTTTCTCGTCTTCTCCATTTGTGACTAATTTCAAAGATTTGACTATATCGTTGTCCATTCCTTTAAATCTTTACTAAATTACCATCAATTTCTCTCCAAAATGCTTGGTGTTCCTTAAGATTTTCTAGCTCCTTTTGAATGCTTTGTTTTGTGTGATTTCATTTAATGTATGTGACCTTTACCTCTTGAAATAGGCTTGAGGCTTGTTCTTTTATGTGTTTTATCCATGCCTTTACCATCTTACTATATGCTTGGCACTCCCCTATGTTTTGAATGGCATCCTCATCAAACATATTCTTGGGATCTTCTATTATTTCTGTAGAAGCACTAGGATTTGGAAATGAATCACCTACCATTGATCAAACACATGAGGAAAGGGCTTGAACTTGATGTTTGAGTTGATTCTTATCTTGCTTGTCTCTCTTTGATTGTTCGACTAGGACAACAGTCGACACATGAAAATTGTGTTCTCTACCTTCACGAGTGTTTCGACCTAAACCCACTTGAGCAGTGATTTTTTTAGTGGCAAATCTTCACCAATTGGCAATTCTCTCTTTAGAAAATCGCAATTTGGTGAATAAAACCTACATATGGTGTAAAATAGGTCTCCAAGATATTCAATAATTTGGTTCCAAATCCTAGGGTAATCGCCCATTAGTTTACATATAATTGTTCCCAAATCTTGGTCCAATTGCCAATGTAATCTATATATAGGACACAATTATTTTAAAATATTCACTAGCCTTTACCTAATGTCTTCTTATTGGACAATGTCATTTCACCCTTACAAAAAAATAACATTACCCCTGGGGCCTAGTGTCACCTACCATTTTACTAATGCATGTCTCCAACTACCCCCATTTAGCTAACTATTTTATATTTTGGACTTTGGGACACGTGTCTTGATTTCAGGAAGAATTAGAATTTATGTTATAACATTCAAAATTAGGCCCAAAATAGAGCTAAGGCCATTGATCTATCTTACATCGACGGTCTACACCAATTCCTTTCATGATAAAAATGATAACATGCAAAGTGACAATGACCAAGTTGGCAACAAAAAAGGAGAGTTTATTAATTGAATCTTAATGGATTGGCAAAATACAAGTACACTATACATTGTACACTTGGCATATGGGCCATGGCCCACCCATGACAATGTAAATTCATTAAAAATTTAAATAATCTCTCTGTAACAATTGACAAATTGGCTAACTATATCAATATTTTGCACTATATAAAATAATTAATTCGCCTCTTACATTACAAAAATGTGTATGACCAACAAAAAAAATTGCCTACATTTATTTGCATGCAAAAAAATATATTAATTCACCACAATTATTATTAAATTTTGATACCAAAAGGAAAATTTTGCCAATAGAAAATGATTTTCTCCCTTGCCTTGAACAAAAAAATCATCGTCGATTAGAAAAAATTTCTACACATTAAATGTTAAATTCGCCAGTATTTTACATATTTTTCTTGAGAGGGGTTTCTTAAAGTTATCCTTGCACTTGAGTTATGTTAAAATCAGCTGCATATGCCTTGTCTATGTTCTTCTCTATGACCGGTTGTGCAATCTTGACAAATAGGTTTCTTGTGGTAGGATTCACCGCTAGTCTAGAATCTTCTAGTTTTCTTTACTTTTGTACCTTTATGCACTAGATCAGCCAAAACATCTAGATTTGGTGCTTCCAATTGGATCACTCTTTTCTTCTCTCTCCAAACTTTGTTGTATCCAAGATGACCTGTAGGACTATAGGTGAGAAATCTTGGTTATTTGTATTCTCCGCAACTAGCACCTCTTAAGTCCCTTCTACACTTTCAGGAGATGAAGAGCACGTAGGAGATGCTATGGATTGAATCATTTCATCTACGAATGATGATGGTATAGCATTCATATCGAGAGCTTCATCTATCATTTTCCAGATCAAATTTAAAGCTTTCTCTTTGGTTTTTGAAAATTTAAAAAAGAACAAATCTACCATTCTCAAGAATATGATATTTCTTAAAAACTCTTGATCTAAAATCCCTCCTTTCATATACTATATTAGCTAAATATAACCATGTAAAAATCAAGGCCCAAAAAAATATTGCTTTAATGGTTTGAATCTCCAAAAACCAATCTTTAATGTCATTAAAATAGATTTCATCAATAAAAGTATTATATGGACAATCTTTTTTCTTTTCTTTTTTGATCAATAAATGGACGAAGCCTAGATTCATTATTGTTATTTGTTGTAATAATTTATTTTATGTGTTAAGTGAATTCAAACCCAAGACCCCCACATGAGAAGCTCACAAGTTACAGCCGTGTTGTAAGCTCTTGCCTATTATATGTTCAATCTTAATTGTACTTGATAATTACATAAATTGATTTTTTTCTAATATATTCTTTTAAAAGCTAAAATGCCAAATATTTGTTTTCCTAACAATTTAATATTTGTTTTTATATTCATATTTGGGGGGAGGGGGGAAGCGCGAACTTCCCAAAAGTACATAAAATGTTCTATATTTGAATTGGAGAGCCTTTCCATATCTGAAATGAACAGCCTGTTTAAGGCTTTGTTTGTCATTACAAGGTCAACTGAAAATAGCCTGCGATTCAAGCCTCTTGGTTAATTTACTGTTTTCTAACCTAAAATATTAGAAAGTAGAATTTTAATAATTGTCTAAAAAAATAAAAAACGTTTAAATTTCAAATGGGATCCAGGAGAATTGAGTTCTTTGAAATAACCTCAAACGAACCAGCTTGGATATTTCGTATCTCGATGGTGAGATAAAAGGAAATGCCAACTAAATTTACGTCAATCACTTGTATATCCTACCATATAGAGCTGAAACACTTGGCATCTTATGGGCAACTTGAATTTCAATAATTTCTTTGGTTTGTATATTATGTCACTGGGTACTTAAATTTCCTTTCCTGTCATAGCAGTATACAGACCATTCACCCATAGTCTCACGTCACAACTATTTGGCATGTCCATACGCAATGTATGTGACTTTTGTACAAGAGGAAAATGCATTAATATAAATATCAAGTTCAATGAATTATATTAACGTCATCTCCTATTAAACTAACTACAGATCACAAAGATTTTCGTTTGGTTGAGATATTCATTTAACTCTAGTGTTAAACTCTGAATTTTACATGCTTTAAAAATTAACATCCGTTTCAAGATATTATCTCATACCATCACATAAATTAATTATTAATAAAGGGTTGAAGTCAATTGTGAATGTTTCTGACTTTTTTTCCGTGATCACTTTCATACATCTTATAGTTAAACACGACGAGAAAGTCCAAATGGAAAACGGAACGATTAAATCTAGAAACTATCTTACGAGAAGTCCAAATAAAATATAATTAACTACAGTTGAAAATGTTGTCATGAATATAATATTTTAAAGACTATTAAAAAAAAGTTTAATATCTATTATGGAAATTATTAACTTTTCAAAGATTCGGATATTTCCCAACATCATAAGTACAAAGTAAAAAAATAATAGATTATGATATTTAATCTTTAAAATTGACTTGAAGTACAGACAATTTCTACCAGAAAATAAAACGTTGATCCTATCCAGAAAACACAGAATATTTTAGCTCTTTAATAATATTGACTACTAAATCCTCCTTATATGCAACAGAAATCAACAAAGGATGGATACATTAGTAGTGGTTGGTGAGGTAAACATTTATTTAACTGCTTGGCCTATATTTCTTCAATTCTGTCTCCTCCTTCGCACATATACTAGAGCTCATGTTTATAATCCATAATTATATGGAAAGAAGCGTTTCAACAACAAAAGTTAATAAAAAAATAATGATATTTTGATTAAATTTGGCACTTCTAAAATATGCATTCCTTCAGGCCCGTTTGGTTGGGGAAGATAAATTTGTACCATAATCAGGTTATCTTATAACCAGGTTTTTGAAACTCTGATTTTGTGGTTTGGAAAGCCAATGGTCCGTTTGGTTGACACGGAAGATGAATATACTGTGGACCCCACAATATTATTAAAAAAACTGTCATAAAATTCAAAACCTGGTTTTAATTTCGAATTCCACCTTTTTGTTGGAAGATGAAATTGAAAACCAAGTTATAATTTTAACCAACCAAACACCAAAGTTTTTTTGCAAAACCTGGTTTTACCCTTGATAACCCAGTTTTGGCCTTCATCTTCCAGCAACCAAACGGAGCCTCAATTATTACTCATTAGATCAATAGATTTAGTATTGAAACTACTGACATTATATCCTTCCTACTACCATTAAAAAATCGTCTTTAATACAGGTATGAGACGTGTCCACAGAGTATGCATGAGAAAAGCCTTTCATTAATAAAAATAAATTTAGAAAAACTGCGACAACAAGTGCAAGCACTATTTTTATTATTTTTGGTCACTCATGAACATCCCTCCAATCTTCCAAATAGTACAAGTCAAACTTGTCTATTTCACACCCGTATTAGTAGAGAGCACAAAGTGAGAATAATACCTACCCATATACAAAGACACATTAAAAATATTTAGTCAACACTGAATATCTCTATCACGTTAGGGAAAAGAAACCAAAAACATTTAATTATTGAGGGTAAGAGCTATTAACGTGTACTTGACCTTACTATTAGGGTATGTTTTTTGGCCATAGGGAAGACTTACGTCTCCTCCTACGTATTAAATGCATTTTATTGATCCCCAATAACTCTCCCTACACTGAGCAGAAAGTTAGTACGTTCCGAAAACTTCCCCATGTTGTGTTTTCTTGGTTCTATCAAATGGTTAAATGGTAGTGTCATTCATCTAGTTGTAAACGCTGTTTAAGAATAGCCGAGTAGTTCTACGTTAGGTTAATTGTCCCATTTTTAAAAATTGATCTAAAGATGTTAAATTACACATATAAAATTTTGATGCTCTTGAGTTAGGACTAATGAAGACAGTTATCTTTTAGATTTTACCGTTGCGATGAACAATGAGCCGTCTTTGACTGAGGATATAACGTGAATGATTGAAAAGTAGATGTACTCTAGAACCCCAAGAAATATAAGAATTCGTCCATAATGTCCAAATAATCCAATGCATTTCGTTTTCTTTGATTATCAGAGATGATGGCACAAATGCGAAAGTAGACGATCATGAAATCGACGTCGTTTCCGTTCAATACAAATTGTTTCAGAAAAAGCTGCACGTAAATAGTAATATTGCGTACATTATTCCTCGATGATGTAAACTTTAAGGTCTTCAGTAGGGTTGCGCAAGCTGCGTGCAAAGAATGAATTGTCCCTCCGGCTCTCACACGGTGCATGACGTACACGGCAAATGGAAATATATAATATTGTTTTTAAAATGACAAATTAAAGATAAGCCCAATGTGGGGCAAGCTTTTGATTTCTTGATCCGCTGCCCCGATATAATAAACAACGACAATAATTAATATAACGGAAATATATTGAGAGCAGGTGGGAAATTGACTTTGAAGTACATTCCCCGGTAACAGATATGTGGATAGAATCGCATTCACAAATAATATGACTACGTACAGTACTAAGTAGGTACTGTTTTCGGCTATCTGGCTGCTGTACGGACTTTTCGGGCAATTTTCAGTGGCTTCCAAATTGAATACGAAACATTGCATATATTCGTATTTCTTGCATGCATATCCGGTGTTAGGTGTAGAATTGTCTAAAGAGACTCACTTCTAGTTAGCGAACTATTTCTAAAGAGACGGCGTACATACACTCCAAATTCTGGGGAATCAATCTACACCTTACAAAACTGGGACTTTGAGTTCCTCCAGGCTATTCCAATTTACGGTAGAGTAAGAGCCATGTCATAGGTTGATGCGAATGAGATGAGTGGCGCAGTTAAAGATAAGCTCGTGGCGAACGCTAACTCTATATTTAGTCAAATATTCTCTACTCAAGTGATTTTAGCTTTTTAGGCTATATTATAATCAACGCTTCGCTATTTAAAGTAATTTTAGCTAGGTAGTACTAGAGCTTATTAGATGTTTTATAGATCGGCCTGAATCGTTTATAAATCGGAAATTCGTTGGTGTAGACTAAAGTGGTGGCAGAGAGAATTTAGTTGCAAATATACAAGATGACCTAATTTACAATTTATAATTTTTCAAAACCGTGTGATAGATAAGCATAAATAAAACTTCTAAGTTATTATTTTGCGTTTATAGAAACCTTGATTCTAAACAAGGTACCGATTTGCTTAATCTTTAGTATATGGCAGTAGAGAGTCTGTTACATATGATTTAATCAAATTAACAGCAATTTAAAGTAACTAAAGTATCATTAAAATAAGCAGTGCTAAAGAGAGCTCGTTACATAATAAAGGTAACAGATCGGCCTGAACAGTTTATCGTTCGAAATTTAGTTGGCGTACACTAAAGTGGCGGCAAATAAAATTTAGTTACAAATATAGTAGGTGAGCTAATTTATTATTTAAGAATTTGCAAAATCGTGGGATAGCTAAGCCCAAATAAAACTCATTAATTATTTCTGCGTTTGTAGAGACCAGGATTGTAAACCAGATCCCGATTTGCTTAATCCATGGTTTGGTGACGTAGAGATCAGCTTGTTACAGACTATAAACAAATTAACAGCAATTCGAAGTAACAAAAGTACCATTCAAGTAAGTGGTGCTAATCTATAGTCTAGATAACTACAGAGATGTCCCTTTACATAACAAAGCTAACAGTCATGATCCCACAGAAAAAGGCAAGTACCTATTGATACTACCCTATTAACATTCCATGTTTGTCTTGGGATTTCATAGTCCAAGCAACGCGGTCAGAAATTATGCTGTACGAGACTATGACGAATCTGCATCCTCATGGCTGCGCAATTTGACATTTGATGAAACCAAGATTGGAATGAGTTTAAAAAAATATAGAAAACTTGACACAAAATAACCACAAGCGATTCCAAACGTGAGAATGTAAAGCAAGGGGAATTCTATTGAAGCACTCAACTTGTCATTTCAAAACCTGATAACTTAGGTCGATCACCTAATCCTCCCCGACTAATAATAAGACACGGAATCCCCTCCTATAAATCGTGGCTCCTTGAGCATTGATGATCCAAGCTCATTCATTCCTTTTAGCCTGCTCCAGTCTTTTCCATTCTGCCTTGAGTTCTATATTCTAATTTCTCTGTGAGCATTAATTAATCAAGTCGTGCTTGCCTTCCGAATTCTGCTCTGTCAATCTATCTTGAGCCATGAAGAGTTATGTCAGCGTTGATGTTGCCGTTGATGAACGGAAAGCACTAGAGAATTGTAGAAGCAGAGGCATAGTAGTTACTCTAGTGACTTCAATTCTGCTTCTTGCTGGCCTCTTGTTTGTGGCAGCCGAGGCTTCACCAAGCTCAAATCGCCATGACCATTCATGGAAAACTGTTTCCAAAATGGCGAGCTCGGTGTGCAGCAAGACTCGTTATCCCCAGCGATGTGTCTCCTCCATAGCTTCCTATCCTTCTTATCAGACGGCTAAGCTTGGCGACCTCACGAACATCGCATTGCAAGTGAGCATTCAAAGAGCCCAAAAGGCTCGAGACTTCGCTCTGAGTCTCCAAAACAATGTGATCATGACTCAAAGAGAACGCGCCGCATGGGAAGATTGTTTGGAGCTCTTTGAAGATACCATTGATCATCTCAACGTCTGCTCCAGCAATGGTTTTCTCAAAAAGGACTCGCCCGTTTGGCTGAGTGCAGCGCTGACAAACCAACAAACCTGCTTGAACGGATTCAGTGACCTCAATCTGTCTTCCTCTAATGCAATCCACGCTTTCATGTCCGCGAGAACAGTGAATTTGTCGGAGTTAGTGAGCAACTCGCTATCCATGTACAAGCTCTCCACCGTGCCCACAATCACCGGGAACAACCGCCGCCTTCTCTCTTCCAAAAACAACGAAGAGGAAGATTTCTACGCCAACTACGGCCGACTGGATGAAGATGGATATCCAGAGTGGGTATCAGTTGGTGACCGAAAGCTGTTGCAGTCATCAAGCCCAGCGAGCCAAGCGAACGTGGTGGTGGCGCAAGACGGTTCTGGCAATTACAAAACAATAGCGCAAGCGATTAACGCAGCCCCTCAGAAGAGCAGCAAGAGATACATCATCTACATAAAGGCGGGTACGTACAAGGAGAACATCGACATATCAAACAAGATCACCAATTTGATGTTGGTTGGCGACGGCAAAGATAAAACGGTGGTGACTGGAAGCAGGAGCGTCCAGGATGGCACCACCACCTTCAAAACTGCAACTGTCGGTAAGAAAGACTACTACTTTTCCGAGTTCGGTAAACATTTAAATGCAACTAGAACATCAATTTTAAATCTTGACGATAAAATATTCATTTTGATTATGAATTTCAACTTTGATAATAAGAATTACATCCGAATTTTAATAATGAGATTGGGAAAGATGAATGCAATTTAAATTTCTGGGAATGTGTGACTCGTGATTTCTTTGTGAACAGCTGTTTCTGGCAACGGATTCATTGCTCGAGATATGACGTTCGAGAACACGGCGGGGGCGGCGAATCACCAAGCCGTTGCACTTCGAGTCGGGTCAGACCTGTCGGCGGTGTACCGGTGCAGCATCAAAGGGTACCAAGACACTTTGTACGTCTACTCTCTCCGTCAATTCTACCGCGAAGTTGATATCTACGGCACCGTCGATTTCATCTTCGGCAACGCCGCGGTGGTGATTCAGAACAGCAACATCATCGCCAGACGGCCGATGAGCAACCAGCAGAACACGGTGACTGCTCAGGGAAGATCTGATCCCAACGAGAACACCGGGATTTCTATCCACAAATGCGTGGTCTCTGCGTCGTCGGATCTCCAACCTGTGAAGGGATCAATAAAGACATATCTGGGGAGGCCGTGGAAGGAATACTCTCGTACGGTTTTCATGCAATCAACTCTGGGTGATCACATCGACCCCGCCGGCTGGCTGCCGTGGAGTGGGAACTTTGCTCTGAGTACGTTGTATTACGGGGAATACATGAATAGTGGAGCTGGTGCGGGAACTTCGAAACGTGTGAATTGGCCCGGTTATCATGTCATCACCAGTGCGACTGAAGCCTCCAAATTCAGTGTTGCCAATTTCATCTCTGGAAGTTCATGGATTCCGGCTACAGGAGTCACCTTCACTCCAGGGTTGAACTGATTATGACTATTTACCTTATCAGTCTATTGTTGTTAAAATGTTAATAGTCTGTTATTGTTTAAAGGTTGCCAATAATTGCTTCAGCCGTCAAATAGTTCCAGTTAGAGATTGATAAATAAATGAAAATGAAGTTACTTCTCGTTACTCTCAGTAAGTTGTATCGAATTGCAGATGATATGGAATATTGTTCTTAGGGTACTTAATTCGTCATTATTAGTATTAATTTAATGTTATATTTGTAGATTAATTTGTTAAGTTATTTGGAACGGTTTTTTTTAATGACCTTTTAAAGTTAAAATTAAAAAAATTATTTGACAATTGTAAAATTGAAAATAATTCTTGTAAACGTTAATTAAAAAGAGATAATATTAATGGGAATTAAAGATTTGAAAGTGATGTAATTTTAAAATAATAATTGAATAGTAATGCATCTAATTTAGATTGATCAAAGTTGTTAAAATTTATAAATATAATATTTTCTTAGGTCATCTACAAATCAAATAAAGGTAAAATAGATTTAGAACATAATTTATTTATTTTAGCAATCATAATTTCTTATATTTTCTATATTTAATTTTTCCAATACTATTTATTTATTTATTTATTTTTGGTTGATAAATAAGAGGACAGTGTCTATTTTATTAATTTTCACAAATATTTGCATAATCTCGTTCAAGTGTAGGCAACGAGGAAAAAGCACTGGGTTGAGAAAACTCCCGATGTAACCGAGGACCAAAGTCCTAAATACATGCAATTGCCCAAATTGGGACTTGAAGAGGGCATACCCTCTTTTATAGAAATTTTTAGAGGGCAATGCCCCTTATCACAATGATTTTAAAATTTGTTTACGTAATATAGTGGTACATTTACATCCTTGTTTAATAACTGATTATGATGGTGGAGATACATCCTTAGAGACTAGATGAAGAGAGCTCCATACAAGAAACATTGTCTGCCCACTTAGCCTTCTTAACCTTGTGCAAGAATCTGAACATACAAACATAAAAATATATCTTTCATAGAAAAAAAATCCAATAAATTTAAATTATATTGAATATGATTAAAAACTAAGTTGATCTTCAAAATAAAAAATAATGTTATCACCATCCTATTAAATATGATAATAAATAATGTAACAAAAAAAATTATTATTATTATGATTATTATTGAAAGAAATTAAGAAATTTCGTACTTATATTAACTAACATTATTCTTCACAATTATCCACCAGCATTAATTTTAATATTTTAAAAATATGTTCAAACTATATAATTTAACGTCTTATTGATTCATTTGTTAGAATAGTAAATCATATTAATACAACTAATGTTTCAGTTTATGTCTCATTGGCATAGAATACATAAATTTGCTGCATCATAATTCGAACTATGAAATCAAGCCTAAGAGACAATAATGTTCTCCACCAATGCCCGATATATCCAAATACAAAGACACAATTTGCCCGTGAAGATCCCAATTGACATAAGAGAGAAGGTTGATTGTCATATGTTGAGTTGCTCGGCCAATTATGTCAAAGATTTTCGTTGTGTAATATTCGTATAAGCGATGAGATAAGAATATTACGTTTACGTAAACATTGTCAATGCTCTCTCTCTTGAGAAAAGATGATTGTCATAAATGTCAGACTACAACATTTCTAAAAAACGACGTTCTCTTCCTCTTCTAGATTGAGTAATTAAATGGTCTTCTCACATGAAAAAAATTGCGAACAATTTTCTCAAGGTGATAGCTCAACTGAAGCGCTTCTTAGGCTGGTAAGTTGTATTTTCAATATTAGTTGAAATAAACTTTATTACAAAATGTTAATTATATCAGTCTATATGAATTGGTTAAATGGTTATAATTCCAATTTATATGTTGTTGGGTGAAATTTTCATCATATTTTTGTACATATAATTTGTAACTTATGTTATGTTTTTTAAATAATATTAGTTATCAATTTTATTTTTAAATTAGAATTACAATAAAAAAAGAGATAAAAATTTAAAAAATAACTTAAATAAATTTGATGGAATAGATACAAAATATTTATTAATACTAAATCAAAAATGTATGAGCTTAGACTTGTACTTTTCTATCAAGATTTATAATTATTGGTGTGAGAAAAATAATTTGATTAGTTTAGTACAATTAGAAATACTGATAATTTATTCTTTAATCACAATATATTCCAAGGTTTAATTTTTCAAAGATACAATAAAGAGGAGGTGAAGGTCAAAATAACATGTTAAGCAACTTAGTTAGAATAGATACACGTTAATCCTTAATTCTGAGCTATTAAATTTATAACATGGACTCGCATCTCATATCAAATTTGTATATAACTTGATTTTAACATAAATCCATAAAAAAAATATTTTGTTAAACTAATTATAATAACAAGGATTTCCATTTTCATTTTCAAACAAAGTAGAAAGATATTTTTTTGTTAATTCAATTACACTAAATTAGTCTAGTATTTTTACCTCAAAGATCGTATAATGAAATGTATTGATTAACTACATGGACTAAATTAGCTTTTAATAAATTGTGTAAATATATATAGGCTTGAAGTCATGAACATTATACAACCTGTGAAAAATTAAATTCATTGGTTATTCAATGAAAATAAGATGCACTTATGTATGAGGATAATAGTTAGGTGGCCATATAATTGAGTATTTATGTAATAGTGTAATATAATTGCAAAGTACATCGGCATACCCCTCTCTTATTAAATTATTCTTACAAATATATCATTAAGACATTAAATTTCACATTAATAAATAAGTTGATTATAGGGATAAAATATATAAGTCCTTAGAGGGACTAGAACATATAAGACTTTACAAACCAATTGAATATATGTTATAGTTAAAGTTGAATATATGTGATAATTGAAGCAATGAGGTTTATTTTAGTATAGAAAAATTCTTATTAGTAAGAGTGAGATGAGGAGGAGGTTTTAAATTTTATGTAATAGAGATAAAGATAATTCAAATATGTATGAAGAGTATGCAAAAGGAATTTTACTTAGAGATGAAGAGAATTAATGAGTCTATAGTTGGATATTAGAAGAAAGTAATGAATATTTGTCAAATGAATGGTTAAAGGAGTAACATCTCATGGTGGAATATTCAAAACCCATTACTTAGTTAAACAACGTCTCCAAGTATTTTTAAGGAGCTCCTAAAAACTAAGTATTAAAGGATGTATCTTTATTGAGATTGCATAAGGGATGTCTTTCTCTTTCAACCCCTTACCCTCTTTTAACCAAAATTATTCGAGGGTTTGATTTTAGTAACTAAAAGATTCACCTAGTTACTAGAGATAATTTTATAGTCATGGTAGATGATAAGCTCTATTGTGGCTTTGGCTAGGATATATTTGGTCTTTTAGTCTTAATTGAAGTTGCATTACCAAGATTTACTTTATATTTATTGGTGCTCCCCCTCTCTTGGTTACCAAAATCTTGTAAATTTATGACCTAGTTTAGTGTCTCAATACTAGACTTCTAGGTCTAATGTAGTTATGAAAAATATATAAGAGTACTCTAAAGATGAGCACCCAATTTTTATTTTTCAAGGTGTGTTTGGATGTTGCAATTAATGGTAAGGGTTTTCACTCCTCCACTTCATATAAGTCCACATATGAAGATGGTTCCTATATTATTGCAACATCCATGCCAAGATCAAATGATACATACAAATTTTCATCCAAGATAGCTCTTTTACTAGAAATTTAACTATTTGGCCTAATAATTATGTCATTAGGAAATTATTTTGTTATCTACCCAATATTGATATTTTAAAAAATAAGTGATTTCTTCTAAATAAAATATAAGAGGTTAGATTGAGGTGTCAAATTGTTGAACAATATTTTTATTTTATTTTTCTAATCTATATCTTTTTCAAAGACTCTTCAAGAAGGTCCTTCATTTCTAATATTTGATTTTCAATCTAATTAATTGTGACTATAAAATCAATTATTTGGTTTAGATTGTTGGGTTTTCTAAGTACAAATTTAAAGAATTATTTTTCTTATCGTTGATTCATTTGGATAATACTTTGATATTATATGGTTATAAAAGTCAAGATGTATGTTTTTTTTGTTAGATTTTATCGAATTATAGAGAAAACGAGGATCTTGCTACTAGGATTTCCATGTCTTTCTAATTTAGTTACTATAAGCACTAGATTATTTTTAATATTATTTATTCTTTTATTTTTATTCTTGTAAAGTAGTCCATTATACTACTAGTTTCTCAACAAATAAGAAATCTTAACAAATTAATGTTACTAGTAAAGTGTCAATTACCACCATTGATGATGAAATAAATGCATAACATAAAAGGGAACATGCTCTTAAAAGTGGGCTAATGCATACCCCTTTCAAGCTATCAAGATTAGATTATTGAATCAATTGTGGGATTATGCATCTTCCTTTTTTCTAAATGAATTTTTATGGAAAATGGGTCCTTCCTCTATAGTTAATCAATTTTTTTGTGAACAATTTCATTTCCAAATACGTTGACCTTAGGTTGGTAATTTGCAAGTTTTTGTTGAATCTTAGTCTATTTGTATCAGTCCTAGTTTTGTTCTAAGTAATTTTCATTTGTTTAATTGTATAAGGGTTTAGGAAATATCAAAATATCTAAAAATATTGATAGAAACTAATAAATAGTTTATAGTGCATGAATATATAGCTTAAAACTAAAAGTGTAGTGGTGGGTGCAAAGAGGATCATAGGGGTTAGAGATGTAGAGGGGGAGGAAGTTGATTATGAGGATGAGGATCTTTGTGGTTGAGATTATTCTTTGGAGGTGGTAGAGCTCTATTTTCTCCTAGACATTTTTTTCTATAAATGTTATATAAGTGTTCAAATGAGTTTCTTAGTTTTGTCCCTATTATAGAATATGTTCCTTCCTTCACAATGAGCTCTATTATTTCACAATGTCTAATCATGTTTTTTATTAGAGTAAAATATTTTTTGAAAGGATCATAAACCCTATACATGAAGACTTTGAGTGGGATCTAGAACCTAACTGCAAAATAATTAATCAATACAAACCAACACCAAAAAACCTACAACAAAATAATAGCTAACCAGAAAAGGCATACAAAACACATACTACAAAACCACAAGTCAAGGCTTTGCAAAAAATACTAATGTATTTTACAAGGCACCCTAAACCTTAAGAAAGAAATAAATCATGGGTTTTACCAACCATCCATAACCTACCATGGGGTTTTGACAAGCTCCCACAATATATACAATCAACCTTAAAAAGTTGAACAATAAAGGATCAATTAAAAAATCATGGGCTTTACAAGGAAACCCAAAACCATCATGGGGTTTTTGTAGGCTCCCCAAACCATTACAAGAAGCATCAAATATTTTTTTCATGAAAAGATAGTTGGGATTACATATCTTTTTAGCATGGAACCCAAAAATAACATTAGGTTTTGAAAGGCCCCTCAACCCCTATAAAATCATCATAGAGTTTTGTGAGGACACTCAAACCAAAATAAGCATACTCCAAAAAAAAATTAAATAAAAGATCAGGAGGTAATATGGGGTTTTTGAAGGCTCCCCAAACCTTCATGTTTTTGAAATGGCCTTGACAACCAAAAGAATCAACTTCAAAAGAATACACCACGAAGAGTTTGTTGAATAAAAACTAGGTTTCAACATGGCACCCAAAATAATCCAAGGGTTTTAAGAGCCTCCCCCAACCCAAAATGAGGGTTTTTACAAGGACTCCTCAATTAGGAATCCTCCACAAGGGAAGAAACCCCCTAATCCAATCACGACTCTCTAACTCAACTTCTCTCTACCTCAATATGAGAGGATCCCACCTCAATATGATCAAGAGAGAAGGGAGAAACTAGAAGATGGATCCATAAAGAATTTAGGTCTAGAACTGAATTATCACAACCAAGAATAACCCATAACAACCTTGAATACTCATCAACTCTTGAGCCATAATCTAGCTCCATAGGATCAATTGTCACCTCAAAATAGGTTTAGAGCACAATTTGAGACTCCCACTTAAGTTCTCTTCTAGATATTTCGTTAGGGATAAAAATAAAAAATCAAATAAGAAATGAGGTGAATTTAAAATTCATGAGATCAATAAAGGATAATATTAAACCTGATATATAATGCATGAGGCTCTTAGTAAACCGTATTAGAAGCATGTCATGGATGTTGAGTATGAGTCTCTAATACAAAAATTATGCATGGGAGCTTGTTGGTCTTCCTACAAGAAAAAAACTCATAAGTTGTGAATGGGTCTTCAAAATAAAGTACAAGGCAGATTAGTCTATCAATAATTATAAGGCATGTCTTATTGCAAAGGGATATGATTGACAAGATGACTAGTTAGAACCAAAGGTTTTCATGTGCAAGAACCTAAGGAGGACAAGGAGTCAAAGGTATTGCTTCATTCAGTGACCAAAGAGAAGAGACTGCTATTGGAAAGAAAAGCAAGAAGGCTTAAGGGTATGGATGCTTGAAGGGTGAACAAGATATCAAAGCTAAAGTATGTGAAAGCCAAGAAGAATGGAGAACTAAAATAGAGTTCTAAAATCTGCAAATTGTGTTGTAAGTTGTTATCAGATCAAGCCTTGTTGTTACTTTCTAATCGTTGTATCAGTATAGGGTAAATCCTTTGGATTAAGGTTGACCTAATAGTTATTTGTAAATCCTTTAACTAGGTGGTATTCCAAGTGAATGATCTAAAGTCCTCTAACAAGGCTCACTCCTATCAGGGTGATTGAAATCCTCTAACCAGGTCACATTTAACAGTGTGCATTGTAACCTTTAATAGGGTTAGCCTTTCACAGGACATCACTTCAGAAGAGTGAGAATTAGTAGCATATTACTAGTGGTTTTTCCCAAATTGGGTTTCCACGTAAAATCCTTGTGTCAAATGTGCTAATTGAATTTTTTATGTTTCATGCTTACATTTCTACAAAGTTGATTTGACAGTAACCTAAAAGTTTAAGTGAATGTATGATCTAATGGATGCATGCATGATGAATATGTTATATGGATATGGGTTCACTAAGATGTGAAAGTTTTATTTGTACATGGTGATCTTATAAAAGAGGTCTATGTGGCCCAACCTAAAGGCTTCATTGATGAACATAATCCTCTTAATATATGTCATCTTATAAATTATGTATATGGGCCTAAACAAGCATCTTAGGCTTGGTACATTAAAATAGATGGTCACCTTCTAAAGAATGGTCTTATTTGTAGCCTCTCTAATCCTAATATGTACATAATAAAGGTTGGAATAAAAAATTTCATACTTTTTTTGTATGAGGATTATCTCATCATTACAAGGAGCTCAGATAATCTCATTAATACTATAAAGAATGGTCTATATAAGATTTTCATATGAATGATTTGGGGCTACTACATTATTGTTTTGGCTTAGAGTTTTGATAGTAGTCCAACATCATATATTTATCTCTCAGATGAAATATTCCAAGACACTCTGGGAAAAAAATTGAATGACTAACTACAAGCCTATGTCTAGACTCTAATGGAAAAAGGTTTACAACTCTTTCACTTATAAGATTCACCTCATGTAGATGTGACTCTCTATGGACAACTTGTTGGGAGTCTCATTTAATTGACATATACCAAACCAAATTTATACTTTACTCTTAGAAATCTATTTAGGTTTATGAAGATGCTAAAGAAATATCATAGGGTGACAATCAAGTATGTTTTGTGATATGTCTAAAACACTCTTAAGTATGTTCTAGAATTAAAGAAGGATGATAAATTCTCATCTCGGGGATATGATGACTCAAACTATGCTAGATTCTAGATGATCAAAAATCAACATTGGGTTATATCTTTCATCTTGGATCTAGCCCTATTTCATAGATAACTAAGAAGCAAAGTCTTAATTCTCTTTCATCCACTGAAGCTAACTATAATGTTACAAAGAAGATATGTGTGAGGTGATTTGGTTGTGCCATATCTTAGTAGATGTGGATATTTCATACGATCACAATTTTGTTTTGTCAATCAAGGAGTATTAAAACTTGTTAAGAATCTTGTTTTTAATGAGCAAAAAAGATATAAAATATTGGCGAATCTTTCATTATTTTGAAAAACCAAATTATTTTTATCAGTGAATCTCTCATTTTTTTTATTTTAAACATTATTTACATTGGCAATTATTTTGGAATCATAATTTTTTAGTAGAAAATATTTGCAAATCTCAATAATAATAGGAAGTCTGCTAATCATCATGGAATATTAGAAATCAAAATTGAACATGTTTTATCTCATGGAAATTATGAGGATAATTACATTATATTTTAAATAAATATTGAAAACTAAATATTGGTGATATATCCCTAAAGTAACTAATCATTATGATAATTATTGGTGAATCAATTTTAATTTCTTTGATAATATATAATATTTAGGTGAATAAAATCTAATCATGTATCAAATGTTGTGGCAAATCTTTGAATTTAAATTTTTTAATAAAATAAATTATTGAGGAATTTTAAATATTTTATAACTAAATTTAGTAAAAATGTGGCAATTTAGGTTTCATTAAATCTTAAATTATAGCCAAATTATTAGCAAAAAAATTCTAAAATTAGCCAATTTACGAATATTAGCCACTAAAAAATACCTTGCATTTTTCTCTTCTTTCAAGTTTTCTTTTGAGGTGACAACTCTTATTGAGGTGGAGGCACATCCTTTGGAGATGGGTTGTTGTTGGTAAGAAGAGTTCAATGGTTATGGGTGATATTTCTCTTTCATTCGCTTGGCAGAAGGTTTGTTTCTGGTTGGAGGCATTCTATTGGTTGTCTTTTCCCTCTCACTCATGTTCGAAGAGGCTTTGCCCTCTTTTCAATTGTTGGGTTTTACAGGTTTCCTTCTTGTTGATCTCTATATTTTCCATTCAATTTTGGAGGTTTTTTGTTGCCATGTGGAGTTGTTGGAGTTATTATTCCTTCTATTGTTGTCCTTCTCTGTTCCTCTTCCTCATCCCTCATTTCTCTGGAGAAAGGGGTATTCTCTAGTTACCAATTCAGAGTTCCCATCTAAACCCCTTTGTTTTTCAAAACTTAAAATTGTAAGTGTTGTACCCTAGGTCCAGCTAGTTGTGGCTCCCTTCAAAATCCTTTTGAATTCGCTTCTTGTGAATTTCTTTCTTCCTATCATTTTTTACTTGATGTTACTTTGAAGACCTTACTTTTTGTTTCATTGTATGAGTTCAGGCCCTATCCTATTTTATCTTATCAGAACAATTACAAAATTTAAGAAGTCATTTAATATCTATCAAAGTTGTTGAATCCTTAATGTTATATCAAGTGAAACAATGTCGATATATTTAGATAAGAAAATTTCATAAATATATTACTTATGCCATGAAATTATTTTTTTTTTTAAATATGCAATTATTTGATTATTTTAAATGTGCAATGATCCACTCTTTTATATGTGACCATTATTATACTTATAAATAGACATTAAAAATTTAATTAGATTCATTAAATCACTTATTATGTAAAAATAAAAAATTAGACAAAAATAAACTATTAAAGATTTTAATTAATAATGTAGGAACCTTTTGTTTGTTTGTTTTTTTGGTTCCATTAGATCTTTTCTCTTTTAAAATAGGCCTCCCTTCCATGAGATCTTCTCTTATATATACTTACATATTTCCATAAAGTAATTGAATAACTAAACATTCTAAACTTACGGGCTTACAAAAATGACCTCTTCATGTGTAGGCTCACAACATTTGATGGGCGGAAGATTTGAATAACTAAACCTACCGGCTTATAAAAACGACTGTGTTCATGTCTAGGCTCACAACATTTCAGAGAACAAAGTAACTTCGCAATCTGATAGCAAAATAACTGGAGAAAATTAAACTTGTATTTGTACCGTCTCCTCATAGGAAAGCAAGAAAAATATTGGGGATAGTTTTTAATGGCTACTTAGTCGCTAGTCCAGGATTCGGTGAACGATCTCTGTTAACCGTTTTAAAATGATGAGTACTTCTATCAATTATTTTATCTTTGTTATCGTCAAAATCAACACCCACGAGGATATGGAATTCCTCGTCATCTTACAATCTTCCAACAACAAGTTGAAGAGGATAAGATTATCATTCAAATGTGACCGTTTACCTTGAACAGCGTTTATTGAATTGGCAACGTCCACAATGATATAATTTAGTTGAAACATACTTGTTTTCTTGCAGATTAAGCTCGTCGAGATTCAGTTGGTGTAATATTAATTCATCTTAAGCAAGCAATTAGTTTGAAGTTTGTGTAATATCATCATTATCATAAAATAACCTGAAAATCTAGTCAATGCCAGCTCAGGACAAAAAAGACACTCGGACATCTCATTATTCAAGAGAGGAATTGTATTAATTTCAAGAACATCTGGAAGAAGACCGAATGAAGCGGTATACAAATACAAGGGGGGAATTAAAGAGAAAGAGAGCATATTATAATGTAGTTTTATTATTCAAAATCTCTCGGCGATACTTTCCATGCCGGAAAGCGACATCATCGAAGATTCTGAAGGCCCTTGTGAATATATCATGCATTCATAGTTTTGACTGCAATTGTTTATTTGATTACCTATGGAAATTATATATTCAGAACCTTGTCCGGGTGCAGCCATTTCATGCAATTCATCCAATCTTCGCACGCCAAGTTGACTATTTGAACCCAAGATTTATTTTTGTTTCTCCTCTTTGATTGATAATTATTTACTAATATACAAGACTCGTGGTTCACATCACATCTTAAAAGGTTTAATACCTTGATAGATGCTTCCATTCTCGTTTGTTCCAAACCGTGACGATTAAGCAAGAGAAATGTCTTGAATAACATGCAGAAATTTCTCAGAATGTTAAGGCGGCTTGTAGGCTTTGTTTACATTTAAAAGCATAGCCGTTCTTCTTTATAGACAATTCTTTCGTTCTAGTCTAAACTGTAAGGCGCACTGCTCCTTAATATGAATAATATTTGAAGACTGACCATATCTGATCTTGATCATAAGATAAAAATGTAAGAATTCAAGGTTAAAATTAAAACAACATAGTTTTATTTAAACCTGAATAAACTTTCATTACAATTGATTTAAGTATACCAAGAGATTTAGACCACTAGACTAAACATGTGAATATTTTATCTTTCCATGAAGAATTTCATAACTTATCTTGTTTGGCAGCCTTTACAAGTGGGATTCGCTAGCGTTAAACTTTGCAGATTCATCAACGTTAACATCACTGACTACTCTATCTTTATTATTATTATTTATATTATGACTTCAACTGAAGTGCATTTTTCTTGTAATGTAATTTTCAGAAGGCATTTTGTCTTGGAATGTTGTATTTGTCTCCCCCCGCCGTCTTGCATAAAAAATAAGGACTGAAAAGGTGATTTACCAATATTCGTACTGATGTCACAGTGATCACAAGTTTAGGAAGTATTATTAAAAAGTATATCTTGAATGTTGTTTCAAACAAGGTTGCAAGCATGCTTCTTGCTTAACACGGTTCCTTCTTCGTTCTACCCGTTACAGTCTAGAATTAGTTATTAAAATCTCTTTTTGGCTTTGCTCATTTTCTATTATATTTTTTAACCTTTACATAAAAGGGATCACTATATGCATAGTGAAATAATGGATACGTATATTAAATTACAATAATGATATACATCTAAGTTCACTAAAACCTCACTCAGGAGAAGAATTATTTCAAATTTGTAGAATGTATCAAAACACTTCCATTCAAAAAATTTGACTTTTGTACGTATAAAGTAAAAAAATACATTTATGATAGATATAAATCAATAAAACCAAAAAGTCAAATCTTTTAATTGGTATCTTCTACAATATCAAATATGCAATGAAAAGTAATGCATAGAAATAAAGTAAATAAAGCATCAACATAAGAAACACAATAACACCAATAATTTTCATGTAGAAACCCTTGGTTAGAGGGGATAATCATTGTAGGAATCAGTACCCACAAGTATCACTAGTACACTAATAAATTTTCCTTGCTTGGAGAAATCACATACACCAATGCAAGGGCATACCCAGTTAAGAGTATCTTATCCTGGTTAGGAGCTGATTACAAAGACCTCTTAGTTAATAGATTTCAAACTCCTTATGTGAGTCATCCTATTAGAGGATTTGTACTTCATACCTATTAGGATCTTGCTCACCCTGTTAAAATTGACCTGGTTAAAGGATTTTTCTTGCCAATGTATTAGAATTAACAAGTGAAGAGTGATTGCCAAATAGGTGTTTTCATTGTGAAACAGACTTTGAATCAGTTGATCATATTTTCCTAAATTTTCCTTTTTCCTAGGAAACTTGGATGTGAATAATCTAGAATTGGAACATTTGTTAGATAATGGTAGGAATGATCACGAATTTTTGGGTGATGTGGAAAGAGCATTTACCAATTGTGGATTGGAATCTTTGGTTGATATTTGCCCCTCATGTTCTGTGGAGTCTATGGAAGGAAAGAAATAATAGTGTTCAGGGATTCTTCTAGCTCTCCTGCCTTGTTGGTCGAAAGAATTAAGAGTAATGTTATAGAAAATTACCAAAGTAGCCTTCATAGATAAATTTATTTTGGAACTGGCATGGATGATGTAGTTAGGGCAAGAAAAAAAGAGGCTTCTAAAGTGTAAAGGGAAAATGTCAATGGAATCATCTACCACAGGGTTGGATCAAAATGAATTTTGATGGTGCAACAAAAGGGAAACCAGGAGTGGATTGGTGTGGTGCTAAATTATTAGAGATGATAAAGGTGGTATTATTAAAGTTATTACCGTTCCTTTAGGCATTTAGATGAATCATCTAGAAGAGGTTTGTGGGTTTTCTTTAGGGTTTGAAGATGGCTAAAAATGTGGTAGTAGTAGCTTGTAGGATAGAAGGAGATTCTCAAAATATTCTTAGCTATATCTCTAAAAAGTCTAAGCCTTCTTGGACTATCGAAGACATTATTCAAAATGCTAGGAGTATTATTATAAATTTGATAAAGTTTATACAAACCACATGTATAGAGAGGCTAATAGAGTTGCTGACATGTTAGTGAATGTGATGGTGTCTAAATCCTCCATTATTTCTTGGAAGGATAGCATGGAAGGTTATGAAAGCACAAATGGTCTCATTAATCATGATAAGATGCAAAGTAAATTATTCATATATCAAATATTTCTAATTATGAAAGGTAAGTGTTGGGACACTAAATTTAATGATTACGATACTTTTAGAAGTGTAATATTCAAGATAAGGACTAATTGCCATGCTTTCTAGTGTTAAGTATGTAATTAATATTATTTTCCCTTCTTTGGTGTTCTATGGTTTATTGTTCTAGTGATAAGTTGCAGAGATTAACTCATCTTGTTGGTATCGTGGGTGGAAGATTGAAAAGAAGAGAGTCAGGAAATTGCAAGAAGTGGAGAAAGGAAATGGTGATCTAAGATAAATTGGAAAATAGTAGCAGTGTTCGTTTATAGAAAGGATGAAAGATTTAAAGTCAAAAATAACTAAAATTTTCATTAAAGGTTGGGAATTGGGGTTTGTTAAGATGGCCAAAAGAAAATTGTAGTTGAACATTAAGGTTATGGAAACCATTATGAGCCTAAGTACAAAAGATATGCATTTTTACCATAATAAAGAAATTTCTAGTGTCATTTTCAAAATGTTTCCTAAAGAAGATGATGGGGATTTGGTTAAGGATAAGTGGGGGTCTATGTTATTTCATTGATTAAGACTTTATGGAAGAAGGTTTTTAAAGTGATAATGGATTATATAACGCTAGAAGAGTGTTATCAAAGAGCCCATGTATACCATTTTTTTCTTTTTGAACCACTTTAGGAAAAAGAGAAGGGTATGCTTCCCATTTTATCTACTATATTCTTGAACTCGTAGCATTAAGGCCTATAGGGAGAAACCCAATAAACCAAACTTCCATGAAGGATTTATGTGTTTGATTTTTTATTATATGGCAAATATTGTTAAAGAGTCCTTACCTTTTTCTAGTGTGATCAAATAGGAAATCCCTTTGAGCTTAGGCATCAATAAATGAAAGGTAAGGGGAAGCCAATTATTACAGAGCTAGAAGATGTCACTCCAAAGTTGGCTAAAAGAAAGAAAGAAAATGTGAAATATAAGGAGATGGAAATAGAGTCAGAAGGGGAAAGTGTGGAAGAAATGACGAGTATGGAGATGACTAAGGAAGGGGAGAGTAAATATTCATATGGCTCTGTTGGAAGATTGTACAAAGCTCCTCGCAAAGGTTAATCCCCTATTTCTATTCATTCTTTGGAGAACAAAGATGACTCTTTGGTTGAGAAATATTAGGAGAAAAAGGATATTAACGAGGATGATAATCAAGAGGATTTTGAAAAAGAGGCCCCTTTCTTAGACAGTTATGCAGAATAAGTGGAGCAAGATGTTCAAATTTCTCCACATGTCTCAACCCAAAAGGAAGATTAAGATGATGATGAGGGTAATGTTAAGGAAATCAACAAGGAAATTTACCCTATGATAAATAGAGTGGAAATGGATGAGGTGAATACTAAGCTACTTGAGGATGACTTGAAGGATGTCAGGGTTGATGCCCCTTGGGGTTTGCAAATAGTGAAAGTTATTTCTCTATATGCCTTCTCTATGGAGAAATAGACTTTTAATTCCATTAAAACCCTAAATATTAAGTACATTGCTATTCAAGCTAAGATGGAATAAATCTAGGGTAAAGTACAGAAGGAGGGTGTGAAAGACCAGATTGAGGAGATCAAGAATAAAGATAAATCCATTGAGAATTCGATGGAAAGAGTAGATAAAATGGAAAAATTGATCAAAGAGATATCAAAGAGTTGTCAAGAGATCATGGAAGCCACTATAAACTACTTGAATAGGCTGGTGAGAAAGGTGGACTGGAACATTAGTAATCTATTGGTTCCTAATTTAGAGGCTCCAAACGATGTTGGGAATACTATAGGGTATGGAAAATGAAAGAAATCACAATGAAGTAGAATTCGATTAGCCCTATGCTAGAACAAGGTGAAGTCAACTAAGATCGACAAAATCAAAGAGCTCAAGGAGGAGTTGGTATTGGATATGGTGTGAATTCTGGTGCATTGGTATTACCTTTTTTTTGGTCTTGTTTTTTAGTGTTTTCTTGGTAATTAGTTTTGAGATTTTGTTTACTAGATGTAGTAGCCTGATTGCAAGTAATTTTTTTGGGTTTTGGGTATTGGGTGTGTTGGTTCTTTACAACACTTTCTTTTTTAGTCTTAACTATTAAAATTTTTTTAAACACTCTTGGGGTTTGGGTCCCCTATAAAAAAATTGTTTTAACTTTTAACCAAAAACAAGTGTAGAGTGATATAATATTCACACTCAATGCATGATAGATCCAACATATTATTGACCAATGATCTTCTCTAAAATGCTTCTAACACACATATGATCTTTTGTATTATCGCCACAACAATAATTATTGCACCAATAGTTATTGTACATCAATTTTTCATCTCCTATACTTATTCTCAAGTGGTGATAAATTTCTAAATGT
Source organism: Cupressus sempervirens (assembly GCA_028749045.1). Lineage (NCBI taxonomy): Eukaryota > Viridiplantae > Streptophyta > Pinopsida > Cupressales > Cupressaceae > Cupressus > Cupressus sempervirens. The sequence continues at coordinate 123,432,722 of CM053785.1, read as the reverse complement.
GTTTCAAATTTCATGAGTGAATGAAATTTCATAGATATGAATGACATGATGTTGGCCCATGAAAATTTAGTAGGTAACGTATCCATCCATTGACATTATCATTACTGGATTACCAATTCATCATAACTAACACTATTGGTTACTTTGTTCTTTAGATTGTTATCTATTCATTGCATCAGATCTTGACCTATACTTTTTTCTAATAGATGAGACTCTAGAAATAGGTAGATATACCTTTGATAATTATTTCATATCATTTTTACACTTAGAAACATAAAATAAACTACCACGCACCCAAAAAACTTCAATTGACTAGTTATTCACCAATACACTACATACTTCACAATTATATCAATTTGATCACTTATTCTATCAATATAGTTGACCTATCACCTCTAGATCATAATTTTTCAAATAATCGCAACACTCAAATAATGATCTAACCATTCAGATACTTATAACCTTGTAGCACATTATCATCATGTTAATAATCTCCCCCTTTAATATTGATGGAAACACTCTCAAAAAATTGACTAAGTGTTCAAAACTTAAAAAATTGAGTTGATGGCGAATCATCAAAATATAACTCAAACTTACCCTAAGCTATTCACTACTACTCCCTTATATAAGCATGATGTATACATACTATTCCTAGTACAAAAGTCTCTTTTACAAACCACTCCCCATTTGACAACAATGACAAAGGTTTACAATATAACCAAATATTAAAGATTATTTATGGCTATATGCTTATAACCTCTTGAAATACTTCTACAAAATTGGTCCTCACTACATGTAGGTTAGTCTTCCATGTCTTATTGATATATTCAAGGATTACTATCTTACCACATATCAATCAGACAAGATCCTCTAATGCATCCATTATGCTTATATCTAGAAGGGCTAATATCACTTCTACATCATTAACTCTCTCTTTTTTAATTATTTAATTTAGGAGTCAATTGAATATATAAATCCACCAATGTACTAATTAATTTCTCCTTTTTATTACTATAAATTTTGTGCTCATGATTTACAATAGTTACTAGTGCTCCAAAACTTGCAGTAGACTAATTGATTGGATCAAATCTTTAATGAATAACCTTATCACTTTTTGTGCTTCACATATTATTTTATCAATATCTTTTATAAAATTGAATGGTGGTGAATTGAGCTAAGAATCTTGTCACCTTCTTTTAGTGTATCATTTATTTGATCGACTCCTAGTTTCCCTAGCCCTAGGTTGGGCTATCCTTAACAAAACAACTAACCATCTATCAAGTTTCATCTATTGAGCCAAATTTTCTAAATTTGTGTTCTCATAATATCTTTGCACACTTTGCATATATTCTTCCTCAATACTTTCCATTTTCTCTCCTATAGTTGTTTCCAAGTGACCTGATTTCTCTATTGGTGTATCCTTTTCAATGTATGTTTCTTTGGACACTAAATATGATAGTATATCCCTTGTATATGGGATCACTTTTGCATCCTTCCTCTTCTGATCTCTTTTGGATTTAGACTCAATAGCCATAGCAATATTCATCATTTTTGTAGGGCTCATTTTTCTCAAATCCATTTTCCCATATAGATTCATTGTATCATCTTCATCATCATCAAAACCTTTCTTCAATGAAAAAAGAAATTATAATTAACTTACTACTCTTTATATTTTGTTAATGTATCATTTTGATCTTCTTTTGGTTTCTCCATATCACCTTCAATCAACACATTCTTTATTTGTGCATGTGTATCTTTTTTCTTTATGTTCTCAATAACATCTTCTATTGGTTCCTACAAATATTTTTCAATGGTAGGGGCATCCCTTGAATTATCACAAACTAATATTTCCTCCATAACTTGATATGTGTCAATCATTTTTTGTACCTCGATTGGTTCCTCGGGGGTAGAGGAGAATCAATCTCATCAATATAGTAACCTTTTCTCCTCCAACATCCCATACAGTATTACTATGAGTTACCTTTGGATCTTTTGATTTCAATTTAGTTTCAACTCCATAATTGTTCTCTACTTCATTTATTGGTTCCATTAATCCAAAAAAATTATTTAATTATATGACTTCTATCTCATCTTAGACCTATTGGTATTCTTTTTTCAATAATATAGTTAGTCTTTCCTTTTTCTTGAAAGATAGTTTTGTCTTATCAATGATTTATTTTATTTATTTTTATGATAACTTTATTTGGATTTCTACTAAGACATACTCTATCAACTCCTTATCTTGTTTCATTTCAAATTTCCATTTGGACTCTAATTTATCATACATAGATATTTGTATTTCTCCTTGAAGCTCTATCAAATCTTTTATATAGATTATTCATGTTAAATATGGATACATATTCTATTCTTTGTTGTTCATCATCTTTGAAACTATCATTATACCTTTTAATATTTTCTAAAATATCCCCATTTCCTAACTTGATCAATAATATTTTCCAATGAATGTTACTTGCTCATACCAGGTGTGGTAGAATTTACAATGGGAGAGCTGACTATATTTTACATCTTCCCACTATATTTCATCTCATTCTGACACTCGTTGGACTTTGTTCCTTCCTCCTCACATGGATCATCATTTTTCTTCTTTTGTGCTTCTCTCTTTTTCCAAAAGACTTTACTAGATCAAATACTTTCTTCCTTTCAGAGGGATTATTCTTATCATCTTGAGATGTCTTTTCCTTTCTTCCAAAAGGAAATTTGTCTATTAGAGTGACTTTCTCCTTCTTTATTGTTTTACTTATGGTTTGCCTCCTAGTTGAGGCTTTTTCGGTTGAAAATAAAACTTTAATGTCTTAGTATTTTTTTGTACTAGTATAAAATGTGTCATCTTGTTGATCTACATTTTTATCTCTATCCTTCTTAATTCCCTCCTTAGTAAAACCATTCTTGATTTCATATTTTCCTACATCATTTCTTATCTTCTTCTCAACAATCAATTGGTTTAATTGGCTAAACATCTCTCTATCCTTCTCATCAAATATTGTAAACCTAGGAAGACTTAGATATTTTGGTTTTTATATTAAGTCCTTTGCATAAGATATTAGTATTTCATATCACTCCATAATTCATAGGCATTACCCATAAAGTTGTAGTTTTAACAACCTCCATTAAACAAGTGTCAGTATCTTGACTATATAAAAAATAGAATCTTTATACTTTTTCAGAATCTTTGAAGGAATCATTTCTCTCTGATACATTTTGAATCTTTTCTATTTTATATTTTTATTTCTAAAAGGTTTTTAAATAATCCCAAACATCACTAGTAAAACTACATGCAAGCATTCTAATATATTTCTCAATTTGAACTATTACTAGTGTATCCTTTGGTCATATTATACAACCAACTCCAAGAAAGAAGTATTAAAATTATTTAAGGGCAAACCTATTAGAACATGACCATACTCATATTATTGTCACTTATTTCATTTTATCTTCTCTAGATCTTAACATAATTATATTGCATTGCCTCACAGGGATCAATTTTTGCATTCTCTTTCACCATATTACAAACAATGAGAGTTGCATTTGTTAGTATGATATTAATTCTAATTTTTGAATTAATTTATTACCAATAATCATTGAAGATTATTTTATCATTGGATCAATGATATCATTCACTATCATTTCTCTCATGTCCCATTTATGGATTTGGTCAACCTATTAGAAATAGGGAATATTGAGAGGAGGTGTGAATCAGTTTGCCCAACTATGTATATTATTTACAATATTAAAACCAACATATAAGATCAAACTAAAAATTAAACATAATAGTAACACAATGCAACTCATAACACCATTATTTGTTAATTAGGGAAACTCTTGCCAAGGGAAAAAACCCCATGGAGATGGTACCCACAAAATGATCCACTAATCAAAAGTATCTTGTGAAAGATATTGACCCTATTATGAGTCTATTACATCTTTATAGTGCATATGTCCTTGTTAGATGAATAGACCTTGTTAGAAGCCTCAACCCTATCAGGATTTGGTATTACAATTACAAAAGTAAAAAGATAAGTCCACTTCTCAAACATGCATATACTGTTAGAACTATTTAGAATAATTAAAGGGAAGGGGTCAATTAGTTACTCAAGGTCCATAAGTCCCATATGAAAAATCAAACATTAATCATTCAAGTTGTTTTTCTTATCCTTCTGTAGCTTGGTCTCTACTAAATACTAATAAACAAAATTACTAGTAGTTTATTGTCCTAAGAAAATAGACTTTGTTGAATGTATGACATGTAAATGTAAAACATCACAAAAAAATCAACACAAGTTTGACACTAGGATTTAACATGGAAACCCAATTTGGGAAAAACCACTAGCATCATGTCACCATTCTTTCACTCTTTCTAAGTGAGCTCTGTTAGGAGCCAACCCTATTAAAGGTTACAATACACATTGTTAAACGTGACCTGGTTAGAGGATTTAATCACCATGTTAGAAGTGACCTTGTTAGAGGACTTTGATCATTCAATTTAGAATGTCACCTTGTTAAAGGATTTACATAGACCGTTAAGTCCTTCAAATGACTGTTAGGTCAACCTTTGATAAAAAGGATTTCAATACAAATTGTTTACAATTATTAGAAAGAAAATAGTAGGGTTTTGATATGTATGATTATAACTCACTTTTTCAATTTCAAATCACTATTTGGTTCGTATTTTGATTCACTAATAAGTCCCTTTGTCAATTATGTCTCTTAACTCACTTGGCAACCCTTCAAGAAGTCGATCTTCTATGCATCAAACTCAAGCCTTCTACTCAGATTTACTTATCAATATCAGCAGCATTTGCATAAGCATTTTCTTCCTCTTGCTTCACTCTCACACACACACTTTTGTATTCACCCTTGTGCACATTTGTTCCACCTTTCTCTTTGCACATACATCTAAAGTTTGGCCCTATACCCCTTAAATAGGTAATTCTAGCTTTACCATTTTCCATCTTCCTTTTCTAGAAACTTTTCATCCATCAAATTCATTCATAGTTATTATACCTAATCTTCTCCTTGAATTAAATGATCCAACTCATCAATTTTATATTCAACACACTTTCCATATCCCAAGAAATCAACTAAGTCAGTTAGACATCACAATTCCTCAAATACATTCAAAATATTATTACTTGACAATCACTAAGTTATGGCACTTGGTCATCACTTAATCACTTGGTTGTTGTAGAAATTCTTGGGTCAATATCAACTAGCTTTCTTGGTTGATATTGATGTTCAGTCAACATTAGATTTTCTCGATTTGTACTAGATACTAACATCACTCAGCATTCCTTAATATTTTACTCTATTGCTCGGTTAAGATTTACATCCATGATATAAACAATCACTTTTCCTTATCAAAGTCTAACTAATCAAATGTCCATTGTAGCTCCCTTTTCACAAGTCACCCTTTCCTCTTAGGTTCTATTGTTCTGAGCAATCTCTCAAATCCTCTTCATCAATCAAATAAATATGACATTTAGATCAGATAACAACATGTCTTATCAGTAGATTTGACATTAATGACAAAACAAAAATTGTTCCAATTGTAAATTTCCACATATACAATAGGTACAATCCTTACACAAAAAGGTATAGATACAAAAACCTTTTTGACTATGTTGTATCTTCAATATCTAATTTGTCCTTTGTAGCTCTCTTCACAAAACGTATCATGTATCCATACAATATTTTATTTTCATCAAGTTTACATAAATATTGATCATACAAAGTGTGCATCACAACATTATAACATTATATTACAATCCCACACTTATTTCAAAAAAAAAGTGTCTCCCCTTTATATCTAATTGTTTAACCAATCAGCCTTCAATTCCTTGCACTATTTCGACAAAACATAAAATTCCTTTTTGTTAAGTAAGGGTTAACAACTAGAATTTTGTCCCAACCTTGTTAAATCATTTTTTTGGTAAACCAAAAAAACCCCTTAACCAAAATGCCTTTACTAGAATTATCTTATCTATTCTTCATGTATAGCATGTACCTATAAAACTTTCCATAACTCTATCCATAGAGTGAATATTCTTAAGCGCTCTTAGATATGTGCTTATTACATCATAACCTTTCTTCCCTCACCTGTGCATAACCTCAACTACTTCAATAAACCATTTTAAAATAAAATATATAATTGTTCATAGTTTTCTTGAATTATACAAAGATAATTTTCTAAATCCAAGTATCCAAAACTTAATATAATGTGTTTTCTTCTTCATACAAGATATATATTTCCATAAATGACAAACCTATATCATCTTTACATATACTCCTATCCAAATTTCCAATAATCTCCCCCTTTGGCATTAATGGAAACATGTGGGAAAATTGCTTGAGTCCCCAAAATCTTTAAATTTTCAAAATTATGAAGTTCTTTACATGGCCAAAATGAAATTGACAAAATGTGGATCATTTTGTATATTTACCATCTTTGTAACATACTTTACTCCCCCTTTCACTATACTTTATCCTACTTATAACTCCATACAGTAAAGTATACAATTTTCCTTATGCTCTCCCCCTTTGACATCAATGGAAAAAGTGAGGCAAATTCTATATACAAGTCAAAGTTTTGTTACCTTCTTTTCACCATCAAATTTTTGGATTGTTAATAAGTGTCAAGAACTCCCCATGATTCCTTTTCAAACTAGTGAATTATTTTTCCCATGTATCCTTGATTTCTTCTGATATGTTAATTAGTGCACATAAGCCATAGGATGCTAGTTCTACTATATTTAGATCAGAATAAACAAATCTGGTGAAGGAATCCTTTATGTAAGTGCATTCCTTAAGTTTTCTCTACACATGGTCAATTTTAAGGGTAAGGTGTTCCCTTAACAATGAAAAATCATGTATGGTTCTCTCCTTCCTTAGTTCAAGTAATCTCAGCTCATCATGAATATTTTTTATTCTTTCTTCTAAATATGTTATCTATGCATTTAGATTGTGTAATTCATCCACAATTTTCTTTAATTATGGTTACTTTTCTTTGATTTCTCCTTCAATGTATTTTGTGACTCAAAAGATAAAGTACAATTTCCATATAAGTCCTTTCCTTCTTGTAGACATTTTCTCAATGCCTTGATACAAGTATCAAGAAGGGATAGGGCACTTGTTCTATTGTTGTAAATGGTGCTAAATAGGTTAGCATCATGTGTGGCCTAATCTTTTTCCACTGCAACTTCAACTGATGTTGAGAATTTCTTATCAAAATCCTCTATGGTCTTTTCTGCTCTCTTCTCCTCCAAGTCATCCACTTGTATTAGAGTAATGTCTTGCATCTTCTTTTCCATTATGTTTAGTGTGCCTAATGCACTCTTACTCATCTTTCTTGATTCTTCAACTATCTTGCCAAGTTAAAATGGTGTGACTTGTAGCTACTTCCATGTGTCCATGTTACCTTCAAGCATTTTGGTAACCTCCTATGGAAATCTTGTTATTAGTGCTTCAAGATGGGATCTTAAAGTACTAGCTTATGTGGTCTTAGCTGCCTTAATAGGTGCTTATACTATTATTATATTCCTTTCAATTGTAATTTGTTGTTGATCTGGTGGTTGTGACAGTTGAATCTCCATATGATTACTTTTTTATGGATTTTTTTCTATCTTTTCTTCCTCTCTATTTTCTCCTTCTTTCTCTGTATATACTAATGCTTTCCTTTCTTCTTCTCTTCCTTTCTTCTTTAGAAAGATGGCTCTTTTTGAAGTTTCTTCAATAATGTTTGACCAATTAGAAGTATAATCAAATTCTACGCCCATAGGGGTAGGTACCAAAGATAACTCTATAGTTACCACCTAACTATGCACAACATTAGAACCTTGTTTTCTCTTATTTTCTTCTTCATCCTTCGAGTTGTTGTAGTCTTCAATATAAATTGTCTACAATTTGTCAACTTTATCTTTCTTCTTTTCTATAAAGGAGTCAACTTTAACACTAGCAAAGGTGTCTTTACTAGTATCAATAGTGATAGTAAAGGTGTCTTCACTAGTATCAATAGTGATAGTATTTCCCCCTATGATCATTGTGCCATCTTCTACTTCTAGTACATCATCTATTTCATTATAGTGTCATCATATAATTAATCTTCCACTAATGTCGTTATTGGTGTAAACTCTATCATGACCTTTATTACTTCCTCCTTGGTCTCCTTTATTACATCATCATATACACCTCCTATCAATAATATTGATCTCCTCTTATTTCTCAATAATGGTGCAATCTTCTTCAGTATTTCTTCTTTTCCTTCATCATTCCTATATCATAGAGCTTCATGATTGTTTGCTCTCTTATTATCTTGTCTTCTTCCTTAGTTCTTAGCTTCTTCTCAATCAATCCATTATTTAAGTCCTCTAGAATGTTCCCATGAATATGGAAAAACAATTTCTAAAAGCCTATCATATATCTGATGACTGCATTTTCTAATTGCCTCTTCTACATAAGATCATAAAGATCATAGTATTTTTTTAGCTGAGTTAGATTTCCATCTTTGATTATCATCTGGTTCATCCTACCAAGTACAGGTTTCCAACTCTTTCTATTTTCCTCACTGTTCTATATTTTTTTTTACTGTGGTTGTGGTTTTGGTTTTGTTGGAGTTGTAGTTGTGGTTGTGGTTGTGATTGCAATTGCAATTGCAATTGTAGTTGTAATTGCAGTTATGGTTGTGGCTATGGTTGCAGTTATGGTTGTAGTTGTAGTTGCAATTGTGGTTGTAGTTGCAGTTGTGCTTGTGCTTGTCGTTGCAATTTTTTTTTGTGGTTACAGTTATGGTTGTGATTGCAGTTGTGGTTGTGGTTGTGGATGTGGTTACGGTTGCGAGTATGATTGTGGTTATGATTACAATTGCAGTTGCAGTCGCAATCACAATTGCTATTGTGGTTGCAATTGTAGTTGTGGTTGTGGTTGTGTATAGAGTGGGGAAATATTTCCTCTCATCTTTCTTGGTAGACTTTCCTTATCTATTGTATCCTTCTTTCCCTCATAGGTAATTAATACTTTTAGTTTCTTATTGGGTCCTAGACCAATGGCCATTTCCTTAATTTTTTTGATATTTTAGGTGAAATTTTATTGCTTTTTCTCTTCCATTTTTTCTTCCTTAACAAGTGTAAGTGTCACTAATGGTGTAGTTCTTATAGATCTTCTTGACACTATAGGTGAATTAATCTCACTTATTACAATTACATCCTCCTTTTTTTTTACTTTAGTTTCTATATGAATAGCACTAATAGGTGCTACTAATGGTGGACTACTTGGTGCAATAGATAGAGGTTGCACTAGTAAAATGTTTTTCTAGCCTATTGCCTTCATCTCTATTGTAGTTTTATTTACCTCCACATATTATTCATGTATCATTCTTATCTCCTTAAGCATTATTTTTAAAATTATTTCCATTGATTTCTTAGCTTCTTTGCATGTCTATAACTCTAATGCTTTAGCTAGTCTCTCTTCATCGGTGCCCTATTTCTCACATTCATCGTCTACATCTTCTTTTAATAATCCAGTTGCATACTCAATAATCTATGTTTTAGTGACTTCATAACCCAAAGGATCAATAAACATAACTCTAGGCACAGTTGCCTCCAAACATGTTTTGACTATTTCAACCATAAAAATTAAAATAAATTCATATACCTTTCAAGAACAGACTTTTGTAGGCTCATTTTTCTCTTCATTTGTGATTTGAATTATCTCATAAAGTTGTTAGTAGTCATAACCATGTAATCTTCAAGTGTCTTTCCATAGAAATAACTTACTAGTTCCATTGTACATTTATGTGAATTCCATTTTGATTCTAGTATGCTTGGAAATATTTTTCATAACATGAAAGAAAAGATATGTGATTAAAGATCCAAATTTGAGAGTTGCATACTTGTTCTTTTTTATTCTCTGCAAGTCATAATAGTTGTTACTTCAAAATATTACATAGATTTACTTTAATTATATCAATACACATTTTATATGCTACATTAATGAAGCCTACAAATACTTCATCCTCTCTTGAACTTAAACTCATTTATAAGCTAAGTTTTACTTATAAATAATACATCATCTTGTTCAATTAAGTTCAGCATTATGCCTCTACCCTTCCATTTAGTCTTTGTGTCTTTAAGCACTATTTTCTTCAATTTTTTCTCATTGATTGGAATTTTACCTTTGTTGCTAAGTTCAGTCATCTCATGGATTTAGTAACTTGTAATTTATACAACTTCATCTCCCAACCAAAACTTTTTTTCATGTATTATGCTCAAAATGACCCTAGCCCATTCCTCATTATCAAATTCATGGTAGAATATAGTCTGTCCAATTTTACATTAACCCATGTGGGTGTACTCATTTTTGATATTTGTGGCTTATTTGTAAATTATTTCAAATTCCTTAGATATGTCACTATCTCCTAGGGTCTCAAACTTGCAATGTATATAAGATTGCACATACTCTCTGATCACTACACTATCTAGTATTTGCGAGAATCCCCCAATAGGATCATCTCCCAATTGTGCAATTGTTCCTCTTTCAAACTTATATATAGGTTTCTCCATAATATCATGAAATAAAGATTAATCCATTTCAAATTTCAAATGAATTTATAGTATAGCCTTAGTAATATGGATAAATACATTAAAATTGTGAATTTAGTACTTTGACATAGAATGTTTGAAATTGCTTCACAAATGCTTCAATTCACCTTAAAATTTCTCTTCAAACTCCTCCAAAAATTTCTATAGGATCCAAATTCTCATATGATGTCTTGTTACTTCAACTCAAGTCCTTTTATCTACCACAAATTGGGTTTGCATTAATTTTGCCAGTGCGCAAATTCAAAAAGTTGATATTATAACTAGTAGGTTGAATTTATTTCTCAAGCTCACATATGACCTCAGAACTTTTTGTGTTGTTAACTATACTTCTAGACATAATTTCCATGCTCCTCCCAAGTGTGTAAAACTTTATCTCATTATCTTAGGGTCTAATGAATTTTTGTTGTGATTTCCCCTATTTTCTTCTAATGAATTGATTGCTTAAATTAATAAGGGTTTATCAGCCACTATAGTGTTGGAGTTCTTTAAAATAACTAAAGGGGGAGTGAATTAGTTATCCAAGGTCCAGATGTACAATTAAAACTTTTCACAACTTAGTGAACCCATATCCATAAAACATTTTCATCATGCATGCATCCATTATATTATGTAATCACTTAAACGTATAGGTTACTATCAAATCAATTTGTAGAAATGTAAACTTGAAACATAACAGATTCAATAACACATTTGATACAATGATTTAACTTGGAAACCAAATTTGGGAAAAACCACCAGTAACATGCTACCCATTCTCACTCTTTTGAAGTGATGCCCTATGAAATGCCAACTCTGTTAAAGGTTACAATACACACTATTAAATGTGACCCGGTTAAAGAATTTCAATCACCCTATTAGGAGTGAGCCTTGTTAGAGGACTTTAGATCATTCACTTGGAATGTCACCCAGTTAAAAGATTTACAAATGACTGTTAGGTCAACCTTAATCCAAAGGATTTAGCCTAGACTGGTACAATGATTAGAGAGTAACATTAATGCTTGATCTGATAACAACTTACAACTTCATTTGTAGATTATAGATCTTTGTTTCACTACTCTAGTCTACTTGTCTTTCACACTCTTCAGCTCTGATAGCGTGTTAATCCTTCAAGCATCCATACACTTAAGTCCTCTTGCTTTGTTTGCCAATGCAGTCTCTTCTCTTAAGTCACTGAATGAAGCAAATACCATAGACTTCTTGTCTTCCTTAGGTTCTCGCACATCAACTCTTGCTTCTAACTGGCCATCTCTATAAATAGAGAATTGAGATTTTTTTCATTTCAACCACCATCATCCATTTTAGGGTTATGTTGGATTAGATAGGATTCAATGAATCTACCCCTCATTTCATTTCATTCCCTTCTAGAATATTCTCTTTCATTCCTCTTTGAATTCACCTCAATATGATTCATCTTGAATTATGTACAACCAACTCATCAATCTTATCTTCCACACAGTTCATACAATCTAAGAAAGTAAACTTGTCAGCTCAGATTCATCAAATTCTTGATCTTTCTCATAATGCTGACACTTGGCATTAACTAGCTTTCGATGCTTGACAAATACTGCATTTCTTGACATCCACTATCAAAACACTTAACACAAACTAAATTTTATTGGTGCTTGACATCAACTAAACTTTACTTAGCTTACACTACTTCACTTAGCTTACACTGAAATTGACTTTGCTCAGCTATAACTAATTTTTTGCTCAGCTTGCACTAACTTTTCTCGGCACCTATTGTCCATTTGGTCAAGCTTGGTAGAAAAACTTCGTTTAAGTTGTTCTTTTGAACTTACTCAGTGTAACCAACCTTTGCAACCTTAAGTAGATTATCAATGCACTATAATATCACTATCTTAACTAATCCTTGTACTCTTTTTCATATCATAACTCAACCTTTCCTCTAGGTTCTATTATTACCTCTTTTAATCAACTCCTCTTGATCAATCAAACAAATGATAGTACTTAAATCATATAAGCAATTGTCTTAGCAGTAAGTAACAGTTTTGACATCAGTGATAAAACAATGATTGAAACACATTTATCATACTTGTATCAATTTGTTTTCAACAATCTCCCTCTTTGGAATTGATGGAAAACCAAACTAACCAATCTTACTCAATATGACCAATCAGATTACCAAAAAGAAAATAATTCCTTTTATTGAAATCTCTCCCTCTATTAGCAACTTTCATCTTTTGAATAGGTTACTAAAATTCTATTCTGATTAATAGATAATCAACTCATCCTTATGACTCCCTCTTGATCACTACATATATCTCCCTCAACATTATCTTCCTCGAGATTAGGTAGATTAGGATTTCTCCTTTATCTCCCTCAACTTTTCATCAAACTTAGTACACTTTTCTTGACAACAATTTTTCCCTCTTTGACAACAATGCCAAAGACATGTCATCTTCACATGTAGATATGAATATTTTTAGTTTCTCCCTCTATCACCTTTCTTGTGATTGATTTATAGTTCCACTCTTTGATTACTTTAGGTAACTCCTAAAGTAAGATCCACTACATCAATGTGTAACATGTGACAATTAGCTTCTTTGATGCAAGGCACTTCTCATGCTTCTTAGATAGCCTTTGATAGGGGTACCACCCCTAGTTTACCTCTTAGATACTCATGAGCATCCTTAAGTAATTCTTTTGTAAATATATCAGCAATTTGTTCTTTAGTTTTGACATATTCCATCTTCACCTCTTTATCTTAAACTAATTCTCTCAAGTAATGATACTTGATTGCAATGTGCTTAGTCTTTGTATTCATCATTGGATTCTTTGATATATTTATAGCAATTGTATTATCACAATAAAGTATCACAAGTTCAGTGATTTTTTCCTTCATACCTTTGATTAGTTGTTTGATCCATACAATGTTTGTAAAATTTACTGTAGCAACAACATATTCAACTTCAATAGTAGATTGAGAAATGCAATTTTGTTTCTTGCTAGTCCATGTAACCAACCTTTTGCCTAAGAAAAATTATCATCCAATGGTGCTCTTTATGTCATCAATATTTCCAGCCCAATCAACATTAGTATAGGCTCTCAATTCAAATTTCTCATTTTTCTTGTAGTATAGACCATTATCTTCTATTCCTTTCAGATATCTCATTATTCTCGTAACTGCCATCAAGAGATTCTTCCAGGGATTAGAAAATAATCTTGTAACTATCCCTATAGATAATGCAATATTAGGTCTTCTATGTACTACATATTGTAATTTACCAATTATAGACTTGTATAATGTTTGATTCACCTCAGCTAAATCATTATTTTTTGACAATTTATGTCTTGTCATCATAGGTGTACTTACTATTAGAGTAATTATTTTGTTTCACTTATTAATTAGATCATCTTGATTTAGTTAATTAAGTAGTTTATTACTCTAGCTACTTAAGCTTGCTTTTAGGTGCATATAATTAATATTTTATATTAATTATAATGCGCAAACCTAGTTTTCTTTTCCTTTAGGGGTTTTTTCACCTTTAAGGTTGAACCTTTGTACTTTTCATTTTCATAACTTAGAATACATTTTGCTCTCAGTTTGTTGAGAATTTTTGAGCTTTGTTTTTTCATTTTCTGCTTTCTCTTCATTGTAGGATATTTGCATGCAGGTGTTATTGGTGATCTATGAAGTTGGTTTTTGTTTTCAGAAGAGATTTGATGGCTATGATAAATAGATCGCAGATTTGCAAGCTCTTCTTCAAAAGAGCTCTATTTCATCCCCATCCTCTTCTACCACATAAGGTTCTACCTTTTAGTCTTCTTCCACCTCTTTGACATCTTCACTAAATTTTGGATAGGGTCATGCATTATGGGCTTCCATTGCATCCCCTTCCCAGGTCCCTTGGATACTGGATTCAAGTGCTTCTCACCATATGCCATCTTCTCAAGGTGTCTTCTCCTCTATTGAGGCTTCTTCCATTCCTCATATTCTCATGGGGAATAACATTGCTCTAACAGTCTGCAAGAAAGGTTCAATTCACATTTAGTATGGCACATTCAATGATGTATTATATGTTCCATCTCCCTTTGCAAACCTTCTCTCGATGTATTAGATTACACATAGTGGATCAGGGAAGACAATTGAGTTCACTATAGATTTAGTCTACATTCAAGATAGTGCAACAGGAGGCCTTATTGCTATAGGGATAGTTGATCATACCACCCATCTCTACACCTTCTCGCACTTTGGTCCACCATCTCCATTATCGGAGCCTACTTCTTCTCTTTTATGAGAGCATCATGTGGTGTAGTGAGGACTCTTGAACCTTTATATTGTTCCTGAGATCACTACACCACATCACATTGAAGTCTTTTCTTCTTTAGCTTTTCCAGACCCTTCAGCTCTATTCATCGAGCCTTCAGGAGCACTTGTTGTGGATTCTATAGAGGACGTTCATCTCCTCTTTCATGATAGTGTCAGCACACCTGCATTGGGGATCCCTTTTCAGGATCCTCATGTCTACTCCTTTGAGCATTAGTTAGGCCTTCCTGTCATTCAATGGTTTCCTTGTTATGTGCCCTTATTTCTTCTGCATTGGAGTTCCATTAGTTTGTTCATTTCTACAAGGGCTCCCTCCTTCTGGGGAGCTTTGATGTCTCATCTCTCTCTCATGGGGGGGTTGTTTATGGTTTTGAGAGAGTCTCTTGAGACATTTTCTTTTTTTTGTTTTTTCATCTCTTTTTGGAGAGGGGTTTTTCCCACTGGGTTTTCTCCTTTGTCTCTGGTTTATAAAGATTTCCTTGTACAGGGTACCTAATCAGGCCTTGTTGTCGGGACCCATTTTCCTACTTTCATAGCTTTGCTAGGTTAGCTTCCTCCTGAGCTTTGCTTAAGGGGGGGTGTTAGAGTAATTATTATTTTTCTCTTATTAATTAGATCATCTTGATTTAGTTAATTAAGTAGTTTATTACTCTAGTTACTTAAGCTTGCTTTTAGGTGCATATAATTATAATTTTATATTAATTATAATGCACAAACCTAGTTTTCTTTCCCTTTAGGGTTTTGTTCACCTTTAAGGTTGAACCTTTGTACTTTTCATTTTCATAACTTGGAATACATTTTTCTCTCAGTTTGTTCAAAATTTTTGAGCTCTACTTTTTCATTTTTTGGTTTCTCTTCATTGTAGGATATTTGCATGCAAGTGTTCTTCGTGATCTGTAAAGTTGGTTTTCTCAACTTCTACACTTACTAGCTTGGAATTTTCCAATCCAAAAGTTTTTAGTATCTCCTTAACATATTTTGAATGAGTGATGTATATACCATATTTCATCTAATGTACTTGCAAGCCCACAAAGAACTTGATCTCTCCAAACATAGACATCTCAAATTATTGCTTCATTTCATTTAAAAAAGCCTTACATAAAGTATCTTGACCTCCAAATATGATATCATCAACAAAAAATTTAAGTAACAAAATACTTTTTCCTTTCTCTATCTTCAAGTAAAGATTTTTGTTATCATTAGTCCTTTTAAATCTAATCTTTACAAGATAATTATGAAGTCTCTCATACCATGCTCTTGGTGCTTACTTCAAACCATAAAGAGCTTTGTATAGTCTACATACCAAGTTTTTGTTGTTAGCATCAAAAAATCCTTATAGTTATTCTATATAAACCTCTTCCTCCAATATGCCATTCAAAAATGTAAACTTAACAACCATAAATGATAAACTTTGAAACCTTTGTGTGCAGAGTAAGAAAGCAGAGTTCTTACTCCTTTCAATCTTGCAACAAGAGCAAATGTCTCTCTATAATTTATCCCTTCTTCTTGTGCATATCCTTTATAGACTAATCTTGCCTTGATCCTTCTAACTTCACCATTTTCATCTAACTTATTTCTATATACCCACTTGGTATCAATCACATTTTTGTCTTCTAATCTAGGAACTAGAGTCCATGTCTTATTTTACTCAATTATTTCAATCTCTTCTTCCATGTCTTTACTCCAGTCCACATCTTCTAAGGCATCTTTCACTATTTTTGGTTCTTACATGCTCAATAAACATGTATCATTTCTCAACTTGTTCCTTATCATTGGTCTAACATCTTTATCTCCAATGATTTGTGCAGTAGGGTGATGTCTCTTAACATACTTAGACAATCTTGGTTCAGCTATGTTTTCTTAATTTGGTCTCTCAAATTTTGGATCACTACGTGCATCTCTAATAGGTAGTTCAACATCTCTTTCATGTACACTAATCTCATAATCAGAATGTGCCTCAACTTCATTTTGTAACTTGGCACTTGAATGTAGCTTAGTTCCTGAATGCAACTCGGCATTCATAGTAAGTGACTCGACAGTCACTAAAACTTGATGTTGGTTTGCAACATGATTTATAGCATCTTGTTCAATAGGCATACATTCATAAAGGTATACAAATGATTTGTATTCTTCTAGTTCTTTCATAGGTTCAGCCTCATATATTTATGTATATTCATCAAATTTCACATTTGCACTTTCCACAACTTTGTTAGTGTTAGTATTTAAACACTTATAAGCTTTACTTCTTGTGGAATAACCAATAAATATACCTTCTTCACTTTTTGCATCTAGTTTACCATTCCTAAAATCTTTGACAATATAATACTTGCTTCCAAATACCTTAAAATATTTTACATTAGGTGAGTATCCATACCATGGTTCAAAAGGTGTTGAATGAGTACCTTTCTTGACTTGTACATGGTTCAAGGTATAGATAGATGTAATTACAACTTCTCTCCAATCTTTCAAAGCAACATTTTTCTCCATCATGAGTGTCCTAGCATAGTCCATTACAGATTTGATCCTCCTTTCAGCAATTCCATTTTGTGGAGGGGTTCTAGGAGCAGATATTTTTCTTTTGATTCCTCTGTCATTACAAAACATCTCAAGCTCATTTGACGTAAATTCTCCTCCTCTGTTAGATCTCAAACATTTTAGATTTTTACTTGTTTCTTTCTCAACTCTTGCTAAGGGCATATGCACCGAGTTGTGGTGCCAAAAAGGTGACAAGCTTTTTTTTTTCCTAATTTTAATAGCGCGTATGCGCTATAGTACGCACGTGCTATTTGTGTTATAAAAAAAGTATATATGATGGGCTGCAGACCTGCAGCCCATCATTTTTATGTTCATTTTTTGCTATTCCCATAGAGAACAGTACGTACGTGGGTCAAAAACCCAAGTTTTCATCTTCATTTGCAAATATGCCTCCTTGCCAACGAAATCAAAGACAACAAGCACACCCATGATGACACCGTAAGTGATATTAACTTAACTTTGCATTGTTTAATATGTTTTTCATATTGTTTTGTAGGTTTTTTATATTGTTTTGTAGGGTTTTTACAAATTTCATTTAGATTTGTTTATTTATTTGGATTTCAATTGATTTGTTATCAGAAAATGTCCATAATCAACCGAGAAATCCACAAGAGCCTCAAAACCCTCAAAACCAAAACCCTCCTCAAGAAGAACAACAAATTCCACAACCCGAACCAATTGCAAGACCTCTGCCAGGAACACAAGAAAATATAATAAATGAAATAGAGAGAGGCAAAATTGAATTAGAAAGACTCATTGCTTGATTGAAAGAATCTAGATAAACCAATCCAATGAGGGCTCAATTGGCATCATACCTCAAATCCATTAACACCCAGATAGCCTTAGTTAGTGGTTAGCTAGATATTTGGCAGGTTAAGAGGGATGAACAAAAAATATTTTATGCAAATAAATTGTCATATGAAGATGTTAAAAAAAAAGAAATACCAAAAAGTGGTATATGTGCATTATTTAGAAAACTCGGTGAGCAAAATACTATTAGAGAGGGTACTAAATGATTCCCCATCCATTGGTGCATACACGATGCTATTAGAAACAATTTTTGGGATAGATGGTGGATGGTTTTTGATGCCCCTCCTTGCAACAATCATGAGGTCCCCATGTATTTTTTGAAGAAATTATATTGTGAGTTTGTCCTTGGGGAGATCCCCAATTATTTTGATATATTAGACTCCCAAGGTAGAGGTGGGGGGTCATCATTTGAGAGGCAGGAAGCACGTCGTGACCCTAATGTAGTTAGGGCACCTATGGTCAAGCCACAGCATGAGCATGTGACTATTCCTTCATTTGTGAAGGAACATGTAGAGACCAGCACTTTAGGGACCATTAATGCTTTGACGTAGACCCTCATCCATTCCATGAGCCCATTAGTTGAGGGGGAACCTTCTGTGCATCGTGCTCACATGTGCACTTCATGTGAATCCCTATGCACATTTGGCACTCATGCTGGAGATGGTGCGGATGATGGGCTTGTCACCGATCAGTTCCCGAATGACACATTTGGCATTGACACACAAGTAAATTACAATTATAATTTACTAATTTGATCACATTTCATATGTATAGTGAATGATTAATTAATTAGCATCTATTGACATTGTTCAAAATTCAAGGTCAGAGTGTTGCTGGGCCTAGCAGCGATCCTCCAGGCCATTTTTTGTCCCTTCCACAAGTCCTGAGGTATGTATCAATTTAATCATTTTAATTAATACATATATTTATTACGTAATCATATGAAGGATTGACAAAAAAAATTATGCATGTGCATCAGTTCTCCATAGGACCCTCAACCTTTACCACAGGCTCAGAGCATAGACATCATACGAGCTTCACACAGGTACAGTTGTTTCATGTTAATTTAATTCATTTGATTATATTTATTTTATGTTTCATGTTAGATGTAACATGTATTGTATGACATGCAGCTCATGATGTCGAACACACCTCCTCATCTGCGACAGTCTGTTGATAGTGGAGTGGCCGCAGCTGTGGCTAGCTCACAGCCACTGACGGAGGTATGAAAGAATTTTCTTCATTTTAGTTGTTGTTTATAATAGTTAATCTCAAAATTTCTAATGTTAACCTTTGTTTATATATTACTATATCTTTTATGGTTTTTACACAAGCAGTATGTATGTTAGGCCTATTGATACTCTTTTAATTATGGATCGAAACCTTGTTTTTGTTTTACTAAGTGGTAAGAGGTAGTTTTGTTTAATGGTTATCTTCTGATAGTAGGTCATTTTGTTGTTAAAGGGCCATCCCCCTAGTTTTGGCTACTTTTAATTCAAAAACTAGGAGTGAAGGTAGAAGTGGCATTGAAAGAATTAGATAAAGAAGAACTAGGAGCACATATTGAAGTTAGAAGTAGAGAAGAAGTAAGAAAATCAAATAAAGGTATGAGGACTAAGAGTAGGAGATAATGAAATTAAAAGTAAAGATAGGAATAGAAGATTAGTTGCATTACAAGTTGATTGAAACTAGGAGTAGGATCTACAAGATGGAAGTTATATGTTTTCTATAAATAATAGTCAAGTTTAAAGATATAATTGGTGATTAGATATACTCACCTTGGTCTAGTAGAGTCATAAGTGCAAGAGAATTTGTGTTTTAAATTAATATTATTCATAGGCCAAAGTCAAATTTTGAACTTGATAATATAACTAGGTATATCCTTAGGATTCAAAGAAACTGTAGTTTTTGGAATCAACACCACCAACTCTCATTCACTATTTCTCCCTCTCCTACTGCATACTATCTCTCTCTCTCAAGTTCTCTCTCCCTCTCTACTCTCTCTCTCTCTCCCATCTTGTACGAGATCTCTCTACCACCACCTACTCACTCTCACACTCTCTCCCATTCCCTACTTTGTCTCTCTTACAGACACACTCCCATTCCCCCTCTCTCTCTCCCTCTCCCACTTCCTCTCCCACCGCCTACTTTCTCTCCCCCATCCCCCACTCTCTCTCTCCTCTCCCATCCCCTACTCTCTCACACTCACACTCTCTTCCATCCCCTACTCTGTCTCTCTCACACACACACACTCTCATCCCCCCTCTCTCTCTCCCTCTCCCACTGCCTACTTTCTCTCCCCCATCCCCTACTCTCTCTCTCCTCTCCCATCCCCTACTCTCTCACACTCACACTCTCTTCCATCCCCTACTCTATCTCTCTCTCACACACACTCCCATCCCCCTCCTCTCCTATCCCCTACTCTCTCACACTCACAATCTCTTCCATCCCCTACTCTATCTCTCTCACACACACACTCCCATCCCCCCTCTCTCTCTCCCTCTCCCTCTCCCACTGCCTACTTTCTCTCCCCCATCCCCTACTCTCTCTCTCCTCTCCCATCCCCTACTCTCTCACACTCACACTCTCTCCCATCCCCTAATTTGTCTCTCTCACATGCACACTCCCATCCCCCCTCTCTCTTTCCCTCTCCCACTACCTGCTTTCTCTCCCCCATCATCATACTCTCTCTCTGCCACCCCCTACTCTCACACTCTCTCCCATCCCCTACTCTCTCTCTTTCAGAGATACACACACTCTTATCCCCCCACTCTTCTTCTCTCCCATCCCCTACTCTCTACATTTTTCAGACACACTCCCATCCCCCCTATCTCTCTCCCTCTCCCTCTCCCACTCCCTCTCCTACCACCTAATATCTCTCTCTTTATTCCTCTCTACTCTCTCTCTCTCTCTCCCATCCCCTACTCTCTCTCACACTCTCCCATCCCATAATCTCACTCTCTCTCTCTCCCATCCTATACGAGCTCTCTTTGCCACCACCTACTCTCTCTCACACTCTCACACTCTCTCCCATCCCCTACTCTGTCTCTCTTACATGCACACTCCCATCCTTCCTCTCTCTCCTCTCCCATTCCCTACTCTCTAGATTTTTCACACACTCTCATCCCCCTCTCTCTCCCTCTCCCACTCCCTCTTTCATTGCCTACTATCTCTCTCTCTCTCTCAAGTACTCTCTCTCCCTCTCTACTTTCTCTTTCCCATCCCCTAATCTCACTCTCTCTCTTCCATCCCCTACTCTCTTTCACACTCTCTCCCATCCCCTACTCTCTCTCTCTCTCTCTCTCACCCCCATCCTGTATGAGCTCTCTCTGCCACCTCCTACTTCCTCTCAAACTCTCACACTCTCTCCCATCCCTTAGTCTATCTCTCTTATAAATAAATACGCATTCCCATTCCCCCCTCTCTCTCATTGTCTTTGTCCCACTACCTACTCTCTCCCATCCCCTACTCTATCTCTCTTACACGCTTCCATTTTGCCTCTCTCTCACTCCCACTCCCTCTCCCACTGCCTACT
Source organism: Cupressus sempervirens (assembly GCA_028749045.1). Lineage (NCBI taxonomy): Eukaryota > Viridiplantae > Streptophyta > Pinopsida > Cupressales > Cupressaceae > Cupressus > Cupressus sempervirens. The sequence continues at coordinate 123,410,944 of CM053785.1, read as the reverse complement.
CTCTCTCTCTCTCTCTCTCTCTCTCTCTCTCTCTCTCTCTCTCTCCCTCCCATACCTCTACCATTGCCTACTCTCTCTATCCCTCTCTCCCTTCTCTCATTCTCTACTCTCTCTCTCTTTCACACATACACACACCCATCCCCCCTCTCTCCTCTTACATCCCCTATTTTTTCTCTCACTCGCTCTCCTTCTCCCACTACCTAATCTCTCTCTCTCTCTCTTTCTCTCTCTCTACTCTCTCTTACATTTTCACACTCTCTCCTATCCCCTACTCTCTCTCTGTTTCTCTCTTACACACATTTCTATCCCCCCTTTCTCTCCCTCTCCCACTCCCTCTCCTATCACCTACTCTCTCTTCCATCCCCTACTCTCTCTCGAGCTACTTTGTCTTCCCCCTCTCCCATTCCATACTCTCTCTCTTTCACACACCTGCACTCCCATCCTCCTCTCTCTCACTCTTCCTCTCCCACTCTGTCTCCCATTGCCTACTCTTTCTCTCCCCCATCCCCTACTCTTAATCTCTCTCTCCCAACCTATACTCTCTCTCACACTTCCTCTCTCTCCCATCCCCTACTTTCAATCTCTTTCCCCCATCCTGCACTCTCTCTTCTCCACTCTTACTCTCTCTCACATCTTGTACTCTCTCTGCCATCCCTACTCTCTCTCCCATCCTATACTCTCTTTGCCACCCCTACTCTTTCTCACTTTCTCTCTATCTCTCTCACACACACACATGGCCATTCCCTTATCCCCCCAACCTAGTTCTCTTATGCAATTTAGGTCTTAATAGTGTGTGTGCACTATAGTGTGTGCACACTATAGCATGCATGCACTACTGAGAAATCATGTTTTAGATAGCACGTGCGCACTATAGCGCATGCGCACTATAGGGAACACACGCTATTAAAAGCTTATTTAAAGCCAAGCCTAAGGCTTGGTTTTGCCTTGGAGATCTAACCCAAAGGTTTGGAGTTTATGAACAGGTTTGAGACATGTTTTCCAACAAACATACCAAAAATGATTGTTTTTTCTTGTGTGCTCCCCTTCAAGATTCCTTGTGGTTGGGTATTGATAAGATCAGGTTACATAGCATTATAGGTCTCTGTGTTAGCTATCTAACCATATAATTTATTTTTAATTTGAACTATTTCAAACCTTTCATCTATAATTTATTTTGAATGTATGTTCATTTTTGTCAAAAACCACCATGTACTAATTGGGCTATAGATTTTAGCTCATTCATCGAATTTTGCAACAACTTAGTTTTTTAGAAACTAGACTCCATTCTACACACTTTGAAAAAAAAAGTTTTGATTTTAGATTAGTTTTCAATTATTTCTAGGGGGAGCACACAGATATTTCATGTTTTTGGGATGTGTCTAGTTAAAAAATTCATTAAAAAAAATACACATTATAAAACTACCTGAAAAATCTGGGATAAACTACATAGTGTTAAGTAACTTTTGACCAGAGTGATTAAAGAATTTCAAAAAAAAAGTCAAAATTTTAGGGGGCCACACTTTGTACTGTGTTATGTTTTTTTTGGAATAAACAGTACCACTTTTTGTGGAGCCCTTTTTTGAGGACCTAAAACTAAACCATTTTGAAAAAAAAATAGTAATTTACAAACTAGATTCAAAGGACTACGACTTTTGTTTTTTTCATATCTTCAAATTTTGAGCGTAACTATCTTCAAATTCTTGTTGAAGTTCAAAATTTGTAGATTTCAGGAAAAAGGTGTCCACTTATACCCCCCTTTTGGCACCACAACTTTGTGCACTTACCCCTAAGTACCATTTAAACATTTGGAAAGCATCAAATTTTTATTTCAAAAATATAAATATCATCATTCTATAGTAATCATCAAGAAGCAACATAATGTACTTATCTCCTTTGTAGATTTGCATTTCAATTGGTCTACACATGTCAGTATGAACAATCTCTAATATTTCTTTAGAGATATGAGTCTTACTTTTAAAACTTGACTTGGTTATTTTGCCTAACTGAAATATTTTGCAAGTTATATTGTTAATCTTATTCAATTTAAGCAAACCCCTGACTTTTCTCATGTTATACTAACCAAGTTATCAAAATTAACATGACATAACCTCTTGTGTCATAGCCACACATCATCAAATTATACAACTAAATAAGTAGCATCCTCTATATCAAGATAGAATAGATTACCTCTAGTTTGATCACCTTTTCCAATCAATTTTCCATCAGTATCATATATCTTAGCAATTTTATTCTCAAACTCAAACTTACAGCCCAAATTATTTAGTTGTGACACACTCAACAAATTATAGTTAAGTCCTTCAACATAGTAAGAAGTGTGACATAAAATATTTTCTATGAGCTTGATAGAACCTTTTTCTTTATGAGACATGGTGCATCATTACCAAACCTTACACTATTTCCATCATAATAGTTCAAGGTAATGAACTTACTTTTATCTCCAATCATGTGATGTGAATGCCCACTATCAATGATCCATTTTTCATTCTTGCTCACACAAGACACTAGTGCAGTTGTCTCATCTTCATCAAATGCATCCTTAATTGCAACATACACCACTTATTCATCATGATCTTCAGATCCATCTTTTGTTTAGCAAGATTTCTTTCCTTTCTCTTTGTATTCTTTGTTGTCTTCATCTCTTCTACTTGTGTATTTGTCAACTCCTCTATAATTCTTCTTCTCTGGACATCTAGCAGCAATATGACCAACCTCATTTCAATTGAGACACATGATAGGTAGCTTACCTTTAAACTTTCATTTACCTCTATGAAATCTCCTTGCCAATAGTGCTTCAATTTGATCTACATTTTCCTCATCTATATCATTGTAACTGGACACCTTTTTTAACTTTTCCTTCTTCTTAATGGGTTCCTACAATGACAACTTAGCTTTGAAAGAAGATTCAATATTTTCAAGTTTTTAATTATCAAAATTAGATAGCTCAAAAGTAGTGAGCCTACCTACCAGACCTTCAAGAGTTAGATCAGTCCCTAGTATACATATTAATTATTGTATTGAATTAACTATTTTACTAGTAGCTCCTCTTATTGCATTAACAACATCTTTTATCCTAGAACAATATTGAGCAACATTCTCACTTTCTTGCATTCTCATATCATCAAACTTATCTCTAAGACTTTCAACTTTGTCTCTTAGAACATTTTTGTCACCTCCATAGGTAGTATGTAGAGCATCCCACATTTTCTTTGCACTGTCACAACCCTTGATATCATCAAACTTGGCATAGATTAGGGCAGACGCAATTTCCAACATTGCCTAGTTGTGTTCTTTCTTCTTTTACAGATCTTTAGCAATTAGGGCTCCAGTAGAGATTGTGCATGATCTCCAAGACCTCCTAGTTATAGCTTCAATAGACTTTTCCATGTAGCAAACTTATCTCTATTAAGCTTGGGTACTTCTCTTTTTGACATCTTTATCTTTGTGATTCTATTACCTTCAAACTAGTCCTCTTAAGCAATTGGGCTCTGATACTAATTGTTGGAATTCTTTAGAATAATTGAGAGGGGGTGAAATAATTATCCAAGGTCCAAGTGTGCAATTACAAATTTTCACAACTTAGTGAACACATATCCATAAAACATTTTCATCATGCATGCATCCATTAGATTATGCAATCACTTAAACTTGTAGGTCACTGTCAAATCAATTTGCAAAAATGTAAACATGAAACATAACATATTCAATAACACATTTGACATAATGATTTAAAGTGGAAACCCAATTTGTGAAAAACCACCAGTAACATGCTACCCATTCTCACTCTTCTAAAGTGATTCCCTATGAAAGGCCATCCTTGTTAAAGGTTATAATACACACTGTTAAATGTGACCCGATTAAAAGATTTCACTCACCCTATTAGGAGTGAGCCTTGTTAAAGGTCTTTAGATCATTCACTTGGAATGTCACTAGGTTAAAAGATTTACAAATGACTATTAGGTCAACCTTAATCCAAAGGATTTACCCTAGACTGATACAATGATTAGAGAGTAACAGTAAGGTTTGATCTAATAACAACTTACAACTTCACTTGTAGATTACAGATTTCTATTTCAATCCTCCTTTTTGCTTGGCTTTGACACTCTTTAGCTCTAATAGCTTATTCACCCTTCAAGCATACATACCTTTAAGCCTTCTTTCTTTTTTTTCCAATGTAGTCTCTTCTCTTAGGTTACTGAATAAAGTAAATACCCTAGACTCATTTTCTTCATTAGGTTCTCGCACATCAACTCTTATTTCTGACCAATCATCTCTATAAATAGAGAATTAAGGTATTTTGTCATTTCAACCTCCATCATTCATTTTAGGGTTAGGTTGGATTAGATAGGATTCAATGAATCTACCCCTCATTTCACTTCATTCCCTTCTAGAAACTTCTCCTTCATTCCTCTTTGAATTCACCTCAAAATGGTTCATCTTGAATTTTGTGCCACTAGCTCATCAATCTTATCTTTCACATAGTTCACACATTCTAAGAAAACAAACTTTTCAACTCAGATCAATTGAATTCTCAATATTTCTCATAATGCTGACACTCAACATTAACTAGGTTCTGATGCACGAAAAATGTTGCATTTCCTGGCATCCACTATCAAAACACTCAGCATGAACTAAAGTTTACTGGTGCTCAACATCAACTAGACTTTACTTGGCTTATACTAAAATTAACTTTTCTTGACTCCAACTAATTTTCCCCTCAGCTTGCACTAACTTTTCTTGGCACCTATTATCCACTCAGTCAAGCTTGGGAGACGAACTTTTTTTAACTTGTCCTTTTCAACTTACTCAGTGTAACCAACTTTTGCAACCTTAAATAGATTATCAATGCACTATAATATCACTTTCTTAACTAATCATTGCACTCTTTTTCATATCATAACTCAACCTTTCCTCTAGGTGTTATTGTTACCTCTTTTGATCAAATCCTCATCATCAATCAAACAAAAGATAGTACTTAAATCATATAAGCAATTGTCTTACTAGCAAGTAGCAAGTTTGACATCGCTGACAAAACAATGATTGAAACACATTTATCATACTTGTGTCAATCTATTTTCAAAATATAGCTGATTTAAAATTCTTCTTAGATGTGTCATTTGTCTTCTCAATCCATACTTGTGCACTTATAGGTGTCTTTTAATTAAAAAATATTTCATTGAAGTTTTCCACTTTCTCTTTTAAATTGTCTTTATGCCTTTGGTTTCTATTTTCATTCCTTCTATAGCTCATGTTCTATGATCTCATACTTCATTTTCTCATGTTATTCACAGGAGCTACAAAATCTTGTTGTGTGCCCCATAATGTTACAAATTTTACATGCCATCACATTATTTCCATATCTATGTCCAAATTGACTAGTTATAATCTACAATCCCTAGCAATATGTCTAAAATTTTTGCACTTGTAACACATAATTCCATTTCTTATTATATTTTTAGCTCCAATAGGTCTACTAACTACAAGGTTAGTACTTTGATACATTTCATTATTATTATATCTAGGTTTCTTGCATTCATTAGATCTATATCCATAAATGAAATAATTATAACAATAGCTAGAAAAGGTTTAGAATACTTACCTGTGTAGTCCTTATTGATATGGACAAGTTCATTGCATGAAAAACATCTTTGATTAAATTATTTCTTCACTTCCTTAGGATTTTCAAGTTGATCAAGTTGATTGGTGCTTCCTTGTTTAGATCTACTTGTTGCTCAAGTTGTTGGTTCACTAGATCTAGTTCCTTAGTAACTTTGAATCATTTAGATGATTCTCCTGTAGCATATCCAATCCATTTCTTATCATAAACAAGTCTTTGTGCCATAATCTACTTGTCAATATTTTCAATACTAGAGTACAACTTCTCAAGATGTTTCTTTGCTTGTACAAGCTCTCCTTTAACAATAATTTTATATTTGTTTACTCTTTTGTTATATTCTATCTTTGTGGTCTCACTTTCATATGTCACTTTGGTAAGTTTGGATTTCAAATTTGCATTCTAAGAACCTAAATTTGATTGACTTTTCTTCTCATCTTCCATCAAACTCATCTTAAGATTTGTAATCTCAAGTTCATGCTTTAGAATATCATTCTCCTTCTTTAGTTTAGAAACTATATCACTATCCTTGATCTCATCATTTGACTCTTTCTTCTTAGATTTAGTAGATTCAATATATTCCTTCAACTTCATAATGAAATTTTGTGCATCTTTAAGTTTGATCTTCATATTGTCTCTTTCTTATGTGATTAAATCAAGTTCCTTGAGAGCTTCCCCCAATTTCTTCTATAACTGGTCTATATCCATAGAGATCTTACTCTAGTTATTAAGCCTCCTTTGAGTAACTATTCTCTTATACTCATTTTTAGATATATGATCAAATTGAAAAGTAAACATAATAGTAACATAAAGCAACTCATAAAAACATTATTTTTTAACTAAGAAAATCTTGTCCAAGGGAAAACCCCGATGGGGATGGTACCCACAAAATGATCCACTAATCAAAAGTATCTTGTGAAAGATATTGACCCTATTAATGTTAGCATGAATGCTGATGGTATTCCTTTGGGGGAGTATCCTAAACATTGAAGAGCATGTAGTATAACTAACATGTTGTACTCATGACTATGTTTGTCATTGATGACAATATAGTGTGGTTTCTATAAAGACTGGTAGAGTAGCAAACAGAGATTGTGTTCATATAGATAGAGGTTTGATGTTCAGGTGAAGCATGGTTAAGGACATGCTCTACACTATTTCTTGATGATGAGGTTAAGTTCACATGAAGTAAGTTGAAGAAATGCAGAAGATGTGTTTGATTTACAGAGAGCAATACAGACACAAAGTATGTGATAAAAATTTTGTGATGACTGGGATTGTATCTCCTAAAAGAGATAGAATCGGGATATGAAAAGTTATACAGTGATAGAGGAAAGTCTGATGATGACATCAGAAAGTGTGCAAGGTCTAGAGTCATATGTGTGATAAGTTGTAAAGATTGTGAGCTGACAATGTTGTGTGATTGTGAAATAATTAATTATCTTAATATTGTCCTATTATAATTAATTGGGAAAGCCTCAAGGCTGACTCAAGGAATTTCTTTGAGGATATGGTATAAAGGAAAGATATTTTCCTTGTTTGAGGTATGTTTTGGATGTGAATTGTGATTAAGGAGTGTGAATTAGAGTAGAGTATTTGGTAAATATGAGTAAGTGGTCCAAGGGATTATTGGATATTAAGTTGATGATTTGGTATCAAGATCAGAAGGAGTAGAAGTCTAGTTGACATGACAAAAGAGGAAGTATAGTTTGATTTTATTATTCTACAAAGAATAATATAGAGATCATTTCGATAGTGGTTTCATTGGTCTTTCCCCTAAAGTTGTTTAGACAGTGGGTCCATCTGTCTTCTACAACTCCTAACAAGGTTGGCACAACTCCTAATAGGGATTCAAAGTATCCTAATAGGAATTGATATGTAATAATTTTTAGGATTTGTATCCATAAAGTAATATGATCTCGATAAAGAAATTAGAAAAGAAAAGGCTTTAGTTTCTCGAGTTGAAAAGAAATCTAACTAGATTATAGATAGTGCTTGTTCACATCATATGACTACTAATATGAACAAGTTTGTTAAATTCAAAAATCATGATGGAGGTATTGTTAGAATTGGTAACAATGTGGCATGTCACATCATAAGGATAGGATCTATTACTCTTGATGTAAAGACTAATACTGATGATGTCTACTTTGTTGATGGTTTAAAACATAACTTATTGAGTGTTGGATAGCTGGTGGGTAAAGGTTATCAATCATAGTTTATAGAGAAGACTTGTATCATCAAAAATAAGGATGGTAATATAATTGGAATAGGTAAAAGATCTAGAGGTAATGTATTTCAATTGAATCCTACTGAGATGGCATGCTTGATTACAAAAGTGGATAACAATTGGTTATGGCATAGAAGGTTTTTTCATATAAACTTTGATAATAGAGTGAAGGTTAGTATCACATTTGTAGTTAGAGTTGGTAACAATGTGTGGCCTATCACATCATAGGGATAGGATCTATTACTCTTGATGGAAAGACTAATACTGATGATGTTTACTTTTTTGATGATTTAAAACATAACTTTTTGAGTGTTGGATAGGTGGTGGATAAAGTTAGTAGTTGCAGTTTATAGAGAAGACTTGCATAATCAAAGATAAGGATGGTAAGCTAATTAGAATAGGTACAAGATCAAAAGGTAATGTATTTCAATTGAATCCTACTGAGATGACATGCTTGGTTGTAAAAGTGGATAATAGTTGGTTATGACATAGAAGGTTTTGTCATATAAACTTTGATAAGTAAAGGTTGGTAATGCATTTGCAGTTAGATATTTTCCCAAGATCATGAATCCTACTAATGTTGTTTGCAAAGAATGTATCATGGCTAAGAAAAAGAAGGTATCATTTTCCAACAATTAGTTCACTACTATAGAGAATTTGGAGATTCTTCATATAGATTTGAGTGGCCCTACTAGAACAAGAGGATTTTTTGGAGAAAGGTATTTTATTTTTTTTTTGATGATTTCACTATAATGATGTGGGTATCGTTTCTTAAAGAAAAATTTGAAGCATTTGAAAAGTTCAAGATATTTAAGAATAGAGTTGAGAATGAATTTGGTGTGAAGATTAAATGTTTGAGATTAGATAGAGGTGGAGAGTTTACTTTGAGAGAGTTCAACATGTTTTGTGAAGAAAATGGGATTAAAAGATAGTTATCATCACCTAAGACCCCTGAGAAGAATGGTATAGCAAAAAGGAGAAACAGATCAGTATTAGAGGGAGCAAGAGCAATGATTTTTGAGAATGATGTATCCAACACATTTTGTAGAGAAGAAGCCAAGATAGTAGTATACACCATGAATAGAGTACACATCAGAAAAGGTACAAATAAGACTCCTTATGAATTATGGTTTGATCATACACCTTCAGCAAAGTATTTTAGAATTTTTGGAAGTAAGTGTTACATAAAGAGAGATGGTGATATTGGTAAGTTTGATCCAAGAAGTGATGAAAGTATGGTCCTTGTTTATTCATTAAAAAGTAAAGCTTACAGATTTTTTAATCATAGAACTAAGACAATTGTTGAGTGTGCAAATGTGAAAGTAGATGAAAAGTTTGGAATTAAGGAGAAGATGTTGGATTACAATTCTGATGAGGAAGAAGACAATCCTAGAATTATTAGAGAAAATGTAGAATTTTTATTTGAGACTAACAATGACTTGCAGAATGATGTACAAATTGTTGGGCAAAGAGGAGAACAAAGATATGAACTAAGAGAAGAGATAACATTTGAGATAGAGACTCCTACTTCTAATAAGAATCTGATAAAGAGTCACCCTCCAGAGAAGAACATTGGAAGTGAAGACAAAGGAGTGATGACAAGAAATAGAGTAAATGAGGAATTATGTTTGATTTCTTAAGTAGAACCTAAGAGTTTAGATGAGGCATGTAAAGATGATCATTGGATTTAAGAAATGAAGGAGGAAATAGATTAGAATGTGAAGAATGAGATTTGAAAATTGGTTTCTAGACCTAAAGACAAGAATACTATAGGAACTAAATGGATATTTAGAAATAAGATGAATGAACAAGGTGAAGTTGTAAGAAACAAAGCTAGACTGGTATGCAAAGGTTATTCATAGCAAGATGGAATAGATTATGAAGAGACATGTGCTCTTGTAGCCTGAACAAAAGTAGTAAGAATTTTTTTGGCTTATGCAGCAAATAAGAAGTTCAAAGTGTATCAAATGGATGTCAAATTAGCCTTTCTAAATAGAGAACTTGAAGAAGGGGTTTACATTGAGAGTCCAAAAGGATTCCCTTTGACAAAAGAAAAAGATATGGTATGTAGATTGAATAAATCTCTATATGGTTTAAAGCAAGCACCTAGAACCTAGTCTACAAGATTGGACAAGTATTTGGCAAAGCTTGGATTTGTTAAAGGTGTGGCAGATAGTAATCTATATTTGAAAGAAATTAAGAACGGTTTGTTAAACAATGTGATATTTTTTGGTGACATAATATTTGGATGTAATGATAAGGTAAGTGATAAAAATTTTGAAGAAATGAAGAATGAATTTGAGATGATTATGATTGGTGAGATGAAGTTTTCCTAGGTTTCCAAATTGTGCAAAACAATGATGATATTTTCATTTCACATGCTAAGTATCTGAAAGACTTGTTGAAAATATTTGGTTTGGAAAGTTGTTAGCCTATTGGTACACCAATGATAACTGGTCACAAGTTATCTAGAAAATATGAGACACCTACAGTTGAGCAAAAGAAACATAGATCAATGATTGGAGGTTTAGAATATCTAACTCACACCAGACCAAATATAGCAAATGTAGTTAGGGTTGTAGCTAGATTTCAAGATAATCTTAAGGAGTATCATTATGCAGTAGTAAAGAGGATATTTAGATATTTAAAGAGAATATCTAATTATGGGATATAGTATGACAGATCAAGCAATTTCACTTTATGTGTTATACTAATGTGGATTGGGTAGGAAGTATAGATGAAAGAAAAAGCACTAGTGGTGGAGCATTTTTCCTTGGAGGAAGATTGGTTTCTTGGCTGAAAAAGAAATAAGATTGTATTTCACAAAATACAGTTAAAGTAGAGTATGTAGCAGCAGTAAATGATTGTAATCATGTCATGTGGATGAATCAAATGTTGAAGGATATTTGGATAGAATTTTTAGAACCTGTTGTCATACATTGTGATAACACAAGTACAGTGAGTATGTCTAAGAATCTTGTATTTCATTCTAAGACTAAGCATATATCTATTAAGTATCATGTTTTGAGATAGAAAGTTGCAAAGAAAGAAATCAAATTAGAGTATGTTAGTACAAAAGATCAGATTGCAAATATCTTTATGAAGCCCTTGCCTAAAGATACATTTGAGTACTTGAGAGGTATGCTTTGGGTTATGCCCATGCCTATTTTAGAGTAGATGATATAGAGATTGCATCAGTCTAGTGGTATAGAGTACTATTATTTGATTGGATTGAATGTTGATGCTTCCTCTATGGGGGAGTATTTGAGATGAGTAGAGTCATCAAGGACTCTTGATAATTGGTCTTGAATAGTTTCTTTGGACACTTGAGTTGATTGAAGACTTTGAGCAGATGATTGACATAATGAAGCCTTTATCATTAATGTCAATGGAGGAGAGAATGCATGAAAAATATCACCTAAGTATAATGGAGAGAAGAGAAGTGTGCATGAAAAATATCTCCTTAGTATGTATGGGGGATAAGATCCTCTAATGGGAGAAATATTGATGTATGGGGGAGAGATTGAGATCACCTATGTATAAGAGAAATTATTATCGAATGGGGTAGAAGTTGAGAGTTGTTTAGTGTGAACAACTATTGTCAGTCCTAAAGAAAGAGATGAAGAACATAGTAGTACTCTAGAAGATTTCAAATTTTATTGATGAAGAAGATTTGAAAAAAACAAAACAACAGTAGTTGTAGAAGAGTGTTGTTTTGTTATTCTTGGAACTTAGATGTTTTTCATCTATGTTTCCATGAATGCCAAAGGGGGAGATTTTTAGCATGAATGTTGATGGTATTCCTTTGGGAGAGTATCCTAAGCATTGAAGAGCATGTAGTATAATTGACACATTGGACTCATGATTTCATTTATCATTGACAATAATATATTATGGTTTCTACAAAGAATGAGAGAGTAGCAGACAGAGATCATGGTCATACGGACAAAGGTTTTATGTTCATGTGAAGCATGGTTAAGGACATGTTCTACATTTTTTCTTGATGATGAGGTTAAGTGTACTTGAAGTAAGTTGAAGACATGTAGAAGATATGTTTGATTTATAGAGAGCAGTACAGAGATAGAGTACCCGATCAGAAATTTTTTATTATTAGATTATATCTCCTAACAAAGATAGAATCAGGATATGTGAAGTTATACAATGATAGAGACAGTTTGATGATGATGTTAGTGAGTGTACAAGGTTTGGAGTCACGCGTCTGAGAAGTTTAAAAGAGTGTGAGTTGATAGTGTTGTGTGATTGAAAAATAATTAATTATCTTAATATCCTCCTATTATAATTAAATTGGGAAAGCTTCAAAGCCAACTCAAGGAATTATTTTGAGGACATGGTATAAAGGAAAGATATTTTCCTTGTTTGAGGTATGTGTTGGATGAAAATTGTGATTAAGGAGTGTGAATTAGAGCAGAGTATAGTAAATGTGAGTAAGCAATCCAAGGGATTATTGGATGTGAAGTTGATGATCTGGTATCAAGATCAGAAGTAGCAGAAGTGTGGTTGACAAGACAGAAGAGGAAGTGTAGTTCAATTCTATCATTCTGCAATGAATAATATAGAAATCATTTGGAAAATGGGTTCATTGGTCTTACCCCTGAAACTATTTTGATAGTGAGTCCATTTGTCTTCTACAACTCCTAATGGAGTTGGCACAATTCCTAATAGAGTTGGCACAACTCCTAACAGAGTTGGAATCTCCTAATAGGGATTCAAAGTCTCCTAATAGGGATTGATATGTACTGAATTTTTTTATTGAATTCTAATAGGGTTCATCATATAACAAGGAATATTCATATTAGTACATCATTTTGGGGTAAGTGCACCAAGTTGTGGTGCCAAAAGGGGGGTATAAGTGGACACCTTTTTCCTGAAATCAGCAATTTCTGAACTTCAACAAGAATTTGAAGATAGTTATGCTCAAAATTTTAAGATATGACAAAAACAAAAGTTGTAGTCCTTTGAATCTAGATTCTAAACTACTAAAAAAATTTCAAAATGGTTTAGTTTTAGGTCCTCAAAAAATGGGGCCACAAAAAGTGTTACTGTTTATTCCAAAAAAAATAACATAGTACAAAGTGTGGCCCCCCTAAAATTTTATCTCTTTTTTTTTAATTCTTTAATTGCTTTAGTCAAAAGTTACTTAACACTATTTAGTTTATCCTAGATTTTTTGGGTAATTTTATAATGTGTATTTATTTTTTATGAATTTTTTAACTAGACACATCCCAAAAATGTGAAATATCTATGTGCTCCCCCTAGAAATAATTGAAAACTAATCTAAAATCAAACCTTTTTTTTTTCAAAGTGTGTAGAATGGAGTCAAGTTTCTAAAAAACTAAGTTGTTGCAAAATTTGATGAACGAGCTAAAATCTATAGCCCAATTAGTACATGGTGGTTTTTGACAAAAAATGAACATACATTCAAAAGAAATTATAGATGAAAGGATTAAAATAGTTCAAATTAAAAATAAATTATATGGTTAGATAGCTAGCATAGAGACCTATAATTCCATGTAACCTGATCTTATTGATACCCAACCATGAGGAATCTTGAAGGAGAGGACACAAGAAAAATCAATATTTTTTGTACGTTAGCTAGAAAATACGTCTCAGACTTGTTTATAAACTCCAAACCTTTGGGTTGGATCTCTAAGGCAAAACCAAGACTTAGGCTTTGTTTTAATGCAAAGCTTTCAATAGCATGTGAGGGAGAGAGTGAGAGTGAGAGAGAGAGTGTGAGAGTGAGAGAGAGAGTGAGAGTGACAGTGAGAGAGAGAGAGAGTAGGTGGTGGAGAGGGAGTGGGAGAGGGAGAGCAAGTGAGAGACAAAGTAGGGGATGAGAGAGGAGAGGGGGGGGATGAGTGTGTATGTGAAAGAGAGAGAGTAGGGAATGAGAGAGGGGAGAGAGAAAGAGATAGAGAGAGAGTAGGGGATGGGAGTGAAAGAGAGTAGGCAATGGCAGAGGGAGTGGGAGAGGGAGAGAGAGGGGATGGGATGTGTGTAAGAGAGAAAGTAGGGGATGGGAGAGAGTGTGAGAGAGAGTAGGGGTGGCTGAGAGAGAGTGAGAGTAGGGGATGGGAGAGAGGGAGAGATTGAGAGAGAGAGAGATATAGTAGGGGTGGGAGAGGGAGTGGGAGGGAGAGAGAGGGGGAATGGAAGTGTGTAAGAGAGATAGAGTAGGGGATGGGAGAGAGTAGGCAGTGGGAGAGGGAGTGTGAGGGAGAGAGAGAGAGAGAGAGAGAGAGAGAGAGAGAGAGAGAGAGAGAGAATGGGAATGTGTATAAGAGAGATAGATTAGGGGATGGGAGAGAGTGTGAGATTTTGAGAGAGAGTAAGGGGTAGAAGAGAGAGAGTACGAGATGGGAGAGATAGAGTGAAAGGATGGGAAAGAGTGTGAGAGTGTGAGAGAGAGTAGGGGATGGGAGAGAGTGTGAGAGAGAGTAGGGGGTTGGCAGAGAGAGAGAGTATGGGATGGGAGAGATAGAGTGAAAGGATGGGAGAGAGTGAGAGAGAGAGTAGGGGGTGGCAAAGAGAGAGAGTATGGGATGGGAGAGATAGAATGAAAGGATGGGAGAGAGTGAGAGAGAGAGTAGGGGGAGGTAGAGAGAGTACGAGATGGGAGAGATAGGGTGAAAGGATGGGAGAGAGTGTGAGAGAGGGTAAGGGATGGGAGAGAGTGTGAGAGAAAGTTGGGGATGGGAGAGAGAGAGTAAGAGTAGGGGATGGGAGAGAGAGAGAGAGTAGAGAGGGAGAGAGAGAGATAGTAGGCAGTGGGAGAGGGAGTGGGAGAGGAGGAGAGAGAGGTATGGGAGTACGTGTGAGAGATCTAGAAAGTAAGGGATGGGAGAGGGGAGAGAGAGAGAGAGAGAGAGAGAGAGTAGCAGATGGGAGAGAGAGACTAGGTGGTGGAAGAGGGAGTGGGAGAGGGAGAGAGGGGGGATGGGAGTGTGCATAAGAGAGAGTAGGGGATGGGAGAGAGTGTGAGAGAGAGTAGGAGGTGGTAGAGAGAGAGAGAACGATATGGGAGAGAGAGTGAGAGTAGGGGATGGGAGAGAGTGTGAGAGAGAGTAGGGAGAGGGAGATAAAGAGAGGGGGATGGGAGTGTGTGTGAAAAATATAGAGTAAGGGATGGGAGAGAAGAGAGAGGGGGGATGGGAGAGAGAGAGAGAGAGAGAGTGTGTGTGTGTGTGTGTGTGTGTGTTTCTATGAAAGAGAGAGTAGGGGATGGGAGAGAATGTGAGAGTGTGAGAGAGAGAAGGGGGTGGAAGAGAGAGAGTATGAGATGGAAGAGACAAAGTGAAAGGATGGGAAAGAGTGTGAGAGAGAGTAGGAGGTGGCAGAGAGAGAGTACGGGATGAGAGAGACAAAGTGAAAGTATGGGAGAGAGTGTAAGAGAGAGTAGGGGATGGGAGAGAGTGAGAGAGAGTTGGGTATTGGAGAGAGAGAGTAAGAGTAGGGGATGAGAGAGAGAGAGAGAGTAAAGAGGGAGAGAGAACATGAGAGAGAGATAGTAGGCAGTGGGAGAGGGAATGGGAGAGGGGGAGAGAGAGGGGGGATGTGAGTGTATGAGAGATATAGAGAGTAGAGGATGGGAGAGGAGAGAGAGGGGGGATGGGAGTGTGTAGAGAGAGAGAGAGAGAGAGAGAAACTAGCAGATGTGAGAGAGTGAGAGAGAGAGTAGGAGATGGGAGAGAGTAGGGGGATGCGGGAGAGAGAGAGAGAGATAGTAGGAAGTGGGAGAGGGAGGATGGGAGTGTGTGTAAGAGATCTAAAGAGTAGGGGATGGGAGAGGAGAGAAGGTGAGAGAGGGAGAGAGAGAGAGTAGACAATGGGAGAGGGAGAGCAAGAGAGAGAGAAAGAGAGAGAGAGTAGGCGATGGGAGAGGGGAGAGAGAAAGTGTAGGGGATGGGAGAGAGAGAGTAGGGGAAGGGAGAGGGAAGAGAGAGTAGGGAGAGAGAGAGAGTAGGGAGGATAGAGAGTAGGGAGGATGGAGAGTGATGTGTTTTCACATAGTGCGTATGCTCTATGTGAAATCACCTAAAAATGGTCAAAAAGAAACTTTGGGGCCCATTGTCTAATTTTGGTTTGTTGTGGACTCTGTTATTTCGATAGAAATCATGGGTTTCAACATAGCAAACACTATTTCAACACTTTTTGAAGCTAGCAAACACCAAATTCAATCATTGGATATGCGATTTGAAGACTTTTTGAAAATTCCTTGTATAGAAAATGTTAGTGAAATCCATTTTAAATATTGTTTGTTGATATATAGATACAAATTTTGTTATAATTTGACATATTGTTTAATATATAGTGAATTCATTGAAAATTGTATGTTTGAATGAAGTGTTATTTTTAAATGGTTAGAAATTTGACAAGTCGTTTGATATATATTGTGTATTCATTCAAATAATTATAATTTTTATATTTATTTGAATAATTTATAATTTACACATTTTAAGTAATTCAAATGTTTGAATAATTTGACATGTATAAATCATCATCATGCTAAAGAAGAAACCAAAAACTCAAACAAATGAAGATAGGGAGAGAGATTTGGCAATTAAAGGAGATAAAATGAAAATACTAAGTGAACAAAGAAAATTGCAAAGCAATAATGAAGAATTGACTTTTGAAGAGGATCAAGAACCATTGGTACAAAGAAACAAAGAGGAAGAATTTGAAAGACAAACAGAATGAATGAGATAGTTATGCTCAAGAAGACAACTGAATTGTGAACCTACACCATCTTCCAATGTTGGAGTAATATCGTCCACTACACCATCTTCTAATGTTTAAGTCATATTGTCCTCTCATGTTGAAAAGATCCTGATTTGTAGATCCAATGATATACACACTCCATCATGTCATGTTCAAGGCACAACATCAACACGTCAAGCAGGTGATATTCCATCTTTTGCATCTTATTGCCAAGGCATATCATCTTCGACTCAAGGTACATAATACACTCAACCTTATGTTGATGTTCAAAATGTTGAGGGAATTGAAGAGATTATAACACCTTCTAGAATTCATTTTAGAAGACCAAAATATTTGATTGATATTGATACTAACATTTTGAAATCAATGCCTGACAAGATTAGCAAGCATACTTGTCAAAGAAAAGTTAATCGTATGTGGAGATTTTTTTTTGAAGAATTAAATATTACAGGTCAATGCCAATTATTTTTTGAAATGGTGATGAATTTGAAATTTAGGCCTATCATGAAGATTCTTGGGTTAAGAACGATGGACGATTCAAATGAAAAAAGTATTGTAAAGAATCTAATGAGTGCTTATGACAAAGTGGATTCTAAATCATGCACCAAAGATAGTAATATCACAAGATGAGTACTTGCATAGACAATAGTAAGTAGCCAAATGAAGAAAGATCGACTCATGAGAAAGACAAGAAAAATATTAAAAATTGGTAGAGGTACTCTAAGGAGAGCCATACTAGGGTGTGAGAGATTGGAAGATCCAACAAAAAATGAGTTATGGACATTTAGTGGTAGACTACTACAAAAGGATAAAGAAATTAGTGAAGCTTTGAAATCATTGATCGAAGATTTTTGGAAAAATAACACACGTGTTTCCCCTAATCAAAGAGATGTTGTAAAAAGGAGGATTGGTAGCCAAAATCGTAACCCACAGCGAAACATTTTTTGGACTCAACTCAAACACAATTTTTTGCAAAATTTATTGGTATGTATCCTCAAATTTGAATAAGTCAAAGATTTTTTGAGATGGGTAAAATTTTTTATGTCAAGATAAATCACACACACATAACTTGTTGCTGTAGGATACATATTGAATTTTATAACCATTTTGATATTTTTAGGCATATATGTGTGTTTTTGCATTCTAAGTTTTATTTGCAAGATTGTGACATGAATGAGCCACCAAGATCTTCAAGGGAATTCATATCCAACATTTTATGTGAAATAGGGGATGGCCAACAATTTTACAAGACATCATGCTTGGATGGTACATGCTTATTTTGTGATTCTTTGCAACTTTTATCAACTAGTCAACATATGGATAATACACATGCAATTGGAAATGAAATAGTAGATTATGGAAAATTTAAGATAGTGACATATGCTCTAAAAGATGGGAAATAGGGCAAAAGATGTGATTTAGTCATTGAAAAGATTCCCGTGTATGAGTTCATGAAGATTTTTTGTGAAAAGATTATTTACGAGTATGCAAGGCATACACATAAAGATTGATGGTTGGATTTGCAATTCAAGTTGTGCAAGGATACATTTCCACTAGATACCATTATTTCGACTGTAGACTTCGTAGAGAGGTACACACTACAACCACAAAATGAGGTGCAAGCAAAGTATTATACCTCTCAATAGGTTTTCGTATTTGTTCACATAACATTCATGCATTCACCTACAAGTATAGAGGATGACAGGAAGATTTTGAGGGAGTACCATTTTTACATCAGCGATGATCGATCACATTCTACGAAGTTTGTACAGGGTTGTTTTCAACTATTTTATGGAGATTTGGCTAATAGGGGCATCACATATCGTCAACGCATTATTTGGTCAGACAATTACGTATCTCAATTCAAGAATGCACGAATTTTCTATTGGTTAAGCAGGATGAACAGGTTGTGTAGAATTCAATATATGTGGAATTTCACAGAGGCTAGTCATGGAAAGGGAGAGCAAGATGGTGCAACTGCATGCATCAAAAGAGCCTTGGCTTGTGAAGAACTAAATTACAAAGATGGAGCAATATTGACAAATGCAAAATCCATCATCCAGTGGTGTAATGCTACAATGGGTCCATGTAAGGAAGGTGAGTCTATGGTTCATAGATTTTTTTGGTTGATAGATAATACTAACATTGCACCATATCAGGATTGTTGCACACTAATAGGATCTAGTGAGTTGCATTCTTTTAGAAGCTCTAATGCAGGTTCATGGAGTATCCACACAAAAAATGGCATGCTATTGTCCATCATGTGCAGAGGAAAATTGGGATGACTATGAGTCGACTGAATGGGTGGACAAATGGGATATACAGATTTTGGACCCAATTGACCCCTATCGTCCCCTGCAAGCACTGGAAATGGTAGAGATGGATTTGTCTATTGACTTTGACCACTTGTCAGATCTAGTGCAACCTAGTAATATATATATTTATATATCTTTGTAATTCCAATATGTAGCTTTATAACTTTTACCTAATTATTTTCTAAATTAATGACCGCATTTTGTACATTTGTCACTATAGGCTATGTTTTTGTTGTTATTGCACCTGAAGACAATGAAGAAGGGACAGATTATTATTTGTTTCGTTGTGTCCAAGCCAAACAAAAAATGGATCATTCGGTTATAGATGGTGAAGGTTTAGAGTACCATGTTGGTGTGGTGGTTATAACTGGCACATGACTTAGATGATATTCTATGAAGAACCCTAACTTGTGGTTATTCAAAGATTGGCAAACAGAGTGGAAGATTCTTCATTATTCAAACCTTTTTGTTGCATCAAATGTCCACTTGATAAAATATGGTGGAAAACCACATAATAAGATTCTTTGGAAAGTTTGCGAGTCAGACCATGAGGTAATACTTGAGACATTAAAATGTCGAGCAGATCCAGTTGGCTCATTAGATTGAATAGAGAGAGAGGGAGAGAGAGAGAGAGAAAGAGAGAGAGAGAGAGAGAGAGAGAGAGAGAGAGAGAGAGAGAGAGAGAGAGAGAGAGAGAGAGAGAGAGAGAGTGATCAATTGGATCCAAATATAATGTTGCAACCTCTTCCTCAAGACTGTCCACATGACAAAGGTGGACCATATTGTTATGATGTGTAAGTGATGAGATTTAGTTTAAATCATAGATTTTATGTTTTGATTTGTTTAGAATCTAGATACATTATTTGAATTTATATTATATTCTTTAATAGGACCCATTTTTAGATTAGTCATTTGAATAAATGAAAGTTTAGAATTTGTTGTTTAGATCAAAATTTAATGAAAGAACATGAAAATTGTTAGAATGTGAATGCTTTGTGATGTAAAGTCATGATTGTGTGCATGTAACCAGAAACTTCAAACTGGCGAAAGCAAGGATACAATGGGAGAAATTTTCAATACTCATCAAGCAAGGGTTATCATACAACTCAAAAAGAAAGGATTTGTACAAATGGATAATTCTTAATCACAAGCCAAATTCAATTTTTGTCATTATCTAATCTTAGTGGATTAATCTTATCTTAGATTTTTTACTGTGCTAATTCTTCATTTGCAAGTCACCAAAGAAGAGGGCTAATAAAGTCGAAGCACTAGTGATAAAGGGTGAGACGCCAAAATCATCTGCAAAACAATATTATCAATTCACATCCTCAATATTTATTAGTGCTTTTTGTTCAAGTACCATTGTGTGTTAATCATCTTATGCCTGGAATTGCAAAGGATTTAGGTGGGTAGAGGAATGAACAAGTGAAGGACACATTTTTAGAATATTTAGACATAAATCCAAAACTGTAGGAAGTCAATTAGGGCATACTTGAGCTATTAGATGGAGACTCCCCTAACTAAAGCTTGGAACTGTAAGCAAATAAATTTGAGGGAAAAAGCCACTCGTTATATGCCAAAGCTACAGCGTTTTTTGAAAATATAGTTTGAATAAATCAAACATTGTAACTCCTCATTAAGTAGAAGACAAAAGATAAATAAAAAATGACCTAATATGGTCAATCTAGTCATGAAAAAAATTCCTGAAACATTCTTCAAGAACCCTATTTACAATATTAAAACAATGATCAAGCTGAAGAAAAATTGACTAAGACTATATACAACTCGATCAAAAGATCTTGTGCCAAATCAATGATGGAGACAAACAATTCCATAATTTTTTTCTTCTACACAACCTAATGATGGGAGGGATACATTATGAAGTGAAAATATATTTTCTGAAACAAGTCATTCCAAGATTTTGTATAGTGAATATTAAACCTAGTTATTATGCAGATTTTAAACATGTGATTCCAAGGTTTGAGTAAAGCAAATTGTATCTCTTCAGAAAAACCTTAAAATTAACATTATGATTTGAAAATTGACTATTCTTTTTGCATATATCTAATAAACCATATTAGATATTGCTAGCATATGTTTTCTATGTAACCCATGTTATTTTATATCAAAGAACAATATAAGATTTCTATGGTTTTTGTAATTATTTTAGATCATTTTTTAGATTGATCTATTACTATTGCTACATTAAATATTTTCCACCACTATTATTTGTCCTTGGACAATCTATCAAATAAGACTTTCTTCAATTTTTCTTGCATTTTGTAATGTTTGTTTTTCTATATTTCAAACTGCATATATGAAGATACATGGAAAATTGATTAACAATTTCCAAAATGCTGTGCAGGTGAAGGGTCCAGATAAGTTCATTTATTGGTGTTGATTTGAAGAAAGAACCTTTAACATTGGATAGGTAATCTTATAAATTTAATCAATAGAATCCTTTCTAAATTTATTTTTCTATCTAAATCTTATGATAGGTTTGTTCAAGTGACATATGATGAGGTTGTCTATACAACGTAATAATTGAGTTGAAGTGATTTATGAAGTAAAGGGCTATTTAATGTAGCTATTTAAATCATGCATATTTGATGGCCATTTCCCTCTATTTTTTAGTCCTTTTTCACAACACTATTTCTAACATCGTTTTATTTTTTCAAGTTCATGAATGATCACAATATATGTGACTATACAACAAGTGTGTGTGTTTGATGCAGAGCCCTCCTATATTCTCCTAGGAGACACAACTCAACTCTGGGATTCTCTTGTATTCTTGGAATATACCCAAGGAATAAAACTCTAATAGGGTTCAAGATGAGGTCTTTGACTTGGTAACATCTTCCTACAACCATGTCTAAGAGGTTATAACCCAAATCTTCAGTTTGTCTTCTAAACACTCACATTGTTCACCATGCACCTAGTGTACCCTAGTGCCTCCAACATACCAAAACTCTTCCTTGGCTTCATACCATGACCCCAACACCTTGGATCATCTCAAAACATCCCATATAACATGTCCCAACTCCTTGCACACTCTCAACAACTCATCTCTTACACTTTCTCAATTTTGCCTCTTCTAGGCTTGTTCCAACTAGCCCTTGTCAGTCACTAATTTGTTGTTTTCTCCAAAATTTCCCACAGAAATTCCTAAACTATTGGGTGACTAAAATACTCTTTTCCTCACTCTAAAATATACTCCAAAACCAACTACACTTGTTTTGTAAAATATCACTCAAAATTGGCTATTTAAGTCTGCCAACTAGGCCTAGTTTGAGGCCATTTACAAAGAAACTCACAATCTCTTGACTCCTGGAACTCCCATGACCCAAAAGAGTCTTAATAAATGACTCAAATGCAAGGATTCTTCTATTTTTTTGGTCTTGTGATCAAATTTACAATGGTTTTTACAAAACCCTCCTTTTTAGCCCCTTTACCTAGGGCTTTCTAGAAATCTTACTTCGCAACGTCTCTAGAACCCCAAAATGGTCCAAACACCTTCACTTTGGTTATATTATATGACTTCCAACATAAAATGCAACTCTTGTTTGGAGAAAACACTAAATCCACCTTTGGAGCAATCACATACCCCTTTTTATGCACTCTTTCTCACTCAACCCCATACCCTTGGGCATCAAAAACTCAACTCCAGGTTCTTCCCTACACATGAATTATTAAAGAACATATTTTAAAAAATTCCTGACCCATTCCACAAGCCCTAGTAATCACATAAAGTAGAATGGGTCAAATTCACAAAATGACTCTCAAACCCCTCTTAAACTGTCACCTACAGCAAATTTTAGGACAGTCAATAGAAAAATAAAAAATGATTGATTAAACCTTCATACCAATGCTAAATTAAATTTAAAAAATTTCCCTATCACCTCCAAAAACAATTAGATAAAAAGGTACTGTGAAAATGAAATTACAGCAGTTACAAGTTTAGATTTTTGATCAAAATTTCAGGGAAAACTATGCATTCATTGCTCAAACTTCAAAACTCTTACATTACCAATCAATTTTGACCATCCAAACTTGTCTCCCACACGTGGGAATGAGGTTTTAAACTCATTTATACTCTCAAAACCAAATGAAACCTCTCTAGCTACCCCTCTAGCCACCTTTCTGCATTAATCACCTTATTTTGTTGTCAAATTGACACTTTTAGTTGTCAATTGACAAGTTTTTGATCTTCCTTGCTACATGACTATCCCATTAAATTAATATGGTCATTTGAGACCTTATTAAATACAAAACATTAAACAAAACTCATATCTACCCTTTGAACCCCTTACATGACTCCATTAAGCCCATTTTGGCTTATATTACCAATGTTGGCAATTTTACAAAATATTGCACTTTTAGTGCCTTTTACATCTTTTAGAGGCTTTGATAGCCTTATTAAATTATTCAAGACATTTATAGGTCTTTTCTATCCACCCCTAACCTAGGATCAATCCAAATCCATTCCTAGTGACCCTTAGGTACCTTGTAGGCTCAATAATGCCATTAAGGCTTACATTAAAGCTTTCATTACAATATGATCAATCTGTGATCAAAAAAATATCACATGTCCATGATTAAACTCATTACAAGTTTTAATGACCTTAGAAGGCCATTTTTCTTCCAATCCACCTAAGGATCCATCAATGTCCCAACTGCTCATCTTGCCTCCTACTTGTGACCTCGGTGCTCCTGCACCAGTGTTGGCCAACAATTGGAAAATTTGTGTTATCGATTGAGCTACTAGATCTTTTCATTTTCATTTTTTTCCTTGAGAAAATTCTTACACTTAGCATATTTACTATCTTTCAAAATTTCTTCCTTATCCTTATAAATATTGGACTTGAGTGTAGTTTCAATATTTGGTAGCTTATTACCAAGAGTAGTCATCTCATAGAAAAAAGGTCTTCCAACCTAAGCTTCTCTTGAAACTTGTTTTATAGTTCTTAATTTAAAAAAAGATGTGACTTTTTCATTGTAACATGTAGGCAAAGATCTCATATTTTTACTCATGTTCATCATCATCGCTTAATGGTGTAGGGGCACCAAGGTCATTCTATGAAGATACATTCATTGAAGACACCAAGGACTAAGGAGGAGATCTTGACAACAAAGCCAATAAATTGGAATATTTTGAAGCCTATTATGGCCTTTTGTCATGAAAAATGCAATGTAATGAATAAATGTCCAAAAGGTCCTAATAGAGACCTTAGATCTAAAATGCAATGTAAATGGGCTAATAATGCCTTAAGAGTCAAGAAAGACTTATCAATAAGTTTAATCAAGTCATAGGATCAGTTGAATGGTATTAGTATTCATTAGGAGTCAATTAGAGTCTTTTTGTTTAAAAAAATCAAATTTGAAATAAGCCTAACGGCTAGTTAGGATTATGGGCTTTTTAGGATTGTTTTAATGTTTTATTAGTTGTAAAGGCCCACAACCGAATAGAGGAGGTTAGAATAGGAATTTATAAAGCCTAGAGAGGCCTAGGATCTAAATAAGAAGAATAATAAGAGGGTACTATATGGAAATTCCAGATTTGAGTGAATAAAGTTTAGTTTTTCTTGTCATTTGCACTATTTATTTGAATGATTTCATTGTATCTTCATTGACTACAGCATTCAACTCTTTTAGGGATGAATTAAGACTTTCATATAGTCATTTAATGGTTGTTTAAAGTGATCTTGAAGCATTAAAAGTCTCATTGTCTTGTTATTTACACTAACAGTGTTGTAACAGTCCCAAAAAATTAACTGTTTTGAGGGGTTTTATGATGATTTGATCCATTCTTTGGGTATTTTCTTGTTGTTTCTTGGGTTATGGATCTATTATAACATGTTTCAAATGCTACTAACTGATTTGAGTGCAGGAAGAAACATTTAATGGGTGATCACCATGACTAATAGTGGGAAAAAGAGAGGAAAATGTTGCTACAAGTACACCAGTAGAACATTTACCTTAATGAGGGTATGATTTTATGTTTGGATGAGTTAGGGCATGTCATAGATATGGTTTTTAGTCTTTTAATGAGTCTTAGAAGTGATTGGAAGTGGGAGAACCATAAAACCCTTGTTTTGCACCATTTAATGAGAGGGTTTGTTGGAAAGTTTGCCTAGAAGAGTCAACTTGGAAAAAGGATTGTGGAATCCTTAGTTTGGCATCAAAATACCATACTGTAGAAAGTTTGGAAGTCTAGAGCTAAGTTTGAAGCACACTTGCTTTGTAAAACTAGCCTAATTAGGCCTAATTCTGAGACAAACTGCCATGTTCCATACAATCTTTACAAAGGAGTGATATCTTGTTTTTAGATATGTTATGCAACTTTGAAAAGGGTATCTGAAACAATTGTTTATTTTCTTGGTGTTTTGGAAAGTTTGTGAGATAAGTCCAAAAAATAGTGTTTGCTAACCTAATAGAGAGAGCAGCCTAGTCAAGGGGGGTAACTTGGTTTGTGCATGAACTTGAGTTTTGGGGTTATAAAACCTGTTGAAACATGTCCATTTAAGTCTATATCTTCTTGATGCATTTCATGTTGCATCGGCTTTTCCATATTTTGTGAATCCTCACCACATGATCCTACTTTGTACTAGTAACTATACTTAAGATTTGATGCCTTTGACTTGGTCGATTTATCCTTGTAGCTTTTATTAGCTACTCACTTTGATCATCCAGTAGAAAAATTTTATACCTTCTAAATGCCTTTTCCTCTGTGAGCTTAACATCACATCTAAGTATAACTCTTCTAATGTTTGGAAGAAAATTCCTATATTCCTTTGAGGTTTTACTATACCAAACAAAGTACCCCATATCTATAG
The DNA here is from genome assembly GCA_028749045.1 of Cupressus sempervirens. Taxonomy (NCBI): domain Eukaryota; kingdom Viridiplantae; phylum Streptophyta; class Pinopsida; order Cupressales; family Cupressaceae; genus Cupressus; species Cupressus sempervirens. The sequence continues at coordinate 123,385,195 of CM053785.1, read as the reverse complement.
TCAAATCTTACTTAGTACATGTGTATCACTTGGAATATGAAAATATATCAAACTTCCAAATATATTGAAGCGACTAACATCTAGCTTCTTCCCTATGAAAGCTTCCTCTGGTGTCATCTTCCCTAGCATATTGTGTGGAGATTTGTTATATGTGTATACTATTGTACTACATGTCTCTTCCCATAGGTAACAAGGCATGTCCTGGTTATGTATCATATAACACTTTCTACCTTATATATAGAATGATTCTTTCTCTCAACAACTCCATTCTACTATATATTATAAGGAATATTTCAATCTCTTTTGATTCCTTCCCTAGTATTCCCTTTGTACTAGATCAAGAACAACCTCAAATCTAGTGTCACTCATTAGAAAAGATGCTTTTGTAAACTTCCCCAAAAAATATCATTTACATGCATCATAATGATATGTGCTTATTTCTAGAATACATGTCACTATCTCTTGAAGAAATTTAAATTATCCATGACGAATAAGGCCCATCCTCCTATTCCATATCTCTCTAAGACAATACTAATGGATCATCATTAATTCATACAACTAGACACTTAGCAAAGGGACACGCTATCTTTTCACCTCTTTAGACACCCTTTAACCACTTCTTAGAGATTCCAAAAGATCAAACTCTAACTCTGTTCCAGCACCAACTAACACCCACTTTGAGTCACAGACCTAATTGGCTAGATTAGGCTGGGTTACAAAGGAATTATGAGTACTACCAATCCATACATACCAACCATACCAAAATTTCACTACTACCAATCCGTACAAGCCATACAAAATTGAAACAACAAAGAAAAAGGTAGAAATTCTAAGTTTTATTCAATGTTTTCTAATCATTGGTCAAGTTGATCACATATAAGTATGGATATCTAGTATGGTTGGATAGATTTGTGAATATTCTTTCTATTGCACTTGGAATGAGGTTCTAATTCACTCCACAACTCAAGATATTCCCATTTTACTAACTATTGTCCCCATTTTGTGCCATTACCTAGGGTTTCATCTATTTTCCCTCATATCTTGATATTCCACCATGGGAAATTAATGACCCTTGGTGGAATCCGAGTTAGGACTTTTTTTTTTATGTTATTTTTGGTTTTAGGTCAAAAGAATGAGGCTAGAGAGAAAAACTTGATGCCCTAGGCATGCAAGATCCATGTGCATGCTAGAAATTTGTAGCGACATCTTCCATAACTCACTACAGAGAAGGTTTCGAGGCTTGAAAATTATTATATGATCATCTTACATGATCCCCCTCATGTTCCAATTTCTGGTTTGAATTTTTGCTCAAGGGGTAGGGTACTTCCTTTGTTAATGGATGCCTAATTGCCTACATTCCTAAGTGAGCCTTAAAAAATTGAGTTTCTGCATACTTCTCTTGAGATCCCAAGGCTTTATTATGTTGTATAAAACCCAAAAGGGTATCCAAATACATGATTATTTTCTTTGGTTTGTGAGGAGATGTTTGTGATTTTCCATGTTCAAGGCTAGAAGCCTAGTCTTGAGTTTGTGAAGCAACTAGCCAATGAAAGTTGCGTAGTTTGAATCTAATGTTGGATTCATTTTAGTTTGGACCTAAATAGACCCTTTCCATGCTTGGAAGTCACCCCTAGTCATTATTTGTATTTGTGGGGTTTTGTGTCAAATATGCCTATGGGCCACTTTTTAGGCATAAAAATGAGCAATATAGCTGATTTTCAAGGAAAAAAAGAATTTTATGTTTCTTATAAGGTTATAAATGTTCTTATGGTCATTAGGTTAATTTTTAGGCATCTAGGAGTTAAGATGTCAAAAATTGCAAAAAATTGCAAAAGTTGTCAAAGCAAATTTGCAAAAATGCTAACAACTTTGTAGAAGTTTGGGAATTGTTAAAGAGATGAGCATTTGGAAATAAGTTATTTTACTATTTCTGAACCTTTCCTAAGTCATAGAATTTGAATCAAGTGAAAAATGTAAAAATTGCACTTTTGTTGCAAAGTTGCATTGTTGAAAGTTGTAAAAGTTGCTCAAATTTGCAACTTAGTGGAAAAAGGGTCATGGGATTGAACTATCTACTCCATTAGCTTTGAGTGGAAAATTAACCCCTATCCCAAACCTCATCCTATCCCCTTTAGTGCTCGAACATTCTTGGGCATGCCAAATCAGAACATCCCTAAGGGTCACTAAATGCCATAGGGCTATGATCTTTGATAGGGCATATCTCGAAGCTCGTGTGAGGTATGGATGTGATTCTAGTTCCTACAGAACCATTTTGTAGAGACCCACAATAGCCTCTCTCTCTTTTTGGATATCACACTCTTTTTTTCATTTTATGACGCCATCTCAGGTGATGCTGAAACTTGTAGTGTTGGCCAGTACAAAGTTACCAACTGCCAAATCTCTCTCACCTTTTGTCATGGGATTGAACTGTTTACTCTGTTAGCTCTAGGTGTTCAGGTAAACCCTATCTCCAACCTCTTCCTATCCCCTTCAGTGCTTGAATGTTCTTGGGCACGTTGAACTGGAACGTCCCTAAGGGTCACTAAATGCCATAGGGCTGAGATCTTTGACGGGGCATATCTCAAAGCTCATGCAAGGTATGGATGTGATTCCAATTCCTATAGGACTGTGTTGTAGAGATCTACAATAACCTCTCACCTTTTGGATATCACACTCCATTTTCATTTTATGACCCCATCTCGGGTGATGCTGAAACTTGCAGTGTTGGCAAGTACAAAGTTGCCAACTACCAAATCTCTCTCACCTTTCATCGTGGGATCAAACTGTCTACTCTGTTAGCTCTAGGTGGTTGGTTAAACCCTATCCCCTATAGTTCTCAAACGTTCTCAGGCACGCTAAACCGAAACATCCTTAAGGGTCACTAAATGCCATAGGGCTGCAATCTTTGATGAGGCATATCTCAGGGCTCATGTGAGGTATGGATGTGATTCTAGTTCCTACAAGACCGTGTTATAGAGACCTACAATAACCTCTCTCTCTTTTTGGAGATCACATTGTATTTTCATTTTACGATGCCATCTCAGGTGATGCTAAAATTTGTAGTCTTGGCCAATACAAAGTTGCCAACTGCCAAATCTCTCTCACCTTTCATCGTGGGATCGAACTATCTGCACCATTAGCTCCAGGTGGCTAGGTAAACCCTATCCCCAACCTCATCCTATCCCCTTCAGCACTCAAATATTCTCGGGTATGTCAAACTAGAATGTCCCTAAGGGTCACTAAATGCCATAGGGTTGCGATCTTTGATAGGGCATATCTCAAAGCTCATGTGAGGTATGGATGTGATTCTAGTTCCTATAGGACTATGTTGCAGAGACTTACAATAATCTCTCTCTCTTTTTGGAGATCACACTCTATTTTCATTTTACAATGCCATCCCGAGTGATGTTAAACTTGTAGTGTTGGCCAGTACAAAGTTGCCAACTACCAAATCTCTCTCACCTTTCGTTGTGGGATCGAACTGTCTGCTCCACTAGCTTCAAGTGACCAAGTAAACCCTATCCCCAACCTCATCTTATCCCCTTTAGTGCTTGAATGTTCTCGAGCATGCCAAACCGGAACATCCCTAAGGGTCACTAAATGCCATAGGGCTGCAATCTTTGATGGGGCATATCTTGGATATTGTGCAAGGTATGGATGTGATTCTAGTTCCTATAGGACCATGTTGCAGAGACCTACAATAACCTCTCTCACTTTTTGGAGATCACACTCTGTTTTCATTTTACGACGCCATCTCAAGTGATGCTAAAACTTGCAGTGTTGGCCAGTACAAAGTTGCCAACTATCAAATCTCTCTCGCCTTTCGTTGTGGGATTGAACTGTCTTCTCTATTAGCTCCATGTGGCAAGGTAAATGTGGCTAAATCAATTTGGTCAAGTAAACATGCCAAATCTCTCTCACCTTTCATATGTCTTTCTTCATGTGTTCCTAGATTCTAAATATTAATTTGAACTCAATTGATGTGGTTGTAATGATATGTAGGCAGTAATTTACAAAGTGTTTAATGGTTATCTAATTTCAACTTATTATATGATATAGCTGACCTATATGCATATAAAGGTCCTATTACTGGTATCACCATTGTAGATAACGAAGATCTACCATAAGACAAGGAGCTACAAGACCTCCCTCAACCACCAGTACAAGAAATTGAATACATTCTAGACAAGAGGATAGCCAAACAAACCAAGAGGTCTACTTACTATGAATACCTAGTAAAATGGAAACACTATTTATTGGAGGATGCTACTTGGTTGACACTTAAAACATTAAGAAGATTGTTTTCAATTTAGAAGAACTCCTAACTAAAGGGACTTAAGTTATTTGGTCTTAGGGAGTATGGTTTTAGTTGTGCGATCGTATCTGTGGTGATTCTCAAAAAATAAGTTGATTTTTTGAAGATCCTTTGTGTTATTGTGATATTTTAAATTGGTTTGAGATAGTTTAGTTTTGATTTAAAGTGTTTAAGGCAAGTTTTCTAGAAACAATCTAGGAAAAGGCTTATTAAGAGCTCATTCCACAAATGAAGCCCTAACTTGTATTTGAACCAATGAAATTCTCTAAGATTCTAGAATATTCAAGTAAGGAGGGTATAATTATAGATTCCTAGAGCTTGAGAAGTGTCTCTATGAAAAAACCATGTTTGCATTAGTCCCTAAGTTGAATAGCTTAGTGTATTCAAGTAGGATTGAGACCAAAAAGATTTTAAAATGTTGAATTGAATTTATGGGTGTAGTTTAGTGGTCGATTTGAGTTATTTTTGGTTAGTAGAGGAGGTTTGAGGCTATGCACCAATTCATGCACCAATTATCTAGTAATTACTTTGAAAACCAAACCTAGTGTGACCTTATTAGGTCTATGTACTTTGCATGGGTTAGGTGCTATAGGAATTGAATTGAGAATCTAGGCTTTTGAGTCTTAAATAAATTCCCAAAGGGTGTCTAAATATACCCATAGAATAGTTATATTTCAACCTAAGAGGAATTTAAGTCCAGAAAATTAGAGTAGGAGACCTACAAGGAATTCTATGATAGTCAACATTTCGTACTATACGACAATTGAACTGTTAAACCAAGAGTTGATTCTCGATCAGTTCAACATAAGGAAGGTGTCCCAATAGAAACTTGGGGTTGGTGAAGCCATTGGTGAAGAGTTACAGTTATTGGCTTGGAATAGGGCTAGTGTCCCTAAAACAAAAAGGTGCAAGATCTTGATTGGAGAAGTACTCACCTTGGAGGAGTTCACAAATGACCCTATCACTTTGGATAGGCCACAAAAATGATATCCTAAAGGATTAAGATATTAGGAAGGCCACAAGTTTATTTTGGTAGATTAGGAAGAAGAAAGTGCTTAAACCTCACTTCTTGCTCAACATCTCTGCATTAGTGAGGGGGAGATAAAGAGGATAGATGTCTACATATATATGGAAAAAATAGAAATATAAAGAGGGGAATAAGAGAGAGTGAGATACAAGGATAGAGAGATATGAAAAAAAATTATATAGAGAGATAGAGATAGAGAAGTAGGGAAATATAATTATAAAGGGAGAAGGAGAGAGGGAGAGAAGGAAAGATGCATAGAGATAGAGGGAAACAAAAGAAGGTGTAGGTAGACATGAAGATTAAAGAAAATAAAAAGATAGTGATAAATGAATAGAGATATAAGAAGAGGATGAATGTGAGATAAAATAGAGAGAGTTAGGGAGATGTAGAGAGACATCTATATGGTGATATAGATTCATAGAGATCATCATATTAATACTTAGTTTTCTCTAATTCAAAAAATATTGAAGATATCATGCTAGAACTCTCTTATTGATTTTGTATCGACTTCATAATTAATTTGTCTTTTTTAGGTCATCCTTTTTAAGTTTAAGTGTATGTGCATACATTAATGACTATTAGTAATTTTAAAACTTGATCTTCTTCTTATGTAACAATATTTAAGTTTAACCTGAATAATTAAATTTACAAATTTTTACATAGAAAGAATCATTTATAACCATTGCATTGTACTAAAATGAATCTAATCTACACATTAATCTAGGCGACCTGCATGGTTGATTATTATTTGTATGAATACAACATTGGTGTAGTTGAAGAATTTGACCTTGGATAACACAAGATAACACAACTCTTGTGATATAGTGATCCCTCCCAAGGTATTTTCCATACCACTAATCTTGATAGAAAACTTAAGACATAAAATATATGGATGAAATGGAAGGTAGGAGAATAGCTATAATATCCCTGTGTGCATTGGGTTAATACTATAAAGGGTAAGATTGGTGCAATGTTGATTTGTAGGTAATACCATTATAGATCTTGCATTGTTACTATGCTTATTGGGGCATGTATTATATTATCAGTTGTTTTACCTAATGCTCAGTGTATTTTGAATTTGATTGCTTTGATTTGGAATAAACTAGTAAGAGATATTATTTTTGTTAAGGTAAGTGTTAGGTATATTACAATAATGGATTTCTTTCCAGGACATTTGATCCTTTTGCGACTACCTTAGAAACAAGTCAAGCTATCAAGCAGCGCCTCTTAAACTTTGTGAGATTGATCTTGACTGATAAAGTTTATTGCCAATCAATATTGTATCAAAAATTCAAACTAATTAGGTATTGAATTAAACTTGATAAACAAATGACAGAGAAGGAAAACTTTAAACATGAACAAGATCATAAATTATATGATGATGACATATTGGAAATGATTAACTTATGCTTAAATAGTGATAAAGTTTATTGTTAATCAATATTCTATCAAAGTTTTGAACAGATTAGGTATTGAATTTAATGTCATACATGAACATATCTAATTTAATGTCATACATGCACATATCTAATTTAATGTCATACATGCACATATCTAATTTAATGTCATCCACAAACATATCTAATTTAATGTCATACATGAACAAACATATAATATAAAATGATAACCAATAATGTCATGTACATTAACAAATGCATAATATATTATGATAACCAATAATGTCATATATGAAAAAACATATCATATATTAACCAATAATATCATAAGTCGAATAATGTCATACATCAAATAAATGTCATATACATCAAATGTGTATTGAATATGTCCACTGATGCCTATATATATACATGTCTAGATCAACTATATATTTTCCTTCCCACGAGGAGAAGGAAACAAATCTCTCGAGGTCTTCTATCGTCGTGTGGAGACAGTGGAGATGATGGGGTCCTCCTGACACGCTCGCTCATCCTCTTGTCGAGGCTCTTCTCTAACTCAAGCTAATACAAACAAAGTAGATATGAATCAATATTTATTATACGTTGAAATCAAATGTATGTACACACAAAATTGACTATTTTCTTACCACCATCAAATAGTTGCTTTGTAAGTCCACCTCGAAGGCTCGTGGATGATCAGGCATAACGAAACCCTACAAAAATTCAATCAATATAATCACTTATAAATAACATTAGAAATTTTGATACTAACTATTATAAAAAACAACTAAAACCAATAAAATTCTTTCATACCTTAGTCAATGGCTATGAGCTAGCCATAGTTGCGGCCACTCCATAATCAATGGACTGTCGGAGATGAGGAGTGTCTGTCGTCATGAGATGCATGTCATACAATACATGTTACATGTAACATGAAATATGAAACAAATATAATCAAATGAATTAAATTAACATGAAACAATGTACCTGTACATAGCTCATATGATGTCTATGCTCCGAGTTTGTAGTAAAGGTTGATGGTCCTGTAGAGAACTAATGGACATGCATAATTTTTTTCGTCAATCCTTAATATGATTACTTAATAAATATATGTATTAATTTAAATGATTAAATCGATACATACCTCTGGACTCATGGACGGGACAAAAAATGGGGCCAGAGGATCGCTGCTAGGCCCGCCAACACTCTGACCCTGAATTTTGAACAATGTCAATAGATGCTAATTAATTAATCGTTCACTATACATATGAAATGTGATCAAATTAGTAAATTATAATTGTAATTTACTTGTGTTTCAATGCCAAATGTGTCATTCAAGAACTTATCAGTGACAAGCCCATCATTCACACCATCTCCAGCATGAGTGCCAAATGTGCATAAGGATCCGCATGAAGTGCACATGTGACTGCGATGTGTGGAAGGCTCCCCCTCAACTAATGGGCTCGTGCAATGGATGAGGTTCTACATCAAAGCATTAATGGTCCCTAGAGTGCTGGCCTCTACATGTTCCTTCACAGCTGAAGGAATAGTCACATGCTCATGTTGTGGCTTGACCACAGGTGCCCTAACTACATTAGGGTCACAACATGCTCCCAGCCTCTCAAATGATGACCCCCCACCTCTACCCTGGGAGTCTAATATATCAAAATAATTGGGGATCTCCCCAAGGACAAACTCACAATATAATTTCTTCAAAAAATACATAGGGACCTCGTGATTGTTGCAAGGAGGGGCATCAAAAACCATCCACCATCTATCCCAAAAATTATTTCTAATAGCACCATGTATGCACCAATGGATGGGGAACCATTTAGTACCCTCTCCAATAGTATCTTGATCACCGGGTTTTCTAAATAATGCACATATTCTACCTTTTGGTATTTCTTTTTTTTTAACATCTTCATATGACAATTTATTTGCATAAAATCTTTTTTGTTAATCCCTCTTAACCTACCAAATATCTAACTGACCACTAACTGAGGCTATCTGGGTCTTAATGGATTCGAGGGATGATGCCAATTGAGCCCTCATTGGATTGGTTTGTCCAGATTCTTTCAACCAACCAATGAGTCCTTCTAATTTAGTTTTTCCTCTTTCTATTTCATTTATTATATTTTTGTGTGTGCCAGGCGAAGGTCTTGCAATTAGTTCAGGTTGCAAAATCTATTGTTCTTCTTGGGGAGGGTTTTGGTTTTGAGGTTCTTGAGGGTTTTGAGGTTCTTGTGGATTTTCCAGTTGATTATTGACATTTCTTGATAAAAAATCAATTGAAATCTAAATAAATAAACAAATCTAAATAAAAATTGTAAAAACCCTACAAAACACTATAAAAAACCTACAAAACAATATGAAAAACATATCAAACAATGCAAAATGAAGTTTAGATCACATATGACATGGGCGTGGGCATGCTTGCGATCTTGAATTTTGTTGGTGAGGAGGCATATCGGCAAGGCATGTGGTGAAAATTTTTGTTTTATCCAACTCACGTATGCACTGCTATTGGAAGAAGCTAAAAAATTGAGATAAAATAAATGGGTTGCGAGTATGCAGCCCATTTATAAAATTTCACTTTTTTTAAAGCATGTATGTGCTATAGTGTGTATGTTCTATAGTATGTACACACTATAGCACATACGCACTATTCAAAAAAAAAAAAAAAAAAAACCACAACTCAGTGCATATACCCTTTGTGGGTATCATCCCCACCAGGGTTTTCCCTCTGATCAAGGGTTTCCCTAGTTAAGATATCTAGTGCTATTGTGTATGAGTATCTTGTTATGGTTGCTGATTATATTGATCATATGGTTAAAAATTAATAAGGTCGGTAATTGTTTTAATAGTTGAATAATTGATTCACCCCTCCCCCCTCTCTTAGTTATATTGGTGGACTTTATATTCTAACAGTTAGAAGTCTATTACATATGTATAGTCGATATGTCCTTATTAGAGGACTAGGCCTTGCTAGAAGCCTCAACCCTATTAGGAGTTGGTATTATAATTAGAAAAGTAGAAAGATGATACCATTACTCAAACATCCATATAGAATAGATACAATCTTTATACAAAAAGATATAGATACAAAAATATTTTTGTTTGTATATATCTTCAATTGTTTAGTTGTCCTTTGTAGCTCTCTTCACAAAATTGATCATGTATCCATACAATATTGTATTGTTATCAAGTTCACATCAATACTAATAATACAAAGTGTTCATAACAACATTATAACATTACACTAAAATCCCACACTTATTTCAAACAAAAAGTGTATTCCTATATACCTAACTGCTTAACCAATTAGCCTTCAATTCTTGGTACACTTTCCAAAACATTAAAAAAATTGTTAAGTGAGGGTTAACATTTAGGATGTCATCCCAACCTTGTTAAGTCATTTTTTGGTATATCAAAACAATCCCTTAACCAAAATGCCTTTGATTTGTTAGCTTTCATGTTTTTCGTGTATAACATATACCCATAAAGTTCTTCTTAACTCTATCTATAAAGAGAATATTCTTAAGTTCTCTGATGTAGCACAAGGTAGGAGAATCCCCAAAGGAGATGTCCTAGCCCCTATTAAATAACCACATAACAAAAGAATAACAATAAAACAGAGATTTAATTCCAAAATTATGCCATTTCTCATAATATAATCATAAATTTTACATCCAACATGCCCTGTTATAAGGCCTTTCAAGTTATGGACAAATATATAAGAAAATACAGAAATTGCTTTACAAAATATTGTAAGATCCAAACCCTAGCTAGCCTAGATCTACAATCTAGTATAAACCCCAAGAATAATCTAAAAAAAATCTCGCAAGCCACCAAGCAATCTCCTTGTTTCCCAAGTCACAACTACTAGCTCTATTAACAAACTTCGCTCCTCTCAACTACTCTTCTTCTCCATGATGGATGAATAATGACTCTAGACTCCATAAGACCTTTACTTATACCAAACCAAGCCTTAAGTCAGCCTATTAAGTTATATTAAATTAACCCTTACATTAAATAAACCCTCAAGCCACAAGTCGGCTTGGCAACAAGCATTAAATACATGAAATAATGTCACCTATGAAATACCCTTTTCCCTATTTTCTCCATTTTTATTTAGTTATTTATTTATTATGATTTTCCTCTAATTTTCATCACTTTCTCTCTCCTCCACAAATTTTATTATTGTTTTTTTTATAAATTTAAATTATGCCCCCTTTTAATTTATGATGTACGATGCTCCTGCATCAGACTCCCTAGGTAGATAAAAAGTATGTCCCATACTTTGATGTCAAAATAAATTTCTCCAACCAACTTCATCTTCACCAAAGGTTTCCAATCCATCCTAGATAGTAGAACAAATCTGCATATCAACCATCTATACTTCGTCTATACAAACATCATAATTGAATGAATCTAAGAAACCCAATCAACAAGCTCACTCCCAGGAACAAACTAAACATAATGCTTCACCAAAAATCTTTGATACTAATCAAAACCATCAACAAAAATATCCTTAAACATGAAATCCATGTCAACAACATCCAAAAACAAGTCAGCAACATGTAATCTCAAATCTACAATAAGAGCAACACGTAAATCCTCATCAATGTCAACCATAGGCAAATTAGAAACATACAGATCCATAGTATCATGTTGAACCTCAACCACATTAGCAACTAATGAATCCAAACCAGTGACATCCAATTTTGCATCAGTAGAAACATCGATATGTAAATTATCACAATCAACAATCTTATCATCTGCAATAAGATGCTTTGAAATTTTCATGTCAAATTCATCTAATTGATTATGAAAACAAATATCATATCCAACATCAGTAAGGTTAGGAACCTCTTCAGTAATAACCACAAGTTTCTCTACAAATTTTGCATCAAACTCGATAAACTGATCAACAAAACCAACCTTGTCATGTCCTCTTCATTCTTGAACAAGTCTTCTAACTAGCTAGACAACTCTCTTCTAGATCGATAGACTCCAGCTCCATAAATCACTATGAAACTAAATTATCCCTTCCTTAACTTGATCAGTCAAACTAGCTTCCAACTAAGAAAATATTTATGAAATCTTCCTCTCCACCACATCATGGATATCTGCAACCATCCCAAGGTCCAATCTTCTCAGTTACATCTTCCAAGATCTTTATAAACCCTCTACAACAAATCTCCAACTAGATCCAACCTTCATGCAAGATCAACCCTCCATCTTTGCAACCATCGATCCATCTTTTCTCTGATAATCTCCAACCAAATCAAATATTCACACAACTGAGGTCCTAGTACAAAGTGCCTCACATTCAATGATCTGTCCACATGCTCAAGAAAACTAGGCTCTGATACCACCTAATGTAGTGCAAGGCAAGACAATCCCCAAAGGCGATGTCCTATCCCCAAAAAATAACCACACAGTAGAAGAATAACAATAACACAAATTTGGATTCAAAATAATGCCAATTCTAATAATATAACCATAAGTTTTACATCCAACATGCCCACTTGTAAGGCCTTCTGGGTAACAACCAAATACATAAACAAATACAACAACTGCTTTCCAAGATCTTACAAGATCCAAAACCTAGCTAGCCCATATCCACAATTTGGTAGAAACCTCAAGAAGAATCTAAACTTGTGCTCACAAGCCACCAAGAAATCTCCTTGTTTCCCAAGCCGCAGCTACTAGCTCTACTAACAAACTTTATTCATCTTAGCTACTCATCTTCTCCATGGTGGATGAATAATGACTCTAGACTCTATAAGACCCTTTACTTATACCAAAGTAAGCTACAAGTGGGCCTAGTAAGTTATATAAATAAACCCTCAAGCCAGAAGTCGGCTTAGCAACAAATAAAAATACATGAAATAATGCCACCTATGAAATGCCATTTTCCCTCTATTCGCCATTTTTATTTATTTATTATGATTTTTCCTGTAATTTTTATTACTTTCTCTCTCATCCAAAAAAAAATTATTTTTATTTTTTTATAAGTTTAAATTATGCCCCCTATTATTTTGTGATGCAAGATTCTCCTACATCATGCTCTTAGATACATGTATTACGTCATAACCTTGCTTCCCTCAACTATACATAACCTTAACTACTTCCAATAAATAGTGCTAAAACAAAATGTATGATTGTTCATAGTTTTCATGAATTATACTTAGACAATTTTCTAAGTCCAAGTATCCAATACTCAATATAATGTTTTTCCTTCTTCATAGAAGGTATGTGTTTCCATAAATGAAAACCCTATATCATCCTTACATATGCTCCTGGCCAAATTTCCAACAAAACGAAGTGGCCTTATTTTTTTGAGTTATTCTAAGTGCAAGAACTTCATTGGTAGTACAATATCCTGTAACTTAATTGATTGTTTCCTTTATAGTTTTTTGTTTCTAGTCCAACTATGTGATTTGGTCATGAACTCTTCTTAACTCATACCTTATCTTCATATCCTCAAATTATTTCAATAAATACATTGTTTTTTTAATTCTTTATCATCCAAGATCTTATTATCTTTCTTCAGCACTAAATTTCCATCACAAATCTCCTTGTATTGATTGAATATTGTAGCTACACCAATATTTTGGCTTTTAGTGGATGTCGGGTCTCACATTTTTAACATGCATCAGCTTGTAGGGCACACTAGATATGACCACCATGAGGTCAACCTTGATCAACTTAAAAGGGTGTTTCTTAAACATTGGTCAAGGTCTTTCAACAACATTAATAGAAATGGGTGCATCCATGGGAATATAGATAGATTTAAGCTTAAGATTGGATAATTACCTTTAAAATATGGATTTAGGGTTTCTGTCAAGCAATCTTGAAAATAACTCACTATTTATACTAGATTCCAAACAAATGCTTCTCTCGGTAGCTTAGATCACCTTAAAATGAACATGTGGTCATGTCCATATCCTTTTCGGTAGATCTTGAATTTTTAAGTGAAAAATGGTATCCAAAATGCCTCCTATCCTTTTTTGCACATCAATATTTAATGCATTCACCAATTGAGAAAACTCTGCATCACTTAACTCTAGTCATTCTCATTTTTTTGGTAGGTTAAAGCTTCTTGTAATGCAACCAAACTTCAT